>JAUFSE010000014.1:0-1478742 GCA_033030345.1 Verpa bohemica | reverse complement strand
CATAACTGTCTTTTGCTCAGTAGTTGGTATTCCTGCGGATAGTAGGATCCTGCTGGGTAATAGGCTTCTGGTTGTGAACCTTGGTTACTTTACCGTTACCGCCTATTGCTATTGCCGACCGTGATACATACCTATCTTGTGAACCTTCCGCTCTTCACTTCCTTTCGTGATACTAGTCCCGCCTAGTTCTTCACATTCCAATTCATATAGTAATTCCGTTTACTATTCTTGTATTGTTACCTGCTGTATCCTTTTCAGGTATCAGGTTTTTTACAAAAACTATCCGATTTGATTAGATTCAGATTATCGTATTAGCAAAGTATACCCTACACTCCTCTACCGCTCATAACCTTAAGTCCCAACGGACTTCTATTCTACACGGTAGTTAACTAAGTTAAAGGCAGATTTTAAAGAGAAACCCCGCTCAGGTCGGGGGAATGGTGTGGTTTGGGGTTTGGGTTGGTTTCTTGGCGCGGTTCCCCGAACAGTACGGGGGATTTCTGTTAGTTACGCAACGTTTTGTTTTATATTTTACATACAAGAAAAGTTCTGCTCAAATTTAGTTCGTTTAGTTTACTTTGCCGTTACAGAGTCCCGCCGTCGCCGCCGCTGTCCCTTGAAGTTATTACCGTAGGCGTTCTAGCCGGCTCTGTTGATAACTATTGTCAACTTAAAAGAAGCCAGTAGTGTATAAAGTATAGCTCAGCTTAATATTTTAGCGGTGATGACGGGAGGGATCCGCAGAGACGCCCACGACAAACGGCAACTATGGGAGCGGCAGTACGGTGGGACTTTGGTGACAGCAAAATAAACTAAACGAACTACGTTCAAGCAGACGAAGTATAAAAAAAGACGTTGCGTAACTAAAAGAAATCCTCCACGAGGGGGGCAAAGCCCCGCTTATATACAACCGGTCGCTTATCTCCAACACCGTTATTTCCGACTCCGATTTTCCTAACGTAAATAATATCACACTTTCTATCGGATATGTTATCCAAGAGAAAGTTATATTTCCTATGCGCAAACATAACTGTTTTCCCGACCGTTACGCGAAGTCTTTCATGGTTGAGAGCGCAATTAGTTCGATCGTCGAGTTTTCACCGGAGGTTTCTGTAGATCGTCGTGTGATGCGAGGTTTCCACTAGCTTTGGAGCTGACTGTAATACATGTAAGTATTGTACCACCCTTAATAGTCTAACTTAGGCTTATACCCTCTATACACAGGTGGCCATAGTAGTGTGTTGGGTATAACGAACCGTTCACTGGTAGACTGGCCCATTCTGGAATATTCCTGGATAAGGCACGTTCCCCAATGAAGTGGAATTTATTAACCAGTGACACCTCCACTTCTTTCTAAATTAAGATATCCTCACAAGTGCTATTCTTATACAGTAGTTTCAATATACTTTATTCTTAGTTTGTAATATTGTGGGCACTAGTGATCGATATATATAAACTCACAAGAGAAAATTAAGTAGCAGAAGCAGCTCATGACCCTAGATTGTAAAACTCTAGCTCATATAACAAGATGCACAATAGATATATATATGCTAAGCTAGAAACTAAAATTTACAAGGATCGCCTCCATAGATATCCAGTAACCCACAAGCACGAAGGGAGGAGGGGGGAACGATGTATGGGTACTCTAAGGTCATATAAAATATCTACTATGTCCTCTATGCAAAAGATTTTACTGCCAGAATATACCTACTACAGATATCAAACCACGATTACATTGTACGGGGTCTAAGGACTTCTATACGATATAAGCTTTGAGATTTGGATAGTACTTGGTCTACGATACAGCAGCAAATTTTTTCTTTAAAATGTGGCTCATGTTATTCTGGCAGCCTTAGAGCACATAATCAGTAGGGAAGTCTCCAGCTTCAGTACTACACAAAACAGAGTATTGGGGTGGCTCCACCAACTGCCTAATCTCACCTAGTACGGTTCCGGAAGTCTTATTCCTGTACTAGAGCAACGGCGGGTGCGATGCTTACGTAAAATATACGAATTATAATTATTTGTGATGTTATGACTCCTCTAGGGAGGCTTTTACAGCGAAATTTCCTATAAGGGATCGGGCGATAAGAAAAATCGCCTTATAAGGTACGCACTCCCTACTTTGACAAGGATCATTTCTACGCAGTGCTCACTTCTTATCAGGATATCTACCCTATCAGGGTGCGGTCCTACTCCTATTTTAAATCCTTATAAGGCGATTTTACTATATCTAAAATAATGATCACAGCCGCTCCTAATGTACTAGGGTAGAATAGTTACATATATTGGTTTTCTTCGTCAAACATGGCTCGAAGAACCTAATCCTAACGCTAAGAGCATTGCATTCCCAGTACAGGTTCAGGACTTCCGGAGCCTTACCTCGAGAAAAAGCCCTAGAGTTCGTCGATTGCGGAAAGAATCATAGTTTAGAGAAGATTAATTTCTACAGTGTAAAGGCAAGAGCACGAATGCCACCACCAATAGGTCAAAGTATATATCTAATCTACAGCTCTCATATAGAATGACATGAAATTATATATATACATATATATACTTTATCTAGTTCTTCTTAACCCATTGAGGTAAAATACTAACCATCTGAGCAGATCCCATCCTCATACATCATCCTTGCAACTGTCACCCAACCCCCGATCGCCGCTACAGACAAAACCATCGTCCAAATCAACGTCAGATATTGCGAGAAGATTGGGTTTCTAACACTTTGATCGTAGACAGTGTCAGATCCGGCCCAGCGGAACTTGGGTGAGACGGATCCTTGCTGAATCCTCAGTGCCACAGTGCCAAAAGCTTGCCCAATTACCAACCATGCCATAATCCATTTACGCTGAGCCTTGCTACTCTCACGAGCTTCAAAACCTGTGAGCACGGCCATGGCAGCGTATGGGGCAGCAATTGAACATGCTGCGATAACCCAACAGAGTGTCAATAGCGCTATGTCCCATACACGTGACTTCTAATAGGTTTGATTAGCAAGATTCTACCCATTAAAAGGCTTTCTTGATCATACCCGTACGAACGTGCGTTCCCGGTGCCCTTGTTCCCAAGTCACCTCTTCCGGGAAGCTACCGTAAGCTTCTCCTACAGCTCCGCTAATAAGCCCTCGTACCTCCTCCAGCCATTGACCACTTCCCCACGAGTCACCTTCCGTCGGCCTACTCCGTTCGTTTCTGGGACCACCGTAGTAGACGATGAACATGGAAGGATACTGTGGGGCACAAAAAGATGCGATTTGGTTGATGAGCGACATCACCATGTATGGAATGACTGTCAGTCCATATGCTGCATATCCCCAGCGGTCCAGTTGCCTCCCCCGTGAGTAGTAAAGCTCAAAGCACCCGTAAAAAAACTGTATTATTGCCACAACTAACTTCGTAGGGCTATAGTTCATCGCGAGTTGGGTGTTTGATACCCCTGGTTGGGTGGTCTTAAACAGCGGTTCAACAGTAAACCACGGCGGGACTACTACTAGAATATATGAAGGATCTAACGCAGCAATCTCTCTCTTAGAGCGATACAAGCTGAGCGGTCGAATGTTGAAGATACTAGTTTTAGGTACTGGGTGCTGGCCGTGTACCTCCGTTACTGGAGAGGCTATAGGTCTCCTATTACTGATATTAGTAAATGCTAGAAGTAACCGTAAGTGGCATACAGGTACGGCTGGCCACTCTTTCCCGATGGAACCACCATGCAGAGAGCACCTGCCCTAAGTGCAGTTGCCAGAGCATCCCTCTCACCGGCGGCGAAGGAGTAGATTGTAATAAGAGCTTTGTGAATGCCGCAAAACGGAAGGACAAGCGCTGTGAATGCAGTGATAATAGTGGGAAACATTGTAGATCCCGGGTCTGGCATCACAGTGAAGGCGTGGAGTCCGTAGTTTAGGACAAAGAACTTTGCGACATCGGTCCACTTGGTGGGGCGACAGGTGGGGAGGTTCTCACTTGGTGAGTTCATAGCTACCGCCGATAGTTAGTCTATGAAAATCTAAGTTAGGTGACTAGGCTTTCTGTAGAGTCTTTTATAGTCCACATATTTAAGAATTTTCTAACAATGTACGCTTTATTCTCATTAAGTGATGAGCATACTTTCTTTACTAGCAACCTTTTCAAACAGAAAACACTTGTATTGTAGGTAGTTCTTGTCTATCACCCGCTCCAATGTGGCGATCCACTCGCCTCTTTGCTTTAGGGGTTTCTAGTATTCGGTCTCGTATTATGACAGGCTCGGAATAATTGGAACCTAGCTGTATTGTAAGACTCAAATCAAACATCCCTGTATGTAGCAATGTATTCGTCAGCATTAGGCATCTCTCTATGCAGCGGTGCCCTCGGGGGTGCGCTTAAGTACCGAGAACTCGGTCCTCATGCGTTTAAATTTTGCTAGCGCCACATATAGGGGCAAATAGAGCCCTTACTACACCCACCATTTTTATGGGGACAAAGATATCAAGAAAATTTTGTATATATACATCTTTTAAAACTCTAAACAAATACCAATAGAATAACTACATGAATTTACTCACTATTTGCTTCACAAAAACAATAGGTTATAGGATTTTCTTCATAGTTTGTGCTAGGCACTGCGTAAATAGGAGTCAAATTACAGTCTTTGAGGTTGCTTTTTCTAGTCGGGGGTCTCACAGCTGATGTAGTACTACCTTGGTGTCCAGTGTGGCGTTACTAGTCTAACAATAAGCTTAAATCAAAGAACTACCCAACCAGAGGCAGTCCTGGTACTTACCCTTAACATCCGGTACTCCTAGATCCATGGAATTTGTGAAAAGAACTGCTATTACATACCACATAAAACTACGCCAAGTCTATGGGCTTTTATGGTACTCAATAAAAGTTTGTTCTACAATGTCATGAGATTACGAGTATTTGTCAGGGCTAGGCTGCGCTAGGCAGCGCTGGGGGGCGTTACCAAAACCCCGCACCATGCAAAGCCCCAATGTAACGTGGCTAAAGAAATAGATGACCCGGAGGTAAGCCTAGCAACAATAACACCCCTCAAATATCTATAGTAGGAAGCAGAAAGATTTGCAGGAAAGTATACTGAGTTAGTGTAAATCTAAAACCAATTATTCCTCTTAAGATGTATTCTATACTTAGAAGGTTTGGTGTTGGTGGGCATCATTGGTGCTAGTTTACCCGGAGCCATCTTTGTTTTGCAAGGACATGTACATGCGTACGCTAGGCAGAATACTCCTTTTCTTGTACATACATACATACATGCGTATGTGCCAAACCAAACATACTTTGTTTTCTCACTGTTAGCGGGAGAACATAGAAGCCTATTTCCTCTAAACAATGTGACCATAGGGAGATAAAATAAAAGTAATCTCGAATTTAGTCGGTTGCTAACCTCGCAAACCTTAGCTGGTAAGAGAGGCATGATCCCCTTACTGTTTACCAGATTCCAAAAACACCAGAATTTTACAAGATCTGCACGTTTTAGCAAAGTCGAGATCTGCTCGGTTGTTGCCCAATCAAACGTAAGCGAAATTGCACCTCCAGTGACCCTTACCAATCCTGATGCCTTTCCTCCACAAGTAACACGGTGCTCGAAGTGTCGCAGACCCTGAACACCCAGATATTGTATAGTCCTTGGCGTGACGTCACTAATAAGCGAGTTGAGGCTCTGTGGGTACCAGGGGAGGGTCTGACTTGCATCCGCTACCAGGAGTATCTGGCTCGCACCTGTTTGCCAACTAGGGTAGCTCTTACAGCCTACATATAAATAATAAAATAAAGGAAAACTTGCATAATCAAGATCACTTAAACAAGTTAAAAGAAGTAAATATTTCTGCCTAATGGAGGTATAGCCCTGTGCTGATCAACAGGAGCAAGCTTGTACCACCGAGATAAAATCTTCGCCTTGCTTACCCCCCCTCTGAAGTATCTCAATAATCATCTCATGTCCTTTCCTCTTTACAACAATTAGAGGAGTTTGCCTATGCCGATCTTCAAAGACATTCACCCCATTCCTTAACAAGACCTCTACCACCTTCATTGATTCACTCACAGCTGCCATATGTAGAGGCGATTCTCTACGACCGGTTTTCGTCTCAATACTTAAGCCGTTCTTTAGAAGTAAGTCCACTAAATTTGCTTTCCCTCTTGAATCTGTAATGTACAGTGTCGTCTTCCTACGCTGGGTAGTTTCAACCTTTACAGCGTTGGCTAGAACTTCGAGTAATTCTACATGCCCCTTTGAAGCTGTAATGTGTAGTGCAGTAGATCCCCGTTTGTCCCTAGCCTCAATCCTTGCCCGTGCTTTATAAGAACTTCTACTACTTTTTCATGCCCATTCGATGCTGCCAGTTGTCGTGAGGTGTCTGTGGCTTCGTCTTTTGCCCCGGTGTTTGCTCGATTCTCAAGAAGGATCCGGGTAAAATTTTCACACCCTTTTAGCGTCGCCATGTAGAGTGCCGTGCGTTAGAACTAGTATACGCAGTGGGCTCAGGGCCTGTCGGGTCCCACTCGAGGTCCCCCAGCTATGTCAGGATCGGACGAACTGTGGCTTGTAGTCCGTCCAGTCCAGGAATATGATTTCTAAAGTAAAGTATATACTACTAATATAGGGAGAATCTCGCTATAAGAATATGAGTTTCTAGTCTCATTAATTAATATATGGCAAAATAAGGATAATACCTATAAGGAATACTCTTGTTCATCTTGGGAAATTTCTTTAGGCTATCCTTATAGTGTGGGAGGGTAAGGGTTGTAAGTGAAGTGTAGATACTAATTCTAACCCGTGTCATACAACCAACACTCGCTATTCACGACCAATCAATCATGGGCAATATAGCGCCGAGAAATGCCTTTACTGATGCCGAGGGAAAGGATATGTGTGATTGGGTAAACAGTAAGGATGAAAAAATGGGTTCCGTCCAAAATTTAAAAGTTGTTTACAGATATTCAGGTTTTTATTAAGCTAGACGTCAGAATTTCAGCAACACCACCACTAGTAAATAAACCCAAGTACTCAATTAGAAGTCTAGCAGGAGTTACAACTATCCCCCCATATTATAATCGTGGATGATTGGAAGCTATCTACATGCTGTTCGATATATAATTACTATATATTTTCTGATTTCACTTGATCAGCATATTTATTAGATTAATAATCCTACTCAATAAAATCAAGCTCCATTCAGAATTATTAGTGACTGGATCTACAGTAATGTACTAAGAACCTGGGTAGCACAAAAATAGATCCGATGAACCACAGGCTCACCACGGTTTCCAACCCAGTAGCTTCTAAACTTATAATAATAATACATTCAGGAAGCAGAAACCACCAACTAAATACAAACCAATAAACAAAAGATATCACATTTATACCCAAAATAAAATACTGAACCCCCCCCCCCAAATGCCCCACTAACTCCTATACATGACAACCCAAAATATCTACAGATAACATATCAACTAGTGTTGCCCTTAACTTCTCTTGCTACGCCGTATCAATCAATTTTCTCCTTTAGCCCCTTCACCCTCTCCATACAACCATACTCCTTCGTCTGATCTATCCCTTGCACATGTGTTGCCACCCCGTCTGGCACCACCACAAGCTCCAAATGCTCCGCTGTCGTCTCTTGAACCCTCACAAACGTATTGAATGTCTCATTCCGGTTAAACCCTGCACATGTATTATCAAGTGCCCCGGGAATCAGCTGGCTACCAAGACACAATGCTCCAAACTCCGGAATAGAACGCCATGCCCGGATGACACTGCGTTTCTTACATTGCCACACTGACCCTAATATGACAATGACGGCATGTGTAACTAGAACCACCACCCCAAGGATACCCGTACGCGACGAAAGCCGGAACCCATAACCAAGACGGTAGACCTTCAGAGGCTGCTGAGTACACTTACTATAGTCCCTGAAAGGCTCAGGCATCAACTCGCTCGGATAATCTGCCGTTATAAGGGTAGAATTCATATATTGTTGGGGATAAGGGGAGTTTGATGGTCCTTGTGTAAGCAACACAGCTACGTATGCGCCACCAGCGACAAGTTCATACTGGTTGGTTAAGTTCATATGTATAGGTGAACTTCCGTACGAGTCGATCGCTTTGAGAATACTGCCTCCCCATTCGCGGAATCCAAGTACCTTTGTTGAGTTCGATGACATTCGATCCGGGTAACCCATACTCCCTTCCTGTAGCTGCAGATTTGACTCATTCTGTAGTCTATGAATAGAGTCGAGCCAGTTCTCATGGTAGAGGAGTTTACGTGGAGGCAGTGGTATTCGGGTGGAGTTTTGTTCATAGTAAGACAGATTCTGGTGGAAATCAGTCGCCTCGACGGAATACAACTCACTAGTTGAACGAGCGGTGACTCCTTTCAAAGAAGCAACTGTTGAGCAGACCATAAGGCTATTATAACTAAGGCTCTTAAACACGAAAACGAGAGAATCTGCGAATCGCTCATTCTCCTTCATCCTTGCTCCTTCCGTCATATAAAACCTTTGCCACGACATCTCTTTTCTCTCATCCACATCCATCTCCATAGGGTCAAGAATGAGCAGTAGATCTCGACTACTTCGCTTCTTCCTCCCTGAGGGGTCCTTGGTAGCGGGCTTGTAGCACCACTCCGAGCTATTGATATCAACGGGGGTGCCATTATCACAGTGTATCATTTTCCGCTGTTGACACACAGTAGTAGCTTCTATCCCAGTTAGCTCGGCAACATAGGTAGCCGGCGAACTGCTATTTCTTGCCTCCAGAGGGTACTGGATTTGGACAGATGCTCTATAAGTGTCATAGGCCATGACACCTGTAAAATTTGTATCGCTCGTAAAAGTGACCCGCCTATCGATGGTAGGTCCACCAGTAGTGGTATTCATTGTAACCTGGTAGCGAGTCGTGTAAAAGCGGTGAATATGGGGGATACTCCATCCCGAAAACACCTGAGACCAATAATCGATTGACTCGAAAGTAATTGAACTGTGTTGAGCTGGCTTATGACTATTCGCCAATCGAGTATCTATGAAGACATTCGGGTAACATGCAGATATGGTAGTTTCATTGCTATACCTATACACCAAATCTGTTTCGTAAAACCAATCTAACCTAGGTACCATCAACACAGCGCTTGCTGGCCCTGCCATCGCGCTCAAAAGGCAAGCAAGAGTCATGAAACTCACGAGGAGAAACACTGGTCTCCGCCTCTGGCGTTCATTCGGAGCCCTACTCCGCTTCCCCAAAAATACAACACTAGTTGTATAGCTCACCACTGCCCTAAACTCTTGTGTGAGGAAGAGCCCTAGATTATCGAGTGATTTTTCGGAACCCATAAGCGCTAGCACCGTGCCATCACTAATCATAGATTCTTGGATCCACTCTCGCGCGATGTTGACTAGGCTAGAAACAATTGTAACCTCGTGGCATTTTGCTGCTATTTGGAGTACCCCTAGAATATTTGCTGTCTCTCGCTTTGTTCTGCCAAAACCCTCAATGGCATACCCGGAGAGGTTCAGATATAGTAAAACGATTGTTGCTGAACATGATATGATGGCCCAAGTGTGCCAGGCCAATAGAGTTCTGAGGTCGTTGGACTTGACGAGTTTCTTAGGTTCCACGGTGGAGTTTTGATCAACAAGTTTCTTAGTTCCCGTAGAGGAGTTTGGTTCAACGATGATATAGTCGGTGCTTGAGGACCCTGAGAATTTTCCAATGTTAGCCCCACTATCTTATAGGCGATAGTATCATTTACTAACGTCTTTGTATCCATGGCCACCTAGTAGTACCAGACGTTTCTCCATTAATCCACCACATCTCCTAGGAAGAATCCCTCTTTCTAGAACCTGTTGATATTTCTTGGTGGGCAGAGATTTTTAAGGAAGCTGATAGCCTCAGGTGATGGAACCGAGCACTAGTTCCTTGGTAAGGATCGGAAGATAGAAATGGGGCCGGGTGAAGTGATGATATGAGGTGATATACAAAGCAGAATATGTGATGAGATCAATACTTCTACTCGGAAGGAGTAAAATCTCACTTGTTTACATAGATGTATAACAAGGCGGGGTTCATATACTTAGTACGGGCTCCGCCGAGAGTATGAAACTTGATTTCTGCGTACACGACTTCGTTCCAATAGTACCATCCTTTCTCACACTACGATATTCTTGGTTGTAATAAGAGACAGCATAGTCCTAAAATCCTATAGCCTAAGAACTACGCATGTCAGTGCTCACATCTCGGGACTCATATGCACCTAGATACTCTAGAAACCTCTGCAAGCGTCGATGCAGAGATTTTACCTAGAAAAAGAAATTCTACTTCTCCTCAACCCCGCCCACCTACAGCTGAATCGGCCAACTCTATCAACCTCATATTTTGCTTCCGGTGTACACCCAATCTTTGCAGTCCCGAATCAAATAGAAATAAATGAATGCTAATCAGAACTCGTACTCTATAGTAAAAAAAAAGTGAACGATCCTACAAGAATTTTATATCTCAAGTGAACCATGAATTCTGTTCCCAGTAAGAGGCTCACCCTTAAATCGGTTATCTGGTGTTTGATATGCTGATATTTGTGATTTTTCAAGTTCACTAGAATCCCCGTCTATGTATCCATTAGTGGCCGATGATGGTGTTTGTACTAACGATCAGATGCCACATCATCCGAGGTTACAGAGACATTCTTATCACTCTAGGATGAGACTGATAGAATTGGCGCTTTACACGCCAAGAATCATCAGGACAGTATCATCGCCGCATTGTCTTAATCTGTGATTTTTCGCTGGGATCGCTGGGAAAACCCAATTATATTCTAGAAAGGACCTCCTATATATTTCCTATCCCCCAGACTATGTGTGGGGCTGAGTACAGGATTACTACCGAACCTATGGGTTTTTATTGTATGCTACTCTAGAGTAGAGTACTCGGGTCGGGGGTGAATTATTGGGGGAGACTACTGCCACCACTGTCACGAAGCTGTGCCATTGTTGTATTTCCCTTTTCAGTGTGCCTCAATACTTCACCCCTGACTCGAGTACTCGTATTCGTCAAGTGTTTCCGGAATACGATAGCGGGAAGCTCCGTGTCTCATACGAGGTTATCTAGTTCTAGCAATTACCCTAATTTATTTCTCACCACTAACACGAATCGCTCAAGATAAAATAACCTATAGAAGGTGTATCACATCCTATGAGGAGAATATGAAAATAAGCAAGGCATAGCCCTCCAAGTTGTCGTATTCCGGAAACATTTCAAGACCACAGGTAGCTATTGAGTATGATAAGTGACAGGTCTACTGCAGCTGCAGATTCAGTCTGTCGCAGCAAATCAGAAGACATTACTAACAAAAGTGATTGTCATATTCTACTTGCTTACTCTAAGTGCAGTTATTGAAAAGTTTCTTTTGGTATCTGTCCGGTGCTCGGACATGATTGATTAGCCGAATAGTTCATTCTATCCAATGGGAATGCCTGGCTTTTAGCTTTGTAGGAGGTCTGCTTGGAGTTTTCCGGGTTATGTACTCGGGTGTAAGGGTAAGTTTGACGACAGGTGGCTGTGGTGGCGCCGTTTTTGAATGGGGAATATAGGCACAAGCCACCAACTGTCGTCAGACTAACCCGCACGCTCGAGTACAATGCGTATACTTACCCGCCAATAGGTATTATTTGACACATATCCTCTACAGGCTGCATTATGTAAATCTGGTTTCTAGAGGGTCGCCTTGGTGATCTTGCTGTTCTTGGATGTGATGCTCTGTTCAGCTCAGCTCAGTTCAGCTCAGCTCAGCTCAGCTGGCTCTCCCTCCCATAATCGAAGGGGTATTCTACTACACCCCCGCAAGAATACAAACCCACGCCCGATATTCCCAGTCCTCCCATATCAGTACAGATCCTCACCCTTACTCAACTGCATCTTACCGCATTAACTGACGAGAGCCGAGAACGCACGAAGAAGTTGAAATATAATGTGGTATAGTCATCTAACCCCTATAGGGAGTTTCTCCCCCCGAAGCAGCAGCAAGATTGCCTTTAAGACCAGTCAATTTACTGTCTTGGATCACTTCATGAGCCACATCTTATTCCAACATCTTGGCGCAAAATCGGTTCTCGCCAGTTAATGCGGTAGGTACTACCTAACGCTCAACACTTCAAACCCACCACGCGGGCTCTACGCACACGGAGTCCTTTAAGGGCTTATATAATATTATAAATAATAGTTTTAAAATTGGCCTAGCTGTAATCATAGGGTCCTTTATTTTTACTCCATAAATTCTCACTCGTAGTATTTAGCAGTAGCTTCTTTTTTTTTTGTTTCATTCATAAATACATGCAGCCTCCCGGCTATGGTATCGAGCTAAGTACTATAACAACACAAAGCACTAAATAAAAGCAAACTTTGACAACATAAATAAAAATAAACATAAACAGTAACAGTAACTTGGCAGAATAAAGCAAAACTTTCCAGCATAGTAAAGTAAACCTCATTTAGCAGTAGCAGTAAAGAGCGAAAAAATTAATATCGACAACCAAGCAAATACAGTACTAAAATCGCAATCGAATCTAGTCTTAATCTTACTCCTGGATTTTTTCTTGCCGCGCATGAGACTAAATCGAGTTCAGTGTCTTTTGGGGATTCTTTTGGGTAAATTAAGTACTTCTGGGGTCAGAAACCTCCGGCCTCCTCCCACAAGCCCCTCAAGGCCTCCTCAAGACCTCGAGGGTCCTTGGGAGTGGCTTCAACACCTCATAGCTTTATTGCTCTAGGCCCTACGGTACAGGTCCTGGACTGATGCACCGCCCCAGGCGTAGTTTAATTAAGGGATTGAGTCATATTCCTACTAATCAAGTAACCCAGCGATCTAATTTATTTTAGAGTCCCCTCAGTTTCTAGCGATATTTAGAATTTATTCCTACTTATTTTTAATGACTACATATATCTAACAATTTAGTAGACATTAATGACCACTAGAGTCTTTATTAGTATACGTATAGAGTAACGTCACTGTGTACAAGAGTTTTATAACTAGTATATAACATATAGTTGTAAACATAAGATTGGAACCTTAGTTTTTCTTCATGAAATATCACTCATGTATAGTATTTATAGTGTTGTAGGATTTGCTTCTATTAGCTATCACGTGGTATATCATGTGATCTCTCACAGACCTCTATGTTTGAGGATCCAGGTGAGAGACACAGGGTTAGGGCTTCTCTTAGAGATATCTTGCTTGCTTGCCTGTTAGTCCTTTAGGCAAAAAATCTATGCCTTTTTCTCTCTACTATTACAACATATAGTAGAGGTAAAGAGTGAAGAACAAAGAAAATACAGCAATATTGACCTATATTCAACCCATTGCAACTACCAACACGACAGAGGCTATCACACAAGTGGAAAGTACGTTTCCTAACAATCAGAATAAGTAACATAACATTGCAAAACCGACATCAAACCAACCTACCGAGAAAACCGTGAAAGGCAGCTTTTGCTCCTTCGTCGTTGTCCTCAAACTTACGTGCAAATAGATAGACGATTATACTCAGTTGTACCCCCATTATAAAATAAATTAATATCTAAATGTGGGGACTCGTTAGAAGTGCGGATAAGTATAAAAATTGACTGGTGAAAATACCGGGGTGTTCTCTCTTTCTATCTGGAATGATAGCCCACCTCCTTCATGCGTCCTCTTTTCTACCATCATACGAATATATTCCATATCCACTTTACGGCCAGAACGTAGTTCTCTATCAACTGTGTCATAATCTCTCCCAACAAAGATCAAGCTCGACTTTCTTGTGAAGATGGTTGTATCCTTTTCAGTTATAATTCATGTCTTCATAAATCCTCTCACAACTACAGAAGACACACCAGACTGTCGTATAGGTACTGTACTGAGAATGGCGGCTATGGATCTTGATAGTGATAAGGCCCCATTGTCCTCGACTATGGGTGTGCCTTGGTAGCTCTCCCGCACATTGGTCGATAAGGTCCCTCAGTAGTCTATATTGGTCGCCTCCGCTCATATTTTCCATTTCTGTCATTTTTTTACCAGGGTGTATCGATGATTGTGGGATTTGTGGGCAATTTAGAGATAGTTAGAGGGTGGGTTGATGGCTAGGTATATATATACATCAGAGGAATTCGTACCTAGATCTATATGGTACCAAATAAGAATCAATATACTAAACGAACTCTATTCAGAAATATAACCACTACCTATTATCTATCATTAGTGTATAGAGATACTTTAAGGGAGCCTTATTCAAACTCTGATCACCAATTGATTCACAATGCACACCATAATTGTATAGAGATATATTAATAAAGTTGCATTCGGAATTTTAGCCACTAATTAATTCACAATTTCCATTATGTGTATATATATAGAGTTTCTCTTATGTCCATTCTAAAATGAATTAGGCTCCCCCCACTTTATAATCATCTCTCCTTTCATTATATAATTACGCTAGATACTTCCGATCAATCTGTCTTTCGTTTTATCTAACAGATAAATGGGATTGATACCTTAACCATTCATTAGGGACACAACTATATTTTCTAGTCTATTCACAAGCTCTACTAGCCAGTAGAATGCATCAGGGAGCAGGCAATCACACCCACAAAACACTTCTATGGGCACGTTTCATCTAGATTTGTTGTAAAAGTTGTACTATAATACAGTTAGTATGAATCATTTAAGTATTAGGGGGCCCATACTCTATGAAACGTAAATCAATAAACCCGCGGATGCATCTTTTACGCATCTTCATGAAGCATAGAATTGATCAGAGAATGCATGGCCCTATGTATTACAGAATAACCCTTTTACAAATCAGGGTGTGCATCTTTTGTAGAACATAGAATGTATTAGGATACAATAATCGATATATTATAAGATTCCCAAAGAAGACATTAGAATAGCCTTATAAACCCCTGAATCACTTGAACGGTTTGGGAATTAGTTTTTTTCCCAAAAGATGTAGGATATATATAGTGCAATACTACTCGGTGCTCTGCAATTTCGCTTTAGGAAGCTGCGTTTATAGTTGTCTGTTCGAGTTATATCTTGCAACCAGTCACATATTTATAGTTTTTACGATATCAGTTTTAAAAAACGCTCAATGAAGGTATCGACGCAAACAGAACGGAATTTACCGAATTATAGCAATGGCTAGACCGCCTGATGCTGGGCAAAAGTAGTTCAGTCCAGATATACCTCTATAGACTTCAAGACGCATACCTTGTTTTAGTTGTAGACTGAATAGATTTAAAAGGTATTTATATTGACTCAGGTTCTCCATGATATAAAGAAATAACATACCCGCTGCTTATATTTAAAGCTAGCCTCGTACCCAGTCCCACGATTATTTGCTGCGCAGTGGCTACCGTCCGAGGTAGGACCAATCCTTTTTTCGGGCATATTTTCCTCTCCGAGGCTTGGGGGCATTCGGGGGTTTTCTGGATTAATTTAGTACTCGGTTTTGTGTAGTGGTTCCATACAAAACTAAGTACCTCCAAAAACCCCGAGCTAGCTGAACCCCCCCCCCCCCCCCATATTTTTGAGAGTTTCCCGGAGAAAGTTAGGTACTTAAGTTTACGTGTAGCTACCACACAAACCTAAGTACCTTCGGAAGTTAGAAAACCCCCTGAGCACCCTCAAGCAACCCAAGCCCCCGACAGAACCCCGAGCTCGATGGACGTCCTCGGAGGCGGCTCCGACATTTCTCGGAACCTTATCGCTCCAAGACTAATCTAAAGCCTGTCCTATTTGTCCTATAAAATATAGGAAGAGGCTATATATATATACTTAATCAGTTGAACAAAAGAGAAAACTTTTTAGTACCTGCTTGGTCACGTGCTCATGGAGGATTTTGAGAGACATTGGGTTAGGGTTATTATTGAGTAATCCTATTTACTACAGCTTGGTGGGGTGGTTTTTCTCCTTTTTCGGACCGGCAAGACAGTATTATCAGTGGTATGTACATGTACTTAAGGAATTACTAGGGTATCCTCCGGGATGCCTTCATATTACAAGGTGAGTATTTATATCCTATCTCTCTGGAGGGGTATATTCTGGTTTATGCCAATAGGAAACCAAGACGTTTTAGGGGCTGTCCAATCTTCATACTATTAGCAGGTATATAAGAAGATCTGCGTAATAGATTCTCAGAGCAGGGTGTTTTTTTATATTCCTACTCCAAATAAATCTATATTAAGCTAAAAAATCTATTCAAGATGTATTTTCTTGCTCTTATTATAAACTGTCCGTTTTCATATACTTCTTATTCCAACCCCTATCTTTCTTTATCTATTGACCAAACTCAGATATCTTCCTGAAATCGATTAAAAGGCTTCATTCTCTCTACATCAATGAACCGACCCTCTTCCTTTGCCTCCTTCAAATCTTCATCAGTTCTCCCATTCCACAAGCTATAAAACGGCCGACCATGCTGGCAGGACATCCTCTCTCTCTACCAGTTATACGACCGGATTGCAGTAGCCTTTTATTCGCCTCCTTTGTCATGTAGGACAGCGAGCGTGGAGGGATATCTTTCATATCTATAAGTGGAGTCTTACACAACTTGTCCCATATCCAGACAAATAAGTTCTGCTGCCAAAAAGGCCGGCGAACTGCTCCAGGGGTTGTCATTATTTAGCCTAGAACTACAAATGCATATCTGGTATACAACTTTGAATCAAAAAGAATATGTAGCAAAGATAAATTTGGGAGGGTCATCTCACGGTATGCAATGTCATATTTCCCGAAGCTTGCCAGTAGATTATTCCAATACGGCTCGTCATCAATGTAGAGCTTTCCATTTATAATTACTTCCCGCATATCTTTATTAAAAATACCACCCATTATTCGAAATAAAGATTAACATACTTCCAACTACATCTTGGGGTGATGGATCCTTCTTGTAGGCATTGGTATGCATCAGCGCTGAATCCAACTGGTGCTCTACATCAGCATCCCGGTAGAACATGCCACAATACGGAGGTAACCGTATACGCATAACGGAGACGTAGTTTGATAAGAACACAAGGAGGTGGTATCTCATTGGCATTCCCAACGGTGGGACCTAAGGTGTTGGTACAGCTCATAACCTGTAATTCGCGATCGGTTGTTTTTGTGTAGGATAAATGAACATAGATACTGGGTGTTAGTGGTGATGATGATGATGATGATGATGATGATGATGATGATGATGATGATGATGATGATGATGATGATGATGATGATGATGATGATGATGATGAGTTTCATAAGTACATGCAGCCGACTGGGTGTTGGTACTAGTGTGAAAAAACTTCTGTCTTAATCTTTAGTAGCCCAGGCTAAGCTAGACGAAGTTTTCATAGCCCTAACCCACCTTTTACCCTACGACCCGGTTTGTTTAACTATTTTTAATCATTTACTACATGTAGTTCTATACCTATGATCCCTTTAAGGCAAGCTAGATATATTTCTGTGGTTTATTCATGGATACTTATATTCATTTCTTGAGGTCCTCAAACAAGGTCGAACATGATACGTACTACATGTATCAACAAGAACCCTTATACATACTTCATTTATCGTCTGCACATAAACTGGACCATATTCATATACCACAAACACCTTCTATATAATAACACCAAAAACCTCTCCATTGCAGACTCCATACCAACCAATCCACCAGCACAAAACAAAGACAACCAATAAGAAATATCCTTTTATAATAAACACCAAGTAAGAACCCCCCATAATCCTAGAAAAAAATACCAAATACCAAAAAGAAAATCCAGCGTTGTATAAAACTCCCAAACTGAAAGAAAAGACCTTATATCGTAATTTTTGAATGTATAGCAACTTCAGGTGCTAAGGGTCAAACGAGAACCCTCATTTAATCTAGGCAACCGAGGTTGACGCCGAGGATATGAAAGATTCCGAGGCTGAGGAGGTAGTTGACTTGACAGAGTATCTGCTTCGGGCTCTAAGTCTGGCTCCAAACTTATAAAAGAGCAAAGGAACAGGTGCAAAGGCAACCAACAAGCACCCTAAAGGTATGTTAGTATTAATTAAAACATGATTAAATATGAAAGTGATGAATTTACCTAGTACAGTCCCGGCCCATTCTGCGCTAAGATTTGTGTACATCTTTGGCATGAAAAGTGGGAATCCAAACGCAAACAAACAGCGGAGGAAAGAAGTAGAAGCCATGCACGAAGCCGATATATCACTATGAGACTCTGTTAGAAATGGTTCTCTTACAATAGATGGTTTGAAACTTACATATATGCTTCACCGAGATAGCTGAGAACACACACAAACATGGTAACCATGCTCCATCCGAAACTATTTCATGAGTTAGTCAATCGTTATTTTTAAGTTTATTATGGGTATCTTACGGAACACCAGATGCCACAGGTACAATCCAGTGGATATCCTTGAACCCAGTCCATGCAAACCAGAAAGCACTTGCAGGTGCCAAAACACTTGCGATTATTGCCAATGGTAGTCTACCCTCTGGATACGGTCCTGTGATACCAACTGCCTCTCTCGCATGTCTCCTTTTCAGGTAATGCTTATTCCCCAAAGCAGCTGTTGGAAGCGATAAGATTATTCCAAGTCCGATACCAAGAAACGCTAGCCCTGCGGGGCCCTGTTTCCATCCGTAGCGCCCGGTAAAGACATATGGGTATGCTCCAAAGTACAAGAACCTATAACAAGTCAGTTGATGAGCTTTGATGAGAAACCAGTGATGTTCTTACAGTATACCATAGATTAAACTCAAATAAAGACTCATTAGTAGCACAACGGGATCCTGAATAAGCAACAGAATTGGTCGTGCCATCGACTGCCGAAGCTCATCCCATTTTACTTGAACAACTTCAGGTTTTTCCTTAGGATTCAGTTCGACACCAGCATCCATCCCGGGCTCCATCGGAATATCGCGAAAGTTGACCTTCTTGGCCTTTCTTGCCAAGATTACTGGCAGATATGTCTCTGGCATCCAGAAGAAACATAGACCCAGAGCCCCGGAACAGATCAACATGAACCAAAGGATCCATCTCCAAGACTCCATTACACCACCCGGTGCATATTGCGCCAAATACCCTCCAGCAACGGGTCCAGCAACGGGTCCAAGGAATGCTGATAGGAGGAAGAATCCGAGCGGAATACCAATATCCTCAGCTAAAAATCAAACCTGTGTTAGTATCTGTGAGAGCAAAAGGCTATCTAACCTATCAAAAGATAAGTTACTTACTAGTGAATATATCAGTCAAAGAACCACCAGCAACAGTCAGAGCTGGTGAGGCCACGAAACCGGCAATACACCGAACCACAAGATGAACTGTAAGATTTGATGTAACTGCAGCTGGTACTTGGAGCACCACAAAGATCAACCACGTCGGGTGGTATATCCGGTTTCGTCCATAAACTTCACTGAGAGGTGCAAAGATGATAGTCCCACACGCTATTCCAAGGAGATACCTATACAAATTTATTAGACCCAGAGTCCAAAAGTCACAAATAGGCAAAGGGATACCTACAAACTAAGACTTAGAATTGCCACTACTCTTTCAACCCCAAAGTATAGTTCTATGTTGGGTATAGCAGGTGAAATTACTGATGCACCCATTGTAACCGTAAAGGTCATGAAAGACAGTATTGCTGATATCGCAAATTCTGTTACCAGTCAGCCATTTGATCACATAACCATAGAGTAAGATAAGTAAGATAAGGATACTAACTCTTTCCTTTCGGCCAGTTGAGTGGCGAACACTCATGTCGCGGCTGGTATTCGATTTTGGAACTCATTATTGCTGGTTTGTTTCAGATCCCAATTGTTGAACTTTCAGAAACTCGCCTGTTGATGTTTCAATGGAAATTCAAGTCGAAGGGAATGGAGCTTATAACTAGAAGAAATTCCAATTAATTAATCCTTGAGATAACACCCCATCGGTAGTATAGTAAGCATTAAATCAAAACGCCTACGATAATTATAACACATTCTTCTGGTGATACTGGCGAAATGGGTGGTAAGCCACAATGGCATGTACATGCAACAACGGCGGCTCAATACGGCCCAGATATTCCCTACGCCCATGCAGGTATGTGGGGGTTCTAGAAAGTCAGTCGGGCGCTTTACCTGATATGCGGTACAAATGGTGTGTACTCTGTGATGACACACTCCTTGCGGGTCTACGGATAAATGTTGACCCCTCCCCTCCACATATTCTGTACTATCCGGATATCGCGGAGTCTGTAAGGCTCCACCTAAAAATAGTACTTTCTACAAGGGAATGAGGCTCTTGCGCTCTCAAAATCCACAACTACGCCTCTCGTCTAAGCAGGCGCAGGAGATAACTTCAATTATCGTCGTCATTCGGATTCATGCAAACTCTTATCAGCTCTTTACCGAAAGAATAAAGATCCTGAGGCGGCAAAGGAACAGTGTAACAATTATAACGCGGGAGTTAACCCGAACGCAGGGGTCCTCATCAACTGTACCGCAGGCAATCTGTTTCGACTCTGAATCAAAAGAAATAGAAACACCCCAAATTTAATTAATTCCTTTTTTATCCACCTCCCACACACTCCATCTCCATCGAGAGTAGATGCAATCATACAAAGAAAACTGCCGGAGCACTACCACAACCTTAATGGCCCGAGCCAAGTTCTTTGGGGACGCATATCCGAAGGTACGTTTGACCATGTATGAGGTAGCAATGTCGCATGCCTAGATAATTTCTTTAACCCATAATTCCAGCTCACTAATCATTTAATGCAAATAAATCTTCTGTAACCCAAAAAAAAACTGCTCTCTGGGATACACTCAAGTTTCTCGCATAAACCCAACCCCAAAACTTCCATCTCATTCCAAAAATGGAACGTATGGCCAGTGTTTGGAAACAAGCCCTTCCTATGTCAATTTAACGCCCAACACGATACTGACTAAATCAAACATATAGCGTCTATTGCGGAGATATGAGACACAACAAGACAGAATACTAGGAGTCTTTTCGGACTTAGCAGCTGGTTGGATACCTGCTTTTTCGAGTTCTATAGGTGTTGATCAATGATTAGACCTGTGGAAAGCAGACAAAAACGGTTATTACGATCAGTTAGGACACAATTCGATACCATGCCAAACGCGTGATTTTAAGCCCTATGAAACTGTCAAACTGATTAACTCAATCAATTAAACCGAATCGATCAGCCAAATGACAGCCCCCACGAGACGGCTTGATAACCATCTAGTAAGGCTAGACGGGCCGCATGGACTACATGTACAGATAGTATTGAAGTACCAGAACAGCGCCGGCAGTGAAATATGACCTTCACAGTAAGGACCTTAGAATTTAGACAATACAATATCAAACGTCTTGTATCCGAAACATTAGACGTTTATGTGACGAATCGGAACTGCCACCGCTTAAGCTTACATATACTGAGACCATATTGTGCACCGTGCATCTGGATCAAGACTTTTCGTTGTTGCTTTTTCCAACAACGTGAAAAATTCTTATGGGCAGACTGTCTTTCCGAAAACAAATAATCGACCAGATATGACCTAATAGTAATAATGGCCCATAAAAGGACTTTCCCCTTATTCTATCACCATTTTACTACTACCGCGCGGGTGCCTGGTCAATAATAGTGAAACCAAGCTCAATTGCGCACAATTTTCAAAGAGCCATTATTTATTTATGCTACAAATTTCCTTTGGACCGACGGTTTATACTATAGAGAGAGCATATAGTTGTAGAATTTGTTCTACTCCGGTTACCCTAACCCACATCTACTATCGCGATCGATCGCAATTCCCATGTACGGTTAATTCTTATACCCGGCAACTACCGTCATGGTGAAGGCAGATGCGGGGTGAAATTAAAGCTATAGTGTCCCCCCAGAAACAAATCTACTATATTCTGTACCTGTCTACCCCTGTCAGTACACAGCCCCGTCAGCGGCGCTAAAACAAAACGTGCTACGCCTTAGGCCTTTGTGTATCTGTACATAGCATTACAATATATAGAGCCTGCTCGGATTAATTTCCCAATAGGTAAAGCCCGTCTGCACTGTAATAACCTTATTCGCACAGAATAATCCTCAGCCTCCTCAGCTTCTAGCGCTTGTATAGTGGATGTGGTCTTACATCTGCAGGAAAGCCGGTGAGATGGTAAGCTGACGATTACGATTTGTTCGGCTCTTTTTAAGGCAAGCCTTTTATAAGCAGATAAAGTTTATACCTATAAGCTAGTCAATTGTCCTACATGGTATTTTTCCTCTGCTAGAATCCGAAGTGATAAATTACATATACAGGGGGATTTCCTGCTTCTCCCCACTTCTACAACTCTAATCCCAAACCATTACCTTTTTGTATTTTCAGTTCTCCTCCGAGTTCTAATATCCTAACGATACGACTATAATCGCCTATAGAAAATACCCTACCTCGTCGTACCTTATGAGTTGGAGATAAGGTTACAAAGACTCCATTGCTAATACCACTCTAATAGAAATTAACACCAGCTTCGGCATTCGTTACAACATTTTCCGAAAGACAGAGATGCGTTTCTACGCCCAACCAATGATTATACAACACAAACACATATTTTTATAAAATTCCCTCAATACACCCGGGAGGACTATCCTCTTAATTGAGAATCTACAACTCTGGGTGCCAGCTTCTAATTCTTGAGTCTGAAATACCTCTAGTGACTCATGCTCAAAAGCCTAACCAACAGTTCACAGTGTGGTTTTATTTCCAGATACAGTAGTTTAAGGGTTGTGCGATGATCTGCTCTATCATGTAAATCGTGTTGCCGGAATCTTGACCGTAATTAAACTCCGATCACCTGGCCGCCCTACATATGAATGTGCTTATACTATGTAGTACGAGTGACTACACCCAATTTACCCAACAAAACCTAGATTAACTTGGCCCCCATGGAGATCAGGTACTTATCCCAGCCGAAAGCCACTTCATGGAGGAATAAGATAAGATTTTTGGCCCCAAATTGCTTAACGTATATCGTACGTTCGTAATCTAAATACCCGTAGAGTGAATTCTCTCAGCTATAAACCTCGTTGCAAAACCCCCAGAACAGAAATATTCACTCCTAGGCCAAAAGGGACCCAGGTTCTTCCACTTGGGACCATCCTTCGCTCAACTCAATAAGAACTACTAAAGGTATGCACAACGCAGGCACAGTAGACCGGACTAGCCACCGGATAAGACCCAATCTAGACACAGAAGCCAGGGCTAATCCCGTGACCATCGTCTAAGACAAGCTACAAGAAAGCTACATATGGGCATACATAGTTATTCCACCCCCCAATGGGCAAGAATAACATAGGAGCAGGGGCTAGTCAATTAATCCACCGGTGAGGTAAGACTAATCAAGGGCATTCACGAACCTTGGCGCCAAGCGATAGATATGGGGCAACACCAGCCCCTCCATTACGCAGAGCCTCTTGAAACTGAAACCGAACAATCACATCTACCCCCGCAACTTTCAACTCTCATACCACGTCAGACTTGCACTTTGTTGTCGCTACACTCTCGAAACGACATAAGGTTATATGCGCATACATAATACAATATTAGGGGGACTGAATAGCTAGACCATTGGAGCGCGTACTAGCAGGAGCCGAGACCCCAAAGAGAAGCTATTGTAATATTACCATAGTGACTGCTGCCACCCGTATTCTTCAAGTATCTAAGATACATATAGTAAATTCCACCACTCAGTCCGGCTCAGAAAACCTATCTGCGTATTGGCCTGCCGACGCACACACAGACAACAAACTCCCCAAAATACCCAAATAAAAACAAAGGCCTGGCAACAGCGTATCTTTGCTTCTAACATTTCGTCATCCAAGCTTTTTACAACCCCCCCCTGTGCAAGAAAATTAACTCTTGCATGGTATATTCAGATCCCGCTCGTTGGTGTGACTCAAGAAAGACCTGAAACCCCACAGAACGGTTAGTGTGGGCTTTTAGGGCTGATGCTGCACCACGCTTTATAATGGAATGCAACAACAGAATACTATAGTGACCCAGGATATAATCCACAAATAGCCAGAAAAAAGCCCCGATGTCGCAAGACCACCCACTCGCTTCTACAAATTGGGACTAGAATAAAGAATCTTAGGCCTACAAACCGAGACCCGGATCACATACACCCATACAGTGTCTAATGTACCCTTACTATACTAGGAAGTATCTCGCGCGGGGAGTTTATCATTCACGCGGACAGACTGGGGTGATATAACCTATCCCCAGTTTTAAGCCTTTCACCCTTCAGCCTTCAGCCTTCCGTTGGTGTCTGTGTTATTCTCTTGATAAGATTAGATTCTATGTCATCAGCCGCATCATGTGGCTACATTACTAAGTAATAATATGTCCTACAAACTCTAAAATAATATTAGAAAGATTAAATTTCAAGAGGCATTGCTGATTACTTTAATTCCTGACTCTGTGGTTATAATTAACATACTATTTCTGATTGTATCTAGCCTACGCCGGGGATCCTGAGCTACTTCCATGTGTGATTCTATGATGCTACGATAACATGGGCCAGGTCGTAAAGTTAGCTACCTCTTTTTTTTGAAGGGGAGGGAGGGGGCCGGTGACTGAGGGATTATCGGTGGAAATGCTGTCAATATCTTGGCGACAACAAAAAAAATGAAAATTCTGCTGTGGCTTGCGTCTATAATGAATGAACCTCCCTTCTGCATCTACCAAGATACCACACCGCTGTCCGTCGGTGTATGTTATACCCATTATAGGTGTTTCTGGGACACGCGCAGGTAGTTAGAATACGCGTTGGGTATCTTATAGTGGCTGTGAATGTCCATAATAAGACCAGAGCTTGAAAATAAGTCCTAAACCTCCCATGTCGGTACAGTATTTGTCTTAATTTATTGAATTCAAAATTATTTAGGACAATCGCAAGGGCATATACAGTCATTTTTGGCTTAAGACTAAGCCACTGTTCGCTAATTAACCCACAAAAAAGTGATATATTCTCTATTCTTGTCCCATACAAGCAATAAAATATAACTGAAACAGGACAAGACACTACAAAGACCTGGGTAGGCACTTTACACCCCACAACACCTATTTTTAATACACCGGCTGAGGTAGATGTATGTAAATTGAAACTGCGGTCGGCTTGATAAGCCATACACCGATCCTTGGCAAGCTGGTGCTACACTGCAAGGGTGGGGCATAAGCCACGGTAGGGGGTAGGACAGATTCTCCCATAATGGGTGTGGCGGGGAGGTGATCAAGCTTATTTCCCTGCAAAAGCAAACAGAACTGACAACACGTTCAGGCACCAGCATGCTCGTCTCCAACTTCAGGGGTACATACATGTTTGGTGAGCTGTCCAGCTTTACCATAGCTTCTTTCCTCCAGTCGCGTCACGTCCCCGGTGGCTGACAGCTGCATCCATTCCACCACACTCACTGTCATCTACTCGTCAAAAGCTGACATTGATTGAATCGACTTAGTCTTGCATAATGTACAGATGTGGGACTGTCAGCGTTTGGGGGTAAGTTGTGGGTATAACCTACATGTACATTGAATGATCTACTCCATTAGTGGTTTTGGGGGCGGGGCTGCACATTCAAGGGGACCCTGGCGTGGTAAGGGCTATATATCTCTGTGCAGCGCATGCTCTGGCACAAGATCCCACCCTCTCTATAAACCCTATAAACCTCCCACTTCTTCAACGGCTTCTTCTGAACGACCACAGAAATCACCATTCTTGACATCTGAAGTATACACAGAAACCTACACCTTCTCCCGCTAATAACACAATAATCCAAAAAGATGTTTGCAAACCTCAGCTCCTCGATGACCCTCCTCGTCATTGCTCTTGTCGCTCTAGGGAACATTCAATCCACCAATGCTGCAGTGTTCACGAGCAACGTGAGGGTTTCAGCCCTTACAGTCCAGCAAGTAGAGGCAATCTCTCCGTCCTCAAAGTCCTGCGCAACCGCCAAATACCCCGACGAATGCACAGACTCAACTACTGCCGCGAAGGAGTTGAACAGCGCTTTCACAAGCTACAAGATTTGGTCCCTTGGCCCAAAAGCCGCCCTGACATCCCTGATAGCCTTTGAGTCAGGTGACTATCAATACAATATCAACCATTTCCCCGGAAGGCCAGGTCAAGGAAGTATGTCTCCCCAAACACCCATTTCTTCTTTCATGGCATGAAACAATTTACTGACAACACCCTTCGTGAAATAGCCAAAGCAATGCTTATGTTCAAGTGGATCTATAAATACGCACTTTGGGCCGGGAAGGAGGCACAGGTCACCGAAATGCTAGGCAAACCAGCCAAGCAATTGACAGCCGACGAGATCTCGGGTCTATCAAATAGCACAATGAATGAAATCCGCTCTCTCGTGCTTGTCGATAGGTAAGTCCACTATTAATCCCACACCCTGATTTAATCCAATTTACTAAACTTTTTGTGCTTGCAGTTTGACATTCCGTGCCGCGCCCTGGTACTTGACAAAAGAATGTACACGAGACATTTACGAAGGCCTTATTAAGGACAGCTATGAAGGCTTCAAGAACTACATCGAGAAGTGCATCGAGGCTGGTGATATCACTCCTGATCGTACCGCCAAGTGGTGCACTGCAGTCAAGAGTCTGAAGCCTGATGATATGGACCTCCCAACCCAGTGCTCAGCCTAAGTAATTCTGAACGAGAAACTCTTGTAATGGTAAATGATACTGCTTATCATTCTTTTTTTTTCTTTTTTCCTTTGTGCATTTCTATGTGTCTTAGGAGAGGAATGATTCTAGCGAGTATCGCGAGCGATGCCCTGTTTTCTCTTTTTTAAACTTCTATGTGTACTTTTACCCTTTCTTTTTAACCTTTGGTGCTTTGCTGGTGTACTTTTATGTTTGGCTACCCCCTGAGGCTCTGTGCCGACATTATCCCAAGGTTTCGGTCTCATTTTGTTATTTTCTGCTTTTTTTGTTCTGTTTTTTATGTAAAATGTCCGTCAAACGAGATAGATGTGAATACTAGATAATTAGATGACATTTCAGCCCCATTCTACAAGTCTTACTCAGTGTGTTCATATCCATATATTCAAGGTAGCCAATACTCAAAGGGTTAGGGCTAGAACAAACACAGCCAAGTACTCCAGTAACCAGGGAGTTAATTACTATATAGCTAGATCAATAGATTGTATTAGACATAGCGCTCTGATTACTATAAACTTTCCTTGTCTACTGGCATCGGACCTTGAATTGTGCAATCGAACAATTAACATGACCTCGCTATTAGCCATGAATGAGGTCATCTATCATCGGAGGCACTTTCCACCAACAAAAAATACAACCAAGTACTATTCATCTAGGCCCATTGAAGCATTTATACCGGTCGAGAAAGAAAGTAGAAGGAAAAATATTTCTTTAAATGCGTTCTCTATTCTTCAAGTTCTCTACACGTCCGGGATTTAGCCCAAATACTATACAAAGAGCCTGCGTTCTTCACACAATAAAATCAATGTCTACCTCAAGCAATCATCCAAATGCCTCCCTTCTCGCTTCAAAGCTGTTTGGTGTTTCGGGATTCAAGGCTGTCGTTACGGGCGGTGGTAGTGGGATCGGGTTGATGATCACACAAGCATTAGTCGCTAATGGAGCAACTGTATACATTTCGGGGCGGCGTAAGGAAGCGCTCGATACAGTTGTTCAAAAGTATTCCGAGAAAGGAGACTCAAATGCAGGTAGAATTATTGCGTATGTCTAATCTAACACTTGTATTTGTGTGTGTGTGTGTGTGTCTTGCGGAGATCAGAATGCTAAAGTTAAGGGAAACACCGTATATATAGAGCACCCGCGGATATCACTTCGAAGGAGGACATCAAACGACTCGCATCGGAAATCGGAGAGAAAGAACCGAATGGTATTCAACTCCTTGTCAATAACGCTGGAGTCGCAAAAGAAAAGCAAACGACTTCTTACAGTCACTGTGGAACTCCGGATTTCACATCAGCGGATTCAATCACTGAGCACTTGTGGAAAGCGACTCCAGAGTCATGGCAAGGTTCGTCTTACTGATCGCCAGAATCCCTCGAGGCATCTTGGGTTCTTACTATTACTATATAGAAACATTCGAAACAAACTTGACCGCTCAGTACTTCACCTCTGTTGCTTTTCTACCACTGTTGGCGAAGGGAACTTCCAATACACCTGGATACTCCGCATCGATCATAAACATCACATCTATTTCCGGGGTTCTGAAAGGTAGCAGTGGGGGGCAATTCGCATATGCAACTTCCAAAGCTGGTATGTCATATATGATATAGTTTCCTACTTTTTAATATACGTACCCATATATATATGTAGTTATTAATATAGAAAACTAGGATTCATCCACTTGACACGGATGTTGGGGACTACATTCGCACAGTGCAAAGTGCGAGTCAACTCAATCGCACCCGGCGTTTTCCCCAGTGAGATGACGGCCGGCTCCTCGGACGAAAATCAAAAGTCGGAGCTCCACGGTGTAGGAGATAGCCTGCCAGCTAGTAAGTCTCCTCTCCAATTTAAACACTTAACCCTGGGTACTGATCATGATAATATTACTCTTCTAGAACGGACTGGAATTGATGCGGATATGGCTGCTGCTGTTTTGTACCTCGCAGGCCCAGGTGGTCTCTTCCTCAACGGCCAGGTGTTGTACCCTGATGGTGGTATGTACTTGCTACCCCAAATAGATATACTCTTTAAGATTAATCCTTTGATCTAGGGAACATCCTCACGAGTCCATCTGCCACTTGAGACTCCCTAAATAACCTCCATGGAAAAATTGTAGTTTTATATATTTCTCGACACTATTAGAGATTTTGCAATGATTCAACTATTCTATAATCCTATTATAAGAAAAGCACGGTTGTGATGAATAAGCAACTAATTACGCCTAAAAATACGCCTTATCCCAAATGCTATGCCTAGAATAAAGGTACCCCAAATGTGATCATATGCTAAGGAATAAAATCTTCACCCTTAAATATCGTCTCCTTCATCTGCCCCCCTCTTCGTGTCCCTATTAACCCCCCAGCCATGTCTTAATACGCCTTCAATCTCCTCCATTCTAAGGCCTTTCGTCTCGGGGTAAATTTTATAAACTGCCAATAAGCCTAACCCACAAACCAAAGCATAGACGATAAACAACCCCTGAGCCCCACCCCACATCCATTCAACAGCTGGTAGAAACGTTGCCCCAACGAAAAAGTTGAGCACCCAGTTAGTCGCCGTCGCCATGCCTGTACCAAGTCCCCTAACGCGCATAGGGAAGAACTCGGATTGCACGATCCATGGGATTGCGCCCACTCCCAATGCATAAGCTGCGACATATGCCATCATAAATAGAATTAGCATTGGAGTCCAAACGGACGATGGGGTTTCTGCAGGAGTAGATGAAGTAAGTATCGGTAGATGATGAAAAGCCAACGCGCATAACAGTAGCCCCACTATCATGCCCGGAATCGACCATAGTAGGATCCTTCTCCTCCCAATACGATCGATCAACATGAAAGCTAATCCGGTGAACACCATATTCGATCCCGCAACAACCATTGCAGTTCCAGTGGGGTTTTTAAACCCGACTAGAGAAAATATAGTCGCAGAGTAATACATTAACGAGTTGAACCCACAAGCCTGTTGGAGACCTTGGAGTAGACAACTAATTGTCAGAGCACGTCGGTTACTTCCAACCGCAAAAATCGCTTTGAGCTTTGCCATGAAAGGCTCCTTTGAAACAGTTCCAACACCCTGCTCGATTCCGATAAGGACCTGCTCTACTGATGTTTCAGAAAGATCCCCATAGACCTTTCTCACAACATTTGCAGCTTCGGAACGACGAGAGTGTTGTATTAGCCAGCGGGGCGTCTCTGGCATAAAGAACATAAATATGAACTGGAAGCATGCGGGGACACCACCGAGTCCGAGCATAAACCGCCAGCTAAGATCTTGAGAGAGTGTTGGCGGGGAGAGGATGAGACCGACCGCATAAGCAATAAGTTGGCCGAAGGTGATAAAAAGGACGTTGATGACAACAAGGCGCCCACGATGGGATGGAGGAGACAGCTCGGATATATATCTATTTTTGTCAGTAAACATATCAGAGCAAACGATATGTTCGGTACCCCGACATCGGGGTTGGTGATTAGGGTTTAATTAAGAGATTTTAATTCGGCCTCACTCACAGTGGCACAATCAAGCTCCCAACACCAACCCCTAGACCCACAACGGCACGTCCTATTACCATCGCACCCACACTTCCGGCAAGAGCTTGCCATAAAGCTCCAAGAATAAATAGGACATCGGCAACCCAGATTACCCCTCTCCGACCAATACGGTCTGCCAGTAATCCAGCAAAGAGACCACCTATTAATGCACCCAACGAGGTAGACGAGGTTATGAGAGATTTATCCCAGGTAGTCACCGGACTCTCGGGCGTGGAGAGTGACGGTGCAAGGTGCAGTAAAGCAGCCGAGATTGAAGCTGTGTCATCTGTAATGAAGACAGTCTGATTAGCTGAGCACATAGAAGAGACGATATGTAGCGAGCATCCAGCAGAGAGAGAAAGGACAGGACTCACAGCCGAATAGTAGGCCGCTGATACCAGCAGTCAGAGTTAGAAGCCATATCCAGCCTGTGATTGCTCCATCTTCGGGATTCTCAGTGATATCTGTGGGGGCGGAGAGAACATCGGGGTTGGCGATTAGAGGCTGGGTGCTGAGTGACAGTGGGTCGTCGTCCTCGACATCAAGTGGGGAGTATCGAGACATTCTTAGAGTGATAGAGCTTTGGAGGTTGGCGGCAGACTATTGCATTCGACTAACAGCCTATGATAATAAGTACCAGATGTAAGTGCTGACTTCCTGAATCAAGGGGCTCTGTTGGGTTAGGGTTAGATTATTCTCAGGGCCAGGGTTTTCCCCCAGCTTTATCTCTATCCATTTCACGCATACTTAGAAAATTCATTCTTAATGGCAAATTAAAATGGGAACTTTCATCGAAAACTACTACTATATACCCCGCACTACATCACTTGCTACTCAATCTCATGTATATAACAAGCCTATGGTTTTTTTCAGGTGATATTTATTAAAAACTCACACATATATTGACATAGTAAAAAGCAATGTCCTTGCAAATGGTATACAACACCCTTATAAAAACACCCTCGCCTCTAACTCCATTATCTGATCAACAGCTAGCCATTCATTCATCACTCATTAGCTCATTACCCATATAATAGTTATGAAAATTTCTCTTTCCCACTCTCCTCGTCCTCTAAACACTTTTTAGCCCTCTGGAGAACAGGAAACGACGGTAATCTCTGTAAAAGTCCAATAAACACATCTTTAAACCATTCCTCAACTGCCTATAGAATTTGTAAGTAACTGTAGGAATAACCCAGTAATTCAGAATAACAAACCTTAGCATATTTGATCACAGCCCATCCGGTGAGGACCATGATAAACATTGATACACTCAATACTACATACCACCACCAGTTGACGACACCAGTACCCAACAAGTCTAAATTCATACCGAAAAGACCCTAAAAAGCACGAACACAACAGTCAACCCCCCTCACGCCAAAAAAAACCCGCTTCAAGACTTGTTACTTACTGCAACGAAGAGCAATGGTAAAAATATAAACTATACTCATGTTAGTATCTATTTGTTAACACATTAAAGAAATCTTACCGTAATCCAGGTGAGTCGCTTCATGCTTTGGGCCGTCGAAGTTGAGATACGTGCTTCGAAGATAGAAACTAGGTTGAATTCCTAAAGTAGCCCCCCAAATTAGACAATCTCTCAAAAGTCTATTAGAAATGAGTACTCACAAGTTCGATCATGTCTTTCGTCTTTTTTTCCAACTTCCTGATTGAATCTTTACACTCTGCCTTCATTGAATTGATCATCGCATTCAGTTTGTCCATCTCAGTCTTGATCTCCTTTTTCTCTTTAAGTGTCTTTTCTTTTTTCTTTTTCCCTTTCTTCTTCTTCTTTTTATCCTCAGGGCCATCGATTAATGACTCGTTATCTCCTGGCTCTTCGTTTATAAACCTCTCCTTCTCTCCCAACTCGTTTACTTCATCATGAAGGATGCGTCTCTCATTAAATTTTTTCACCAGGTACTTAGCTTGCTTTACATGCAATTTATACAATGTCCGAAAGTCTGACCATTGCTGCGCGTCTTTCAGAAGGGTGCGAATAAGGCTGGTAGTTTTTCCTTCCTTGAGCAGGAGATTTTTCCGCTGTGTAATTAAAACCGGAGTCAGAACACAATTTAAAGATAGCACAATACAATAGAGATATTAGAAGATGGAAAGTTTTCAATACATACACTTTCTTTGAGATGATTATCGGCTCTCAGGAAAATATCCCGCCATTTATCATGAAGATCTTGAATGAATAACATAAAAAAATCTACCCCATGTTTTGGTACATAGCCGTATTCCAAAGTACTCCTATAGTTCATGGAGCGGAAGATTTGGTTGAAATTTCGGTCTGCGGACTCTGTTTTTCGCATGATCCAAGATATTTGACTCCTTTGGATCTCAGCACGAAAAAAGAATTCACCTAATTCCTGTTCATCGGTACTGGGAGGGATGTGGACGAAGAAATCAAAACCAACATAACAAATCAAAAGAGCTACCGGTATGATTAGCCACATTATAAGACCTAATTTAAGCAAGGGAAAAAACACCTTTTGTGTGGGCAGTCGTTGCTATGTGCCCGATATTTGGAATACCGACACCAAAATTTCGTGAGCGTACATGTCGATCTTTTTTCGGGTTTATAAGTGCCCACATCCACTGCACATCGGCTGGGCCTCGCTCAGGGTGATCCTGTGGTCGGATAACTATATACTTCGACAAGAACTCCCACGGGTTCACAACCTGTAAACATTTCTTATCATTCCACATGCGGCCATATACAGAACTAATTTGTTGATTAGCAAAAATCGCACCTCAGTCAGTGCAATATCTACACTTACTAGAAATGTTTCATCGGTAGTAAATCCTCAGATTCAACCCCAAGTTCTACGTCATCGGTATCGACTTTCTTTATCGCATTCCCACCAGAGGCATTCTCACTTATCATTATAATGTCTTCCTCATTTGCATCTAGCACCACGCGCCAGCTCTTTACACGAGAATCCCGGATATTATCACCCTTCTCTAGGAGTAACCTCACCAGATCCTCATTTTTCTTTTCAAGTGCTAGGTGTAAGGGTCTGCGAGTCCTATTATCTTCAATTTCCATGTCCGCTCCGGCTTCCAGCAAGCAAACAAGGAGATCTTTGCTACCAGTCTCAGCAGCATAGTGGAGAGATGTTAACCCGTCGTAATCTTGGTGATCAATATAGGCGCCCAACTTCAACAGCTCCTGCAACATCTCACCACTCATTTCTTGAGAAAACAAGCAGGTTCTTCCGAGTGAATCTCTAGCATTGATGTTTACTCCACCATCAAGGAGAATTTTAACGATTTTCACATGACCGGCTCTCACTGCTGCCTCCAGTGCCTCTACTCCATATGACTCCGATTTTGACACCCCCATAGCAGCTTCGGCCTCCAGAAGAAGTTTCACAATCTTCTCATGTCCACCACCCGCTGCTGCTTGCAATGCCGTCTTTCCAGAAAACTCGGACGGTGGTGCATCGGTATCGGCCCCTGAGTTGATAAGAGCCCTTACTATTGCCCCATACCCCCCTTCCGCTGCTGCTTGCAATGCGGTCCTACCATCAGAGGCTGATGGTAAGGCATGAACATTGGCACGATTCCTGAGAAGCATAGATACTACTCTCTCCCATCCACCTTGGGCCGCTGCCTGCAAAGCAGTTCGACCAGAAAACTCGGCCGGTGCTGCATCAATGTTGGCGCCAGCACTGATTAAGATCTTCACAATTCCCTCCTTCCCTGCACCTGCTGCTGCCTGCAAAGCTGTTCGACCATGAAAATTCGATGGGGATGCCTGGATATCGGCGCCAGCCTTCAGAAGCATTTGAACCACATCTTCGTGGCCGCCCTCAGCTGCTGCTTGCAAGGCGGTCCTCCCAGATGACTTTGATGGTGGGGCATTAATGTTGGCACCAGCTTCAAGGAGAATACCGACCATACCCTTGTGCCCGTTGCCCGCTGCCGCCTGCAAAGCGGTCCTTCCAGAAGAACCAGTTGGCGGGGTATCTACCCTTGCCCCGGCATCGAGAAGTGCCTTTACCACACCCTCATAACCACCTTCTGCAGCTGCCTGCAACGCTGTTCTCCCAGAATATTCTGCTGCTGGCGTCACTAAGGCAGCTCCGGCATCGAGGAGAAGCTTAACCATTCCCTCGTGGCCATTCTCTGCCGCCGCCTGCAAAGCCGTTTTCCCGGAGATCTCCGCAGCATTGATGTTTGTCCCAGTCTCGATAAGCTTCTTTACGGCAGCCTCATCCCCGTCCCTGGCCGCATTGATCAACTTCTCCCGTGCTACATCGCCGAGAAATCTACCGCTACCGTCTACAACATCGGAAATATCTGAGACCGAAACATTGAGGCTATGCCTTTTAGGTGTTTCGGGAGGGTGTAGGGAAAGAGGATTCGCTCTGGTGATGCCCGTTGGAAACATGGTAGCTGCTGGATACGACATCGCTCCTGGTGCGGAAAGGCTAGATTCGAGATCGTTCGGGGCTGTGTAGTGTGCCGATCACTCAACCTATTAGTCTGTGGGGGAAGTCGTCAGTCTTGTGGTATTCTTTGAATGTGTACACTCCGTGTTTGAAATTATACAGATTAGAGAGGTACACATACGTCTCGTCGCGTCCTCCTTGACTCGGACGGTTTCGTTACAGCGGAGGTAGGTAGCCCACAAGTACACACTTTTGAAGGCCACGAGGTTTTTGTGATTAGGGAGCGCGCCGCTCAAGTTTTCCTCCAGCATGTACCAGACTAGACAAGGCTGAAATCACCAAAGGAGCATTCTAAGCTAATAATATTAGACTCAAGTGTCTTGAGAGAGAGCATCCAGTCCAACAGGAGAGGGCCACAAATGTGGCAGGCACCCAATATGCAGATCATACTGATTTTTGTGAGTCTTTGAGAAAATATGATCCCCCGTCCTTTCGTTCTCTGTTCGACAAGTTTCTCAGCAGTACTTTTGCGCGAGACTTGTGGGCTAGTTGCTTTGCTGTCAGTGATGAAGGTCTCGGCGCATCTGTCTCAGCTGCAGGGACCCTCTTCATGAACCGTGCTCGAGCCAGCGATGGCCCCAAGAGATGATGAGTAATACATGGTGCTAGAGCCTCTACGGTATGTGATCGCGACTAGGGGAAAGATTAGCATCCGAAGATGAAATGATTGATGGAACTGGATAACCTCAGTGCACCTCTAGAACCGGATAAACGGTTAAAGCGCCAGTAGGAATCATTATTATTCCTCCAGACGTCATATCATCGGTACTGAGCCATGCTGTGGGAGTGAGCTGATGGGCTTTGTGTTGAGATCGGGACCAACGGGGAAAAGCAAAGCTACACGAATAAGGGAGTATTCCGATTGACCTATTGGCCTTGGGTATATTTTTCTGTGTATTTGTGTTTGTACGGAGAGTAGTGTCAGTAGGAGTTGACGTGATGTGTTTTCTTGGCTTTGTAAACAAGCTAGGCCTTATCAGGACTGTGGCATAAGGAACGGTAGCGACTGCATAAACTCATGTCATGTGGTATCTCATATTCCTGACAGCACACATGAACAAATGGTTATATGGATGAGTATTTACACTCCAACTCATACATAAATTTGATATATATTAATCCCAAATATACACCTATTATGCATGTGTCTTGGCCTTTCCAGTTACTCCTATAGCAGTAACCCTCCGCCAATCACGAGTCCTCACTCGCTAAACCCCGGTCTTCGCCGGCTGTTACTTGCCACTTGTGTTTAGTTTGAGAAATTTATTCACTTTTAAAAATTTTGCCATCAAGTTTCACCCGGTGAGTCAGGTGCTACTGTCTAGAGTACAAAAGCAACCCAAGATGTCATAGAAGACACTTTATTCTTCACTACCATAGGTCAACTTTCATAATACATACAGAACCTAAAATAACTACCTCTTATAAATTTGAGCAGTGAATTCTTTTTATATACCTATTCTAATACATGAGTAGAGCGTATAATTACAACAAAACCACCCTTTGCGCCTCCCTTTATCACACCTGAGATCCCAAGTATCTATCTAACCCTAACCCACATCACGATCACAGATATGTAACCCCCTCTATTAACAGCCGGCTCTACCAATTTCTATTACGATCGATCATACCAATTTGTCCAGGGTCCTGCAGTCCACCTTATCGCCAATCTCGATGGTATCTCTTTATCCTTGTGGGGCTCTTTATCATGAGGGGGCTCTTTATCCTGCGGGGACTCTTGGATTTCAGGCTGAGGTGTTTGTAAAGTTCTATAGAGCGTGTCAGGTAAGTCCATCGCATACGGGAATAAAATTTTATAATCAGTGAGGGGAACAAACGCCTTAAATTTAGATGGCTCTGGTTCTGATTGTTCGAGCTTCGAAAGTTCGATAGCAATTGAAGCTGCCCTTTTGACATTATTCAGTAGAAGCGCTTTTTCTGCGGGTATTGCTTGATCCCTTGAGAATTGTCTGACTAGGCCGATAATATCTGATACGATTTCTTTATCTTTCTTATTTCCTTTCTTGCGCTGCTTGAAGTGCGTATTCACACTCTTCTCAACCATTTGAATATTTAGTGAGGATTCAGCAGGGATCGGATTGCAAAAGAGTTGGCCACTCTTAAGTCCTAGGCTGTGACTAGCATCTACCAATACTATTAGAACTACTTTCGACACACCCTAGGGCAGGAGACATACAGATAACTTTTGCAGCATCCTTGGCGGTTTGTACCACCAGTGGACTTTTAACTGTACCATCATGACTATAAAACGCCGGCACCATTACCTCCATTGAACCAGGTCCGAAGGTTACCACAGGAACACCCCGTGTTTCCAAGTACTCGATAGTCCCCAATGAGTCCAGATACACTTTAGGGCCGGAGCATACCACCGCCACATTCTTCCGTCCGAGCTCATGTATATCCGAGGAGATATCCATCAGCGTTGTAGCCGACCGGTGAACACCGCCTATACCTCCTGTCGCCAATACCTTGATTCCCACCATCTCGGCGACATTTATTGCGGCCGAGACGGTCAAGCCACCGTTCAACCTCGTAGGCTACTCAAATCCCTTAGTAAATTGAGAATGAATGAATTCAAGGCAACCAGGGTGTGATGTTTGAACACACCATCCCAATGATATATGGCAAATCTCGTTGCGTAACCTTCATAGTATCTCTAGCCATTAACCTTCTATAGAGATCCACATCCGGAACACCGACATGTATGAAGCCGGCCACAACGATAATTGTGGCTGGGATGACTCCCATCTTCCGGATCTCCTTCTCAATCCTAGCAGCATATTCGAGGTTTCCGGGGTAAGGTATACCTATACTACAGTTTAGCGTAAGTTCTTTCCCTTCCTTTCCTTGCTTCCAGTTTTTTGGGTCACTTGGTTTATGGGATCTAACCTCCTGTTTGTTTAGGGTTTGTGGTGATTGCTGATTCAAGAGCTACCACAGGGGCATTCTGGGACAAAGCGTACTCCACCTCCTTTGAGACTTTAATGAATTTGCGGTACCTACGGCCGCTAGGGGTGAAGGAGACGGGTATAGCGGAGAGGTAACGGCGAGAAGCGGGTATGGAAGCAAATCTGGTATAATTCTGCTGTAATCCTATTATTCTGGTGCGCATTGACAAAGATAATTTTAGGGACGACATTTTGCACCAGCGCTCCAAGACTTTTTTCTTTTGGTGGGAACGGGACAAGGGGAAAATAATCTTGCATGGCCGGGTAATCGTCCAATAGATAATGCCAGGGTTAGGTTCGAAGCTTGAGCTTATCAGATGCCCCGCAACAGCTTAGGCAACCAAGTAAATACACGCAGTTGCTCTACCCTAAATTATATACCAGCCAACCTCCTAAATCTTGACCCCAGCATAGGTACTGCCAACGACTCGAACTATGTCTCTAACTGACCAATACGATGAGATTATCAGTAAGTGTAGTTGAACGAGCACTCCCAGTACTACTTTTCATGTGGTTTTAACAAAGACTGTCTACTAGGAAACTATCAATGGCGTAAAAATTTCAAGGCTGAATTACAAGTTATTACTTTCAAAACTACTAATAATAATGGCACTTACATTTATATTGCCGCTATTGTGCCGAAAAAAAGTCACTTCAATTCGATTCTAGCCAGTTCAGACCCAGATACTACACTTAACGACGTTATTTTACTCAATGGACACTCCACATATGATAGCGATAATGCCATTCTCAACTTACTCGCAAAAACTAGAAATGCAATCGGCGAGCACTTCCTTGCCATAAACGATAGCACAAAATGTATACTCAGATTTAGAAACCATGAGGAAATAGAGAAATACCGTCAAGAACTTACCGATTCTCTTAATAACGACATATCGACAGAATCAAGCGAGTCCACATTAGTATCTGATGTAGGGACTGGCATGACCGAGCATTCAAGGATGATAAATGAACTCCAGAAGAAATGCGAAACACTGGAGAAGAAATGCGATAGCCTAGAAAAAAAGAACGAAGAGTTGGAACGGAGAGTAATAACCGATATCGGATCCTCGATTGCTGAGGCCCTACATACGAAAACGGAGAGGCTTATCGCTGAAAGTCTGAGTCAGCTCACCGACAGCAATTTATCACTCCTCGAGAAGGAAAGGATGGTAGAAACTTCAGAGAGACCATTAGAGGTATCCATTTCCAGTTGCTTCCGAGCGCTTGGAAGATACATAAGTTAACGATCTTCTCGCAAAAAGAGGCCTGGACATACTCAACCAGACCACAACGCAATCCGGTCACAGACAATGATGACACCAAATAGTTCCGCTGTTAGTGACACCGATATCACCATTACTTCCATCCCAGGCCTAGAAAATGCACCAGAAACAAGTACAATTGGAACGTGGAATAAAATTAGGTCTGTCGATAAACAACTTGGATGGCTCTATAGTACTGGTGTGTTGGGAGACGACAGGATGAAAAGATATATTCGCCAGGACCTAAAACAACTTGCCGACGATATCAATGCCTATCTTGATGAAAATAAATAGATACTTACGAAGCCTTAGATGTAGAGGGGAGGGGGGGTGTTTTCCCTCTTTTTCTTCTTCAGATTCTGGTTTTGAGATATATTAGGGGAAAGCTCGGGTATATTTGCAGGTCCATAATGCATGTTGCACGGTTCAGTAGTGGTATTCTATAGGTATCATTTTATCAACTCGCTTTTATACTATCAGTTATTCTGTTATCTAGCTAAGGCAATCGACTCTTAGGTAGATCCATTACATGATTACCACCAAAATCTCCCCCTTCATATCTTATCTACTTTATTCTCACACGTAAATAAATATATTATAATTATAGCATGTAGTCTAATATTATCAAGAGACTCTAATGCTCTTAGCTATTATTAATAGAAGACCGAAATATCGTTTGAACTAAACCATGATTTATCACTCGTTTTTGAATACACCCCGACAGGTATAACTAGTCCTGAGCCGCGTTTGACTATAACTGGCTACTATCACCCTTTTGTACTAAGTGAAGATATGCACCTTATGATCGACTGATTTCAAGACCTATTAAAGTCATGTTTCATAGACCGGTATTATCCGTTAAGCAAGACTATGACTACAAACTAAATCAAGAATTTTTTACGCCTACCCGAAGCCTTCTCTTTAGAGGTATACTCCTTAAAATATTGAACCAACATCCGTAGCTCAAACTCTTTCTTGAGGATCTGAATACGCATACCAGCACGTGATGTCTCGAACTATAGATATTAAGGGGTACGTTCCATAAATCCACCACGTATGGCCACGAATACTCAGACTATAACCAAGATATTCCCCACCGGTCGCAACGAACCCCCCATACTATAATAAAAACAATAGTTACAGATACCGAAATATCCGGGCGTGTAATTCCCTTATATGGAAAATCTTTACGATATAGTTTGATTTAGTCTACAGCTTAACGGCTCTGCTAGGAAATCCTGCACATGGTTTAGCGCCCATTCGTTGACAGCGCGTACTCAGACTCCATTTATCCAATTATGTACGGTTTGTCAAGGTGGGTATCACGAACGATTATTTGAGTGGCAAAGATGGTATATATCTACATGTAACCGACAGAAAGTCCACAGTTCTTAGCTAGTGATATAAAACGGTTAGTTTTTTGCACGAGAACTCACTCGCATCGGTCAAGCATTTGAAAAGGTTCTTCAGGAGCCACTGGGCGCTACCCGTTATCGCGATCAATGTGTATATACGCCGTATCGTATGTACCGAAGCCTTGGTCACGGTTCTTGTGGCACGGCAGCTGATCCACTGCGTGCACCACTACGGCGTAGTAGAAATTGACCGAATTTTATTCCACACTAGGGGCAATCTCCACAATGTCCATAGCTACGAGCTACGAGCTACGAGCTACGAACTACGTGTACGGTGTTGTGTATACGAATGCGAAGCTTTGGTGTTATGACTACAATATCTGTTCAAGTGCTAAGCCACGCTTGTTGGCCTAGCTAGCCTCTGGTAGGACTTCCTTATACATACATGTATGGTGCGTGTAAAACAAAGCAAATGTAACAAACCCCCTTGGCATCAACGTTGCCGCCCATAAACAATATCAAGTCATTTACGGTACTTCCGTCGAGAGTAGCCCTTAAGAATAGTTCTGCTAATACGTAGATTGGCATACACAAATGCAAAATACCCCACTATCCTATTGGGTATGTGCTGAGATAAATCACCCTGATTAGTTTCAATTAACCGCTAATATTTATTTCTTGCCCAACACCAAACAAGCAAACAGTATGACTGGATTAAAATAGGTGAACGGTCTCCTCATAGCCAACAAAAGATGATCCGAGACAGTCTTTCGGGATGTTAATCCAAACGGGCACGGGAGTAACAGTGGACGCTGCGGTCCACTTTGTGGCTCTGTCAATCATGTCGGTCGAAATTTCTTTTTCTTTGGGTTCGACTCTCGTGATCTAGAATACCAACGTGAGGACAAATACAGTAGCCTAAACTTTATACATGCGATAGATCACCATCGGCCATAGTAGCGAAGCCAAAGCTTGAAATTCGCGTACGAAAATCTGGGTACTAGTAGGTGTAATTTCCTGGGCCATACGGATATTCGGGTGCATACGTATGCTTTGTTGTGTTTTGTGTATGCTTTGTTGTGTTTTGTGTATGCTTCCAAGCTAGGTTTGCACAAATCTCTGGCGTTTGCCGTTGGTTGTTGAGGTGTACACGAACAGTAATTTCCATATCCAAACTCGTAAGGGAAATAGACAAGCAAAGCCGATCCAAAAACTAGATCCAACGTGGGGCGCTCAGAGAGCTTTGAAGCTTCTTAGAAGCTGCCCTGTGAACAGTTCATCTCCAGGGAACCCGGAAGCGTGGCCTAGTCGGGTTAATGCCTGTGCTTCCATATGATATTTACTTGTTAAAAGTGGTTACCGTCTATCAATCTATTACACACCCTTGTCAGGGCAATAATCCAGGATAGCGGGAGTGGATTGCCGCGGAAGTCTGGGGGGATGAAATGTTACATTACACTCTGTCATTGATTCTTGCTTTTGCTTGTTCCTGAGAGATGAGGGGGCGAGAGGCGAGAGATGAGAGATGATGGACTAACGGTTGGGCAGCCCAAGAAGGGTTCTCTATGTGGAGGTTCTACTCGAGAGGGGGGTGGGTGCCAAGCCTATGTTTATTTTCAACATAGCCCTTACTTGGCGTTGAACCGAGGAAGGTGGAGTAAGCCGAGTTTGATGAAAATCCTTCCTCCATTAAATGTTGAATAGCAAGATCAACGAATGATAATATACCTGCTCTAGGGTAAACAAGAATAGGGGAGGCACAAAAGGTGATTCGGCTAGGCTTTTTGTTTCCCATCCACTTTCTTTCTCTTGAACGTGTATGGCTGGGATGTGCCTTTCCTCTCGGGAAGGGATTAGGATAGGGACTACGGCTCCCGAGACCAAACAAAACATAAATCGGCTACATTACGGGAGTGGAGTGCTTTAGCGGTGTGCTTTGTTTGCTGGCATTTGAACTACCTACACCCGCATCCCTCTCCCTAAGGATCGGGGGGAGAAGTACATGTAGGATTGACTGACTGCACATACATAATACATTGCACATGTGTAGCCTTGGACGGGAGAAAAGAGGAAATACGTAAGCTTCACCCGTCCGAAGTTAAGCCAAGAGTGGCCCCGTTATGGCTAGGCTATCGATATTGGGTAACGGGTCGCCACCGTTTTCAGGGACTGAGTGCTAGAGTGCAAGGGTTAGCTCAGGGGCAGGGCCATGGAGCAACCGAAATGCAGGAACGGTGTAGTGCTAAAGGACAAATCCTTGGGTCACCCACCACCACTTGGTAGGGTGCTCTTCTGTGCCACTCATGTGCAGGTACAGGCACGGCTACGGGTGAGTACGAGGGCGACGACGAAAACTAGAGATGCAACGGCAGCCACAATGCAATGACAGGTGGGTAAAGAAGGAAGATGATGAGGAAGATGAGGGGAGACATGCAGGACAGGAGGCAACCAGACAGCCGAGTGCCGGATCAGCTGTGACGACAGACAACAGGCGACAGCAGCTGAGCAAAGTGAGAGAAGGGATGGAGTTGGGGAAAACATATACCTAAAGAAGGGATATGTTAGGACAATTCGAACGAGCGTAGAAAATTGCAAAGACTGTGAGTGGGCAATGGTTGGGAGACAATTGAATCCAGGCATAGTAGCCCCTGAATGGGAAAGCACCTAATCAATGGCTGAAACAATAGTGCTCTGGCACTTGCTGGGGAGGGGACGAGAACAGGTCTAGGAGGGGCAAGCAGAGAGAAACCTCCAGGCCCTGTGCATATTGCATATTCAAGGAAGGAAGCCGAGACTAGGGTTGCCTGCCCATCGTCTGCACCGTCCTCTCACTCGCTCCCGCGCACACTCACACCCTCTGCTTTATTTTCTTTCTTCTGCTTTCACCCATTCTCTTCCCTTCTCCTCCTCACTACAAGAACCAAGGCCTTCCTTCCTTACAGATCCCCTTGGCTTTCTTATCCATCAACACACTCACTCCTTATAGTGTTTTGACATTCGTTATACTTTCACTACACGCTCTTTCGTTAGAATCATCCTCTCCTTTCAAATTATATTAATACCATCAACCTCAATCCATCAATTCACCTAGTCCAGAGGGCCGGATTCATTCATTTCGTACATCACATCTTTTCAAAATGAAGTTCCAGATCACTTCTCTCTTTACCGCTGCCCTCTTGGCTGGCTCTGCTACTGCTCACTCATGGCTTGAGTGTGTTGACACTAATGTCACAAACTACGCCGAGGCTAAGGCTGATCCCAATGTGGACCCGTACGTTACCCCTCGCACCCCTCGATACAATCATCCATCAGCTTGTTGGAATGAGTGAGTGCCTTACTGATATGCCATTCTCTGCAGTTCGAGAGCTTGTAATGGTTACCCACGTAACAAGGTCAACAATAACGATTGGATCACCGAATCTACATACTATGTCTGGAACTTGAATAACGAGAACAACACTGAGGGTCTTACATGCCGTCCTACTCAGGCTGACCCCACCTACCCAGAAGGTGTCCCTATGACTACCGCTGTGCCCGGTCAAAAGATTCGCATGCGTTTCTGGGGTAACGGACACAGTCGTTGGGACATCGGCTCTCCAAACCACCGTGACCCTGGTCTTATTCGCATTTACTGGGCTGGTCAGAAGGAAACTGAGCTCACGTATAAGTCACAACTTACGGAGAAAAACTGGATGCCGGGTATGCAAGCAAATTTCTCAGCCGATACCGTCAACCTCATCACTGGTAACACCATGAACGAGAAGGCCAACTACTTCAACTTGCAAATCCCTGATAATATCGAAAATGGAAGACACTCTATGGTCTGGGTCTGGGCTTGGGAGCAGGGTCTCGAGAAAAACGCTGCCGATTTCAACCCAGAAACCGATTATAACAAGGAATGGACAAATACATACGCCAACTGCTTTGATATCATGATTACTGGCAGCGACTTTGTTGGTATGTACAAATCTTTCTCCTGTATTTATTGTTCATGTTCTAACGTTTATTGTAGGAGCAACTTACAACAATACCTCTACCAGTGATTCTGATGATTCAAGCACTTGTGACGGCGTTACTGCCTACAAGGGAGGTCAGTCTGACTACCCTTGTGTTGGCTCAGAATGCCCTCCATGTTGGTATAAGAACCCTGTGACTGGTGTTGTCAGCTGCTTCGACTACACCTATGGTACCGAAACCTGCCCATGGGGCGGTGCTTTTGACTGCAAGAAGAACAAGCAGACCAGGAGGTCCTTGAAGCACGAGCGCACTCCGTTCGTATAAATGCACTTTTATAGATTGATTTCCTTGTCATATTTTACCTACCTTAGTGTTTTATGATCCCGTTGTCCCGACGAGCTTGGGTGGTGTTTTAGCGCAATTTTTTGATATAGGATGGTTGTGTTGGTGTATGGCCTAGCTTGTAAGTATCTACTGTCCGAATAGGATATTATAGGTTGTGCTCTATTTGTAGTATTTATTTCTCTTCTATTTTTTTCCTCATTCAGATCAAGTTATAGACTTATTTTCTTCTGGTACTATCATACCTACTCTATCATTGGATCTTGTTTGGGATAAAAACTTGTATTATTGTATTTTTTCTGTCGTTTTTGCATTGCCCTAATGGTGCTGGGTTTGGTTTTTTTGGTCTCTTAAATTTCTAAAATATGAATGTCAATGCGCTGCTATACTTAGTTAGTTTGCATAAATAGAGGCATTTTTACTCATCCGAACCAAAGCTTTTATGAGTTATTTTTGTTTTGGATATATAAAGGACGGGTTTCATCCTGCGGGCTGGTGCATGTTTGTGACCTACTCGGATTCCTAGTTTGGCTCATAGGTGGAAATGTGCATGAGCATTGTGCAGCATTATTTTGAGTACTAAGTTGGCCAACTCACCATCTACTTTTATGATCTCACCGCCCTTAGGAATACGGACTCGGTGTTTAAAGTGTTTGGTGCAAGGAATTGCAATCCTTGTTATGTAATTCCTCATTTCATTCCGCATGGTGGGGGGCAACCCCTGACGTCGTTTATTAGGCTGACGTATGGACTTACTAAGGGGTAAGCAGGTCGACCCGATATGGAAGCCGGGCACGGTGCATATGACGATGATACAGAGCAGGCGAGTAGAGATCCATCAGGAAGGGATATTGTGTATGTAGTGGGTACATGTAGCTATTGTGTATATGGGTGGGCTACAGGAGATACTTATACATGTAGCTTTGTCTAGAGCTCAGGGTTGGGGGTAAGCAGGACAACCGATGGGACTGGCACTTGCATCGAGTAAGTATACACATGATTAATTTGGATAGACTAGGGGACGAATGGTCAAGGGGGTAATGACTGCATGACTACATGTACATGACTTTCAATAATTTGGTAATTGCATATGATATAAGAGGGATGGATTGGTTTGAGAGTATTGAAGTACATGTAACCAACACTTTCTTGTTTGTAGTAATCACACGGCTTTTGAAACAATTAGAAAATACATTTAAAACTAGATTATACTTCTTGTTATGTAACTGAAGACACAAATATCTATAGGAATATGATGAAGGTTTAATAACTCTTACCGAAAAGCTTTTTTTTTTTTTTTTTAAAAAAACTGTTAATACACAATCACTTCATATCACTCGGTAGATATCAATATTGATTTCTTGTTAATTGGTATTTCCATTTAAACTATCTTCTTGTGTATACTGCGGCTTGTATAGTTTTTTTATTTACAGTTCATTCTCGTATAGCTGGCTCCATTGCTTCATAGTTGGCTACTTGGCGTTCATTCCCGGACTTGGGGACTCGGATAGGTCAATGCCGTGAGTGTAAGGTTTAAATGTCAGGAAGGAGTAACTTTACTAATACCCCCTTACGTGGTGCATGCGTCATGCATACTCACTCGTTAATGCAGCATGACGCTCCCCCTTGTTTTGAATTTCGTTTGTTGAGTAAGTTAGCCTCGCATACACTAGTATTCTGTTATATTCCCCTTGTTAATTCGTTAAGTGGATGTTGATGTGCTATCAAGGCCGTTATTGAGTTATCATAGTATGTAAGAGGCTGTTTATGTAGACTAGACTAAGGGGGTCAATTTTATTCTGCTGTTTTTTAGGAACCTAATGGTATTTAATCTAGATAGGTTAAGTTTTACTCGATAGCATGTTTTATACTCCGTTGATATAACACCGTTGGGAATCATGTAACCTCTAGTGTCACTACACTTCTGATATACCTTGTTTATGGGTTCAGCTCATAGACAGACATGATGGCAGACTACATGTAGTATTGAGTATGAGAATTTAATAGAGGTTTAAGAACAAAGTTAGCCTGAAATAGTGCACAAGGGTTATTTGTAAGTTTATTATATGATATTTCTGTTGATTTCCCTCAATTCAGGGGTATAGTGGATCATGTGAGTATATCAAGTGATAAAATAAGGGAGCCTCTAATTCAAAGCGTAGTTCACATACTCGGTAGGATATCAGATAGTGAATCGAAATGACTAATAACCTCTCAATCGATATCGTGTGGTGTCTCTAGGAATGGTACCATCTAGCAAATTTTGGTAAAGCTGGTTTTATTCTCATTTTAGAAGTCTGTAGTCATAGCTACAGTATCTTTGCAGTTCCAAAGACATATGGTACAATTTGAACTTCCTGGAGGTCTATAATTGTACACCAGTAAGCCCATACCCAAGTAGTTGAGTATAATAGGGTGCGTCCTACTCTCAACTATCTTCTAGGATGTGAAATATTTCTTAACAAGGAAAACTCTTATACACCCCCTTCCATTTTCTGCCCGGTGCCAGGAACCTCTTCCCCGCACCAATAGGGATCTTTTCCCTGAAGGCCGGTGTACCTTTATAATAGTCTTGAATATTTATTTTGTAGGGGAAGAAGGAAGATCACGGGAAAGCGGGAATTTTGCCACGAGTTCTAGGGAGTGCTTATACTACCTGACATCGGGGATTTGTTACAAATTAGACAAAGATCGTCGTGTGGTTGTGGGGGGGGGGATGGGGTAGGTAACCCTGCACACGTATAAATACCCATAATACCCAGTTAATTGTGCATCTGGATTCGCGAAACCATGCTGTCTTCGGAGTATTTTTTGTATGCTTCCGTGGCTCTTAATTTTTACTGTAAGAATCGTGATACCTCTCGTTTTTTTTAAAAAAACTTGTATGGGGCGGAAATTATTTGGGTGTATATCATGAAATAGTATAAATGGAGGGCGGTATTTCGCTTGAGGGTTTTTTTCTTCAAAGACTACCAAAGACTCCATTTTCATTCAAGTCCATCGATCATGAAGTTTTCAACTCTTGTTTCTACCTCTGTGTTTTTACTCGGACAAGCTATCGCTCATGGGGGTGTCACTGAATATGTGATTGGCGGCGTCACATACAATGGGTAAATATATAGATTATTTCTTACTCCTTACGACAGATTATTTCTGAATTAAATCTTGCAATAGATGGTCACCATACAACAGTCCTACCGGACAATCAAGTATTCAGAGACAATATAGCTCTTACGATCCTCTGTACTCTCCTACTGATACCTATATCAAGTGTACGTAGGGAATCAATACTGGTGATTCTGTATGAAACTGATTATATTATACAGGTAACACTCCAGGAACTGGTCCAGCTGCCAAAATTGCGACTGTTGCAGGTATGGGTTTATTCTATTTCCTTTTCATAGCGAATCAAAAGCTAATCCATCTATTAATATATAGCTGGGGGTACTGTTGTTGCTAAATGGGCCCAGTGATGGTTGTGAGTACAAACAATGATTATTCTTTATAGCTTATAGGCAAATGCATGACTGAATATATTACTCGCCCGTATATAAAGTATATGGCCAAAGTCGGGAGTAGCTTCGCAGATTCTGATGGTAACGGTAATGTTTGGTTCAAGATTGATGAAGCCGGTAAGTAAAAGAGAGCGGATATTCCTAGTTCAAGAGATTGATAATTTCATCCTTGATAGGTCTCCTCTCCGGTACTGTTAAAGCCGGCTCATGGGGTCTTGGTCAAGTCCTCACCAACAAGCAATGGACCACCACGATTCCCACCAAATTGGCCCCCGGAAACTACTTGATTAGGGTTCATTCACTCAACCAGTCATTACTTTGGGTCATTTACTGAAATCTTCATCTAGCACGAACTTCTTGCTCTTCATCAAGCAAACACTCCTCAGTTCTACCCTGAATGTGCACAAATTACTGTCACTGGTAGTGGTACGGGAGTGCCATCTGGGTCCTACCTGACTTCTTTCCCAGGTGCTTACAAGCTCACTGACCCCGGGTAAGAATAACACTCTTTTGTCATAACTGTTAAATGCTTCGGTTGTTGACATTCTTCAATAGTATCACCATCGATATCTACAGCTCTACGGCTACTACCTACACTATTCCTGGCCCGGCCAAGTGGACCGGTTAGATGTGTTCTCTCGCAGGGTTCAGAGAAATTCACTTTGCTTCTTGATGTTGTTTGTCACGGCTGCAGTACATGCTTGTTTATGCGTTTAGGGTGTATTGGGGAGATCTTTGTTTATAAAACCACTGAAATGGAAACATCTTTTCTATAGGAAATAATTTCCGGGAGAACTGGCTGGTATCTGGATTAATAATCAAAGCACTGAAACTATACTGATCAGGATTATAGAGATCAACAGTTTACGGAGTCTATTCGAGTGGTGCGTAGGTTAAGATACTCGGACACTTCCACTCGGAGTTTCCTGTGACACTTTGTCCCCGCGGCACCGTAGAGTACATACCAGGGTTCGGCACCCGGGCGGACCTCTCCAGCACCCTTGGCGCTTACGACGCAGTGTATCACCATCCACTCTCCTGTTTGTATCGTGGAATCCTCCCCAGGTGAGCAATTGCTGATTGGCAGCGCCTCAAGATGCAAGAGCCACAGGATTATACTCGCGACATATGAGGTCGTGTCCCAATGATGGTAACACACACACATCAACGAGTCAAAGGTTTTACTAAAAAAAGGGAGTATCTTCAGGTCTGATTTCTTGTGATGAATTTCAGGCACAGTCTACTCTAAAAAAAACCGGTTTGGAGAGGGGTGAATTTCATTTTAATGAACTCTCTATGCGAGGTCCCCGTGTTTTCTGGTACATTCCGAACCTGGATAGATAATCTCGATCATCAAACCGCTAAGAGTCCTTTATCGAAGATCAGTTCTTAGTACGACCACTCCTGAGTTGGCTCAAACTTCGAGGATTAGAGGTCTTTTTATCTATTTGTATCCGCTCCCAACGAGGAATTACACCCCTTTCTTCTCCCATCGGCTTTTCTATATAGCTGTCAAAAATGCATCTCCCTCTACTTCCTACTCTGCCGTCACGGTTGCTTTACGTTGTTGCCGCCTCACTCCTGATTGTGACCCTTTTCACTCTGTCACAGTTTTCAACAAGGCCAATACAGACTTACATACCACCTCTATCAGATTTCTGCCAGTCCGAGTTACTGGAAACAAAGGTGGTGGATTATGGCAAGGAACCGGAGCAGCCAGTTGGATGGGTTAAGCCATCAATGCGGCCTTTCAGTTCGAGTATAGATGGAGCGAACCTATCCTTCAACGATGAAGAATGCGACATCAAGTTTCCTGGACTGTTTACTGAAGTTGACGTCGCCGTTGCTCGTGGGTATCTTGGCGAGGCACCTTTCCGTGATGGTGACCCCGGGTATGTCAGGGCAAGGATCTACAATGGAAATCTCTACATTGTAGCGAAAGGAAATGATGTTTGGCATGTAAAGTCTCCCAAGCACCCCCTCCCGACTCTCATCAATATGTTTGCTTATCATAGGTTTCTCGCTAGCGTCAATCCGCAATACTGCATCAAATCAATCGAGCCCTCATAACCGCCCCTGATGTCTCGGAGATTCCCAATATCGAGTTTCAGTTTGTTGTGAACGATCACCCCGTGTCCAACACATGGTCCCTCGCACGAAGTGATAATCCGGATGAAGTCCACGATACTTGGATCATGCCCGACTACGGATTTTGGTCATGGCCAGAGCCGCATATTGGTTCTTACGCAGAGGCGCGGGAAAAGATCGATATGGTAGACCGACCCTTGATGTGGGCTGATAAAAAGGATTTGGCCGTGTGGAGGGGGACAGTTCACTGGAACGGAGCGTTGAGAGGACGGTTGATGGAGGTTACAATGGGAAAGTCTTGGAGTGATGTTGCAGAGCTAGACTGGAAGACGAATGCGCTTCATATAGAAGACTTTTGCCGTTACAAATTCTTGATCTATACAGAGGTTTGTGCTGGGTAGACCGGTCCTTTAGGTTTTTGGTTCATCATACTTATGTCATGGTGTGTAGGGAGTAACTTACTCTGGTCGCCTCCGCTATTTCCAGCATTGCCGCAGCATAATCATCACCCCGAAACTCCAATGGCATCAATATCAGTCATTCATAATGCAATCCGAAGGTCCCAATCAAAACTATGTTGAAGTCAAAGAAGACTGGAGTGATCTGGAGGAAAAGGTTCAATATTACCTGAATAATCCTAATGAAGCAGAGAAGATTGCAAACAACACCGTGAGGCTGTTTAGGGATTGGTACTTGACGCCGGCAGGTGAAGTTTGTTACTGGAGGAAGCTGTTTAAGGGGTGGAGCTCTGTTAGCGATGAACTTGGTACTATATCGCTTGAGGATAGAGGGAGGAGCTGGGAGAGCTATGTGTTGATGGGCCAGCTGGACTGGGATGCAACAGCATAGGGTGGCTAGAAATTTTCTTACCGTTTCTTCTTTTTAGACTCTTATATGTATTAGTTCTGTATCTTGGGTTTCTTATTTCGTAAATAGATTATTTTACAGTATATATACTCAGGCGTTCATTAAATTTTTGGATGGGTTCCAACAACGACACCGAAACTCAAATTCTGTTATGGTAGAACTCTAAAGTTGGATTTAATTTATATTGCCCACCATAGACAACTTTACGCTTTTCCTTATTTAATCAATACATTACATTTTGTTTTATCGTATAATCTAATTAAATTGATGCCTAGAACAATAAAAAGGCAGCCTCTCGTTAGTCAAAAAAACTGTAATCTCTGTTTCAACGGTTCGAATTTAGTCGGATTATACGGTACAGTCGTGTCCAACAAATTCCCGTCACCCCCCCCCCCCCCAGAGTAATACAGGCAAAAGAGTTTGTTCACCTAGTGAACTACTTCTCTGTAGGAGTCAAACTACAGACCCCCAAGGCCATCACCAATTATCTGATGCCCTTACCGGTTGGCCAATTGACCTACCATTATTATTTGTTGAGAACCAACTCCCATAAGCTCTACGAATGCACAGCTGTATCCAACTAACTCCTGAACCCTCCCCCCCCCCCCCCATTGTCATCATAATGCTATGTATTTATAGGTATTAGAGATTCCTTACTCTAATCACAAACTAAAACAAGCTCATGTATATAAAAGTCTAATCCTCATATACCCCCCTAGATCCTTTACTCTGATATATAGAGTCGTCAAGTTTATTATTTAGATGTAGAGGTTCTGTTAGTGATATTGTATTCGAATATGAATACGGTCCTACTTGAGAGGATAGTATTTTCTACTCACTTACGAGACGGCTATGGTGGAGCTGGCTGGTCTATATTGTTTGAGTAAGGTTATTGATGCCACGGTATAAATGGGGTATAATTACTACATGTAATAGAGAAACTAGGATTAGTGAATAATACAATAGTTTATAGGATGTATGCTTTATAATTTTTTTATTACGTCTAGAGGATCTAAATATCAACTATTTCTCAAATGAACAAGTGAATCTCTAGGGTATGAATGAATGAAAACAGGTAGAAGGCGAGTCTGTTGGTTTCTCTTCAGGCACTAGGTCTGTAACTATTTGATTACACTACTGTACGCACTCTCTCAACATGCCCGACTTTATCACCCATTACTATTCTTATGCATTGGTGATAATTACGTAAACAGTATTTTTATATATATTGTCACACAGGTCATAGGGACTCACTCGGCTGCTGTTACATGTTCCCCTGTGCGACATTCATAGCCACAAAACCAACAAAAGCAAATATGCACGACGATGGCTTAGGAATTCTTCTCAGATTACTAATTAAAGACTACTACTCGCTCTCGTTATATCTGCAGACTAAAATCGTCAGCAGAGATATGCGTTCGGACGGCGTAGGGATCATGCACATAAGCTTTGAGGACTTCTTGTTGGTGTCTTAACCAGGTATTACATGCACTAAGACATGGAGGTATCTGGATCTCATAAGGCGTATCTACGCCACTTTCCAAATATTTTAACCTGTCAAGAGAAAAAGCACACCCTCCCCATAACCCTTCACTGGCTGATCCGTTCATGGGGTAGAATATCAAAGCTAGAGCATCAGTCTTAATTTGTCTATTTGGTGTACACTATAGGGACCCGGGTATATACGCGGATAATTGATGTATTAGGCTGTCAGAATATAGCGTAATCGATCGATACTGGGGGTTATGTTGGTCGTCAAGAGTATTTGTAATCTGCGCTGATTGATTAGTGTGCTACTGCCGCGTATATATAGTCGGCATAGTAAAACTTCCGTTTTAGAAGACCTGATCTGCGAATATTGGCGCAAGTTTGAGCGGCCTGGTGGATGGACTTGGGGTCGCGGCTGCATGGCCCGAGCGCTATATGTGTTTATCTTTGCTCTCACCAAGCGCTGATATGCGCGATTGCTTTAATATGAGTTGAGTCAGAAAAGAAAAAACTCTGGTTTTGTAGTTCGAAAGTTTCTTAGTTCTTAGAATATGTTTTAGGACTTTGTCTCGGTAGGTGGGAGGTGTAATTGAATATAGAATTTTAGTGACGATGCCCATTTTGAGGATGGAATAACAGTACTGCCTAGTACTTTAACTGAATAATGTCCGATTTATAATTGTAGAAAGGCTGGAATGTATTTAGCTCTGTAAGTTATAGTAAGATTCAAATAAGGGGGATCTTACTTTCTAGTTTAGGAAATCGGTAATTACTGCCTCTCTTGTTGACTTTATTAATGCTTATAAAAGCTATTATGTGCCACTCAAAAGTTATCTACTGCCACCACCAGCCACACAAGAGACTATCGTATATACTTATATACTTTCCGGCGTATAAGCCTAGGATGGGCTTATATCTACCGTAGTATTTTTATATTTATTTCGTTAGGTATATTTCCTTAGGCAATAGTTAATTATGGGGCCGGATTTACCCTAATATATTGTCGGGCACGCATTTCTTCGGACCGGTACGGTGTGAAACCCTGTGCCATGGAATTGATTCCCGAGAATGGACCATCGCCCGAAGTAAGCTTGATTTACCCGGTCGTCCTCTGCCACACTTTAGCCGGCCTTGGAATCCGCAGCCTCTATAATGCAAGACGTCAAAATTCTGTGCCACACTAGGACATATCACATAAGGACGAGGCGAATTAGTGACAGGTCAATTTCTCGTCTAATTTATAGTTTCCTATGTCCGGAGTTAATTAGTAAGTGGGTAGAAGAGCCTCTTAAGTATTGCTTTTGGGGAATTCTCATACCTGCTGGTATTGCTGAGCCTAAGATAGGATTCCTGTACCAGATGTCTACAGAAATTCATTCCTAGACCAACACTATCTCTCTAAAGGTAGTCTAAAACCGTAGAAAGGTGAAAAGACACCAGAAGTGGTATCTAATGGTAAATATCTGGAGATATAAGTATGTGAATTATACACAAAGAAATAAGCGATTTGAGTGTTGATCTACTCCTCTCAGGATTATTCTACGGTAACCTATAGCATTAAACAGAATCTTTGATCAGTTCCGGAGTATAGGCTCAGACCAATCGTATCTAGGTCTCGCACTCGGAGTAGGTTTCGCGCTTCTCAATAAGGCTACCTATCCATGCCTTGTAGGTAAGTTACCTGAACTGGTCAATAATCATATCACAGGATGCCGAAATTCTTTACAGAATATTTAGAAGCTTCTAGAATACCTATCCCGAGTCCGAGGCAGTGCAGGCCCCCCCTCTCTATATTTGTCGATTTATCCAACAGGAGGCCGGGACTATGGATAAAGGCAAATTGGACTTGTTGAAGCGCTGCTATTCGCATTCGGTACGTATTTGTCGGCCATTCCGGGGTTTCCAAGAGCCGGGTGCTTGGTGTCCAACCTGAGTAGTGGGTCCCGAACTCCTGGTCTATATCTTGCTTTCATTCCCGTGCCGCAAAAAAACACCTGTAAGGGCTGAAATAGAAGTGGGGTCACGGACCAAAATCAACTGCCCCATTCCAGCCGCAATGTCATGCGAAGGACCTGTTGATTGAAGTCAATCCATTCGGGGTATTGCTTGTGTCATTGGCGGCGTAGTACAGGCTTCAGCTAAGAAAGTAGAGCAGAAGCTTGTGGGGTTTGTTGCTCAAGATTGGGTCTTGGAATGGATACAATCCCTGGTATTCATGATACCCGGTAGATCAATCTCTAGAACGGTAGCCATATCATATCATCCTTTGAGCCCAAAGTGTAATTTACAGCCCTGAAAAGGGACCTAACCTAATTTCAGGTGACTCTTAAAATTTAGTATGATGTATTCTCCGTGATCGAAGGAAAGAAGAACCTGATCAAACATGTAATTTCTATTCTCGCCAGTCGGGTTTCTCACCTGAAATTACCTCCAGATACAGCCAAGGCACCCATGCCTACCTAGCTTTGCCTTCCCCGGGTATCTGGGAATTGCACTTTGCGCAGCCAGAAACCCATGGGAGCCACGTGCAGGGATAGAGTAGCCTTTTTCATCTATTTCTTTCTATTCAAGACAAGACGTACCCGAGTATTTACAGCTATTGAAGGGGGGCTACCTCAATTGTGCAAGAATTGCCTTGCGATTTGCCCTGTTTAAAACTATGGCTGAAATGGGTCAAGTGAAACTTCGCCAAACCATTTGGGGCTCCTTGGAGATCCTTTTACCCCACAGTTGCTCTTTTTATAAGCATAATAGTACTATAGCTTTTCATTATGGCCCAGGTTACCGCCAATGCCGCGCGGCAACCCGTAACGGCATACCCTGTGAAAATATACCTCTATTTCCCCCGTGATTCAATCGATTAAACCTGATTATGTTAATTAGACAAAAACTTTCTAGGTCGCGTTTGCGCTTATACCACTTCTCTAGCAACCCCGCGGGCCTGCTGATTGGGTATATCGACTTATGATGTATCGATAAGCGTCATTATGGACTTAGCCACCATATGTAGCCCGCCCAATGAGTAAATAACGGGGTTATGTGCTGATTAGGAACTATGCACCTACATTGAAATTCTAGGTATCGTACGACTAGATAGCTAGCTTACTGGAGTGTATATGGGGAAACCTCCGCTAAAGGGTCCATGACTCACGGCTCTTCGGTATCGAAGTCAATAAGCTCAATAGGAAAGAATCTCGCGCGGGGGCGAGGTACATTGCGTGGGACCGTTTTGCATTGATTTCGTCGCCGAATCTGGTTAAGCGCCGCTAGAAAAAGGAAACAAGAGCCGCACGACAGGTTTTTGTTGGTGTCTTAAACACATATGATCCGGGAATCTCTTTCCCTCAAGGGGGTAGGGACCACTGCCCCTGCGAAGATGATTTGGATGTTCGCAACCGTTAGATATTAAATATCTCGGCTGATTGGAGATGGGGCTGTAATATGTACATATATGCAAGATTGGCGTATCTATCGATCGTGCATCGTTTTGTGTAACGTTTTCTATTTCGCTTAATCTTAAGAATACTCGTCCGCACGTCATTTGGACGTCAAACAACTGGATGAAGCTGAAAGCCCCTTGTTTTAGAGTCACTCTAAAGGAACTGGCCTGGCCTTCTTGCCTTGGTGTGAATAAACCAATCATTATTTCTGAGTATGTTTTGCTAAGCAAGTTTGGGAACCCCTTAGAATTATACCGGGAGGTACCGTTAATTAAGGAATAGTGCTTACCACCATGTGAAGGGTAAGCGTATTTTGTGTATTAGGGTATGATTATATATGGCTTCGGTATAGAAATCGGGTTAAGGAAGCCAAGTAGCGAAAAAAGAACCATATAGAACCACTGCATGACAATGACATAGAACCAGAGGTACCGGTTTACTGCGTAAAACATACACCGAATTATATGTATCAATGACTCCAAAATACAATAAGGCGTGTATGTATCTTCCGTGCCACTAAGAGTGCAGGCGGGTTTTTGTATTATTGGTAAGTAAAAGCCGTGCATATACACTATCAGAATATGTGGTACGGCAATACAACATCGGGATCAACTCTAGATCTAGTATGAAATAAAGTCTGTAGTAAAATCAGGTGACTAGGCCTTATTTTTTGTATTTGTGATCTGAAAGAGGACGGTATTTCTGCAGTGATATATTAGCTCCGGTCATCATTACATATGTTGTAATTATGTGGGTTGCGGGGTACGTATTAACGCTTACCCACAGTATCACTCGACGTACTGCCAAGACTTCCTAGAAGCACAAAATATTCCAGTCAGGTGGGGGGGTAAGAGTAGACCTATAGGTAACAGGTTCCAAGCAACTATAGCTGGTTGAATCCCTAAAAGAGAGACGGGGATGATGATGATGATGATGATGATGATGATGATGATGATGATGATGAGGATGATCAAAGAGACAAAGGTGTTGTAGAACGCCTAACGCCTTGAGTAGTTGAAATAACATGACACCGGGGAATCGGGGGAAGAAAAAGCCATATCATGCCTTTGCTGTATAGTTATAATTTTCATTACGCATGAATCCTGTAGTAGTTGGTGTTTTTTTCTTCTATAATTTAGCGCAAGCGCATGGTATTCGGGGAAGGGGGTAGGAGTTCCATGAGGGTAATTCCCCACCCCACCGGTATGTTGGTTACTGTGCTGTGCCATTTCCCGCCAAGATAAAAACCAAAGAGCCTCAACCATAAAAAAACTTTCCCCCCACCAGATAAAATACCCGCCGGCTATCTCCGCATCAGTGGCACAGCCCTAATTTCGCGTATCTAAATCAAGCGCCAACGTCTCGGCAGAACCTCCATTATTTCAACCGCCACAATTTCGCACCGCTTCTGTTGCCTACATGCCTACATACCTGCCTGCCTGCCTGCCTACCTAACTACATGTACCTAACTACAAAAAACTAAGTGCCAGGGTCTATTGAAGGGCCCTACGTACCAGCACCAAATAAGCTGCTAGATTCTGTCGCCTGTTTTCAGCCATAGATTTCAGCCATGACTTCCGCCTTGCGCGGCGAGACCTCAATAGGGAATCTATTCAGCAGTTAGTAGGAGCATATATCTAATTGTAATATAGGTTATTACTTCACGTGGACCTTTAACGTCTGGTTAATGTAATATTGGGAACATCATTGTTTAGGTATAAAAAGCAAAAATCTAAATTGAGACATACATGCAGAGCCTTCCTGGGCATAAGAAAAAGGAATGATAACATAAGAAACGTTGCACAGCGTACATACTAGCTGCCAAAACTAAGTACTCAAAAAAAACAAAACAAAAGCCCATCTATCCATCTATCCATCTATCCTCTATCCATCTAGCTGTCCACCGTCTACTTGTATATCTATCAGTCTAATAAAAAAACAATAAGGGAAAACAATAAGGGGAATAAGGAAAAAACACTAAATCATCTAGTAATAATACCTGGGGAAGCCTGAGCAAGAAAATAAAAAAATAAAGAAATAAAGGAAAAAATAAAAAAGAGATAATAAAACCATAACCATCTAGGAATAAAACATCATTCAACGCATCAGGGATATTCATAGCTTAGACACCACCAGAGAGAGAGAAAGTGTCATAGGAATCCGGTGTGTAGCTTAGTCCATATCCTAAATTGGGTGATTCGTAAGGTGCTGATCGATTGAAACTACTCGAACGCGGGTCTAATATTGTAGTTCTCACGAACGGAGTATGGGTTGAATAGGAGAGAAGTGTAGCAATCCCTAGTATCGTATATATTTGGCTTTGGCATGTTTGGTACTGGGATATCAGGAATAGGTCTTGGAGATGGCTCGGGGCCCCTTGGATGTATGTCAAGGATATTGGAATGGGTTGGGTATTGTGTTGATCCAGAGCCCTCGAAGCTCCATCTTCCGTTGGGTCGTTGATGCTCGTAGTAGCTGCAATTAGAACGTCCACAAACACCACCCTGGACAGCTCTCTCGTATGCAGAAGCTCCGCTGCAATTGCCAGTGCCGTCACCTTGGGAGCAGCAAGAAATGACAAACTTGCGCTCACACCCGCAACCGCTGTATTTGATAACTTTAAAGTGACACATGGTAAGAATGATATTTAGGCCCGATAGTAATTGAGAGAATGTTGAGAGAAGGTTAAGAGCAGATTGAGATGATAGTAGTTGCCGGGCTATATTCAATGGAAGTCTTTGGGTAGTAGTTGTTGTTGCTGTGGTATAGTCAATGGAAGTCTGTGAATGGTGATGTTGGAGCGCAAACGGCGGAAACGGCGTTTCTTTAAATATTTGATGCTGTGAGATAGAGATGCTGTGAACGGCGGTACGCTCATCGCCATTAGCGCGAGATAGTGTATTTCTCAGATCCGATTCAATAGAAACGGCAAGGCATACAAACATCACCCCCCCGGCCATGCAATTGGAGCCTCTAGCTCGTGGCTAACCAGGGCGTGCAAAAGCAATTTTTTCCGAGTAGATCGGTCATCTAGTGTACCATGATCTTGGGAGATTAACCATGGTTGTTATTTAGTCCAAGCTTCGCCCAAAATGATGATCTGAGTCTCAGGTAGATGTCTAACGTTTCTCGGAGGCCCACAAAAAAACATTTTTATGGGACTCCGCCGCACCCCGGGGTTTGCGGTTCATGTGTGATTTTGTTATAGCTTTGTTCCGAGAGTATACAAGGCAATAATCCTAAGATTTAACCCCCAAAGTGCGAGGCTAACTCAGGTGACCATGGCCGGGAGGTAAGTTTAAGCAGGAAAACCGGATATGGGGGAATAACCGGGGGATTTACTCCAGGGATTGAATTGACTACCAGCTTAATGGCTGCAATTTATTGTTACATTTCTATTAGAGGTCAGCTATTGGATGAGTAATTAGGATTGTCAACATATCGTCAATATATTTTTGTTTAGACTAGACTCTAGATCTGACCTCCCAGCGGGGGCTGCCAGGAAGGCTGTGATAAAAAAATGTTGCCAAGCCTCATCCTGATTCCCTCCGGATTCCACCGGTCCTCACTAGGTGGTCATTATCAACAAAATTTACTACCAAAAAGATTGACCCTCTGGTAGGTAGATACCTAGCTAGGTGTTTGCCTCGCCTCCTCTTTCGTTCGAATAATAGGAGAGAGAGTAAGTATAGGTGAAGGTGGAAGAGAGGGGGGGAGGAGCCAAGGCGATACCGGACGGGCCAACTAGTAAAGGAGGTCCATTCATGCGTTGGAGTCCTTAAAAATAAGCTCTAGAATTAGACAACTCTTTTTTGTGGCGGGGTCAAAGTAGTCTCGGTGGTTGATTGTTTCATCCAACTCGCGCAGAGTGGACTTTCCATGATCCAGTTAGCCTTGGATAATCAATACGTAGTAAATAGGGATTAAAAGCAGTTCTAAAGCCAAAATACCCAGAGCCTCTCATTCTTTCTACTATTTTCTGGGTCGATGAGGGGAGAGGGAGAGTATACTGAGAATCCACCCATGGTGTTGTTGCTGCTGCTGCTTTGTGTGGCGCACAGCCGCCAACGTTTAGAAGCTACGCGCCCACACGAACGATCGCCCAAAATAGCCGCTCCAAGGGGAACTACCCCGCCAGCTGGAACCTTTCTCGCATAACTTAAAAGACTCGAGACGAACACAAACCTTGGGAAAGAAGAACGGAAGAACAATAGTCTTGGGCGACTTCCTACCTTGGAATATTTCGAGAAGGTACGTACATACAGCTTCGATGTATAAAGTCTAGCGCAACTCTAGTCGACTACGTGCATGCATGGTATGTCAGCCGTAAACTATCGCCACCGAATCCATTACATTAGTCGATGGAAGCCAATCATAGAAATGGAACATCTTTTTGGTTGAAGGCCTAGAGTTGACTTCATGTATTAAGCCGCATGAACGGTAGGGGGAGGGGGGGGGGGGTTTAGTCATGGGGTTGGCTTAGCCTCCAAGGCCAAGGTTAAATACATCCTGATTTCCTTGCCTAAACAAAAAAAAAACTCCAAATGAGGGTGTCAATACCTAATGATCCAAGAAGTAATACGGTTGGTTCCCAGCGTCATTCGGAAAATTCATGTGAACTCATTTGGCCATATTTGCTGCTAGCTGAGATTTATGACACAGAATTGTAAAATACAGAGCCTCACACTAGCATTATGATGTATCATAATGGTTGATAGCTTTTGGATCATCAGCTGAAACTCGTGAAATGTAGGAATAGTTCTTGTTTCTCTCAATCTAGTGGTTTAGAGCTGAGTGTCAAATGATTCATTATTGTTGCCTGGAAATTAGAATGAACGTTGGATATTTGTGACTCGCCGATCCTTTACGAACGTTCCTATCTGTCAGGCCATTCGATAGGAGTAGGATTGATTCTATGAAGTTCTATAACCTGTGGTGATCGATCTCTCTCGGATTTGGAAGAACGGCTGACAGGCAGCCACCAGGCTTTGTGGCACAGGAAGGTTATATTAGCGAAATTTCAGGAAGCAATATAGATGCGGGGAAAAAGATTAAAACATTGAAAAGAAATTAAATGTAGGCCTTGAGACTTGTTGGTCCCCAGTGCCTTGTTTGCTTTAGGAGTAAAGCGTTAGGGCTTCATTCGGTGCTGTTGCCAAGGAATTGTTAAAAATAGTTGGAATCTGATAAGATAGTAAGGGTAGATAGGGCTATTATTAGTAATGTGTCAGCAATGATTATAAGAAGAATTATCTTATGGTCTAAAGACTTTTAGGACTATTCATCCGAAGAAATGCGATATTTGACACTGCCGTCTGATCTGGCGGTCTGCTATTGTTAAAAGAGTCCGGCGTACGATCTAGACCCTGATTATTTGTGAAGGATCATAACTAGGGGGATTTGAAACCTCCTGCATTGTGTTTTCCTAAATATCGTGTACCTGGTTAGTATGTAGTATCTCACCTTTGACAGACTCTAGAGAGTTGGGCCTTTTTTGTGTTTCTGTTTTTAAAAACAGAGGCCGGTGAAGGAGAGGATAGCATGATTACCAAATTTCCCATGATTTATGACGTCGTAGACCTCGACTAGTCATGGTGTGGCTTGGTGGGAGATCTATGCTGGTGAGCTTATCTCCGGATAAGGCTGAATATAAAATCTGCAGATCACAAAATGAGATAAGCGAAAGACACTCGATCTAACACAAGCGAGAGGAAATTACAAGGCGACGTCACACCAAACCTCACGATCACTGGTAACGTCCGCAGCTACTCTCCATCTCGCGCCACAATCTCCAATAAGTGTGGCTCTTTCTGCTTTTTGAGGTTCGTAATTTCCGGGGTTTCTTTCTGACTGCATGGTATCTCGGTAGATCTTGAGGATTCTATTCCGGGGACTGCTGACGTTTGGGTCTCCCCTCTTACCACGTTTGTCTGCACAAGAGCCCTGGCTTTGTGGACGTGGGAGAAGTGTGAGCAGGATGATGATTGGATGCGTAATCCCAATGAGAGTAATAGTAATGCATTTGATCGGATGTTTTTCGGATGGATTCCTAGATCTAGAAACATGTTAGAAGTTGAGCCGCTCTCATGCTTCTAGGCGTCATAGTTGTGAGCTCTACCGAAAAAAATTTCCTGCGAGAATTCTGCTGCGCACTCTTACATGATGGGGAAGCGTATAGGTCTAGCGGCCATTCACAGGATTAATGGCTCCGGTGATTGCAGTTTGAAGGATTGTCAAAGTCTCGTAGTGTTTCTTATACGAGTTTTTTGAGAAACATCAGGTTATTAACCCTATTTAATATCAGTGTTGTGATATCATAAGCGCTAACAACCGAGTGATTTATCAAGATGCAAAATTTAAAGGTGAAAAGCCTACTTGTATTAAGCGCATTCCACCGGTTTCTCGGTTCCTTTGATCGTTCATGCTTCGTTTTTTGATCAAAGGACGGTGTTGAATTAAATCAAAGTCAACCTTGGTGTTATGGTGCAAGTTTCAAAATAGCATTGCTAGGCTAGAACATGGGGATAGTGACAATATTTCACTCATGATCTCTGGATTTGTAGCTGAAGGTGACCGGGGGCCTGGATGTATCTGGTTTATAAGAAGCTTTCTGGTCATGCTTCAGATTTTTATGCCTGGAATGGAGCTCTCTATCTAAATAATGGTGACTCGACTCACTGAAAATATTAGATCGGAATTTATTTAATTTGGAGGAAATTGTACTATGCTCTCATGCTTCCCATCAGGTACTTGAGGAAATATGAAGAGAATCTTGCGACTAGACCTGCTAGCTAGATATATGCTGGCGGCGGAGTTATTACCAGCTATGCACAAGTATAAAAATCTTTGGTCCATTAAAAAGGTGGCATTATTGGCTAAGATAATCTGAGTTAACACCTAAATTAGTGGTTTTGCATATTATATATATTGCTATGGCCCCTAAAATGGATCTTCAAAGAGAATAGGGGTCTTCCGGACGTACCTCAATCCATATATAATAAAAAAATTTAGTTTATTCAAGTTTGAGGTTAGTAAGATCCCCAGTGTCTAAATAGCAACCTATTTCAGAGAGTCTGAGTACTTGGATTGTCATATAACACTGACGCCGTTGATGCTTAATATTGAGGTATGTCTTTTGTACAGAAATTGATCTTTTCTGGAGTAAGGTGCCGGAGAGAATTTAGATACTTGGTAAGTCGAAGTCCTAGCATTGGCTAACTGGATAAACTTTACTAAAATATAAATATAGGTAGAAACTCTTGACCTAGGTCGACATCAAAGTTATTATCTTTTTCATTCAGTTAAGCAGGTAGTAGGCTAACATACTGACTTTACTCCTATGGCCCAGGTAAATAACTCCGAATACCACGGTTCGGAGTGCACTGTAGCTGATATGTTCCCGTGCCAATATGGTTAAGCTGGAGTTTATATCTTTCCTTGGTGACAGGACAAACGAATCCACTCGCCGTATCCGAAGGAATGCTGCTAGGTAAAGAGATCAGTCCAGAGATCACTAAACCAGTATATATAGTGGGATATTGACCACCTATCTAGTATAGTAGGGGTACTGCCCTTCACTACTCGTTAAATTTGCCTCTAAAACAAACTGTACGGCCAAAGCTCTAGTAATAAACAAACGAGCGTCTCAGTACATACGTGCTCCAGCTAGGTAGCTGCATCTCTTGCGCCTTCCATCGGCAAACAGATGATCACTCTTTGCCGCCGCATACGCCTTCTTTCTGTTTTGAATTCAACAGACTCCACGCTGTTACCAATATGTACCAAATTTGTGTCTTTGCTCAGATTGGTACGATAGATATTATGCAACCGTGTTTGAATTTCGTTATACACAGCCCTAATAACATATGTGGCGCGAACGTATACGAACACGTATAGGTAGAGTTATACTATCACCATATTCTCTCACCGGATGCTTCCGCCACTTGTAAGTCTAGGATGATTCATAGAGCCATGTCCAATTAGGGGATAAAGGGGGGACCGGGGGCACTTTTACAGCGAGTGTATCGCGGCTGATTAACGCCCGTAGGGTCGCAGTATTTGTCGCTTTTCTAGAGAGAGAGAGAGAGAGAGAGTCGAGAAACAGAGAACAGTCCATGGAATAAAAAAAACGTAAGTTCGCCTGGGGATCTGCCTTACTCTATGGGTATAGAAAAATCATAAATGAGATTTATTGCCTTTTACTGATTTAGATTCAATATTATGGTAAGCGTCAAAGGATAGCCATCTTACCGCGCCTGCGCTTGCATGTACCATCATTTCTGACAGGAGCGCTCTAGTGGATTATCACGGACCCAAAAAGTGAATAACAAGGATTTAAATATGTGGATTTGCTTCAATGCATGGGTATAGTTAAGAATCCCATATGACCTACAGCATGCAGTAGTGGTACTACTTGGATAGCGTGGACATTTAATCTTGGATGGATGGGGGATCACAGTGAGTTACAATTGGAACTACATCACGACTGGAAAAATATGATTATGGATCAAGAAGTTAAGAGATCATAGAGAAGAGCTAGCTGTAAATTAGAAACTTTATGTTATAGCCCGAGAATTAGATGCTCTTGTTAAGAGAAATAGTAAATATAGATAGGCACATGTCTTCGGAGGCAGTAAAAAAAACCTTTTCTTTGTGTTGGTAACAACTCTCTCTTCTTCTGAGACTTGCATTTCAAAATTTCCTTTTAACCTATAAAGAAACAGATCCTCACCTTCACCGAAACAGTGTTATTCGGTGGGTGAATGAATCCCAATAAATGGCAGATCGTCTAGCTAATGCAACGCCATGTAAGCCTGGGCATGAGAGCTTTGTCACTTTTTGGCCGTTTAAGGATTCTTCTCCGAAGGTCAGGTATGTGCGTTCTTTCACCAGTAGATACACGCTCCTTGACCAAAAAAGAGAGATGTATTGATTTTCGCACTTGTGATGGGTGAAGTTGAATGGCGGGGGGTGGGATGGATCATTGGCGTGCTTGTTATGTCGGCTAATCTTCACTAATCACAGAGGAGAAAACTCCCCGGTGTAACAGTAGCAATTTGCGCAATCGCAGCACGCCAGCGCCTGTGCCGCCTGTCAAAAAGGAGAACCTAGAGAGAGAGTCGATAATTACGTGAATAGTTATTCTTTCTCTGGGCTATTTGGGTAGGCTTTCTCTTTCACTCTTTCACTCTTGTTAACATTGTATTAAAGCGCTTGTTTTATGCTACTATTGAGTTATGTACTCTCTTAGTGGAAACCTCCAAGGCCATTGTGAGGTCTGTGAATCTATAAATCGTGGGTTTAAATGAGCCGGACGTGACATGGCATGAGGATGCACCCGGGCGGCGAAGATTAAGAAAGAGACGCCTCTGAGCAACATACTAAATACGTAACATGCATGGCCACGAGATAACACTGCTGTTTCCAGCCCTCTTTTTTAGAGAGGGAGGAGGGGGGATTCGGAGACTTTGTTCTTCATTTCTAGAAAAATAGATAAAATAAAGTATCTTATGTTATCACGGGCCCGGGGTTTTGTTCACCGGTCTGTTTGATCGAGTCGCTCCATTATTAGGACCTAAAATTCATGCGAAAATACCTTCCCCCGGTCCCCCGGTCTTTCCAAATACCCGGTAGCTGGCATAACCCGAATTCACCCTCATCCAGTACACCGATTATAGGGTCCAGGAAGAGTTAATTGGCCTTGAGCTGGGTAAACATGACCCCCACTAAACACAAAGATGGCTTAGAAAAGCCTTAGGAGTAACCCAAGACTTTACAAAGCAACATTCCTCCCCTCAGGTTGTAACTTGTCTTAGCGCTATAGCGTATTATTTATATTTTTAGAACAGTCTGCTTCGGCAAAGCCCCTAGCATTCCATAGCTTTGGGAATATTAAAAAATAAAAAAATAAAACATGCAATTAAGGGCTGTACCAACCACCCAACCTTCATAGACAGCGTTCGTACAGATAGCTTTATATTTCTTTTATACTCGCCTTTTACCACTACCTACAAGGGCCGGCGAGCATAAGAGATAAGCGTCACAGAATATCACTCATATCCTGTGTGTGTGTGTGTGTGTGTGTGTGTGAAATTAGCCATTAGCCGCTGTTTGGGGCGGCTGGGGAGGTATGCATGTATACTTGTAAGCATGTGAATTAGCCGATGCGACATATTCGCGCCTAATGCAGTCTTTGTGCGTGTATGCATGCAGTTGTGGAGGGATGTGTCCCGTTATATGTGCCTATTGAGGAGGATAACGCGATCTGTTTAATGCACTCTGGAGTTTTGCCACAGGTATACATGCGAACCTGTGGGTAGTGAGTATGCGTAGAGAGGGTGTAAGCCCTTGTATTTAAGTAGCTATTGGGGAGATCACACCTTGATGAGTCGGGTTTGAGTTGTTTAAAAAAGTTTGGTTTTATAATTGCGGGTGTTTATATCGGCTAGCAGTACGTCTAATACTTAGAGGATATAAAAGCTATATGATTTATGTACCAGGGGGTTTATTCACACGTAAATTACATGTAGTATGGGTATAAGGAAGATGGCAGAACTCAAGAGTATTTTGCCTCCTTTAGACTAATGCTATGGTTATGAGTACTGCCGTTATCCCGCATATTTAGAGGGAAAATGAAAACCCCTGGATTATTCCAGCCTTGTATTACGGGGCTTTTTCTTGCTTTCTTTCTTTTCTTATTTCATTCGGTCATGGCATCATAATTAAACTCCACCCTTAGTCAAGCTTTCCTTTTCAGCCCGCGGCTGGTGCATGCATATTCACTCTCCATTCAATCCCATGTATGCTTGCTTAGCCCCACAATCTCGCCCTACAGCCAACTGTTCTCACGCCCCAAATCTCACTCTAACAATGACTACTCCTAGAAACATATTTCACAGCCTGCAGTGGATTCATACGGTTGGAGAGTGAATGATATGTTCCTCACTGCGGGCACAAACACCCAAAGCATCTAGACCTGGACGTAAAGAATACTCGCGAAGGATAGATCTCCGTGTTTTAATCCCCCTCAAATTGCAAGTTCAGATTTCGGAAGGTATGTATATGCATGTGGCAAATTTCTTTCTTTTTTTTCCCCCTCTACAGAGCAAGGGTTTGCTTTGAATTCAATTATATTGTCTATTTTCTTTTTAGACCGGCCAGATTCACATTATGGCTAGTCATAAAAATTTCAGGTTATGCCATTTCGTTTATCGGATATTAGAAGAGATTATTATTAACATTGGCCGAGCTAGGGCTTTCAACTCGTATAAAGCAGCGCAAGAAGCTGGTAGCGCGCACTAGACCATAACTCGCCTAGCCTGGGCGCGTCTACGCCTAGACATCAGAACTTCCAAGCTCTCCCACCTTACCTAGTCAACGCCCCCACCCACATCCTAGCCCTCTAATTCTCATTAATTATTCTCACTTAGGATCTATCTTCTTGCCAACATGGTTGGAGGCCCTCGTCCACCCCCAGGTGTTCAGCTGTCTATGCCAGCTGTGGTCCCGATAGAGCCCTACGAAGAGCTCAGTTCTTGTCGTTATGGTGGCCCTTACAAACGACCGAAGGAGATCAAAGATGCCCAGAAGGTTATCGGGGAAAAGGCGTCGGACCCAGTATGTTACCGTTATTGTAACATTTTGGAAGATGGGTGCTTTTCTGCCGAATACTGACTATGAATAGTTTCTTGAAAAGGTCCCGGCTGAGATCGTGTATGAGATCATCAATAATCTTTCGAGCAAAGATCTGAAGAATGTTGCGGTCTGCAATCGAGCACTTAACGAAATTGTTACACCGATTCTGTATAAACGGTCAGCAATAAGCACTATTAAAGCACTGTTTATATTGGAGGACGACCTCCCAAACGAATACGCTAGGAACGTGTTTCTCGACCCGGAAAAGAACAAGGAAGCGAATAAGAGATTCGAGGACTTTCTCACAACATTGGTAAGACAACAATTGAGGAATTGAACCTGTGCAAGAGCTCAGATGCCATTGGGAAAAAATCAGTTTATGCTTGTGGGCTGCCCTCTAAATAGGAAAAGCTCCCTTGGAGGCCTATTATAGGTCTTTAGAACTCTAGAGTACTCTCAACGGTAGCCTATACCCTCATGGGACCAAGCAAGGGATACGACCTTATTTAGAGGGTAATCCATGGTAGTCAAAAGCCTACAGGTAGAAGAACCGGCTCTGTTGCTTCTTTACTAGGTTTATTTAATCCCTAAGAAAGTCACCTATCCTAAAAGGCACTATAACCCATAATGTTTTTCTCCTTTTTTAGTCTATTAAGCATTGGTATCCTTCTGAATATACTTCTTTTACCTCTGAGCTTTATAATTGGCTGACAGATTTGTTTCGTTGCTGCATCAGCCCACAGGCGGGAGGGCTGGTCTTGTTAAAACACTCGAATGTCTCGGTATCGATTCCCGCTCATGGCAGTTTGGCCATGAGCTTCTCCGCCGTCTCCCAAATCTTGAAGATACAAGCCTTACCTGGCTCTCTTGTCACCGAGAGTTCGTGTACCAATCACGACCACGATTCGCTAAGGAGCCAAAGGACAAGGATGGCGTACAACTCGATAGCGAAGAACAGCGTGTGGACCGCCTGATTTCCGAATTTGGCGAGACTACAATGAAAAATCTAACGCGAGTCTCATTCAGCTGGAGTTCTATAAAGAATTTTGTGAAGGTCTTGAGCCATTTGCCAAAGCTAGAGAAGTTATATACACATATCCCGGACCCAACAGACCCCCAATCACTGGAGGAAGATGTCAAGAAAATGATTCCGGCAATTTCCATCACCGTGGGTTCTACTCTTGTCAGTTTGGATATCGGCAGAGAACCAGCAATCAAGCATATCGATGCTTTCATCAAACCACTCGGTGACCGCCCCAAGTTCCCATCGCTCAAAAATTTTAACGTTACTCGCCTACCCTCGACCCTCGATGATAAGGATTTGCGAATTGGAAGAGCAAGATTTCTGTACGAGACCTGTAGGGCATCGAAGCGACATGGACAGTGGACGTTCCCTCATAAACACCTACGGGTGAGCGTTCTAGAAATGGCTGTGCTGGAGGCTGAACAAATCAAAATGCTCTACCTATGGCTATGTAAGAACATCCCTAAATGGGATGGTGAGGTCTTGTTGGAAGAGTTTAGCGTCCTCCGCCCGACTGAGGCAGTCCCAGCCCTTGAGGGTTTCCTACATAAGATGGACAAGATCTCCAACGATGTTCCTCTCAAACTATGTATCGATTCCACCTATCCGCCTACTTCAAAAAATCGATTCCTAAATGTTATAAAAAAGTTTGCGTTACGGTTAGTACAGCTCACCGTTACACCGGCAGAGATTGATCCTGGCGAAGAAGACGATGAGGAATATCTCTCTTCACTCGCCGAAACGGCATTTATGCAGTGGACTGATTTTCTCGAGACATTTCTCCCACTTTGTAAAAACATGCACACCTTCCGCACGATATCCCAGCCTGGAGGAGGTGGTGCCGATATCTTATTAATGGGGAAGCTTGAGTCCAAAATCGCAAAGCTTTGTAGGGAAAATAAGTTACGCCATTTTGATATAGATCTTTCTAGCCTACTACAGCCGGAGACGCCTGCGGGGATAATGTTATTTAATGGAGAGGAACAGCCTGGAGATGGACCGAGGAGAGTTATACAAGGGATAGCATGGATTTCTACCCAGCGTGGCACGATGATGAAGCCTGATTTTCGGAATTGTTTGCAAAACCTGACAACGCTGAAGATGAGGAGCTTGTTTATTTTTCGTCAGGTCGAGATGATTTGGTTCACGAACCTGCCAGCAAAGTTGAAAAACCTTGAGCTCATCGAAGTCCACGGGCTTGTATGGCATATCGGATACGAAAGCGGATTTACTGACTCTGAAGATGAAGAAGATGGCAAGGGTCGGGATGGGGAGGATGAGTGGGAAGATCTGGAATCTGAAACCAACGAGATACCATCGTTAGAGGTCGGCGAGCAAATCGGAAAGCTAGGTTTAGCGGCCCGCCTCGATGCAGATAGCTCATTGCTTGCCTGGCTGCCCGAGGACCCAGATAGTGATAGCGATAGTGAACCCGAGGAGAAAGATGATAGGGGCAAGAGACCTAAAGAACTCGGTGACGATGATGACAATGATGATGACGGCGAAGATGCGCTTTCGACCGACTCGGGCTTTGGCAGCGACCCAAGGTTCACAAAAGATGTTAATGATCAACTCCACGTCGCTAGGTTGAAGCAGTGGATCTGTAGAGTCCTGATAGCAACAGCCAAAAAGACTGGTGGGAGGTGTAGGAAGGTTTTTATCAGACATTTGGTAATCAATGGTAAAGGATTGGACCCATGGGCTCTCGAAGATTATGTTTCGGGGTATAGTGATTTTTGCGATGATGAAGATTCATGGTAATTTATACGCCATAAGGCGCAGAGGAAGATAACTTATCAATTTTTTGGAGATTGAAACGGAAGATATATCTAGTATTTATTGAAATAAGATAGCAATTTAATTAACCATAATTTTGCCTACGCCGTGAAGTCTAGAGGGGATGTAGCTGTATTTACTCCTAGATTTGTCTGAGGGTGTGAAATGCTGAAACGAGTGATTAGGTATGATCTGCCCCCACCCACATTAAAACAAAGATTAGTCAAAATTATACCTATGTGCAATAATCTTATTTAAAATCTTGCAACCTGCTCTATTAAGGTGACAGTACAGATGATCGTATATAATATAATTTTGATTGCCATCTTCACATGGAGTCAATGGGATCTACAACCATTACGTCACGGTCTCCTAGCTACAGTTATACCCCCGTACCATTCAGATCATCATTTTTAGTTGCCGACCCAGATATGTGCCTTTAGACGAGGGGAGGCTCTATAGTAGTATAATGTTTGATAATTCCACGTCGGATCCTACCGTTAATAAAACCTCTCTCAGAAGTTAGCACATGTGAAGCACTCATTACCTATGATTACATGTATTATATAGCTAACTTAGGCCAGGTGCATCAATTGGGACAGAATCCAAAAACCTGGTTTTCAATATCCCTGTAGCCAGTAATATTATTGTTCGAGATGACACCAGTCAGCGAGATCCTCATTAAGCAGGATGTCGTATGCTTATCCACACCCACAGCACTTATGTGTAGGTATATGTACTTACGTTGGTAGTTTCCGCGATACTTAGGAGTCGCTAGCCTTGGCATTTCTTAATTACTGATATTAGTGGATTTCATGACTAAAAGGGTTTAAGCCTTGAAACTGAATATTGTAGGATTCTTGAGCTGATGGTCTAGCCTTCATATTTCTTATGGATAGAGCGGGGTAGATCTAGAGTAACCTAGCTTCTCTAGCTTCTCAGAAGTTCTCAATTCCGCTGCATATTAGGTCATCATGGGTAGGGTCTACCAAGGTGCTCATACGGCAGCAATACAATATAAGCCTGGCCAACCGACAACCTTTCTTCACTTTCATCCCTCGGATCCTCCATGTGGGTCCCTTTGCTCGCGAGAAGGCTTAAACTTCAATTCTACTTCCCCGGGGTCTCTGTTAGGTTTGATTTGAGACTTTGGTCATTGCCTCAGATTCCTCTCTATTAAGTACTACTCTATCCTGATGAAGTTAAACAGTTGAGATATTTACTGTAGTCCTATTAGATTTATACAGAAACCCACGTTCCTCACTTATTTTATATCGCCAGTCGCCTATTTCCGCTCTAATGAATCCACCTTCCGTATAGAAGGCCACAGGGTACACGAGGGTCAGTCATGGGCGCACGTGTGGGCTACATACCTCGACAAGCAAAAGTACAAGAATGGCTTTGCCGATAAAGTACATCTCATGTCACTCTCGGAGATGTAGCTGTTGCACCGGCCAAAGAGGGAAGGTCGCATCTTGGCGCTGACAACAGCCAATCGGAGACGACTACGGAGGCACGCTGCTCTCTTAGCCTTACTTTATCGCGACTTCACATTAGAGACAATTTCAAAACCCACGTGCAGAAATCTGTGGAATCATCTTCATGAATTTGTGTCTATTATCTGGGATCAGGCCCATGTATTTTAGGCGCCAAGCCCGTTCAACGGGGGGGAAATCCACGCGAGAGACTGTCCCTGCCTGGCCTTGGCCAATATTTACGGTGATATACATAATATACGTAACCCTTGAGAGTGTAGCCTTCGGCTAGGTTCTCGTGGGAGCACACTTATAAACACCCGCGCTCGCCGCCTTTTGCAGCCTTCTCTTGGTCCTCATCTGTTAACTGTAGATCCTATTCATTCGCTTGTAAAGAGAAGCCTCAGATCAATTGAGTACTAAGAACAATGAACGTCAAAAGTCTGTTTTTGATCGCCTTGAGTGGCTTTGCTGCTCTCGCTGAAGCCGGGAAGGGCCAGTCTGGAAAGAAGCCCAAGAACTTCATTATGGTGAGTTATTTATTCTTGTACGTTTTCTAAAGTCAGTATATGAACTAATGACATGAATTTTAGGTTATTCCGTAAGTTCTTACTACCTATCAAAACCCAATTGCAAGAATTAATGCTGAGTTCATTATTAGTGACGGGTTCGGCCCTGCGTCAGAGACCATGGCTCGTAACTGGGTCCATTGGTCCAACAACGAGACTGTCTCCCTACCCATCGATGAAATGATGATCGGTCAAGTTCGTACTCGCTCCAGCGACTCTTACGTTACCGACTCCGCTTCTTCCGCGACTGCGTACTCTTGCGGTATCAAAGTCTACAATGGAGCAATTGGTGTCGATGATGATGCTGAGCCTTGTGGAACTGTTCTGGAGGCTGCGAAAGCTCAGGGTTTCAAGACTGGTCTTATTGTTACAAGTAGAATCACTCACGTATGTTATTCCGCCCCTAAAAGAAACCCCTAGGAATTAAATTTATATGGAATTCTAATCTATTTTTTTTTCAATAGGCTACTCCTGCTTCTTACGCTTCACACATCTATGACCGCGACATCGAGGCCAACATTGCCCTACAAGAAGTTGGCATAACTCACCCCCTCGGCTCAACTGTTGATATTTTAATGGGTGGTGGAAGATGCTTCTTCACTCCACAGAATACCACCTCGTCTTGCCGCGACGATGATATCGATGTTTTAGAACTTGCGAGGCAGCGTGGATACACTGTCTTTGATGATAGGGCCACTTTTGACAAGGATCTCAAGCTCCCGTATTTGGGTCTTTTCACTCAGGGTAAGTTCTATTCTCTATCTCAAGTAGAACCAGGTGATAATTAACATCAATCCTAGACCACATGTCCTACGAAATCGACCGTGACCCCAAAAGAGAGCCCTCTTTGACCGAAATGGCCATTAAGGGCCTCAATGACCTTTATAAGGCCACCAAAAAATCGAAAAAGGGATTCTTTGTTCTCGTCGAGGCCTCTAGAATTGACCACGCAGGTCACGCCAGCGACCCGACTGGTCACCTCCACGATATCCTTGAGTACAACCGTGCAATGGATGCTATGCGCAAGTGGATCGATAAGCACGACGATTCTGAGACTGTTCTTATCTCCACCGCCGACCACGAGTGCGGTGGTCTCACCCTCGGATATGAACTTGACGGTGCCCCAGAGTATTGGTTTGCTCCTGAGTACTTTGCGTCTTCTAAAGGTTCTTCTGGTAAATATGCTACCTTGTGGAAAGCGTACAAGTCCAATACCACATCGGATGCTACTCAATACCTCAAGAGTTCCATCTACGGCTCCTACGGTATCCTAAACCCCACCGACGAGGAAATCACTAAAGGTCTTGAGCTCAAGGCCTCTACCTCCGACTTTGGGCGCTACCTTGGTCTTGCCTTGTCGAAGCGCCTTGGCGCTAACTGGGCTACTGCCGGACACAGTGGCGTTGATGTTACTCTTTACGGCCATGGGCTAAACCATGAGCAATTTGCTGGTCAGAGAGAAAATACTGAGGTTGCTGGTTTTGTCGTTGAGCAGTTGGGATTGGATCTTGCTTCTATCACAAAAAAACTGAGGGCAAACAGGACTTTTGTTGATGGGATTGTCAAAAGGCAACCTGAAGATGCGGCGAGGAGAAAGGGGAGAGATCTTACCCACTTTCACCACTAGGCTGTTAATTTGGGGTCGGGGATCTAAATGTGAGAATTTAATGTTTATAATAGGGGATATGACGAGGAGTTTGTTATTAGACCAAAAAATGTAATATATGGCTTTTAGCACTATCTGTCATGTTGAAAGAGTTATTCCAAGATTATTTCCTTCGGCCTTTGGGTACTCTTTGGTCACATTGGGGCCCATAAAAAACTCGCCTATTAATTTACTCATGGGGACTAGGGGAGCGAGTGACCAGTCGTGTCTCTAACGAAAACGGCACAATCCGTTCCATAAGACCAGAAGCTAAAAAGACTCAAAAATCATACGATGTTCAATTCTACTAATAATCTTACAGGAATACATGTAACCCAATTAACGCGCACAATAGGTTGTGTAAAGTTTCCTCCCGTCCTAATACCCCTGATAAACATGAAATCTTATTTTTTTTGTATGAACCTTAAGTCCGTCCAGACACAACACCGCGATACGAAGCTATAAAAACAGTTGTACCAAATTAATGAGCAAAAACGAACACGAGGGGAGTAAACTTAAACCTTTTTTTTGGTCGCAGATATCAGTCCCATTATCAAATTCAAATCTATGCCACCCCAGTCTAAAGCTTAGATTTACACTAATATCAACTAGGAGATTGTACATTGATAAATATTGGGCGGGTAGTCTGAATTCCTGGTTAGACTGATCGATTCTTGTGGTTTCAAAGTACAAAATTTATGGCTTTTAATTAATATGCACCCGTTCTGCGAACATTAGCGGTGTGAACGGAGTGATTAATCAATACGTATCCTCTCACTACTGCCGTACTATAAATAAGAAGAGGCTTTAGCTGGAGGTTCTCTGACGTTTCAAGACTAGATGAAGAGTTATTATATTCTCAGGGAGCAATTCTGAGACCAAGTTAGTATTACTAATGAATGTTAAATTACCAGTTCCGAGCCCACAAAATCAAAAAATCTTTCAGATCCGACCATTACCAAGAACTCAACCCTAGTGTTACCTCCGCGGTCCCAGATCGCCACAACCACACTCCTACAATATAATACCTCCCACCCGTTTGTTTTAATCCCCGGGACTTGTATCACTTACACAAGAATTCCCGCGCGCGCAACTTTAGAACAATAATCGACGTTGTACATGATAGAAGGTTTTGTTACCTCTAGCTATTGTATTCGCTTTACTAATGCTTAAATTATACACCAAAACAGATCAACCTTCCCCCCCCCCCCTAAGACAAAATAACCGCAATCTCTGGGAATTCTGTATTTTTTTGAAACACGTGTCCTAGTTTAGAATCCCGTTATCGTTCTATGATACGAATAAGTTGTCAACCCCGGGATTAGTTCATAAGCATAAGGATGGAATGTAACCTACTCTAGAAATATAACTTTTTTTTTTTTTTTCGGCGGGGGGACAGTTTTTATCATGAACGGATGTAGTATTCATCGGAGATCAAAAAGTCTGATGATCGATACATTCAATGTAAAGAAACCCCGAGTAATTCTTCTTTATATACGTCCTTTATAATATTGAGGTATTTATTAAAGATTTAAGCTTTATTATACCGTTGGGTTCTAATCTCCGGTAATTAAGCATACGTTGGTAGTACCGCGGCCGTGTTATGTTATATTCGGTGTTCATTTTGTATTAGACTACGCATGATAGAACTAAAGTCAGCCCATTTTCAGTACAAAACCTGATTGATATTGTAAAGATATTGGTCTGTATAATGAACTATTTATAAGAAGTGCTTAAAATAGGCACTCATAGTTTATGTTTACTCGCACTTTGATCTTGCTAATGTACTTAGAGCCAAGCATCTATAGATTTCTGTCATGCCTATCTAGTTATTAAGGTAAAACTCACTATTAATTATATTTATTATACTATTTAGGATAACTACATGTACCGACACCCTCAAAACAAGTTTCTGCACCACCTTATCATAAGGAGAATATACTTAGAGAAAAGACCAAGAACTTGAACAAAAAAAATCCCCCAAGCAAAAGAGCATGTTAGAATACTCAATTGATCCATTCTTATGGCGTTGTTTCTTTTATATCAATAGGAATTATATACCTAGAAGTAGTAGAGTTGAAGTTATGGGCCGGGGTAAAAGTCACTACTACCACTACCGCCATCACTATAGCTATGAAATCTAAAAAACAAATCTCGAATAAATTCACACAAATTTATGATACTAAAACTTCTTTTATCATATTCTTTAAATCTTCCAAGCACTTGGTGAAGTAATATATTTGTATCCACCTTTTTTTTATATTTTTATAATCAAAATATTCATTGTTTCTTAGTACAAAAATGTCGCATGCAGCCTAGGCTATGGTGTAAAACATATTTGTATCCACCTTTACCCCTCCCCCTATATTTTTCTCTTCGGTATTAGCGCGATTATTATCCCTGACTGTGCTTGATAATACTTCCAAACTCATTGACTACTGCGAGTGGTCTTCTTTACCCAAAAGTAATACAGTGCCCTTTTTACGGTTGGTCCCGGTAGTAACTTGGCTATACTATGTAACGAAAGATTTGCCACCCATGACCCCGGGATCCTAGAACAAAGCATACGATGATAGACACCTGCTGTAAGAACGGAGGTCCGGCACTCACCCGATGTTGAATTGCTACCAAAACATATAACCAGAACAGATATAATCATATATGAAAGGTGGGGGGGGGGCAGGGGGTTTACCCAGAGATCTCCCAAATCCGTTATTGTGCTTGAATGATGTGTAAAGACTTTATAAGCCTTACGATTCTATCATGGTTTTGTAGAGCGTATAGCTGCACCGCCCCCTCTCTGTACCCAAAATCCCAATACCTCTATGTACCCAAAGTGCAACAAAATATGATATGACATTTCTTGATAAGGACCCAACTATAGCCCTGATATTTATTGAGCCCCTAAACATCGTTGGCAGCTTCTTCTAACCCCCTCTTGTCCTCGTACATGCATATATGTGGATTTAGTTTTGAGGCGGTATCTTTAGGAGGCTGCTGGCTAAAACAATTTAATCGGTTGATCAAGATCTAATATAAACCAATTGCGACCAAGATCAATACTTACCGGAGGCAAACACTTTCAACGGCAAGCATGATCGAGGCCAACTTCTGAAACAAACTCCCAATCCTCAAGCTCACAGGAGAAACATTTAGCTTGTATCACAGTACAACAACATAGATATTTACCCTGAAAATTAATTGGGCATTATATCACGCGCAGGTATCTTGCGCTTAACAGACCCAAATGGATCATACCGATTGAGTGAGGTTTATCCTGGATAACAATAGGTGGTACTTTTAAAGAGCAAGGCCCAGGTCACTCCCATGACCTATTTCCAACAGGCATAGTAGGCTGAGCATATAAGTGTAGAACTGGGGTATTAGGTCGCTGATGTACTTCTAGCGAATCAAAAGCGGTTATTGGCAATAGGTGCTTTCGGTTTGCGACTACAAAACATCCCAAAAAGCAGAGTCCACGCCTTGATATTTAGGGGCATAAGATTTGCCACTTAATCTAATCAATTCTAAGATTCATAAGACATCACCCAATTCTTTCAAGATCCAACAGATCTACCTTCTGGAGTAGTTGACCGGGCCTATTCGGCTGGATCTCTGTGTCCCCGCTGGCAATAATCGTTGCATAAACAGCCACGGGAGTGGTGGGGTGGCCGGCAACACCCCCATTTCATAGTTCCTTTCCCAGTGCTCTTTGGATCCTCCCCGCATTTTCATAGTCACTCAATTGATCTATCAATTTATAGCTTATGGTCCAATAGTAGCATTTTTATTAGTATCACACGGAGATATGCATACCCGCGTAATATGGGTAAAGGCGTCATGCGCCTAGAGTGCCACACGGTCAGCTTTGGATTCCCTTATCTGTTTGTAGCGCATATGCATGTTAGGCTTTTTGATATACCTCGCACAAATGAGGTAAGAACCTTAATTGTTTTGTAGCAGAGTAACGCGTCCATCTTTAGGACTTCTTCGCACGGGCTTTCAAGAAGTGTATGATATTCTGCTCAGCGACGTCAATGCGGACTTTAATGGACGTGCGTACAAGTAGCCCACCTTTCTCTGCAGTGCCCGTGTCTCAGTGGCCCGAAGTATACTAAGCCCTTATTATGAGATCATTGAGGTGTTTTTAGAGTAAACCAATGGACTCGCTTAGGTACTGCAGCCGTCACGCTTCATCAGAGATCAACAATGAAAATCTTCATGTTTCTTGAGGTTTTGGTGTTTAATACCATCATCTCGGTGATCAAAACTCTTGACTAGGTCAAGATCTCGTCTGATATCCCTTGCCGGAGTAATGAGGTGAATATTTTTATCTCTCTCTAGTAGAGAGATAGCCCTCTCGAAGGGTGTATCTGGGATAATTCTCATTTGCCGGTCCGATCTCTAGCATAGGCGAACACCTCAGAGAGGTTGGTAATCCGAGCCTAGCTATTGATGAAAGCTAAGGTTCTTGAATAATGTGATCTCTGCTTGTGCAGAACTCTTACCTTAATTGACAATGTAAGAATAGTTTGCAGAGCAGAGGAGGGGAGAAAAGGAAAAAGAAAAAAAGAAACCCCAGCTCCGAGGGCCTGAGACAATTCGTGATTGGAATTGTGATACAAGTAGACAAATACCCTGGGCACGACTGACATTAAAGTGAAGAAAGGTGTTTCTAGCTAGGCATTGAACCGAGCTGGGATGGCTAGCTGCGCAGATCAAGACCAGGGGTTGTAATCTTGGACCGGAACAACCAACAGCAGGGTGAAATGGAGAGGTAAATCCCCCATGGCTAGCACCTACCGTGGGCGCAGTGATTTGCGATCACGGAAGGTCACTATACGCTAGGATCCTTGTCTCGGCGATTGGCGAGTCTACAAGGGCAGGCGGTACGTACCTGTTGCAGCGGTTAGGGTATGAGGGGATCAGACAGGGATTGGCTAGAGAGGGGGAGGAGGGGGAGGAGGGGAGGGGGGAGGGGGGGAGGTACCTCTAGTTATCCCAAAATTCATTTCCTACAGTAGGTAAGAAGCACGGTCCTGACAGCTTCCTGTTATTTTGAGAATTGCTAATCAAAGTTTTCCATCATATTAAGGCAAAAGGGACGAAAAGATGTATCATGAAGACAAGATCTATTAAATGAATATCCTTCTAGCCGTATATCCTGGGTTGTCTCTTAAAATCGTACTACCCATTTCTACCACACCGTCGATCCTAGCTATTCACAAGGATTCATTGCACATCGTTGATCTCTTACCAATCCCAGAATTGTACCCACCTACCCACTTGATACCGCGGGGCATTTTTTCAGCTGAGATCGTGTCCAGAAATCCCCTCTCCAATCACTGCAGATTTAAACATGGACTGGCTAGGCAAACGAGAGGGAAAGCCTTGGTTTGGTAACCTTCCCGGGGTCCGTTACTAACATTGAGTTGCTCTGAACTGGACTGCTGCAGCGCGTATCTGAAAATACCATATCGTAATATCTCCCATGCGGTGCAGCTATCAATCACTCTTTTCACTGATGGGATTCAACTCTGCCGGTTCCGATGCATATCCTTTGGCGGCCTTGTAGGGGTTCGTCGTCATTACTCGCTGACCTCAGACACATCGCCAACCGCGTTCACATGATACACACTTTACCATCGTCAGTCTACTTTGGCCAGAACGCCAATTCTTGCGATATACGGCTAGATGAGGAGAAGGAGGGGGAAGGTATGGTTCAATTGGTTTGATATGAGAAACTACACGCAGAATGGGGACTGAGGTGGGCTGTATATATTAGCCCTCCTGCTTCCACCATATTATTTCCTACTACTTGTACGCTTTCAACGATACTCGAGAGACTATATCCCTCACATATATCAGCATCACAAAGTACAAAGGGTATCCAATCTCTTTCGAATATCCTTAGTATAGATATCTATCCCTCCACGTAGCCTCATCCCGTAATGGCTTCGAACGGTGTTAGCTCTTCTTCAGCGGGAATCAAACATCCCCCACCTCTTGCGAGGCAGACGAGAAAAGATGTCGATAGCAGTTTTGACAAATTTTCTGCACTGATTAACGCCTCGAATCGTCCTCTGCCTAACCGCTTTGGCAATGGCACAGACCGAGTTACCGCAGAAGCAGACCAAACAGGTTACTGGACAGATCTCGCAACATTGAGGCGGGGAGGTTTTCTCTTGGAGAGCATTGCTACATTATGGGCTCTTGCGCAGTCAAAGAGGGCTGGCGGTCCAGTTGATGACAAGACAATGATCGTACGTTGCCCCAATTTCTACCAATTTCATCATTTCGATGAGTAGCACAATATTGTCTAGGGTGGCAGAATTAATGCGGCATCAACGGGGAGCGGCATACGGTTTCATGCTATACTACTTCAATAGTGGTGTGCTGTGTAGAGAAGAATTTCTCTAGGTAGTATTAGCTAACAGTTTGGTGTTCAAATAGATGGAGCGAGTAATCCAACTCACTTCACGACTGCCACCAAGCAGCAAGGTCCGAATTTCTTTGACCACTCATCAAGTTGATCAGCTGTGGGACTCGCTTCAACACCCACCTCTATCCTACCTCGGCCCACAATTCCATTATCGCCAGGCAGATGGTAGCTACAACAACGTTATGTACCCACAGCTTGGTGTGGCCGGGTCTCCATATGCCAGATCCGTCAAGCCAATGACGAAGATGCCCGCTGCCCCACCAGATCCTTATTTGGTTTTCGACAGCATTTTTAGTAGAGGACCTAATGATGAGCATTACCGTGAACATGACAATAATGTTAGCAGTATGCTGTTTTACACTGCAAGCATTATTATTCACGGTTAGTCTCAAGGTGGCCTGTTATACGTTTTTCCGAATAAAAACTGATATTAGATAGATTTGTTCCGCACCAATCGCGATGATCCTAATATCTCTGATGCCTCATCATATTTGGATCTCGCCCCACTTTACGGAAACAATCAAAAGGACCAGGACCGCATCCGTACTTTCGTTGACGGAAAGATTAAACCAGATGCGTTCTCTGAGAAGAGACTGTTAGCCTTTCCACCGGGAGTGTCGGTGCTGCTGATCATGTATGGGCGGTTCCACAACTATGCTGCTGAACAGTTAGTATTCCTCTTCCCTAAATGTGAACTTAATAGAATTCAGTGAAATTAGGTGTTAACGAATTTATACTTAGACTGAAAGCTATCAACGAAGGCGGAAAATTCGACCTAAAATACCCTAGGCGACCTGATCCATCGAAAACAAGAGAGCAGCTGCACGAAGATGCATTAAGAGACCAGGATTTTGAATTGTTCCAAACTGCTCGATTAGTCACCTGTGGTCTTTACATTAACTTTATTCTTAACGATTATCTTCGTACCATCGTTAATCTCAATCGTGTTGACACCACATGGACTCTGGACCCACGTTTCGAACCCGAAAAGGTCTATAACCCTGATGGAACACCTGCCGGTGTTGGTAACATGGTTTCCGTCGAATTTAACTTGGTCTACCGCTGGCATTCATGTATCTCTAAACGTGATGATGCCTGGACGAAGGAGTTCTATGCCGACTTGTTTCCTGGAAGGGATCCTAACAGCATCAAGATGAGAGAATTCTTGGTTGGTGTAAACCAATGGGAGTCACAAATTCCTCAAGATCCTGGTGAGAGAACTTTCGCTGGACTGGAGAGGCAGGGCGATGGAAGCTTCAGGGATGACGATTTGGTCAAGATCCTCACAGAGAGTATTGAGGATGTTGCTGGTAGGTCAATCCGATTTTATATTCTGACAACTATTAACATTCCTTGATATATAGGTGCATTTGGTGCCCGCAACGTCCCTCATGTTATGCGTTTAGTCGAGGTTCTTGGTATCGAGCAGTGCCGAAAGTGGAGAATCGCATCCCTCAACGAGTTCCGCGCTTTCTTCGCCCTGAAGCCTCACGAGACTTTCGAAGACATCAATCCAGATCCAGAAGTCGCAAATACGCTTCGCCAGCTCTATGATCACCCTGATTACGTCGAACTATACCCTGGTTTGGTCGCTGAGGCCGACAAGAAGCCTATGGTCCCTGGTGTCGGTATCGGCCCAACCTATACCATCTCTAGAGCCATCCTGTCCGATGCAGTCACATTAGTACGAGCGGATCGTTTCTACACTGTAGACTACACAGCTGGTGCTTTGACAAACTGGGGTATCCAAGAGGCATCTTCCGATTCTAACATTCTCCATGGATGTGTTGGTTACAAACTGATCTTGAAGGCATTCCCCAACCATTTCAAGAGCAACTCAGTATATGCGATGTACCCACTCACCATCCCGTCTGAGAACCACAGAATTCTCACTTCCCTCGGCACTGCCGATCAATTTGATTTCAGTAAACCACAGTTCACCCCGGTCCGTATCCCTATATCATCTTACTCTGCTACTAAGCAGATTCTTAATGATGCGACAAACTTTAAAGTCACTTGGGGCGAGGGCTTCGACTACATTATGAAGGCAGACTTCATGCTTAGCGGCGACACTAAGTCAAACGCAGAGCAGAAGCAGTTTGTCAGGGAAAGATTTTACCTCGGCGGTGTCGACTGGAAAGCGCAAATTAAGCAGTTCTACATTGACATAACCAAAGATCTCATCAGGAAGAAATCCTACCACATTGGTGGACGATACATGGTTGATGCCGTCAGAGACATTGGTAACTTGGCGCAAACACACTTTGCTGCGACCATCTTCAATCTCCCGATGAAGTCAGAGGATCACCCCAAAGGAATTTACACTGAGCAGGAACTATACATGATTCTCTGTGTTATGTTCATTGTTATCTTCTTCGATGTTGATCCCTCAAAGTCTTTCCCACTCCGCCAAGCCGGATTCGGTGTAGTTCGCCAATACGGAAGTCTAGTAGAGTTGCAAGTCAAGAGCATCAAGAACTGGGGATGGCTCCAGGGTCTCTGGGACCCTACAAATGTCCGCGGTAGGAATAAGAGTGCCCTTTCCTCATACGGACACCACATGATCAAGAGGTAGGTTCTATCAGCATTCTCTCTATTTTCTAACACAGCTAATAATTATACAGACTTCTTGACGGTGGGAAATCTGCGTATGATGTCACATGGTCATATATCGTCCCTACCGCAGGTGCTTCAGCACCCAACCAAGGCCAGATCTTCGCCCAAGTCCTCGATTTCTATCTTGAGGATAAGAACGCTCAGCATCTAGCCGAAATCCAGAGGTTAGCGGCCATTGACACTGAAGAAGCTTGGGAGACTGTCAAGAAGTACGCTCTTGAGGGTGGTCGTCTTGCTGGTACCTTCGGTCTCTACCGTCGCTGCGAAGGAAATGTTACGCTCAAAGACTACGACAAGACCCACCACCTTAAGCAGGGTGATCTTGTATTTGTCAACTTCATTACTGCTTCCCGCGACAAGGACATCTTCCCTGATCCTGAGGTAGTCAAGATTGACCGCCCCGAAGCACTCTATATGCAATACGGTGACGGACCACACGAGTGTCTCGGCAAGGCAGCAAACATAATTGGTCTGACGACAATGTTAATGGAGTTTGGTAAATTGAAGGGACTAAGACGTGCCGCTGGCTCTGCTGGTAAATTGAAGGCTATACCAAAGCCAGGTGGCTTCAAAGTGTACATGAAGGAGGACTGGAGTGGTTTCTGGCCTTTCCCTACAACTATGAAGATCGAGTTCGACGAGCTGATCTAGATGTGGTTTATGAGGCAAACTTTGAGACTATGGGATTCAATAGGTTATTTCTTTTTTTATGAACTTTTTTATGAACTTTTTTTTTCCTGTTGTATGGTTTTAGGCTTTTTTTAGGGTATTTGGGACTAGGTAGGAATAATGTACTATTTTTGAGTTCAATTACGACCGTCAGGTAAACCTTTGGTGAACTTTGAGGTACTTGAAACCTTACTTCTCTAGTCCATTACAAGAGTGCAATCCAAGGTTAAGGAAAGGAGGTATGGCTAGGTTGCATAATCTAAGTACTATCAGCTAACCCCTTCAGACATGATAAATTGGCTGATGATATCCTCTATTTTATCAGTACTACTTCCTAGCTTTAATGCTTATGACCACGAAAACCTCTGGATTATCCCAACTCCAACTATTCCATGATAAGACATGCCCAAAAATACCTATCTTTTAGACAACTGAACTAATTTATATATCCTTACTCAAAAGCTTCACTCTTACCAGAGGCCCTGGAATATACCCTACCTATCTAGTGACGCTCTAAGCTTCTATCATACATGTAGCCTTGTTGGGTAGCTCCAGGCCATCATATCCGCCGATCCCACGCCTGATAATATTCAACTTCAGAAACATGACCTCCAGTGAGTTCAAATAAAGAAGTTCCTCTAGGAGAGATAGTAGGCACCATCTATATAAACTTAAACCTGAATATTCTACCAGAGAGCAGACTGAGTATATCTGAAGCACCTCATTCAAGAATATCCTAGAAACAGTGTCTAAAAGCCGTACGTCGAGTCTAATGTAAGAATACCCCCCAGAAAACAAATGGATATAACAAAAAAAGGCTTTGGCAATTTGGCGATTCTACATTCAAAACAGTTCCTTGATAGCCTTAAGACCCTACAAACAACACTACATCCCCTACAAAAAATATTATACCCCACAGAGTCTGTTCGTATGCAAGGTTTATATAGGATCCCATGATACAAATATTCAGGACTCACTCTTATAATAGCTAGTCTAAGAGCCCACATTGGAATTTTGGGTGGTTAGAAAAACGCAATAGTATTCTTGAGATAACTCCTAAAATTTCTAGGTATGGGGAGTTTCTCTAATGAGTAGGTGATATTAACAGCCTGACGAATATAATTATAAAGTACGAGTCAGTTTAGCTGTTATATTTATACTAAAATCAAGCTTTTATAAAAAAAAAACTGTCTACCTAGTACTGTGATATAGCTAGGCAGGTTATTTCGCCCAAGTTAAAGAGGGTGATTTTTTTTAGATTAGGCTTCTGGTAGAGGTTCAAATAGGAAGAATTTCTCTTTGGATTTATCTGTACTAGCTCGTACTTTAGTTACTATAATCCCCATCATAATTTCTTTCATGGACAGGGACAGGAATTATGTATGTCTCCAGAAAAAACAAGGGTGCTACTATATACTGGCTAGTTTATTACTTGTTCTAAATATGTGGACTTAGATAAACTACTCATGTAACGGAACCCCCACATAACAGTGACCTAGGAATAATATATTTTAGTAAGCTCTCTAGACGGTATGGATGTCTGTAGCTAATTAAACAACTACTCATGTATTTACTCGATGAAATAGAATCTATTAGAATATGAGAATAAACTCCCACAAACACTAGGGAGTATAATAGTTTAGAACACCAATAAATAACTACAAAAACTTACGCTACCCCTTGTATACAATCATCGAGTGATATCCTGTGTAATACCCATAAAACACCTTATCATTCCCCAATCCTCCAACCTTAGGCATTCAGAAACATTACAGCCGACAGCTAGAATCTATAAATGTGGCATAGAAAGAAGATATAATAGTAAGTACATACATGTATGGGTATATATAAAACCTCCCCCAAATCCAAAGTAAAAAAGTGGTAAAATCAAGCCCAAGTGCTGGTATCCAACAGATGCATCCCATAAAAATAATGAAACCCCGCCTGTTTTAACTAAATAAAATTATAAACGAAAAATCCGTCACCCGTTATCCCACCACTTTTATGATATAATCTTGAAACAACCAAAAGTAAAAACACACCGACACCACCGTGACGTCCTATACAAATGTAAACACGCAAGCAAGCAAGCAAAAAAAAAAAGCAACACCAGTCCAACCCGAAGCCAAAGAGATATAGACACCTTCGTTATGATACTCATCTATCACTTCCCCAATCCCTCACAACTGGCTCGTTCCCCGGTGTACTCCCACCCAATGTACTCCCATCCCTACCTGTGCTTCGGCTCGGTGGCAATTCTACTCTGCTAGCCCTCTCCACAATCTCTGCCTCGGCCATCGCTCTAGCCCTCTCCACGGCGCCCCAAGACCCCTGCGCGCCACGTGGAGGGGCTGGAATGATAGTAACAGGTAGCGGTGTTGGAGGTGTTGCGTTCCGAGGTGAGGCAGTCGATAATATATCGTGGGAGCGATCCCGTCGGCGTTTACCCCACCGCCAAGCTGGCGCTAGTGTGACTGCTGGAGGTATTGATGGGGTGTTTGATATAGATGATGGTGGTGGTGGAGCAAGCAGCGGGCTAGGATTGCTTGTGGTGGTATCTGCGTTAGGAGGGCTTGTACTTCGAGGTAGGTCCTCCCAATCTTCTTCCTTTTCACTCTGAGCTACCACTGTTTCATCGACTGTTGGTGCAGAAGCAGAGGCAGGGCGAGTACTCCGGAGATCTGCCATCTCTTCCTCGATGGCTGGAGTATCCCTTCGGCCACTAACAGTGCTCCCACTCCTAACCGTCCCAGGCGTTGCCCTGCCCCTCCCTATACCCCCACTACTACTTGGTGTAGCAAACCGCCCTATAAACGTATCCGCCGTATCAACCCTCCTTACATTTACTGCATACGCTGTACTCGCGCTAGTGACTGTCGTCGCACGACTCAATGGCAACCCACTAGCTCCGCCATTACCATCGCCACTACCATTTTCATCTCCGCTCCTCCTCCTCCTCCTCCTCCCACTCCTTCGCCTCGCTGCCCCATTGCCCCCCACAAACCCATCCTCTTCATCTTCATCTTCATCAAAAACCTCGCGGCCCAGAACCCCACCTTTACATTCCTCGCGCTCGAGGCCTTCAATTCTGTCTACCCATTCCCAGACCACAGCAGAGGCAGAGGCAGCACCGACCCAGCGGATATAGTCACCCCAGCCTGCTAGATCTTTCTGTGCGATGTCAATAACGAAAAAGACAATTGGTGTAAGTACACTTGCAATACTTAGTATTGCAACAAGGACGATACTGCGGCCACCATATTGTTTTGACCCTGGGGGTGATGGAGTGAAAAATGAATGGGGATAAAAGTAAGAGTATTTCCGCTTCGCAAAAGAATAGTAGATTACGCATGATGCGTAGAGTAGAGAGAGGGCGATCTGGAATAAATAGGACAACGCCGGTATTGCATCTAGGAAGCTGTCTGGGTCTGTTGCAAGAGGCGAGACAAAGGTTTGTAGAATACTAAAGATTGTGTCGAGAAGGATTAGACAGAACCCTGCCCACTTGATGATGACCTTTTCACGTTCTCGAGGGAACAGCCGTATCAGAGTTTGAACTTGTGCGAGCCATAAAAAGAGATCCGATATAATTCGGCCAACACGAATAAAAGTCCCACCAACCACACGGCGTCGAACCTCACGGGCTTCGTTAGTCAACGAGTAGAGAGATGAACCGACAAGCTTGTATTCTTCCTCTAGAACGGTTGTGGTTTCTGCAAATGCGATTGTAAGACAGACCACAACAGTAAGGGTAGCTACCTTCTGCAGCCATGGTCTAGAGTTTGGCGGGTTTGGAAGAAACAAAAGAAACAATAACACGTAAGCTAGCGTTGTAGTAGCAGATATTGAATATGCCATCGGTATAGTACTCGCATAGAATGGATCCCTCAAGTCACTCGCCGCGATGCCCCCCTCACTCGCACCACTATCATCAAGTTCTGGCACTGCGGTGGCCAAAACCGTCGAACTGACCGAGTACGTACTCGTCCAGCATTCTGGCGTCGCGATAGCGCTATCTGTAAGGGTGAGAGTCGAGTCGGGAGACAGGCTGATTGTATAGCCTGGGTAAAGGGTGAAAGGAGAGCATGATACAGGAACAGGGGTAGTTGTAGGACGGATGGAGGTTGAGGTCACTGCTCGCCAGTTTTGGCGTGGCATCAGAGGCATACAATGTGCGCACGTGGACGCTACGGGGTGGACGACTGCGAGTGAGCTGCGGTGATGTATATGTGTTGTTGCCCGATGGAAGGCAGACTGCGAAAGCGTGCGGGAGCGGGAACGGGAACGGGAACCGAGTACCGAGTCGCAACGGGGCGCATCGGACGAGGGGATGTAGATTTACCGAGTTCGCTCTTTCTAATGGCGAACCCTGATATGAGATCTTGTGGGGAGTATCAAACACTCCCTGCTATAATCTTCCTAGGCGACAGGGTCGCCACAACGTTTCCTACTACTGTGCTGTGCCCGTTGTTCGTCCGTTCGTCTGTCGTCGTCGTCGTCGTGGTTCGTTACTCCTAGACCTGATCTGACGGGCGGCTATGGCGTATAGACTGCGGTTTCGATACTTCTTAAGGACATGAGTCACGAAAAAAGCATCCAGATCTCCTTCACTTGGTTGATGGCGTTCGGGGATAAGTGGAAACAGTACAGGAAGGGGGGGGGAGATGGGCCAAAGGCTTGGTGAAAAGGCTTGATTCCATGCTGGGGGGTGAGGGGAATTCTTTATTGGCTGGACAAGACAGGGGTGATGTATGAAACTCGGAAGGAGCCGAGCCGGATACGGATGAGACAGACAGAGGTGACAACAAGAACTGATAAAGACAATTGTGATGAGTGGAGGGGATGATGGGGGGGCTTGGTGTTGAGGGGCTACAGTGGTGATGTTTACAGTGATTGATAGTGATAGTGATGGAAAGTGATGATTAGGGCGGGCAGGGGGAGTGATGGAGTAAAGAAACCACCCATGAACCAGTATGTAGGGTGCAATTGATGGCTGTAGATGTAAGAATTAGGTCAGATATCCATCCATGTGCTGTCATGTACTGTACGCAGGTGTCCATTCCTGACTATCAGGGGACTTTACTCTCTACCCAGTAGCTACTCTCTAACCAGTGGCTACTCTCTATCCCGGTCTATTCTCTGCTCTCTCCTCTCTCTGCTCATCTGTCTCTCCTGCCTCTCTGCTCTATTCTGTCTCCACTAGTCTCTCCTCCTCTGAAGACCCTCCCATAAACTCTCCCCCGCCAAGCTTTTTCTTATCAGCCGCAACCCCATCATGAAGCACCAGCTGTATCCCCCAGTCCCATTGCATCGCTACAAATAAAATGTAAAGAATTCAGATGGTGTAGAGATCACCGATATTGCAACTACAAAAAATGTAGAATTGGACACAGTCCATTGTCCCCTGTACACCTAGTAATATATCCCATGCTCCTGGACAGGGAAATTGAAACTAGAACATCTCCCGGGAGGACCCTTGGAACATTCGATCGAAACCTCTTCACTGTGGATGGGAATCAAAGAAGTGCCCCTCCTCCTCTTCTTCTCCCTCAACCATCACGACAAGGGCAATACAACACTTGACATCACCAGTTTTACCTCACTGTGAATCGACCCTGGTTACCCCCTCTCCCTTCCCCCTTCCCATCCTCTCACTCATTCTGCGTTATCATTGGCTGGGATTCACTTCGTAGTTAGGGGCCGGGTTATCTACTTGCTGGAAGGAGGCTCTGTTTCGTTTCTCTAGTTTTTTGCTCTGTTGACCCTTCCAAACACAACCATCACCGCCTAGAAACGGGAGAGAGAGAGAGAGAGGAAGACAGGAGAGAAAAAGAGTAAACTCTCGCATCACAGGCACAAAGAGCCCCCTCCAATCTCCTGCCATAAAGCTAAACTCCACCTTCGACAACCACACCCACCCATCAAACTGCACGAGACGAGATCTTCCACGACACCTCCTACATCTCCTATAAAAATGACAACGACACCACCCCCCCCAGAACACCACGGGTCTCCCCCAGACCACCTCGACATAGACTCAACACCCACTCCCAGACAAGAGCACTACACAACAGACCCATCACTAATCCTCCCAGCACTAACACCACACTCCCCTACCTCTCCCCCACGCCAGCCATCCCCAGTGCGGCACCAGCATTCCGGTTCTGCCCCAGCAACAATAGGAGACGAACGAACACCCGAAACTCCTCCACTGACGCAATCACAGCTCTATAGTAACGGGGGTCTGGGAGCCGGAGGTGGTGGTGGAATGAACAACTACACATCGGCAGCTGCCGCAGCAGGAGGCCAGGCAGAGGCAAAGAGGAACAGCGTGGTTATCAAGGTGGGAATGGTAGGGGATGCGCAGATTGGAAAGACGAGTTTGATGGTTAAGTATGTGGAGGGAAGTTTCGATGAGGATTATATTCAGACTCTTGGTTTGTGCACCTTTTATTTTTTTACTTTTTACAAATATCCCCCTAGAAAACACGGGAATTCTACCCCTGACCCCTATCCTTGATTTTGTCCCCCATGTGAAATGAACCCCTGGCTGACCAACCCAGGTGTAAATTTCATGGAAAAGACAATCTCGATCCGTAATACAGAAATCACATTCTCTATCTGGGATCTGGGCGGCCAGAGGGAGTTTGTGAATATGTTGCCGCTCGTGTGCAACGACGCTGTAGCGATCCTATTTATGTTCGATTTGACGAGAAAGAGCACGTTGAATAGTATCAAGGAGTGGTATAGACAGGCGAGAGGGTTTAATAAGGTAAGCTCCTAGAGAGTACAATAGTGCATGTGGCTAATGTTACTCGTAGACTGCAATTCCGTTTCTAGTAGGGACAAAGTATGATCACTTTGTAAACTTCCCGAGAGAGGACCAGGAAGAGATATCGAAGCAGGCGAGGAAATTTGCTCGGGCGATGAAAGCGTCGTTGATCTTTTCGAGTACAAGTCACAGTATCAATGTGCAGAAGGTTAGTTCCTACATTTTCCTCCAAGACTACATCCTTTAACCCTATATAGATCTTCAAAATCGTCCTATCAAAAGCATTCGACCTGAAATGTACCATACCCGAGATTGAACACGTTGGCGAGCCGTTGCTGCTATATCAGGATGTGTAGTACATGCCTAAGCATATGGAAGGGAGGGGGCGTCCAGAATCAGTCACAGAAAAGCCCGAGACGGACCGTTGTGATGAGTGTACTTCGGAGAAAAGGGGATAATAGGCTGTTGCGGGAGGTGGACAAGAATAAGAGGATAGGAAAATGGCAGAGGAATATAGTATACATATTTACCGCTTTGCTCTTTCTGAATTCCTACTTTGGTTTAGGCTCGAGAGAAGCTCTGGGGTGGGCGTATGAGGGGGTTCCTTTTTTCATTCTGGGTATTAGTTTTGTTAAAGTATTTAAGTTTTGCTTTTTGTTCCGGATTCTTTGTGCTGTGGTGGGCTGTGGGGTTCGTGTTGTGGGAGTTGTGACATTCGTTTATGGATACCGGTTTTCTCGTTCCTTTTCTTGTCTTCTATGCGGCCTTTTATATCTATATCTCTTGTAGTTGAGTGTATGTTCAGGGATTCCACTTCCTATACTGTTCCCTTCATTATTGGTTTCCGCTTAATAAGTGTAGCTATTGCGAGAAGAATTACTACCGCGAGGATCGAAACACAAGTTTCACAAACCTTAGCAGCTAATCGTGAGCAGAAACATACTCTATAAATCGCCACAACTACATGTATCCTAGGCGTAGATGCTGTAGCCAGCCGAGTGATATACTATGACCATTGCCTCCTGCTAGGGTAGGATAGATAGTGTTATGTAACTAAACCTCTTAAAAGATCTGCGTTAGTAAGTCTCTTTTAGGGTTCTATACGTAGCGCATGTTTTGATCCAGAAACGATATTAGAAATCACCCGACTACGCTCCTCCCCTTTCAATTATATACTCTATACAAAACAAACCTCCAGAGTTTGATTTTGATTTTTTTTTATAGTGGCAATCCACACCATTACCACCAGATTGGTTTTATTTTTGCTCATTTGATATATGTAATTATTTTAAGCCTTTTACACCTCAACTCACAATCCTGTACTCTGCAAAACAAGCCACAGGATTAGTTCTATTTTTTTTACTCATTTAGTATCAGATTGTTTTCTCCCAATCAGTATTATTGCTCTTTTCCAGCACGCACCAGGATTAGTTTTGGTTTTTTGCTCACTTCCATCAATAATTAATATGTTTCTAGCACCTGTTCGGTAAAATAGAAGCCACTGTGTCATAGTTATGTAAACTGTTCTATAGCATAAAACCTGTTATATGCTTACTAAGACGCCAAGGTTAGTGAGTGATGCTGCATAGTATAAAGTTATTCCTACCAAGGAGGATCCCCTCTATAGTAGAACCAAGTAAGATCATCGGTGGTAGCAAGTAGGGTTATTCCACTTCAAGGTTAGTTAATGCTGTAGAATACAGCCTAATATAGACTTATGGAACCATAGTCTGTAAGAACACTATAAACCGCTATTGACAAAGATAGATGGTAGTCTATAGATGCAATTTATTAGTAAATTTCAAAGCAATAAATCAGGGATGGTGATACCTAGCATTATCCACTTCAGAGCAACCCTAACTCTCTTAGAGACTCGACGGAATTAGGCTCTTGACCACTAATGTCACTCTGAGGTCTTCGGTGGCGTTAACTGTATCATCTTGCTGATTCTCGCCGCCTCTATACTCTAGTAGGAGTCTTATAGGTGATCCATCTGATGTAGAAAATCTGTTTACAATAATAGGTCCTAGATATGCCTTTTTCAATATTTCGAGGTTACTGCTATGAGTAGTCCTTTCCTATTGGGAAAAAAAACTATCATTAGATTCCACGCCGTATAGGAACCGATAAGAACTTACATCTCTGTGTCCGCTATCCCTAGAAAACTGTTCTCATTAGCATCAATATGAACATCCAGCCCTACTTCAACACCCTCCGTTAGCAGCCATGAATATAGAAAACACTCTAGGAAGCACGATACCACCTCTAGATTTCTTTCCTCGCACAGAAACGACTACTCTCATTAGACCAACCCCTCAATAACCTAGTCAACCCCACCCAAAGAATACCAAAAAGCAGTAGTTGCATTAGATGCCAGAATAGTATGGATATCTACAAAGGTTAGTGTATGTCAATAGAGCTCAACATAGTAGATGAAGAGAACGTACTATAGTTAAAAAAGTAAAATATTTTTTCACTCATAGGTGATCATGTGGTGGGAAGGGAGGTGGACCTGTAATATACTTCAGAGGTGGGGGGTTCTTAGCTTACAAGCTAGTGCAGAGTGTAGAGCTGTAGTTTTTTAGGTAGTCGGTCAAATAAGATACCCGCCAAGAAGCTAGACTTGGATGTATTACCATAGAATGGCCCCTCATGGTGTGTTTTCTCTAGGTGAAATAAGACCATAATTGAAATACTATAAGGCATGTCGCTAGATGAAAGATATGTTTCCTAATAAAGTAAGAATCAATGGAAATGTCACCTTTGAATGAGAAGCCACCATACTATGACCCCCTGTATGTAGAGATCTCTATTTCAAGGGCTGTTTGGGACTTTTCGACCGAGGAATCGAAATGAATCTTCGGCCAGGCAACATGTATGTATCTAAGATGCATTTAGTATGTATGTATGTATACACTTGTACCTATAGAACATACATGTAGTAGTCATATACAGTCATATACACCTCTTCCCCTCCAGTGCAAACATGCAAACATAAAATAAAATCGGCCATTACATACTATCAATCATAAGCTAAGGAAAAGGAAAACCCAAGATACCAAACTAAAGCCCAAATAACAGAAATAACGCCTCTCAAGCAATGTGACGCGAACCCCTTGTAAAGTATGGTAATATGCATATGGTATGATGCCCATTTGCCCCCTAATGAGATATCCTTTCTCCCAGCCCCAGCCCTATCCCCCCCTGCCCCCCATCATGAAATACCTCAAAAGAAATCCAGGTGAAACTAAGAGGAAAATAAAAGGCAAAAATAAACATGAAAAACAAACCCCATGACATGACTGTATGCGTAAGTAGCACTCCCCTTTTTAGAAAAATTCATGCACCATGACATTAAAGAAAAAAGAACATTTATGACCTTTGGGCCCTCAAATAAGCAAAAAGAAAAATCCATAAAGAAAATAGTAGCATTGCTCATCAGGAACATTAACGTGGGGATACAAACACCCCTAAATGAGAGAAATATTTAGAAGAATTGTACCATCGCATTATTCCTTCCCCTTCCCCTTACCCATTACAACATCCTTGCCCCAACTCAGGGTAGATCCCCGTGGAGTTAGACCAGCGGGAGTTCCCGTGCCCGACCCAGCTACAGTAGTTTGATCCGCAAACCGGATCCCCGGGCTCCGAATAGGGCTCGTTGGGCTTCCCCGGAATTTTCCATCATCGTCACTATCAGAATCGTCACCAGTCGTAATACCGAGAGCCGCCTCACGACGCTTCCTTTCTGCGGCAGTTTCTTCATCTCGCTCGTCGCCAAGTTTCTCTGCATTTGCATCGAGGACACCAGCCTTGAAACCCGAGCTAGAACCAACAGTCGCGGTGGAGGACCCTGATGGGTCCTCGCGGGAGATTAATCCTTGCTGTCCAGATCGAGATGGTGGGACCTGTCGCAGTTCTTTTTCGCCTCCGGTAGCATTATCTCGGAGAGCGTGGGCCAGTTGTTCCTCTTGGTTGCCCGTCAAATCGCTCCTGCTAACCATTGCGGCGCGAGCGTGGGGGTCCATCTTTTGAAGTTGATGAAGGAAGTCCTGTTTGCTCATCTTCCTGCCACGTTCATCATGCATACGGAAATGAATACCATGATCTTCACCAGTCTGTGAGTACACAGTTTTAGCGTCATCGTCATCGTCATCGTCCTCCTCTTCAGCGGCACCAGACGAAGCTCCAGCCTTTGATTTGTCCTTCTTAGCAAACATGCCTGCCCACTCAGTCCAAGCACTTTGTTTACGGGCTCCAGTTGGCCTAGTGTTTGTTTTCGGGATCTTGTATCGTCTAATGACTTCACCGTCTTCATCCTCGACGATGATATTATCGTCAAATCTGTATGCCCAAGCCGGCTTCCTTGTTCGCCCATTACTGCTACTTTCTGCGCGTGCTGCATGTAGTGCCGATCGTTCATCGGTAACTGCCATTGTCAATGGTAGCGATGGCTGAACCTTCTCAATATCATTGAGCTGTTTCTCTTGTTTGGCCTCGTGGTGATGCATCAATTTTTTCCCGGCGGCTTGGAGGTGGCTAGTATCAAAGGGCCCAATACCTTCACCATCATGCTTACGTTCTGGTGATCTTCCCTGTCCGACTACATCGCCTTCTTTGTTCTCAATGATAATATCGTGACCTTCCTGGAAAGCGTTGATGCCACTGTTGTTTGTCTCTGCAGGTGATGTTGGTGATGTCGGTGATGGAAGTTCGTATCCGTATTGTCGTCCTCTCTCTGCCATTGGTTCGGGTGCGGTAGGACTGGTTTCGTCGTGCCTCCTCCTTCTAGGAGCAATTGCAGATTCAGTGATCGGGCCGCCGGGCCCCATTCCTGACTCCCAGTTCTTTCTACGCTTGGCCTTGATACTTGCTGGTCTGGAAGCTGGTCTACTGACGGCAGGGCTATCAAGAAGTTCCTTCGATAGCAAGAAGCCGCCTGGAACACCACCTGGTGGTGGCAAAGTTCCTGGAGGGAAAAGCCCTCCGTTCCCTTCCGACCCTCCATCGGTCTCGTCTAAATCCGGTTTCCGAATACTCATTGAAGTCCTCGGGGTCAATCTCGGAAGTCTCGTAAGCCAGTTAGGTTCCTCATTGGCAGTAGTATAAGACATAGTGATCTTCATGGTATTGATGCGTTTACCCAGTGTGAAAACTGCAATCGAAGAGCCATGAACCATGATAGAGGATATAACCAAAAATGTTGTTATAGGCCAAATCAGCTCGATAATCATGTAATTCTCACTCCCAGGCTCCGGCAGCACCGCTAACGGCGTCGTATCCCCGGTTTCCAGCTCAGCCCTAGCTAAGATAGCAACAAAGATAGCACCAACACCAATTGGTCCGAAGTGACCAGCGAATAGCGCCTCCCGCCAAGTTTTGATATCCGGTATAAGAGGCTTCATTGCAACCATGATCGGGATTCGACGGAACAGAATGACTAATATCGCTATCACCACCAATCTCCATGGAGTAATACCCCAGTCAGGGCGGTTATAGGAGGACCATGGAATGATGGAGCCAAAATAGACGAAGTAAGCCAAATTGAGAAGTAGATCGATGACGTTCGAAACGTGAGATTCCTCTGTCTTCTGCGCGAACCAACCATCATTCGAAAATGCAACACCGGCACAGAATCCAACAAGAAGATCATCAAGACCAAGCATACTACCTGTACCAGCACACCAAAGCGCAAGCACGAAGTAGAACACAAGGAAAGACTCACGATCAATCAAATTTTTCCTTTCGGCCCATTTGATGGCCTGACGACCTGCATATCCAATGCAGACACCGTAAACCGACCCAAACAAACACTCGTATAGCACAGTCAGACAGAACCAATGCTGGAAGACAGAGGATGCATCTGGGCGATAGTGGATCAGGTATAATGCAAGATAGATGAACGGGAAAGCCATCCCATCGTTACACCCAGATTCAGCGGACAAAACATCTCTCAAATGCTTTGGGATACGCCTTGCGAATTTTCCCTTACCAACGACTGAAGATGCAAGAACGGGATCGGTAGCAGTAACGCAGGCGGCACAGGCAAGTGACTCAAGCCAGGTCAATGGCTCAATCATCCACCAGATGAAGAGAGATGTCACGAGCCACCCCCAAGTCATGACGGGGATTAGGAGGACGAGAACGGACTTCCAATGGCGCTCCATATATTTCTACATATCATCCAACCACATAAGCGTGCGCAATTGGGGCGGGATAGATCGGCATCTAAAAACATACCTTAGGCAATTCGACACCAACGGCAAAACATTGCACCACAAGGACGATTCGGGAAGCTTCAAGTGTGATCTGATCAACATTCCCCCATGTGCCTGGGTCGAATAACCCTGCTCCGTAGGGTCCAAATATAATTCCACATATCGTGGCAACAGCTAGGAAATTATTGTCAGCAAATCTTCAAAACCTCCAAAATTCCATGTTAACATACTAGCTTCACCAATATATAGCTTTTCCTTGATAAACAAGGAAACAAGCATAAAAACACTGGTAAATCCGCCGAGAATTATGTACGCCAGATGCGGCTTATTGATCTATAAATCACACTGTTAGCATCTTAAAATATTCCCACGATACGTAAATATGCCATAAAGAAACACGGCTCTCCAAGCTATACACCTGGACCCACAAGTCGTCACCAATCATCACCACTCATCACAAACCCCACGCCAAGCTAGATGCGCCAAGGCACACTTCGCAGAATCCCGACCTCCCAAACACAAAGTTGAGGAAAAAAGAGCAACCGTGGAAGAGTAAAGAAAAAAAAAAAACAACACAAAGAATAAACAAGCAAAGCCTAGTCCCACAAGCAAAGATTTTTTAAAAATAATCCGCCTCTACACTTCCCTCGGAGCTCCTCCATAAATAAACTGCCGAGAGAACCCCCGACAAATTTTCCCGAATCCGGGTCAGGCAGCGGCAACACCTGCCCAATAGACCCGGCCACAACTACCCAGTCCTATCGTCCCATACAGCGGCGGCCCGGGACCAAGAAGTCCAAGACTCAACGTAGTATTGCAGTGCATATACCCCCAAATTGCACAAGGCACGATTTCCCCCTCCAGCCGTATTCCCCCGAGGCTCCCAACCACCGAAAAGGATAGATAGGAAAGAAAATAGAGGCAAGCAAAGTTTAAGAAATGGGGAAAAATTCTACTACTAGAAATTTCAACTTACATTTAGGTGATCCCACGCCATCTTGAATCACTCCTCCGTTTCGTTTCTATCGTGCGTTGTAGCTCAAGTTCCCCTCCGTAAACTTCGTAGCTCTGTCGTTCGCAATCTAAGAAACCAAGAACGGTGAAAGAACTAGCGTTCTTTACTTTTTTTCGCTCCCTCCGCCGTTCGCTCCTGTTTGGTACTCTTTTTGCTATTGCTCAACTCCTTCTCTGTCCTAGAGAGTGGACGAGGCCTAGATAGCCAAACCAGGGAAAGAAAACGTCAAACTGTCAAATGTCAGCTGTCAAACCCGCTCTCTTCCTCTCAGGACGAGCAAAGAAAGACAAACCTGTTGCCTCGCAGCTCGCAAAAGTTATTGAAATTCAAAAGATTCGCCCAATTTGTTGTTTCAGAGCGGCGCAGAAAGGCTTCTTTCGTCGTCGCGTCCGAGGAAAGTTGCAATGACAGTGGTTGGAAGACCTAGGGAGTTGCAAAATAAAAGGAATGGAGTATATCCGTTCCTATTACTCAGTCCAATTGCGCACGTCCAAAGTGATAGATAATCACCACGAGTTTACCTGGACAAGAATGGGAAATGCGTAATAATAATATGGAATGAAGAGGAAGAGGAGGAAGAGGAGGAAGAGGTGTGAAGAACAACGACCCAACGGCCAACAGCCAAAAGGCAATCTAATAGATATGGGCAAAAAAAAATTAGATTATCCCCCCGGCTCTTTGTAATGTATCTTATTTCCACTGCCGCATGCACAAGACAATCTCCATCCACAGCTAATAAGCGAAGGTGGTTGCCAGAATCTCACCTATTGTAGCAGGGGGAACCTTCATCCGTACGTCATCTAACCCGGCACACCTCAACCAGCCAAGACAGACATAGAACCCGTCGGACTTATCAGGACCCTCCCGTGGTCTGGGCATCGGGATCAAGAAAGATAATCATCCGTTTCAACCAAGCTATTGGTTGTTTATCATGCACTACCACTAATCGTTGCCCACAAGAAGGAATTGTAAACGACACATCTTGTATATTCTCCACTCACCCCAAGAAAATCCCCCTCTTCCAAAGTCTGCCTTTCTTTACCCTATAAACCACTCTACGTGCACATAGGTAGGTATATCCTCGCTCCGGAGATACACACACGCTCAGAACAACAAGCTAAGCACTGACTAACTTCCAGCTGTAATGTGGGTACTCCAGCCATGTATCCCTTAACACCCCACTGACCCCGCTACCTTATTTTTTGTTAATATGCACTCAATGTAGTAAGCGTTTGCTATAGTCACCGCATATAAAACATCTTAGCCCCCACCTTGGCCATCACGGTACTTCTCAACAGCATCACGAACGTCGGGCGAAGGTTACTAGAGTGCCCGACACGACACGAGACAAAAGACATCCGGAGAGACAAAGTCGCCTAATCAAACCTTTTTCGAAAATTCCACAGGAAAAAACCTATGACCTTAAACTAATGGATCTTTAAAAAAAATCAGTTGAAAATGAAGGAGGTCAAGAAAGAGTCTGTACCACCCACAACAGATAGAAAACGGGAAGAAAAAGAAAGGAAAGAGACCCTGGCCACAGTCTAGTAAAGTAGTGGGAAAAAACAAAAAACCTATTCGGAGGAACTTTTTTTTTTCCTTCGGAACGCCACCAGTAAGTAATCGGAGGCGCGCCAGGATAAGTCAAACTACAATAGAAAAAAGAGCGTTTCTACCTATCTATGCTGATATCCGTTTGTAGATCCCATCCCAACGAATACCGGCACATGGCCATTCTATCTGCATAAGCGCTTTCATCCAGTATCACTATTTGTGATGAATTTGCACAACACTTATGGAGATCAGGGGCATCTCTTCCTCTTGGGCCAATTCAGAACCCGGGATAAAAAGCGGCGTGAATACTATTGCGGTACCGCGCCGCACCGTGCCGGCAGCACCAACGGCCCTAGATGACTGGGAACCTATGGGCACAAGACTGCATATCGGATCCATGGTCAATTAACTTTCGCAAACACCTAGAACAATTTCCCTGTGATCGCCAAAGTGTTAAAGTCATAATAGAAATTTTATCCTTAGACCATACTAAAGAAACACAGAACTTGCCACATTATCTCTTGCATGGGGGTACAAATCCATGACTGTTACGCGTGTCGCGTGCCCTGTAGATTGTACGCCACGGACACCGACCTCACGACTCCCGTGCGCGTAGTCCTAACCCAGCTACAGGGTTGATAGGCTAATTGTCCACTCACAAGCCGCAATACTGTCGTAATACTATTGGATAGAGCTCACGTCAACTTAATCCCTAAGTCTGAATGCCATGAGGGTCCGAGCTCACTTTCTATAAAATCCAATGTTGTTCTAGCTGAGTACCCAATACTTGATCCACTGTATAACCAAACAATAGGTACCGAATTCCATAGACTTCTCGTGCCAATGGGTCCGAATTCTACACCAAGTTACATTTATGCATCTCCGGCGGATACTAGCGTGATTCTAGATGGGCGACAACACATGAGTTAGAGGCTATGTATGTCGGCTGTTAGGTTATGTACCTAGAGAAACTTAACCACCAAGATTCTCTTGTTTAACAACACATTGCCGTGCCTGCTTATGCAGCGGCAGCCCATTAGTTTATTCTCAGAGATACTAACTGCAGTTTGTTCTGCGGCGCAATGTTACTGCCTAAGTGTGATATATTCAACGTTCAGTAATATTGTCTAGGGCTGGTCTTGAATCGGTATCTACCCTGGTTTATCTTTAACCGTAGTCTATACGAGCTGGGCTTCAGGTAGTAATCGAAGTTTACCACGGGATACCAGTAGCTCATGAACCATATGCTGAAAGTGAAGGAACAAAACTAACTTTGGTGATACTCCTACTATTCCCTAAGGAATCTCATGGGCGATTTATGTTAAAACTTTGAGGTACTTGACATCTAATATAGAAAGAAATGAGGTGAATTTCCACGGGGCTAGAAAATCAAAGTTGTACTGACCTGAAAGCTCATATTCTAGCTGTATCGTGAACTTAACACCCATATCCATTTTAGAAAAAGTGTGTTTGTTGGTTCAAGTAGATGCCAACATCATCTAGATGTAGTAGGGTTCTCTGTCTCCGATGGGATTTAGATGGAGAAGAAGCAAAGCCTCCGGGTTTGATACTCACTTGAGATCATGACCATCCCAAGTCCCTTATTTGGGATGGAGTACCGTATTATCTGATGAGATCTATTGCACGCTAGTGAGTAAAACATGCATTGGAACATGTTGAAACCATGGAAATCAAAGGCACTAGTACAAGGGTGGTATACCTAAACACCGGTATGCTTAGGTTTTGTTGTATTCCTGACTTTCACACACACGTTAATGTATGTTTTAATAGCTAGCGTCGGAATGAGATAAAATAGTGCTCGACCAGAATCCATCCCCAGCCAATTCAAAATTAGACCAACCGATTCAAAACACAACTAGTTGTTCTTAATGGACCCTGCATAAAAGCGGCTCTGAGGGAATGCATATGCATAATTGAGAACGGTCCTATCCCATCGTTTAAAAGGCCCACGAGAGAGAGGGGGGCAAACATCTAAAGGAAGGTGATTTGGTGAGGGCTGTGTAATGCGGGGAGATGATGACCCTAGTCATACTACATCACTCGTACTTGCACTTGGCCTTTTTTTCTTTTTTTTTGTTCAGCTTATTATTGCACTTGTTCTTAAGGTCAAATTTTTCCTTATCCTTAAGTTCATGTGTAGTGACAAGACTAATCCCCTAAAAAATTAAAAAAATCTTTTCTAGAACTTTCGCATTAAGTGGTATGTACCCACACTACTAAAAAAAAAGATAATTCCCATCCCGAAAAGTAGATACAGTCATTGCCTTAAGATAGAGAGGGTCTAGACACTAATCGCCTAGACAAAACTTAGGGCGACCCACAATCCACACACACACACACACACTACTTAGTCTTTTCGCCGGACCTAAAATGTTAGGTGGACGCTACTTATGTGTAACTGGCATCACCTGTGCAACCGAGTCACACATTCTAAGAAGTGGATTATACTACATAGTGCACTACTACACATTTCGTAGTTGGTTATTGCCCTCTATTTAATATACTAGTAGTGACATACGAGCGCTTGGGCGGTCTAGTGATCTACATTTACTACTTAGCTGTCAAAAACTAATAGTGTAATCCTTTGATCATATAAGTCAGGTGATTGCATTTTCAACCAGAGTAGTCTTTTTATTCTATAGGCGCTTTGTCTGAGTTAATAGAATAGACTCTAAGTCTATTCTGTATTACGTCATGAGGAAATTTTGGAACGTAAGATTACTACTTCAGAATATGGTTAAAAAAAAGTCTTATTTTGGTACTACTTTATATACAACTCCAAAATGCTCATTTTTTACAAAAAAAATGCCTCTCCCATAAACGTAAATAAAAACATATCTAAACACATTTGCATATCATTTAAACCGCCGAATCATTATGATGAGTAGCCGTCTTCTCGGTAAAATCATCACCCTTTCCAAGATGGACAGGCTTAGGAGACTTCGAGACATGTGTTCTCCACGCTGGAACACCCTCCTCAAACATCTCTTCAATTTCTTCCAAACTTTTTCCAGCAGTCTCAGGGAAGAGGAAGAAAACATGGATAGTCATCGCTGCACAGAAGACACCAAATACAATATAAACCTTCCACTTGATATTCTCAAACGCTGGGGGGACGAAGTATCCAAGTGCAAAGTTGAAGATCCAGTTGGCAGAGGTACAAATGGCTACAGCACGACCACGGAGGCGGAGAGGGAATAACTCAGGTGGATAAGCCCATGAAACTGGACCCCAAGTAATGGCGTACGAGGCAACAAACAGGTATGAGCATGCAATAACAGCCTTTGAAGCGTGACCACCAACTTCCCAGGATGCGGCAGCGATACCATTGATACCACCTGGAGGTGCAGCGTGGCCATAAGATGCAAGGAGACCAGCATTTGCGAAAAGCCATGTCATCATGAGAGTGGATCCAATAAGGAGTGTGGGGCGACGACCCAAACGGTCCATCCAGATAAGGGCGGGAACAGTCATGGCGACGTTGATAACATACTGGATTGATGACGAAACAAGTAGAGTGTTTCCAGTGAGACCGGCCATAGCAAAGACATAAGTCTACAAGGTTGTTAGTAGGCGGAAAGATCAGGGCATATTTGTTATAGGACTTACAATGTAGTACATCATAACGTTCATACCAGTCAACTGGGACCAGATCTGGGTGAAGAGACCGATATGGGTTCTAAGAATCATCTTCCGCTTAAACAATTCCATAAAAGTTGCATCTGCGTTGTTCCTCTCGAATTCAACTAAATTCCTAATGTCTTGAATCTCTTGTGCAACATAAGGGTCATTGCGGTCTCCATGCCCGTGCATCATGGCAATGACGTTTTCACTCTCTTCCCATCTGTCCTTGCGCGCCAACCACCTAGGTGACTCAGGAAGGAAGAAAAGTCCGAAAAACAAGATAATCGCCGGGATCATTTGGAGACCCCATGGGACTCTGAAGGCCGCAGTTCCCTTGATGTAGGAGCACCCGAAGGAGATATAGAACATTATCATAATACCCCAGGTAATAGCCCATTGCTGGCAACCGACGAGACGACCACGAATGTCTGCACGAGCGATCTCGGTAATATAAACGGGGACTTGAGCGGAGCAGATACCAACGGAAAAACCGTTAATGAATCTGCCAGCGACGAGCATGCCAATATTTTGAGATGCACAAACAATGATTGATCCAATACACCTATTCCAGTTAGCGTGGCTATAAAAATATTAGGAACGGGTGTCCACTCACCAGATGACAGCACCAATTTGAATCGTCCATTTACGACCTAGCCTATCCGAAAGCCAACCAGAACAGAGTGCACCAACGAACGAACCACCAGGCATGGCTGCTGTGATACCACCCTGGGTATCCGAAGGGATATTTGGACCGAAGTAGTTGATGTATGCATCGGTTCCGATACTATATGGCAGCAAAGTGTCAGTAAGCGAGGATATAGCCCAGTGATTTTTGAATCCTTACATGGCAGACATCGACGAGATGTCGAAACCAAACAACGCACCTCCTATACAGGCGATGGCCTAATTTCCCCCAAAGTACCATTAGTCTTCTGAAAACCAGGTAGTTTCAGACCGAATAAAAAGGAGCATACCGTAATGAAGTAGATATTACTGATCATATACATCTTGAGAACCTTCTGAGTGACAAAGAGGGTCCACTACAGGCGGTATTCTTTTGAAGGGAGGAATTGTTTGGAAGAATGAAGTAGAGGGATAAGAAGATGCGGGGCACAAGGCAGGCTTTATAACCCTCAGGGAGCATTGGGTAACACCTACTTCATATTAAAGCAGGTCAACTTTAAGGATCCTCAGCCTTCAAAAAAAATTCGTCGCCTGCCTGCCTGCCTGCCTGCCTGCCTGCCTGACATTTACTAGCTCAGAAACCGGGAAAAAAGATCAATTGAAAAATTGGAATTAGGCTTAGCCGATGGGGAAGAGTACTATGTATAACTTGCGGATAACCTATAAGTGTAGTTCTATCCCCCATGAACAACAATCTCGTCACCAGTACTTGGATTGTTACAAGCTGTTTTCAATGCACCCATTAGCCATTGTCTCCACGTGAGTCCCCGCACCCCGGTTTTCGCTGGGATACTTAGGTTGTGTAAATACGTAGTGGTTTTCGGTTACTGCTTTACATATGTAGTGTTTTCCTACCTTGGATAACGTCTTTTGCAGGGACCCTACCAGGAACGTTTCAGTATTGGTGGTGAGGCGGGAGGTAACTGAGGCTCCGGTTGCGGCCTTGGCAGACGCTAGGTTGCCGATTTTTCCGAGGCTAGCTGCTGACGTCACATTCCATCCGAATAAAGCTCTGATACGCAGCGTGGTAACTTGAGGAAGTAAAGGCAACGTCAATCTTACCCCGTAACCTACAGTAGCTTGACAACATCCCCAGTCGGAGCACCTTTAATCTCTCTTCTCCGCTTGCAAATTGAGTGGCACTATTTTGGATTACTATCCCAAATCTCGTTCCGGGGAAAGTATGGAGAGCGGAGATTCCTGGAGACCTGGAGACCTGGAGAGGCTGGGGAAAAGTGGAGACCGCTAAAGCTAAAAGAAACGTTCGCAAACAAATGCCGGAACCAAACCACAAAATTCAAACATGGAACGATTCCAACAGTCACGATGGTTCCGGTGACCTATTCACAGGGGTTCTCTTGGGAAGGTCAAGCTGTAATATCTAGAAATAACCAATTCATCTATTGAACCCGGGCTATCGACTCCTGTCAGAAAAGATGCCTCGGCATACTCGGTCAAGATGGTCACTAGATACTAAAATCAAGGCATATGAATGGATGAGCGATATTCAGGCACATGGTCCTTACTTTGCCCTAGTGAAAGGTTATTTATCAGCATTTTCTTCGTAGAATCTTGCATCGAATGATGGGGTAAGTCAGGACCAGAATCTCGGGAGGAAATATCCTCATACAGGTCAGGTATTAAGAGGATTTGGGTAACTGCAGAGAGAATTTTTAGTGGAACACTCGGGTTCCTATCTGCCGGTATCTCTCTGGCCTACATGAACATTGATGACTTTCTTGCCCAATCATTCGGTGAAACATACATACATGCAGTACCCTTTTTTTTCTTTCTTTCTTTTTGTTTGTCACCGATTCCCTTCTCCGTCAATTTTTGGGTGGAATTCCTTAGCAATAATGGTCAGATCCCGTGAAAATTCTTTCTATTAGCGTAACTTCAAGCATTTCGGGCCACTGAAATTTCTTTAGAGCAGTCTTACTTTTACCATGTTGTGGACCACCGGAATAACTCCTCATACCGCTAAGCTAATCTTCCGAGAGAATTGTCCAGGGTAATTATCCACCTCCATTCACCCTTCCGGATTCCGAGAGAAACCCTCATATAGATACCAACAATCCAGACGCCACTCTTGGATGATAAATAATGAATCTGCAAGGGATTATCGGTTTAAGCGCTAGATCCTCCGATACGCCTAGGATTCTTTCCTTTGCATATTCGGGAACTTAGCTATCCGTGGAGTGGTTACGCCAGTAGCAGTTGCAGAGCAGGGGGAAATTTTACAGATGTAGGGTTATTTTACGGGGAATGGTGATATCGGATGTCTCAGCGGTGTTAAGGATCCGGCCCAACCCCACCTCCTCCTCTTGCCCGTAGAGCTCTACCGAAATGGCACATGCTGTCAACCACATGGACAACTGCTGGTACACTAAAATTCAACGTCGTAGAAGGTCACTTGCTCTCCATATACGCGTCAAAACGCGTCTCACGATTAAGAAGTGCTAGGTCCAACTAGATATAGTTTTGCGGTCAGTATCCGCCGTCACTTCATAAGCTGCTGTTATAAACCCCAGACCTGCTTCTGCTCCTCTCATTTCTAAAACGGTTATAGTCTAATTTGTCTTGGGATAGGGGGCTTTCTACGTCATGGTTGTTGATAAAATCAAGGGATGGCAATAATGGCCCCCCGAGTACCAACACCAGACCAATTCCTATGGATTGGTATATTAAAATCACCAGAATAACTGTTTAGTACAATACATAACGGCTCGAGGTTGTACTAGGGCCGTATTCTTGTTTGATGGTTACTCTTGTGGTAGGGTCGAATGATATTCTATGATTGGGCAGGTCGAACAACTAGGTAGTGGGTGGATTATATCCTGAACAGAGAGAACAAGGCTCGGCGCAAAGGTTAGGGTTGAGTGGTGCCGTATTGACGTGGCACCACCAAGCAATAATAAAAGCCCGACTTAAATCAGCGGTATGCAGCTAACCCACGACCCACAGGAGATCTCCCAACCCTATCATACTGCTAAGTCCTAGGCGGAGATAATTGGGTTATAATAATATTTATTGAGTTCTGGAATTCCTGATTACGAAAAGAGTATATGAGATTTCTGGGTAATGCAATGGCAGATAACACGAATCGGTCTAAGTTGTTTGACGCCATCTTTAATAGGACCAATAGCTCTTCGTCTATGTGTTCCCCACAACTACATGTATGGCAGTAGCGAGGTATAATTGATATTGAGAATATGACTGAAGATACCAATTCGGGATAAGGTGAATAAGCATCCTTGAAGCAGTGTAGTGGTTGGTATATGTGCATGCACATATCCTAAAGCTCGGGGAGCTGCGGAGTAAAACCTGAACCTAGTCGATACGTGTATGTGCTCTCCCAAGCATTATCAAGCTTTATACAAGGATTATAGCTATTACACAAGCTGGGGTTAAACTACGGTGTTTGTTCCGGAATGGCATTAATGTATTTCAAAGCATTGATCACGTACGTACCAGCCAGCTCGTATCAATCAGACCTCGCGCAAAACCCGTAACTTAACTTACTCACCGTCACGCAACCCTTTTTTCTTTCTCGGGTCATGTCCCGAATACCCTAACATAGACCTCGTTAAGAATCTCTAAACTGGATCTTAGTGGAACTGTTTCTTTTTGAGAATAGTAATTAGTCTTTGGGGATAAACCCTGGTGAATAGTGAACTTGAGATCGAGTTACTTATAGGATCGAAAAGGGGGGATTGAACTATGAGAATCAAGATGACTACAGTTGATATCTGGAATATATGAGAAGTAGAGGAATTAAGATTGCGACTATATATATATACTAGGCCATCATGGCTCTAGGAACATATGTACATAACTTCTCTCATTTAAAACCGTTAGTTTAGGATTTATTGCCTCCTTGTCCCTGTGCCGTTTCTTCTTGTCCCACACCTAAGTTTAGTATCTAGAGGTTATCACGAATGAGCTATGTACCGAATCTAAGGAATAAATAAATATCATTATTATTAAATCTTCTCTACTTACTTAGACACTATAATAACAGCTTCGATATATCAATTAATTCTCACACTGAAAAGAAGTATCTCTAAACCAAAAGTCTTTATAGAAAAAGAAAAGAAAAGAAAAACATTACACCACTCCCAAAATCAACCCATTTCATTCACCAAATCACCAGTCTTCTTCACACACTCCCTCGGGATAACCTCCCTCATATCCCACCCCCTCTTAGCCAAGTTTTCTATAGCTCTCCTACGCGCGGCCCCTAGTCTCGTCTCCTCGGGGAAAATCGGCCGTGACCTTGTCTTCTCCCCAGCAGTAGCACTGACAAGTCTCATCAAAGATTCCAATGCTTTTTCGCGAGAAGATTTTTCCTCGGTTGCGGTCAGACGTTGGAGGAGTCCGTGTGGCTTTCTCTTTAGAGTAGGAGCCTCCGGAGAGAGTGCTTGAACAGGCTGTAGTACCATACGACAGTTAGGGTTAGCGACAACGTACTACTACTACTACTACTACTACTTCTGCTACTACATATTACTCACTGGTATAGGAAGGGATACTAAAGTGGTAGTTATCACCTCTTTGTATATATCTTCATAACTAGGGAGATCCCCTTTTTCACCCCCTTTCGCATCCCTGTCGCCGTTGTTGTTGTTGCTGTGGTGGTGCGAGTCGATAATTGATGACAACAAAGTCTCCAGTTCGAAAAGTTCTCTTCGAACTGGAGTGAGTCCTATATCTGTTTTTCTATCTTCGATCGATGAAAGGATTTCAGAGATTGGGGCAATTACATAACGTAATGTGCCTTCGTTATATTTCTGGTCCATCATTGGTGGTCCCTTCGACTTGATGGTAGGACTCTGTTGGGGTCGACGAGGGTGTAGTTTTTGTTTTAGTCTTCTGAACATCGCACGATTTGGTAAGGACTGTGGGTGTTTTATGTTTTGATTTTTTTTCTCTTTCTTCTGGGTAAAAGTAACTTTGGTATACGGATGGTATCGAGATATAAATCTACTTTGTTTACATTCCGTTGGATCTAGGAGAGATTCTCAGCCATGGAATGTGGATTCTCATATAGCCATAAGAAGAGATCATAACTGGGAGTTAGATTGTGTTTGCTGAATATAAGCATATTTTAGCTTGGACACCAAATCATCATCGCGAGAAAACATGTTGACAGCACCGGTTAAGGGTGGATTACCGTAAAGATCCAGGAATGAAGTCTGAAGGGCCATTCCTACTCATTAAAGCTAGTGCTAAAATGTTCAACAAAAAGGTTCCCAATTTAATATCTAGAAAGGGTTTGCTATTTTGTTGTAGATAGTAAGATAGACCTCTTAAACACCGGAGATCACTCACTCCAGTAAATCGATCAAATGCTATACTATATAATATAATGAATTCATTGATTTTAGTAACAGATTTTCCCAGTTAATAGTGCTTATACTGCCTTTAAACAATAATACGCTGTCGCCTAAAAATAGAAGACCAAAATCTACCCAGTTCAAACTCAATAAATATTTCCTCTTTACCCCCCTTTGTGTTCTAAAATACTAACCAGGTTAGTCACTCTATTCCCAAACATAGCTTAATTTCGAGTGTATATTCACCTTATACAGTTATATATCCCAATCTCTACTCCTCTTTCTTACCCGGTATGTTGTCCTCCCCAAAAAGCTCTTCTCCCCTTAACCTATCGGGGAGCTCCTGGCCTAAATCCTCTCCCGTCTCGTGTTCCCACTGACCTTCTCCACGCTCAATCCTCCAATCGCCTTGTTCCTCTTCAGCCTGTTCAAGCAATTCTTCAATATCCTCGTCACTAATTTCATCAATGGTGTCATATTCCTCATCAAAACCATCGTCGTCCTCGTCATATTCATCATACATTTCATACTCTGGTTGATTATAAAATTCAGCAGCATCGTAATCCTGCGTAGGAAAATCCTGCAAATACTGGTCGATGGCCTGTGAATTTTGGCGATTCCGGATAATCGTTTCTTGGATGTTTGGTACACCCGTCAGATAGCCTTCTTGTAGAAGGGTTATCCAATTTATCAAATCATCTTCATTCTCCATAGCCTTTGCGGCGAAATAGTCCATTCGTTCGCTCCATTTGACTGCATCAGGTATAGGTCCAAGTTGCCAGTCAGCTGTGGTATCTCGTATCTGTTCATAAAGTTTTCTGGTTGTTGATAACCACCGAAGAGATGCAACGCTGTTGTGAGCTTGAGCCGCAAAGCAAACTCGGGGTGGGATTGGTTTAAAGAATTGTGTTTGAGCGATTAATCGAGGAGATTTATGGAGAGTATTTGATGTCTTTTGGAGAATAACTCTAGCTCTAGATATATTTCTGATGATTGTGGGGTTCATTTTCGACGAACGAATTGTTGGGTATTGATGAAATGGTTGATTCAGTACGGCGAAAATCTCACCACGAGTGCCAAGGATGATGTCATCAATGGCGCGGGGTCAGTAACGGAAAAATAAAAATCCGATCAGAGCAAACAACAAATTTACAGGCCGGTATTTGTGAATAGTAGTCATCTAGTAGTTGGATCCAATAGGGCCTTTGGATAAGTTGATGGTTGGAACCAACAAGTTGTTCCCTACATGTAGCTATCATCTCATGTAGCCACCTCCAGTCAGGAACTCCTGTATATATACTACATGTATTTATTAAAACTCTTTACAAGCTAAGCAGTGTATCAAATGCAAATTTATCTTAAAGGGTTTAAAGTACTACAGAAAAAGCTAGTAAATATGTTTATATAGTGTTGAGGAATTACAATTCTACTATTCTAGAAAGTATTTAGTGTTACTTTAGATGCTATAGAAATCACAGAGTGACTACGCAGAAGACCCGAAAAATTCTCTCAGCCCTCATAGACACCATATATAGATGCTTTCTTACCTATTAGCCTCATGTCAGATCACTCGGCCCTACAAGCCACAGCTGACATTTATTTTTACGCCATAAGAATTACAATAATGAAAATCCGTAGAAAAGTGAGATATTATGCGGCCTTTTTTACACCATTAGTTTCAGTAAAAAAACTTCAAAAGATAAAAGACTCCATGTTATCTAATCCTTGAAAAGAAAAGAAAAGAAGAGGGAAAAAAAAAGAAGGAAAAAAAAAAGCCACCAAGGAAAGTCTCCAAGGATGTGAGATAAAATTGAAATACCTTATTCTATCCGAGCTAGAAAATTTAATGCTGGATAGATTGTGCATCTCAATCGCGAATTTGAGATGGGACACTTTTATTCTCTTTACTTTTTATTTGAATACGGATTCGATCGCTTGAATTGATTTTTAGGATACATGAAGACTCAGATACAGTAAGTAAGGAACACGATGCGGCGTGATAAAGGTATAGGGGTAGAGGGGACAAGAAACGTATCAGCGAGACCTAGTAGATACAGAGGTATTCCATGAATCAATAATTGGGGTAAAGTAGGAAGGGGATAAGGTATTTATCCTTTGGGGAAGGCAAAGCCAGGGTAGATCATAAACAGAGATAAGACGGGAAACATGAAGAAAACAGTGAGGGAATTAAAAGTGAAAGAAACGAGTCCACATCCCTTTTTCCTTCGCCATTTCCCCCATTTCTCCATTTACTCAGAAAACAGAAAGAAAAGAAAAGAAAAGAAACCCAACTCTCCCTAAAACATGCAAAACCCGGATGAAAAGGAAACCAACACACCGCCCAAACAAAAAAAAACTCCAAGGAAAGGAGTAAACTTAAAAGTTAATTCGTATCTTTCGTTAAGGGAATCCACTCAACACCCCTCCCCATCCAGTTATCAAGACTCGCCGTCTGGCATACCCTCCCATAAAAAGAATGTTGTGGAGGGAGAAAATCGGGAGAAAAAACAAAACACCGCGATTAAAACACCTACAAAAACAAGTCCTCTACTCAAATCGCTCAGTATCCGCAAGGAAAATGCCAAGAGAAACCGAAAACAAAAAAAAAAACCAAACATGTTGAAGGCATTTAAAATAGAACATGGTAAGCAAAGTACAACACAATACATGAAAACAGCCGCTATTCACCAAGACAGTAATATTCACCCAATACATGACACATATCAAACACCTCAAGAGACAGATCCTCTGACATACAAAACAGAATTATGCACACAGCCAAAAAAAACCAAAAGAACAATCGTGTACATCATCGCTTATCATCCTTAGTCATGAAAAAAAGGAACTTTCGTACAAATCAAATAAACACCATATCCCAATGAAGAAGGAAATTATAAGGGATCAGAAAGAAAAGAAGATGCCCCAAACCAAAGATATGAAAACCCAAACCACCCATAGACATGAGAAAAATGATAAAAAATTCCCAGACATATGAAATTTACCATATTTACTGTGAAAAGAAAAGAAAAAAAGAGAATATTGCGACTCCCTCGAACCCCTTTACCACTTGCTCCGTGCCCTTTATATGAAAAACATTGGAATACCAAAGGGACTCAAAAGAGTTGAATCCACAAGTACGATAATATCTCGATCGTTGAGCGATCAGTGTTGCATGTGAATAATTCCGTTTTGAGTTCGTCCTTCCATGTGTTCGGCTTGTGAGCGAAGAGCTTGTGCCATGAGGCGTGTTGCTAAATTAATGTTAGAAATAGTACCTTAGGTTGTGAGAGGAGGGAGGTAAATACCAGGCCATACAACTACTTTATCCAAAAGATAAGCACTAACTCTCAACACTTTAGGCCCCAACCCAATATCTGCATTGATGATTCCACTCCCATTCTGGCTGGCATTCCAATCCATAGCCATCTTCACCTGCGCGTTTCGTAGCATCTCCATAACCTTTCCAAGCAGCTTGCGGTCCTCGGCTTCGAGAATAATCATCCCCTCGATGCCCCCTAGTTCGCATTTGTCGCTACCAAGCGTTCCCATGTATGGTCCAACACGTTCCTGAACGGTGGCAATCCATTCGGCAAGAACTTGCGCACAGTCAAAAGTGCAAAGAGCTGACTGAATGGGAAGTTCACGGCAAGCGGTATCAGAAGAAGAGGTCGAAGCACCAAGGGTATCCGACATTGCAAGTGAATCTGCAGCATAGAAGGCAGCTTTGCGGAGGTGCTTTTCCCGCTTTGAAGATGCACCTGTAGGGTTGACATTCATACCGTTGGTATTCGCAAAGGATGTGCCAGGCTCCATCTTGATTGGTCGGAGGTTCGGAGAAGAAGAGGTTGATGCAGGAGACGACGCAGGAGAGATCGCACCAGAAAATGACGCATCGGATTGTGCTGAAGTTGAAGAGGCGCTTGACGATGTGTTCTGGCCATTCTCCCATCCGCGAGCAATCTCTTCTGCCATAGCCTCATAATCTCTTGCCCAGAAGAATTCTTTTGCTCTTCCTAGATCCACAAAGAGACGAATATAGGCAAGGTCAAGGAGAGGAATACAGTCCGCTGACAGAGGACCCATCGAGTACGGATTTGGCCTCTCGATGCTATGATGTGGGCTACTGTACCAAGCTGCTTGCCATGCCTTCAAAGCGGGCTCAATGTGGGCGTGCATTGCCTCAGCTTCAGACGAAGTCCAGTGCCGAGCATGATGTCTTTGGCGCGTCTCCCAAATATAAACATGAAGTGCACAGATGAGAACAAGGCATCCGAAAGTGCTTGGAATGATTCCAGATGGTGGGTATGGAGGAATGCCTCCCTGCTGGCCGTTGGTAAAATTCTGGAACTGACCAGGGGGCCCATATTGTTGTTGTCCCGCAGACAAAAGCCCATTAAGTGCAGTTGCAAAGCTAACCGAGCTCTTGGTAGCAGCAACGAGGCCGCCCCGTGACTGCCATACAGCCGCGTTGTGTGAGGCCCACAACTCTTCGTTACATGGCAACTCAAGGCGAATCTCATTGTTCATAAGTGCTGGAGGTAGATTGTGTGCAGCAACAAGTAGACTTGAGAGAAAGTGTACCGCGTACAAGGTCCTTTTTCTTTCCTCGGCTATGATCCAGCTCGTCCATTCAACATTTTCGTCAGCCTCCATCTTGATTCCAAGCCCACCCCATCCATCGCTGCCTACGCTCCCACAGCCTAGATCTAAATCTCCCATTTGGATATCGCCATCTTCTTGCTTGACAGAATTCATAGCAGGGACAGCGGTTGGGCGAGTCAAACCTGCAGCTCTAGCCAAGGAGACTAATGCACCACAGTGGGTAACTGCAGTTTCGCATGCTATCCTATCTCCACACTGCAATCCGTAGATGACGTTCAGAAGCATCGCTTGGACAAGCCAAACAGGAGTGTTGCTACTCGAATCTCCTCCATTTGAGCCCACTGCGTGTAGGCCACTGAGAGCAGCAGTAACGTCAGCTTTTCGGCGGTCCTCGAGGAAAATTTGGATCGTTTTCTTTGCCGCCTCAAAAAGCTCGCGTGCGACGACCGGCTCAAATTCGTAAAGAGCCCCGATAGCAGCGATAGACAAAACAAGGCACCCCCCGCCACCAGTCACACCACCGTTGCGTTGTCCACCTTTATAGCTACTTGTAAAAGTAGAGGAGTTGAAATTTAGCGTCGGGATGTGTAGAAATGGTAGATGTGGGTGAAAGTATTTGATGTAGGCTCCCACGTAACGCTGAAGGTCCTTCGTGCTAGGTAAACCGGTTCCAGTGCCCTGCTTTACAGAGGGAGAGAATCCAGTGGTTACTGGGGAAGACTGTGCAGATGTCGAGTACCTGCGTTGTTGGTTACGAGAATTCTGATAATTTTGGCTTCCTTGGCTACTGAAACTCGAAGACTGAGATAAAGTTGCCAACAATGCCGATCGGGTAGCATCAGTAACTGACTCTGCTGCAAGCGAGATTAAGGATGATCCACAACTGCCATTCAAAGAACCTGATGAAGAAGGTGGGGCATCTGGGTTGGAAAATTGATTATAATGAGGTGAAAAGCCTGGAGCCATTCCGGATGGGGAGATGGAAAGTGGATCTGGAGTAGAATAATAGTTTTCGTTAGAGATCTGTTGGGCTAACAAGCTTTTTGGAGAAACGGTACCAGGCGGAGGGGTATCATTGAAATTGGGAGTCGTAAAATCAGTCGATGGAGAATAGTTCATAGAACTCCCTGTGGAATTGATTCCAATTGGGCCAGACCCCCACACGGCGTCGTTGAGCATCAACTCGCTAATTCCACTCGCAGAAGTGGTGCTGAAAGCACTGGGAGATGACTGGTCAACAGGTTCATTCAAAAGACTACCACCACCCAGGACATTCATCCACTCGTAGTCATCCTCATCATCAATAGAATAGTAAGATGAAGAATTTAGACTAGGGAAATCAGACCCAAAGGGCGAAGTTGGTGTTCCGATTGGCTGCTGTAGGGGTGACATATTGAAGTGCAAAGCTGCTGGGTTAACAGTTGTGTGGCCAAAAAAAAGACCCTCAAGATCGAATTCAGATGGGAGTATTGTAGCGGAGCGAGGCATCATTCCACCCAAGTCCAATGAAGAGATGGAAGTATCGATCTTGGGTATCGTGTGCCTAGGTCCCTCATGAGCCCAGGCACCCCATATTCGGGGATTCATCTTTGGAAAGACATACCTGGTTTCCTCATGATTGTGGGAACCAAAACCGATACCACCCATATTAGCCTGAGCAGCTACGCCGTTTCTTCCACGGTTAACATTTGCATTGGCGGCTGCAATCATCCCCAAAGTTGAAGAATCCACATGGGCAATAGTATTTGCTCTTGGCCTAGCCCTCATCGTTGATGCACCACCATCACCAGTGCTAACTGGTGCAGTTGTTGTGGAAATAGAATTCTTTCGAACCCTACCATTTGTAGATGCTACGGAACTTGTGCTTTCCCTTCGGCCACCAGCTCTTGGGCGGCTACTAGGTGTGGTAGTCATGTGCAACTTCTGCTGATGTCGGAGAAGCAAATCTCTACGAGCAAAGCAACGTGTACATTCTGGGCATTCAAACGGCTTTTCTTTGGTGTGAGAGCGTTCGTGACGCTTGAGATGCTCCAAACGAGCAAACGAGCGTGTACAGGTAGCGCACACGTGTGGTCTAGGCTTGTCCGTCTTTGGAGGAGGCGGGGGCGGCTGCGATTTAGAGACTGAAACAACTTGTGAGTATAAAATTGATAAGGTTTCTACATTGGATAGGACCAAGCGGATGACAGCATACCATTCCCGTTGTTCACTCCGTTGGGATAAGAGGAAGACATGGTGGGAGATGTTGAAACTGGTGTTTGCAGGGCGACGTTATCTCCTGCCATACTATGGCAGATGGCTCTATAAGAGGGAATCGGGCGAGGCTGAGAAAGCAAGCCAGACTTGAAAGGGTGATCTGGTCAGGACGAGTTTGGCACTACAAAGGTGATTTTGGATAAGATGAACCCACAGTTCACAAGTATACAATTGAAGCTCCCGTCTATCTCAAGCTCGAGTCTTAGAAGATGAGAGATGGATGGGAGGCGATCAAGGTCGGCCGTGAGTGTAATAAATTGAGAGTACCTCAGCTGGGACGGGGCTCCTTTTGATTCTGCTCGCTGGCAGAAGATGAGACGCACGAAGAAGCTGTAGCTCTTTCGGTAATAACGCAGCCAGGTTGAAAATTTCGAAAATTGAGATGCTGCGAAATGTAGTGGTCTTCGTGTCGTTCAACGGGTATGACAGGACTGCTCGAAACACTAGGATCTTAACTGGACAGTTGTCTTTCGAGTTAGCGATCATGCAGGAGTCAAAAACCTGTGAGTGGTTGGTGTACCTAAACCAAAAATCTGTCGGCTGAGAACAGAGGAAAAAAATGTGTTGCTGCCACTTCACAAATCGTGAAAAGAAACCCGGGAGTCAGTCCAGATAATTTCACACCAACACGGCTGCCACAACGGGACAATCAGAACACTCACAGGGTGGCTGGCGGATGCTAAGGATGGTGATGGTCACTGCAGGACTATACGAGAGAGGAAGACAATCTACAGAAGATCACAGTGGTAGATGGGAAATCCTTGAAAGTGCTGAGAGAAAAAAAAAATGCTTCAGGATCAACTCCCGGCAGAAGGACGTCTAGAAGTAGTCAACGATTTTATCGTCACCCGGTGTTTGTCGATCTGGCTCCGTTTGAGTTTCGTTCTCTTTTGATGTTAGGGGGAATATTATTCTCTCTCAGTCGTCTCGCTGAATCCGAAGAAGCAGAACTGAAAGCGACGAGGCGAATTGAGATGACTACAGTCGCCTGGTTGCTTGGATGAAACTCACCGAGCAACAACGGAACGTTTGAAAGGCGAAGCGTCGTTGTTTATCTCACTTCGTCCTTGACCGGGGGGGATAGGTCAGGAAGAAGGAAAAATAAAAGATAGAGAGAAGGTTACGAGAGGATTGTGAGGGGATGTGTGGTTGGGTGCTATGCTGGATGGGTTGGAGGGGGGGGAAGTGACTCGAGCAGTGTCAGACACAAGTCTGTCTGTGGTGCTCGTACAATATGGTGTGTGACTGAGTGGCTGACTACGACTTGGAGGACGATAGACTGACTTGGGGGGGGTGAGCCAACCGGAAGTCTACCTGGGGTGTGTCCTGGGTGTACCGGCACAGAGAGCTTGATGGCAAAGTCGAAAAAGCAGCGAGCGGGAGAAGAAGGAGTATCCTCTCACACTCTCTATCTAGAGTACTGTCCCACGATATCGTATCAATTGAACCGTGGTTTCCCTTGCCTTTCTTATGCCCCCCCCCGGGGCCTATGGTTGTAGCAGCTTCTCCCTCTCTACTCTATCTAGCCATTTCTGCTACATGTAGTCTGTTCCTCTAGGATCGATTCATATTATTACACACACCCGCCAGGGCTCGCCTCTTCAGCCTGACTATCATCTTTCAGACCCGTCCGTCCCGCTTTGTTGCCTCTGTGAGCTTTGTGTGTGCGTCTCTACCTAGGGTAGTGTACATACACTCGGATGTTGCGTGTGTTTATTTTATTTTTCTGGTCTTATTTTTATGCCTGCTCTACTATCCTTCTTTCATCGTGCAAGGCAAGTGATGGACAACGAAGAAAAATAAAAACCTAGACCTCTGGTAGGTGAATTGGTAGCTAGCAGCCCACGCCGGAATAACACCAACAACCCGAAGGAAACAGCCACCTCGCCTCGCTTTCTCTCGGCGGCACGGCTAGGGGACTCAAGTCTCGGTGTACGTCACAGTATTGTGGGCTATGGTTCGTTGATGTTCAATTGACTCGCATGCAACGAATGTGGGTCGCGGTCTGTCGGTGCTGAGAGAAAAAAGGATGTGCAAAACCAAAACCAAAAGCTGGGGAAGGACCGCCTGTGCAATAAAGCAGCATGTAGCTGGCAGGGATCCGGATAGGAGGGATGTGATAGGGTGATAGCAGCAGCAATCACATTGACGGAGCTTGGATGTACATACACACACACATGCCAGAGACGGGGGACAAGGCAGGCAGTGTAGAGTACTCTTCAAGAGAGCCTGGCTGCACTTTAGACCTATCTCATTTCGAGACCTCTGTCCGCGTCGCTGAGAACAGGCTACCGGAACGTCAGCACTTCTTGCAAGATATTTTATCGGATAATCATTCGGTCTGCCTAGTTTCCAAAGTACAGTACAGAAGAGGAAGTACATGTACTCACTCTACTTGCTCAGCTTTCCTATCGGCCTGAATACCTCTGGAAACTGGGTACCAGAATAGTAATATTATCCACAAAGATAGAAGTTCTCGATCCTAAATCCATGTTGTACAGCCCCCCTCCCCCAATCACTCTGGTCGGTTTACTTCATAACTAGCGTTATGATGTACCATACCACTGGCTAAAATTGGCATATTCTTTCCTGCTTTCCTTCCCCTTCTCTTAATTCCTTAACTCACTTGGTTATTAGGACCCGAGGCCCTGTCCCACTATTAATTAGTAGTAAATCCTAGGAGAAAGCGTGTATGGGTAGGAATTAAACCAAGCTGCAACCGTAAAGTGCACGCGGCGCTGGCGCCTGCTTCTGGGGGGACAGACACCGAAGCCCTGCCAAGTGATACGTTCATGAACCTCTGAAATGCACACTTTTACAGATTCAGTATGGTCTGGGTAGCATTGCTTTTTCTGATTTTTTTATATCATTTTCCACAAGCAGCCGTTGTCGCGTTTGGCTAACGATGGCGTACCATGTCTCATATGATGTTTGCTCATCCAGCCTCCATCAGAGCTTCAATTCATCCGATCATTTCAGTCGGTAGAGTAGAGTACATACGAGGTTCCTGGGCCTTCGAGAAAATACATATCAGTACAGAGAGCGTGTGAAGGAGTAGTACAGACAATACTTAGGACTCGGCCATTAGGGCTGTAGTGGGGTTGTTCGTCCGAAATTTCTTGCGCAACATAACCCCCTGGTATTAAAATTGATCGCTCTACCTCGACTTCCGTTCCCAGCAACAGATCATAGACAGGTCAACCGAGCCGTCACTTTTAGCCCTCAATGCTCAAATGTTTGAAACTTGGGTTTGTTCCTTCTCACGCAAATGAAAACACCCCTTCATTTTATCCTCTCCATCTCTGTCTCTGTCTCTGTCTCTTTCTCTCATCATCTGGAAATGTACTCGTCTTCTAATCTTAGTATCCTCCTCTCGTTCTTTGCTCAGCTCAAATCTCAAAAATACACATATATACTCAGCTTGTATGTACTCAGCCCAAATATACACACTAGATACTTCCATCAGGTTTTTCACTCACTGCATCTCACTCTTACGATGAACTGGCAACGACATGGGGTAAGACAACTTTGTTTCCCTCTTCGATTGCCCGCATGACCCCAGATTTTCTTCACCATCCCAAATCATCGCCTGAATACTTATTGGGCCGGAAGATCGAATGTGCGTCAGTAAGCCACGCGCAGCACCTGGTGCTTTAACTTCGCTTCGCAAGCCGCTGGATAAACCCCTGTTCACTATGCTCAATGGCCATTAATAATTTCCAATTATTGCGTGCTCCCCTGTCGAAAACCGACGGCTGCGGGCCACACCGTCCCTTTGGCAATTGCTACTCCAATGTAAAAGTATCGTGAACTTGTTTCAATCCTATCTATGGCCACACCCCCAACCCAGTCTCTTTGAGAAGAACTCGGCTCATGGGGGCAAAATTTGACCTTCCCCCCTACTAGTTTGTACCAACGTGTCAAAATGATAATAATGATAATAATAATAATAATAAATAGTTTTTTACATTCCCACTCAAGGTGCACACTAGAAACCAGATTTCAAAAGAGTTAGTAGCATAAACCGTAACCCGTAATACTCTTAAAATTCCGTCATCGATGATATAGACGCTTACTGTTACTGCACTTTAATTCACGAAGCACGGGGGCACATGATCGTTGGAAGGATTGTGTTACAGTAGCCGTGCTTCGCGCGCCAAAAGCCAGCCACATTATTATTTCCTGAACAACCAACATTCCTAAAAAAATCTCAAAAATCCTGAGAAAGAGAAAAAAATAAAAAACCCGCCCTATATTCTTATGATATTATGATATACACTCTATTTCACTTCTATCTATAAACCTATTCCTTTCCGTTCTACCGGATTCTTCGCCCCCATATCTGGGGAATATATGCACACACCATTCATAAAAGTGAGAGATAGAGAGGAAAAGAGGTTCACGATATCTGAGACTACGGGTACCAGCGTTGAACCGTTGGACCCGTCATCATAGAAGGGCCCTGCCAGAAATTTTTGCGCAACCACACGAAACATTTCAAGCGGATCATCAGCCCCACGGCCTGTTCTTTTCTTTACGTCCCTTCTCTCATTTCCTCCACCCCCCCCCCCCCCCACGGACTCCCGCAATGGCCTCTAAGACACTCGGTAGCAAATGGGATTGCCTCGCGCACGCGTTGACTTCGGGATCCCGCGGTGAGCATTGCCGACTTAAAGCAACTGGTCGCGTTCGCGTCAGTTCACCTAACCTTGTTCGCTCGGTCCAGGAAAGAATCAAAGCTCTCTTCTTTTTTTTTGTGGCTTTTGCTTTTTAATTTTGCTTCTAACCTTTGTGGGAATTATCCCCACGTTTATTCTTTGTCACACGCCTTGTAAGTCTAATACTGATCACGATGTGGCGCGCGTTGCGCTTTCCCCGTCCGTTACTTTTACTCTTTAGTTCGTATTGCCTGTGGTCAGACTCCCTCGAAAGACCTTCCGGCTTCTTTTGGAATATATTACAATTTAGGCTGGGGACCTCGCAAAGTCGAAGCACAATTAATGCAAGGTTGCGCGGATGTAGAGTAGCGTCTCAACAACATCTATCGCGTATAGCGAAAGGGAAAGAAAGAAAAAAACGACAAGAAAAAAAAGCCAATTAAAAAAACGTGACTCCAGCGTAATTATGATTGGCAAAGCGTCGTGACTTCATTGCCAACTGCTTGATACCGGCTACTGAAACGGATAACCCCCCCTTCCAAATTTCCCATTGGTACATACATAGGTTATAATAATTCAGGCGGGTCTTCAACTCCGGTCGCTCAACACTCAGGAATAAGTTAACTAAATCGTTAAAGCTTGCTCGGTTTCACTCTCCCGGTTCGGTATGTCCGCTCCAACTGTTTATTCCTTGTTTTCACTCTGGGGCGTTCGGTTCTCAAATTCCAAAAGGAAGCTCCGCCCCTGAGATGAACCGCCCCAGCATCTATTAATCACCCTAAAAGGCATTGTTTCCGCAAAGATATTCCTTGGCTTTTTTCTCTTCTCGCTTCCTGGTTACCGGCCCAGTAGGGTTTTGCCGGGCAATAGAATAGAACATCGTGAGAACAAAGCACGCAAGGCGGTGATGAACAAACCTATTGATTGACTCGCCGGGGGTAGGATAGAGCGCCTCTGGCTCGCGTGATTAGAATTTATCCGAAATGTACATAGATAGATCCACTCAGTGCGCCGTTGTCTAGAGCTTTTCTTACACTGATCTCCGGGACAAGTCATAGTTTAAACAACCGCTGAGGCAATATACAAACACCAGGTACATCCACAACAACAATAGTAACAAAGGGACTGGAGCGCATACATACAAATATTTTCGGGAAGAGCCGCCTATGTATGAACTACACTTTTTTGGGTCGGTGGGTCGGATGAACTTTTATTCTTCCCGCCGGGCCAATACGGCGGCAACGTCGAAACGCCGGGTGTTTGAAGACTCCCCACGATGATTCCCGTTCAAAGTCCATTGGGCCTTTGTTATACAGTGGCGATATGGCAGTGATAAGATCCGCAGTTCCTAGGATGAAATAAGACGCACGGATCTTAATGTCAAGGAAATATGTAAGCAGGTTATGCCCGAAAGATAGATGGGTACATAAACTCCTGTATCTGGGCGGTAATGATAGAGTTTGCTGTATACATCTCATGTATGAATAGGCCTCTTCCATGCTAGATAGATATCCGACATACATATAATTCTTGGGGACAACGAGCCATAACCACGTTTCAAATATCTTTCGCGAATGAAAATATGTCTTGCATTAGTTAGTCGCGTGTGCTACCACGTTGTAGATCATTTATTGATAATTCGAGAAACATATCAGAATGGGGACCGTGTGCTTTTCCGCAACGCCAAGAAGTCATGATATGACACGGCAAAATCCAGAGCACTCACAATTCTAATCAGTGAGTGACAAGGCTGGTATTATGAGCCTTCTCCAACGCTAATTATTCTGGTGCCTGATCGCTTTAGATACATTCCAACTAGTAGCTTTTTCTCGCCCTGTTCCTGACCCTACTCGCAATTTGCAGAAGTCAAGTCGGTAGTTGTTGATGGAAACCAAAAAGAAGGCAGAAAAAAAGCCTTCGAGGCAAAAGGGGATACCGGCGAAATCCTGAAATTTACAGCCGAACTCGGTTGATCATAACTTCTCAGCCATCCAATGATTACACAGCTGAAGATCTCGGATCCATCAGGCTGAATTACAACTAGACTGATATATCACCTTCCTTGTGCATATGTACTTTCGAACCGTCAGGACCATGGGATTAAAAATTAAAGCATCCGGGGGAGAAGTATACGGATTGTCGTTGTCTGGACTCCTGCTTACAGCTGTTCTGGTCGTATTTCTGTGAGAGATTGTGTTGAGATGTCGGGTCAGGTGGCGTCTAGGCTAGCTCCGTGATATCCCTTAACAAGCATAGAAGCGGAAACTAAGGATGAGTGTGGCAGAACCCTTGAGAAACGGTTTTCTTGCCGAGCCTTAATTTACCCATTACCTTCGCCGGTTGCCTCGAAAAAGCAGCAAGATCTTCATCTCGACAGGCAAATCAAATGCGTAGACAGGTAATCTTGGGGTATGGAAAGGCTAGAAACTCACATTACATCTTTCATGCACCCCAATTGAGGTACGGCGATGAACCCCAGCCGCTTAATTCTGCAAAAAAAGTTTAAGTAATTTTGCCTCCAGTAAATGCATTCTTGCGCGATTTTTAAACATTTTTTCTGATATTACTTTTCGGTTTTTTGGGGAGATTTTTTCGACTTTCTTCCTTTGGGTAGAGTCAGCAGGCTGAGGAGGGAAGAAGGGGGGGGCTGAGGTAACAATAGCAGCAAATGCCAGCAACAATCACCTCCGGCCGCATCTTACACTCTTACAGTTTGGTATTTTGCCGGAGCCCAGCACAAGAAAATATATTTAGGAAGGATGTACCGCCGCGGGAGCCGCCCTGCGTCCCTTCGCCGCTACTAATCCCATTGTTACCCTTCGATGCGAGATGTGTGTGTACTGGACGATAGACTTACGGTAGCGTAATTCGGTATGATAGAATGATCAAGGATTTCTGACAGAAAAATCCGACAGCCTGTCTTATGACGTCGATATCGAACGAGAGTAGTGTTCTGTGCACACGTACAGCACGATGCCGTTTTTTTTTCCTGCGCGAGATGCTGTGTGCTTTGCCAGGTATTTCCTTGTTTCTGTTTGGCTGTGCAGTTTGCATGTTCCGCTTATCGGTATTTAGGCCCATCTGTCAGGTAAGAGTCGGCATCGAGCTTATCGATAGTCGATAGGGCTCGGCCCTGTTTACTATCGGACCCTGAACCCCACTATGGCCCCTCCATGCCCCTCACCTGCCCCTCCTTTTGAGCCTCATCATCACTACATATATATATACATATACTTGATGAGCCCCTTTCCACAGGTGGCCACCCTCATTTCAGGTCGCATCCGAGTGTTTGGGAATAGAAAATCTCGGATGGCGCAGCCTAATCGTGAGTGCGGGCCTGTGGCTCGTGGAAACCCTACCCGGTTGAAGTGGCTGATTATGGGCTCCTATGAGAAAACAATAGGCTCGCATCGTGGGAAGGGGAACTAATTTTTTTTTCATACGATGTAGGAACACAATTATTATGCAGTGTTGCAGGTCCGAACGATCAAAGACGTCAAGGGACCATTCCGTCGTTGTACAGACCAATCCATTCTCTCTGAGACTCGCTTAGTGCGAAAAAGAAAAAAAATAATCGTGTACTTTTGGAGGTTGGCCTCTTGACGTCTCTAACCCATATGTGCTCTGCGCCGCCTTTGCGCGTCAGCCAGTACCGTGCTTGCAGTGACCCAGAGATATGAGGGGACACAACTATAGGTGGACACAACAAACCCCGATGCATGCACGGTCACCAATTGCAACACCTCAAAATCATCGTGAGATAACCCCGCAGAGAGCAGACTCTGGTATCAATACTTCCATAATTACCGATCTTTTTAAAAGACCAGAGTACACGTAGAGTTCAGTTTGTGTCTTCCCCGCAGCGAAAATAATGACGATAATTGGTACGGTACAAAACCAAGGCGTTTAGATGAACTGCATAAAATTTACTATAGTGTACTTTACTTCCGTTGCTGCGTTGTCAGCCTACCAGAGATTGTTACATGGGACCAACCCAATCAAAATATCGTGAGGTCGAAAAAAGGGGGTGTTGAGAAACACTGCCTTCATGTCATTGTTTTCACGGTGGGCTTCTCCACATAAGACGGGGAAAATAAATGCAGAAATTACGCAAGGGAAAAATGACCAGATTATGCAAACCCTGAGTTGTCCATTTTGTGCTTTAGGTCCTTTAGAACCCCACAAGACTGTGTAACGTTCTCACATGAGAATCATTTGCACGCGCGCGCTCACGAGCAACACTAGCTCTTGACATACGTGCAGCGCTCCAGTTTCATTCAGACCCGGACTCTATTTCTCCTTATCTAATTGCCCGGGAATGTACGTCATTTCACATCTGACCACGATCACTGAACCAAGATATCGGAACTAAGGACAGCGCACTGGAGACTAGAGGGGAGGGGAGGAAACTGCCGGTGAAAGGTGGAATATTCCTTGAAGATAAACGAAGGAAGAAATCTCTATGACGAAGTAACCGTATTATTCCGAGAGATCGGTTCATGTTGTGAGCCAGCCTGGAAAGGCCAACGAGAGGGACACTGAATGCCGTGGACCTTCAAGTAGTTACCCTACCTAGATCCCTTAGTTCCCCACGGACGGTCTGAACGATGAGTGGCTATCTTGATGAAACAACTGGAAACAATAGTAACCTGGCAGTTACAAAAGTGAAACTGATCGGCGTTGTGCTCAAATCTTACAATTGCCATGGTTGGATCTATTTAGGAAAGATGTTTGGTTTCAGATCCTTATAGGATCGCGTATAACTTTCATCGGGAATCGGATTCTCATCTGAACCGCATCTCAAGTATCGAACAAAGGCATCGGACAAAGGCATATTGGCATCTCCCTCGAAACCCGGGGAGGAAACTATATATCTCTCAATCGGTCCAAAAGGGGTATAATCTATATCAAGCTTTTTTGAGAAGGGGTGTCAGGTTTTTGAGGATAAACGCCCCTTCTATTCGTATAAAAACATCCGATCCGATGATAACGCCGATGCCAGATTGCGGGCATGAAAACGGATATTGTCTTCCAATAGGGCCAAGAACGCATCAATATCAGGGATGGTGGTATCAGATGAGTCCAATAAATCAAAATTCTAGAAAAATATGGCTATGAATGCAGATGCTTTAGTACAAGTTAGGTCAGTGTCCTGAAACACAAAACGTCACTCGAACAGTTTCTTGTCACCCACATAATCTCGTCGTCTCTAATAGGCTGAGGGTTAGAACTTCCTCTTGGCAAACTTTGGGTGTGGCGATTGGAGGCTGGTATTCCATAACTAGGCGTACCTTCCTAATCTAGAACTGGTTTTTCTAGAGAAGATATGAATATATTTTAGTCACAAGCCACCTGATAGTACAAGCAAGTGAATTTTTAGGCCATCTGCATGACAGCACTCTTTATCCTTTATCGGGTGGGGATTATTCATGGTTTTCAATTACAAAGAGACGATACGGCCCTGTAAATCGATACGGTCTCGGGATATATCCTGCAATCTGTCTGTAATTGCTTTTACTTCAGTATGTGAATGGCTTAGCTTAGGGTTTTTACGATATGGGCTCCGATAGGGCTGTCTACCAGGAGCCAATTCAATCTGGGAGAATTGATAAGACGGTTTGTGTCAACATTTACCATTGGCTGTCACGGTGATCGTCTAGGATGTGTGAAAAAAATTTGACGATTGTCGTGTCAATGCAGCATAAGAACATGAATTTTCAGAAGAGAGGATCGGCGTTTTTTCTGAAGAGTTACCTTAGTTTGAATCAAACGAATAAGATTAGCCCGTCGTCGTCACCTTTAATCTTATTCGCCATTACTCTCCTATCGATTTATATCACGAAATGCTCGAGTGATGAAGCATGAAGGAAGACTCCAAGTACATGGGGTTTCCCCTCCATAGAGTTCATTGTCTTCACCCCTGAAACCGGCGTTGGGCCATTATTATTGAATCCAAAAATAATATTCTCTGGGAGATTATTAAGTGTATGTTGTTGCCTTCAAGCCTCGGATACAGATTCGTTGAAGACTAGTGAAGAATTTCTTCCTCGGCGAGCCAGCGATCTACCGCCACGATTGTTCTTATTAGGCACCCCATTTGAGTGAGTCATGGTGTATTCCCGCGGTCTTATTAAGAGCGTCAAGGAAACCTGAACAGAGATACCTCTCGGTATCAGCGCAGGTAATGCCATGTAATAATGAAAGCGCATCTTCGTTACTCAAACGTTTAAGAGCGTTATGGCATAGCCACTAATTTTTGGCAGAAATTTTTCCTGGCGGGCGCACGGATCTATTTCTGTGCTTACCTGGTTCAATTCCAAAGTTTTCAGCTAGGATGAATTGACAGCTGAATAAAAAGTTTATACTTAGCTGGCGCACTCGCTTGAAATATGAATACTTGGAATTCCCGAGTAGAAGTACTGGTGGAGAGCTGCACTCTTTGCTATGGTTGAAAATTTGGCTACTCTACTTAAGTAGAAGATGTTGAGCATGTTGTATAGGGTGGGGGGTTTCTCACAGGCCACCAGACATAATTCAAACGTGAGAAGGTATAACGATTTAAGGAAAGTTTCGATTGAGTTCAAATTTATGAAAGCTAGTGCAGTGCAAGCAGGAACTGTGGGGAAACGTGGGGTTTTAATCGACGGATTCTCATGACCGACCGAACTGTTCCTCTTGGTGATACTGGTCGTATCAAAACTAGGATTTTGGCGAGCTTGGAACCGGTATTGAAAATTTTAGCTCCGAGCCGCTTATTTGCACCGCAAATCCTTGCACTCTTTAAAATCGGTCTAAGACTTACGAGAAAGTGAGACCCTATATGCCTCATGCAAGTATATACATTAGAGACACTTACCCCGTGGGGAAAACCTGCGTTCGACGATCCCCCCCCACACTATCGAGTGAGAAATCGTGAACAGGCCTGCTGTGAGCTGCACACGTCTAGATTCGAATTTGACGCCAAGGAAGACTCTTTACGGTACTCGTTCTATTGTAAATACCGCAGCCATGCAAGTTGTGTTCCTGATTTTTGGTGTTACTTTTTTTGGTTAGCTAACTCTCGAGCTTCGCCATTTACGGGAACTCATACATATGACCAAATGGTATGAGGTTATGAAGATGGAGCATGGGGAAACTTAATTTGGCGCTGAATGAAATCCCTTACAGGGGGCGCTGGGGGCCGATACTAATTGATTAGATCGATGTATGTGTTCTTTTGGACATGACAGCATGTTGTACAACCTCTTGGATAGGTCTAGGGCCTACCTAGCCCATGAATTAAAAAAAAGGATAGCAGAGGTGTGGAGCGGGAGGCTGACCGTAGAGTAGCATCTGAAGCACAGCGGCAGAAGGCACAGATTTACTGCAGTAGTTCCTTGTACTGATCGAATAATCGAGGTGTTGAAAGCTAGATTCGAATGTTTGGAGACGAGTTTCCAAACGAAAAGAGTTTGTGAGATGAAGCATCGCACTTCTAGGATCAGCATCGGACTTTTTGTCCGGGGGAAATACCACAAGGATCTCCGATTAGCAGTAATCGGTTCAAGGATCGTAACACTATGATTTAACAGTTTTTGACATTAATACCGATGGCCACCCAGAGTCGCAGCACTATATCAGCATACTCTATAACTTGACAGTTGATCGCCTGGATACCGCGGCACGCGAGCCCTGGACGAACACTTCTGGCCAAACGCATAATCGGCGCGGCAGCAGCCGGGATCAGCCCGGGCCTTATTCTAACGTCAATCCCTTCGCTGATCATTGCTGGCGCATACAGTCGGGTCGAGCTCGCCAAAGGTCTCCGCGACCGTGATCTAAGGGTCCTTGAAAGATTTCCTGCGCAGATGTTGTATCACACGGCGGATGTGCGATTGCTTCCCTGTGTAGCCTTGTGAATCGTGTGGATGCTCCCCACGGCCTGAATCGGTAAAAAAAATATGGCTTAAACCGGCAGAAGTCCAGGGTCAAGGAACCGATTGTCTTCAATAAAGAAAAGGGCTTTTGGGTGCCATCCCATAAAGCATACGAGTGGCACCAACCTACCTTCCAAATTTAGATTCCGTGAAAAGACCAGTACAGGAGATACACAGGGTTCTAGAATATATAGATCTAAATAGGAAATAGATTCACAAACCTTCACGTTTACGGCGGCAATCGCGGGCATTAGCATAGCCTAGGGCCTCATTCGGAATTTGGTTGCAATTAGTATGTAAACCTTGTCAGGGACGGGGAACCATATGACCATTATTCTTCCTGCAAGGAAAATCGTAGAATATTTATGCATGGTGGGTAACCTGCTCCCAATTACACCGGACAATCTGCTCACCTTTAGTGCACGTATTTGGGCCATCCTACGCGACGCCAGAATCCCGTGAGCCTCACTGCAACTCAACTCCTTGCCCTAAATAATAAAATTCCTGTATTAGGCTGTATGCCTCTACATGATTAAGCCTCACATATATATAATACGCTAAAATCTCGTGCACGCCTCTTTCTAATCCCCGTGGCTTCAGTAATTCTTACACACTCCTTCAAATGCCTGAAGCACATAAGATCTGACGCGGCCAATACATATTTGCCAGTATAGGTCTAAGAGTCAGTGACTTTGATGCCACGTACTATTGTGACAACTGCTCACAACTAATCAAATCGATTACTCATAATAGGCCAAATTCCGTCTTTTGCAGTATGTATAGTACTGATCGACCTCGTGTGTATAGCCCATAGTTTAAACTCTCGAGCCAATCCTATGAAACTATATACACGCCTTACTTCTAACTTCTCACCGAGGCTTGTAGTAAGAGGCAAATCATAGCTGTTGCCTTGGTGGGTTTAGGGCTGAAGTGAGCACTTCCTTATCTTCGCAACGCGGCGAATCAATTCCAGCCATTCCGAATATTACTACAGTACGTAGCTGTTACTGGTGGGGGGTGTTAATACTACCGCACAGGGCAGGACTTCGATCATGGGATATCACTCGGATCACTCGGATCACTCAGGCAACGATGCATCTACCGTACCCCAAACAAGCGATTGAGGCTGAGTGCCTTCGCCACAAAGATCAATTGAAGGTATTGAAATAGAATAAATGCGCGGTAAATGTATGGTCTGGGGATTGCCTCGTTCCGACAACTCGGGACTGAGAGTGATCAAGGTCAACCGTTGAGGGCCCGAGCGCCTGCTTACTCTGGGGGCCTCTTTTGGGGATTTTAAGACACAGGTTTCTTTTTTGGACAGCATTACTTAATGTATGCCCCTTGAACGTGCTTCATAAAATATATCGCTTCTTCTCGGGCCCCGGTGCTTTGGGTCCTAACACCCAAACAGAGAAAGCTTATTACATGTACCTAGGAGGCTAATTGCCGTTAAAGGGCTGTGAATTCAGATATGTGACCGAAACCAGGGGTAGCTATCTTAAAATGAGAGGGATAGAGAGCTGACCAATTATCGAGTGATATTTTGTGACTCAAAATATCAAAGGAGAATATCCTATTGATTTTATTTTATATTAGCTTTTTTTATCCTTATTATTTAGAGATTTCTATCTGAAGTAACCTATAAGACCTGAATCTAGGATCTCGAGGGTAGATAGATCTCTACTCTGTTCTACCACTCATCTAAGTCCTTAAGTCAGATAAGGAACTAAGGAGGCCTAAAGCTCAAGCACTAAACCCCGACCACTCAAACGCTTTACTATTCAATCTAGACTGACTTGAACTATTTATTTTAATATAGACCCAAGTATTCCCTATCTAAAAAAATTCCAACCCCTCAATTCAATAGATAATGCAAGACCACAAAACCAAAGTGCAAAATAAAAACCCATTCAAAATATCTATTGGAAATGATAGATATCATAGATATCAACAGTTACAGATTTCCCAGCAAGTCAGTATTGCGATATCATTGCTAGGATAAAGCATTTCTGCAAGGTTTACAACCACCTGACTTCGTACCTATTAGGAACCCAGCAGTACTATTTGTAATTGAACTGAGTTTTACCCTTCAGGGGGAGACAGGACTTGCGTGTCCTTTGCCGCCTGGGGGGCTTTTTTCTCTTTCTCTGTGCTGGTTTGGGTTACCATTACGGGTATGATGTAATAGACTTATTTGGAATTGCTCGCGGGATATAGAGGTGTAGTTAGATGATTAAAGGGTGGGTATTGTATGGAGGATTATCTCTCGGTTTATGAGCTGTATCACTATAAAGCTCCTTTTATGGTATCAGAAATAATAGCACTCTTCTTACAGCCTTATTCTTCCGTGTAGCTCTAATTGAGACGTTAGGGAATGGTTATGGCTGGACATCGTTCCGGGTGTTGATACGGCCCACAAAGTGATAAAACGAGGTATACATGTGTTCATTCCTGGGACGGCTTTCCAAATGGATGAACGACTCAGGCAATAGCTCTTCACCAATGGGATACCTAACCCAGAAAAAAAGAATTCTGGACAGCTCTACCAATAGGGTAAAATATCTGCATAAAAAGACAAAGCTCATTGAATATCATATTCTTACAGTCCAGTCCGTAAACAAACCCCGCTTCATATAGATATAAAACACCCTCCTTCTTACACCTTTACCCCAGCACTAGCATGAGCCTACTCTTCCACAAATAGTCTATTACATCTCGTTCATACACTTCTAATTATGTGCCACCAACAACCTCTCTAAAACACCATCAAGTACCCATTCATGCTGTCCACCAACAACTTCCAAGTTCTCTGCCTCAGCCAAGAACATCTTATGCGGATCGCTACCTGGTGCAAACATTCCTGCGCCAGCAGCGGGATTCATCCCTTGCATTTGTGCAGCCATTTGGTCGGCTGCATTGTCATTTCCGAGAATGAAAGTAAAGACGGAGCGAAGACCAAAGAGGTTGAGAAAGTACCTGTAGGAGGAGTTAGCCGGGATGGGAGTGGAGGTGGGGGGGGAGGGGGGTTGGCCTACCATGAAAGAGATGAGACCCATCTAACATCCATATCACGGGTCATAACACCAGACTGAAGCATCGACTTGAAGCGAATTGTCAATGGGAACGGTAGTTTCACTATTCTACTAGTTAGAAAACCCAGCTCTACTAATTTTTCAGCGGGCGCAACTTACTAATAACAAATCCGCTAAAAAACGCATTAATCCACCCCATGATCAAGGTCTGCGGTACCATCATTGCCATATTACCCTTTAGCATATTCATCATCTGGTCCATCCCCGCCGGGTCCGTCATTGGGTTCGCCGGCGGTTTTCCCTTGTTATCCGGGTCCTTGAGGAACTCGCCACGGTTGTAGGCAGCAACTAAGTAGTTCTTTCGCGCCGTAAAGGAGTTGAGAGAAATCTGGTTTAGATTTTGACGCAGGGAGACCCCGTGAAGCAAGTTCCGTCTAGAATGTGTTAGTTTGGAATTGGTGCAACGTGGCGGGTCCTCTTACTGCTCGCGGATGGCTTTAATGTCTTGCTTTTGGGGTGCGGATTGCATGAGGACGGTCGCATAATGTCGTAATACACCGGTGAGAACCTGTAAACATTAGCCAAATCGTCTTTTATTGTTTCGACTGGGAGATTGGTAACTGTACCATCACGATTGTGATTGGGAACAGAATCCAGTAACTAGGTGTTTGTCAGCAAAGATTCATAGAGAAAGCATCTTAAAGATGAGATGTTCATACAATAGCTGGGGATCCCGAAGGATCGTTTGCTCCTGTATCGAAGCCATAACGGTGTGATTGATGTTGAGTGACGAGCTGCGGGAAAGATCTCGAGATCTGGCCCTGGGGATGTGTTGCTGGCTTGAAAGGAGGTCACGGTTAAGCAGGGTAACATTGTTGGTTGTATTAGGCTTGGCGGGAGTTGAGCCTCAATAGGTGGACTAGGAATTGTAAATTAGCGAAGTCTAGTAGTTATATTTATACTGAGAGAGTAGGCTCACGGGTATGTTGTATAAAACAATTACCAGTAAGTTCTAGAGGGTATTTTTTGCCGGGTCTAGGGAAGAGGGCGAAGGTGCAAGGGAAATACTTCCCAAGCTGGGAGTGTATTTAATGGATTAATTAGCTCTTTAAGGGTTTTAATTTTTAATCTAGTAATCTAGTAATCTAATACTATACACCATACATTTTTCTTCTACTTTCTTGTTTCTATCATTATTTAGACTTATTTCCCCCCAATATATTAGTTATATGTAACTAGATCAATTCATTGACCTATAACCAACTCAGTCATATAAACCGAATCAAGTTACTAATACCAAACGAGTGACTAGCCATGAAAATGAACAAATAAATCAATGGAGCACGTGGTTATGGTGGTCTCCTACCTTTGTATTACTTGTCTTAGATTTATTCAGCATCAATAGATGATGGCTGTCGCTTTAAAAACAACCCTCACATTGTCATCTCTTTGTCCCATGTGGATTCCTCCACCCCAAAACCTCACCTGTATAAGAACGACTAGAAGAAACATCTCTTCCTCATCCATATTCACCACCCCCTTACATAGCAACTATTTCATCGCCTCTAAAAAACTCTACAAAGATGGAATATATCGGTCTCGGAAAATATAGTCGAGAACACGCCCTTAATACCCGCAGAGAACAAATCGGGTACTCCCAACTAGTCCTTGCAGAGAATTTCAAAAAGTACGATCTTATGAAATGCAACCTTACATACCTCTTACAAGCCTACGTAGTCGCCCTCATAGACTACCAAAACTTCCTACAGAAACTCCTAGACCATGGTTATACCTCAAAAGACCCCTATGTCATAAGGGCCCTAGCAAGAATTGCTGTAGCATCGCGCTATAAAGAGGGACTGAAGCGTCGTATGAAGAAAGCTCAGGATAGATATTATGAGACTCGAGATAGGAATGTTGATGCTATTAGTCTTTGGAGGTTAGAGGTTGATGAATTGGAGGCCTGGCTTTCTAGACCCGTGTATGATATGGGTTGGGTTTGGGGGAGGGATGAACCCTCTGATGGTGAGGAGGAGGATGGGGTGTTTAAGTATACTAGGCCGCTGGAGGTTTGGGATGAGTATAATGTTAATATTTATGAGGATTTTATCTGATTGTAAATTTAATATTCTCTAATGAACTTTATAGGAGGGGGTTTTGTTCAAATTTGCTCAAAGTGAAGAGGGTATTAGCATTTAGAGCTAGTTCTCTAAAGTATGCAAGGTGGGGGTTTATGGGATTGTAGATTAGTGGTGAATATTAAACTTCATATAGGCGGTGGTTTATGAGAAAGTTTGTTAGATTCATTAATCTAGTAGCAATAAATGAATATAGGTTGCATTACCATAATTAGAAATGCCTATATTTAAGCGTATATTAGATTATTCTCCCTATAACATAAAATACAATATATGCCTCTAATCATTTATCTTTGCCCTCAAAATCCCTACCTCTCTAATCTACCTTCTCAGCTCTCCATATTCCCGCCCATTCCCGGATGTCCTTAATATCTACGATTCTTCCCCGTCTAACAGGCTTTTTCTTCGTCTCACACCAAGAAACCGTCTGATCAATCCTATAGCCAAAATCATGCAATGCGAATACCTCAAGCGCTAACATGTCGTCTTGCGCTAACCTGGCCTCCATTATATCCCTTTGAGCTTCCGTCACTGCTATTGCCTCTTCCCGAGAAAGAGGAGAGATAGAGAGGATGTGGACATAACGAAGATGAGTTAAGAAAACTATCAAAAGGTCCAAAATCTCCTACGGGGTGTTAGCAATATCCATCCTTTCTCAACTTAGGTAATAGGCATAACATACCCACTGACTGCGCACTATCGAAAACGCTAATTCCTCTAGTATTGGGCAAGCTCTAAATAACTTACTAGTTTCCAGCCTATCGCATTCCCACCTTGAGCACAACCTCAGCCTCTTTAAGCTACTACCATGATGTTTCTCAATCGCGCTCAAAAACTTGGCCCGATTTTCTGCTTCATCAGCTGTTTCAACCGGCGGATCCAAGATATACAATTCCTCTAACCCGTTGAAGCTATTTAACAGCGAGACCCAATGTGACGCACAGGAATTGATCCGCAGTGACTTAAGCTTCAGCTGTACCACCCGCAGTCCTGAAAAGGAGGGGCTAGGCGTAGTTCCAGGTGTGCTACCAGCAGTGGAGGATGAAGCTGGCGAATCTACATTCACAGCGAACCCAGCTCCATTCCCTAAGAAACCTGTCGCCTGTTCACCCTCCACCGCGACGCCAGCACCAGCACCAATAATCTCTAGCCAACTTGCCACATCGACAACCTCACAATCTAGAAGGCTCAACCTCTCTAGCCGTCCCATATTGATCCACTCCTTGATATCCCCAACTATTGGGAAGTCAAATACCGCATTTCTTAATTCTAGCTCCTTCAATGATATCCTTCCTCCTGCCTTAAACTCTCCGGGTCTATCAGGTCCTGCTAACTTTGGGTTTATGAGTTTTTTTTGTTGTAGTAAGCGCTGTAGGTATAGCATCCGTCCTAAAGGTGTTGGATCACGCCAGGATGCTGATATTGATTCAAGACCTTGGGAAAAAAAAACAATTGGAATATAGTCGTCGATAGAAGATGATATACTAGGAAGATTACTTAAGCAGAGCCTACGTAGCGTCCGAGATGGGGGTATCGATACGATCGGAGGTCGCAAAATTGCATTTAGCCCGGGATTATTTAGGAAGCTCGTAAGGGTCAACGATGAGCTCGAGGAATTAGGCGCAGGTATTGTAGTATATGGCAGGTTGATAATAGGGTGCGATACTTCTAACTCCTTCAGTGTGGGATTTCGTGCTAGCGCCGTGTATAGTAGCGGGTGAATATAATCATCCGTCTTCCACCTAAAACCCATAGATTAGCACTCAACCACACTAATAATCTAGAAGTACCCACAAGAACGTCTCCAACCTCGTACACCCCCCCAAAACCCCTGCCACTGCCACTGCCCATACTGTCTCATCATCACTCCTCTGTCCTATCTGCCACCACTCTTCTTCTTCTGCTCTTTCATAATTCCTCTCATCTTGGCTAATACTAGTATTGTCATCAACCACTTGGAGGACCCTGACACATGCTGCGATACCGGGCTTCATGAGCGCGCTGATAGCCATGCCTTTACCTCCGGAGCGAGGGTGACGACGGGGCCGGCGGAGGGAAACATTGTGGTAGAGGAGGGGAACCGAGAGGAAATGGTGGATGCGGGAGGTGCGAGCGATGCTGGCAAGATCGGAGGGGGATTTAAGCTGTATCTCGATCAGTATCCAAACCCCAAGTGCAACAGCTAAAAAGAAAGTCCAGCCATAATTCAATTCCGAACAAAGGGCTATTATGGAGGACATACATGAGAAATAATCGTACTCATAATATCGAGTGGTAGCTGTATCCTCGCCGGGTCCGGTCCTATTCGGGGAGCGTTCAGACTTGGGTCCAGGATCTCATACATCTTGTCTCTGTTTTGTTTTCCTGTTGTTTTTGTTTAGATGATATTCTGCTTCAGTTTCTTTCCTACCCAGTATACGGTAGCCGTCGCACGTACTTGAGCGCAATCTCGCAGCCTTCTAGATTCTTCTCTGCTCCCCAGTGCCCACAATTTTCCGGGTACCTCCGTTTCCGCTTCCGTTTCCGCACGGTGCCTGTCTGTAGGTATGTAGTCGTCGTCACTGCCCGGTGTTAAATATAAACTTTCCAGTTTCCAGTCCAGCCCAGTCCAGCCCAGTCCAGTTGCACGCGTCAAATATTCCCCTTAGACTCAAGTAATTAGGTAGTTGGCGAGCAACATCAATCCACTCCCCCCAGCCAGTACCACCACAACAATATAAAAGCGGGAGTGTGGAAGACTCAGACTCAGACTTAGACTCATACCAAGAAGTTCTTTCCCTTCTCTCTACTGCACAATAATACCCTAGCGCATCGAATCCTTCTCGGATAGAGTGCGGTGCAGCTTCCGACTGGTATTTCCCTCGTAATCCTCCGTAGCATAGCATCTAGCGTGTAACATGTGAAAGATCGTAAAAGCTTCTTCTGAACGCCGTAGCCCCTTCATTACTCTTCTGGGTATAGTGTAAGCGAGTCATCGGCCGAGAATGACTAAGACAATGGACGCACATCGATTATTTATCCGTGGCAGGAACATCATTGGTGTCCTCGTCATATATCTCTTGGCAGTGTTTCGGTATTTCTAGCCTTTACGGTAAGTAAGCATAGAACCATTAAGCTTATCTGTATGTCTTGTTTCGCCTTGTAGCGTCATCCATGTCCCACTACCTACTGTAGACGTCTCTCGGCCTATCTTCTGGATGGTTCTCCGTTATGGAAATGGAGAACTAATACATATTTCTGAAGGCTTTGTTCCCTTCTACTTCATCTGAACATAAAATATCAATTGAACTGCGCATGATATAAAAAAACGAAAGACTGCAATTAAGTATACACCCAAAGTACCTAAGGTATATAGTTGTAGTTATCTACCTAGTTATGTAGCCAGTCACTCGCCTAATCAGCAAAATACTACTTTTCGCCATCTTCTCTAACTTAGGTTTAAGCTATAAAAACTAAACTTCCCTCTCTTCTGTTTCCAACGCCTGCAACTCATCAATAAACGCTGTCTTCGCCCATTCCCAATAACTTGCCCACCTCTTCTGCTGTCCGCCACTACCCCCAAACTCCCCATTCAATGTTAAAGTAGCTCTCATAGTGCTCCTGATACTCTCATGATGTTTCTCGAGTTCCTGTTTCACAGCGTTCTCTTTTGGCTTGGCAGAGAGTGTGGCTTTGAAGCAATCGGCAATGTTGTCTAATCGGCATAGAGTCTCGTCGCGTGCAAGATGTATCAGCTTCGTTAGCATAAGATTGCAGAGCGCACGAATATCATGTTCATCCTGAAGACCGGCAATGACACGGTCGAAGTATGTTCGGACATCAATACCAGCGAAAGAGGTTTCAAGGAGGGCGTAGAGGGTTTCGTAGGCACTCTGTGAGGCTATTTGTTAATCATTGACCTGTTAAAACTGGACTAGATAACTACAAACCTTTCTAACTTCCAATCCATCATCGACCTTGTGCTTGAATGGCCCCATCATCACCTCTCTAACTAATTCTGGTTTAATAAAACTCTCCCTGTATACTAGTGGTAAGAGTCTCTCGAGATGAGGCATAATGAGATGTGGTTTGTTGTGCGCAGCCGAGTTTAGTGCCGTGAGTGCTAACCTCCGATTCTCCATCTCCTTATCATCAACCATAACGGTCAGGAAATCGACCACAATTGGCCTTAAGAGATCATCATAGGAAGCCTCAGTATCAGTGAAGGTGTATCTCAGCGCAGATATGACCATTCCACGAATGGCAGGGAACTGTGACTGGAGATGCTTCTGAAGCTCTGGCAAGAAACTGTATGGATCAATGATAGTAAGTCTTCCGACACATTCAGCACCGACAGCCTTGCTATCATCGTTCTTTGCGATTGCAAAAAGGGCATTCCAAATTTGGTCGGCATAGGGTTTAATATCCGCAGTTGTATCATTTGAGTGCTGAATAATCTCCTTCAATGAGTGCAAGAGCAAATATTGGTCCTTGTCGCCACCACCAAGTCTCTGCATGATAACTGGCAAGTACCCACTGACATTTCCCGCAGAAGCTAGACCCAAAGCTACAGCAGCAGCGATAGGAACATCATCACTTTTCGCGTGGAACTGGTTTAAGAACACTTCCGGACCAACAGGGAATGATGCACCCCTAATTCACCAGTCAGTTAGAAACTCACAAGAGACAAAGGGTTGAAACCTACATCCTCAGACCAATTTCACCAAGTACCATAAGTCCCAAGCACTTCCTCTTATCATCAGTAGCGCCCTCAACCTCACCCACAAAATCATCCACGCCAACTGCAAATCCGCCCGCCTTTCCGCCCCCACTAACAAGTAATTGCGCTACTAACCTAGCCACAACTCCAGTATCTCCATTGACACCAACATCTCTCAACAGACAATTCATTACCTTTTTCTTTCCAGAATCATCAACCTCACCAATAGTCTTAACTAGTACTAGTAAATTCTCCACCACAAGTCCTGAGCCAAGAGAACTTTTGGCTAATCCACTGATACCATCAGTGATACCTTGTGTTACAAAGACTCCACCGTCAAGCATCATCAGCCTGATAATTGCAAGTGCTGGAGCAAGCAAGTGCATATCTCCGACCACTAGTAGAGGCGTAAGAACGTCTACAAGCTCTTTCTTACTAGTCGCATCTAACTTCCGCCTACAGATATCATTTGCAGCAAGGCTCCTTAAGGCATCTAGACTGGCTCCGCGAAGTGACCGGTTGGATTTTCTTAGTTGAGCGCCACACTCTACGACTACTGTCTTGACCCATTCATCATTGACATCTTCTGCAGTCTTCGTGTTTCTTGCGATACCCTCGATAGCTCTTACTGCAGTAACACGGGTGGTTTCGTTCCTCAGTCTTTCCACCAGAAGTTCCAATGCCCTCGTCCTCCTTTCTTGTCCGATAAGGTCTACCTCACCTGAGGTCCTGGCTAATACGACCCCCAAAGCGACTATAGCCTTCTCCCTAACCTCCAAGTCCGAATCACTACTCTGAACCTTCTCGAGAACAACTTCATACAGGCCCTGTAAGTATAAGGCGTAACTCTGTGCCCCTTGAGTGGTAAGGAGCTTAACGATTGCAACAATTGTGCCAAGGGCCTCAGAAGAGATTTTGTACGCAGACTCCTTAACAGCCACAATGATGGCCGGGATGAGTGAGTTAAAGAACTCTCCAATAACCTTTGCCGAGTGATTCTCGCAAATTTTACCAACTAATTTCAAGACCTCAATCCTCAGCGAAGACCCGGTAGCGGTAGCAGCACTCCCGGCTCCAGCGGTGGCAGCAACAACAGTGCCTGTAGATGACAATGTACTTCCACCCTTCACAGCTTCGACAAGCGGCTCGATAAAGAACCCAAGTACCTCATCGAGTCCACCATGAAGGATTGAAACAATCGAAGACAATAGAGTAACGCTTGCCTGTTTTGTCGGTAGTGTTGTGGTCTTTGCCTTGAATAGTTTGCTGAGAGATTTGCTCAATTCTGGAATAAGCGTCTGCAAGCTTTCTTTGACACCAGCCTCATCTGCACTCGGTACTGGCACCTGCGACTGACTTGCACTATCAAGCATGGAAGCATCAGAACCTCGTCTTCTTTTAGGAGGAGGGCCCATAGCCATTTCACCAACAATATTTGTGGTTACAGAAGTAGAAGAAGGAATAAATGTGCCTTCAGCAACTTCCCCAGTCTTCCGTACTAGCACTGTCGTGGTTGCTAGAACTTCTAAGCGTACATTTTCCTCACGTTCATGGAATCGCTTGATAAGTAGTGGTGCAACCTCTGTATAGGCCTTCCCACCGCCCTCTCCCTTCCCTTTAATCAAATCTGCTGCACGTGTCGAGATAACTGTCGATAGCAGTTTTGCCGCACAGCGCCTAACTTTCCAGCTGATATCATCCTCATCTGAAAAGTCCCCATCATCTTCAAACGCGTCCTCATCATCACTTCCGCCAAAGTCATTATCTTCGTCATCCTCTCCTTCTTGTTGAGTTCCCCCCATTTCTTCATCATCCTCATCATCTCTAGGATCCGCATAGTTCGGGTCGTACTTTAGGTAGATCATTCCGGCGTTCAATACGTCATCGGTGAACCTTGTCATCTCGCTAGTGCAAAAGCTCTGAAAACTTTCCAAGCTCACAAGCGCAGCTTCGCGAACTTCATCCATCTCCATCTCTGGCTCATCACCCAATTCTCGGTCTTGTATATCTCTTCCATCAACAACCGAGAGTATAAATGGACATAGGATCTTCAAGTATGGCCCAAATCTAGCCGGAATACCTCTTGCAAGGGCTCCAGTCACAGAAACGAGTAATCGAAGACGTGTAGGATTTCGGTGTTTATCGTGTGCCCGAAAAGATTCAATGAGATGGTTGATGAAACTAGACAGCAGTTCGTCCGGAGAGTATAAGCAAAGCAAGCTTAACGCAATGACAGCTCTTTTCTTGACAACACCAGTAGTTCGGTCGCTTTCAAGAAGGTTCATAACAGCAACTTGCAGCTTCTCAACTTCAGCACCGGTTAGGACCTGCCCGAAGCAACGTAGGGTCTCGATGAGCAGATCTATGCTATCGAGGGTCGCGCCACCAGCCTTAACAGCCTCATTTCCAGGCTTTAGTAATATCAATAGCTTTGGGAGTAGTGTTTTTTGAACGGCATTGACTGAGGCTACAATTGTTTGCTGTACTGGATCTGGTTTTTGGGCTGAACCAGTACCGGCTTGAAGGGCATTATTGGCCGCTGGGCGGGGGAGACTGGATATTATAGTACGTAGAGCTGTGGAAGGGATTGAAGGATCAGAAGAGGTCATGGAGAGAGTTGTTAGACGGTCGATTAGAGGAGCAATTTGAGAGTCCCGGATCTTGAGTACTAGTGGTCCGAGACTAGAGAGAAATAGTTTAAATCAGCTTGCTGGTTCCTGTAGGGCCTTTGGATGAACCTTGAAAATATGTATAGTCCACGTCCAAACAAAAAAGGTAAACGGCGGGACAAGAAACGAAGCTCCAAAACGGTCCGACAGATAACGTACCACTTAACAGCCAGGTTTTGGACCTCTCCGTTAGCATCATCGAGAGACTTTACGACACCGTCAATAACCCTTCCAGCCAATGTAGTATCAGCCTGAGCCAAGCTACCGTTAGGACTAGTCAAGATAGAGAGTAGGTCGTTCAAGGACATGAAGCGGTAATCTGAGTCTGGAGAGGACATCTTCTCCAGTAGAGACTGGAGAGCGAATGGGGGATTCGGGGCTGCCATAATTTTTCCTTATTTTTGCTTTATGGTACGGGCCTTGAGATTCCCCTTAAAGATGCCTTCTAGCACCCGATAGAGCTAAAATAGATGACGACGTAGGGAGATGTTGATGGATAGGTGGATGGATAACTGGGCTGATGGATGGATGATACTGGTGATGGATTTAGGTTAACTCTTTAGCTGAGTAGGAGATTCAGAGTCACCCTTTAGTATTTGTTAAAACTGAGAGCTCTGATGGCAGGAGGTCCTGTAGAGGGATCTAGGTAGGGGATAAAGAGTCGGATTCTCCCTCTCGAGAGTTATGGAAACACTTAGAATGTGGGGAAGAAGGAGGGGTCTCGCTTCTGCTATTGGCCTATTACTACTGGACCTATTTCGCTACGGTTGTGACCCGATAACAGCCTCTAGCTGTGACGTACTCAGTATTAATGCCAAGCCTCACGCAATTGCCTAGAGTGAGGTCATCCCGTGTAGCGCCGAATAATACACCCGGTCGTACCATCTTCCAACTCCTTTCTCCCCATTTCCCCACCGATTTCATCCCATTATCTATCATCATACTCATTCAAATCATCTCAATTGAATCAATTGAATAACCTTGCCATCTCCAAAATGTCATTCCGATTGACTGCCGCCGCCCCGGCCATTAGATCCCTTCTGGCCCGCCCTCCCACAGCGTCCTCGCGCCAATTCGTACGCAGACTGGCCCAGAACTCCACTAGCCATACTCACGCTAAAGGGGGTTCTGATCTCCCGTGGATCATTGGTGCTGTTGCATTCACTATTCCCTCCGTAAGTTAAAACTTAGCCTTGGGATAACTCAGGATCAATAGATTAATATAATTGATCGTTTCAGTCCCTCTATCTCCTCTCGGGAAGCTCTAAACCCGCTCACCACTCACCCACAAGCCATGGCCACGCCGCCGCTGAGGCGGTCCATGCCAAAAAAGAAGATGTATCCAAAGCCGCTTCGGAAACAAGTAATAAAGTGCGCGAAAAAGCTGGTGAACTTTATAATGATGCCAAGAATAAAGCCCCAGGCTCAGCCACAGAAGCTAAAGACACTGCTAAGGACACTGCTACCGCAGTGAAAGAGAAGAGTAGTGAGGAGGCAGAGGACTTGAAAGATGAGGTAAAAGAGAAGGCGAAGGAGTACACTAGCAGCAAGAAGTCTAGTGGCCAAGAAAAAGAGGCAGAGCCAAAGGAAAAGAAGAAGGTGAGAAAAATAAAGAGCTAACCTTATAACTTAAAAACTAATAGTTCTCGGGGGAAAAGCCCTCAGATATCGATGAACCGAAAGCAGGAGAGAAGGAGTCAACCAGTACAAACATGCAGAGTGGGAAGCAAGAGGGCCTTTCGAACGACGATACTAAACATCCTGTGAGTTATTCCCCTTAGTTTATCTAAGAATCATAGTACTAACATAAGCGGGGATAGGTACTTAATGACGAAAAGGGGCAGGCAATAAGTAAGAAGAGTGAAGGGACGCATGATACAGCAAAGCTGAAGGGGACTGTGGATCCATCTAGGGACCCAAAGTGAGTATTTACAGACTTGATGAGACCAAGGCCGTTACTATTAGCGTGCGAGCAAGACCCGGGCGTTGGAATCCCAATGGATGCAGAATAGTACATATTTCACCTAAATACCATTTTTACAACGCCAATACTGAGTTTTATTGGATAAATGTAGTACCCAAATTTATGACGTAACTATTACAGACTAGCCTATTCGAATTTCATATAGGAATCTAGATTTATCTCTCAGAGACAGAGCCTTGGCAAAGCTTCCAAGCCTGATATCTTGTACACACCAATATTTAAGGTGGTGCATACATATAATACGAGGGAGAAAGGCATAAATATTGTAATATATAGCCAACTTCGATGTATATACTATTAGTTAAAATGTCAAATCTCTTATAGCATATTAACGGCAAGAAGGTTGGAGTTAGGCATCTGGAAATCGTGATAGTAATGCTTTCTAGAGAAGACCTAAACAGTCAATAGGAGTGCCCTTTCCAAGACATCTCTGTGAGCGAACCCCAAAACACTAGAGTATCAATAGACTCTAGAGAAATATACTGTCAAAAATTCTGGTGAATGTACAGCCGAGTGATGCTCTATGATTTCGATTAGGCCCAACGGAAATATAATCCGACGAACCAGGATTACGCAAGGACAGGACTATAAATGGTAAAGAACACTCGCGCTTGTGTCCTATGACCCCTTAACCTTTACCCCAGATGTAAAGCCCCGTGGACGATTCGTCGCGGACCTATCTTCCTCCCAATCGATTAAGTAGCTGCCTGATCAAATATGATGAGAGATATTAGCCTCCCACAGTCTCACCGATACCCACGTCACTACTTCTGGTTTCGTCTTTCCGGTTATGCTGCGCTTGGCCTTTCGAACCCCGTGAGACTAGATGGTTAGCAAAGCAACCTCCTTGCATACATGTATTTTTGCTTTACGAGTCCCTTTTCTGTACTTCGGCAGATGAAAGACACCTAGGATCCTAGCGATTTTTTTTTACAAGCAGTGGTCCTGTTGTATATCCACGATCAGGTTTTCAGGCCAGCCTTTCTATGACGATAGTACTGGTACCTAGTGTAAGCATATCTCCGTCCCATTTTTCTTAGGTATTCCCACTGCCTGATGCCCCCAACTGTGGCATCAAAGCAAAATTCCAAAGGGAAGGTATGATATTGCCACCTACCACCCCTCTCCCGTTGATACTTACTCTCCAACGAGCCCCTCACATACATATTAATGAAAACAATCACTATAAAGGGTATCATAAAGGGTCCAAAATCTAGGTTCAAGATGCACGAGATTTTTCACGGCTACTCCAACCAAAATGTCAGCGTCTCGGCTTACATTTTAGGTAAACAGGTTTGGCGGTTAGGGACGTGGACCGACCTTCCACTGTATCCCAGACCCTGGTAATGAACAGCTAATTTTTCGCATATTCGCTAATATTTTAGGATAATGTGAGGTTGGCCGTAGGGTTCGTGTGTAGCTGAGTATAAACGAACCAATCCTTATTACTAGTGGCCTATGCAAGTAACTACTCTTGGCCATACATAAAGTAGACTATCAAGAACTAACCTATCGCAAGGTCATTCCCTTGAGGAGATGTACTAAAGCTCACCGCTACCTTTTTTAGCGCGTGCTAAAACAGGATGAGGAAAGGGTAACAAAATATGTATGCTAGTTTTGCTAGACTCAGTACCTCCCTCCACAAAACTCTTTGATCAAGCTATCTCGAGAGTTGGTATTTATAAAAGAGTCCTGAAAACTATCTGAGACTGAGGTCCTAGGAGACTAGCCCTATCCAGGTACCATTTGAGTGGAGCTGCCTAAAGACCCTAGATCACAAGTCAGCATTCTTTTATATATCCTACCTCTGTATACTTAATTGACTCTAAAAAAAATCCCTCCTCTGCATACAGACCCAAAATTCTACCAAGGGGAACGCTGCCCGAAGAAGGCAGGGGGATTCGGTGTGAGACTTTATCCTACACAAGAATTATTCTGGACTTTATCGAACCCTCGATACTACAGACAACCAGCAAATAAATCCAAATTTACCTCTACCATCCCATCCAGCCACTTGGTATCTCTTCACAACCACTCAAGGCCGTAAGAGACGAGGTAAATCCTGTCGCCCAACACCAATGAATAACTGATATAAGGCGAGTATATCGTAGCCACTTTTACCTCTATAAGAAATCCTGTAGAGCTCGGGATAGGTTTGAAGCCCCGAAATACACATACTATAATCTAGAGCACCGAGGACTGGGAATCGAGTGAGAAGGCATGACGCCATTCATCTTTGCCTAATACAAAACACTTATGTCGAAGTAAACTGAGTCACAAAGATTCTGATAGTGCTTCTGTTATCAAATTTAGCCACTAGTATTATATGAAGACTCGCATGGGGGCTTGACTTAGGCTCTCTATCCCCACCCCGAAATTCAAAGAGTGTTGCGAGGGCTGTCACTGCTAACATTATGAGTTTTGGAAACGATCAAAAAATGTCTTTGGCTAGGGTGTTATAGGTCGTCTTTAAGAATTCCTACTTCCCCCTAAAATCACAAAATTAGTAAAGAAAGGACCTCCTTTATCCTATACAGAAAAAGGATACTTGAGCAACCACAGGAAAAGTTTTAAACAACCAGTCAGAAAAAGGACATCCGGTAGCCGGCAACAAACAACAGGGTCTGTCGGCTATTTGTAGATCCTTCCAACTTTCCAACTTTTTCGTGCATGAGGTTAGGTGCAGGCAACACTTCAGCTCTTCAGGATGATGATATTTATGTCACCCCAACTTCAAGCCTGTCATGTGATGGGCTAGCCACCAATGGCCAGTCACGTGACCTATTGCCCGCAGATTGCTGGCAGTGTTCTGACCCTTGGCATAAGTCATTACTCAAACTACCATTACTTATAGCAAGAAAAAAAGAACCAGAAAATGAGCTTTGTTGGTAAAGGGATCTGGTTGGTCAACCTAGCTACACAGCTGTATTGATTCGTCGGATTTCACACCCTTGTCTTCTAATCATTTTTCCCTGCCAGCATGTACCTGGGTTTCAAAATTCCAGGATCGGGGCCCCCCAAAGTATACCTGTATAGATTTACGATATCGTTCATTTTTTTGTGTAAAATGATGCGATCTCGTACATATAAAGGGGTCCAACGGGAGAGCCCATAGCCAGTAAAAAAGGATCTAGGGTTCAGCAGGTAGGCAGTCCGCGTCAACTGTTGGGAGCCGGCAAGACGTTCAAATAAGATGTGGCGGCCAAGAATAATGCCCAACTGTATCTACCCCACAGTTCCCTTCGCTTCTATGGGCCCTCTTTGCCCTAAGTGCACTCTTAGGAAGGTCTATGAGCACACTTTTTTTTGTCACATCTAATGTTCTGTTTCCTCTCAGCTCCATAATTCGGCAATCAAAAACACATATATGGATAAAACGGAGAATCTCACAAACCCCCCCCCCCAACCCGTCTAAGAATTATCGAGGCGTCATTATGACAGTGAAGTAGATGCGACAGGCTAACCTTTCTTCTTCTTTACAAATTTTTTGTAATCTTTACAAAGCTCAAACTGGAGGTCTTGTATCAACGCTGTTACTGACCAGGATCTATATACTACAGGAGTGTGGCTTTCCAGAACTGAAGATCTTTTTCTTTATACGAGTATTCCTGCATGCACTAAACTTCGTCTACGTCCGCCCCAAAGTTTCATGTGTCTCTTAATGGGTCTAAAGAAGCCATATATATGCACCGTATAGTACTTTCTAACCAGTCTCATGATCATTCTTATATTGTAACACACCCCTGTCTCTTATTGCGCATCGTGGTGCGTGGCGCATAGTGCTGATCATCAATGTGTTGACCCGGAAAGGTTTGAGATGCTTCTCAACAACAGAAGAAGATCTTAGCCAACGGCAAATAAGAGGACCCCCCCGAGGCAATTCCTTCTTCTCGACATGACTTCCGAAGCAGGCATGCTGGTCTTTAGGCACGGGTTGCCCTGATTCATTGCAAGTATGTGTATGATCTAAATCGACGAAAATGATATACTGATCTGAGTTTTGATCGAAATCTGACAGTTGTTTGCCCTCAGAAAACCTCATCTATGGGCGGTCGAAAACTCCGGCGGGCCCATACCCGCCCAGTATCAGTCAAGACTCGAGTGATCATTTATGATCTCTATCAGTTGGTAACCAACATGTGAATAACTCCGAAAATCTGACAACTATTGCGGATATAACCCTGCAGTCTGTGTCTGAACATCAACGATGAGGCTGCAGAAAAGCGGAGAGCAGGAGGGAAAAGAAGAAAAAATCAAACTGCCAGTTGAACATTAAATGAGCGTTTTAAACAGGAATATATATGAAAACGTGGCACTCTCTACACAAAAAATCTGGACTACGTCCTATGATTAGCTTTGGGACAGGCAAAAAATTCTTTAGGAATGCCCTCAAGTACGGACATTCCCGCTGCGGATTCCTGTCATCCGTCGAATATAAAAGCTGCCAAGAAAAGGGTTCACTCTTCAAAGTATTGATCAGCGGGAGTCACACGCGTGATCGCCAATCACAGATCCAACAGAACCCTCGCATATGTGCATTGTGCATTCATCCTGAGGAGGGGAAGTCAAAGTTCTAAATGTACGGTGGGTGACCTGCAACTCACAGAAGGTCACCACTGTCAATGCGCCCGTAACATGCCGGTTCGAGATCGCAAGGCAGACTGCTACATAACCACGTCTTATGCCTAGAATGGAGTCACCACCTATCACTCATAAGAAGGCTGCTGTGTTGTAATTCTATTGATAAGATCGGGTATCTTATTTTCGCGAGTAAAACACGCTTTCATTCCAGTTGATAGTGCATGACAGGCTGTAGAAAATAAAAGAAAAACAGGACCTGCGTGGAGTGTTCAGCAGAGTGATAAAATAGCTAGACCAAATATAGAACCACAACTTGATATGAGAGATTGAATGGAGCCAGAAGCTTGAATTCAGGACCTAAATTACTGTTGTGTTTGCATACTGTACATGTATGTATGACCCGTCGCCTGGATTACCTCCCGGATCCGCCAAAGACGTCATAAAATATGACGATCTATACCCTGCTGTCACCAACCGGCGAAACAAAGATGAATAACAGATAACCTGGAAGGTACGCGTAGATACCGTTATAAGCTAGAAATCCTAGAAAACCATCTCTCGCGCCAAATCTTGTCAACATCATTACAATACAACCCGTCTGTAATTTACAGATCATCACTACTGTCATCATGTCGTTATTCGCGTCGAAAGCAGATGGTCAATCTGCTAGCAGCAGTTGTGCTTGTGGGTCTGGAACCAATTCACAAGCAACCTCCTGGTCTTCTTTCCCACAGTTTGGTAATGGCACCGGGAGTCTTGACATTCGAACAGAATCTTCAGAGTTCTCGCTTTCTAGGTCATTAAATGCCCTATTACCACAAGATGTCAAACTCGAGTCTATTGAGGACTTCAAGTCGAGTACCGAATCAGCCATCTCGTCGATCAGAATATTCTCCAGAAATTCTTTGCCACCATACCCAGTTACCGCCAAAGCTATCGACAAATTTTATCTTTCCACTGGCCAACTTTTCTACATCCTCGAGGAATACGAAGCTCGGGAGCTTCTTAAAACTGCTTATACAGAACCCCAAAAGACAAGCTTGCCGATGTTTTGCCAGCTATTTGCGATCGCGGCTGTCGGATCACTCTACGATGATCTAGTTCCGTTTGCCGTGAAGCAGTCGTTCTTTCAAACTGCGAGGTTTTACCTGGACGACTGCTTAGAAGCGGACGATTTTCAAACCATGAGGGTTTTGCTTTTGCTCGCGATATTCTGTATCCTTGAAAAAAGAGTCGCCTGCTGGAAATATATAGGTATGTTTCTTTTTTGCTTCCACCCATCCCTATCTTGTATGACTTAAACAGATATACAATAGTCTTTGCATATTTGTTTCGTCCGAGAAATCGTCCATTGATATCTCACCAAATTTAGGACAAGGGCTACAGAGTGCCCATTCACGAGGGATCCATCTGAGCAACGAGCCACCCGCAGGCGGGGCGTTTTCAAAAGCTCAATGGGTCGGGTGGAGGAAAACTTGGAGAAGTTTGGTTTTTTTAGATAGGTTTGTAGCATCCCCCTTTTGTCACCAACTTTTATCGAAACATCAACTGAATGCTCTGTCCCAGCTGGCTTGCTGGTACCCTGGGGCTCTTACCATATGTTGACCCAGTTATTTCTCATAGCTGCATAGAGGAAAAGGTAGGATTCGACCCAAAAGCTTACCCCCTATTCTAACCTTTTAGGTGATGGTGCTAACAAGTTAGGAATATCACGACACCGGGGACTCGATAACCTCCGGTCTCCAGCTAAACCTCATTAAGCTTGGCGTTCTTCTGGGGAAAATTCTTTATAATGTTTTCAGAAACTCAACGTCAGACCTCGAGGTCATCTCGGAACATATGGTCCAATTAGAGCACTGGCATGAGAAACTACCACAGTTTTTGCAGCTACAGGCACTAGTATCGACAGAAATCGAGCCGATGAAAAAAGCCATGGTTTATCTCATGCACTGCACATATTTGACCGCAATCATCCTACTGACGCGGCGGGTAATGGTTCCGTTGGTGTCAGGAGATGGTATTATCAATGATTGGCTAGCCGCCGGAAAAATCAAAGAAGCTATTGCGTATGCCGAGATTTGTGTTTATGCATCAAAACAGGTAGCAAAAGTTGTTGGCTTACTGCATTCGGAGAGGCTACTTGTGAGGAAATGCTGGATGGCAATGTAAGCTTTCATCATATTGAAGATCTTCTCCCTGTATCCAGGCTTATATTATCTACCTTTCCACCAATCAGACACCCTGCGTTCAACGCTGGCCTAATATTGCTTTTTCACGTTTCCCAGCAGGTGCTAAAAGGCCATCGCTATGAACAATTCTCGGAGGACGTCGCCGATGCCCGCAAGTGCATTTCTGCGCTAGAGTACTGCGCACAAGATGATGAGGTATCCCGTTGCTATCTCGATATTCTGCGCCCTTTTCGGGAACTTTTGAGCCGGGATCCAGGAGAAGCTCGAGACATGCTACAGCCGCCTGAACCGCCACAGCCACCACCCACAAGCCCACAAACAAATTGGGGTAGCATGTCTTCAGTTCTTGCAGATATGGATGGTATTGGGAGAGGCATTTCTCCCTCTCCATCCACATCTCCGGAAGCGGGACCCACATCATCCGCATCACCAGTGAAACGTATCCAATCTGTTGGGAAACCGCCGAGATGGAAAGACGTTTTCCCCACACCAAAGATTTATGTGCAACACCCGGGAATAGAGCAAGCTAAAAGACGCTACTCCGAGAAAGATATGAAGGACCTTGAGACCCTCCTCAGGAGGGTTGCTTAATCAGTAGGGTGGTGACTTTTCAGTTGTGTTAATTGGCGTTGACGGCAATATTAATTAGAAAAAAGTCAGTGAGCTATTCTTATTTTTGTTTTTCCCTTAGGGATATTAGATTGAAGATACCGGAATTATATATATATTAAGTTGGAAAAGAGACTGAATTATGGGGAATTTGCGGGTTTTTGCTGGGGTTTTTGCTTTGTTTTTATCTGGGATTGGGGGGGGGGGGTTAGGCTGAATTCTTGAATTTTTTCACTGGCTTTCTTGGGAAGGGGGGGGTATTTCTTTTTTTGCCGTCAAATTTCTGGGGATGGTTGCGTAGATTCTATGGCTTTGCTGGTAACTTGGGTTCATAGCATCAAATGATATTTGAGATTTTCTGTATAAAAAAAAAGAAGTTCTCATGTAAGCCCAAGCTATTACTGCACCATTGCAGAAGTGTGCATTAAATATGGGTCTCAGTCGTCCCACTGATAAATTCTGAGTCAAATCCGGCTGTCTGAAGCTTATTGACAGCTCATAACCTGCATGTGTTTATACCCCAGCTATTGCCCAACTGGCCAATAAACCATCATAGTAGTACCCGTGCGTTTAGGAGCCGCAAAAGCGGAAAAAGCAGAGTTTTGAGCCGTGACCTAGAATACTTCGGTAAAGGACCGCCCAAAAGAAAGAGTACTTTTTGGGGATTTCTGAGAAGTTTGATATATGGTGAACCTGGGTAGTGAGTGAGGTGTACATGTATCTCACCATAACATCGCCAAAAAAAACTGGCCTCTCAGAGTAGGGACTGACGTCTAAACAAGCCTTTTGAGAGCATATGTCGTGCAAGGTTAAGAAGATCTCCCATAGCCTTGACCCTGCACTGCATAGTCCAAGCACGGTAGGACTGATGGGTCAAGAACTCGGCCGATCCTAGATTGAAGTCTAGGGATGACAACACCCTTCTCGTCCCGAAATCACAACCAGTGAAGACGAGTCACAACTGGCGACGACCAGACTAGATCGAAATCCATTAGATCGGAAAGATTTGCCGAGGAGTCCCCCTTCTCTGCTGCGAAACAAGATTGAGAAGGGACTCTTTCTCTCTCTCCCCCGTCGGGCGCAGACTATGACGATCTTCTACTTTCCCCCTGAAGATCCCCACCCTCCTCTCCCCCCCCACACACTCCTTCAAGTGTCAACCACTTACCTTCATTGTTGAGATGTTGGATAATGCAACGGGTGGCATTGAGGTCCCTAGGGCGGACTTTGAAACAGTGTACAGCACTATTAGAGACACACTGATAACACTAGGCCACAACCATATTACTACCAATACTATCAACTCCAAGAAGCCAAGTATAGAAGAAAATTTGTTTCAGGCAATCCCGGTGGTTTGGTGTGCATTTCTCACTTCTTTATTGGCGTGCTTTGGGTGTATTTGAGAGATGTTGTTTAAGCTTAGATGACGTACAGTCTAAAAGTTCGTCCCACCACCATTATTATTACCAATTATTCCTCTCTATGAATAGTATAAATCCACCCCTCTTTCTTTCTCTCTCTCTCTCTCTCTCTCTCTTCCTCAATCCCCCCCTTTTTTTTGTAGGTTGGTTGATAGAGTCGTAAGGAGTGGGGTTTGGGTGGGCACCTTTTTAGTGCACAGATATCTATACAAAACATACTATATTGATCCGGAAAAGCGGCGAGAAGTGCTTGGCTGTGACTTATAACTTGTCCTCTTTGGAAGAAGGTGCTGGGATCTGGTGTAGGGTACCTAGGTTTAATATTGATTTGTCGCATGCATAATAACCGAGTGATTTAGGGTGACAGCGCCTATGACTAAACTTTGGGTATATATACGGGGGGGGAGTTCTCCAAAGACATATATAGCTGTTTATGTTTGTTTTAATTAATATCTAATGTATTTAAACCTCTGTTCTCTGTTCGGTGTTAATTGTAAATACTTAGATCGACACCTATATATTATAGCAATGTAGTACCGATCGGACTTCATATAAAACATAAAAATTACAAATTCCCTTTTCTTTTTTCTTTCTCTTAATAACCCCCCCCTTTATATTTCTAACCCCCCTCACTTTATCCAACTAAAGAGTTTTAATTAAATCAATTACTACAAGAATAAAAGAGTTTCATCTGAGTGGTCAGAATTTTAGTTCGTTGTACTCTACTTTGTTCCTTAATCAAACTTAATTAGGCGTCGCTGCAAGCCACCAATCCTCTCCACGCTCTCCTATTCGGTAGTTACGGGGATCGAGTAACTTTCTGGAAAAAAAAAAAAAAAAAAAACAGAAACATCCCAACTAAATCAAATCACTCACTCAGCCAAGCTAGCGACACACACACAAAAAAAAAAAAACACGTGACTCGTCTACTATTATAACCCCTTCCACCCACCTGCTTATATAGCTATGTGATTTTCTATATAACATCTTTTGAAAAACATGATTGGGAAGGGGGATTTAAAGATGACATATAATCTATTAATGGCTATTCACGTAAGCACTTGTTTAGGTTTATTATTAAGGATCTAGATAGACTAATCGTGATCTTACGAGAATTAGTACTATAGAAGCGCTCTTTTTTTTCTTCTTTCCTTACTAGCGAGTGATATCATCGTAATGACACGTATACCGTGAGAGAGAGTTATTGGTGGCGATAATGATAAGCATAAAATGTGTAAATAATATAACTTTAAAGACTATAGTGTAGAAGCGTAAATATGTCGAAATTCAATTATCTTACCGGGAAGTAGTATGTTATATTAGTGGGTTAATACCGTATAGATCTGGTCCACTTTTGGGGAATACCATCTTAGTCCATAGGTGGTCTAATAAAAAGTCAAATTGTTACTAGTAAAGAATAGATAGACTGGCTAGATACTGGACCAAATACTGGAATACTACGTAACCCTGACTCGGTCCACTGGTTAAGAATATAATACTGGTCCTCTTTGATTCTCTCACTTGGGTGAGAAATCATTAAATCGCTAAAATGATAATTAGGACATCATAGACTATCGGTGGCCAGCATAGTATTCCTGTCAAATAGGGTATTTTTTTTTTGTTTTAATTCATAAATAGTCAAATAGGGTAGATCTATATGGTATTCTAGCATATTTATTCGTGAAATTACGACTGGTGAGAAAATTGAATGTTCTTTATGAAACAAAAACAAAACTATAATTAATACCATAATACTCACACTAAAAAAAAAACTTCAGTTAAGAAATATGTTCATGACGTATTAAATTATGGCCAATTTTAATATATCCCCCTCCCCCCTTAGGTATAATTAGCTAGACAAAAAAAATGCAAACTAGTAAAATATATCGACACCATGAATTGTTTGGTGGAAATTTTAGATCGAGATCATCACATAGTTACGTCTTATAAAATATATACAAAACATACTAGTTGATAATCTGGAATCCACAGTTTAAAAGGCTTCCCCCCCCTCCATTCTACCACTGAAACACTTCATCTTCAATATTCTACACAGAAAATCAAGACTTCTCCATCTCTCCTCTCTCTAGACGTATACTCTTTCCAACAACCAAAAAAGCAAAGATGCCTTCGTCTATGGTCTTTTATCCAAAAAGGGTTCAGCCTACGCTTACCTGCGGTGAATGTGGTACGACCTTCAAAAACGTAATTGCACCCCTCCGCCTCTTCTACAACAACCACACTAACCCCCCCACGTACAGCAGTTCACCAAAGACAGACATACGCGCCATACGAGAATCCACCACGACCTCCCACGCTGCTGTCGGAACCTCAAAATAGATGTTCCAGTCCTACTCATCCGTAAAGACTTCAAATCTTGGGATGAGTACGACCTATACCTATATACATATATCCAAGAATCTGGTACTCTCTCTCTTCTCCTTCAATGTATACAAATATCTCTAATACACTATAACATTCAGAAATCAAATCAAGGGCCGTCGCACACCCAAGCGCCCACAGAAGACCTTATTCAAAAAAGCGCCAGGAAAGACATAAGCCCGCTCCCCGGATCCCCGAGGAGTCTGTGGTTGTGCCGTGGTCTGATGGCTTGGTGCGTGATGAGAATTACTTTAACGGGGGGTATGCGCATGAGGAAGTTATGGAGTGCCCTAGTTATGGGCCATACGATAACCTGTACGTTAGTAGTGGGATAGGGACCTATTACTGCCAGTATGGGAATTCGTGGCATCCAGTTCATGGACACTTTGGTTGAGGGGTTTGGGGTTTGGGTGGTGTTATGGGGTACGTTTTTGGTTTAGCTCATGGCTGGTATATGTCTTTTGTTTCTCTTTTCTCTAGTTTTTTTTTTTTTGTTTAATGTTTTATATCAATATAGGAGAAATTATTAAATATAGTTTTTTTTCCTTCCTATATAGATATAAAAAAAGGATTCTCACACATAGGAGATTCTAAACGATTGATATCTTCTTCTACGCTGCCACCAAAATAAAAAAGCGAAAGAAACCCCCCCCCACACACTACTAATAGAGCCGAGTGATAATTCATGCCTATAATCTCAACTAGCGCTAACTCCAGTCTCTACTAACTAAAAGCAACAATACAACACAAATCATCTTATCTTAGCCTATTCCAAATATGAACAGTAAATACGTATTATATACCCTTGTCAACAATGTAACCAGTACGAGATCGAAAAGAGTAAATTAATTCATTGAGTGTAATATCTACCAACCCCACACATCTTCTTCCTAGTAGATAATATATACAATCGAAATACCCTCACAGAAGGAACCCTCCCCCCCCCCCAAACATATCAAAATTTTACACATTAACGTTTTAGAACATAAGAGATTTTTTTAGGAAAAAAGAGACGATAGTAAAATATACTTACCTTTTTTTTCGATATACCATCAATCAATCAGCCATATAAAGGTCACAACGTAATAGAACAGAGGAGTAGAGTAAATAAAAAGTTAGAAATTAACAAAAGAGAGAATATCAAAAGAGGGTCTCCAAACCCAGGTATCCCCCCCCCCAAAGAAAGACAAAAAAAAATAGAAGCCCTATAAGTGACAAAAGAAGAGATGTAAAAAAAAATATAAAAAATATAAAAAAACACCCCCATACCAGCACCAACCAAACCATTCATAACTATACCAACCGCTAAAAAGAAAGAGGAAAAGAAAGAAAAAAATCAAACCCAGAAAAACACGCAACCCCAATGTAATAAAAGAAAAAAAATATTAAACAAGAATATCGCACCAAAAATAATCACAGTATAAAGCGCACAAAACCCCTCTCAGTCATTCAACTCCGACCATAAATCATGCTATCCTGTCTCCTATACCCTGTCTCGCCCACCACTCCACTCCCTGGACCCGCATTCCTCCTCCTCTCATCTTCTCGATCAGTGACTTCTCGCTCATCCTGTACAAGTGTGCACATAACGCAGCAATAGGCTTTCCCACAGTCGCTCATGATAGTCCCTTCAAGTCTATATTTATCCCGAATGCGACCGCGCTGAGTTAATGTGAAAATCCCTATCAAAAAATATTAGTAAGAGGTGGCAAAAAAAAAGAGATGACGTAATGACGTAATGGGGATATATACAAGATACTGGAGCAAGCACACAAAACCCAACGCAGTGGCCATTGCAGTTATGAAAGTCATTAAGATTCGAATTCGGACTCGTCTTTATTCTATGGTTCGTACGTGAATATAATATGCATGGACACCAATATCCCATACAGCCTATTATACCCCCCAAAAATCTTGTTTTAGTTTGTACTCCCAAGAAAAAAAAAAGCGGGGGAAAAAAACGTACAAGTAGGGAGCTCGCTAAAACAGTCGCATAGCCCATGGCCATATTCATCCTTCCCATGTTGCTGATTTGGATGTCCAATCTGACCAGGCGCATGTGTTCCACCATTTGGTCCACTTCCCCCACCGGGTGTATAAACTGGTGTTTTTGGTCCCTCGGATCCGGGATTAAAGGGAGGTGTACCTATTGGCTCTGGCGGTGCTTGTGGTCGTGCCGTTAGCTCTACACCTTGTCCATCTGGAGGTGGGGTCAAAGTTGATGCTGGAATCGGCAGCGAACTCGAAATTGAGCCAGGCATAGGTACTGAAGGTTGATAAATTTCCGATGTAGGCGGAGGTGGGAATGTTAGTGTAGGTGGTGTGAAACCTGGTGTAGGTGGAGGTGGGAAGCTTGGTGTATGCGGAGGGAAGCCTGGTGTTGGAGGGTAGCCTGGTGTAGGAGGGTAGCTTGGTGTAGGAGGGTAGCTTGGTGTAGGAGGGTAGCTTGGTGTATGTGGAGGGTAAGCAGGTGACTGAGGTAGTGGTGGATATGATGGTGATTGAGGTAGTGGTGGATATGATGGTGAGTGTGGAGGTGGTGGAAACGACGGCGACTGAGGCGGAGGTGGGAATGATAAGTTTTTCGGCCGGAAGGTAGCCGAACGTGAACGTGGTGGAGGCGGGAATGACGGTGATTGTTGAGGCGGCGGGAACGACGGCGAATGCGGAGGCGATACGTATTGCGGTGACGGCCCGTACTGCTGGGATGTGCCTAGGGCAAATCTAGCACTTGTCTGAGAATGTGGATCGAATTGCGACTGGAGGAATCCGGGTGACGGAAGTGGTGTTGAATACTGTGTTTGGGCATGTGCGTCGTAACCTTGCTGATGGAGGTAATCAGTTGGTTGTTGGAGCTGCTGATCTTGTGCCTGGAGCTGCGACTGCTGGTGACCTTGGTACTGCTGTTCGTGACCTTGGTATTGCTGTTCCTGACCTTGATACTGCTGTTCATGGTCCTGGTACTGCTGTTCATGCCCTTGGTACTGCTGCTCATGTCCTTGGTACTGCTGCTCATCTCCTTGGTACTGCTGCTCGTGACCTTGAGGCTGATGAGCATACACAACACCTCGGTCAAAGTCAGAATATTCCAACTGCGACTGATGTTCGTGACCCTCATTATCCACCGGAGACTCATCCCCATCAAAGACCCGTGTAAGCCTCCACGAACCTGTGACAGGCTGCTGCTGCTGCTGCTGCTCCATTTGTAAGAATCCAGGAGATTGTTCCCTAGGCGCGATCGGCGACAGCGGAGACCGAAAAGAAGAATTTGGTGGATTAGGGTCTGTGGGTGTGTGCAGCGAAAATTGAGAAGCCTGGGCTGGATGCTGATAGTACTGTTGGGTGCTGTCCTCCGATAAATGGAAAGTGGAATACGGCCGCTGCTCTTGCTCCCGGGATGCCATTGTTTATAAGTGGAATATGATCTGGGTCTGGGTTATTCCGAGTCGTGTGATATTTTTTATTACTCTGAAAGTGAAGTCTTGGAAATGTGTGTGTGTGTGGGGTCGGGGATATGATATCTATGCAGGCGCCAAAAGACTAGGGTGAGGTACTCTTTTTCTTATTCTTCCAAGCCAGACAATATGTTAGCCAATAAATGGGTCAAAAAGAAAAAAGAGCGCGAAGGAATGTATGGACAAATAGAAAAGAAAAGCCCGTGATCGTGAGAGTGGGGGGAAGCAGAAGCAACGATTGAATAGAGATATATACCAAGATAACGTACCTACGAAGCGCGAACAACCCCTTCCCCTAATGCAAAGACGATTCGACTTCCAGTGCAAATGCGGCGATAGGAAAAGCAGAAAGCAATTGCGTACGGCAGAGATCAAAGCAAGAGAAAGAAAGTCTATGGCAGGGCTGAGATGTTCGGCGCCTACAACTTTGTGGAGAGATGGGATGGGATGGATGGATGGGTGCCGCTGCGGTTACGACGCACTCAACTGGATCGAGGGGTGGGCAACTCAACGGTACTGGGCAGCGGCTATGTAGGTCCTGCAGTAGCAAGAAAACCGGTAGACGGTACGAGTACAGTAAAGAAAGCAGGTAAAGGTAGAGAAGGGTTCAGAACCAGGGGGGGGTGAGGGGGAAAATGGTGTTTTTGTTTCTTTCCTTCTGAAGACAGTAGTAACGATGAGAGTACAGAAGGTTCTCCAACAGTAACAAATAACAAATCCAACAGGAAATCTAGACACAGATTGGACAGATAGACACAGTAAGAAGGGGAGGAAGTAGAAGGACTGCAAGAGGGGGGGGAAAGGCAGGAATTGGCCCACAATTGGTACTTTTTATGATACCTCCCACAACTCTGCCCAGAGTCATCCACCCAGCAAATACTCGAACTGTAAACCCACAACCTTCTCCTCCTTCACTTCTTTTCTGCCTTTCTCCACTCCAGATTCTGCCCACTCAGGTGAGACGCACTCAATTCTCGCATACAGACATCGGCTATTGGACGCCCGTGACACAGCTTGTATGCGATAACCCAGGCTCACTCACACCTGCATTCTTCTTCTCTCGCGATGGGTTCTCCTCCATCCACCGGCCTGTTCTTGTCCCCCCCCCCCCTCCGTGCGCTAGCGAGGAGAGTAGACACGGGCAATCACCGATTGGCGACGGTCCGTCTTCCAATCACCGTGCGTAGAGAGGGAGTGGATGAATCCTTGCACGTGTTCATCCTTTCAGATCCTTGGATGATAACTTTCGATATCTGTAGAGGGCGCTTGATTACTGGACGACCACGGCCGTTTACGAAACTTCTATTAAACTTATAACTAGGATATGCCCCCCCCCTTCCGTTATGTCAGACTTTTCACCTTGCAAAGAACAAGGGAGAGGGAGGGAAGGGAGAGTACTCCGGGGGAGAAGATTTACATACAAAGTTGTATCGTACCGTATCGAAAGAGGCTGTGCCTTTCTGTTGGTTTGTTGTTATTCGCTCCAGCGGGAGAAAAGAACCCACACCTTCCCTGGAATCACCCCCCAATCCATCACAAACTATTCCTCATCAATCTACCCTTACCAACATGGTTCTGTCAAAATCTACAGATCCGGAATTGCGAGTTGCTGTGTATGCGAGGTGATGCAGAACATGCATATCGAAAAGAGAATAAAGGTGACGTCCGTGCAGAGTCCACCAACCAGCATGCGCGATGAGGACGGTCGGTCTCGCCGCTTTTTGACATTGATGGGATGGAGGCGTTCCTGATCCGGTCACTGGGTGGATCTCTCTCCCACACGAGTCGTTGGCAGGTCTGGGCTTCTACTCTATAATACAGACCTGATATTATACATGCGTAAGTTGTAGCTATCTATCGCGCGCGTGTCTCAACAACAAGCGTCTCGAGAGAAAGGAAAATTTTCTCTCTCTCTGGATCTGAAGAGAGAAGAGAAAAAGGAATCATGCCCGTTTTCCTTTCTGCACTTTCTATAACAACGCAATGCCGGTCAGTCAATTATGATCACCCCCAGTGACATTTAATGAGGGACTGATGCATTTTCCATGTGTTGGAATGAGGAGTTAGTTCAATTCCCTGCTGTGGATCTTGATAGGTAAAAGGATATAACCCACTACTTGAGGAACAACTACCCGTGTGGAGTGCATCTCATAAACATCTCCCTCCAATCGAACAGTTATCTATACTTTAATATTCACCCCCAGCACTTGATTGGACTTCAAGAATCCCCCTCGAGTGAGACCCTGTGAATATCACATATGGATTAAGCGAGACAGCAGCTCTGTGTCCAGAAGCATGTGACCGTACTCTGCATACCCATTATCAATTATGTGTGTTGGCTCTCTCTCTTTCTCGGGTCTAGAGTTCTGCACTTGAGCTTGGAGATAATAATTTTATTGATGCCACCGCATGGCATATTACGCCACATAGACTCCTCCCAATCGTCCTATAGATTCTAAACAAGACCTAGATTCGCACACAACCGCCGGCGGCACACACCGGTCGGTACTGGGACCTCCTTTTCTCTTTTCTTCTTCTACTCCTTTTACGAGGAGGGGGAGGAGAAGAATCGGCCCGGCGGTGCTCATGCTTTACCGCTTGGTGTTCGGGTACGGTACATATTACTGGTTAAACCCTGTCCAGTAGTATGTGCTTCCCCGAGGGGGTCATCAGTTCAAGTATTGGTAGTACATACAACCTCGTATTCAATGTCCATTTTGATAGAGATACATATCCCCAAGAGAATGGTCATCATCCACACTACTTTGGTCCTTATCTACGTAGTACTACCCTCTTGGTAAGACCTACTTGCTCTATTTCAGAGAACGTTTAAACTTTACCATACAATATTGCCAGCTGTCACTCTTCAAACATAATTAGTCACGGTGTTTGATCGTCTGGATCAGTTTCATTCGCTGGCTCAATTATATCTGCGCGGAGAAAGGTGAGGTACATCTATTAAGAGATTCAAACCACTATGTAACGCTTGAGGTCTAGAAGTGAGGTATATATCACATTATGGCCTACGGAGTAACTATAACCTTACTATTAATTCGTGATTATATAGTTCATATAGCAATCTGGCTAATGATTAAAGCTATGATATAAATATAGACAATTACTTACGCAACAAACAGGCTGCTTCTCTATCGGCTAACCAATTCATCCACCCCTACAAAAAAAAAAAAAAAAAAAGAGAGGCTCTAGCTCGCGACGTATTTTTGGCACTCTCGCTACACACAAATGAAAACAAGCTCAATGAGCCGACATCTATATACCCAAGTCCCAAAAGAACCACATCGGGAAAACCACACCGAGCGCAAAGAAATACCTCGCCTCCTTCCAAAAACAGAGACGAGAGAACATATGTACCGATTTCCAGTTTATGCTTCACGGAGAGGAGGGGTGTTTACCTGGTATGGTGGACATGCATGACAACCGGTACCTGAGTATGCACGATACGATGCACGATATCAACGGTATGGTTTTTAAGTACCGAGAGCACCTTTTTGCAGATCAAAAAGAGAGGAGACTTTATTCAGGTACACTCCAAATCCGGGAAACATATCCCCTCCATGCGAGTTCGTTTGAGCATCTATGTATCTCGCATATCGACGATCCTACAAAATTGTTGGTGGTATGAAACAAGAAAAGGAAAGGAATACCTTGCTCGCCGCTTCGGTTCTGAGTCGTGTCGTGTGGTCTCATGCCCAATTTCGCAGAAGGAGGTGGTGGGGTGTCATTGTTTCTCGCTTCTTCGGATGGACGACCCTCGATTTATGCCATTGATGAGTGAGTGGATGAGAGGACGAGAGCGAGTGTACTGTGCCCCTGGGGGGGATGATTGATGCCTGGGTTTCTGTGCCATAGACATGCGCGACATGTGGATGCGAATTACGGTTGCAAGAATCCCGAGACAATCTCTTATAAAGCAGGTTACCGTTGCCTACGCGCTAGGGTTCTTCAATAAGATGGAGACAAGTAGTTTTCCGTGGACCATTTCCACTCGGGAACTCACACTCTCTCACGTGTGGTTTTTTGGCAGCATGGCCGGGGTCAACGTCGGAGTAGCTTTTCGGGAGTTTGCAGGTATTAGAGGGGGGTAAGAGACGTTTTTTCGGCTTCTTGCAGTATTTTGTTTTGTTTCACTTTAGTTTTCATTTGTTATTTGGTCCGTGCCGGCGTGGCGGAAGGGAATCTCCATGGTTACAATACTTAAAGTTGAGAGTACCGGCTGAATAGTTTATACTTGTCTTTTGGAAGAATATCACCAGTACCCCCAATTGAGGTGCGACAAACGGGTTCAATTTTTAAACAGCCGAAGGTTTGTGTAAGGATTGTAATAGTCATTATTCCTAGAAACGGATCCTCTACGATGATAGCTGTGATTATTGGGCAGAGAAAGGGAAGAAAAGAGGAAAAGAGGAAAAGAGGAAAAGAGGAAAAGAGGAAAAGAGGAAGAGAGGAAAAACGCCAAACACTCCAGCTATCCAGAAAACCCTCATACAGTGATAATATCCCTTTCTTCCAGTCCTCGGCACCTGTTACGAAAGTCCTCATAATCTCCACGTAACATCCCCCAGTACTCATCCCTCAATCATACTCTCTAGAACCTTCTTGATAGCCTTGACAACCTCGACCTTTACGTTTTCGGGCACGGTCTCCTTCACCTGCTTCTCGACATCCGTAATAAGGTCATTGAAGTTCCCAATCTTAGCGTCCTGGGTCCGTAGCCGCTCATGGCAAAGCTTCTTGGTATCCTCATACCACCCTGACTCACGGAGGAGATCAAGTAGCATTGTCTCTAGCCTAATTCACCACCAGTTAGCTCACCTGGCACAGCAACAGAGAGAGGGAAAACACACCTTTCGAGCTCCCCAGACTCTAAAAGACGGCGGTTGATCTCCGCACGGAGAATGGGGTCCTGTGCGGATGGGCTATGCGATTGTGAGGACGTCATTGTAGTTATGGGGTGGGGAGATTTTTTTCCTTCGCGGTTGTTCGTGAATCAGGGTGTCGCGCGCGCGAAGTTGGGAGGATCGGCGTTGGGAGGTGAGCTATGGGCTGCCAAGACAGGGTCTATGGCACGGGCCATGTGCCACAAAGAATTTTTATAAATTACTTTTATGCAAACATTCTTCTATATAATGCAGTGAGAGTCTAGGTCGATCGATTATGTATGAGGGAGAGACGTGTGGGGGGGGGGGACTGTCTAAGAAGAAAGAGCCTCCTATTCGCATTGTGTGCAAACACACTCAGCATGTGCCGTCGTTGAGCGTTGTATGCATGTAGATATGCCGTTTATTCGTGAGGGGGGGATAGGATAAGGACACAGAGCGCATTAGAGTACAAAGGTAAAGATAATCCAGAATCGTAATTCGCTTGACCGGATTCTAGAACGTCATTGTAGTCGTCATCTGTATGGTTAATATTCAAAGTTGTGACCACTGAGTTTTGTGTGTGGTGTCGTGGGACCTGCGTGGAAAAAAGATCACTAGCGCCCACGCAAGGGCAAGATCCCCGGTGAACATTTATTATTCACCCGGGGCGGAAAAACACCCCCAAAACGCATAAACCAGCGAATACATACAACCCTCCTAGAAATAGTAGTGATTAAAGGGCTATAAAAAAAAAAACACGATCGGGGGGGTGGGGGGATGAATCTGGGGAGGTGTGCTTTAACGTTAAGTGTAATTAAAGAGGCTCTGTTACTCAAGGATATCGGTGACCTAAGTGAAGTCAATATCGCTGTGGAGACTAAGTAGTAGATGGACCTAATGAGTGAACCAGACCTAGGCTATTACGGATCTTAGATAAACGTAGGACTACATGTAATAAAACCCCAAGTAATAAAGAAAAAATAACTATCCCAAAGACACGAAAATAACTCTATCGAAACAAACTAATCAATAACCAAAACACCCTACCTACTAAAAACCTTCATCACAGTACACCCCATCCCAAAATCACAACCCATCACTCGCAACCTCTTCACAAACCTCTGCATATAAATAATAATAAAAACTCCACACACACACACACACACCTAACATAATCCACCAAAACAGGAAATACCAAAGAACAAATCTCTCCCTCACCTAGAACCATTCTATCTTTAGATACGTAACTCCTCTTTTTCTGCATCTCAATTTAGAAACTCCTTTTTTTTTTTTTCTTTCTTTTTTTCCCCCCCTCATGCATTAAATTACGCCATAACGTGACTTACTCAAATATAGTAACACCACCACCACTCATAATATTAATAGAAATTTTTTTCTTTCTGAACCCTAGAAAAACGTACCTAAGTAGCTACTCATAAAACGGGTATTGCGCATTACGGAGAATTTATCTATGTCTTATAGTCTGTGGTTTCTTGGCACATGTCTGTGGGTTAAGGTGTGGTCTGTGTGCTAGTGAAGTTTTTTCTAGAATATCATTGCTTTTTTCTCTCTCTTCCTGAGTCTACTAGTAGTATTACTAAAGTATAAGAGAACCTCTAGGTGGTTGTATTAGTTATAATATACTAGGTTATTCAAGTGTCAATGTATCTTAAAATCAAAGGATTAAAAAGATAATTACTGTAATACACCTTACTATATACCTAATATTAAGAATAAGTATATAATTATATCGAGTGATAAGTCATGATTATAATTAATACTTCAGTGCATATATATCACCTGATTGCACCCTACCTACCGTATTAAGACCACTACTAGCCCCCCTCGAAAGACAGTCTGATACAGAATTCTTATTCCAACATCCAGCTGCAGCACGACGATCATGCCAACTACCGGCAGTATACCGATTATCATTACACATGTACTCTAGTTCAACAACCCGGCACCACATCACTGTAACCCCGCACAGACGATCTCTTGCATAAAGTGCCCTGCCGGTTAAAAAACCGGTACTGTATTGTATATAGCATATGTAAACAGCCGTTTTCCATCCATCCATCACTACCTCCCCCTCCCACTACAATAACTTTTCTACCTCATCTTTTTTTCGTACCCCCCCTGCGTATCACTAGAACTACATCCCATAAGGTACCTCTTCAGATACCTGCACTTTTCACCTCGTAACAGGAAGGAAAAAAATAAACTAGACCCGCACAGCAGATAAATGTAATGATACTGGACTCGAGCCAAAACAACAAAACAAACATCCCCCCAACCCTAAACCCCTCAACTCGCTCAGCCCAATATAAAAAAAATAATAACCCAAGATGATATCCAGAAGAAGTTAAAAAAAAGGGTAATAATAATTGTTGTGACACAACAAAATAAGTTAGAAAGGAAAATAAATCTGTACTATTCAAAAAAAGAAATAACCACCACAAACTAAACAAAAAAAACCCCCGCAAGTGAATTTCCTACAAAGACTTTTTCTAATCCGTCATTCTAATGCAAGGGGCCTCGTAAGTGGCTCAATAGAAAAACGGACGAAAGCCAAGAAGAAGCAAAAAAAAAGCAAATGAAGAGGCAATAAAAACCACAACTAAGCTCATGACTCCATTGCGTATTGGCACCCAAGCCAAGTCAAAAACCCCCCCATCCCCATCACTATAACACACCTCCTGGTAGCACCCCTGGTAATGTGATACCTTGCTCCCTCCCGTATACGCTAGCCCCACTGCTACCCGGTATCCCAGGCCCCCCACTTCCACCTTCGAAATTTCCATTTCGTCTCAGCATAAACATCGGTTTTCGTCCCTCCCTATCAAGCTGCTTGAATAATATCAACGGCTTCTCGTCGAGTCCCAAACATCGCTCCTGGTCCCCATGCACAATGTACAATGCGTATTGTCGCCAATCAGCCTGGATGTTGTATCGTTTCAGCGCAGCGGGAAGAACCTTGTAACAAGGATCTTCCATGGATACCCTGAACGACTTGAATATTTCGACGGTAGGTTGTGACCCGCCAGTAGTAGCAGGCTCCTCATACTCAGCTGCCCTAACAGGTCGGCGAGATACTTCAGGCGGTTTATGCGATGGCGTAGATGTATGACTAGGGATTGTTCCTGATAGGTGGTGTATTGTTGATGGGGAAGTCGGTGAAGGCATAGCAGATGAATCCCGAAGATCTCTTACAGTTCCATTGGTAGCTGTTGGGGGTGGTTCATACTCATTTCTTACAGTATCCGGATATGTTGGATGAGTAGGTGATGCATTCTTTGGAGTTCCAAGGATGAGTTTCTTCATCGAAAACTTTCTTGACAAACCTTTTGCACCTGGCGTAGGCAATAGGTTTGGGTTATTGCTAACAAAAGGTGGGTCCTGTACCTGCTCTCTTTCTCGGGCCTCCCGCTCATCTCTCTCTCTCCGCTCTCGCTTAATAGTCTCCCGCCGCTCTGTTTCACGTTCACGTTCTTGATCCCGGGTTGATACCGTGGGTTCAGAAGTGTATCCGAGCGGCGTAGCTAATGGGGGTTGGGAGCTATATGATCCACCCTGCGAAAGAGGCGTAGGAAGAGCCTTGTCCTTGTTCTTGACCAAGCGCCAAACTGGTAATAGCTCCTCGCGCAATTTCAGGAACGAGTCCTGCATTTTCTGGAGCTCGCGCTCAGCCTGTAGAATCCTTTCATCGCGCCGACGGATGATACCAATTAAGCGCTGTATATCGTTTTGTGTGGCAGCCTTCTCGTTTTCATCGGCATCAGCGGCTGGGGTATGCGATAAGTCACCAATCAGCACCAGCTATTCACAAAGAGGGGGGGAGGGTGCAATAAAGAAAACACGGAAATTTTATACGGGGGTAAGGGTAACATACACACAGGGACGTAATGTTCCGGGTCGATCGGTACTCCATGAGCAATTTTAACATTGTAGGTGTTTTTCAAGATTGTCAGTCTGTGCCCCACACTCCTTATTCCTATATCCTGTAGTTCGCTATGGTTGAGATGGATAAGAGCCTCGCCATCGATTCCCTCATCTGTAGATCGATCAAATCTCCCCCCATCGATCAGAAACAAAGTAACACCACAGCAACCCTCCTATATCCCATTTCATCCCATCTAAGAGTGGGTGATGGAGGGGTAAATGAAGGGGAAAGCAGAGGGGAAGGGGAAAAGAAAAAAAAAGACCCACCTATAAAAGACTCCCGATATTGATCCAGCCCTATTGAAGCGATATAGGTCCCAACATCCTCACCATCCCATTCCGAGATGTGACGTTCAGGAATGTCTCCATCTCGTTGATATGTGGGGGTATGCTGGCCACCGTCCCGGGAGGGAATGGAGCTTGTCGGAGAATCCGGCTGGTAACTTGGGGAGGGCATACCAAGTTCAGGTATTGACGGGAATTTCAGGGCGACGGGAGGCGACAGCGGAGGGAGACTAGGGGGAGAAGACCCCGAAGAGCTCGGGGTTCGTTGTTGGAACGTTGTGGGGACCTTGAGTGTGATTGTGTTGTTGGCGTCGAGCTCGCTGGGAGAGGCGAGAGGGGGGTAACCTACGGTTTCCCAGAGTGGAGAGTGGTCCTCGTACGGACGCGAGAGGCGGGCTGATGTCTTTTGATCCACGTTTGCTGGTGGCAGAGGGTGAGGAAACGTGCAGGTGAAGTTCCTGGGCGACGATGATGTATGTAGACAGGGTAAGGGGTGTGAGGGGATAGGGAGGATAGGGTGTGTGAGAGTAAGTGAGTAAGTGAATGTGTGAGTGAGTGTGTGGGTTAGGTTGATGTATGTATTGTAGTGGGTGGGTGGATAGTTGTAGTAGTATTTAGTGGGGGGGGGGGTAGTGAGTGAGTGAGTGAGGTTAGTTACTTAGGCAGTATGTAGGTGCTGTAGGGGGGGCGTGGTGTCCAGTCCAGTCCAGTATAGTACACAAAGCGGTGGTATCCACAGCTGCAAAAGCAGGAAACAAACAGGGCCCTGAACTTCCCCCCGGACTCCTATAGCGGCCACTACGATCCTTGGGAGGGAAAAAGAAAAGAAAGAAAGCAATTGAATTGAATATTATCCCAGAGAATGCAAGAAAACATGCATAACAAGTATGAATAAAATATAATTAAAATAATAAAAAGATTCAGAAAAAAACCAGGTCGAGACGGAAACGAACCCGATGGGGGGGGAGGGGGAAGGGGAGAGCGTGACGGACAAAAAGGAGCGGATGGGCTTTTTCTTTCTTTCTGGTGACGAGGGGAAAGGGAAAGAAAAGAACAGAAGAGAGATTTATCGAATGTTTTGTGAAATGAGATAGGCCAAGCTAAGGACCCCCTCCCTGAAATAAAGAAGCTTCCAAATTAACAATATCTAAGTGGAGAATGCTACATACACATACTCTACCTACCACTGCTGGCTGGCTGGCCAGTGCACAGACAAGCCAGCCAGCCAGCCAGCTAGCATGCACACTTTCCCCTCTTCCGCTGAAGGTCCCCCCCCTGTCAATTTGCACGTCGTCGCGGCGCACAAAGATCAGGGAGCGCATAAGTTACAACCAGCTGCACCCTACGAGGATCGAAAAAAAGAAAAGAAAAGAAAAAAAAAAGAGATCCTACCCAATTGAGGAATGGTCCCCCCTCCCCCCCCGGAAAAATAGACGCAGAGTAATAGACCGGAGAAACTCTGTCTTCACGTCATGCAACCGGTTAGTGAGGAGGTTGGGAGGGGAGGGAGGTAATTGATGTTTGTCAATAATGCTGGCAGCAGACTTTCATACTGCCTGATACGTGCGTACCAGGCCAGTTCCAAAACAAAACTACACTTGACTCCGGTTTATCATACAAACAAGTATTACCTACCTCCACACATGAGGCGAACGGCGAATGGAGTTTCAAACGAGTGTTTTAGTCTCAATAGTAATAATACAGTATCAGGATTCATATCCCTCTTGTGTCATCGTGAGTAATCTATATATAGTAGCTAGCTAGCTAGGCGGGTAGTAGGATAGAAACCCAGTAGAGTGCTCTAGTTTAATTATAATTTGGATCAACATCTATTTAATAACCGAAGCAGGTCCCAAGACTATTAGACGCACCAGAAGGTTGTGAAACTGGTACTCGGTTTGACGATCACTCGTTTCTGCATGTGACAACCTCAAAGATATGGAAACGACCTCAAAATAGGTTATCCTGCATACTTCTACCAAACTCTTCTTGGGATGCTTTAGGAAAATAGAACAAATCAAGTCTAGCACAGCAAGGATCAAAGTCATGGCATATCACTCGATAGCCCAGTACCAACCAACCAACTGGAACGTCTCAATATAACCGTAGATTGATAATTAATTATATGTAGGTATTTCATAGTCTGGGAATGAGACTAGATATTTCATAGCTGGTTTAAACGGTGATATATGAATAAGATTACTAGCATGGATTAGATCTGGGGAGACGTATCTAGAGAAGGTGGTGTTCCGAGGTCACTAAATAATGATTCAAAAGAGCAAGTTTTAGAAAAAAACAATACTTCTACTAATACAAATGTAAATAACGTACTCTAAATGTCGAGCAGAGAAAACAAAGTACTATAGCTAAGAAAGAAAACAAAGCTAGTACTAACCAATGAATAAAGAAAGAAAGAAAAAGCACTATAACCAAAAAAAACAAAGTACTATAAACAAGAAAGAAAAAGAGAAATCCCCAATCTCCAACGGGGGCGGAAACAAAGCAGAAACTAAATACAGGAAAAACACCGAACCTACATGTACATATAATCCCCTCGACCCTCCAACCCTTGGATCACCAAATCCACACAATCATCCAGCCCAGTAAGCTCCGACCTATGCCTTGCAATATCCAAAGCCGACATGCCATAGTCATCCACGGCATCATTCCATGAACCATGACCCATAAACGGACCCACAAGCTCATTCATCCCACACTCCACAGCCAGGTGCAACGCTGTCCGCCCCAAACTATCCCGAGAATCAAGCACCGCACCACTCGAGATCAACAACTCTGCAGTCTCCAACTTACCAAAGAGCGCAGCCCAATGGAGGGGAGTCTGGCCGCCCTCATTCTTACCAGAGATGTCAGCGCCACCCGCCAACAACACGCAAACAATCCGTACAGTCACAGAGTCTGACGCCGGTGACCCGATAGCTGCATGAAGTGGTGAAGACTTATCCGTAGCTAGGGTTAGTGTGTTAGCACTATGGGCGACGAGCAAGGTAACAATCTCGACATCCCCAACAAAGGCAGCACAAAACACAGGGGTGAGCTGGCCAATAGGCTGTGAGTCAAAATCTCTCAAATTACTGGGGAGGAGACAGTTATCCGAGAACTGATAGTCGGCAGGATAGTATGAGGAGCGCCTGGTTGGCTCCAAACCCTGCTCGTTGATGTCCTCGCCATAGCTAAGTAGCATCTGGACCAGTTTGTAGTACCCATTAGCAGCTGCAAAACAGAGGGGGGTGGTTTTATGGCTCTCGGGGATAACGGGTAGCAGGATTGGGAGCAAGAGGAGATCAAAGATCTCTAAACCTTCCACCTGGATCAGGCGCGCAACATCGTGAGCATCAAGCCCAGAGTTTGAACCAATCTCGACGATGAGTTCATTTGGGAGGTGGTAGAGGAGGAACATGTTTCGAGGGTTAGGAAGTGGAGTTAGATAGTGGGGGTAGGAAGAATAAAACTGGTAATAGGGAAGTGAAGAGAAAGAGGTAAAATGTAGAAAGATGGAGAACCGATGAAGGGGAGGGGGAGAAAATTGGGTTTCCTATATAGTCAGAGAAGGAGCTAGTGAAATAGTTAATAGAAGAGAATATTGACGTATACTCGGGGGGGGGGGGTATTGACGTATACATCTCTAGAATATAGAAGTAGTTAAGGTTAGTTAGGTAGACTAACAAACTCTGCTAGGGATTTATCGTAGACATGGTTATGAACTAGCTATAGAATTCAAGTGGTAATCCCACATACTTAAGTGAAGATCCCATAAAAAATAATTATATAGGGATAGTCTACTATTAACTACATGTATATGTGGCGATAACTCCGAGCGCTACAAAACATTTTTAAGCGACCAAACACATCCTCTCTATAGCTATAATCCGGGGGTTTTTATACGTATTGCTGGTCCAGGTTAAAGATGCCTAAGTACGTGCGCACATGTGTTCCTAGATCGACAACCGCTAAATCTTGCGTTAATCAAGCGCAAGGGCATTAGTACTTATGTCACAACCCCCGGGGTTTATCACCCAGGAATAAATCTATTAGTATTCGCAGCTAACACGATCATGATCTATTCTATTCTTACGAAAATCTCAAGTCGTAAGACTCTCTGTTGCTCCACATACACATGCCCCCACATCATACAAGCCTTCAAAATACTGCTATCTAGGCATACATATATCAGCATTTATCTCACCACTGTATGTATTAGTACTAGGGAGGAGAGGGAGTAACATAGCACTTAATAAGAAACACCTACATTAGTATCTCGCCTTCGTCTTTCGTACTATGTAAGATTTCCAAAGTTGTACTAGAGATTATTTCAGATCTACGCACGGACAAGAATACAATACGCCGGGTTTAATACTAGCTCAAGTCCCCTAGTCCCCCCTAAAGAAAACGTTATGTACTACAGAAGGGGTTAGAACCCCACTAAAGATAAAAATGTTTAAATATTCCACTCCGCACAGTACTCAACCTACTAGAATGTAAACTCAGTCTACGTAGCCAAATACCACTACACTGAACAGTCAGCTTCTCGCCAGCCTACCTATGAACTATTCTTTTCCTGTGAATACATAGGCTTATTATTAGAGGTGCTGTAGATCCTAGGATGAGTAAGGTCGCGTGGGATGGCTCAAGTGCTTTGGTGGTTGCTGTTAATTGGTATTGGTTGTTGTAGGGGGTGAGGGTTCGCCTTTTTGAAACCTTTCGCGTAGGGTTTCAGGTGAGTACATGTAGTTTTTGAGAACACTTATGGATGGCTTATGGTTTCAAGGCTGGATCATTCTAGCTTGGTCTTTTGAGCGATCAATCTCCTTTTCTGGAAGATAGTAGCCACATGTAGCTCTATTAGGATATCCAAGTGCTGAGCCGGTAAACGCCCAAGTATTAAAAGCAATAATCATATTTTCTTAGATCTTAATATAGTGCCTTGTTTTCGGAGATTCTTGCCTGCGATAACTAAAAGAGTATGCTGTCTTGTAGATAAATACATGTAACATAAGCCATCCCCGACACCATGCATGAGCATTACGAATCCCTTTCCACCTGCTGCTAAATTAAGTGAGGGAAGAGCCAAAAGCAAAGTAAGCAAAATCAATCTCTATCTTCATACACCGCCCGACGCCTCCAGTCAAAAAAGTAAGAAAAAGTTCATGCATAACCCATCAATAACTCGTTCCATCACCCCCGGGGCTGTTTTGTGTATGTCACCGTCCACATATATAGGCCACCCTTCAGCATACATAATAATAGTAATAGTAATAATAATAATACTAGAAAGTCAACTGTCAAACAGAAACGCCATGTTTTGATCTTCCTCTCCCTTTATGCTCTCGAAGTTTTGTGATCCATATCCAAAAAAAAAGGGTTGGAAAAAGAGCCAATAGTGATCTATTAAAATATTCTAGATATCTTTCTTCTCACTATCTTCGCTACTGCTGCTGCTTTCTTCATCTTCATCTTCACTCCTTTCATCAACAGCATCCTTCGTGAGAACGTATCTCTTGGCAATTCTCAGGATCAACCACAGCCAGAACAGGTTAACTACCTGCAAACTGCCTAAGAGAACGATCGCGACACCCTGAGCTAAGCCTGACTTGTAACTCCCACCCTCCCAATCAAGTACCCAGGGCCCCACACTCTTGAACTCGGTCAAGACACTGTATAAGATTCCCAAATTGAGGTAATGCCGCATGTATATCCACACAAAAATGAAGAACGCAAAATAAGGCCCAGTGAGCCAGTGGTCGAGATAGTTCAATGTCTTTGAGGTAGCGAGGAAGAAATCGGATATATCGTGGGTAACAAAGACGGCAAGACCAATCCATGTGAAGTGGTAACGGTAGCTCAAGGCGATAAGGCTAAGGGTGACAACGTGATGCAAGACGAGTTCTTTGAAATCTTTGCGGGGCTTCTCGAGCTGGAGAAGCAGGACAATGCCTTGTTGGAGCCAGTATGCAGCCTGGAGGAGATAGTAGGCCTTGAATTCGGCGGTGTGAGTGCGGTGGGGATACATTTCATAGTAAGCGGTGCTGTTGAAATACCAAATTGGGGTTTGGTACATAACATATAACCCGAAAGGGCCAAATACGGAAAAGTAGATTGCCGTGTATGACTGTTCCATGAAGCGGGATACCTTGGCCTTTCTGGTGATGTTGTTGTAGAATGCAATTGGGCGAAGAAGCTGCAGCATCAGGAACTCGCGAGTGAAGCTGAAGAGAAAGGTATAGAAAAGAACGAACGCCAGGTCACGAGAGCCCTTATCATAGTGGGGTCGAGTTGGGGCATGAGAGTTCGGATCCGGAGGGAGAGGGTAAGAGAGAAAAAGGCAAGCATGGAGGGGATTCGAGGGGGAGGGATTGACTGCATAGCCTAACAGAGCGAGGACCATTACGATGAGGGGGTTCACTGAGAGAGGGGGACTTTTGTTAGCATCCTGAGACTTCAATCCGAGTGTTCGGGTAGTGGGGTGAAGTTTAGGGGTTACGTACACCATGTTTTACGATAGGATAACTCCCGATACCAGGTAAAGAAGGTTGTTGGTTGTGACTTTGACATTGATAGCTTTCTCCTTCGCTGCTTTGACGCGGCTCTCTGTTAGGATAGAAAAAAGACAATCAGTATCGCTGTTGAGGTAGAGATGACTTAAGGGGTTTCGAACGTACCTGATCTTTCGTAGTGGGCAGCGTAGAGACAGCTGGAGCTGACGTATCACCAACCCTAATGTCCCCCCCTAGCGATGACTTTCTCCTTTCCCGACCCATTCCCCAGTTTTTTTTGTTCTTATCTTGTTATTAATCCGCTTGGGTTTTCGTATCAGAGTGTTTTGGAGGTCTGATGGAACGCGAAAGGTCTTTTGGAAGCTTAACAAGCCAGTGGCAACGACAGCAGTGGGATGGATGGCAGAAACGTCGAGCTCGAGATTAAAAGTAGGTACTGGTTTACAAGTTTCTGTGAGATGGGCGAGAAAAACCAGTATGTATTTAAGGAATTCAAGAAGAGAAAGAAGGTAAGCAGGAGGTGATATGTGTGCTTCGGAAGAACCCTTCTGGAAGAAGACCCTGCAACAAAAATTCAGGGAGAGACGCGGGTAACCCTGGACCTTACTATGTTGGGATCCTTGGCTCCGGGGGGAGGGAACGATCTCCAGGGAAGAAACGTTCCGCCAACGGTTAGGATGGTATTTTTACTGGGTAGGGACAGTGTAAGGGATCCGGACATCGGGATCCGGCATAGCGAGGTGCGACTGTGCTCTATGGTGGAGTACCCTCGCTATGCCGGACCCCGATGTCCGGATCCCTTGCGGTCCCGAATAGTTTTATTACCACAAGTTTCACAACCAAAATATACAATTCACTATCTCCGTCTAGGGATGTTATTTCCATCACTAACAGTTTATAAAGCTCAACTTTAAGCTTAGGACTTTAGCGAGTGGTTTAAGCCTCTTAAGGCTAGATGTGGATATTTGACCCCTCGAGTTACTGAGGTATTTGCTATACCGTAATTCTTGCTACCTCATACATATGAGATAACTAGGGAGATTAAGCCCCTGATATTATACAAATAATATTTGCTGTCCCAGGCCCCTTAGCAGCCTAGGTTGCCCACCTAGTAGTTCGGGCCGGTGATGGGGTGTTCCGCTTGTGAAATTCACACTATACATGTATTCAACTTATACTATAGAATCATTCTCTTTTGTGTTATGTGCTTATCTGCCTTGATTTATCAGCTCTTGTTGTCACCACGGGTGCCCCGGATGCATGTCCTGTCAGCCATTCTTCACCTACACACCCTCTCACTCGGCATTAATGTCACACAGATGAAGACCAATAGGAGGCTTCGTCACCTTTCGGAATTGTTTCGGAGGTGGGGAACATGCAACGTAACATATAATTTATTTATTTTATACCGCGGAATTCCGTAGTTAGGTCTTATTACCTATGACTCATAAATCCCGTATGATATTTATGTGGTCAGGACCTTGGATATAATAGGGTTTTACGTATGTACCTTGGGGGAATTATATGTACATGTAGTTAAGGTGCATGTTGGGTCAGTGCTGTTGTGATGTTTCCCACGAAGTTAATATATTGTGAAAGTTTTAGCTTAAGAAATTACATAGAAATAAAGAAAGTACATGTAAGTATTGCGGATACATCTTTTATAGTACGTACATGTAGGCTCAGAAAGGCGAGTGACATTCTATGAATCTTAGAGGCTCTGTAGAATGTACATGTACAGCCGTGTCCAACAAATCCCGGTGCCCCCCCCCCATAGTAGCATCAAAAGAGTTTATTCACCTAGCTAGTAAACTACTCCCCAGGGAATCGAACCAGGGGCCTCCTGGTTCGTCCCTGTGCCAAGGAAATCATCAATTGTCTGAAGTCCTATCCCGGTAGGCCAAGTGGCCTACCGGTGGTATTTTTTGAGAGCCAGCAGCTCCCATAATCCCATACCGATGTATAGCTGTGTCCAAATAGTTCCTAGAGCTCCTTATAACAGCGGGGATCATTTCCTGGGATACACCAACAACTATAAAGGCCTTCAAAGAGAAGTATTGGCTGACAGGACTCGATGGGGACCACATACATCACTTGGTGAGGCAAAGGGTACCCAAAGTGTTAGTTTTCTTGGACCCTTTTTATAAATTTATGTTCCTTATAGTAATCCCTTTAGTCTTCAAATGTATTCTCAGTATTTGTGGTGCTGAGGTTTGTGGGTTTGCCGTTGCTGTGGGGGGCTCCGGGATTTGTTGGACACGGCTGTACGTATTAGTTTGAAGCCTTCAGTTAAAGGTGCCCAGTCAAGACTCGGTTACGTATAAATGTAATCTAGCTTGTCGCTCATAAAGTTAAAGACCACGTTACAAAGTCTGAGGTTCAGCCTAGAGATACATGACATGACATAACCTACATAAGTCAGCTTATAATCTCCACTCAGAACCATCCTTATATTCCGGAAGAATATCCAACTGATATCCCAAGATTATTGCTAGTATTTTCACAAGGAAAAAGAAATCCTAATCCTCACTTACGATACCCCGGTCCTATTACAACTAAATCAAGAGAACATAGTCGCTAAGCCTAGATAGATACCTGTCGAAGTAGTAACAAAGTACTAGCAAACCAGTACATCGATAAGAGTTCTACCTTGAGTAAAGGGCCATAAAAGCTAAGATGGTCGATCAAGAACAATATTGGGTAAGATCGGATACTAACACATCTTGGAATGACGGTGGTGATGGGTTGTTTTCAGCAAGAAACATCAGTCAGGGACAGATCATCTACACCGAATTTCCAGAAGAAGAAATCATACCGAATGCCAAACCTGGGCCAGATGGACAAAAAGTTATACCTGATATGGCAATTTGGCATACTTCTATCGATATTGTAAGCCGCGAAAAATATAGCAATGACATGAAGTACACAATTTTTGGCAAGAATCCTAGCTGTACGGCTGTCTGTAACCTAAGACCCCATGGAACCTTTGACGGGACAGCCGAAGAATTTGAGGAGATCAAATTTTTGGTTGTTAAGCCATCGTGGGTGAACCACAGTTGCGTACCAAATATGTTGAGAGTGGATAGTAGTGACCTAAATACAAAACGTCTCAAGTGCCAGTTCTTCGCTCTAGAAGATATTGAAGAGGGAAATGAGCTAACAATAGCATATGAGCCAATCATAGAATGGGAGAATGTGAGTAGAAGGAGACAACTCCTTCAAGTACAATACGGATTTTTTTGTCGTTGTTATAGGTGTGTTGGAGAAGCCGAGGCACGTGATTTGGGGCCACTTCTACGTAATTTCCCATTAATAAAGATCAACTTTTAAGGTACATACTGATATATTAGTTACATGTAGCTTCTAGAAATAATTTTCCCTTTCAAATTGATGGGGCCGATGATGATGAATATTCCGAGCCTGAGTCAGTGGGAAGTTGGAACTTTAGAGTTCTCAAATATTTTCTTTCCTACAAGAAGAGAATTATTTCGGGGATTCGGATGATTCCTCAAAAATTCGATCGTTTTTTCAAGAATCTATGTGAAAGGTTAAGGGTAGCCATGGGGGTTATGAAGAATTAGTGAGTAGATCCACCAGCCGGGGTACGTAATTAAAAAATGTACACGTGAAAGTAATGGTGAGCTGACTGGTATTGGTTAATTTCACCTTAAAAAGAACTAGTGATAGAGTGTTGAAGAGTGTTAAAGAGTGTACTTGAATGTCACATTTCAGCTGGCATGGCCGGGGAGTTGGCTAATGCTGGTGGGTTCTGGGAAAGAGTAGTTTAAATTTTGAGTCCTAATCCTAGAGGTTTTTACAATGGTATCCTGTGTCTAGATGGGCTAGACCAGAGATCAACGCAAAAAACATGAATCCATTCATTTTTATGGTTTATAAAGGATGGTAGACCCGTACCTGTTTAAAATCATTGTTAAAGTAGAACTAGTAAGAGAATCAGAATTTATCTGTCTAAAGTATAGTAGAGCCTATAGGGGTTGTGTTTTTTGTCCAGATTGTGAAGCTATATATATATATATTTACTAGATTTTGACAGGTACGTACTACATGTAGCTATGATCTAAGTAGATACATGTATGTATAGTGGCGGAGAGAGGGATATTTTCACTACCGCATCTGCCGGAAATATGGTTTTAAATTGGAAGTGTTATCGAGTTATTAATGCTATACCAAAAACTCCTAGCTTTCTGGTACTGTGCATGTAGTTCTGTGAAAGCTTACTAACAATAAATTCTTAGGTAAGCACTTTAATCGGGTGGTCTATGAACTAGACCACGTGCGCATGCATGTAGTCTAGAGTACTTGAAAGTCACTCTTGCCATTTAATTGTAAATGTTTCATAGTTATTATATATGACCTCTAACATGTCCCCCATATCTTAATTAAACCATACAGTTCTTAATCTCCCAATTTACACAAATCCAGCATATTTACAATTCAACAATACATATTTACAATTAAAATAAAATAAAAAATAAAAATGAATAACCAAGATAACACCAACACAGAACAAGCCCCTGTGCTCACAGCAGAGCAACTGAGAGATGCATGGGCTCAATTATATGCTGATACGGGTGCAACGAGTGCATTTCTAGATACCCCTTCGTCTAATAGTACCATGAGCGATATGCAGAGGAGCGAGATTGACGTACGTTACGCGGCACTCTTACGAGTACCCGGGGCTCGAGATGCACTGGGTGTGTTTTTATTAGAGTTTCTAACTGGGCGGCGGGGTCCCCAAGAAGTAAGTTTACAGATTGTTTCTGGGGAACCCTCTATCGCAGGTGACTCGGATGATGATGACTCGGATGATGACTCGGATGATGAGGACATTGTTGAAGGTATGGTGTGCTCTATCTGTATGGGCCGTCAGGTTGATGTTCAGTTTAATGAGTGTGCTCATGGAGCTTGTAAGATATGTGTGAAGCGTATCTGGCGCACTAGGAGGCAATATGGCGGGCATTTCCCGAAATGGTTTCCGTGCCATGAGTGTCGGACTGAGGTTTGGTCTGTCGGTATGCTTTCTGAAAAGTCTTCTGTGTTTGGGCCAACATTGGCGGGAAAGCCGAGTTTTGAGGTTTTGGAGTGGGAGCTGGTTCTCCAATGGATTTTGAAAACATCTGTTAAGCTTAATGATCATTATGAGTGGATCGTTGAAAACAACTAAGGACTTAAAGAAGAGGGGCGAGCTATAGATTTTTGTATTTGTCTAGATTGTTTATGCTGAATAGAGTTTTGTAATAATTTAATGTTTTTCCGGGCTCATTTAATCCTTGGGTTAATTATGTGGTGAATGTTCTTGTTACTGAGAGTGATGTCTGTAGAATCCTCTAGGTTAATACCCTGCCGTTCTGAAAACTACAATTTGTTGGTGTGGCACATTATGTATTTTACGTCATGGTGTACTGCTGTCCGTGAGAGAGCCTGAAAGCATTTATAAAGTCTCATCATTCATCTTGTAGGTTTCATCTCTATAGCACCTATATTATACAAATAGCCCTAACCATCAAGGTTTGTATTTGTGCCAACTCTAGCTTGCAGTTTAATATACCAATTATGGGTTAAAATAGGATGAGTAATGAACAACACACGGGTGCACGTATCCTTGGAAGTTTTTCGTGTTCTAGTTGGCCCTGGCCCCGGTCATTACAAGAAAACAACACATTGTTTTGCCCAACCGGTCGGGTTGTGGTGTTCCCACGACTGAGTCGACCAAACATAGATGTTCTAGGAGCTCGCAACAACAGCGCGGAAGCGATGGAAGATCTCGAGATGTTGGACTGGGACGACGGGAAAGAAGTAAACACTACCTACACGACTGGCCAGCAGGGGTCATGCGGGGGAGATCTACAGCTAGGGTCAGATGCAAATACCCCGGGCATCCCCAACAACGATGCTGAAGTAGCTGAGGAGTTTTACAAAATATTGCACTTGGAACAAGAATTTGCCGCTTATGCAATTATCGAATACGAAAGAGATGACATAGAGCTCGAAATTAATAGCGATATCCCGGGGATCCCAAACAACTATGCTGAAGTGGCAGAGGAATTCAATGGCGTATCAAACCAGGAGCAAGAGGAACTTACTGCTCATATGGTTATCGAATACGAACTGGACGGTGTAAATCAACAACTAGAAATAGATAGCGACATTCTAGGGGTCCTCGATAACGATGCCGAAGCAGCCGAGGAATTCGACGAGATTTCACACCGGGAACAAGAGGAGCTTGCTGCGTATGAGGTTTTCGAACATGAGCCGGATGCTAGTATTCTTGGGATCCCCGATAACGGTGCTGAGGCGGCAGAGGAGTTTGATGGGATGTTGGACCGGGCCCACGACGAGCTCGCCATCTACGAGATTGCCGAGCGCGAGCAGGGTGTTACGGTTACACAGATTGGGGTAGATATCGATATCCCGGGGATCCCTAGCAACGATATAGAGATAGCAGAAGAATTCGACGAAATTTCGACTCGAGAGCAAGAAGAGCTTGCGGCCTATATTGTTACCGAAAACGAATTTGTGTCAGGCGCAAGCACCCTGGGAATCCCGGATAACAACTGGGCAGTTGCGCAGGAATTTAGTGAGATGGAAATGGCAACAAGCCCATCACCTCCTGAAGGTGTGCTACCAGATAGCGAATCCGAGCCTCTAGAGAACCTCTACAATCGCCTCGCAATCGTACAGAGTGAACGTATACAACCCCGGCCTCGGGTTGTGAGGGCTGTGGCGCAGCAGTATGCCTCTGTTTCAAACCCGGTACCCCAACGTATACAGCCTAGTATCCTTCGTGGGGTAAATCGACACCAGCGGCACCCGGCATTTGCAAGATCTAACCACGATTCAACATCTGCAGGGGTGAGCACTCCGAGTGAAAGATCCCTTCGACGCCTTCGAGCACACATATTGGCCGTTACGGAGGCCCAAGTCCGACTAATGGCCGAGAGATCATATTCTTATCCTTTGTCAGACTCTGACAGTGAAGACGAAAACATACCAGAAGGTTCAGAGTGTAGTATCTGCCAGCGGCGTCTGGCCAAAGTTGGGTTTAGGGGATGTATCCACAGGGCCTGTGCGAGTTGTGTCAAGGGTATTTGGCATAGTAGAAAGAGAGCAGAGAGCCATTTTCCAGACTGGTTCCCATGTCACCAATGTCGGGCAGAGATTAAAGAGGTTGGCATGGTTTCTGCGGAGCCGTACGAGTTTGGACCGGTTTTAAGTAATGGAAGTTTTATTATTGATCTAACTGATCCTGAGTGGGTGCCGATTAGGCAGTGGATGGCGAAAAGATCTAAAAAGGTTGCAGAGGGTTGTCGGAGGTATTTAATTCCATTAGCATTACATACTCCTGTATTGAGGCAACGTAGGGTCCGTCCCAACCCACCTAGAAATGTAATGTAGTTCTTTCTATTGGAGGGGTTAAAGTTGGGTCGGGGGTGGTGGTTTATTTCCTGGATTTTACTAAGTTTTGTTATTACTTTATGGATGTACTTAATAAGTATTATTATTATAGGGTCGGCAAGTACACTATCTGTTTTGGGAAATTTAGTCCAGTCGTGCAAGAATATAGGCTATCCTCGGTGAATATATGTAACTCCTATAGTTTCTAAGTGAGATGGATTATGTAGTTATCTAGGATGCCCTGTATGGTAGATATACTACGTGCCTGGGATTCCTGTGTATGCTGGATTATATTTGTCTACTTAGATATATCGATAGCACGCCTTTTATTTATTTTGGATATCAATTACATGTAAGTCTTTCTTTCTCTATTACTTCATGTAATATGCTATACTACTCGAGTGATTATCCATAATGTACGATACAAGATCCGAGTGATTACATATGATGTATCTTGCCAAGCCTCTTGAATAATGGGTTCCAAGTTATTTTTTCAGCTTTGAGGATCGAAGTCTGCTGTTGAAACCTCTCGGTCGATCTTGATAGTATACACCATATGAAAGTTTTTTATTTCTTTATTAATAAATAAATAAATAAATAAATAAATAAATAAATAAATAAATAAATATATAATAATAGTTACTCCCAATAAAGACAGACCACAAGTACATGTACTACTGGTAAATTAAACCCTTCAAAGATGATGGTCGGTTCATTCATCTCAGATATTGAATACCCCCACACAGAAACACGACCCCTGAACCGCCAGCATGTTCTCTTGGGCAGAGGACCTCCAGAACATCTGGGTGAATTCACTTTCGGCGGTCAACAGTGGGAACAGTTTCTTGAGCTAACAGCACAGGATGACCCTGGATATGACGGGGACTCGGACGAAGAGTATGAAAAAGAAGAAGATAATGAGAGCTCTGAATACTCGTATCCAGTGTCACAGATTATACTCAGTAATAGTGGCGAGAGTAGCTCTGAAGGACTTGAATGTAATATCTGTGGTCGTCATCAAGCAAAGGTTCGGTTTCGGGTCTGCTGTCATGGTGCGTGTATATCATGCACTAGGGGTATCTGGGAAAGTCAAAAAAGATCTGATGATCATTTTCCGGTATCATTTTCGTGTCATCAGTGTGGTGCTAGAATCACACATTTCAGTGTACCTAGGAGATTTTCATGGAAGGTTTTAGGTAGAAGGATAGAGAAGGAGGTGCCTGTGACTGAGTGGATGGAACGGAGGCCGAAAAGAGCTGAATTATATCTTAAGAAGAGAAGGGGTCTGAAAGTGATAAAGAAGGCGGCTTAGATGGTTGTTTTTTATGTAGTTTTGAGGCCGGTTGCGAGGGTTGTGGGGGTTGAGTAAGAAGTTTATCGGAAGTTTCATTAATGTGATCAAGAGCTAGCTATTGCGCCTGTGTTTGGTGTATATACCTTTATGTGACCTTCAAACTTTGCTTTAGAGACTCTGTAGCTTTCAATATAGCAATGGTAAACTCACAAACATTAGTACCACAAATGCTGGTATTGATGTCAGATCGAATAAATTTAAAGACTAAAGCGATTCTGAGGAACATAAATGTATAAAAAAAGTCTAAGGAAACCATCACTTTGGGTGCCCTTTGCCTCATAAAGTGATGTAATCCCCACCGAATCCTGTCAGTCATCACAAAATAATGGGGCTCTAGGAATTAGCTGGACCCAGCTATACATCGGTATGAGCTTATGAGAGCTAGCTCTCAACAAATACACGTGTTGGGTCAATTGGCCTAGCGGTAAGGGCATCAGTCAACCGATGATGACCTTGGGGCAGGGGGTCTGTAGTTCGACTCCCTGGAGAGAAGTAGTTCACTAGCTAGGTGGTGAATGGACTCTTTTGCTGTTGGTATGGAGGGGGGGGGGGCTCTGGGAATTTATTGGACACGGCTGTACATATAGCTAGCGGTAGGAATGTTCTTTCTCCCTTTCTGGGATAGTGGTGTTTACGGAAAGCCAAGGCCTAGCATGTGTATTTATTTAGGTATCTTCAAGCATGATCCATCTCATGTGTTGTTCCGTAATTAATGGCATACTTTAGATAATTGCGTAATTGGTGTTGCGCATAAGTGCAAAGACGCGAGTGACAACTCATGTTAGACTCAAACTCAAAGCGATATTTATGGCGCACCAAAGTACTCCTAGCCACAGCACCGCCACTCACAATTTCTTGTGCGCGTAGAGTGATTTTCTCACGTAAACCTTACTTACTATTCACATTTCACATCTTTACCCAAGGTTCTTACTTCTCAATTCTTACCTCTTAGCTGTCTACGCTCATTTACTGGTTCGAAAAATCCCCTATTGCTATTGTCCCTATTTGCCCCTGCAGCAACGCGTCTCCAGCGCAAGTGCGAAACGCGGCGTACACCCCCCTCGGGAAAGGTAGTTCGAGGCGTCACTCGTCACGTCTCCCTCGATAAACTAAACACTAAGAACCGTCGATGAACTTCACATCCTATACTACGTATAACCGGAGTCCATAATGGTTTCGAACGACACTTCCGGGGGCATTGGGGAAGAGTGTGCGCCAGAGGGCACCCCCGGGGCTGCTCTTCTCGCGAATGTGTTTCCGTTGTTCGATCCCCAGAAACGTACTTTCTGTTCCCTTTCCTCGGGATACTCCTGTATAGGGTATCAGTAATTTACTAACTTTGCACAGGCAAAGAGATGATGCAACAAAAAGCATTTACCAAGCCCAAAAAGCCCCGCGGTAGAGCAGCATCCCCCATCTCCCTTTCTGACACCGAAACCACCGACACAAAGCCGAGAAGATCTCGTTCGAAGCCCACCGTGGTAATAACAAAAGGATCAAAGTCAAAACGTCGACTGAAGGAAGACCCCGACGGTGACTTTGGAGCCTCAAAAGCGTCAAGGGCAAAGAAGGATTCAACCTCGACAACCCACTCCTCTCCTCTTCTAACACCTACATCTTCACCAGTAGAGTTGGAAAATATTGGAGATGCTGGGTACTTCATAGACCCTAACCAAAGTCGCCGGAAACGCCGGAAGAAGACTCCCGTGCCCACCCAGGGAGAAGTTGATGAACCCCCGCCATCTTCCCGGCTAGAGGGGACACAAGATACGCAGTCCGAGAATTTCTACGAGTCTGTGACCAGGCCGCTTGTAATACGGGAATCCCCTAGCTTTTCGGTTGAAGTACCAATACGGCAACCACCACCGGGACCTTTAAAGCCAGATGCATTCAAGGTTTTGATGACGAAGAAAAAGAAGGAGGAAGAGCCAATAGTGATAGAAGATGAGGAGCCTATATTACCTTCATATTCACTAGAGGATATTCCAGATGAAGCTCCTTCAGCCAAGAGAACGCCGGTCACTTATAATCCTGATACTGGGATTTTGATCATCCGGAGTAGCCCGATCCTATTGCCTTCTAGCCCACCGCTGGTAGCTACACTGAGTTCAAAGAGCAAAAAAAAAAGAGAAAGAAAGAAGAAGAAAAGGAAAGAGGAGCTAGTACAAATTTATTTACCAGAGGCAATCGAGGATATAACTGCTGGGAAAAGGACAACTGCAAAATTTGATTCTGGAACTGGTATTTTAACAATCCGAAGTAGCCCGATTTTAGCACCTCATAGTCCTAAATCACCTCCTATAAGTGCTTTTAGTCTTCTGGGGAAGAAGAAAGAAATATTGCCTCGCCCGGCTGCCACCATTCAGGTTCCCTCCCCGGCTGCCCAGGCGCAAGTTTCATTACCCACAGTTACCGTACGCCAAGCACCAAAAAAGGTCGCAGTATCACAGCCAAACAAAATCGTTCACCCCTTCTTCCAACCAGGGGGGTTAAAGAAAATTCCAGACCCTACCCCTTTGCCCATCCAACCCGACACGGAAGAAGACCTCTCGATCACTAGCTCTCGTGCCGTTTCACAATCCACCAGCAATCGAAACCCCTTACTTGGCCAAACTTTGGTCACTTCAGGTTCCAGGTCCCTTTTTAATGGTAGTAGCGGCTATCTTAGCCCAACAACAAACCGGATACTCAAAAGTCCTGGGTTATGGGATGTTCCCTGGCCAAACAAAGGCAACTGCCATTGTCGTGATTTACTTACTTCACCTGTAGAGGCAGTCATGAAAGTAGATAGTAGACTACTACTAGTGGAGCGAAAACTAAAAGATCTAGCAGTCGCAGTCTCTGGTGAGGAGGACTTACTCTTGCAATATGCCCGGAAGCTGCCTATCCGGCAGTTCAAGCAGAAAGTCAATGCCCTTGACTATGATGAGAGGAGGTATTATGATGTCCCTAGTGATGTAAGGTTACCAGAACGCATTGTCACAACTGGAACACAGCTGCAGGATATGGTGCGGAAACAGGTCTCGGCAAGACTCCCTCATCCAAATGCTAGTAGTAAAGCAACCACAGGCTCGAGTGATGATGATGTGCCAACAGTACGGAGGAAGACTCATCCAGCATTGATAAAATTATATACCAGACTAAAGCACGAACTTACGCCGTTTGATAAAAGCGAGTGTGAAACATCATCCTGGGAAGTCAAATATGCCCCTGAATCCTCGCATGAAGTCCTTCAGATTGGAAAGGAAACAAAAATCCTAAAAGATTGGTTAATGGCACTTAAAGTCGAAAGCGTTGGGCCCTCAACCGACAAGAAAAGCTCCAAGCGGAAGTCGCGAAATTCAACCCCCTCCGGGTCCGGCGGGAAAGGTAATACAGCAAATAAGAAGCGGAAAAAAAAGAAAGAGGTCGAGCTATCAGATTTCATTGTGGATAGTGAAGAAGAAAGGGATGAAATGAACGAGATTACAGACCCGGAAGATAATGATGGGACTCCAGGTCTCTTGGGGGTAAAGAAATCGACTATTAGGGCAGGTGATAGAGGGATAGAGTCTCCTTTTGGAGGGCCGAAGGAACCTGCGAGACTAGTGAATGCCGTGGTTATTAGTGGCCCCAATGGATGCGGGAAAACGGCAGCTGTATATGCGGTTGCTAAAGAGGCTGGGTTCACGGTTTTTGAAGTTTCTCCAGGGATGAGAAGGAATGGGAAAGATATTATCGATCAGGTTGGGGAGATGAGTAAGACGCATTTAGTTCATCAAGCAAAGGCAGCCTCTTCGACTGCCCTTGATGGCGCAAAATCTTTCTTTAAGCCGAAGCAGATGCAGAAGCTCCAAGATGAAGAAATTGTCCCCAAAGCTACAACGTCACAGCAGCAATCACTTATTCTCCTTGAAGAAGTCGACTTACTATTTGAAGAGGATAAACAGTTTTGGTCGAGTGTTTTGACACTCATGGCACAGTCGAAGAGGCCAATTGTTTTCACGTGTAACGATGAGAATCTTTTGCCAATTGACACACTGCCATTACACGCTATTTTGAGGTTCACACAACCACCAAAAGAGTTAGTCGTTGATCAATTGTTGTTGATGTGCGCAAATGAGGGTCACCTGCTGCAGCGAGACTCAGTCGAGAGTCTAGTCGTATCACACAATGGAGATATGAGGGCATCACTAGTAGAGCTCGAGTTCTGGTGCCGGATGGGCTTAGGTGATCGGAAAGGAGGGCTCGACTGGATGATCCTCAGGTGGCCAGTCGGCATTGATACCACAGAAAGTGGAGAGAAGTTGAGGGTTGTTAGTAAGGACACTTACATTAAGGGCATGGGCAATTTTGATAGGACCTCAATGGATGAAGAAATGAAGTGGAGGAGTATATGGGAAACTTGGGAGGTTGATGTTGGTGGCGAGGATAGTGGAATAGGGAAGTTGAGAGAGCTAGGGGATGAGACGAGTAAACGTGGTATGAATAGAATAGAAGCACTGAGAGTTTGTGATGAGTATGCGGAAGCTATGAGTGCTGTGGATGCATACGCTGGGGGTTGTATGAGAGGTTTTGATGAGGTAATTCTCACCACTTTCCCTAGGAAGCTGGGCAGTTACTAACTGGTAGTAGATGCCTATGGATAGCACACAGCCTTTACTTAGCTGTAAGGTTCGGGTGGATGATACCCAAGGCTATCAAATACTCCAAACGGATCCACTGGTTAAGACATATTCAATTGAGACAGAAATGGCGGTTTCTGTACGGTCATTAGCAAGGAGACACCTTTACGGCAAGAGGTACAAAGAGTTCAGAGATGAAGAACTAGTAGACTTCATCGCCCAAAGGTCTAAGGTTAAACAAGAGCTCAAGTAAGTCTATCGGAAATCCATTATCTTAATTGATCAAAATTCTAATTCCCTTACGACAGACCGCTACCGCAGAACTATCTTAGCGAAACGTTCCGCTGCTTCTCTCACACATCCACCATCTTTGCATCAACACCAGCTGTCTGCCACTCGTCAGTTAATGGACCCCCTTCGGTATTGATGCTCGATGTAGCTCCATATGTACGGCACATAGCTCGCTCTGATACAAGCAGAGAACAAGGACGCATTAAGGCTAGCAATCTTCTCTCTGTAGGTGGTGAAGGAAAGTCAATGAGCAGAAGGGCCACTAGAACTGCAAGGAGAGCAGAGGAGGGGGGGGATAGGAGTAAGAAGGAGAAGTGGTTTCCAGCAAATGTTAATACAATATTGGTGGAGGGGAGTGGTGGAGTGGGGTGGGGTGAGTTGAATGTAAAGTGGGGTGAGGATTCGGATTCGGATGAAGATGGTGAGTATGAGCTTGAGTAGGGAGACTATGTTCTATAATACAGCATCCTTTCCCTTTGTGGTTTATAGACACATCTCTTGGTGATTTAAGCATGAGATGGCCTTAGGTGTAATTTTTGTGGGAAAATTAGGGTTTGTACAGTGCATGTATTATTAGAAAGTTTTATGAGTATAATAGAATAAGAGGGTGTCTTGGCTGTCTTAATTTCGCCGAGCGATAAGAGTTCCTTATAAGGAAGAACACTTCAATATCAATGATCGCCCGAGCACAAATTTCGCTACATTCAACAAGGACCAAGTAAGAATAACCCAAAGCATAATCACATAGTCGCGAACATGTTTGAAGGGTGTAAACCTATCAGCGAATCCTTCAAGTTCTTTAGGTATAGCCGTGTCCAACAAATTCCCGGAGCCCCCCTCTCCCCATACCAACAGCAAAAGAGTTCATTCACCTACGTGGCTAGTGAGCTACTTCTCTCCAGGGAGTCGAACTACAGACCCCCTGCTCCAAGGTCATCATCAGTTGACTGATGTCCTTACCGCTAGGCCAATTGACCCAACACGTGTATTTGTTGAGAGCTAGCTCTCATAAGCTCATACCGATGTATAGCTAATTACTAGAGCCCTTTATAAAAACGGAGGTTATTTCCTGTGATACACCAACAACCATAAAGTTCCTACAAACGGCACCCAAAGTGGTAGTTTTTTTTAGACCTTTTTATACATTTATTTTCCTCATCATTTCTTTAGTTTTCAAATGTATTCTCACAATAATATCGGCGTTTGTGGTGTTAAGGTTTGTGGGTTTGCTATTGCTATGGGGCTTTGAGAATTTTTTTGGATACGGCTGTACATACATTCGACTAAAATGTAATACTCATAGAAAACTGAAGTGAGCTTTTAGGTGACTTGAATAAGAGTGAGGATGCTTGTTGGGAGACTAATAGCCTTGTCACGCATAGGGAGTGTGCGATCGAAGTCATAGCTAGATCGACGTATATTAAAGGAGTATCAGGGGTTATACTACAGCATTCTATATTCTATAGAAGGGTTAAAATGCAGACTCTAGTCATATCTCATCACTCGCTTGTAAGCCCCCCTATATGGACTCAATCATATAAATATTATAGACCTCTTTAGCTTATGGATAGAAAGAAATTATATTTGCTCCCTGAGCTCTTCTACCCAGCACCAAATAACATACATGATATAAAACCCCAATATCCAGCAACAAAATCCTACTAAGTTTACGATAGATATAAAAAATTTGTTCCTTTGATCATACTCGGGATTACCCAGTTGCGATTCGAGGTCTATGGAGATCGAGGGAAATTAGAATATTATCTTGAATATCGCTGTTTGGCAGATGCAATGCAAAAGGGTTCAGGGAAACATAATATTCAAAAATAAATAAATAAAAATACCCTTTCTATCGGGTATAGTAGGTTTATGGCCAACCATCAGGTGAGGGTATTTTTGAAACCATCTATATCTATCGACTTTGAACCCACAATCCTTCACTGATTTTGTATAATCTTCATTTAAGTAATCATTATTATGGGGGTTTGAAATATAAATTAGCTTTGAAGCGGCTATAGAGAGGCTGTAGGTAGACATGCGGTATTTGGGGGTGGGGGTATGTGGGTATGTTGGTGTTAGCAATAACTGGTAGGTAATGTGAAGTGAGGCTCTTGTTGTAAGACAGGATTTCTTAGGGTATGCGGGGTAAGGGGAAAAATTGGTTACGTTTTTTGTTTACACCCGTGACTTAACTAGTTTGCTCACGTTTTTTTGCACCTCATGTCTTACTACTTCCTCTCAACAGCTTATATTGATGACTCATAGGATGTCTCCGAGCTGAGCGGAGATATACATTTAAAGAGGGTAGCAGAATTGAGGCTTTTATATACAGGTCCATGGAACTCAAGAAAAACTTTAGCTACTACCGGTGCTTGTGTGAAAGCTGTCTAAAAGGTGATATTGTACTCTATGCAGTTGCACGTATAAGAGCAAATGTTGTGTGTCGTTGACATCATTGCCAATTCAGGTGGCTGGTGCCTTGCAGGGATGTGTGAGGCTGCTTGCACCTAAGGCAACGCACGTCCTCCACCCCCGAGTTCTAAGCCTGCATCACAACGTCAACACCACTGTTATCAGTGAGTCTGTCCTAAAGACAGTATCTTCCAACTCTTTCAAGACTCTTTAAAGAGATACCCCTATCTCTAATTTGATAGTTCGTTGTTAGAAAAAGGTATCACGTGTTCGCTCAAGAGCTCTTGGATATTACCGCCGGGAGAAGATAGCCGGATAGATAGCTAACTCGACCTTCCTCTAAGCACTTCATTCAGAAAGATTTCAGCATGTCCATCTTTGGCGATTCACCGCCGCCTGCTGCGCGCTCTCGGTCATCGCTTTTTGCTGATGATGACTTTACTACTGCGACTCCAGGCTCTGGGTCGCTGTTCGACGATTCCGGGCCGGATCCGTGGTCTGCAGGTCTTCCTGTCCCACGACGCGGAGCTGACAGCGATATAGTCAAGACCTTATTGACAGCTGATAATGCAAATCTTCCCGAAGACTATGTGGAGTACTTTGATTTACTTCTCGCGCAATACGGAACTATAAATGGCGAGATTTCGGCAGAAGGTGTTGAGAAGGTTCTCCAGGAGGGTGGACTTGATCAGAGCGCTAGAGAGAGAATCTGGAGTGTTATTATGAAGGGTTCAAAAGAAAGTATAAATAGAGATGAGGTCAATGTATTGTTGGCCATGGTGGGGCTGGCGCAAGAAGGCGATGAGATTAGCATTGACGGAGTTGATGATAGGAGGAGAAGTGAGTCTTGGTCTGGGTTCATTAGCAGGCATAGCGCTGATTCTTTTGCTTCAAAATCAAGGTCTACCGATTCCAAGGTTCATCACTATTCTTACTTCACCACACCATCATCGTCAGCCAGGTGTTGAGACCCCCACAACTTCACTTGCTTCTTCAACCAATAAATCTGCCAATACAGCCCCGCACTCAATTCATAGCCAATCAGCTCAAGATCTACCAACATCTCCTTCCTCCGTGAAGCCTTTGATTGTTCATCGACAGCAATCCACTCCAATAAGCACATCTCCTATCCGGACCCGTACGACAAAGCTCTTTGAGGAGGATACCGAACACCCATGGGGTAGTCCCGTTGTACATCAAAACCACAATGATGTCAGTTCGCAAACAGGTCAGGTTAGCGCGGAGGTTAGCACTACTGCAAGTATTCACCAGCAAAGCCCGACCACAGAGAGGAACAATTCCTTCGGCTACAACTCTTCTGCTTCCATAAGACCAGTCGAGAGCACTCATGTCAGGGGAGATTCTCTAGGAAGGAACAGTTCCTTGGGTAGAAATGATTCTGCGTTTTCGTCTCGTCCGCATGACTCCCCGCAAGCTCGACACCAGATTGAAGATGAACTTGAACATGACGATATCCATTCTGCGTTGCGCCATAACGGTACTAATCGGAATTCTTCTTCTTCAGCCTGGGGTGTTTATGAAGGCCCTGCTGCTCAGCGGAATTCATTTGGTGAGACTGGTGGTTATAACCCATCCCTGTTTTCAGAACCACCTGCTCCTGGGATTGGTCCGAGACACGGCTCATTTGGAGGTTTAGGTGGGAATAGCCTTCACGGTACCACGATACAAGGGAGCGAAGTGAGGATTCCTAGCCGAGGGCCAGAGGAGATAGTCACAGTTTCGGTTTTGCCAGAGAAGGAGGGGATGTTTATGTTCCAGCACCGTAACTACCAAATTGCGAGTGCCCGGAGGGGAAGTAGGGTTGTAAGACGATATAGCGATTTTGTTTGGTAAGATACCCCAGTATCTTGTGGATATGTTACTTACTTGACCCCTAGGTTACTGGACTGCCTGCATAAACGCTATCCTTTCCGTCAGCTACCACTTTTACCACCAAAAAGACTAGCCGGTAGGTTGAATCCGATCCCTCGCTCGTTGTTATAATTCTATTTTATTTTTCCTTTAATATGCATGAAGCAAAAGTAACAAAGGGTTTTCCGGAATCATGCAGTTAATGGACATTATCTATCAGCCGACGCTGCTTTTGTAGAACGCCGCAGAAGAGGTCTATCTAGATTCTCGAACGCACTTGTCCGCCACCCTGTACTTTCTCAAGAGCAATTAGTTATCATGTTCTTGACCGTCCCCACAGTAAGCTTCCATTAGTTTTTCTTGCTTGCTTCTACCCTTCTAGTCATGGAGTGCTCGAGCTTGCGATTGACCCTAAAGCGGTAGGAACTCACCGTATGGCGTAAACAAGCCACGATTTCCGTCCAAGAAGAGTTTGCCGGCAAGCCCCTCCCACCAGGTCTCGAGGATAGCCTCCCAGTCAACCTCGAACAGACATTCGACACTGTTCGCAGCGGCCTCCGTAAGAGCTCTGAGATTTATATCCAAATCTGCAATCTCCTTGAACGCCTCGAAAAGCGTAACGAAGGAATCGCAGCCGACTACATGCGTTTCTCGCTTGCCTTACGATCACTTACAGATTGCTCAGAGGCTACCTACGCAGTTGACACCAACGAAATCCCACTTCTCAATAACGGTCTTACCGCCGTCGCTAAACATCTCTCCCAATCTCAATCACTACTCGAGGATGAGACTAAAGCTTGGGACCAAGGTGTTCTAGAGGACCTGAAACGCCAGCGAGATTGTTTGGTGTCCATGAGAGAGATGTTTGACCGCAAAGAACGCCTTAGTGTGGATAACATACCTCAACTGGAGCGTAGGATCAAGTCGAGCCAAAATAAACTAGAGCTCCTAAGGGGCAAGCCAGAGGGGATGGTAAAGCCTGGCGAGAAAGAGAAAGTGGAGGAGAGTATTACGAAAGACAAACAAAGTATTGTTGATCAAATGAATAAGAAAGTTTTTATTAAGGAGTGTATCAGGGATGAGTTGCTGCATTTCCAAAGTAGTCAGTATCATGTCTCGAGGTATGTATTCTATCTGGTTCACCTATTAGGGACGTTTTTGCTAAAAAACAGTAATGCAGGTTACACCAGGATTGGAGTCAAGAGAGAGTCAAATATGCTGAACTACAAGCGGACAATTGGAGAGCGCTTTGCGGCGAGGTCGAAGAAATGCCGTTGGGAGAGTAATTTTGAGGTGTCTTGCCGAAGTATTGGAGTTGAGTTAAGGTGGTGGACTGCTACTTCATTTGGGATGATAATCTATATTGGTGGTATTTTCTGGTTTTATGTCTGTTGATTTTCACCTATAGTTTTTCCATTTTTATATCATGGATGGCCGTATATTATACGTTTTGTCCTTCCTCCTCGATTTGGCGCTTTCTTTTACGTGTTTGTAGCGCACTGAAAGCTTATGAGTTGTGTGATTTGGGTCGGATTTTGTGTTTCTATCTTCGTTTTATGATGTTATGATCTTGATTTTACCGAGTTGTGGCCCGTAGCTATTCTACTCCTGTCTTGTCCCCACAAGCACTCCCGTTCAATACCCCTTGTGTACAGATAATTGTGTAGTTTTGGGGGAAATAGCCTCTTACAAACGCAGTAGTAGGGCTATGGTCTCAGCCTTTGTGTCTCACTTACAGAACTATATGCGATTACTCTTATTAAGGGTATAAACTATTTGAATTACAATTCACAATAAATTTCTAGTCTCGAAAGCTGCATCTCTTGTTATTGCATATGTAGAAGCTGTATACAGTGTCTGTAACAAGCTTAGAGTTACCTTCTTATCTAATCTGATCCGACCGAATCTTTATGTTTCAACATCTACTACTAATACTTTCATACCGCATCTTGAAAGATCCCACTCACGTACTTCAGCCCACATTCATCTTGCAACCATAATAACCCATATAAGAAACATGTATAAATCCCACAAATTAACCCATCCATCCACAGAATCCACCATCCATCCCAATAGAAACAACAAACTAGTATACATATAAAAACCATGAGTGACCAACCCCAAAGAAGAACTTCAGAAACCATAGAACCCAACCCACAAATACGTCCACGACTCCAGAGAGTAATCCAACGCCTGCGCCAAAACGGGATCCAATTCTTAGATCGTGAAGATATTGAACACTTACTCACACCCGGGTATCAAGATCTAATACAATTATCAGATGGTCTAGATATTTTATATGAGAACTCTAGTGAATACCAAGATGCTTCGTTAATGGGTGATTATCCAAGTAGCGAGATACCTGATAACACGGACTATGATGGTGACGATGAACATGAAGAAGTAGAAGAAGATGAAGAAGAGGAGGAGGAGGAGGAGGAGGAGGAGGAGGAGGAGGAGGAGGAGGAGGAGGAGGAGGAGGAGGAGGAGGAGGAGGAGGAGGAGGAGGAGGAGGAGGAGGAGGAGGAGGAGGAGGAGGAGGAGGAGGAGGAGGAGGAGGAGGAGGAGGATGAAGAGGATTACGAATATCATGCATCAGATTCTTCGGGGTCTTCTGAATCCGATGATGAAGATATACCAGAGCATTTATTATGTTCGATCTGTGGTCGTCGTCAGGTTACGGTTAAATCCCATTCTTGTGTTCATGCAGCATGTACGGATTGTGCAAAGGGTGTATGGCGTGGTAGGAAGAGTTATAGGGGGGATTTCCCGGGTTGGTTTCCTTGTCATATGTGCCGAGGAGAAGTGAGAGAGCTTGATGTTTTGGATGGCGATGGGGAACTTACCCTTTGGAGAAGAGTGCCGGTTATATATTGGATTATTAACGTGTCTAAAAGGTTGCGTGAGAGGGGGTAGGAGTCTGAACAAGGGTCATGAGTCTATCTGGGTTTTTTCTATGGGTGAGATTTTTCGTACTTTTGGTGTTGGATATATATAGTGTTTCTTATAACTAGTGGTGGGAAACTGGGGGGCGAGTTAGCCTTTTAGGCTGTGGTGATATTTGGGAAACTTATTAGTTACTAGTTTCAGGATTTAATATTAATATAAATTTTACGGTTTATTCAGCTCTCAGTAGCCCTTTTGATCTAATAACTGGACCACATCCTTCTACATAGAATCTTTTTACGGTACCAATTCTTCTATAAATTCTCTTCTTTAATTAAGAATAGTAGTGTGGACCCACAAAGTGTTCCCTTCAAAGTAATCTTACGTTTATATATACAATACCATAGCATTCGTATGCGGACACTATGGTGTGATAAAGACTACTTTGGGAGCATAAGGCTTCTGGGGGTTTATAGCTAACATCTACTGCTAGGGTCTTTTCTACGAACTGAAAGGCTAATTGGGATTCAAGTCTCTAATTCAAGTCTCTATACTAGTTCTGTAAGAGTGCACTTTTCTATTGCGAGTTTGAAGTGAATATATATATATAGGCAAATCTAAACAGAATCCAATAGAAAGAATTCTAGAGTCGGTGAATTTATGATCTTAAAATCTCAGGCGAGCTTGACCTAATGCACGTTGAACAGAAATAGAAGAGATATTAAAGAATATTACATCAAAAGTTCATTAATTAAATTATCTATTGCTGCTTGTTCCTCCATGTAGTGAACGCCGCTACATGCAACTTGCTAGAAAGAAACCCCTAGAAACAAACCACAAACCTAAAGCAGCTCTCTTGAAAAAATATAAATAAACTTCTAATGCCATAATTATTTCTGCCTAGCTCGTCTTCACACACAAGTTTGTATCATAGAATGGTGTCATTTTCATCTGTTGACGAAATGGGATAGCACCGCCTATTGTAGGGCTTGTGAAACTCCTATTTTCACTCCTACGATTTCCTGTCCGAGTTTCACGTATTTCATCACTCTTGTGCGTTGGAGTGGAAATAATCCGTCGTATATTAAAGCCTTGACGTTTGGCTTGCGCAACTATTGCCTCAAACGATTTTTCTGATTCAGACTCTTCTAGTTTAGGCTTCCCGCAGTTTTGATCCACAGTACTCAGTATACCGCAGGGCCTCTGCTTATTATCGGGTAGAGAGATAATTGCCCGATCGGTCTGCGCACGAGCGTTTTCCAAGTTTCTTAGCGGTATGGGGATTCTAGAAGGAATAAAAGGGGTAGCAGAACCTCTAAGACGGCTATCTGACCTTTTTCTAATATCATCTTTTGCCACATCTGGAACAGCTATCTTAGGTTCCGTATTTTTAAACACTTGAGTCTCTAGGTACGAAATCTGGCATTCTGTCAATGGAGGGGGTATCTTTACAGCAGTAGCTGAGTTGCGTTTCGAGCCTGATGACTTTGGAGGCTTGTTCTTTTTTGCGTTGATTTTTATTAGTTTTTCGATATTTCCCCAATTTATTACGTAGTTTTCTTTCATGCATGCATTTTTAATAATCCTATCTACCAAATTTTCCGTGGCGAGCTTTGAAAACCCCTTACTAGCTACCAAGACTTCTAGTATATTGGTAATGGTAGGGCTGAGATCCTCTAAAATGACTTCGATTGTATGATCCATAAGTGGCCTTATTAAATCGTTGTCCCATTTTCTAGAGTCGCTCGTCATAGAAGTGTACTGCTTTAATTTCCAGAGCCTTAAGAACAGTTCGATAGCGTTTTCACACCTCAGTAAACTATTTTCTTCCACTTCTTTGGTATTTGAATCCTTTATTTTTTCAATCAAGAGGAAAACAACTTTAGGTTTCTTAATCAAGGGCCATTTCCACAGTTTTTGAATATTTTCGTACCGAGCAAGCCAAGTAATTCCCGTATTGAACATCCACTCGTCAGTAATGTCATTTCGATAGACAGCTTCAATTATTGAGGGAATGATCTCGGTGCATCCACCTCCTGCGCATTTGAACCGATGTGCGAGCCTATAAAGTTGGAAATGGGCCCAGGCCTCAAGCTGAGGAATAAGGAGGAAGTTTGCAGCCCGGGAAATTTGTAATAGTAAGTTCTCAACCCCCTCGGCCGGGAGTCGACCCTTCGCTCGAAGCTTACTGCAGCGTAAATGATTATTTAGACTAGCGTTCCCTCTTGTCGGTTCTGTGATGTAGCCTTCGAGGTTTTTGTCAAGGTCAAAAATAATGGAGGGCATCCCACAGTAAACATACATCGCAATTGCCCAAAGGGAAAGGTCCGTAAAAACCGTCCTTGACAAGTTTGAAGCCATTGGGGTGCCCTCCCCGAGGCTCAGTTCAGCATGGGTTTTTACTCGGTAGTAATCGATCCGGGCATCTAGTATGAATCGGTGAACTTTTATAGAAAGCCCCGGTGACCCATCAATCTCGCTGCTAGATTCGTTGAGGTTGATCGTAAAGTCTGGCAACATTGATCTAGGTAGAGTTGGATTTATGCGGCTGTTGCCCGCGTCCATCTGCCCGTACCTGCTGCTAAAATATCCACCTTCACCGCCCATAGCTTCCCAAAGAAGTAACAATGTATCCTGAGTGTAACAGGCCTTCATAAAAGCCTCAACATTAGGTCTTTTATCTTCCGGTACAGATAAAAGTGTCACCATGGTGCCTCGGTCATTTACCGACCTTCCAATCACAGTGCCAAAGTCGGCCGGTAGTTTATTACTAGATGCGACGTAGAAGAGGGGGGAATGAGCCCAGATAGAGGTTTGGTCATCTAAGATGAAAACCACGTCACCATCATTGCAGGCCGTTTTTCGAAGTCTTTCTAGGTCGATTTCTAACTCATGTTGAAGATCATACCGGAAAACCGACTCTGCTGGGAGGGATGGCGGGGAGGCTCGCATCTTAACCTATGTTGAGTTAATGGGGCTTGGTCAAACGATATAGAGTATTTAATGTCTGATTAGATGATTTTAGGGGACTTGAAGATAGTGGTCGTGATGTGGGATCTCTAGACTAGTGCTCCATGATGCAACGTTTACTCTTGTTCAAAGAGAATCCAACTCAGTCTAGAGCTGTGAACCCAGTTCTTGTAATAAGGGAACCCCTATCAGGGTCTAGAGATAGATGCTGCTGTCTTAGAGGTTTACATAGCTAGAGATCTATATTACCGGAAGATATCCGACTTCTTAGTTTTTATTAAATATCGTACCGGCCTATAGCGGTAAACCCTAGATTACTACTAATAATATCTTAGTATATATATTTATCAATATTTATTTATGAGAATAACTATTGAATTATTATTCGCCAGCGAAACAGACTACTACAGCACGTGCCGATAACAGCTAAAATATTCCTTAAACTACTCTGTAGCTACTCCCATAAAATACCCATCAATTTTTATTATTTTTACTTAGTTTTTCTAAGCGAGGGATAAATGAATAGGGGAATTATTGGGGGAAGAGGTCATAATTTTCAGCTTATATAATTCTCAATATAACCAATCTATTAATACAGCTACACTAAGCCTAAGTAGAGAGAAAAATATTCGGGAGTAAGCATAGAAAAAATAAGTAGAAATCTTAGCATCTAGCATCTAGTATTTTGTGGGAGGGAGGGAGGGATAGTTTACACCAGTAAAAAACATAAAACAAAAAACCTTATAGCCTATAAAAGATATCCCAGTCTCCAAAATCATTGCATAGCATCCGGCTCCCAAAACATGAATTAAGAACAGTTAACAAGTAGTGTATAAAATGCAATCTACAATGGCGGTAAGGGATTTCTAAAGTAATAAAATTAGTTAAAGGATTTCAAGGCCCCATGAATAACAAGTACACATACCTGCAAATTGGGCACTGTAGCCGGAATCTCATCCATCCCTCTAAGCAATTCGAATGAAACACGTGTTTGCAAGGTGTCACCATATAACCCCTCCTGCCTAGTAATCCGATACCCCCGCCTCCATTTACTCTGCTTGTATCGTTGTCGCTAGAAATAGTGGGCACTTCAACTGATTGCATACATATAGCACAATCAAATACTCTCGCACCAGGCATAGTAGACGGCGATGTAGGAATCTGAGGATCTGAAGCTTCTAGGTCATCAATAGGGAGGATTGGGTGGTAATCGTAAGCCGGCGGAAGAAGCTAATTTAGGTTTTAGCCACGGATGTCTAAGTATTTAAGGGTCGAAGGAATACTTACATTCGACGGTATCAAAAATCTGGGACCAAACATCTCCTGACTAATCAGGGCACATACCTGAAACCAGACCCAGCCTATTATAATAGCAGCTACCCTCAGATCTGGCTCGATATAAAAGATATTCCCCTTCCAACAGTAAATATATAGCACTGGCAAAACCCTACAGAAACTCATCCCAGCCACAAATTCCCAGGTAAAGGCTTTCCGACATCCGCGCATAACATTACGATATACTTGAGGTATCCAGAAACTGTTCGCCAACATGACAGCTGTATTCATAAAGATGTTTCTAAAGAAGGGTGGCCAAGATGTTGCATGCAGGGATAGGAAAATAGACCCCAGAAGAATAAAGTAGAAGCGGGAATAAAGCATCCCAATGTCTTGCCTTCCATCATCATCGGCATCATTAGTGTCCTGGTTTGGTGGAAGATTAACTGTTGTTTGTGGTGCAGCGGTTACAGGAGCTGGAAGCCCACTAGCAGAGAGATTTACTGGGGCCGGAGTTGGGGCTGTATTTGTTGCTGGAGGAACTGGTTGAGCTGTGCGTCGTTCAGGGCGTTGAACACGGTATATTGTTATTAGAAAGCGCATGCCAAATACTGAGACCAGGAGAAAAGAGAAGAATGCGGCTGAAACTAGAGGCAGAAAACATGAATCTGAAATAGTTTATTAGTTCGGCCTAGCCCTTAATTTTGCTAGATAAGAGGCGACCTAACATACCCACAAATATAGCCACTGCTAAGAATGCTATGGTCAAATAGCCATCAACTACGCTCATCATAGCCATAGTCCAAAAGCTAACCCGGCTGACAGTACTTGGTGTATTACTCTCATTCATTTGCCTTATTAATAGCCAGATTTGTGCAACGATTACCGCTGCAGCGCTCAAAGCGAAATTAGATGCTTTACCATAGTATCTCTCTACTTTCAGCCCTTTAGATTCTTTTGTACTGAGTACAAATCCACATGTAGGGGAGTATATAATTGATGAAACAGTGATTAGGGGTGCGGCTGGAACAGGTGCACCGGTGGGATGACGGAGTTCTTGCTCGATCTGGCGAATGTCATCTAGCGTCATTGGTTGTGGGGATTGCATACGACTTGATCCAAATGGAAAGAAAGATAAAAGGGATGGAGAAGATGCTGGGGTATCGAGTGGGTGGAATTGAAGGTACACAATATATTCGCAGCGAGGATCTGATTTGGAAGCTTGGTCGGAACCGGATTGCCATGGAGAACCAGAGTGAGATGAATCCTCCTGTTTTTCTATCGCAGTTGAGATTGAGGAAAGTAAAAGAGTTTTGGAAAGATTATATGATTCATCTGTAAGAGTGAAGTGAGGAAGTGCAAATATTCCCGCAAATCTGTCTAGAGTTGTTAACGGGGGATCTTATATAAAAATCTGGGGGAAACCCCCCCAAAGCCTAAACACAAAAAGGAGCTGCCAAACCTCTCAGAAGAGGTAGTTAAAACCATCTCCCCAGTATTTGTAAAATGTACACCATATAAAGTAATATCTTGTGAATCACCACCTTCCTGGTTCTTTATCATCATAGTCATTCCAACCTCCTGAACTTCGCCAGGTTCCTTTTCCTCGATGTTGAAAGTAATCTTCCCACTATTAGCTGTGATATTCTTATGATATGTTAAGTTTGACCTCGGAATTTGGAGCCCTGGAAGTCCAAGGCGATCCCATTGTCCATGAATAGTTCCTGAGGTATTCCGATAAAGCGGGAGCCTCCGATCAAATATAGGGGTAGACTTTTCATTTTTATCGTCTTCTTGATCATCAACACTTGACTGCGGCTGTTTCCCTAAAATCCCACCCTCTATTCCATCCTTGATCTCTTTGCTCGCCTTAAGCCTGGCCGAGTTCACTGTAGCGGCCCCCCTAAAGTATTCCCCCAACACATCCTCCCTCATTTTCCTCACTTGCTCCCTAACCAGCTCTGGCGGGACCAACCCATCTGCACTGTCGATCCCAGTTAAATTCCCTGGTCTCCCAAATGTCGAGTTCCGTAGCGTCTCAAGCTCCGTCTTTTCCCTAGCAATAATGTCGTCGATCTCATGACGTTGCGAAGGTGAGTTACCGTCAGGGGCTAGAAGGATGATGATTATGAGTATCAAGAATACTCCTAAGCGAGATTGCTCCATAAAGTTGTAGGAGCCCAAGGGGAGTTTGGTCGTGATTGGGATTCAAGTGAGTCGGCAGTCTCCTGTAGTCTAAAACTACCCCATAGGGTTAGACTACAACACCCGAGAACCCCTAACCCTTGCACCTTCTATTCCATAAACAAAATCGCCAAAGAACTAGGCGTATTTTTTAGCTTCTAGTTTCTACCGAGGAACGCACTAGATAGGATTGGTGATTTTATAAGACCTTTTCCCTCAGGTTTAGGTTCTCAATTTTTATTATACTATGAAGAATCTTGAGCTTAAAGGATTGTCGGTATTTTTTATGGGTATTGTAACTATGTGCATGTAATAAGCATGTTTAGTACAGTCTAGATATAATACCAAGGATACTAGAGGCTAGAGGCTATATTATTAGTAAGTTCCTGCCCTGTACTCTATCTAGTAAATTCTAAGGAAGCATAGTAACTCTAGGTTTGCTGAGTATCTGTCTCTTGCTCTGACAGGGGCTTTGATCTTGTAAACTGTGGTATAGATTAGATAGGTTGTGATAAACGAATCATAGGAAAGGCAGATCAGTCAAATGGGAACAGGACAATTATATGAGTACTAAATGTAGTTTAGACGACTAGCAAAGAAAAACACCATTGGTCTATCTTAAGTAGCCTAACGACCTAGACGTGTAAAACTTCAAGGCAAAAAGACAACACATTGCTGAGACTAAAATGAATTTATACGGGATGATACGAATCATAATAGAAAAAGAACAATAAGAGCATCATTTTTCGCACCAAAGAAGCTAAAAAAGTCAGACACACGAAAATAGCTGCTGTATCGTATTCTAGAACAGAGAGATGTGATATATCATTTCTCATAACAAGATGTAAAAACCATGACTGCCAGACCCGTCCTGTTTTTTCTCCACCTAGACCAATTAAAGGAAATTCCCACACAACGAGTTTATGAGTACAAATCATCATCCTCTCCACCTGTGCCAAAGCCAGCACTTCCTGAGCCGCCAGTAGCCGCAGCCTCACCCTCGGACGGGAAACGGAACGTATTCATCCCTCCTGACTGTTTCATACTCTGGGCGAATGCCTCGTAGCGCCTGACCTCTACATCACTGACAGAACGCCTAGCAGCGCCCATAGCCTCCTCGAAATGAGCTTTGGTAAGTTCTGGGACAGGATCTTCAAGTTCGACATCATCCATCTCGGTGTCTCCAGCACTGTCCCTTTCTTTGCTAGCTTCGATTTCGGCAGCAATTGCCTGCTTGATTGCCAATTTGACGGCTCGTTGGGTAACGAAACCCAGATCAGCACCAGAGAATCCGTGCTACACAAATAGTTAGTGCAAGGTCAATTAAAACAAAGGTTAGGGGATAAATACAGTCTTTGATGCAATATATTCTAAGTTGACATCGGGAGCCACTGGTGTATTCTTTAGCTGAGCCTTAAGAATACCTATTCTAGAGACCTCGTCGGGAAGAGGAACATAGACCAAGGTGTCAAGACGACCTGGACGGCACAAGGCAGCATCCAACTAAAATCTGTCAGTATAGACCAAATGCGCTGCGAAAAGCAAGATATCTTTACCTGTTCAGGACGATTGGTAGCACCAATAACGAAAACGTTCTTCTTAACGCCCATACCATCCAACTCCGTCAACAACATGTTTACAACACGATCACTGGCACCGCCAGCATCACCCATAGATCCACCACGGCTTTTAGCAATTGAATCCAACTCATCCAAAAACACAACACAAGGCGCTGCAGCACGAGCCTTATCGAAAATATCGCGGATGTTACTTTCCGATTCACCAAACCACATAGACAACAACTCGGGACCCTTGACTGAGATGAAATTTGCAGCGCACTCGTTGGCGACGGCCTTGGCCAGTAGGGTCTTACCGGTACCGGGTGGACCATAAAAGAGGACACCACGCGATGGAGACATGCCAAATTTGAGGAACTTGTCGGGGTGCTCCACAGGGTATTGTACCGACTCGATGAGCTCGGCCTTAACCCCTTCGAGACCTCCGATATCGTCCCAGCGAACGTTGGGAACTTCGACAACAGCAACCTCGCGCAGAGCCGAGGGGTTGCTGACACCTAGCGCAAAACGGAAATTCTCCATTGTGACGCCAAGCGAATCAAGAACCTCTGCATCAATTGTATCTTCATCCAAGTCGATCAAATCCATCTTTTCACGAATTTGCTGCATAGCTGCCTCTGAACAAAGCGACGCAACATCAGAACCGACATAACCGTGGGTTTCTGATGCAATTTGTTCCAAATCAACTCCCTCAGCAAGCTTCATGTTCTTGGTGTGAATTTGCAGAATTTCGAGACGACCAGTAGGATCAGGAATTCCAATATCGACCTCACGATCAAAACGACCAAAACGACGAAGAGCAGGGTCGATCGAATTAGGTCTGTTGGTGGCAGCCATGACTACAATGTTGCTACGGGCCTTCATACCATCCATCAAAGTAAGAAGCTGAGAGACAACTCTTCGTTCGACCTCACCATTTGTCTTTTCACGCTTGGGGGCGATAGAGTCGATCTCGTCAATGAAGATGATGGAAGGTGAATTCTTCTCAGCTTCTTCAAAGGCTTTTCGTAGATTTGACTCAGACTCTCCAGCCATCTTACTCATGATTTCAGGACCATTGATAAGAAAGAAAAAACTTCCAGTTTCGTTGGCAACAGCACGAGCCATGAGGGTTTTACCGGTACCAGGAGGTCCATACTAATTATACAGTTAATGGAGATACCCCAAAAAATAGGTTGTTTGGAATTTACCAGAAGAATACCACGCGGAGGCTTGATACCAATGCTCTTAAACAGCTGTGGATGTCTCAGTGGCAACTCTACCAGCTCTCTGATCTGAGCCATCTGTTTCCTGCAACCACCAATATCGTCATATCCAACCTCATTCAGGTTCCCTTCCTCATCTTCACGATTAAGGGGCTCGCCTTCACAGTGAATTACTGTGTCTTGAGCAACGATACCATAATCTGGAGGGTCAAGTTCAACAACTTTGAACTCGACTTGTCTCATGCCACCTCGGACTGTGAAGAGGTCACCCATGCGTACAGGCCGGTAGGCCTCGAGAAAATAAGGCTTAAGGTAAACATCAAAGAGTGAACCAGTGAGGCCTTCAACAGTGTCGGCAATGGGGAGAACTGCGATACGTTTCGCCTGTTGGAAGAAATGATGTTAGAGCTTTCAATAAGTAATTAGAATTTAGATGAAACATACGTATTTAATATCTGGGCAAGGATGAACGGTGATAACATCTCCACTAGAGTTTTATTAGCACTCTACAGCTATTAAAGCTCCAGAATTATAAAACTTACAGTCTCACTCGTAAATTATTTCGTACCGCGCGGTTAATACGAGCAGACCCATCATCAAGATCATCGTCAGCTAGAACAATCAAGACAGTATCTTTTCGCTTTTTCCCCTTGACAAGGACAGTGTCGCCACGGAAGAGTTGTAAGGTCTCCATGGTGTTGTTTGATAAGGCGATGATACCTATAGAAAAACTATTCATCAGTGGCAATCATACAATCGATAACAGGGCAAACGAACTATTATCATCATTGACAGCATCAGTAACAATCAAGCTATTGGGCTTCTTCTTCTTCTTCAAGATAGCGGTGGCAACATCATCGGCCTAGTCCCCAAAAATTAGTACAAAAAGAGCTGAGATTACAACTATTACCATCAAAAGAGGAATCTCACATCTTTTGGTGGTGCACCAGATGAATCGCTAGAAACGAGAAGATAGGTTAGCTGATGATTCTGAGAGTACAAGTCGATGGAATTTGTCCAAAAATCCAAGATGAAGATAGAATGATGGATAATAAGAATAAACATACCCCAAGTTGACCTTCTTCTTCTTATCCTCGTGATCCGTCATATTGGGTTCTTGTGATTGAGAATTACTTTAGGTGAAGGAGTTCTGGAGATAGATGGAGAGAAGCAGAGAATGATGTTGCGGGTGAGAGTGATGATGATGGATAAGAGGGTGGAGAGGAGAGAGGTGAAGGAGTGAGGGAGGTACTGGAGAGGTGTTGAACGCAGCGGACTTTAGACTAGAGCTTCCAGCCAAGAAGAACCCCGCCGAAGGCCATCGACAATATGTAACAAACCCGCCCCCACCTTACCTAACCTGGCTCTCTGACTTTATGCACATCAAATTAATTTCTTTCTCTCAACTGTTTACATCTATGATAATTTATTTCTTTACGCGTTCTAGAATGCTCTCTACTACTACGCAAGATACGCCACAATGCGGCTTAATAAGTAGAGAAGGAGCTAAATACTTAGTGTAACAGCTTATTCTAGTTACCCTACCCTATGCTACCCCCCCACTCTAAGCCTTTATCAAAGTATTAACATCTCCGAGAAGATTACACAAATAAAATAACCGGAATAAGCTGAGAATTCTATATGCTAGATAGTTAGATACCTTCTGATAATATACCAAGATTTTCACTCTATAGTGGAGTTTGTAGAAATCAAAAGGAATTGGTATTCTGATTGCTCTGAGCTCGAGGCTTGAGAAAAAGATACCAATAACAAAGTGTACTCATATTTACCGCTACTACCTAACCGGTTACTGCGCCCATACGTGAAGTTCATATATCTACTTTTCAGCTCAGAAACCTCAGACAAAACGCGACTTTGTTGATGCCTTAATACACACTAATCCGGATTGGGGTTGGTTATAGATAAGACATTTGTTTGTTCCACCAATTTGTAGAATGCGGCTCTATGGTGTGGCTTTGCCCCACTTAGAGCGCACAAAAAACTAGGTAGACTACCGCAGCAGCAAGGCTGTAGGACAAGCGAAATTTTCCTCAGTTAGTTATTTCTAGGCACCAATGCACCAGTACACACAGCCCCCCGTGTTTACTCACTTCTCCGATGCCGGTAGATATCTTTGACCAATCACGTCTAGTGGCAACATTAATGCAGTTGACCAGGAATGTAGAAACCCCCGGTGGTCCTTGGCATAACTACATGCATTTATTCGCCACTTCACCGGATGCCTTCTTAGAAATACATAGCTGGATTTTTCGACAGAATTGTAGAACCTTCGGACTAGCTAGTGTGACTGAATGATTCGGTATCATCGCGCCTTGTGGTGAAACTTTGACTCGCTCCTTATTTAGGTCTATTTAGATTCCTAAAATCTCTGACATTCAATGCGCGGTACCGTTTTTGGAAGAAGCCTATAAGAGCATAGAACTAAAGATAAAGTAGGAACGGCCAAAGTCTAATACGATAAACTCCCCTATTTAATAGATACATATTTATAAAAATTAGTAACAGCCCGCAGAGTGCTCACTAGAGGTTTTGAATTTCTGAGCTCTGAATATCACACCTCTGCAATAGCTCGGCCGTAGGCTATATAATATAAAGATAGCAGGTCTATGTAGCATTTACTACATACAAGTTTTTATCTAATACTATATTTGACGATCTAAACTACAGTCGTGTCCAACAAATTCCCGGAGCCCCCCCTCCCCCATAGCAACGGCAAACCCACAAACCTCGGCACCACAAACGCTGGCATTAATGTGAGAACAAATTCGAAGACTAAAGGGATTATGAGGAAAATAAATGTATCACTTTGAGTGCCCTTTGCCTCACCAAGCAATGTGGTCCCCACCGAGTCCTGTCAGTCATCACAAAATAAAGGGGTGCTATGACACAGCTATACATTGGTATGAGCTTATAGGAGCTGCTGGCTCTCAGCAAATACCACCGGTAGGCCCTTTAGCCTACCGGGAAAGTTGTCATCCAATTGATGATAACCTTGGCACAAAAGGGTCGAACCATGAGGCCTGTGGTTCGACTCTCTGGGGAGAAGTAGTTCACCTAGTCACCTAGCTATGTAGGTGAGCGAACTCTTTTGCTGTTACTATATGGGGGGGCTCCGGGAATTTATTGGACACGACTGTACATGTATTCAATAATGTACTTATATTAACTAACCTTAAAAAGGAATCTAGGACCAGACTAAAATATTAAATTCTTTGAACTGGATTGGACCTACCACTAATTATCTAGTTGGGACTATAAAGCTCGGACTATTCGATGCCTTACTACCACATATATGTAGTGCTAGTGATAAACAACTCATCAATATGCTCAACTACATACACCGCCCCTAAAGGGTAAAAAAGCCTATATACCAAGAGTCCCTAATGATACAGTACACAACTCACACACCTGCTACCTTTGTGTAGCCCTCTCGTCGTTTCACGGGTAAAGCGTCAATGATCACACAGACCAGCTATATACAACAACAACACCCCAGAGCCAGAACTCAAAACAAAGTACGAAAAAGGAGAGCGGAGTTTGAAAAAGAATCAAAAAAGTTTTTCGCCATTTTACCGCCACTTAGCACTAGTCAAAAACCTACAGTATTTTAGTCTCCTTGATTACACCTGTGGCGGTGGCGGTTTCGGGAGGCCCTGAAACACACATTAGTAACTGCACACGCAATGAATAGTCACCTAATGCCTAGGATAAATCTCACCTCTGTAAAGATCTTACTCAAGCTCGTCTTCATCTGTTCTGCTTGCTCCCTCTCAAGATTTTGCTGCTCCCTCATCATCTCGTCCTTATGTTCCGCAATATGTTTCTGTGTATGTTCATATTCTTGTTTACCCCTCTCCCTTACTAAGTCCATAAATGTTTTCTCTTCATCTTCCTTCTTCTTCTTTGGTGCCCCCAAACCAAGTGCGCTCAACAAAAAACCCCCCAATGTACCCTTTCGATGTGCTCGTTCCACTTCCAACTGCTTCATCAGCTCAGCCCTCGCCAATGACTCCCGGCGTGCGAACTCTGTCGGAATGTGCTTATCTTCAAACCCCTCAATTACAGGACGTACGTCGGAGATTCCCATGGCAGCGATGTACTCAAGGAATGGGATGAGGGAGATGAGTTCCTTATCATTTGCGTTACCGTGCCATGGTGCCATTTTTATGGTGTTTGATGGATTCATGGAATATGCGTCTGGGTTTGTTTCGAGCATAATTACTTTTGAAAGGTCGCGGTTGAGGTAGTTGAGGTCCTACATTATATTTTTAGCCATTGCATAATAATGATAAAAACGGTAAGGGGGTTACCTTGATATATTTACCGTCCTTATACCTAGTGTGGGAGCGGAATAGAGGGTACATGATATACCCAGGATACTGATCCATCTTCTGAATAATTGGGGCTGCAATCTGATCGTGTTGGTTTGTGAAAACCACAATCTCGTAGTACTGGAACATGTAAGCCAAAAAGTAGTCCAACCCCGGCCTCTTTGCAATCCTCCATCCGTGCTCCCGGTCCCAAGTACTATGCACACACAGGTCCTCCAGCGCAATCACGAGCGTATAAGGTCTATTATAATCTGGGTGTGGGTCTGGCAATAACTTCTCGAATGGTGGCTCATTATAAAAGTCGAGTACATTCTGGACCCTCGCCTTCACACGTGCATAAAAAGGACCGGCACTCCAGCCATTGGGGACTGTTTTAGTATCGTAAATTGTCTGTTCGAATTCCGAGAGGTCACGGCCGAGGTAGATTCCGCCGCCTATGACAGAGGTTATGAAGCCGGCGAATAGAAGGCGTGCAAGGCGTTCCCGCTTCCTGTCGGTTGACGAGACGTACGCACTCTTTGGCAGGCCATCACCACTCTTCCCACTACCACCACCAGTACCGGGTGTAGCTCTCCTCGCAAACAGGTCGGTTTCCGGTAGGGTTTCCTCTCCGAGTAAAGGGCCTCCTGCCCCAGGTGGGGACGGTGGTGTTGATGTTGCCCCAACTAGTGGCTCAGAAGTTGTAGAATCTACTTGAGACAGCGGTGAAGCATTGGCACCTGTAGGGATAATCGGTTCTTCCTCTTCGGGAGCTACATCCTTGCTCGGGTCACCACCGGTATATGGTCTTCGTCTCTTGATTGCAAAGTTTCTAGATTGTTGAAGGTAGGGGAGTGTTAGGAGTAAGGGCCTTGTGGAGATGATGGTGGGAGACTGCCGAGGGATGATAATTGACCTTGAAGTCAGCAGGGAACGGCTGATAGCTCTGGTGAGCATCATTCAAGATACACTGAGGGAGAGATGGAATATTCTGTGTATGATAGGGGATCAATTTTTGTGGAGAGTAGAGGATTGATATAATATGAAAACTGACGTCTGATTCCAGATGTAGAGAGAGGGGAGCTTTTTGTCTCTTCTTTCCTGGTTCTGAGTGATGATCGTTCACTCCGTCACTCAAACAAGCAAAAATTTTAGTTGGCGGCTCTGGTGGGGTGAGGGGAGGAAGGGCTTGGCGTCTTTTCTCCATTAGAACTTCAACTCCTTCTTGGGGTGATATTATTTATATACATATCTATATTCGCAGTATAAGGTATATCACAATATATTTGGTACTACCACAGCCCAACCCCCCCAATCAATCCATCAATGCAAGTTCTTTTCTTGTAATAATCCGATCCCCCACTCTACCACTACTACATAAACACAACTCCGCACCCCTAAATGGCCTCCTACCTTCTTGTCCGCGCCTACACCACAATGATGTCCTCCCTCTCCCCAGAGTCCTCGGAGCGCAAGAAGATCTATATCGGCACTCGTAAATCAAAACTCGCACTCGTTCAGACCGAGCTTGTCCGTAATCTCCTCATCAATGCCCATCCGGAGCTGGACTTCGAAGTCATCGCCATGACCACCACCGGCGACAACAACCAAACAAAACCTCTTCACTCATTCGGTGCAAAAGCCCTCTGGACCCAGGAACTAGAAGTATTACTACTTGAGGGGAAACTTGACTTGATTGTACATTGTCTTAAAGGTTTGTTTTGCTGGGTGTTGGACGTTGTTCACGTAAACAAGAATAATCCATCCTGAAAAAGTGCTGACCCATTGAACTCCAGACATGCCGACACAGCTTCCCATGGGCTGTAAAATCGGTGCCATTCTTGAGCGTGAAGGTCCTACCTCTCCTACCTCTCCTAAACCCCTAAATGGAACTCTAACACCTACCCAGACCCCCGTGACGCTCTTGTAATGAAAGCCGGCTCGCCCTACAAATCACTCGATGACCTCCCACCAGGATCAATCGTCGGCACCTCTTCCGTTCGCCGCAGTGCCCAAATCGCTAAACGCTACCCGCACCTAAAATTCCAAGATGTCCGCGGCAATGTGTAAGTCCTCTCAAAGCCTAACCCATTTCAAAACTAACACTCCTAGCGGCACCCGTCTCTCAAAACTTGACGATCCTCAAAGCGCCTACTCATGCTTAATCCTTGCTTGTGCTGGGCTCCTCCGTCTCTCTCTTGGTGACCGAATTACTGCACCCCTCTCATCTCCTACCCTCCTCTACGCTGTTGGACAGGGAGCTCTTGGGATCGAGATCCGTGATGGGGATTCCCAAGCCTTGTCACTTCTTAAACCATTGATACACCTCCCCACTACCCTTACGTGTCTTGCTGAACGCTCCCTAATGCGGACGCTTGAGGGTGGGTGTTCAGTCCCTATCGGGGTTGAGACTCGGTGGGAGGGGAGTGAAATGAAAATGAAAGCAGTTGTCGTGAGCTTGGATGGTAGTGCTAGTGTTGAGTTTGAGCAAGCCATCACAGTCGGGAGTGAAGAAGACGCGGAGGAGTTTGGGAGGGTTGTGGCGAAGGGGTTGGTGCAAGGGGGCGCGGAAGAGATACTGAAGAAAATTAACCTAAATAGGGATCTTGTGAATGCATAGCGTTGCTGATATATACTAGGGAGTGTATTTGTTGATAGAATTTCTTGAACATATATTTCCAGGTATTGTGGTGGGAGTTATGCGGCTTTTGTGTTTGTAAGAACAGTATTTTAGGTGATTGCAATACGGGGAGGTAGAAAGGAGGGTTTAGGGGTATGATAGTGAGTATGAGTAGGTGATGTATTATTAGGGTTTGTGTGGGAAATGATCAATCTTCATCTTTTCGCCACAGTGAGACCTGCAGCTATATTACTGCAGATCTTGACTTGGCTCTAGTTTAAGGGTGAGTGATGCGACATGAAGGGGCCTGGGGATGCTCCCGCATCACACTCTAATCTGCCCTTCATCGCAAGCCTAGTGATCCATATACTTTATCCATATACTGTGAGTTAGGGTTTCATAGCCTCATCATTAGAGGCGACTACATTTCCCACTCTCTAATTAACTTTTTCTTCTATGGAAGGGCTTTCCTAACTTATATACCTGCCCTCAACTACGAACACGATACTCCTATTTTGTAGCGCTTCTATTTGTGACACAAGGCTATAGTACCCATCTCATGAATAGGAAATAATACAGGGTCAATATAACCTTCCCTCACCAAGAAGCTATACCAACTACCAAACATGATACACCTCAGAGAAACACTACTAAAATTCACAAAAGATTCCCAGATACTTAGAAGAAGAAAAAATCAAACACATATTGATGAAACCATAAGAACCAAGCCTCGATTCATCTAACCCTTATCTCTACAAACACCCACCCTTACAAAGGCTTTAAACTAAAAGTCTGACCCTCCACCCGTGCCACCTCCTCAAATTTCTTCCCCAACTTCACAATTGAGTAGTTAACCATCCTCGGGTCTAGGCCTAATGTCCTCTTGATCTCTTTCTGTGTAGTCGAGTTAGAGTCGAACCTCATGACAAAGTACTGTCCATGTGTATGGTATGCCTCGTGGGCGCGTCTTCGATTCGGAAGGAGTAGGCGCTCCCAGTTCGTATAGCCGCGGATGACTCCCCCGTTCCTCAATACCAGAAGACCAGCAGATTTAGCGATGCTGTTCTATGTCAGTAGGAGAAGAGAGAGCTAAGGTAGGGGTAGTGAAGAGAGCGCACTCTTTAACTTCCTGGAGACTCTGGCCGCGAACCTGAGGGGGTATTAGCTCTGTAACATCAATTGCAATCAACCAGAATACATACCACAGCGATCAATTCGTAAAGCATTTTCGGAGTTGGTGTACAATCGTGAGGCTCTGCTTTATTTTTTTCCCTTCTTGTGTGCAGTGCTGATGGAAGCCTTGAGGAAGCTTCCCTTATCGTGCCAAGATTTACACGTGATACGCGGGGTGACGGATATCGGTTGTCAACGGTTCATACTTCTTGACTGAGAGCAAGAATTCGAATTCTCTCTTTACTCTGAATTTCGTCTCTTCACAATGGCTTCAATTGCTCGCTCAGTCTCATTCCGCGCCTTTTCGGCTATCAAGTGTACTAGTAGGGCTCATACGATTACACCAAAATTCTCAAGAAGAGCGTTTTCGCTGTCGACGAGGACTTCTAGTATGTGAATTATGACCTAAGCGGCGTATGGAATTGAGCTCTAACATACATATAGTCACAAAATTCACCAAAGATCACGAATGGATCTCTCACAACCCTGAGACCTCTGATATTGGTTCCTTCTCTCATGCTTCTCGCCTCTTAATATAACTAACCTGTCGAAGCTACAATCGGAATCACCTCTTACGCCGCTAACGCCCTCGGAGATGTCGTCTTTGTAGAGCTCCCTGAAATCGGTACCCAAGTCGCTGCCAATGAGACCTTCGGGGCGGTTGAGTCTGTAAAGTCCGCCTCAGACATCATGTCTCCTGTCTCAGGCGAGGTTGTAGAGGCCAATGACATACTCAAGGATAAGCCTAGTTTGATAAATAAAAGTCCTGAGGAAGACGGATGGATTGCTAAGATTAAGGTTTCTGATGCGTCTGAGTTGGGTGACTTGCTAGGAGCAGAGGATTATGCCACTTTTATCAAGGGGGAGAGCCATTAAGAAGTTCGGTGTTGTGTAGGTGGTTTCAGTCAACTCTAGTACTTCCAGGGGCTGTATGATGTTTGTGGGAATCTTAGATATAATCTGGAATTCACCTTCTTTAAAGATCCTTTACGGTCAGGAAATGCCTTCATGCTTGTTGATACTCAAGTATCTATTTATATCACTATTGCGAACTGAGTACTCTTACTTCTATACTAAGATTTAGTCGGTAATAATACCTCCTTATCAATACTCGTAATCCAAAACCTCTAAAATTCATGTCTGCCATAAACTTCTAAGATACAGCCTTTAGCATTGAATTGCACCACCTTGGGAGATCAAATCAATTCTCTTCCCATTGTCATATATCAAAGCAGCCCTCAATTTGCGTCAAACAAAGCTACTCTAAAAATTTTCAACGTCACCTTCAAAGCTATAAAACACCCACATACACACCTCATAGACTGACGCCTTTTACTTCCTACTACCTAAGATACCATTAGAAAGTATAGAGCTATTAGGACTTCTATTTGCCGTACTATCACTTATGTGGGCTACAAAAAGGAGTTCCTTCCCTTAGAAGTACATCTCCTCCTGATCTCTCAGGGAGTCGAACCATGGTCCTTTAGTCTTTAGTCACGGATATTTTACCGACTGGCGAACACTTAGCCGTTGGGCCAAGTGCTGCCGATGTTTATAGCTAAGTTCCGCGTCCTATGAGCTACAGGATTGTGCCGAACTGAAACTATGAACAGCCCCCTTTCTATATTATCGAACCATAAAACGGCCCACTATGCACGCACGCAGATAGCCCCCCTTTAACACCTCTGGGATAAAGCCAATAGAGTCATGTATGGAAAGAATTTCTACCAGAACAGGCCAGAATGAGGGTGAGTAGCGGTGCTGATAGGATTGGATGGCATGAGACTCAGACAGGAGAAAAGCTATCAATTTATTCGATATTGATCCACTGTCTATAGTTTTTACCCTAAATTTCAGTCAATAGTACCTACAGTATCAACGACGCGGTGAACACAACGAACAAGGCCTAGAACCATTTACCGCTTGAGCTCTCCCCTCTCCCCTCTCCCCTCTCCCCCTCTTCTACTTCAATTGATCTCCTAGACCCTCCCTCCTCTTCCCTCCCTCCACTTTCCGAGTTTCTACTAACCCTAGTAATACAGGTTAAAAAATAAAAAACACCGGCAAGAGCTTCTTTGTTTGAGTGTATATTGACTGAATCCTTCTGAAGTCTCTAATATCGCTCCTCTCACTGGCAATACATTTTTGAATTCTATATATGCAACAGAAGTCTACTAATACTCTAACTTCGAATATTAGTGTTTACTCGATAGCCCTAGTTATTATAGTAATTACTAGAGCACTCATTATCGAGAGAAGAAAAACACCTATGCCAACTATTCACCTCAGAACCCGTTTATATAAAAAATTCTAAGAGGATCCTTATTAGTGGATTCTACCGAAAGATATCTCCTAGAAACAAAATTAAAGGGTCATTTCCACAAGATATGGGAGTTGTTGATCGAGGTCTACTCACTTGAAAGGATACATGATATGATCGTTTATTTCCTATTGTAGATTAGGAACGCCCAAAATATCGCAAGTTATTCATGATATTACAAATGAGGCTTTTTTCATGAACTCGGGGTCTTGGATCCTGTATTACGTCTGTGAAAGCCAGGCTTAGAAATATAGAGTTTAGGGTATAAGTAAATGATAATAATAATATCCCCAATAAGGAGACGTAATCGAAGGGGTTCAGGTGTGTATTGGTACATTCTCATGTAAGTCTCCCCCGGTAGGCCCTTTATTATTTCTGTCTAGTTTACGGTTACACTCTAATATGATAGTAGATATTGATAATACACAAAAAATTCTATCTAAATCGCTCCTATTTTATTCTTGCTTCCTAATTAAATTCCAAGAATTTATATATATTAACTTTCTTACGCACCGCATAATGCCATTCACGAGATTTCTAGAAACTACTCCACAAACAAAGATGAAAAAAACTTCAAAGATCCTCCTTTACGTTGGAATTAAGCGATTAGGGTTAAAAATTTACAAGCTTAAGGTTCTAGTATGCCGATAGGTAGTTATTTAGAAGGTTCATTGATGGTGGCAGAACACTCTCAGTTCCAGCTAGGCCCGATCTAAGTTTGTAGCTTATACATTGTATACCTTCCCAATGTATTTACCTAATAGTTTATAAGGAAGAACCATTAAAATAAGTATAAACCTAGTCCCGTTCCCATCCCTATGTTTTCTTTGCTGCGTAGCACCGTAGCAGCAGCGTAATAGGGGCTGGGTACGCGACTACCATAAATTCTAACAGAGTCTCAACGGATCACATTAGGTTTATAACTGAGATTAATCTCAGGACGGCGTAACTAAGCCGAAGCATGAGTGCATGAGCCCTAAAGGTTCTTGGGGGTTGCCTTACCCTAAATCAGAACTTTAAAAGAGTCTCCAAAGCTAAAACATGGCATCCAGATCTCCAACAACAAACATCACAGTTAACAGCTAATAACCTCAAAATGATCTTCTCTATCAGCACTCGTATGTTCCGCAGACCTCAATACGGTCATCTACCCCTGATAACTAGCTTTTACCCTCACTTATCCATTCTCTACTAGTAAGTTTGCCCTCTTATTTCTGCTTTAGTTTATGTTTGCCTTTAACATGTTTGCTAGTCCTAGGTCCAGAGGTCATACCTCCAGTGCAAGCGAAGGGCTCAAGAGCGTTGCAGATGTATGTCCCTCGTCATTCAACTTGGGTGTTCTATCTAATTACTAAATTTGCCTTGCGTAGGAGCTACTAAAGTCTACTGATGCCTCTGTCTGTGGCACTGGGCATGCGCTGGTTGAGATCATAAAACTACATGAAAGTTTGCAGCAAGAGCAGGAGAGAAGTAGATCGCTTCAAGAAACTTTGCACCAAGAGTGGGAGCGAAGTAGATCACTACTGATGGACCATTACCATCTTAAAGTTGATGTTTGTTTCTTCTTTCTCTTCACAATATATTTGCCCTCTGAAGTCCCTTTGAAAACAATTATTAATGGTTATTAGGATCTCGAAGATCGACTCCTCCGTTCAAATAAAAATTATAATATCCGTGGAGTGCTAGGTGAGGTTCCTATTTTTGTATATACTTTGCGGCAATTAGGCTTAGAGTTACCAGAGTCCCTTAATTTTCTAATATAAAGCTTCATCTAGAACACATTGCCAAAGAACATGCACCAGAAGAAATAGGAACTCAAGCCCAGTTAAATAAAATATCCACTAATCAAAAATACAAGCAAATTCTCTGCCGCCTTTGTAAAGAAAAAAATATTCATAGTGATGAAGCCGAGAAATCCCGATCATCAATCATCGATCAATATCTCTACTATAAGCATTCCGGGAATAAAGAAAGGATTTTGATAAATCCCAGCAAGGAAGATCTAGGCCCATTTGTTGCCCTAGTTGTAGAGAGCTATTTACAATTCCACGGAAAGCGTTACAAGATAGTCACTGGAGAGGAAGAAATCTGGATTAAGTATAGTGAGAGCGAAAACTTTAACTAAGGGGAAACTATATCTATTCAAAATTTACTAAATAAAGTTTTTCAAACATGTACTACATTCTTCAAATAAAACCAATTCCTTTGTTTTTAGACAAAGCGTACTCAATAACGTTTTTTCTAAGTGATTTTACAGCAACCTAAACAACCCAAATAACCCACTCTAGAAATTCATACAGTCGAATCGCCCTATAAGAATACGAAATTGGGGTAGGACCGTATCCTTATAGGGCAGATATCCTTATAAGAAGTGACCACTACGTACAAATAACCCTTGTCAAGGTAGGGAGCGCGTACCCTTTTGTAAGGTGATTATTCTTATAACCCGATCCCTTATAGGGCGATTTCGCTGTAGTCCTTTTCTATTCTTCCTGTTTCTAAATCATTCTGCTAATCGACTCTTTGTAGTAATTTGTAATTCCTATAACGAATATATTTGAATAGATAACCAAGATAAGCACTCTTTTAGCAAATCCTTCAGTATCTATTAGTATCGTTATATTAGCTACGTTTAGTAAACAATAAATTGCCAATCTATACTTACTCAGGTATCCCCGTATCCTCCAATAGATCCGATAGACATAACACCACAGCCCCAGCATCAAAAAAGAGGAGCAAAAAAACGTATGATATCGACCAAACGTTTATTTCTAGACCCTCATGGAGGCTATACACAAACCTAAGTACCTTAGAGCTCAAGCCAACAGAGACCTGTCACCCCTTAGTATTTAAAGGATATTTACGCTATATTCCAGTCCTTTCTATTAGACACTATGTTATGCATCAAATGACACAATAGACAAGGGAAAATACCAGGAAAAGACACCTAGAACAAACAGCCAGACTCCCAATAACTCTCGGTTAGATTTGCACTCTAGTCCTTTAAATCTTATCTAAAAATTCCTTTAACGATGTTGTTTATCGTCGCAAATATCAACCGTTCGGTATGTATACCTATCTTAGTGTTAACATAGAGCATAGGGTAGTCTGAAGTTACCGAAAACCCGGTAGGTATGATGTTATGAGATATTTTTTGTCGTCTCAAATGAATAACCCACTTTGGTAGTGGAGCTTGCTACACCTTATAGACCAGGTTGGGTAGTGGTACCGGCAATTGGTGATCCGAAGGGAAGGTTTGGGGGGAGAGGAAGACATTTGCATGCCCAGGGGAATTGACATTGTGTTTCTGGGGCTGGACTTGCGCAGAGCGTACCGGTGGAGCACCAGGATGAGGTCCGCCACCTATGTCTTCGTCATCGTCAGTGCTAGGCACATGACCGGCAGATGGTGGGAATAGTGGGGCTTGGGGAGGTGGGACGGGTGGAAGATTTGATGTGCTCTTATTGTAATCATGGGTCTAATGAATCGAGGTGATTTGATGGATGGATGTTTTTGGCAAGGGAGGTGTTGTGCTGACTTATAAGTTATTGAGGTCCCGAGTGATAGACAATGATGTAGTAATACTTCACTACATCGTTCTATGTAAACAGAAAACGTAGATTGATGAATGATTTCAGCGAGCTTAGTTAGGCCCTCTTAGAAGACATTCAAAAGGCATATTATCTATCTACGTATACTGAGGAGATAAACTCAGATTGATCAATTATCAACTATGTTCTCGGCTGTGGGAATAGGTAAATTGGTGATCATACCAAATCAGCGAAATTCATGAAGTAGTGCGCGGCTCATTGACCTCTTTTGCTACAGTGCATAAAAGACTTCTTGAGCTAGAGATAAAGCATTCTTGTAAGTTATAAGTTTAACGAAAATTGATCGGCAACTAAACTTTCCCCTAAATTATAACTCTTCTATTTTCATCAGACCATCCAGGTAGATAATTTATACAAAAGATCCCACATACAGACGGCAAAGCACGCTTTTATATACCCCCCCCCCTCCCACAGTACACCATAGCTGCTCATTTACGTTTGATCAAAAATTACTACATATATCCACTATACCACCTCTCCCATAAAAAGAACAGAAGTCATGCAATAAAAATATATATCAAAGCAACAAAACTACCCAGACACACAAAACGCCCATATATGTACCCTTCATAAACTCCTCACCTTTCTTATTTGTTCCACCTACTGACTCCACTTTTCCACCATCTCACTACCATCACCATCATATCCTATCATATCCCTCTCGTCATCCAGCAACCGCGCATACTCCAACATCAACCTAAACATATAAATCTCTATATCCTCTCTCCTCAGTACTTTTGCCGCCCAATCCCTGGCCTGGTTTGCGAGTTTCTTGGCTTCAAAGTCATGACTCGGTACGTAAAATTCGGATCGTGGACCCTGGGACCCACCCCCGGAGGTGCCGAGACCGATAAAGTATGTAAGGAGTGTATATAGATCTACGCGAGTGATTAGTTATGACTATAAGAGGGCTAAAGGTGAGATGCGCATACCATCAAAACGATTATCCATCGGTGCAAAATGTAACCATGCAAACAAACGACTATCATGCCATTCTCTAAAAATCGTTGCCTTAATTCCCATGCTCCTACTCTTCAAGAATGCATTCCATCGTCCTGAGAATGAGTGACCATCCACGTCCACTAAGTACTTGTATGTAAACTGATCCGTCAAACTCGTCTGGCTAACCATTGTAAAGAACTCTTTTAGCCATCCACAATTCTCATCCGGTACACACCATCTGGCTTCCGGGAATCCAACATCTGTGTATTTCTCTGCAAACTCGCCAGGGTGAAATACCCCCTTGGTCTCAACGTAGGATTTCTCAAGATCAGAAGTCCATTTCATGATATCAAAGGTCTGGTTAGTATTCTCAAGATTGGTTGCGTTTGTCATGAGGACGAGGCGGTGGCGGTGGAGACGGCGCCATGTATTCTTATCCTGAACACCACCGGAGGTGATGCCTCGCCAGAACATAGTCGTTGATTTATCCTCCCATGCAATGTCCTTCTTTGGATTGTAGTCATAACGCTCGTCCTTCTTGTAATACATATTCGCTGGGAAGAGGATGTCGTTATTCACATTGACCTTGCACTCGCCAAACACAGGGACAAGCTTCTTTGTAGCGACAATGCTGGATGCGGAGAACATGAATCCATGGAGATCCGCTATCGCTGGCCCAACGGTGCAGAGATCACTTGAAATGTTGAAGTTAGACACCAACCCACCCGAGTTCGGGACTTTGTACTTCGCCTCAGCGGTGGCAGGTGACATTGTCGCAGCCAACCTCGCGTACGAGTCTGGTGGACATGCTGGTGTAACAAGATCCATATAAGGTTTCCCAGGAGCCCTAAACCACTCCGCAATCGGTAACACCATATCAGTAGGAATCGCCTTCCTCTCTGTGAACCCATTTGTGACTTTCGGGGGCATCTTCCGACTCTCCTCCTCGCGCTTCAAATGCGCCTGTAGTGTATCCCATTCAACAATAACTCTCGGTTGATCCAGCCTATTCAGCGCGATCTCCATGTCTGGGAGGTCCTTCGCAAATACGCTGAGCATTTTTACAAACGTTTCTGAACGCCAACTGTCTTTGCTGTTGAGAACCTTAGCTTTGCCGTTGACAATTGCAAGGCCGGCAATACCAGAAGGCCCGGGATCTTCAGCTATTATACCATGGACGAGGATACGGAGATCAGCGGGAGGGATCGACCAGAAGGGGCGGAGGTCGTCGTAAATCTGGTCGAAGTCATCGAGGTGATAGATTCCACGATCGCGGGCGAATTTATACCACTATCACTCGCGAGGATCAGTAAAGGTCCTAACACAGCTATAGCTCGGCCAAAGTGAGACCTGATGACTTACCTTATCGAATCCCGGTGGAGGATGACGCCCATATCTAGACCTGTATGTCTTGACAGCCTGTGCAAATGTCTGTGAGCGGCCGGAGTCGTAAGCACGGAACTTTTCAGTGGCATCGCGCATTAACGAGACGATCGGGTGGAGGTCGACGGTTTCGTAGGATTTATCAAAGTCTATGTCGCCAACTGGTGTGAGTTCTGGGGTCTGTTGCAAGGTCAGTTATTGAGCTCTAACCCCGAGCTTTCATCCCGGCTTTATTGCCTTAGGGCACTAGAAGCTTGAAGAAACCTAGTATACAACTAAAAAGAGGCCTAAATACATACCTCTTGATGTTCTCCGCCTAGCATCTCTGGGACATGAAGCTTCTGTATCCTGAGGCCGAAATCCGTCCCCGTAATAAGGGCCAAGTTTGTGAACAAAATGATGGCCCCAAAGACACCCAACACAATAAATATGCGTTTTCGCGACGCCTCGCGTTCCATGAGCGACATCTCCCCAGTCCTTTCCCCGCAGGACCTTGATTTTTCAATACCGGTAATCCGTGCTTCGCTATATCGAGAAGGTAAGGTGAATCTGTAGGTGAAAAAGTTCAACTGATTGAGAGGTGAAAGAGGGTAAAAATTAAGATGGTAAGCCCAGGCAGCGATGAAAGCACCTGTCTTCTCCCCCGTGAAGGAACCGGGGATAAATGTAGAATAGGGGATTGGCCGTTGAGGATTTGATTAGCTAGACCCCTGTTGCAGGATCTTGGCAACAAGAGTTGGACACGAGCTAAATCACACCACAGGTGATATCCAGAATTGAGGGCATAAACTTGTAATAGGAGAGTTCGTTCTACAGCCTGGTATCCAAGGGCTTTAAACTCTCCTGCAGTCCACATCCCCGGTTTACCGGAGAACCTCAAACAGCCCCAATGCGGAAGTTGAACCTCAAAACAATTTCCGAGGTATAGGGCTGGGTGAATTCTATGCTTAGGGTAACAGTGATAAAGGTTACCCGGAACTTCTAACCTCAAGCGTCCAGCATTAATAGCATGACTCTTAAAATTACCACCCCACCAAATAGGTAAATACCCCACCAATACAAACACTCTCATCGCTCATCGCTCATCATCCCACACAACCTAGAACCAGAATATACAGCATATATATCCCGGCATCCCATCACAAATGGTAGATACTATAAAGACTTCCGTCACCTCGGGAGCCCCACCAATTACGCTTTCCACATCTGCCACCCCAGCTACCAACCCCACTACCCCCACACTCCCAAAGTCGGCGCTCAAACCTACAAAACCTGCGAAATCTGCAAAAGATGTGAAACCCACCAAAGATGCTAAACCCGGTGCTTCATCAACTGAAGGAGACTCAAAGCTCTCAGCAAAAGAACTAAAGGAGAAAAAAAAGGCCGAAAAAGCCGCTCGCCGTGCTGAGACAAAGGGTACCACTGGTACCCCTGCACCACAGCAAACAGGACCGAAACTAGGGTCCAAAGATACTGTTCTCAAAGGCGGTAAAGGTGCACCAGCCAACATTCAACAAGCTTCTGGGGCCGGGGGAATCGTCAAAACCATCTATGTATCCGCCAACCAGGCCTCTAAGACTGTGGCGAAAGAGGTGGAAGTTATAGTTGAGCCAGCAAAAGATACAGGCCTCGTGGGGCTACTAAAAGATCTTGCAGTTGAACAGAATGAAAAGAAAAAGACAGCGGTGTTTGGCTTGAATAATGCACACCCGGATGTACATCCTGCAATTTTGACACTTGGGATGCAGATTAATCAGTATGTCCTTGCCGGAAGCACGGCTCGTTGTATGGGATTCCTATTGGCCATGAAGAGAGTATGTTGCGTCACCAAAAATCACTCGCATTTCCGCTAACACACAACTAGGTAATCCAGGACTACGAAACTCCCCCTACCTCTACACTCTCTCGTCATTTACCTGGCCACTATCTCTCTCATCAGATTGCATACCTCCTCTCTGCCCGCCCAATGTCGACGGCAATGGGCAATACCATCCGTTGGCTAAAGGAAGAGATCGTCAATATTTCCCCCGACCTCACCCAAGAATCTGCGAAGAAGCTCCTCGTCGAGAAAATGGACAACTTCATCCGCGAGAAGATCACAGTTGCAGACGACATGATTGTCAACACCACCGTTGCCCGTTACATCAAAACCGGGGATACGATTCTCACGTACGGTAAATCCCAAGTCGTTGAACGCGCACTCTTAGAAGCCCACAAAAGAGGGAGAAGGTTCAACGTCGTTGTGGTTGACAATCGCCCATTACTTGAGGGTAAGAACCTTCTGCAGGGGCTGGCAGAGGCAGGGATTAGATGCGATTATATACACTTATACGCACTTGACCACTACATAAACTCTGCAACTCGAGTTCTCCTCGGTGCACACGCGGTCATGGCAGATGGTGCGCTCTACTCGCGTTCTGGCACTGCCAGTGTTGCTGTTTCTGCAAAGGAAAGGGGAATCCCCGTTGTAGTATGTTGTGAGAGTATCAAGTTCAGCGATAAAATAAACCTTGACGGGATTGTGTCAAATGAGCTCGGTATGTACTCAACCCTCAAGTGTTATATCTTATGCTAATAAGTTTAATAGGTGACCCGGAACTCCTTGTAAACATGTCAGATACTAAGCAGCGCGAGACAGGCCCGTTAAGGGGATGGAGAGACATGGATAACACGCGTGTGGATAGCTTTAGGTACGATGTGACACCAAGCGAGTGTGTAAAAATGGTGATTTGCGAGCATGGTTGTGTGGCCCCGAATAGTGTGGCAAGTGTATTGAGGAGTAGTACGGCTGCTGGGACAGTTTAAACTAGCTGTGTTGAGGCGGGTAATGGGGAGTTATTGTTTTAATTTCTTTTTATTGGTTGAGTTTCAGTTCTCTGGGGAATCAAAAGTCTTTTTTCAACGCGGGAGAAGAGGGAGGAGGAGAAATGTATAGTAAGGAATTTGGCATAGATGGATGTATATGTGGCGTATGGCGCTACTCTACTATGGAAAGGGAATATAAAACAAACACCAGAACTTCCAAAGGCCGATTTTTGTAAGTTCTTAATTTAGATGTATTCGAAGCCCAGTCTATGAATTTTCGATAAGAGAACCACTTGGTTTCATAAATATTAAGAAAAATATTGATAACGTGCAAGAGACTCGAAAGCACTACTGAAACCAATAGTCCAAATCTCATCATACCACAATTCACCACCCCCTTCTCAACCCCCAACCCACATGACATAAATTAAAACCACACCTACCCCAACGGAACATTCATAAATACCTCTCCTTTCCCCAACCCCACCCCAAGACTCTTCCCTCCTGGAACTATAACCACCATATCCCCCCGCTCAACCATCACATACCCCTCCTCGAACGTCCTCCCAGCCGTACACGCAACAACCATACCATCTGATTCTCGCATAATCGCCTCCTGTGTAATAGCTTCTTTGCGAGTCACGCGTGCTAGGGCTAGCTGCTCAGTTAGGCGCTTTATGAATGCGATCTGACTAATGAATGAACACATTCTAGTGTAATTCTTGTTTTTATTTTATTTGTTTTTTTATAGTTGGGAGTGGGTTGATGGTGTTAAACCCTGAGAGTATCAAGACAGAGTCGTAAGTGATTGTAGTTTGGCATTCGGTTGGTAGGGTTGATGGATTTAATATGGGTGTCTATAATTAATGTTAGTGAGAGGAGAGGGGGGGGTGATATGAGTGGTTTTATGAAGTAATTAGTGGTGTGTATCATCAATCACCCAGGTTAAGAATCGAGCGTAAAGATGTAACAAGGTTCTTATTGTTGAAGCTTTGTCTAATATAATTCAGAGCATGAATAATGTAGATAAAGACATATATGGTATGAGGGATATTTCTCTTTCAGGTTGTCCTACGATAACTTAATCGAGTGATATCGCATGATTTCCAATATTGAGAATCTGGGGTTCTTTGCCGAAGGATGGATGAAATAAGGGTAGGAAATAAGCAAACAGATTCCTACAGTGCAGTTTTACATTATCTCAGCCATTGTAAGTATATTTCTTGGGACTCTAAATGGTGGGGCTGCATATGTAGGATTGACAAGACTACACTGCATGAACAAAGCCAGCTGAAGCTGAATGATACCTACACTTTCTGTGAGACATTAGGTGCTATTCCACTTGGTATAATCTGTATTAAGATTCATAAGACATTTACTCTTTTTTAAGGGTGGCTGCAAGAAGGTCTCATGCTTTGTAAATAGATGTAGAAGCAGTGGGTTTGGTTTAGATAAAGAGCCCCCTCTCTCTATGGGTTCTAGCAGTGTTTTTCTACATCAACCTCTAAGAAGGATACTCATACCCTTAAGCCTTGCACCTAAAAAGAAATGCCCCTTGAATGGTAATAATGTACGCCCTAAGATAGGCTTTACACAAACTAGCCGTCACCCAAATTCAAAGGGAATATCAAATTCCAACTTCTTTAACCCCCCCCCCTTCCTATTATCAACACCAATAATAAGTGGAATACGTATAAACCACCCCCCAAAGCAAACCCCAACCACCAACCCAACCAAAATAGCAAAACCCACCCGCCCACACCTTACTCCATAACCTCACCCAACCTATACCGCGCCTGTGTACAATGCCACCTCACAAACCCTTCAACAAACCCCACATACACCCCCCTAACCCCCTCCCCACCTTTTCCCAACACCTCCAAAGTAGTCGAATGCGCCTTCACCACATCCTCACAAACCCCACGCAAAGCCTCCACCAACGAGGTCTCCAAAGCCTCAGCACACATCTGAACAAACGTACCCTCTTCACACCCCACCACACACTCCTTATAAAAACTCAACACATCATTCCCCAAATCACACACCACAACAATATCCGGCACCGCAACTATATAATCCCTCAACCACACCTCCTCCGGGAACAAACTCTGCGGGAACATTGCATGCGCGAATGCCTCCCCTGCTCCCGTCTTGGTCCTCACAAACCTTGGGAACCGTCTTGATCTTATTTTCGGAAACCCCTTAGTAAACATTGCTTCAAGATTACACCCGATAATAAAGTCTACAGAAGCTTTAATGATGCATGATGCACCGTAAGGTCCATAGTGCTTCGGTGTCTCAATACATAGATGTCTGGTGTACTGTACCAGTATCGGGTGTCCTTGTGATTCACCTTTTGCGAAACGACTAGTGAATTCTGGGAGCTCTGGGAGTGCACCGGCGTTAGATGCGTCGTCGATGTAGATGTAGAAGATTGTGAGGATTATCACGTATGCTTTGGTTGCGGGGGGGAGGTGGCTGAATGCTAGATCTCCGAGTGTGCATACGCCGGGTGCTAGTCTGAGGAGTGGGCTTAGGTGGGATTGTGTGAGGTTCCAGCTGTGGAATATCTCGCAAACGTGGGATTCGAGGGTTCCAGGGGTTTGAGTAGTGGATGTAGTAGGGCTGAATTCACAGCCTAGATCTGAGATGAAGTTTTGGATAATGGATTTGGAGAAGGTTGATTCTTGCTTAATCTCGTCTTCTACTCTTGGGCTGGAGGAGGACATTTCTCGGCTGATATATGTAATTTGCTGTGGGAGAAAGTCTTCAGAACCCTTGATCTGTTGTGGTGCCTATAATACTCAGTATTAAAATTTTATAGCTTGTAGTACATTGGAAGCTTGCCCCGCATATCTCGACTTCTTGGCAATGCACAAGCTTACCAGGCATGAAAGAGCTATCACGGGTTTCTAAATCGATTATCTACCCATTAAACTCATAAACCAGGATAAACCCCCCCAACTCCACTAAAACTCAAAGCACCTCAAAATGAAACTCTAAAACACCCCTTCTTCATTATCCAGTAGTATTCTTTTTATCATTACCAATTACCCTTTTCCATCTCCTCGGCATTCCTATCATCCCTTAATTCCAAATAAAAGAAAACATGAACACTCCGACGCCATGTAGCCCATCTTTTACTCCACATGCTCTACTCTCCGACGCCATTGCTAAGCCTGCTCGTAGTATACACAACCTCCCCCTTCCCATTCCCCATATCCGAAATATCGACAAAATCCCTCTTTGGAATCTCTAATGACATTGCTCTCCTCGTATGAAGACTGCTGACCGGACTTATAGACCTTCCATTTATAATACTATTGGTAGGGCTGCGTTCAGATGGCTTTCGACGGAGATTCTTTATAAAGGGAGATGATGGGCGTTCGCGTTCAAGACTAGTGCCGGGAAATTAGTTTTCCCTTCTATTTACCATATCATCCCCCCCCCCCCCACCCGGTAGGATCGACGGGATGAATTGAATAAAATAGCAATTCATAGGAGAGAACTTACATTGGAGTATTTCCAGATGTAATATACAGTAACAAGTACTTGAGATTGGGCAGCGTATTCCGCAGATCCATAACGGACAAGTTTTGAGAGCTCATCAGCTACACGCCGTAGGTTAGCTGCTATTTCCCACCGCCAACCCTGAAACACAAAATTACCTGTTCGATATCCTTATTAAGCAAGAAAATAGCATATTCAAACCGAAAATAAATACTTCCCTTCATCCATAGCGGAAAGGTCCGCGCCCCTGCAATAACACTAATGGGGTCCATAATGAACGACCTACTCCCCACAGGCTGTACAGGATACCGCAAGTACGTGCCTAAGTAAAAACTCAGGAGATACGTCATATGAGATGTATATCCCAAGGCTGCAGAGATGGTCTCATCTTTGTGATCTTCATGACTACTATTCGGCAGATGCAGCCCGCGGATCGTAAAACCCAAACTCTGATCCGGCACTGGTTCAATCGGATAAATCTGTTGTAAATCCTCAATAATCCTTCTCTTTTGCCCCTCTAGCCCTCTTTTTGTCTCAGCAAGATCATTTCGACACCGTTCCAGCTTGACTGTAGCCTCGGTAAGATATTTCTCCCCACTTATCTGAGTTTCTCTTCCGTGCACCATTGCTTCTTTTCGTAAGCCAAGACCCTTTTTCAAGTTGTCACGCTTTATTATAACCGCTTCTAGGCGCTTTTTTTCTGCTGCTAGAGCCTTCTGTACTGCATTGCGTCGCTCCGTAGCTGCGGCAGTTTGTTTTTGGAGGGAGAGAGGGATGGCTTCGCGGGAAAGGAGGGAGGTGATCTGGGAAGAGACTTTGAAGGTTGTGATTTGAGCATCGCTTATGCAGTCTTCGAGGTTGTTGAGTTTCATCACTGCGTCGTAGGAGGAAGTTGGCTTAGAGGGTACATATTAGTGTAAATATCTAAAGAGATAAGAGCTGGGGTACACAATTACATGTTCACTTGAGAAAGTCATCGAGGAGACAGAACTAGACATATTGTGACCCCCTAATCGAAGTTCCTTTGGAAGTGGCGTGGGGAGATCGGTTATTACCGTATAAATTCCATCAGATAGGGAAAATATTATACAGTTAGGTGAAAACGGATATGGGAAGTTTTCAAGCTATAAGAGTCTCTTTGTCAGTTATTTTCGTCACAGTAATAGGCGGCAGCTACAAACACTTTTACCAATAAAACGCAGCGAAGCTAACTCGATGTCCATCTCGACGATGAGCTGAAAGTGGTCGCTGGTATTGGCCCATACTTTGATTATCACTTTGTCAAGCCTCGATACTTTTGGCCCAGAATCTGACAGATCAAATGATTGAAAGTTTGGGTTCTGCGAGTCGACTCCTAATCAGCTTCCTTTACCCCTTCCTCTAACTTAGAACACATTCACGTACCATCGACTTGTGAACAACCTCACTAATATAAATTGGCTCATCTGTTTTTCCGTCCGCACAATAGACAGGACTCTCAACTCAGCACTCCTGTCCCCACAGCAGAAAAAAATTGAAGCAGAATAGCGCCCACCTCCAAGCTCCGAGATATGTAACGAAATGAACACATCTGCCATTCTAACATCCTCTAATCGCCTCTGCCTCAGCATTAGACCATCCTGTCCAACCGGATTCCCGCGTGTACTCCGTCGCCTCGGTTTCGGTCTCCCAAGCGCCTCCGATGATAGATCATTTGACGATTTTGAATGGGCCAAGCCAGCAGCTCCCGCAGCACTACTTTCACCGTCGCTATTCGCACTAGAGTTCTGTAGTATTTCGGAATGTGTAATAAGATTTTTCCCAGGTGTTTTCCAGGCCCCAGCTAGAGAGTCGTCATCTGTCGATTTCCCTCTCGGTCGCGAAGGTGCTGTTTGTGTGGTTAAATTCCTCAACACAATCCCATTCAAGTGGCGCAATTTCCGACCCTTGATGTACACTGTTAGTTTCAGAAGCTTCACCTCAAACTAGCAGTCCGGGAAGGGAAGTGGAGGTACCGCTGGCAGAAGTAGAGGTCTCCCCCTTGTTGCCCTCTCAGGGACTGAGCTGAATGGATCTAGCTGGTCGGGATCCATAGCAGTGACAGTAGTGCCATCACCATCGCTACCTGATGGCATAGCTGCGTATGGGTACTTACAGTGGTGGCGATACAAGTTTAAGCTTCTTTATAGAATTCACAACTGGGCGTGGAATAATTCTTGAGGTGTTTCGGTGCAGTGCAAATAAGGTTGCAAGCTGCATGACGCCGGTGTCATGCTTGGCGTACTGCAATTGCCTGACTAAGCTGGTGATGTAATCATCCATCAGTTATCACTCGATATATTGACCCATGACTTCTCGTTATCTACAACCCCGTATACATACAACTACAGTATATTCTTATAGAGTAGATATCTCCACAAGAATCTAAAACTCACGCAAGATATTATACGATCCCACTAGCCATGCCTTTAAGGGCTTAGTATTCTAATACTCATGAAGTCTCTACAACACATATCACTATTAAACTACTTGTAAGTTCTATATCACTTCAAACCGCAATCTATATTGTCCCCTCTCATAAAATTTTAAACCTCTCCATTTTAACCTCACTTTGTTATATCCACTTCATTCTATTAATACTAGACACGCATTTACAATTTTAATACAAACCCACCCCTCCAAGGTTATAGACCCCCCGTTAATGATAATAGGCAAAGTTATAAGACCCAATGTTATAAGACCCAATTACTAACCTAGGAAGCTACCAAGCACCCAATCAATTATGGTGGCTGGTAAAACTTAGTGCTATTTACTCCGTTACGATTAAGCAACTTAGAATGCTGCCGCCTGAATATTACATAATACAAACTACTTGAGCACAGCTGGCCTATCACCTCCCACGATAGCTACACCACAACAACCCATGACAATCCTTTCAAGATCTGCCCTAGCTTCCTGCTCATATGAGGACATTTTTATCTTATACTATCAAGATACAGATGGTATAGTTAGAGAGTCACGCCACCACCCCGATGGGAGTTGGCATATCATCGGGATTCTTGGTAGCAAACAAAATGTTATGCTGAATACCCCTCTTTCAATCACTTGCCTCCGTAATCGAAATAGCTGGGAGGTAAGTCAGCAAGCCTTTCATATAGCTTAAAATGATAACTGGCTTACTCGGCTATAGATCCACCTCTACTACCTAAGTGCTACGTTCGAGATTAGCTCGGTAGTACTACTACTCCTTATACATCTTCCTCCTCTAACAGAACATATCACAGATCTACTGGGATAGTGCTTTTAACAAGTGGTACAATATTAAAATTCTTGACACCAGCAACAATCCAATTTTCGCTGCCCCCTTCTCTAAGCTTGCCTGCACCTTCTGCACAGAATCTCTCAACAGTCTCAACAATAGACACTTTGTCTGCTTTCAGAACTCTGATCTTCTTCTCAAAAAGATCAAAAAGACTTCGGCAACAGCTAATGGACAATGGGTGTTCGAGGATAACATCATCCCCAACTGTAAACTCCTCCCCGGAAGCTCCCTTATAATGGGTTCCAACATGAAATCAATTCAGTCATATTCAATGTGGATCTTTTCCCAGGATGAGAATTGCATGTTCCAGGAGTTTTACAGTCTAGATGGTATCTCTATGTTTAAAGGTATCCCCTCTCCTATATCCTCCAACTTTCCATTCCTTTACTAAAATAAACACTGTAGGTGCTTATAACCCTAATAGTTTCAAGTTCCTCCCAGGCTCTGCTGTTTCTGGACTCTTTTTCAAAAATAATGAGACGCGCATCTACAATATCACAGCGAAAAACGAAATAATCGAGTCCCATTGCGGTCAAAATGGTTGGAATACAAAAAAGACAGGAATAAAAGTTTCACAGGGCACGGCTATTTCAACCTTGATATGGGATAATCCTGATGTCAATCTGCAGCTACGTCTTATCCATCAATTGCCTAATGACCAAGTACAGCAGCTTTTTTTCACAAATGATACTTGGGGTGATGATAAAAATGCAAGAATTATGGCAACTCCTTGAAGCCCAGGCTAGATAAGTATAGGGTATAGGTTCATGATCAAGGATATTTTGGCAAATCGAAGAGAGTAATCTTGTTTTTGTTCTTTTTTTGAAACTAGTGTATTAAAATTGGAGTGTGTTATAGTTTTCAAATAATGGAGGCGGGAGAGAATAGTAAAATTTTACGAAGTACTAGTATCATACAAAACCATAGTCTTGCGGCAGTCCACAAAATTGACCGAATCCTTAGAAGACATTTTATTCTCGAGTGATATCTTATGAATATACAACTTGAAAAATGATTCTAATTACAATATTGATACCGCTTCTTAAGATCCACGTTACCACTCTTTGAGCAGGGTTTATATACCTAGGTTAAAGTAAGAAACCAATTTCCACCAACAGACTAAGAATGACCTGAAAATTCTAAAGTAAAAGCGTTATAATTTCATACAATGATTAACCTCCTTCCTACCTATCGCCAATTGATACGGACACAATTATTCCCAGGTAATTATATCAAAGATTCACTTTTAAGAGTGCAAAGAAAGGCAGTTTAAGACTTATAAAGAAAAAAAACCCTAATGAATGAACACTTTTGTTAAAAATAGAAACCCCAACCACCCATCCCCGAACGAACGCCTCATAAACGCCGTTACCAATACCATTATCCCATATCTACACCTAGACCACATCCACCGCAGCACTCTTCACAGCCTCCACCTCCCCCTCAATCTTCTCATTCAACACCCCCCAATCATCCTACACCAATCAGCCACACCCTCCCCCCCCCAAAAAAAAAAAAAACAGAAAGAAAAGAAAACCTACCCTCCGATCTTTCACCACTTTTCCTCTCTTGGCACTATCCCCCCTCTTTTTATCTAACCTCTCTAGTACTGCCTCGGCTTTTCCTACAGCTCTTTGCATTCGCTTCTTCTTTTGTCTACTCGGTTCCTTTCCTTTACGCTTACTGACTCCGCTATCACCAAGTGTTGTCCGTAACACCACGTCGCCAACTTTCTTGGCTACTACTTCTTTGTTGGTTAGATTTGGGTCATCCGATGCCCGGGGTAGTGTCGTAATGGATTTATCGAGACCAAGGGAAGGTGAGGATTGGCGCCGTGCAGCGCGAGTACGGGAGGAAGGGGCTAAAATTGATAAATTAGTTTTTGTACGTAGGTAAGTTGGAAGGAGAAGGTACGTTTGGATTTTGGTTTGGTGATTTTGCCCATTGTGGTTGTGGTTGTGGTGGGGGTTTGAGGTGTGAGTGGTCTGGTGGGGTGGGAAAAAAAAAACTCGGATATTGGTAATGTGTGGTTGTTTAGGCCGGGTAACTAGGATACGTACTAGGGAAATGACAGGCCGAGGCGACAATTTCATAAATCACCGAGGATCATTCGGCGCCTTTAGAATCACATGCCCTTGATATATTGTATGAACGTCTTTCATTGCTTCAGAGTCGCTTGATAAGTACATAGTAGAATGACAAAGAAAAAGAGTACAATCATGATACTATCCTCAGCGACACATCCTCACTCCTTGAAAAAGAAAAATAAATTGGACAAGATATAATAACTCTTGCCTCCCAACACCAACCCGACTCCAAACTCTCCATCCTATCCCTGTCCGTTTTGATTGATTCTGTGACCTTGACTTACAGATACCTCGTACACAAATACACCATGCCCTTGCAGCCCAAACCCCACAACAAAAGAAAGAAGAAAAAGGTACTAGAGAATATGCGGTACAAATAGATGCTTCACAAGGAGCTGGAGCTCAAAGGAAGCCTAGCGCAACCAGCCATACGGAGAATGTTGATAATCCCAATGAAACCAGGAGAAAAAATAGAGCGATTAAAAAGGTGAATTGATGGTGGAAACCCCTAGTTTCTAAATTTCGTGTGTTGATACGTGTTATGTCGATGTCCCAGAGAAAAGAGAAACGAGCAAGGATATATAAGAGAGTTTATTTCCTATATCCCCTCCCCCATCTAGCTCTAGTCTCGTCGGACATAGTACTCCTTGGTAGTGGTGACGTGCTCTTCTGACAAGGACTTTTTCTCTTGGTACAACTTCGAAGGAGTTAACTTTGGATCTATGGGCTATTGTTCAAGTAATTATCATACCTTCTTCCTCTTAAGAGCTGCGAGCCTCTTCTTCTTGGTCATTGAGTTGATATATGTTCCAATCACAAACCCGACCAAGTTGAAGAATGGAACCCACGCGTGCGGCGGCAGGAACTTCTGCGCAAACAGCAATGCGAGCGGGCTAGTACACCATGATACTTTCATGACGGGAAGGAACCCAGCCTTCACAGTCGCACGGATTTGGTGGACTGTTCGTGCGCCTGCAATAACGGCCATGCAAGCGAGGTAAACCGAGTTCTGAATCGGTGAAACAAGAAGATTGCTTACAACAATCTGCGCAATCTTGGACTTGGTTGAAGTACGCCCTGCGAATGTCTTCTGTAGAAGAGTGACAAGGATATGACCGAGCGGCGCTGAGATAAGGGCACCATATACGGCCATCTTGGGAACACGCGGGGTCAAGTATGAGCCATTCTTGCTTCTGTCGCGAGCAATGACCGAGGCGAGAACTTCCTGGAGAGCAGAAAGCGTACCGGAGGTGAGCATCTTTGTCCGCCTATGCGAATAATTCTTCCGTCAGTATTCCATACATATTTGGAAGCATGATCGCCAGCCGGCTAAGCGAATTGAATGCGAAAAACACGCTCAAGAAGACGGGGTAAGCTACAATGGATTGTCTTGGAGCTGCCTAAAGTAGATCTAGAGCACCGTTGTGCGTTAGCCCCAAAGAAACCACGTAAAGAGCATCGCGCTCATGTCAAGGACAAGGACAGGCACGTACCTGCATATATCCAGACCCAGCCCCTCCGAAACCACCGGTCTTATGTTTGGTGGAGGAGGTCATAGAGGTGATCTCCTTCCGGATGACTTCTTTTGTAACGTCGGCCATTGCAGCGAATGCTATTATTTTCCCAGGCAATAATTAGCAATGCGACAGGCTATTTTAGTATTTCTTGTTTATATGAGATTGAGGAGAGGGATGAAGGGATGAAGAGTAGCAGCGATGGGTTGTTGTTGTCGTGTTCCCCTGGCCGATAGACCAACAAGAGTTGCAACGCGTGTTTATAGATGATACCGAGCGCGAAAAGGGTCCAGCCAGTGGATAACGAACCTTGTTTGAAAACAGTAACAACAACGATCAACGAGGAATTGAGATGCAACAACTGTCGCCTACTGTAACTTTTACTGTAGGGAGATGTATAAGAATGTGCGATGCAGAGCGCTAGAAGAAAGAGAGAGGAGAGGAGGAGAGGAGAGAGGAGAGCACGAGCAAGTGTGGGGTCGTGCAGGACTTTTGTCTATGAAGTAAGGTGGTTGGAGGAAGACAGGGCAGGAAGGGGCTGAAGGTCAGGACCGGGGGAAATACTCTGAGCTGGCAATAGAACCGAGGCAGTAAGACCGAGGGAGAATGGGAATGGGGGGATGGGATGGGATAGGATGGGATATGATGGGAGTGGGAGTGAGTGGGTGAGTGAGTGAATGAGGGTGTGAGAGAGTAGAAAGTGCAACAACCGGCCAGCCGCCAAATCGGATCTTCAGCTGTGCCGGATATCGGGGCTGGCCGTCAATATTCCCCCGTGAAATTCTGTTTGTCAACAACTAGAAACCCACTCGCTTATGATGATTGCGCCCTCTCTGGCCTGAATTGAGCCTGGATCTGAACCTGAACCTGCGAGGTTGTTCTCTTTTGGGCAGACTGCTGCTCAAACTTCCCTGCCCTCAGCTACCGCTTGTCTGTTCGCGTGAAAGTCTACCTGCACCGGTAAATTGGAGGTCTCCCCCAATCCATCTCTAAAAATCAACACCCTAGAGTCACACTCTAGGTACATACATGTACCGTACATCCAATACTGCACAACACCAAATCTAATGATCATCGCCGATTCCCGTCCGTCGGCTTGCGCCTGTCTCCTCGAATCTATTGCAAGATCCAATTCTCCGAGTTCTAATAATCAATGGGTTTCCTGTAATCTGTGCATCTTCCTTTGCTCGCGTACCTTCTCATATCATTTCTCGCTTCATATCCTATCACCAAGGGCTTCTACCCCCCCTCCCAAATGGCGTGCGACAGTGCGTAATGTTTCAGCTGCCCCCAGGATCCAAGGTATCCCAGATCAAGGAGCGGCGGAGCTGTTTCGATCCGAGAGCTGACATTTTCTTGGCATCTTATCTTATCTGATCAAAAGACTTGTTTCCGCCTGGTTGGCTCTGCCCAGTTAGAAGCCCTAACCCTGCATGTATCCGCTGTCCGGTTCACCTTAATAATAACATTCAATTCCGGTCCTGCCTTACTGTGTGCAGCCAACATACAGTGTCATTTCTCTCTCACCCCCCCCCCCACACACGCTTCCTCCTCCTTCTCACTCCATCTCTTGCAGACATCTCATTTAACGACTATACTATATCACTGCGTCTAGAGGGTTGGGACCATCCTATCATTCCTATTTTTAAGCTACTACTACCTACTTTGTAATGCTCTTTTTCGCATCATTCCCAACACCTAAGCCCCAACAAGCAGAAATCGTACAAGTTACTGCTCCCCCACTATCCAAGATTTTCACTACACCCTCCGCATCAAAACGACTATCAGCGTCGTCAGCATCCTCGATATTCTCATCCCTAGGCTTCAAACCCCAACAGCGACGTACCGATTCCGTACTAGCTATCCCACGACTATCAAAATGCACACATCAATCCGTAACCCGGTTCTACACAGCAGCGTCAACCTCAACACCTCAAGACTTGAAAATAGAAACACACGAGTATTGTCAAAGGTGCCGTAAGCAGCACTACTTCCGTTGGGTGTACGTATGTGACAACTGCAACGCCCGTGCATGTCATAATTGCCGGCCAAAATGGGCGGATAGGGCTTGGAGTAGTCTCGGGAACATCTTGGGCGAGGTGCAGCCACCGCATAATGAGGAGAAGAAAGAGAAAGTGGTGGTGGTGGGAGGTTTTGATGGAAGGGTGGAGAGGGTTAATAATGTTCCAGAGCTAAGGAGGAAATCAAAGCGGTGGAGTGGTGGCTCATGGTTAAGGGACAAGGAGCTAACTTGACAGAGTTTGGTATCATGTGGCAAGAGATGGGAATGGGGAGGGACGGGACGGGAAACGGTTTAGAAATTTGGCGTTATACGGAGTGGGATTCATTATGTTTTTTGTTATCCGAATCCTCTATAGAAAATTGATAGATCCTGTTGTTACGGATGTCCGGATCCGACCGAGAGAAAACCGAGTGACTGTTGGTGCACGTGTATGCTGCGGTCGAACGTAGCACACTACTCCACGCCTCCCTTCTCTTGCCTCTACCTCTATGCCGTGGAGTCCTGTGATATGCTAGATCCCGCACCCTTGACCTTTTTTTCAGACTACTGAACTTGGATTTGTGTACTGTTCTTAATCTTGGGTCATGTGATCTTGTGGTGGATGGGCCTTTGGGTCTAGTGAGCTTCTTCCTCATATTGCTTGCCACGTCTACGTACATACATATACCTTTGCTCATCCCTCATCATCATTATCGCCACCATCATCAGCGTCATCAGGATATCTGCCTGTCCTCTTGGTTGGTGAATGAGCACCCGATAATCAGGGATAGAAATAAAGTTGGAGTTTAAAAGGGTTCTACATTTACGAGGTAAAAACGTGATGGGGCTACTACAGCCGGGGATAAACCTGGAAAACTGCTGCATTCGTTAAGAAACCCTTATTATAGGTGGTTTAACTCTATCTTTAGAATTCTATACTAACGATACCCACATGTAGTTCTAGGCTTCTTTAGGAGGAGTTGTCAGTACTACGCGAGGGTTATAACTTGTCTATTGAAGGAGAAGCTTCCTAAATAGGCAGCGCGCCTACTTTTAAGTAAGAAACATATAGGGATATTTATATATAGAGTGCCAAGCACAACGATGAAACCAATAAACTGTGCTACATATCTCTTACAATACTTTCGGGCAGTGAGTGATAACCCATGATTTCTTAACATTTCCTTTGATGTGTTCTTAAGTCCTATGCAAAACCGATAGCAAAATGACACTGACCCACAGTCTCCGCCACCATAGCCACAAACACAGTGGCTACCACAATGATATTGTAACAACGATTCCACTTAGCAACTAACACCAACCCCTCAGACAATGACTGACTCTGAGATAGGCATGGCCGAAGCCGCGGGTCTCGCCGCAAGCATTACCTCGGCTATTTAACTTACAGCTCTAAGCCATGGCCATATTGGCAAAGCAATCCCCAAACTTGCTGAAGATCTTTTAGACCAGCCTGAGTCCCTCAACAAAGTACCCACATCTTTACAACTCTACGTTGAAGCAGCCTAGACTCAGTCAATAGTATTGCAAGGGCCAAAAGAAGTAAAAGGTCAATCCAGAGGCGCCTTCGGGAGGGACCCCAATTGGGGCTCGGGGTGGCAGATACTACCGCGTGTCCTTTAGACGAGGAGGAAACGATACAAAATATCTCGAGAATTGAGGAGAATAAGAGCCTCTTTATGTCTGCTATAACTGTAGATTCGCTGTGAATGAGCTTCCTGACCAGATCTTAGATGGGTTAAGCTGACTATGACTTAAGTGCGCTATCGGAAGAAAAGTAGTGTTTACAGGAGACAAGCTATATTCACTCAAAATATTCGGAACTCTCCCCCCTCCGATACCTGTAAGGGGGGAGGGAAAGGCTCGTTTACTTTATTATATAGTTTCTAGGGGCAGTATCGGGGTTATTTACTTACTAGTTGAGGGTGGTATTCTGACCCCAGCTATGGGGGAAATCTCACTTTTCAAGGCGATTAGAAACGCAGAAAACGCAGAAATAGTCCATTCAATACTTGAGGGGGACTTCCATACCAGTTATATATGATCAGGGGGTGGAACGTTTCATCAAGCAGTATTGGTAAACATATTAAAGCGGTTCTCCTACTTCTCGAGAAGGGTATTCCGAACTCAGCCCTAAAAAATAACGGAGAGACGGCACTCACCGGGCAGTTTGCTATAAGTGTACAGAATCAACTCCCGGTGTTTCGTTCCAGGTTTCAAGCATAGTGAGTATATAGTACTCCATATGGCAATTATTTAGGGGTATATAGAGTGGGTCCGCCTGCTTCTTGGGAAAGGTGCCCCAATCACCGTTTTGAATAGCTATGGGGAATAATAGTCTATAATATTGAAGGATATACATTAGTTGACCTACTACTTGATAATGATACCCGATATCAACTCCAGAAAACGACGGTAACACGCTACCCCACAATGTAGTTGGTATTAGGTATACTGAATTAGCTTCCCTCATGTCTAAGAAATATTCTTCAACCTCAGCTTCAAACAGCGGGGGGACACCACTCTATTTAGTCTAGGGAATATAGAGATAGTCCGTCTACTTCTTGAAATGATGCCTTAGTGTTCGCCTAGAATAAAGATAGGACCATAGCATTCCACTTTGTGGCATACACAGAGCATAAAGACTTGGGAATTGATCAAGGGATTATAGAAGTTCATCACTTACATTATAAGAATACTATATTAGTACCTGGTATTTTACTAATGTCCTAGACGGAGCCTGGTAAATACTAAATAAAGTTATAGATACATATATTGATTTTCGCCAAGTCTATGTTACATGTATATTTATAAATACATATCGAAGTATTAAGTGAGAATATATGAAATGATCCATCAACCCTACTAATTAAGCTAAAAGGAGAGTCAAGCCTACTTCTACATATGCAGCCGACTACATTATGAAACTTTCACTATTATCCCTATGATTAAAAATGAAGTATATGAATTCATCATCATCATCATCATCAAAAATGAAGTATTAGACCCCCCCCCCCCCACTTGCATTAGGTGCTGTATGTATTTATAAAGTGGGAATTACACAAACAGCGACTTATAAGGACTGTGTGTATATTAGAGTACGTAGCGGATATCAAAAACTATAGTTCTGCGTGTTAATACCGACTTATGTATATATTAGACCCATTAAAAGAATAATAACTTAGGCCTTTTTTATAGGTTAACTAGAAGTAACAACCATATACAAATTCCCAGAGCCCCCCCCCCCACTCCATAGCAACAGCAACCCCACAAACCTTAGCACCACAAATGCTGAGAATATGAGGAAATTAGACACGGCTGTATGTACATATATTTTTATGTATCCGTAGCTAGTCTCGTGCCCAGCCCCGATATACGCAGCAAAGCCTACCTAGGGATGGGAACGAGACTAATCCGTAGCTAGATCCTGTAATGTATTGTCGGTGGCAAAAAAAAGTACATATTGACATCATAATTATGTCTTACGACCGCAACCCACTAACAATCGTATATATATATAGATAGACCCATTCCGCTCTGGGTGGTAAATATTAGCATGTTTTAGGCCTCTAGCGTAATAGAGGTTAGTACATGTCCAAGGATGTGTATAAGGTTAGCACTACCAGCAGCTACATGTAGTCTCAAGAACTTGAGCAAAAATCTTTAAAAATGTAGCTATAAATTTTTTTCGTACACAGAACCACCACCCATATCAGAGAAGATAGGATAAAGCCGCTTTTAAACCCCCAAGAACGTACTCTACATATATAAAAAATGCAACCCCCCTTCACTCTGGGCCCAGCTACTCATCAAGTGCGCCATCTGACACTAACTCAAGGTAAGAGGAATGAAGAAAGTAAAACGTAGATGAAAATGAAATTTTTATCGACCAATGTGCCTGCAGATGAATTCGAAGTTAAAAAACCGCCGCCGCAAAAATTCCGTGGAAAGAGAAAAAGATTGAGGGGTGAGGTATGTAAGAAGGGCAATAAGTATGGATATGAAGTAGAAAAAGAGTTATTCATAACCAAAAATCTTCGTAAGCGCAAAAGATAAAAACAAGAAGGTATCAGTAAAAAAGTATCCGCTATGAAGCTCCCCGAAAACAAAATAAAACGCAATTTTTTTTAGATACCGCCCGCTACACCCAGAACAGAAAAACAAGGGAATAAATCAGTAGACGCCAAAAATCAAAGAAATAGAAATAAAACAAAAGAAATAAATCCGCAGCCCACCGTTCCATTCCGGCCCATTTTGAATATTTTTGATGTTTCCGCCTTGCCCCACCCTAAGCCAATCCAGTCCAGTCCCACAGACCCAAATAAAAAAAGACCCCCAAGAAACTCGGTTAGAAAAAAAGAGAAAAAAAACCCCAAAAGGAAGTCGCCAGAAATTTTGTGAGAAAATAAGGGAAATAAAAGAAAAAGCCTGAAGTTCCTTGAGTGAGGCGAAATTCCCGTAGTGAGCCGTCAATAATTTCTAGGGTCAAGGGCTCTCGACACCAAATTCCTCAAACCACTCACTCTCCAATACCGCCCTAATATCCCACCTGTCCTCCACATTCATAGTCAAACACCCCTTCACAACCTCCAACACGTTCTTTGTCTCCTCCCTCCCAGCCTCAACTAATCCCCTACATCCCTTCAGTGCATCCATATCCCATTCCCCTGCCAGTATCATACTTTGCAGCTTTGGCTGGAACGTATGTGTGAACGGCAAAGTTCCGGTGAAAAGTGCGTACACGACTACACCAAATGCCCACATATCGACAGCCATTGTGTGGTGAATAAGATTCTTATCGGCTAGCATCTCTGGAGATGCGTACTCAAGTGACCCAACAGGAGTAGATGTTATAACAGGAGCGGTCGAAGATGCAGATGAAGACTTTCGCCGGGACCGACGTCCGGGCCGTGGATCAAGAGTAAATGCATTTCCACTACTATCACTATCATCGTCATCTTCTTCTTCGTGAGTAGACCTCATAAACTCGGCCATTCCAAAATCACAAAGCTGCAGATTACCACCCCCTAATTCATCTACTGACATGTCAACGAGACAGTTCTCGAGTTTGACATCTCTATGAATGACACGCATGTCCTCATGAAGGTACCTCAATGCGCAAGAGAGCTGGAATGCGTATTTCTTCGCTAATCTCCATGAGAGCCCTTTACGATTTAATTTGATGAGATCGTGTAGAGTCCCGCCTTGATTTAGCCGCATGAACGCAAATGTTGCGAATGGAGTATCATAGACCGCGATCAATGGCAAAATGTTGGGGTGAGAAAGACACCTCCAAAGTGAAACCTCATGATCAAACTCTGCCTGAATTTGGTCATTCTCACAATCAACATCACGGACCCTCTTTCGAACGATCTTAACCGCGCGTGTAATTTCCATGCCGTCCTCAATGGTGATCGCTTCCTTAACTACACTAAAGCCACCAAACCCGATTTGTTTCCCGAGAACGTATGAGCCAACTTCTTGGCCTTCTGAGTCAGGCTCAGCGGGCTGCGAGCTGGTAGTATTGAAGTTGTTCAAAAACTGGTAAAAATGTTAGCGGCCTTAATAAGCCCTAGAGAAGAACTCACCACCCACAAAGTAAAATTGAACCTACCAAGTTCGCAGGGCTCAGTTGACTAGACTCATCACCGAATCTAGGACTAGCAGAGCGACCGCTAGACCGCCGCGATCGTGATCGGGTCCGCCCATCGAGTGACGAGAATGACTTATTCCTAGACGAACTAAACCTCCTTGGGGAAGACCAGCAGGTGTTGTCTTGTTCATTCTCGTTCAGTGGCGAGCTCGCGATTGAGGAGGGGAAAAAGAGGCCAAATGGATCTGCTGTAGGTGGTGGTGTACGTAAATCTTCCGACATGGGTGACATTGTCGAGTCAGAGGTCAATGAAGACATCTGGTCTGCACCGGGACTACCCACATTCTGTTGCCTACGACGGATTGATCCGCTTCCACTTCCATATCCAAACTGACCATTACGGTACTGTAGCGAGTTTCCTTGGCTTGACTGAGAATCGTTCTCAGACCAAGTATACGAACGTGCTGGTGCACGTTGCTGGAAATATTGCTTCTTTGCTGAGCCATCGGGCTTAATGGCTCTTGGAAGCGGGCTTTGCAGTGGGATCTGTTTTCCACTGTCTGTTTTAACCTGAGGGTCGAAAGAGATGGATGATTTTCTCTGGCGATTCGCTTGCTCCATGAATCCACCTGAAGGCTTATAACTACCTAGGTGCTCATCATTCAAACGACTACCAGTGGCTTCAAGCGAATCATGGTGATGATCCAGTTCTAGCCTGGGTATAGGGATGGAGAGTGGCTGCATGGAGATGGGAGCGGTATGAGAGTGAGCATGGCTGCCTGAGGATGAGCCATTTCGCGAAGAGAATGCAGAATCGGTGAGATGGCCGGTGCGGGGAACGGATTCAATCTTCAATTTACCAAACTTTGTGTGAACACTCAACCCACGGTCCATCGCATGCGCAGAAGGACTCTGCACTGATACTTGGTGATGGCTATTCTCGTGAAAGTATGATCTGTAGCGGTTGTAGTTGTAGTTGTAGTTATGGTAGTTTTAGGTAACCTGGTTGAAGTATATATGATGTGATGTTGACTTGCTGCTGCTGCTGCTACTGCTGCTGCTGGTGACTTGACGTGCAGGACAGGGATTTATCCGAAGGCACGATGATGGTATGGGAGTGGGGGAAGGGACGTGGTTGTGCGTCCTAGCTAGTGAGACTTGAGGGGGACTCTGAGGTGACGATGTATATGATGGGGAAGTCTACGATAGATCGCTAAAAAGATCACGGACTTGGGAGAGGGGGGCGAGCGGCCGTTATAAGTATCGGTAGGGCAGTGCAAGAGAGGGACTAGATAACTGATGAGAGGAAGAAAGGGAAAAATCGGGAGAGGCACGATAAGTGGGTGGGCACGACTGGAGCTATGTAGTGAATCTTTTATGTAACGGTAGCGTAGAAAAAAAACCCAGAAGGATGGCCCAGTATGAGATATGAGTGGTGGCCTCAGTCAAGAAGATGGACGGACGCGCACACGCACGATAGATAATACTTGGCGGGCGACAATCAATCAGAAGGAAGCTAGATGATCTGGAATGTGGATGAATTGACAGGATGAACTGACAGACAGGCAAACAAGAAAGGAAAAGCAGGAGATGAGCTGAACAGAAACCCTCACCCTCCTCTAATGAAGTCCAAGGCCGGAAGAAGGAAAGTAAGAAGAGAGAGGAAGGGAGAAAAAAAAAAAAAAGAACCCAGCTAAACACCGGGAGATCGAAGGAGGCACTGGCTTGGCTTACGGTGCATGTCTCTACTCTAGACTCTACTAACGCGGTCTGAAGTTACAGTACCGGTACCTACTCCATACCAAGCCCCACACCCAGGTCAACCCCACGATTGGGGAAAATTTAAGCTGCACGTGCGTCACGGAAAACGAAATATTGGTGGTACAGTGGAACGACACACTAATCCCGGTTGGCTGGCCGTTCGCGGGGCAGAGTGTCTCTGTGCATTAATAGCATAAGGGAGGGGTGGTGTGCGGATTCGGAAATCTACAGCGGAAATCCATAAAGAGTGTGGAGAGGATCAAGTCATTAGAGAAACTTGGTAAAACGTGAAAAGGAATAAAACAAAAACAACATAGCGAAAAAAGGGCCGGCGAAACAGAACGCCATGCCCGGGGGGAAAGTGTGGGGGTCAGACGAGATTCGCGGCGAAGTTAGCTCGCGTAGAGCCCAGATCGTCTGATTCGTTTCCGTTTCAACATGATGATGCTAAGTCAGGGTCCCCACAAGAAAGGGAAACGATGTACAAGGGCCAAAGTACCCCATCCCCCCTCGCGGAGTTGCGGGAGAGGGGACCTGGTGAGAGTTCGGTAATGAGACTAGATATGTAATTGATAGGAGCGGGAACGTCATCTTCAAAAGGGCCGTAGTCCGGTATTTACGGCGGAGTTTATTTACCATGAAGCGGTCCGTCCGGGACTCGGGATCCCAGCCGTTGGTTTGACTCACGGGGTGGCGGCGGGATTTGGCGTTTATTTTTATTCCTAGTTTTAGTTTTAGTTTTTAGTTTTAGTTTTTCTGTTTGGTTTTGGTTTTTGTACCCCCCCCCTATGTACTCCACTTTACGCTTCTCTGTCGTGCAGCCCTCGTGCAGTTTTAAAGTCGACGATCTTCAGCTACTCTACATGTATGTATGTAAAGCACTCAACGAGTGTCAACTTCTTTTTTTCCTCCCCGCAGGAATGACGAGCGATTGACAAGGCGAGGATGGCGAACGAGAGACAAAAGAGTTGCGACACAACGGTGACCACGTTCAATAATGAGAGAGAAACACTTCATACTCTCCGACTTCCCGACCTTTAGTTTACCATGTTTCTTTTTACAATCGCCTTCTCCCCCTCCCCTCACTCGCTCGCTTCGTCCTGCGCTATCAGGTGGCGACTACATGTACCAATTACACACACCTATTCAAAGCAAGCCAGGTGTCTAGAGATACGGGTAACGGTTCGCTTCACACGGGAGACAGATTGTGGATCCAATCTATTTTGCTGGATGGTGGTTGTCTGTTGTCCATGGGCTGAATTCAAACATCTAAGGGGGGGGGGGGGATATTTCTACGAATGTTTTCGTTCGTTCGGTTATTTACTGGCAAGCAGGGTCCGGGGAAAAGGTTGTGGGAAAGAAAGGCATTACGCAGCTCGTTTACCGACCGGTAAATTTTTGTTGATTGCTGATTCTAGTTTGGGTGGGTTGACTGCTTCACTCGTCAATGCTTTATGAGTATGTACCTGACTAGGTTAGGTGCATCTGCACCTTACTAGGTGGTCTTAGCTCATTATTTCTGAGATATGGTATGTTAAATATTCACTTCCCAATCTGACAAACCCCTAACCCTCCTGCGTCTATATAGGGTGAAGCTCAGAAAATTAGTGTTAGGGCCAGATTGTCATTATCCCATACAAAGCCCTGTTCATTATCTATTCCCTCGCATTAGCACTCCAAATATGGATGAACACTTTAGAAAAGATACCGCTTATCATGGGCTAGTTATGTTATGTAATGCCCCTTATTGGCTAAGCTGACTTTACATTGCTGGGTCTAAGATACCATATATGGCTAACTTACTTCAAGTAATCCAAAAAAATAGATATACACAACGAAAAATAAACTTTTAGGAAGATATGAAGTAACAAGTAACTTTGTGTATTTAGGCGTGAGGGTAAGTTCTTCAAACTAGGCACAACCTAATACTATTTACTAACAGTGCTAAAGAAGAGAATAAGGGGGTTTCTGGTTATACTAGAAATCGGAGAACTTGTCAGTTCTTTAGACCGGTCAACCCCCATATAACTCATAAATCTTCACCCGGGATCCTGAGGAATACATACCCGATTGGTCTGTAACGGGCTATATATGTTCAACGTAGAACATATCATTAGCGAGGTCAAGAGTGAAGTCTCGAGTATTAAAGGCGAAGTACTATTGAGCACTATTATGGGACGTCAACTGTAGAGAGCAGTTGTCTTATATCTAAGACAAGAGCTTTCTGCATGGGTCTATCAGTGTTGTCCTACTATAGAGGATGCTAATAGGAATCAAAATTCTATTATATATGTTTTGGGTTCATTTTTACTACTAACTTGCGGTGCGGAAGAACAGATGGGGTGACAAGACAGTTCTATCCGGCCTATAGTGCTCGGTATAGTATGTGGAACGGAATTTTGAGAGTATGGAGAATGAAGTCTTGATCTTGAGTCTTAAGGATGGGCTGAATTGAGACTAGAGTACACAACAAATATCTCAATAGAGGTTAATAAAGCAGTTTCTCCGAGTTCTGGGGTAGGTTTACCATTTGTATGACCTCCATTATTCTTTATCACTGCGGCTATCCTTTTAGACATACCATCATCATATTATATATACTATCTCGATTACACTGAGATCGGAAGAGATATGTGGTTTTCTCACCATTTCACCCGTCCGTACAACTAGCAGCGGTTGTATATTACAAGGCTTATAGCTACATGTAGGTGCGGACATAGTGTCTTAAAGTATTGCAAAGAATTGGATGATTTCCCCCCACGCTCCGCTATTGCACTCCTCGGAAGTTTTTATGTCCGATCTAAGCTAAGTTCTAAGCCCATGGTTGTTGTGTCATTTCTGTGTGTTAGTTTGGAGAACTTCTTCGGCAAATTCCCGGTGAAAATACTGGAATGACCAATTATCAGTGATCAATAGTAAATACATGGTTTATAAAGCAGCGTGAGAGATAGAAGCCCTACAATCTCACTGCTTAGTCACAATAAAAGGGTAACTTGGATGTAGGTATGGTGCATGGATGGTTGTATGTCTACTTGTATTGGTTGGTTGCTGCCTGGTTCTGCTTGTTGCTTGTTGCTGGTTGCTGGTGGGTGCTGGTTGCTGTTGCTGTTGCTGGTTGGCTGCTGCTTAGTATGTAGTTGCTTCCGCCTCACCTCGCCTTCTTGTCTCCAGTCCCAGTTCGCCGACTCCTGCTTCAGTGAACCGCGAGAGGTCTGTACTCTATGTTCTGTGCTGTATCCTCACTGGACCGATTATCTTAGTCTACACAACACCCTCCAACATACCCCGGCTCCAGCATCATTGAGGGAGGAGAAGTACGCCTTCCTTCGCGCCCCATACGCACTCACACGCATACCCTCCAACACGCATCTATTCTCTCAACTCGGTTCACCCTGGCTCACACACCCCCCTCCCTTCCCCCCTCCCACTCCCAAAACAAAATACATACCCCGACCGCCAGGCTCCCAATATTCAAGTAAGTAGCCAGCCAGCCAGCCAGCCAGAGTGTCAGAGTGCCAGCCTCGTCACGCGTGCACACGACTCTTTCTGTTGTCCTTGCTGCTGCGCTCCTACTGCTGCCACTCCACTGCTACTGCTACTGCTACTGCAACTGCTACTCCTGCTGCCGCGGACAGCACATGAGATTCTTCCGATCCTTTCGCATTCGCTCTCGCACTTGAACGACAGCAGACTTGTCCTGGTACCTGTAACCATTGGCCTTTTTTTATTCTTTATTCTTTATTTTTATTTTTTCTTTATTCTTATCCTAGGGTTGTGTGCATCATCCATTTCTATTCGACGCTCTCTCTTACGCTCCCTCTGCACATATATTATATTCACGCCTTCACCTACGTGAGCCATGACCCGCCCACAGATTGTTCGAGCTGGTAAGTCTGTCGTCTCCCAATTTGACTGTCTTCACCGTTTTACACCATGAGCATCCGAAGAGCGAGCAGAGCTCCTCCTCCTAAAACTCCTAAAACTCCTATCTCTTCTTCTACTTCCACCCCCTCTTCCGCTATCATATGCCGACAGCCCCATCCCACCCATCCTGCTATCTCCTCGCCCGTCAAACGGCCTCGGTACCCACCAGCCACCTCTCGGGCAAGGTCAATGGTTTCCTTTGTAACTGCCGCTAAACGATTCTTATCACCCGTAGACACGCTCGATCTTCAATCACGCGAACGGGCCTCGGCTGCAGATCACACAAACGGCCCCAACAGTCCACGAAATACTCAGGGATTCGCGCCGCATCAGGGTAGTGCCATAAAGAGTCTTGTCGAGGAGCAAGTTCAAGTGGGATATAGCTCGGGGGGGCAAGGTTCGCAGGACGAAGACGAGGTGGATAGGGATCTTGCAGGTTCAGAAAACCTCACAGGGGACGAGGGAGGCTACGATGATGACGATGATATGGGGGACCGGATGAGCAGCAGTCCTAGTATCGCCGATGGTGTGTATTTTCGCGCAGTGCGGTAAATTTTAGATCAAGGCGGGGTGTTCAGCTAACGGAATGGGCGTTTTGTCGAGAACAGACGATATCGATATGACAATGGTATACGCTCTACATACATTCCAAGCGAGTGTGGAGGGTCAGGCGAATGCTACAAAGGGCGAGCATATGATGCTTCTTGATGATAGCAATTCATACTGGTGGCTGGTGAAAATTCTTCGAGACTCCTCAATAGGTATTTATTATTATTATCGCTGCTTTATGTAAGAGCGATTTACATGGGAGAAGTATTCGGCTGATGGTGGACCAGGATATCTACCAGCGGAACATATCGAGACTCCAACAGAGCGATTAGCACGACTGAACAAGCACCGCAACATCGATCTAGCTTCAAATATGCTCAGCGATAACGCGAATGAAAAGTCAAAGAACCCGCTCAAAAAAGCCATGCGTCGTCGCAATACTAAAACCGTCGCCTTTGCGCCCCCGACATTTGTCGAGGCTTCAGAATACGAGTATACCACTGATGAAGAGGAGGGTGAAAACGGATATGACTCAAATGAGGAGGAGGAAACAGCTCAGGCAGCTACTACTGAAAGTGAGAACGTAGAAACCGTAGCACGTTCTGGAAAACCTGCTAGTTCGCTGGACGATAAGGCAAAGGATACAAAGAGCACTACTGAAGAAAGTGTCAAGCTGCGGACGAACCCCACACCATCATCGCTGAGACACCCGGATTCGGCGGTTTTCAGCGACGATAAGGCGGAGACAAAGAAGATCACTCTGACACCTAACTTACTAAGGGATGATGGCATGGATACTACAACATCGATCAAGGGACGGGGTTCTCTAGATAAGGATAAGTCTATGCGGGATAATGGGATCACATCGCCGGAGCCAAGAGGGAAGGATGGGAAAAAAGGAAAGAAGGGTGTGCTGGGTGGTTTGTTCAAGAGGCGCCATAGAAAAGGAAAGAAGGATGATGAGGATGATTTGGAGGACTGGCTTCATAGTGGGACAGGCCCTGAGAAGCAATCGAGCATTAGTTCTCGGGAATCCGAGGATAGTCAGATTGATATCCGGAAGGAGAAGGGAGAGGCTCAGCGAAAACAGCAAGAGCAGACCCAACAGCAACAAGAGCAGCTGCAACAACGAGAGCAACAGCAACAAGAGCAAAAACAACAGCGAGAGAGAGAGAGAGAGAGAGAGTCAAAAAGGGAACCACAGCAGGAGCCACAGCGGGAGCCACAACAGAAGCCAGCTGTTTCTGGTCCTCCCTCAACTATTCGCAAGGTGGAGCCGGATAGTGAACCTAAGGAGGAAGTGGCAGTACACGGGCCAACTATACAGCAGAAGCAATCGTTTGAGGTACAACGATCGGCCTCCGGTTCGAAACCCACAGCTGTACACTCGCCAGACAAGCGGTCGCTATCACAATCATCGCACAGCAGCGAGACTGAGAGAGGCACCCCCCAAGAGAAGACTATAACCGTGAACTCACCGGCAGAAACACAAAACCTAGAACCTTTAGTCCAGTCGCCACAAATTCGCACCAAAACTGACAGCACCAATAACAGTGCCTCAAAGCCTATCTATCAGCGAAGCACCTATCAACCCGCCCAATCCAATGGCAACCAGTCCCCTGAACTTCCCACGCCCATTGAGCGTCTCTCGGAATCACCCGAACACATCTCTTACCATGAAGTCTCTGACCGAAATGACCTTACTGACGCAACTTCAAGCGGCGATGACACATCGTCGTCACCGATTGAGTCGCCGCCAGAGATCATCGAGAGGATTGACGAAGCTGACTCACCAACACCAGTTATTGCTAGTGATGAGAATGGTGCAATCACACGAACATGGAGTGATTGGTCACTAAGGACATATTTTGAGGATGATAATGACGTTCGGGACATGTTGATCGTTGTGCAACAAGACAAGAGCGGTGCCGGCATAGTAAGAAAAGATCATCCTGATATCGGTCCACTATTTGAGGATGCAAGTACCAGGCTGGCCGACATTACCAAGGTACGTTTATCCTCCCCCTCCTCCCCCTCCTCCTATGCGATTTTCTCTTCCCCGGATATACTTCTAAGGTTGGCTATTGGTGATTGGATACTGATTGGAATATTGGTGTATAGCGGTTGGATGGTATGCTAGGTGATTGGCTACAGAGGAAGGGCAGGACACGATAGTCGTGTTGATGAGTTTCGTTTGTCAAAATGGGAGGAGTTTTATTTTTTCCATGAGCATTTTGATGTTTATTATTTACTTTCTTTTTCCTCTCGTTACGGGTTGTAATTTGAGCTGGGCTTTTCATTTGTTGGTGTGATGTATTAGGGTAGGGTAGGGAAGAATTACTTTGGGTAGAACTAGGGGAGTTATCTAGAAATATCTAGAAAAGTCCGGGGAGAATGCGGAACACTATCACCAGAACTATTTTTTATGTCTATTTCCTTTTTCATCTCTCTGTATTTCTCGTTTGGTTTCCCTGGGGGACTCGCGACACCACTCTTGAAGGGAGGTTAGCAAGTATACTTGGGCAGGACCTCCGGCTTCTACTATAAATATTCTTTCCTTCTTCTTGAGGGAGTCCATTTTAAGAGATTTCTTTTCCTTTGTAAGGATATTTACTTTTTTCTTCCTTTCTGCTGTGCGGTATGTATGTCCTTGTAGTTCATTTTTGTTTACTTATTCTTAGGGTCTTCTTTTCTCCCTCTATTGCTTTTTTTCTCTTTTTTTCTTTTGTTAGAGAACAAGTACTTTACTTGATTTAACAAATATTTTATTCTTATATTATGGCCATATAAAGTTCTTTTTCCATGCGAGTTATTTTTCTCGTAATATTTCGTTTTTAGAGCCTCGGGGGGGGGATTATATTTTAGAGTGAACCTAGACAATGAAAGTAACCAACCAAGCCACAGAAGTGCTACGTCACGCCGTTAGCTATGTACCAACAAGAAGCATTCCCAGGTTTCTACTTGAACACAGTAACGAAAAATAAAAAAATCCCCGGTCGTCATGACGTGGTAGTCTCAGTTGTTGTCTCTAAGTCAGGGGAAGACCCAACTAGAGTAGAGGTACCTACATAAGTTATGCATGTTACCCTGCGGGGTGATGAAGACGTTGGATCGTACATACACAGAGAAGAGTCATCGGATGCCGGGAACGTCCGAGCTGCAGGGACCATTATGATCGCCGAGTTATTCCCTGGGAATTCGGGATGACTACTGGTTGGACAGGGGGAAGTTGCCAGCAAACGCTTCATGGGTTTCGGTACATTCTCCGAGTTGTGGAAGGGGGGGTGGGAGGTTCTTTTTGATCGGTTATCCTGGGTGTGAAAACTTTATCGAATGATTTTCCCAGGAGTGTGGATGTCTATGTTCATGGGTAGATCTATCTATGATCTTGGTATTTATTATGCTTTTGTACTTGGATCAGGGGGGGGGGTGATGCCTATTCTACCCAGTTTCTATCAAGGTGTTTCCAATTTGTTTTGATCGGTGTATAATAAGTATTCATGTAGGATCATCGGCCAGTTAAATGAGGGGGCATCAACACCACAGGTGCACAATCGTGTGATCCCAAACCCCCCTTCCCCCCGCAGTGCCTAGTTTTATCCTTAAAAGTTAATGCTACCTCCTAATCTCATAGTCTTATGAGCATCGTTTATTATCATGTTTAACCAAGCATCGTGTCCTCCTCCGGATCATCGTTTCTTGAACAATGCCGGGAATCGGAGTGGGGTAAATTGACTCCGGCAGAGCGGCCTATAAAGTTTTAGGGTAAATCAGGGGGTACCCATTTCACCGAATTTGAAATTGTTGGATTTTAAAATTCGGGGTTTGTGTCTTATTCAAATGATCTTCACCCCCTGAAGAAAAACTTAATATGTTCATATCCGGATCGGGGGTACGATCCTCGAGAACATCTAGACATTACTAACCTCTCTCGGAGTAGTCGTATACCTTATAAGTTTCTTTTATGGGTCCAGCATTGATGGATGATTATATTATTTTTGTTGTGGTAGTTCATTATGCCACACATGTAAAGGTTAGTAGCTGGTGATTAATGTTGCGGGGGATTAGGTTAAAATACTCAGGTTTCATTCCTGCTGTTTTTTTAGCTACCTGAAATATAATACGCTGGGAGTATATCATATACTCGATCGATCCTCATCCACACCGCTCCTACACGTATCAAGTGGCCCAGTCCAATAGGGTGTATCTACGCTTTGATACCAAAACAATATATTTATCCGCATACTACCGAGTGACCCGGTAGTGTTTTCTATACACAACCCTGGGGTTTAATGTCTCCCCAGGAATAAAAAATGAATTGCATGTATGTGGAGGTAAGGGGATCATGTAGTATCACCCGATTGCCTACATGGTTGATCACATGACCAAGTTCGTGACAATAACTTTATCTCTGGAGCCCTAAACCTAGACCCATTGAGGCTCTGTCTACCCACACAACCCCTCCATTAGGCTGCCCCACGTTAACGGTCGCTTGCATCATCAAACACAATCAAGGCATCTACAAAAATGTCCGACGAATCTAAAATTGCCGAGCCCATAGCTGAAGACGTAGCTGCCAGTGCTGAGGAAACCGCTGAAGCTGCTGAGGCCGATACCACAAAAGCTAGTGCTAGCAAGAAAAAGAAGAAGGGAAAGAAGGGAGGGAAAAAAGTCGCAGCTAGCAATGAGGCTGAGCCTACTGCTTCAGCAGAGACTGGGGAGAGCAGCAATCTTTCATCAGGAATGGTCCAACAAATCCTGAAGAACAACCCTAGTCTAGCCACTGAGACGCAGGGGATGGACTTAAAGAAGATCCAGGCGATGCTTGGAGGGTTAGGAATGGGGGAGCTAATTACTGGAATGGTTAATATCACCTTTGATTGTTGCATTTATGGGAAGATCTCAAACTGATGATTTGGATGCGTAGGCTCCAGGAGGGAAGAATCAGAAGGATATGGCATCGTACAAGTTTTGGAGTACGCAGCCAGTTTCCAAATTCGGTATGTTCTTTCTGGTGATTTTTATTTGGGCTAGAGCGAGATCTGATCATTCTACCAATTAAAGGTGAACCGGAGACCGAGAGACCAGATGGACCGGTGCGTCCGCAGAAGCTCGAGGATGTGCCAACAAAAGGTGCTGAGCTTATTGAAGGATTTGAATGGGACACCATGGACCTGAATGATGAGAAACAGGTATTTTGCACAAAAACCCTCATCTTGTCTCTTTATTGACCCTAGCACATTAGATAAATGAGGTCTATGAGCTTCTCACGAACCACTATGTTGAAGATAATGATGCGATGTTCCGCTTCAACTACTCTGCCTCCTTCATCAACTGGGCCTTGAAAGCCCCTGGCTGGCTTCAGTCTTGGCATGTTGGTGTTCGTGTTGCTACTACAAAGAAACTTGTTGCCTTCATTTCAGGCATACCCGTCACTTTGAAGGTCCGCGAAAACGAGCTTAAATGTTCTGAGATCAACTTCCTTTGTATTCACAAGAAGCTACGATCAAAGCGTCTTGCCCCCGTACTCATTAAAGAGATTACACGTAGGTGTAATCTAGAAGAGGTCTGGAATGCCATCTACACCGCTGGAGTTGTGTTACCAAAGCCTATCTCCACGTGTAGGTATTATCATCGGAGTTTGGATTGGCCGAAGTTATATGATGTTGGGTTTTCGCCATTACCAGCAAATAGTACCAAGGCCAGGCAGGTCTCGAAATATTCGTTGCCATCGAACACAGCAACGGCTGGATTGAGGGAGATGAAGTTGGAGGATACTGATGCAGTCCATGAACTTCTCGAGAAATATCTGGCAAGATTTGAGCTAGCACCAAAGTTTGACAAAGGAGAGATTAGACATTGGCTGTTTAATGAGGAGAGCAAGCCTGAAGACAGGGTTGTGTGGTGTTACGTAGTAGAGGTGCGCCCTATATATCTACGAAAGGTCGTGCAAATATCTACTAACATCTAAGAACAGACCGATGGCAGGATAACAGACTTTTTCTCTTTCTACTCCCTTGAATCCACAGCTTTAAAGAAGAACACTATAATCCGTGCTGCATACCTTTTCTACTACGCCTCTGAGACTGCCTTCAAGGAGTCTCCAGACACGAAAAAGGAACTAAAGATCAGGCTTAATGTACTGATAAACGATGCACTTATCCTCGCAAAGAAGTTCAATTTCCACGTCTTTAATGGGCTCTCGCTCCTTGATAATTCACTTTTCCTCACTGATCAGAAGTTCGGTGCTGGAGACGGATCATTGCATTATTATCTGTTCAACTGGAGAACATCGTTCATAAAGGGTGGAATTGATGAGAAGAATAATATTGACGAGAAGAATGGAAGTGGTATTGGGATGGTTATGCTTTGAATGCATGACTTGGATTTCTTTCTTTTCTGGGGCCATTTAGGCATTTCCTTCTGATTCGCTCGGCTGCAATCCAGTGTGTATGAGTGTTCCGTGTTTAAATACCCATGATTTGAGGGCTAGGCAATAAAATTACATTGTTTTTTTCTCCTCAGACTAAGCTGTATTTAATATAAAAAACACTATGGAATCTCAAGGGTTCAGCCTAGGTGAGGTTCCTAGTCATCATTCATCCTGATATTATGCGACTACCACTGCCAACATCTTGACAATGCACTTAAGCTAGGTGTAATATATCACTTAAATTGAACTTACATATGTACTTAGTTGTTTGTGATGGGTTAGAGGGGATAGAAATAACTCACTAAGGAGTTCACAAAAACACACCGCCCCTAATGACAGAAAAAATCACATAGAATTTACCCTAATATAATAAAGCGGAACTATCAAGGCTAATGAGAAGTATGTTCGTGAGGAAACCTAGAGAAATAATATTTTTATTACACCATAAAATTAGAATGATAAGTGTAAGACTATATACATGTAGTCTTACCCCATCCCACGTTTGTATAGCGCCGTAGGTTTCAGAGTATATAGTAGATTCCCGAGCCACCACCCGAAAACCTCTATAGTACAGTGGTGTACAACAAATTCCCGGAGCCCCCCCATATAGTAACAGCAAAAGAGTTCGCTCACCTACATAGCTAGGTGACTAGGTGAACTACTTCTCCCCAGGGAGTCGAACCACAGGCCTCATGGTTCGACCCTTTTGTGCCAAGGCTATCATCAATTGGATGACAACTTTCCCAGTAGGCTAAGGGGCCTACTGGTGGTATTTGCTGAGAGCCAACAGCTCCTATAAGCTCATACCAATGTATAGCTGTGTCATAGAGCCCCTTTATTGTATGATGACTGACAGGACTTGGTGGGGACCACATTGCTTGGTGAGACAAAGAGCACTCAAGGTGATACATTTATTTTCCTCATAATCCCTTTAGTCTTCGAATTTGTTCTCACATTAATGCCAGCGTTTGTGGTGCTGGGGTTTGTGGGTTTGCCGTTGCTATGGGGGGGGGGGGCTCTGGGAATTTGTTAGAAACGACTGTACATGTATTTAGAGGGAACTTCTTGACCCCCGAAGTTATTTAGAGTTCCGTGATAGCCTAATTTAAACCTAACAACAAAGGTGTCCTAGAAAAGCCCCTAAGCCATAAAAAAAAAATACCCGGAAATAGAAATTGACTTCAGAGGGTAAATACATTAGGTCTTACGGTTTAAAGTTAACTGGGAACATCATCAATACTGCGTATGGTATAATATCAACATTAAGGTACAGCCAATACATATAAGATCAAGAGATAGATGAGTGGAGGCCCTGTATTATTCTAACTGGGGGGTATGCATATAATCATGCAATATCACTCGGAATTATACTAACGTTTTTTTTCTTCCCCTACGGTTATTGGGGCAGACATTTGGAGTAGTTTTTCCTTTGTTGTGTTTGTAAGAGGATTCTAAAGGAATACACTGGTAGGCTGTGTTATTAGATTAATGTATTCAAGCACGAAGAAATAGACGGGTTCGTAGAGAAGTGATCATCTTGGAAGACTATCTTGAATAACAGAAAAACCACTTTATATAGCCTATGGACTATCTAATGTTATAGTTCTAGTCACATCTTCCAGTTTTTGGTGAATAGCCTTAGCATTCTTCCAAGTATAGCCGTGTCTAACAAGTTCTTAGAGCCCCCCCCCCCCCAACACAATCAACTACCCGGGCCTCAATATCACAACAAGCAAGAATCAGATAACTTTACCTAAATATTCTTTAGCATCTATATACCCTCTACTTACACCCTTGTAATAATTTAGTTTATTGTTGAGTTTCAAGCCGTTACATCGTGTTGGGGGGACTCCAAAAACTTCTTAGACACGGTTATACAATTAACTTAAGAGAGCATAGAAATGTCTGTCTCCGAATTCACTGACAGACTACTTTTAGAAATCGCCGAGACCTGCTACATAGACTCTAATGAAGAGAACCTCTTACTACTCACAGACTACGGTCCATCAGCACTCTTAAGCCAGATCCTTATCTGCATTGACTTCCTAGAGAACTACGGCATGTCATCACTGATATGGGTAGTCTCACACAATTACGTACCACTAGCCAAGTTATTACTAAATACAGGAGCAGAAATCAATGCGCAAAACAAACAAGGATACACAGCTCTCCATGTCGCAGTGTTTATGAATAACGCAGAGATGGTTGAGTTGTTGCTTCAGTATGAGGGCATAAATGTTAACCACCAGAGTATCTTGCTTCAAACGCCTTTGCACTGTGCTGCGTATTGTGCTCGAGAGGACTCTGATGATGATACTGAAGAGGTGGTTAGATTGTTGATTGAGGGAGGTGCTGATATCTCGATACCAGGATATAAAGGATATACGGTGTATATGCAGGCTAGAAACGCTACAGTAGATGTGAAGAGGCTTTTGCAGCCTAAAGGTAAATTTTCTTAGGGGGTTATCGATTGTGAGAGAGGGGTGGTGTTTTGATGACTTGATGGTTCGAGGTGGTAGTTTTAGGAAGCAAGCGAGAAGTCAATCATGCCTAAACGCGAGTCGAGACTACATGTACTTAAGACAGTAGTAGAGAATTGCTGTTTGTCCCATTGCCTGCCTGGATTGTTAAATTAGCCTTCATTGTTAGTTCATAGGGGATGTTACGGATGAGCACTCAATTGTCACTTGTGCCACATATATATAGAAAGAGAAGGAGGCAACGGGTATAGGTACTACCACCAGAAGATTCACCCCCAGGCCCTCAGGTGCTTCTACACCTATATATATACTCCTAATAGCTCAAGCCTCCCCCCATCATAAATCTAGAGCCTACATGTAAGTACTTACCTACGCTCGTACTATACCTATTTGATACATGTATGTAGCATACTCTCCAACAACACATGAATTTTATACTTCCCGATGTTCTAGTTAGGTTCTATACCAGATCACATGAATCATCTATTTAGGAGACCATACGAGTATAGATGGGCGCTTATAACACCGCTGACAAGCAACTCCTCTATATAATTATGATCACACGATGCCGCATCGGCCCCCTCTTTCTTGGCCATGATTACTCCAAACTCTATGATGCATTCCCCAGATCATCATTTCTTTTTCCCCAGTTGCCTTGTTCCATCATTCCTTGGATTCGGGCTAGACCACAAGCTGACCCTCAAACCGTTTGACCCAGCATATCAACACTGCGTTCATCCCGTCCGGATCTAACCGTGTCACGGTAGTGGGGGGTGTGACCTTATGAATTGCTGCATGGACAGTCAATTAACAGATAGTTAACACATCACCTGACAAGGCTGTGAGCAGAGTACATGTAGGTATGCACCCCAGTTCAACGACATGAGAGTGAGACATCATGACTGACGCACACAGACCCCAGAAATCAACTGGATCAGGGGACACAACAGAACTCGAATCGGGATACGAAGATTGATATGTCTTATACAGCCCTGATGACAACTCTGCGGGAACCCCGCTGTTCCATCCTCCGCACCCAAGCGGGTACCATCGTGACCGATCAAACGCCAGAGCGAAACTCGGTATTGACCATATATCCGAGAACCTACATCCAATTTCGGTCAAAAGAGACACGCGGTCAGACTCTTGGGCTGTGCGTCTCTCGATCTTTACTTCTTGACACAGTTCTGGTGCTTGGTGAATTAGGGTTTGGTTATACAACTCGGCTATTTAGGGAATTCTAATGGGGAATTACTATAGAGGGTATGTGTATCATCAATTATAATCACAGGTGAATTGTGTGTTCATACCTCCTCACGTGGTATCGTGAGATATAGTCCATGGACGAGTTTAGCTTTGGTGGCTCCAGAGGCCTTTTATAAGCTATAATAGATGGCCTTTCTTCTAGAACTGTCCTATCCATCAGCCAGTCCAGCTTGCATCGAACAAACAATTTTTGAATTTACTCAAAAACTCCATTAAACTATAATTCACAAGCACTCACAAAAATGTCTTTTCTCCAGCTCCCAAACGAACTTCTTCTCCACATTGCAGAAAGCCTCACACATAGCCCTAAAGATTTCTATCATCTCCTCTCTACCTCCCACCACATCTACCATCTTCTCATCTCCCGTTTTCATCGTCTCGCCCTTGAACCTACAGATGGACAACCAGCCCTCCATTGGGCAACCAAAAGAGGCCATATTTCACTAGTCATACTACTACTGTCAAAAGGGGAGGATATCAACCTCCGTGAATCAGCATCAGGCCTTAAAAAGACTGCTCTCCATTGTGCAGCAGAGCTTGGTCCAGGGTCAGTAATGATCACAACCCTCCTAGAGAACGGTGCATCGATAAACCTGCAAGACGGCGAAGGTGGAACAGCTCTCTCGAAGGCGATCGAGTTTCAGAATTTCTCACTTGTACGGGTGCTGTTGGAGAACGGTGCTGATGTAAATATTCCAGACAGCAAAGGGACTACTGCGTTGCATTGGGTAGTTTATACGACAAGGAAAACATCGAATGATACAGAGGCACTCATCAAACTACTCATCTCGAAAGGGGGAGCAATTGATCACCAAGACCATAATGGCATGAGTCCGCTTTACCTTGCAATGTCCCGGCAGAACATCCCCATTACCAGGTTACTGCTCAAACACGGTGCAAATCTGTTCCTACAAAGAAGCCTAGGCTATGATGCAATCCGCCGAGCGGTAATGAACAATGATACGGAAATGGTGGAGATGTTTCTAGAACAGCAAGGGGTCGATGTAAATCATCAGGATGAGGATGGGAAGACTATATTACATTATACTGCGGGTTTGACAATTCGTGGGGGGGCATGGGATTTGGAGGGGATCATCAATTTGTTGATTCGGAAGGGTGGGGATGTCTCGATTAAGGATAACTACGGGATGAAACCCCTTGTTTTGGCGAAATATGCAACTAAAGAAGTACAGAGGTTGCTGAAACCAAGTACAGAGTTGGTAACGGACAGTGTTGGCCAACATGAGTGGTCGAGGGGCTTAGGGCCTATAGTCCTGAGATCAGATATCACCCTATAACTAGATTTGAGGACATGTACTTCTTGGCTATGGGGCCTAATTTTTAAAGTTTTTTATTAGGCGTTTGGAGTCTACTCTTTGCTTTCGGTGTTATTTCTCTAAAATATCTTTGTTTTCATATTTAAAAATTTATTCATCCAAAAAAAGCACCTTTGTTTTTTCTTAGCTATCGGATATTTGTCCGTAGTCTCAGACCTTTAATGAGATTTTGTATCTAAAACATTGGTGATAGACACCGGCAAATGAAGACACAAACCCTCCTAAAATATGACACCTTAGACTAGCGTCTCTAGAGACTCTAAGGAAAAAAATGCATTAGGATAAGTTAAGGCCATAGAGATTTATAGGAAAGGGTACATGCAGCTTGAGTTTACCGCCCCCACGCGCATTGATGCACAAGTGGGGATACATCTCGAGATCTACTAACGTATCGGTATTTTCGCTCTTTCAGGCATCATGAAATCTAAGAGCTGTAGATCGATATATGCGTTTACTCGTTAATGTTGAACAGACTTTCGTAGGGGTTCTTGGCGAACAGGGGTTTGAGCTATGTAAGTGACGAAAAGTACCCTGATTACGTATACCCTAGTATTAATGAATGTCTCTGATCGCAAATCTACTTATGTACGCAAATTTAAACTAACCTCCGCTTGACTCCCCCGAACATCTACTTCTACAATAAGGCTATTGGGAAGGTAAATCATTATAGTCCGCCACCTAGTCATTTGGGATATTGTTAGCTGAATATACTTACTGGATATGGGTACTTAACTTACCCTAGTAGTTAGTAGGCAGATCTCGTGAACGAACATTAAGACATCATGCATTTCAGATGAATAGGGGGGGCCCAGATGTTAAAGCAAACTTGTGTCTCGGTACTCGCGTATCTTGAATATTTATCGTTATACTATAATCTCTTGTAATCAATTGGTTTTACCCAAGCTACATCCTTTGGTAGTTATCGGAAGGGGTGTATTGATGAATCGTTAGTGGTATCTCGAATACTGTGGATGTGGGGCCGCTATTAACTTTTCTCAATGAAAATTTTTTTAATTGTTCTAGAACTGCAGGTTTGTGTAGTGGGGAGTGGGGAAGGGGGGGTATCACATGTTCTCAGCCTTAACAGTGGCGTGGACAGGGAGTATCGCTAAGTAGTCGAAGTCCAAAAGTTTGGGAAACTACAAGGCCACAGGGGTTGAAGAGCTTTCTTTTCCTACATATATTCAGCTGATTTGATGTGTTGGGTTCTCTGGGTGAATAATGGTAATATCGGCTGCATAGAAAGTTTTATGGGTATGAAAAAAGGTAAAGGGGGAGTAGAATACTTTAGCTTGGACTACAGCTAAGAATAACCTGCAGGAAGACCCTAACCCTACCCTACCCTATCCTACGGATACCAAGCTTTCCCGGCATAATAGCGATACACGAGATATAATGTCATCTTATCGAACATTCCACGCCCTAGGGCTCCTAGGGGGATCATATTCTATCTTGTCATATCCCTCTAGGCCACGTCGCTTCACGCATCTTATACTGGGGCTCCGCCTCGGTAACCTTTTCAGCAAGTCTACTTCGGCTATTAATTAGAATTGTGGATTGATTTTATCACGTGAGTACGACGGTGAAATATAATCTAGTGAAGTAATATCTAATAGCCTATTACTAGAAACTATCCCACAACCCGATTAGCTGTCAGTCAAAGTTACTTTCATGGCCTTGTATATACACCTAAAATGGCTGAAAAGTACTTACCAGTATTATCCAACTAGAAATTCTGTCTAGAGGTTGATTTATGGAAGGTCTAGCTTCTGCTAAGTGGAATGGACTTTTTTAGGCCATATCCTTTAGTAATTTAGCTCGGATTGGCCTAGGTCAGCCTCTGATTCGGGCCCCGTTTTTGGAAGTGGGGACTTTGGGGAACCTTTAATGTGTATCGCTAGCTCCCCCATGCTGCTGGAAATGGCTCTAAAACTAAATTTTGAAGTTGGGAAGCAGCTGCGTCACGTGACTAGTGGTTATAGGTGTATGTAGGGCAGTCAGAGAATTACACTGTGATTCCGTAGAGTATAGAATGTTAGGTGCCTTGTCTGGGCTAGAATGTGTTCCCGCGTCAGTGTAACCATGCAGTATAGAATATACCACGTTCTGATTACTGCGTCGCATAACCATACTCGTCCTTAAGCTACCATTCCCAGGTATATGTTAACATCACGAACACCACTACATATCTTCTACTAATACCATCACCATCACCAGCATCACCACTCGCAAACATGACGCAGCCTCCAAACTCCGCCCAAAAGTCCCCAGAGCAACGCGAGTCCCAAACTCCCCTTCAGATCCTCCCGGCGATGCTCCATGCCGTCGTAAGCTCACCCACCCACTCACAGCCTCCATTACCTTCTATGTCCTGACCGCCCCCTTGGCAGTTCTGTCAAACCGCAGATGTATTCAATGCACCGCAGCGACAGCAGCCACGGGCAGTCATACACACGAACGCACAGATTCGCACGTCTGTATCTGTGTGTAATGAACGATTTCAATATGCACTTGACCTTCTCGAGATGGATATTGTAACCTGACCCCCCCTAAACCTACTTGCTACCTTGACTAATATAGATTACAGCTGAAATCTAAAGCCACACTCCGCCGGGACCTATCCCTCCTCCGTGCCGCCGCCGAAGCCGAGTCCGCTGCTCGCGAAGCAGCACTACAACAAGAACGCGACCAACTCGCCGCTATTGCGGCGGCTAAAAAAGAAGCCGAGGAACGCGCAGCAAGAGAGATTAAAGAAAAGGAAGAAGCAGAACGTAAAGCCGCAGAGGAAAAGGAAAATGAGATGAAGCGTAGACAACAAGCTATTATCCAGCAAGAACAGCTGCAGATGCAGCAAAGAGAGCAGGATACGGTTATGCTGGATCCTACACCACCTCCTGCACCACAAATTGGGAATGGGGAAGATGGTGGATTCGATTTCTTGTTTGATGAGGAGAAAATTCCTGCTTCGCAAATGGGTGCACCTCCCGCTCCGATGCAGCCGGCGGTTCCGGTGGTTCCGACAAATTTTGATGATTTTCTGGCGAGCTTACCGGGTGCGGGGGCTGGAGATGATGGTGGGATGGGTGGAGGGCAGCCATTGGAGGAGAGTGATTTGTTTGGGAGCGAGTTTAACGACTTGTTTATGTATGGGGGTACCTGAGTGATATTATTAGGGGTTAGTAATTGTGGGAGAGATAAGGCTGGTTTGCAGAAAGGTGTAATGGATTTATTATCAAGGCGGTTCGGTATGTAACTGTATGATGGGGTGGTGGTTTTCTGTGAGATCTAATATATACCCTGGAGTTCGTCCAACACAACCTCAAAGATTGCAAAGGGCACCTCCAAATACAATGCGGCAAAGGAAACTACCTTAAGCTTTTACATGGAATTTTGTTAGACGCGGCTGTCATAGTGTTGTGTAGGGTGGTCTTTTTCTTTTATAAGAGAGCTAGACTACTTCATAAAACATCACTCGGTTAAGCTCGAGCAGCTCAGTAACTAGATCTTGTAGTTATAATTCCACGTCGACACGCGTGAATAGTTAGAATATATCTATAATAGAACCTAAGTAATATCTATGACAATATAGAATGGTACAACGTAACTCTCAGTTCTTTCTAGCCATTGCAATTACTGGACTAGCTAGAGAAATCTCACCCTGGTAATGCAGATAATAGAGCTAGTATTTTCTATTTATTTCTAATGTAAAGAACTGAAGAGATTACTCTTTTTTGTTGACTTGGCCTCTCATAACTATCACCTGAATATAAAGCCGTAATCATATAGAATGCACAACATATACATTGATATATAAAATAAAACATCTCCAAGGCACCTAGAAAAAGTTAATAACGAACTTAAAGAATTCCATAGATTACAAAAAATACTTTTCTTTATCCCCCCCACCTCAAGAAGTCTTTTAATTATCCACTATGACAAAAGAACTCAATGAGCCGCGCACTATAGATTCACATTACACCACTCCGCCAGGGACTCTGCTTGAGTAAGGGCCTACTACTATATATAGATAGAGATAAAAGGTAGGGGTAGAGATCTTTATCTATGTATATACTTATTAGATGTAAATATTCTAAAAAATTGTCTGAGATTAGCGGTTAAACGGCCGTCATGTATGAAAAAGCCGGGGAAATAATACTAGAGCGGTTCGGTCATTTAAGATTACTAAAGAGATTTTTTAAGGTTAATAGTTGTGTTGTTTAGTGGTAGTGGGAAACAGGGGGGAAACAGGTAGGAAATTACGTAATTGGGTGGTTTTAAGATATCTCGCGTCATGCTAAATTATTAAATTGACCTTAGACTAAAGCTAATAGCTCTTTACATATAATTTCATTGGCTTCTCTGGGGCTGAAGTCTAGATTACCCGAGTTTTTTTTTTTTTTTTTTTTGTTTTAATTCATAAATACATGCAGCCTAGATTACCCGAGTGATAATATGTGACTTTAGCTTCTCTACTTTAGGATTTAGACTTATCTTCATCTGTGGTGGACTATAATGCAAGACTTATTACCGATAGTTATCAGGCAAGGATTGACTAGGCTACAGATAAATAATTATCCTACTTTTTCCAAAAATAGAAATAAAGATATTACAGTCGTGTAACCCGTAAAACTGAGTAATTCGTAAGATCAAAAAGTTTCGATTTATCCCATCATCCTTTATAGTATAGTCATAAAACTCTATAAGGCTAGCGGTATAGTGGTATTTGGAAAGAATATCCGTAGAAAACCGAAGGTGGACTTGTAAAAAAACCCTAGCCCCCCAAACCCTAGCCCCCCAAACCCTAGCCTTTACAATCAAGCTTGAAGTATAAATTCCCAGTTAAAGTAAATAAGTATGTAAAAAAAAGTAACAAGTAGGGTAAATAAAATAACAAGATGTATGAACCTGCTTCCTCTTTGACGTAGAAAATTACATCCAGTAGTATTTTGCCCGCCAAAGGAATACATTCTAAAAAGTTCTACCCCGTATCTCGTATCTCATAGCCCTGTTATTCCTACTATTTCGATGGGGCTACCCCTTCTTTTTCTTCTACAACAGAATCATAGCTCTTCAACCCAGGAAACTTTCCAGTAGGATCCAAACGTACAATCATACAACTGAGATTATCTGACGAGAATCTACCTAACGCATAGTCGACAAGCATTTTGCTTGCTTCCTGTGGGTCTTTAACGGCACGGACGAGGTCAACTGCTTCCTGGTCCGAACAGACATCCCAGAGCTAAAAACAGAAGTCAGCACAGAAAAATTGAAAGATAAGAGAAGTTAAAAACGTACACCATCGCAAGCAAGAATAATAAATTCGTCTGCTTCTGGCTGGAGAACAGTTTCGGTGGTGTACGGGTGTCCTGTGACCAATTCTTTCATATAACTGTCGCCCAGGGCACGGGTGACAGCCAAAACCCCTATATAGTTTACCGTATCGATTAGCAAAAACATAAATTCCCTCTTCAGAATTAGTGGTAATAATTAATGACTGACCGTTGACACGGTTATTCAATATCAAACCTCCCGCGTTTGCAACTCTTTTCCCTTCATTCTCATCACTTCCCTTATGATCGTAACTCAACCTCAGAGCTTTGCCATTCCTACAAAGGACAATCCTAGCATCCCCAACATTGGCTGTATACAAGACTCTCTGTTTTTCTGACGTTGGGTTCGAGGTTAGTTTTGAGTTTTCGTCACTAGCTACTCCTTTTCCTTTCCCATTATCTGTTTGCGCCGCACCGCTTGGCAGAGGCCTCTCCTCCCACCTTAGAACAGCACAGACAGCTGTGCATCCACTGTTTCTAACTGGTAGCTTCTCGAGCTGTCCATCGCAGTTGGTGAAAGTCATATCAAGCAACTCAGGTATGGGTGTATTAGGATTCTTCCTAATAGTTTCTTCCAGGACCAAATGTAGCTTTTTCCCGCACCAGTCGGCAGCATACGTCCCAGCGTGGCCGTCAAAAATCGCAAAATAGCCATTATCTGAGTCTGTAGCTGTTTCCTCGCCCGAGACTGTGGACGTAGCACCAGAGGTATTCGTGGTACTTGAGGTAGGAGTAGCCGGCGGCAAAGGCTGTAGGAAATTATAAAGAAATGAGTGAGTATCCTCCATAGTCCTTCGACATTTTCTATTCTTATCTTCCGTCACTCCGACCCTGAATGTACTTCTAGGGCCTGGTTTTGAATCACCTGCAGAGTTATTGTGTGGCCCCGGGGCTAGATTGGGATCATATTTAGGGGTGTTTGTCTTGGAATCTTTTTGTTCGTTATTACCGAGACTTGTGATCGAATTCTTAGCAGAAGTTATAAAGGCTGATGTTTTTGATCCAGAACCTCCCCGCTTCCCCTTATCTCCAGATGTAGAGGTGTTATCGGTTGGGGATGGATTAGTGTTCTTCTGTGCTATATTTGAAGTAGATTCAGCATCAGTTGAAGGGGATCCATTATTACTGTTACCGAACATCCTGGCGAGGATACCGCCGGCGCTGGATAACGAGCGTCGCTTTCCAGCCAGCTTTCCTATGGGCGATTCTGCTGCCGGCCGCGTTGAAGGCAGATTAAGTGCTTTCTAAAGCTTAGAATCGGACGATTTTGAAGTTGTACCTGGACGGCTATGACGTTCAAATTTAAGTCTCGACTGTTTCTCCGGGTGTTTGTAAGTATACAGGTGCGGGGTGCGGGAATTTCTGTTCAGGGAGGGAGTCCGTACGTGGCACGATACGGATAAGCTAATACCGGGGGGTTGAATTATCTGGGTCAACCTATTCTATTTGACCTGTTATTTCTTGTTTGCAGGGTGTATAGTAATATATGCAGGCCCAAGCGTCTGTTGAACCATACCTTCGGTACCCACTATCTCTCGCCCAGGGAAGTTTCTTAGGGATGCGTTTAAGGAGTAATGATGATGGTGATGGAACAGTGAAACAAGTCTGGGTGTGTTCACGATGGAGGGATGATGGTGTGCTAGATAGCGGGGTTGATGGATAAAGGAGAGGTTGAGCAAACTTCGGTAGATGAGCGGTGTGAGCGAGGCGGGCAGAAGGTATGAAGTCTACTACAAGCTGGGTACATACGTAGTAGTTCGTGAAAGCAAGCGGAGGCGACGCCTGGCGAGGGGCGAAGCAGCTGCTGGCCACCTTTCGCGTCCAATGCGAATGATAGTATTTGCCAAGACCGCTTACGATTGCCCCCTGAACACTCCGTCATCGTCTCCAACTCCACGCAGCTATCCATCGCCGGTGCTATACATAATACCGCTCCGACTCTGATATTGGCATAGAATATGTATGAGAAAGGGGATCCAATACAAGGCTAGAATCTATAGAGCCTCAGCAGAGAGCGATCAGGTGTGGTTCATCGTCGAATGTACAGAACTGTAGGCTATCATTCAGTGCTTGATTTGTTGGGATCAAGGTATTCGCTCTAAATCTATTTTTATTGTGGAGCTACCACCTCTTTTGAGCTCTAGTGGGGGATACACCTCTGTAACATGGAAAAGCCTGGTGCAGTTGGCAACGATTAGGAGTACATAAAAAGATACCGGTAAAAATGGTAAGGTATAGAACATGTAGCAACCCAGGGTTGGAACATTTGGTAGCATTGCTAGTTTTATATATTTATTAACCCTACACCTGTGAACAATGCGTTTGTGCACATGCTACATATATGTATGGGTACATGTATATATTGATGTATTTGAAAGATTATGTTCTCTTATAGACGTATCAGTATATCGGCCGACTAGCCATGCGCATGTATTTCCCAATTACTATATTTGAGAATAATGGACCGATTTAATATCCCGATGCATCGCTGAATGCAATATACCCTATATTCTGTACCCGTTAACTCACCAAAGAACGGGCCATAGAACAAAGTGGAAACTCGAGTGTTACTCCCTAATAATTTAACCTTTTATTTTTGTGGACTGCCGGAGCAATGGGAGCATGTACCTGCGTAAAAGAGGCGAGAATGACCAGTCACGGGGTAGAAAGCCAGGTAATGAATGGCGATTCTTTATGACATACAGCTCTTTCCGAGTCGTGCATCGCTATGGGCTAAAAAAACGTGCTCGGCTGCAGGGTGAGGGAGCAAATAGAACCCTTTGCAGTAGTTCGCGGAGGGCATGACGGCTGAAGCAGGATAAAGGCGCACAAGAAGACGTTTTTTGCCCCCCCACACAGGACACATTGCACACCCACCTTTCTCCTAGCCAACCAGCGCTTGCGTTCCACACCCAACACGGCGCCTCACCTCCCCCTCTCTTCGCTTACTCGCAGTTTTCTGTCTTTTTTACACACTTTTTTTTCCTCTTCTCTTTCTCTCTTCTCCTCTCCTGGTCGCTGCTTTTTTTTTTCTTACCCTCTGTTTCCTTCCTTCCTCACATCCCTCCCCTTCTTCATCTCCACACTTCATCACATTTCCTTTTCTCCTTCACCTTCCTCCTCATCTTCTCATCAACCTCCCTTTTCTCTTGACATCTCTTCCTTTCCTCTCAAGGCGTTTGGACCGGAAAATTGCCTTTTTGTTTTTCTCTCGTCTTCCCTTTCGCTCCTGTTCCACCCTCCCTTTCATCTCTTAGTGTCTTGAAGAGGTGGTATAGGTCTGCGTTGTTCTCATCTCCTCGGTTTTCACGGCTTTTTTTCCAATTGTCTCGCTTCTCTCTCCTCTATCTTTCTTCTATCTCTCTATCTCGCTCGCTCTCTTCTCTTAGCGCGCTTCAACTCTTGCGTGTATCTTCCTCATCCTCGTCGTTATCACTGGAACCCCCGGTCGATCTCTGACAGCGTTCTTTCTTCGTCGTTGTCGAGTTTCCTTTCAGACTTTCCTCGATTTTTTGTCGACTCGAAACGAGAAATAAACACTTTGCTTAAACGAGCACGCTCAAAAAAAAAGAATTTTTAAGTGGAATACTGCCTTGCAACCCGCAAAATTCATTTCAATATGTCTCAAGACCAAAACAATGCTCCTGGTCAGCAGGGGAACCAGTCTAGTCATATGCCTCCCCCACCTCTTCCCCCGGTTATTATACCGCAAAACACCAACCCCATTCCGACAGCCATCACTTCACCGATGTCTGTTTCTGGTGTGACTTCGCCTACTTCTGCTGGAGGGTTCGTCCGCCGTGCGGCGCCCGAGCCAAATAAGAGAGCGTTGTATGTTGGTGGTGTGGATCCTCGCGTTACCGAGGAGATTCTGAAACAGATCTTTGAGACCACTGGTCATGTCCAAAGTGTCAAAATCATCCCTGATAAAAACGTACACATACCCCGCTATTCCGATTTTTTTCCTTTGATAAAGTATCACTCTGTAGTCTAACTGTGTCTACTCAGAGTAAGGGGTACAACTATGGCTTCATTGAATACGATGATCCTGGTGCGGCTGAGCGTGCCATGGCAACTTTGAATGGAAGAAGAATCCACCAGGCTGTATGAACCCAAAGTTTCTACAAGTTATGAATACGCATCTGACGAGACAAAAAATTAGGAAATCCGTGTGAACTGGGCATACCAGTCTAATCAGTCTAGCAAAGAAGATACTACTAACCATTTTCACATCTTCGTTGGTGATCTCTCTAACGAAGTTAATGATGAGGTTCTGACGCAAGCCTTTTCTGCCTTTGGTTCTGTTTCTGAGGCCCGTGTTATGTGGGATATGAAGACTGGCCGCTCCCGCGGTTATGGATTTGTTGCTTTCCGTGAACGCACTGATGCAGAGAAAGCATTAAGTAGTATGGACGGCGAATGGCTTGGTTCCCGTGCGATCCGCTGTAATTGGGCTAACCAGAAGGGCCAACCCTCTATTTCCCAGCAGGCTGCCATGGCTGCTATGGGAATGACCCCAACTACTCCATATGGTCACCATCATTTCCCTACCCATGGTGTTCAAAGCTATGATATGATTGTTCAGCAAACACCTCAATGGCAAACAACTGTTTACGTCGGTAATCTTACTCCTTACACGACTCAAAACGACCTAGTTCCGTTGTTTCAGAACTTTGGCTATGTTGTTGAGACTAGATTCCAAGCCGACAGAGGGTTTGCATTCGTCAAGATGGACACTCATGAGAATGCTGCAATGGCTATCTGCCAACTTTCCGGCTATAATGTCAATGGAAGGCCGCTAAAGTGTAGCGTACGTAACCCCAAACTTTACTATATAAATTTTCTTTATAGTAATGCTAATATAATATCTAGTGGGGTAAGGATCGCCCTCCGACTGGCCAATACGACGGATATTCTCCGCAACAGCCTAATACTCCACAATACCCTCCACAAACCCCTTCTGCTTACTTTCCACAGTATGGTGGTCCTATGACTCCCCAAGGTCCTCCTGGATCTGCTGGTGGGCCAAACACCATTCAAGGACATGGCCCCCAGTCACCCGCTGGACCATCTCCACCTGGTAGATGGCAAGATCAGTCACAGGGCTTTGGAGGGCCCCAGGGTGCGTCTGGCTATGGAGGTGTTCCACAGAGCGCTAGTGGGTACGGACGTGGGAACGGTGCTGGAACCCCTGGCGGTTGGGGTGGTAATTCAGTTGGTGGTTTTGGAAGCAACGGCTTCGGAGCATACCAGCAGCAGTAAATGCAGCTGGCTTTCCGGACTCGACATCATGGTTTTCTGTCGGATCATACGTCGATTTTTGGGTAGAAAGAGGTAGAGGAATGTGTGTTGCCTAGGCCAATGTGGTGTGTGGTCAGTTAAAAATCGTCAGAAAGTTTCTGTTTTGTTTTTTCTTGGGACAAGTGGGAGCGGAAACTTGCCTATGTTTGAAAGATTAAGGGTTGATGTTCGTTGGCTGTTATTTCTTTTACCATTTATTTCCTTTGGATTTCCTCTCATTTACCATTGTCTGTCGGAATTTTGCTTTGGATCGTGATTTCCGGGTTGTGTGTGTTCATCTTTTTTTACTTTGAAAATGTTTTCTTGCTTTTCCTTGTCTTTCCTTTGCCTTTCTCCAGGACTTTTATCATGATTACGTTTTTCTCTGGATCTATTTGATGACTATATCTCTCATTCTCTGCCTTTCTCTACGTTAATGTCTCTGTGGCAGCTCTCTGCGCCACTGGGACGGGAAGGGTGAGCAAAACGTTGGTGCATTATTTTTATTGTTTTTCTTAACAAGGGACTTTATTTATTGACTCGAGACTGGTGCTGGCTTATGAGCCGAGCGGTGGGGCACGGGTTACGGGCTACGAGTTACGGATTACGGGTATGGGTATGAAAACAGAAACTTATTTCAGGAGGTTAATTGTGATTCCTTTGTGTCTTATATGCCTCATGTTTGGATCTTTTTTTATCCATCTACTTTTTATCATCTACTCTATTCTCGTATTCATTCTATCGGTCATTCTCTCTCTCCTCGTATTTGGGTCGTTCGGTTCTTCATATTATATCTCTATCGGCATCGGTCATAACCATTCATCGTTGGGTATATTCGGAGTTCTATACCTTTTATTTATTTTTCCTTCCGGCCTAGGCTGTTTTAATTATTTTCCTTCGTCAACATCAGGCTAGGGATTCTTTTCTTTTGGCGCAGGCTTTGGGGTCTTTTTCTTTCGGTGCATCCTATCATCGGTTGGGTAAAAAAAACGGACGGTTTCCATTTCATCACCTCTTAATGTGGTTTTACCTTCCTCAACGTACAGGACTTAATATTGTATAAGTACATGTATTAGTTGTATAACACTATAGTTATAAAATATTGTTTATATAGTCATCTTCTATAGGAGTAGAGCTATATTTTTTTAGAATACCATACAGAATTTCTACTTGGTCTCTGGTAAAGCAAGGTTTATAGACAACTCTAAGTCATGCTTAAAGTAGTGGCCAAGGAGGGGGCATCAAATATCCGAGTGATAAATAGTGACGATGCAGCTTGGGTACTAAATTTATTTTAATTTCTTTTCGGGGGGCCAGAAAACTATAAGCTCATATTATCGCGTAAAAATACATTTATCTTCAATATATATGATGATAATAATCATAGTACATCACTCGATATTCAACCTGAAAAGGGCTAGAGCGCTGGATGAAAAATAGAGCCCACTTGCAATAAGTCCTGTTATATTTTTGAAATTCCGACTATCAGAGTATACTTTTAAGGCGGTGATACGGATGAGGAGCGTCCTACATGTTGTATAGTGGTAGGGGTTGTGGTTTAGACAGGAGGGTAGTTAAACCGGGTACTAGAAGAGCGATTGAGCACGTGACAATGTCATGATTAATACGGGTAACTAGGAAGAGGTCGAGTCAGGAGGAAGAGAGAGATATTCGAGATATAACCTCTAGTCTCGTCATTAGATCTAACTAATTGGGACCGACCACCTCTTTGAACCTCCGAGAGATAAATGAGGTGGGAACTTAACTGTGTTGTTAGTTTGGTGATTATAGTAAACAAACCTAACTCTAGATCCTGGTAGTACCTACTTAACTGCTCTCTCTATAGCGGCTGAGACGTGTGAATAAGGTTGCATGGCATCGGTACCCACTTGGAGTGGTTGGGGGCTGACAACGGTAGGGCTGATCACGCTATATGGACGTTATAACTGTATTTCAACGACTGTTGGTTATTGGTTCATCGCCTAAACGCCTTCTTCTCTAATCTTATTCGCGCCCCTAAAGCTAATTTACCCTCCATGGTCCTAGTTTCTGGCATAATGCTTCCTCGTTCTTGTTAGGCGCGCACTTGTTTAGAAGCGTCTCTGTATCTTTGATCTTACTAATAAAGTTACCCCTTTGCTCCTATCTTGAACTTCAAGGACGTTGCCTACGCTATCGGCGTTGACAATGTTCAACGGGAGCTCCGTCTAGGGGGGTTTCGATGATAGATAGGGCTTGCATTTTACTCTAAAATAGTCAATAATAAAATAATATATGACACAAATTCTATGGTATATTTATTCTATATGATTCGACCTATAAAGATAAACGCCTAGCGATGATGAAAGATTTTTGTATAGATAGGGGTAAGGGGCCCCCTATAAGAATAACCACTATAACACCAACAAGTGGATCTATTTTTACCCGGTTGTTTTACCTCGGTGTCTTGGCATATTCTTGGCACACATTCTCCTATTTACACATCATATTCGGTTACCGTCACCATAGAGATAAATGTAGCATGAGTACATGAGTGGTAGCTCTATAGGGGTTAGCTCTTGTTAGACTAGTAAATGGTATATTAGCTGGCTACTACTAGAAATGGCGTAATTAAAGCCCATGTACCGTAAGATGATTTATTAATTGGACTTTCCCAGCTATTATTCTCGCATTTTTTTGGAGGTATAAGAGATGGGTCTAATCAAGAAACCAATAAAGACAATATAATATAAATTAGGACCTCGATAAAACTGTGTATATGAGATGAAATGAAAAATCACAAGGTGTGTAGTGATTTTGCCAAAGTGTATTTCTAACGGTTATTATGAATGGGCTACTAGATCTTACTACTAACCCGTACAAATTTCCGCACCGGGGTTCTGCTGTAGATTTATGCTATAGGGGTAACTCCTAGAGGGCCCAAAACCTACATTTTCTACTTCTGCAATGAAATGTGTCATGTAGAGATAACTTAACTACATGCACATAGTTACATAATTTTTCAAAAACCTATATACCTGTCTTCTCCTTCTTCAGCTAAACTATCTTCGACCGGCTCAAACCCAATAAATATGTATTCTGTTAATATAATACACTTTGGTGTATATAGTCGACCGAGTGATCTGCTGTGAAACTACGAAGTGCAACTCGAGGCCTGATTTACAACAAAGAGCCCTAACTGGCCTGCACAAAAATAATAATCCCTGTCTTAACAAAAGACAAAATAACCTTAATTATAGAATCATATATATCCATAGCCTTTGGAGATGACTTTCTACATTGTGGCTAGTGGTGAGAGGTATGATGTTAGCGAGATCACGTGAGACTTTTGCACTAATGTTACCAATACGCTTCTTAGAACTAGGTGCATATATTAGTAAAAAGGTGATAGGACAACGCTCAAAAGCCCGGAGAAATAGGCACCACACGTGTTAAAAAAGCTGCAGGAGAAGATTGAGTGTTTCCGATCTTGAATGGGCAGTTTTGTATCCCCCCAGTCGTTTTAGTTTCGAACTCAGGTTCTAGGGATATTATGGGTAATTAGTAATTTCCAATTCGGGTATAATACTTATTGAGAATTACTAGTTCAGGTGGAGGTATTATGGGTAATTTGTTTATTAGTGGCTGGTAGGGTCTTAATTACACGTATTAATACCGTGTTGCATATGCGAAACTTGTCACTATGAGTTAGAACATAACCTGATCCCCAGCTGAGCACCTCTCAGCTGGCTAGTAGTTATCTATCGATCTCATAGTCCTGTCTTAAGGTTGACGCCAAGCCCATAACCCATAACCGGGGGTTTTAGGGATTCTCATCCTCTCTTTTCGTCACCCCCACCTACCACGACATTCCTATTTTCAAGTGCTACCCCCGGGATTCTCTAGTCTTTTCGTGATTTTACGAGCGGTCTCCATCGGTTATCCCATTACCAAGTAGCTATATTAGTCTAGCATATACAATGCCTACCATCATGTTTCATAGGCTAGTGAAATGGACGAATAAAGACAGCAAGGCTGACTTCACTTATACAACCGCCTCTCAATTAACCGCCAAAATCTATCCCCGGAGCAATGGGAGTGGGGGTTTGGATTCTAACGATGTCATCACCATCGTTAGCGTGCTTCTTGCTTTCTTTGTTGGCCTTCCGAGTATAATTTCGTTGTTTTTTCAAGCACGCAAGTGCTATAGAAAGCGCATGAGAAGAAAGGTAAAGATTGATAACCGCCTCAACTGTGCAATAATCAATTATCACTTCATAGAAGACTTGCTAACATGTTAGGACTGCTAGAGTACTGATGAGGAAACCGGGATGAATGCTTTTCCACTAGGAAACAATCAACCTGCACTAGTAGCCTCACCTGGCGGCTACACGACAGTTAATTACAACTTAAATTCCCATTCAGCACTACCGCAGGTTACATCACCCTCTCCGGTCTTCATTCGTCCCCGAAGAGCAACTGGGACGGAGGGCTTAGCGATGTCTCAACGAGTCTCAACTCGGCGCTGGAATCGGGGGCTTATATAGGGGTGTGTTGAGGGAGTACTGGTGGACTTTTTAAGAATCTTGTGGAATATAATATATATCACTCCGTATCGGGTAGGGTAAAGCCACGTGACTATGAAAGTTTTGCCCAACTATAGTAGTTATCTTCAGGCGTTTTAGCCGGAATTTTGTAGCCTGAGCGGTAGGACAGTTGGATAAGGCGGAATTGAGTACTAAAACTTTTCTTATTTGTAGTTTTCTAGTTAATGATGTAAGTGCTTTCTGACTCTTACTACATTACATGTATAGTAGTAGTCCATAGCCTTATGGAGTTTATGTATCTAGCTACTAGCGTGATAAAACCTAGCAAACATACCTGTATGAATCGTTGACCCGAGATAACATAGAGTAATGAGCTGATCATGAATCTTCAATACGGTGTTTCTAATAATGAAATTCAAATCTGCATGTATTGGAAACCTTGTTTATTGACTTCGTTTAGTCTGGTGGTCGCGAACCTTTATAATGTCGTTTAGGGTGTTATTTCTAGCTGCAATGTCTTAGATCGGCACGTCGGAGGCATGTACATAATAGAAATAAGTATGAACATTTGGGTTGGTTTTAATTCTGGATTTTTGTTCTGATTATGTGCGCATGGTGCGCATGGTTCGCCTGATGGGACGTTGTATTAAGAATTATTACCTAAGGTTGAGAACCTACCATTTCTAGTCAAGCAAGACATCAAAAAACGGGCGTTGAAATAAGGTTGCATGTCGCACTGCATATGTAAGTGTGGGACTGACAGCGGTAGGGCGCTAGTTTGACATCCCAACCTCCGTTCTGTTCTATCCCGTATCTCATTGGGAAGGACTACATGCACTTCTTACCAATCCGGCCACCCCTGGTCGTGTTTTCTTACCACTGGTGTACCTTTCTCCACACTGCTATTGGTACTAATGGCGTTCGACGGCGAGCCTTTTCGGTACATCAGACTTTTAATGGCTATCTAAATTTTTAGGGAACTTCTGTCAGTAAGAGCAATCGGATTTAGTGCTATCGAGATGATGTGGTACCAAACTGTGTATATAAATTGATATGTTATCACGTGTAGTATTCCTCATATTATCGCTACCTTAGTTACTTCATCTGGGACTATGGTTAGCTCTACTTAATCACTGCGGAGTAGTGCTTTGAGGGGGGTACTCCGCACTAAGTAGATGAGATTATAGGCGAGTGTAGTATAGTCGAGGATGTGATTTGGGCTGGGAGCAGGTGAGATGGAGAGTGAGAAAGTACGTGATAATTTTGGTGATTGAGGTGGGGTTAAAAGAGGGGATGAACGTGAAGGGGTAGGTTTTAATAGCCGTTTCTGACTGGGTTTAGTGGTATGTGTCTAGTTGGGATTAAGCCCACGTCTACTCAGAACTGGGTAAATCTGAAAGCGTTAGAGCTGTTCCCGATTCGAAATTCAACTTGAGACCTAAAAGCAATGCTAATGGATTTTTTATATTTAAATCTAATTACTCAATCTAAAAGGGATAGAAACAGGGCTCTAGGTATTCCCTCTATGGAGAACGGCAAAAAGACCAAGAAAGGTGGGACACGAGATTCCGAGTTTTTATTCGTTCTTTAGGTGTTTAGCGAATATTATAGTGGTATTGGCCGTAAGACCTTGATAGCAGACCCTAGTTTCTTGATGTTTTTTGGGGTACGCTGTAGTAATTGTGGGATGTAAAGTAAGGTCGCTTGTTATTGTTAATCAGAAATTGATAAAGGTAGGGTTGATGTTAGGTCTAACCAGCTTTATTTAAACGGCCTTTAGTTATTAGTTCTTTACTTTAACACAATTCACCATTCACATAATACTAATGTCTTCTCCTAAGACTAACACCTTAATAAAACTATCGGTCCGAATTTTAATAAGTGTGGTGGTTGTAAAGTTATAAGGAATTGATATTGTCCATTTTAGTACATATGTAAGAAGTGCCAAGACAAATATATGCTGAGATATACTTAGGTACGAAAACAGATACCAATACCCTACAACACCAATAACAGTGTGAATAATAGCTGCTAAGAATATAGCTGCCGATAGCCTTTCACTAAATATTTTCTCCTTTGCCCCATGATAATTTGTGGCGGCTCTCATATCATTAAGTCCTACCTCTCTGTTGCCTTTACCTGCCAAGACTGTTCGTCTCGTCACCTTTACGAACGCACGGACCATAGCTTATCATAAGGGGATTATACTACGAAATTATAATTTATTTAGATAATAGGCTTAGGATGGTAGGTGTAGGGTTTAGAAGACAGAGAGCTGAGTGAATAGAGTGAAATTTAGTCAGTTTAGTTGTAGGAGTATATGGGAGAATTGGAGAGATTGAATGGGATGAATTAGAACTCGGGATGATTCCTACTAGAGCGGTCTTTACCAAGGGAGGTATTGTATTCCTTGAATAGTATTGTATACCTTGAATAGAGGAGCCAATTGAAACCTATTAGACTCTTTTACCCAACTTGCAGTTCTTCGATTCTTCAGGGTAAGGGTTTAGGGATTGATGAAGTAGCATATTACCGGCCCACTTTTAAATCAGCCCTAGAATAAAGCACTCGGGTTAGTGGGGAGCTACTATTACGGTTTTGAAGTGGTTTCAGTTATGCTCTGATTCTATCCCCTGGCTAAAACAAAAAAGGGTTGAGAAACGCATGCATGGCCTCTGGTAGAAAAGATCGAGAAACGTGAAAAGAAATATGTTCCGGTGAAGATTCTAGAAATGGTATTTGTCCGGCCAAGTCCGCTTATCTGCTTTCAATCTTTTATACTAGAATCTGTATGTTGGGCACCTGCTCGCTGATCCTTTTTTCTTAACTCGCAATCCTAAGGCTCCTGATATTGCATACAGTGGTTTACATATGTACGAGAGTGCAAATAGGGGTTCAGGAATGTAAGGAGCAGTAGTTTTCAGGATTAGGAGTTTTTTTTTCCACCGTTGTGAACCCCCTGTTCGTCATAGACCAGTACTCACCTCACCCCGTATGCAAACCACTGTATCCGATTGCGGACTGCTCTAATGTCGTCTTAAAATTCCGACTCGTAACAGGTAAAAAGCGGAGATAAGGGTGTGAGCGCGTAATAGAATGATAGTTTGATAATGCCTAGAGGATGGGGGGTAAGCTCGAACTCATATAACCTACCTCATACCTTGGGATAGAGGTCGTCTTGCTAAACTATACCTGTTGGGGGCAAAATAACACGTCAAGAAGTGGTGAAACCCTCTGAAATACAGCAAAATCCCCACAATTAGTATGGTATACTGGCATTTCTTGTAACACGCGCTGTCAGAAATAGTCTCCATCCCCACGAGTAACTTATACGGTATATGGATCTGCCAGCATCCAAGAAGGAAGAATGGAAAAATGCAAGTCTTAACATATCTAGGCATATTTTGCTCACTAAAGAAATATCTACCCCTGCTTTCAGCAGCTGCAAATTGACTGCCGAGTGCTCGTGTCTGGGGTAAAGTATTGGGACAGACCAGGCTGTCGCGGGTCTGGATGGCCGCAGTTTTTCTCTGCTGCTATCACCGTGCTTCACTGCTTTTTTCTGTGCTTTATTGCGTCACGGATCTGTGTAATCGTTATATTTCCCTTTTCAGTGTATCCCAATACTCCCCCCCCGAAACGAGCACATAGTATGTACGTCACAGATCTGTGCAATTGTGCTTTTGGGTCAGGCCCAGGCTAACGGTAGGTGTTATTACATGCATATTGTATGACCTGCGCGATTGCGACAATGGTGCTGCATCGCATTCTTTTGCGTTAAATACAAGGCTGGGGATTCAGCAAACACGTAGCCGGTTAGGCATAGGTGTGCCGGTACTCCCCTAGCCGTTATTTTCTCTTTCTTTAGCCCCCACATATGAATCCAATTGGAGATGCGGGTGCATCGCACTTAGGTATTGGAGGAGAGTAGGGATGAGCTGGGTGCCTAAAAAGTTGCGCGGTCGCCTCATCTTTCTAGAATCCATGTCTGTTACCTGTGGTAACACAGTTATAGGTACATATAGCCGCGTTAGGAAATCCTAAGCCCGCCTACTCAAGGAAAGAAGGTTGCCCATCGATGGCAATGGCGAATAGGGATTACGGATCAACAAAGTCAATAGCTCTGCTCACCCTTTGGCGGTTCAATGCCCAAATAATATTGTTGGTTCGACTTAACTCCGTAAATGACTGTATGCAGATATATACTTACCACCTCCTGCGCGCCAGGCCACCTGCTCACTGCCCTATCGTCTACATGTAGAGGATCAGCGTGGAACCACTTAGTAAAAGCCAATACGGAAATACCGAGATTCTATATACATGTACCGTATTATCTCACTTCGTTCGGACGGCTGCCAAGCAGCCTGGCTTGTGAATCTAACCCCTAAGGAAGTGATCAAAGCAGAGCACAGAGCAGAAAAGCGAAAACCCAACCTTTTGGAAATAATGCAACCCATTTAGTGTATACATGTATCTTCTAGACCACCACCACGGCTTCGATCCACACTACCGCACCAGGAGTATGTAAATACCACTTCCAAGGCCAATCAAAATAAACACATCTAATTTAAATAAGGATTAATATCCATACTGATACTCTTTATAGCTTAGTTTAGGAGTGCTCAGCTAACTGAGGCGCTGGTGTGTTGATAAATACCCATGCCATTCTGTATGGTACACCTAGATGTGTCACTTTGAATAGGAGTAAATATACCTCCCAAACCAAAATGGTGGGATGGGGGGATTACCCTCATATAGATCTATTTGGGCCCTCTGGGGTGAAGTATTGGGATAGGCCAGGCTGTCACGGATCTGAGCGGTCATAGCTCTGCTCTGTTGCGTGCTTCACGTATCTGTGCAATGATATTTCCCTTTTAGGTATGTCCCGATACGTGGGATGTCTAAAAAGGCGAGAAAACCTTTTCGACGCCTGTAATCTTGGCGCCGCAACTTTCGATGCCAGAATACCATACTATTTGGGAATATTCGTTCCGGCGCAGACAGGGATGACTTGCAGAAACCTGCGCTGGAACAGGTTGAAGCCACGGAAACTCAAGATCCCAACACCAAAAAAAGATATGTCCTAGAGTTGATAAAGTTCAGAACTACTAGCTCTCTTTCGTTGATACAGTGGTACATGAACATCCCCCTACTGTAACGGAAAGAATTTTCCCAAATACTCGTGGCAGGCAAGAAGAACCTGAGCATGCAGCTGCTCAGAGCAGGTGCTATTATTCGAGGAGATGTTTTTGGTGAGTAAAGTATGCCTATCGACTGGCTAGATTGAGACTTGCATATTCAGGTTCTTCTTGCCTGCCCCGAGTACTACGGTATTCGGGCATTGAAAGTTGCGGTGTCAAGATTATGGACATCGAAATGGTTTTCTCCTAAAAAGGTATGTGCTAAGCGAGTTTCCGGGGGCGAATATGGTCGTATGGCGGCTTGTATTTATCATTTTCCAATAGAATAAGGGCCCAGATCCTTTTATTACTATTGGGACGAAGTTTAAAGCCGCCATACGACCATATCTGCCGTCCGACGTACCTAGTGCCCTGAAAGAAGTGCCCTGAACGAAGTTTGTGATGTGAAAAGGTTATGGGGTGAAGGCCACGGATGGAGGGGGGCGGGCGTGCCCCCCCCCCCGGCCAGGGCCAGTCAACCAGGGCCAGCTCTGGGTCTTTTTGACGGTTCATTTGGTATCGATCACTGGAGAGCTATGGCTCTCTGTTCAGGGAATGCGGCCCCAAAAATGACATTTGGAAATGGGCGATGAGCGATGGGCAATGATCACAACCGGACGGCCACGCTGCAGAGCCCACGGTGGAGGCGGTCTCGAGTTGGCTTTGCGTGGGTGTTATGACGACTACTGGCTTATGGCGAATAGGAGTGAAGAGCAACTGCAACAGCTCGCTCGAAGACGCGCCCGCCGGTGCCCAGGGGATCTCTTCCCAGTGGGGTGTCGCATGTCACAAGTGCGACCAATCAAAAACTCGCCAGGCCTTTGACCCCATAACCCTTTCACAGCATTCACATCACACTTTTCAGGGCGTTTCACTTCGTTAATTCAGGGCATGGATTAGGTTGAGTGCAGTCTTCCCTCCCCCCTAACACAGTCCGATTCTCCCATCACAATGGTTCAACAACGTGCGTCTGGTTTTTTTCCTAGCCCGGGGCCGGAATGACAGCAATCCCCCATCTCTTTGGCGCAGTCCCCCCAATTTCCTCTTTACAGAGATTCCACATTTGCGTTTCCAGCCATATTTACAGGGGGGTTCTACTGGCGGGCTTCCTCGGATACTCTCCCTCTCTATGGCCCAAGGCTTTTAATTTGCTTCTGGTTCCCCGGGGAAAATTAGTGTTGTTCCTCGCAGTCTTTGGCCTAGAGGTTTGCCGAAAGCTACAGTCTGTAAGCGTGAGCATTTTCCGACAGGTACCTTAGAGGATGAGTCGAGAGATCAACCATGTTTCTATCAAAGTTGCCATTATAAAAGCTTGGGGGCTACTGCTAGCCTTTGAATTATAAAACGTATCCGCAGAATCTGCAGCATATATATATACATATAGCGCTGGGAACTAAGGTGTACTCTGAAATACTTGTTAGGACATTCACTAATAAGAATTCCCGATCTTTCTATTGAAACCTTCTTCCCTTTATCTCTCGACTACCACTTTTCAATCTATATAGCCCGCCTCGGGCCTTTTCAACTCGTTTCATACTCTAAAGGTTATCCTTCCTAGTGGCCCTGCTGCGCCTGACAATGTCCCCCTCTAATCGTTTCGGGATGGTATATCATGTCAATCAAGGGAATATCTACCCTCGTAACAATGATAGCCATGATCTGAGCAAAGACCAAACTATCGCCGTTGTCAGTATAATCGCAGGTGTTTTCGCATCTGTTTTCGCACCCTTATGCATATATTGGCTCGTTAGTTGTGTGAAGAAGTGTAGGAAAAAGCGCGTTGAAGATAGGGTGATTACCCGCTACAGATATTTATTGCTCAATTATATCTTCTATGAAAAGCTATCTAACATATCTACACTAATTAACTACCAGGCTACCGAAGAAGGTCATGAGATGCGATCAGTGAACCACGAGTCTGTACCGGTAGTCCCATCTAGTGGTAGCATAGTAATCAACAACAACAACAATATAAACGTATACCACGGTGAGCAATTACCCCTAGGCCTGCCACCAGCTCCAACCTTCTCTCCTGCTTGGAATCATAGAGTACAAGGCCTAGGATTATCAAACCCACCCAGGAGAACTCCAACTTGGCCTACACGTTAGGGATCTGTGGCGCCGGTATTCCCGAATATTTAGGGTGGGATGGTATATCTACCCCATGTAGCTCTCTGCCTTTTACGTTGGAAATTATGGTCTTGTTAACGTATAGTCTAGGTTTTATCACGGAATTAAGTGCGGTATTATGGATTTTAGTTACAGATTTATGGAGGGATTTAAAACCTACAATTTACAAGATGTTCTAGCTCTGTAGAGGTTTCCACTGAATACAGGCTGTATGATCGTGGTAGAATAGGGTTTTGTCACATTTGCGGCTCTATATCATACACTGGACTATATCTCATAACTATATCTTATTATGTTATAGTAAAACAGGGTTTTAACGCATCTGTGGCTCCATATAACACCCTAGACTATACAAGATCATATATAATTCATAGGATATCACTCGTTGTTAATGGAGTAACCTATCTAAATAGGTCTAGCGCATCGTAACTATTCCCTGGCGACGAGGCATTTAGTCAGCCCAATAGAGATTGTGCTATTACGCTGGGTTAGGGCTTTTGGTGACTCGAGACGACCAGTAACCATAAGAGAGGTCATGCCCTAGTGACCCAGAAGCAAACCTTACCCTACTTACTAGTAATTGGTAGAAGAGGTCTTTCTGCCTTTGTCATGTGTAATTATGTAATCATGACGTCAACTATTTAAAGATGTCTCATAAAGAGAGTTCACGCCATCATCAATATTAGTAATTACATTTTATTATATCAGATTTCACTCATCTTCCGAACAGGCCAGGAATCTCTATACTTAGGTTTGGGGTTCTTAGTACCTATACAGTAGTTACACAGGTCTGGCGGGTCGAGTATCCAATAAGTAGTGGTTTTATACTCTTTCCTAACTAACCCATACTAGATATAACCTTTAACAAGAGCATTATAGTGATTCTGGTTGTGATAACTTTCATTTAGGGTTGTATGCTCTGGGTGGAGCAATCTAAGCAATCAATCAATGAAGCCTTTAAGTACTAGCTACTCTAGCTACCTTACCTCAAGAAATCAACTATGTAGGTAAGCATTGAGATAGTTCCGGCCCTTCTTCTTCATCTAGATCGTAAAGATGGTGATGATGGTGGTGACAATGGTAACGTGTCAGAGAACTCTTACAAGTGTTTAGTTTGTGGCGTTAATGTGGCCTGTAGAGCACGTAGCAGCTACATATAATAGAATATGTAACAATTGGGTCTATACACAAAGGGTTATTGGAAGAGGAGAATAATCTTCGCTTATATAGAGTACTGCTGGGGTCTAAGCGTAGATAGTGTGGTGACCGGCTAGACGTCTTAGTGCGATTCTCGTTCTCGCCAGGTTATGCAGTATAGCCAGTGTCTACTCTTAACATAGTCATTTTTTTAGTACTTACTACACTTTCTTACTGTTCTCTCCAATATTTCTAGAACTACTGGCACAAAGCATCCACTAGGAGAATGGTCGCATTTCGTATTTCGGGTACTATACAAAGCTGTGTATTCTAGCTCTTAAAGAGTAGATTCTTTTGAGTATAGAGTGTTTTATTTTTAATAAAATAGAATCCAAGTTCAACAGGAGCCCCAGCTAAAATCCTAGCCTACCACTCTGGAAAGCGAAATACATGTACCTACTAGTGTTGATCATGTATATCAACCTAGAAGCACAATCAAGGTAAAATTTTGACCCTCCCCAAATATATTACGTACAGCCGTGTCCAACAGATTCTCGGAGCCCCCCACCCCCCCATAGCAACAGCAAAAGAGTTCATTCACCTACATAGCTAGGCGACTAAGTGAACTACTTCTCTCCAGGGAGTCGAACCACAGGTCTCATGGTTCGACTTTTTGTGCCAAGCACATCATCAATTGTCTGATGTCCTTTCCCGGTAGGCCAAGTGGCCTACCGGTGGTATTTGTTGAGAGCCAGTAGCTGCCATAAGCGGAGTCCTTTATAACAACGAGGTTCATTTCTCTGCGATATATAAATAACCATAAAGGTATTGTGTGATAACTAGTAGGAATCGGTGGGGACTACATCACTTGATGAGACAAAGGGTACCCAAAGTGATGGTTTTTTGGTCTTTTTTTTTATACATATACTCTCCTTATAATCCCTTTAGTATTCAAATTTATTTTCTCATATTAATACCAGCATTTGTAGTGCTAAGGTTTGCGGATTTGCCATTGCTATAGGGGGGGGGGGCACCGGGAACTACTTGGACACGACTGTACATCATGTAATAGAGCGGGGAGTTCCCTGAGTATTGTCCCATCATTTTTTATAGGCCCATCTTCCATCCCTTGATCATCGACAACGTATGCAGTACTGGTCCAATCGAATTTATGCGCCAGAATTTCTTTTACAAGTGACTAGCGTAGTGGCGGTCGGGGAGCACAGAATCAAGCCTTCCCGTGACTGATTTAATGATCTAATATTGATATCATAGATATATATGGGGGTAATAACCCGGTAGTTTTGACCCATATATATCTCTGCTTTTTTCTTTTTAAGTATATAAATATCTTTATTATTAGTCTCAGGTTTAGTCCTACATGCAGCTTGCTGTGTTACCATAGGATCCGGAGTAATAAAGTTCCGAGTCACCCCCGGGCCTCGGAGCAGAGGGGTACGCCCCAGAAAAGAATTTGCCCAGCCTCGGAGGCTTACAACACTACACCCTATATACGGTACTGCGCAGTAGGGAAAACCAGGGGATGAGAACCATACTACTAAAGTCAAAAAGGGCGCAAGATTATGAATATATTATTAGCTCGGGGGGGGGGGGGGTCGACTCATCCTATCGAGTGCTCCAATGATTCTTATACTCCTAATAGCACAAGTCTCCTCTAAGATTATCGAGTAGATTAATATGAAGATTATGTTTGATGTGGGGGATGAGTGGTTCATAACAGGATTAGTGAAGGGTGGTGCGTACGTAGGCTAGAATATTGTAGTCAAGGTCAACACTCCATCGATTCTATTCATCTCTCTGTAATTATTAGGGAAGTTCATTAGTGACCACGTGGTTTACGGTTGTGGGGTAGTGGTGGTGGTGGTGGTGGTGGTAGCCAGTAGTAATTCTTGTACTTTTATTTGATTTGATGGCTATTGTGTCACAACATTCGATCTGTTGTGGCGGGAGTGAAGCTATATGCGTATCCTTCATCTATCATTATTCTATTAGGGAGTCTTTTTAGGGTGAGTTTTGGTACTGACCAGTTTGTTATCGGGCGGCACCGTTGGAGAGGGCCACCTAGTAATCTATGATAGGAGGGGGGAGGTTACACCACGTTAAAGCCCCGCGACACCATACAATAAGGTCACGTTTTCTAGGGTTAAAGTATTAGGAAAACAAAGACGATGAAAGAGTCCTGGTGATCGGTGAACTACATAGGGAACTGTTTCGTGACAACGAAACAGCAGGGACAAAAACACATGATTGATCTTTTTTCTTTTTTTTGTACAACACCTAGATCTTGTAATTGCACCACTAAAATGACTCGATAGATTTCTGATGAGGGATAGGGTACACCAGTTATATGTCTGAGAGTCAGATCCTGTTGAGGCTCGATCTTGGTTGCGAGCGGAAGCGGGGTCGATTTGGGGTTTTGGTTGGTCCGTTCGGCTCTCGGAGGGAATCCAAGTTTAGCTCTGACTGGGCGGAGATGAAATCTTGTGAAACACAGTAAAACACTCTCGATATCAAGATCGTAGGGAAATTTCTGGAGGAACAAAGGAGGGGGAGAAGGAGGGGGGGGATGTTGGACTTTCATCGACCAGTGATACTAGGTTAGGGTTATAATCTAGTTCAAGTGTCTAAGGCCTTCGATCTCTATCCTGGGTTCTTCAACGGCCAATAAAAACCACCATTATAGTCACAGCTCTCGATCTTGTGTCAAAGTCCAGGGGTGAGTGAGGGGGTTTTTGTTACCCCTATGAAGTGTTCCATACTGTCGATCGCTATGCTTCCACCTCTCTGGTGGTGACCTTTCAAGTCACTAGTGCCAAGCCAAACTTCCAGCCTTTCACGTGGCAATGCACCTAGTCAACACCTACAAAGATTATCTATGTAAGTCAAGCGATGCTTATTTCAACCTCATAGTGCTTAGGTCCTTCTCAAGGCGCATGAATCTTTTTTCTACAGGCAAGGTCTAGTGATAGTAATAAAATAAAATAAGAATAGCACCAATCGATAGAAGCACTCTACACCAACTATGGTGTGACCACGTATATAGGGGTGGCGACATCTATAGCCCCAAAATCTAGGATTTCAATCTTGACTAGCACATGCGCAGACTAGCGCGTTTGTTTTACTGCGCAAATAGACTTAAAGCAAAATTGTTCGCTTTATATTTCTAAATGGTTCAATGGAGAGAGGGGGATGTTCGTATATGGAGGCAAGTCATGCACACTGTCATGTACATATATGTAGGTCTGGTGGGTTCTAAAACACCAATGACTTATGAAGACAGAAAACCGGGAAAATGTACCAAAATGTATTCTAAGTGCGTAATCATCCAGGTTTGGATTTTTGAAACTGCTAGTGATCTGGCGTTTAGGGGCTTAATTTTATTTCAGTCTAGAGAGGGATAAGCCGCATTGAGGAACATCCATTGAAACACTTGAAAGCAGCGGAGTTATGTTAAAAGGATCGATACACCTGAGGCTGCTGTTCCTCTTACGCTAGGACAGTTTTATCCGGAGTGGAATTTCTTAGATAGTACGTGTACTAGTATGGATCAATGGTGAATAATGGACGCCAGCGCAGCCAGCTTCTGTTTGGGGCCACCCTAAATCTTCATATGATAGACGTGCATGAGGTTTCTGGGAAGGAGTAGAAGAGATCTCAAACTCAACCTGTCGGGGCATAGCGGCATGATCGAGTGCTCCACCTCGGGTATGTTCTCCCCTTTCTACAACTTCGCATTAGAATCTTAGTTCTAGCCCTGCCTGTTATATGTACGTATAGAGGTTTAATATGGGGGTTTTATGATCACGGGGTTATGCAGGTCAGCTTTAGGGATACAAGAAGTTCCAATGACCTTAGTGTTAGATCTCAATGGTAATATCTTTAGGAGTTTTGTTTTTCTTCATGAGCAATCACTAGGTCTCGGTCGCCCTATATTATATATACCGTATTATATCCTTGGGATTTTGTCCCATTGCATGAGCAGCCGAGATAAGTGGTTAAACACAGCATAGTACGTGGAAGTGATGCGAGCTAGAATCATTACGCACGCCTTACTGAGGCTGATATCCCGTTTTTCTTTTCCAGTAGGCAGTTATCACTTGGTGCACTAACCAGGAATTCTATAAGATCGTGCAATGGAGTTAACTCTTCTTTATGAAATGGCCCTCTGTTACTTGATTGTGTTGGATTATAGTGCGTTGTTCTTTTGTAAGAATGGGCCAGTAATAAACTTAGCCAAGCCTGTAGAATCTCCATAGGAAGCGGTTACACGTCATGGTTTCTCGGTATGAGCTTTTTCTTAACCACGCCGTGGCAAAATTGAATTACAAGAAAATAGCTATGCAGAATGACTACTACACTGTGGTCAAATTACCTTGCATGCATTGATAGATTTACCCATGGTATGCGTGTTTGCCTTTTGTCGCCTTTTTTTTTTTTGCAAGGCTGTCATTTTTTTACTTCTTTTATATATACCAATAAGCCAATAAAATCTTATAAATCAATCTTGTATTGGCTACTAAATAACAAGAGAAAACCTGGCTGGGGTAACAACACTTACCCAGCCCATGCATTCATTCATTCGGTAATTACATGTAGTGTTAGACCAATTGTATGAATATAGCCGGCCTGCAGTGTAATATAACTTAAAGGCTTTTGTCCCACTTTGCATCGCACAAGAAATCCCAGAAGATTTATACACAAACTCTACATTTTCTGGCTAGCTAGCATGATATTTTAATCATAAAACCCTTTAATTAGTAAGAGTTGTTTTATTAAAATTTTCTTGCTCAGTTTCTAGGAATCTCGACTATACGGTCTTATTCTCCACATACGAACAAGCCACCTGACCAAATACACATTCCGGTCACTTCTAGTCCCTTCGACACTCTCCAGCCCCCTGGAGTTATCTCCTACTAGCGATTCGCTTATCCCTAGTAATGTCCGTATTTAGGGTTCTGGTGTTGGTATATCATGAAAGTGGGGGTATACACCGTCGCAACAATGACAGCCATGAGTTTACTAGAGATCAAACCATTGCCATCATTGGGGTATTTGCATCCGTTTTCGGTCCCATACCTATATATTTCCTCTTCAATCATGTGAGAAAATCCTGGCAAGCGTATGTCGCTAGAAGAGAGGTAACGTAACTATATCAGCCATATTAAGCGACTAATTCTTGATTTGTTTTTCCATATATATGCTTGGTAGTCTAACATATTTGAAATACTCACTAGGCGGCCAAAGAAGGAGACCCTGAGGTGGGTATTGTCCATATGGAGAACTACGAGTCCACTCCAATGGCCTCACCTACTAGCAGCATGCCGGTCAGTAACGACAGTAGTAACCAGAATGTCTATCACGATCGATTATATCGCCAACTACCTCCACTACTGGATCCAACCTCGATTCCCCCTCGGGCTCAGAGAATGCAGGAATTGGGGTCACCGGTTTTACCGGAGCGGATTCACACCTGGCCTACTATACACGAAAACCATTGAGGTATATATCTACCTTAGCTTTCCTGCTTATGGTTTTATTAACTAATGAGTTGTCCGGATTACTATAGGTTTGAGCATGGTGTTTTGGGATTAATCGGTTATTTTCAAGATGGATATATCCCCCTGCAGGGGTTGGTTTAAATCCGTGTAGTATTCTTTAGGAAGGGTGCGATCTCCGAATCCTTTTTTTCTTTTTTTTCTTTTTTTTTTCTTTTTTTTTCTTTTTCCTTCGTCTTTTAATATATATTATAATATGCATTTTCGTACTTTTGCTTTGATTACCAGGCTACAGAAACGGGTCTCTCGAGGGTATTGTTTTCTATTTTCTATTTTCAAGTATATGCGGCTCTAAGCTAGCCCAGCTAGTACTGGCTCTTAATAAATTCTTTCTCCTGGCTTGGCATGTTTGGTTCTAATGGTGGGAGTCTTTTCTATAGCACCCGGAGACATGCAAGATAGAGTGAGAATAGCCCGTGCATGGATTCTGTTGACCTTGAGCGGTTCATAATTATGCCTATTGGATGATACTAAGATCCTATGGATAAGTTGTTTTTCTTTTATATGTGGCCCATACACTAATTTTTGTGGGGCTCGATCTTCTTGGCTACGGGCCGAGACGGGATGGAGTTAAGGCTTTGATTGGTCCTCCCAGTTTCCAACGGTGAAAACACACCGGAATACTCGATATCAAAATCACATCTAAAAACGCCGGTTAGGATTCACGTTGGCTGTCGGTGTGCGCACCACAACAGCTCACGTGACATATCTAACGGTGTGTACGTACTACATACAAGCACGTATACATTGTTTTTACACATAAAACCTACCTAATCAAAATCTAGGCACATATAATTTCTGATTGGCATTTTTTTCTCTCTATCTTCAGCTCTTGTATTTTTTGATCAAATTAAGCTTGTTTATCACGTTTCTCCCTACACTACCTCCAACTATGTGCAGATATCGATAGAGAATAATTGCACGTTAGTAGTGGGGGTTTCGGTGGTACAAGTACTCCATACCGATTATTGGTGGATATGGGATTATACACGCAATCGACTGATGCTTGTGCATATAATATGGGACTGAGTCTGCATACTATAAAAAACGATAGGAGCTGTCATGTATGGGGCCCGAGCACAGCCCGGTGCACAAACGTCAGACATTCACGAGTATGAGTATGAGTATGAGTATGTGTACGTACTCCTATTATATATTTTCAACTTGTCTGGTTGTTGATTTGGTAGCCTTTGTCTAAATAGCTAGGGTTATGCAATTTATGTATAGGTCCAAAAGAGTAAGTGACTCTATATTCAATGATTAGAGGTTATAGCGTCAGCCTTTGGCTGCATTTAGGTTATGAATTTCATCATCATCATCAATGATTAGGGGTAGGGTCATTTTCATGTGAAGGTAAGTCATCTGCATCGACGTATATGTAGACCTGGTAGGTTAATTATAAAATATCAGCTGCTTAAGAAGTCAGAAAGGCGGGATGTATTCTGAGCGCTTAACTAGACTTGAGTTTTGAATTCGCTCTAGACTAATCCTCAGTGTTGTGTATTAACGACTAACTATTACTCGTAGGGTGAATGCTTTAGAATTTTGAGCGCTTTGTTTCAGTCTATATAGGGATATGAGATACATATCCAGAAGCATGCATTGTCACTAAAAGAGCTAATAATGGATCTAGGATTGCTACTTGATCTCCTGCATTGAAATGGTGGCTTATGTGTCTTATTTCAAATGTAACTCTTAGATATTGTACTACTACGAATCGATGATGAAGAATTAACGCTAACATAAACAGCTTCTGTTTGAGGTCCCCTTAAAGTCTCATATGATGACGACTCCGCCTGTATGGATATATCGAAGAACAGGGAAATCGCCCTCCCTCAAGCCCCCCGATTTCAACAACTTCACCTTTAGTTTTATTTAAAATCTTACGTCTCTAGTTCTGGTCATTAAAACGTATACGTATAAGAATTAGCCATAGGGCCTCTATGACCACGGGAATATGCAGGTGCACTTTGAAGATACAGTAGGTTCCAATAACTTGGGTATCAGATGCTAATGATTATAATTGCATCTCGCTCGCCTCATATTATAATGTGTTGTTTGAGGAAGTTTACCCATGCCAGCTACGCGTGCACGAGCAGTCGGGGTGAGTGGATCAACATGCACTGGAATAGTTAAACCCGTGCATGACACTTAAGGCTATTATCACATTTATTCTACTGGGGACTAGATTATAGATGTAAATTTACCTATACTTTCTTTGCTTTTTCTCTCTCGTAATCATAGATATGCATACATGTATTATCTCGGGATCGATCAAGCGGGAATTCAGTCAGATCATAGTCCAACGGCAATACTTTGAGATGACTCTCAGTTACTGGATTTTGTTGGGTTTTTAGTGTGTTGTTCGTTCCCAACAATATTTATCGTGGAAATCTTGGCCAAGCCTATAGAAAGCCGCCCCGCGCCCGGGACAAAATCCTCATCTAACACGACTACACGTCAGAATTTCTCGGTATCCGGTTTTTGTTTTTTTGTTTTTTTCTTTCCTCTCAACCGCGTGGGTCAAGATGAATGGCGAGGAAAGATTATGGATGTTGATGCATAGTGGGTAAACTGGCTTGTATGCACACATGGTTATTTTTTTTCCACGGGATGCACCTGCATGGATATTTTACTGCCTTTTACTGCCTTTTGATGCCTACTACTATTTTTTTGCAAGGCTGGAGGATTCACCCAATAGTGATGGACTAGTACCCCCCATTAGGCCCCATCAAAGTGGAATCTTACCCAATAGGCCCCCCCAGGATTTCTCTTACTAGCCGTTTGGTAATTGGGGGTTTTGACTGATAATCACATGCAGCGTTTCAGCTATGGTGGAGAACCGTACCAATGATATATACTTACCTAAGACCAGCAAACGCCACTAATCTCACTCCATCTCAAATACATGTATGTATGGGGGACTAACCCACATGCCAAGCCAGAACATGATAGGAATCCTATTACTCCTATGAATCGGTCCGAGGCACGATTTTCGATGTTTCCTAATTTAGTGTAGATACGTACCAGCCTACAGCAGTCTTCTCTAAACCATTATAAGCTAATTGTTCTCCAGGCCATTTGTCAATGGGCCGGGATAGGTAGTCGTGGATGTATGGAGACGGCAGTCTATTGGCGAGTTGCCCAGAAAAATTCTACGAAAATGACTAGCTTTTTTGTTGTATCCACATCTTACTTTTTTTACAAACATCCTTAGTCAGGTGAGGTTTTCAATAAATGTAGTTATGCCAAGACATTGTTGCATTTGTATGAGTTTGAAGTCTTGGCATGTATTACTTGGCACGGTTTACGAGTAACATGCAGCTATATAGCTATGTATATAGGATGGTAGTGGAATCGAGTACAAGAGTGGTTACTCCTCTTGATTTAGGCGAGCCTATCTGATCTCAAACAGGTTGAATTGACCATGGAACTGGGTGAGATGGATTAGATACTGAGTTCCCGGATTCGGTTATAGAAGAAAATCTATTGGATGGTATATACTACACTCCATCGTTTCTTTTGGGGGTACCCTTGAATACATATCTAAGGTGTAATTAAGAGTATTCAAGACTTTGTTTATTGGGTTTCTTTCATCGGAAGTGGTTATATAGGAGATACTTTGAATAAATGCACGATTTTCCCCGATATTATTACTAGAGGCTGATATAATAGCTTATAGCTACGGCTTCAGCTACTCTATAGCCTTCTTAAATATTCTAGAGTAGTTTTAATTGAGGCTATGGATCTAAACTAGGCCTATTATTATTATAGGTAGTCGTCATAACATAGGATATTTCCTCTATAGATCTAGTGGTATATTACACGTTCTCTTTAGTAGCTTTTTGTTATTCTTTGGGGTTTGATACATTTTTATCACTCATATCTTAATTAATTGATATATAGCATACTATATGGGTAATATATGTACCTACTAGTATTATGGTATTTAGAATGGTTGAATCACAGGATATCACTCTTCATCACCCTGATACAGAGAACTCTTGTTCATGTACTTTTTATCACGATTTCTGCATTTAGTATCATCCTCTCTCGAGGAATTGGCTATGCGGGCGTCACCACCACTTCCTATCAAATGTCTACTAGCTATCTGATCGTAATTAAGGATTATTATCTTCAGCTAGCCCTGATCAATTTAGAGCGGCCCGAAAAGGCTTAGAGAACACTTTTAATAGTACGTGGCGACGATGCCTACATAGCCAATTCCTCGAGAGAATACGATATTCCTCCTGTACTTACACACATGGGGGTAACTTGATGATTGGTAGCTAGTGACATGGGGTTATATATGGTAACTATGTAAGAAAGGCTTGGTACATACCTGAATGACCACTAACATGATCTAGATACTGCGGCATTTATTCTGGTGGCTACTATGTATTAAGCTAAATTTGGTTCAGCTAGAAAGGTAGAATTTATCCTAGATACATGTACAGCACTTAAAGTGGTGATGGATTTCAACCACGTTTATGAAAGGCTATTATACCCTTTTTCCCCAAATACATCAGAAATATTGTAGCAATGACTTATAATACAATAGTATAACATCCTTGTATTTCTCTAATTTTTGCAAAATTATTGTGATGATTTCACTCCGTTTTTTTATTTTACCGTAGTGCCTTTATGTTAGGATTAGACGAGTGATTCACCACTAAAAATATTTTTAAGCTGGCTCACAGATACCTGCCCTCTCGTATGTATATACCACACAACCAATAGCAGAATCCGTGGGGGCTAACGCTGCAAAGAGTAAAGGTTCACACTTCGATTTACCTATCTCGCTGCAATGATCAAGGCGGTGCATGCTTTGGCTATGACGTGGTGTATGCCCAAGTGACGATGAGGGAGTGGTAAGGCACTTTAGCGAGTAATAATTACTATATTGTGTCACGTGGCATTTTGGACCAAGAATTCGTAGGCCGTATTTAGATATGCAGGCTCTCGAGTAGTACCTAGGTGATCCCGAGATGTGCTTTTCAAGTGATAAATCGGAATACGGTTTGAAAGATACGAAATCTCGGTGTTAAAGAGAACTAGGAGCCTATCTAAATCTAAATTCAATTCTTGCCACCCGTGAACGAAACCATACAATAAGATGTAAGAAGATGATTCTCGCTAGGTTTAAATCATATGGAGGGATAGCCGTAGTTTGGGCTGGGGATTGGTTTGTGACTGCAAGATGATCAGCCGCCTGCATATTGTACACATGTCGGCCTCATGTATCCCGTTATTTTTATAGGCTAGTCTGGCCATTCCACCATTAAACTATCACATTTATTTACCCTTAAATCTTAACATATTATAGGCTCAAGATCTACGGGTCATTATACGAGCCAGGTAACAGCCAAGTCATGCTTGCTTGCTGCGCCTTCAGGTTCGAGCTTATAAGCATAGAACCGGTTTTTGGGTAGTGCCAAGCTCTCACCAAGAGATGCGTATATGTACATACATATCACGTGATATATTGCGGATGCACATGTCACATGCGTAGATCGGCTGCTGGCCGGTACAAGTCCCTAAAAATGCTTATTCCAACTTCACACTTGTAAAATGCCTGGACCCTTGATCATCCTGTTCTCAGCCCTCGATCTCTATGATCTCTGTATTCCCTGGTACGACACCTCAACTCAATAGACTCATCCGAACTCGGGTTGGGCTTGTTCTTTCCGATTCATTTGTTTCTTGGGATGCCATTGGACCATGTGCCCTAGTTTTGGATTGGGTTAAGATTTCTTATCTCTTCTCCGCTGTATCTTGTCTATGGTAAGCTAGGCGTTTGTTAGAAACAATCGTATCTTATGAGAGATTCAGTGGTAAAACTATACATCTGTAAAAACGGGAAAAAAACGAGACGTATATCAAAGTTCATCTGAAGCATCTGAGCCTGAATTTGCACTAACTGTTTGCAGACTGATATCGGGTTTCCGTACCGATGATGGAGATGAGCGTCCTGATTCACCTGGAATTGTGTTCCTGCACCCGAAAGCGTTGGAATAGGTCAAAACAAAATTTTTTGGAATGCTTACACAACTTCCCCTGCATTTTTATGATCGCTTATACCTTTTATTCCATCTGCATGCACCAGGGTAAAATTTCTCGAATATCACTGTATCTCGGATCGGTGATGAAGGATACATGACAACGCAACCATCCTTTCAGCAACTCTCTAGGCTTACTTGAATTATGATATGTGACTTAAGACCCCCCGTGGAGGAGGTAAAAGAGGCCCAACCCCTACCCTAGTTTGTAGAAGGATAAGAAAAGAAAACTGACCATCTCTGAATATACCCCCACTTTCAACGGCTGAATACCTAGCCCCGGTTACTGCCTTGTGCAGGAGAGTAATAGACGGGATCCTACGGCCAAAGAGGTACGCAGGAGCATGTGCTTGTGCTTTGGAGATACGATAAATCCAATTGTCTGGGGGAAGGTCTCGAGGATTGAGCTTTGAAGTTTCTACTTGGACCATACTGCTTAGGGAAATTCGACCCGCTGCACCAGTGATCAAAAAAAAAATCCTTTTTTAACCCCTATACGTAACTAGCACGTATTTTTGCATACTCCATACATGTAACGGAAGAAACTCTTTCAATTAGCGCAATGGCCTCCACGAACATTCTTCTCCCCAGAGCCATCCTGGACTCTGGTGAGAGGCTTAGCTGGATCATAGGGTATGTGTTGTTCTTCCTATAGTCCAGTAAAAATTGCCAAGACTATGACGAAACCTTTATCCTGAGCAGTAAATACTTACACGTCATTTTTTTTGCACGATATTTGCTCCGAATGCCGCACCAGGACCTTGGAGTAAATAATATAGCGCGAAACTAAATCTATGTAGGGTGGTTTCCTAGTAAGCATAGTACACCTGCTAATTGGTGCTGATATGACTTGTTAGATCTTAACTCTAGGTTATTTTGGCTGCTATGAGTATGGGGTATATACAACTGAAATTTTACTGTATAAGTAACTGGTTTATACTATCTACTAAAGCTAGGAGTATAGGGTATCTGAGCTATTAATGGGCGGTCTATAAGCGAGGCTATCTATTAGAGTCATTGCAAAAAGGGCCAGGGGAGGAGTGCGTGTTTCGGTGGGCATTTTAGTAAGCTGCCCAAAGCATACGTGCAGCCAGTCACAGTGTTAATCCTCTACAATGGTAATTTTCAAAATTTTCTCGAACTTCTCAACTGTAATAGCACGGCGATGCCGTGTGGTGGAAGAATTCTTAGACTAATCAAATACATATTGAGGCTCAGTTACGGCCAACAAATAAGCGTCAAGTCCAACACAAAGAGCAAATACCATCGCTTTACTCAATCATAGTACACGTCTCTCCTACATGACCATGTCCAGTATTGATGGATTAGTGCCATGCGCAGCGTAAAAATCGCGCTCTATACTCACCACGTTTTATTCTTTACTAGATCACAAGGATGGAGGGATTTCGTGGTAATTAGGCTATCACTATTCACGATGATTGGTGATAGCGGAGTTCCGTATGCCAGGAGGCTGACATTGAACACCGTTGTTACCGGTCTCGTCAACACATCACATATACCCTTCTTTGCTGCACGTTTAGCTTAAACTACTGCCTCCCCTCTAACATAAATGCATAAAAGGAAGCTCTCAGGATCAAACCTGGTAAAAAAAAACTACTCCACAATTTTTAGTATGATACCCCGCCAATAACACTAAACAAGGGCCCTTTTAATTAAAAAGCTTGCCTCCTCCCCATTTCTCGGCTACGACTTTCATCTCCATAGACGATAACATATCGTCTCGAACGATTCTAGCTCCTATACTCCTCTACGCCCTCTTTACTAGAAATTCCACTCTATTTAGTAATGTCTATACTTGAATTTTTAAGTGTTTCGTATCATGGAGATAAAAGCAGCATATACCCTCGCAACAATAACGACAATGGCCTAAACAGGGATCAAACAATCGCCGTTATTGGAGTGTTCGCATCAGTTTTTGGTCCGATATGTGTTTATTTCCTCTTCAACTATATAAAAAAATGTTTTCAAAGGCGCATTAGAAGGGGGAGGGTAACTATCAGCCATATGAACTTATCTTTTAATTTATCGTGTTATAGAGGGTATTCTAACATATTCAAACTACTAACCAGACAGCTGAAGAAGATCCGGAAATGGATATTATCCATCCAGAAGGCGAAGGGTCAACATCAATAGCCTCACCTCGTAGGGGCACAATGGTCAATAATGGCAACAATAACAATAGCTCATCCAACACCCACCATGATGGTCAAATATCCCCAGCACTGGGTTCAAAATCTATCCCTACTCGATCTCAGACGATACGTGAACTAGAACCACCAACTTTGCCTGAGAGGATTCTTACTTGGCCTATATGCAAACGCTAGTATGGTGAGAATAAATCTTAGGGAATGGTATATCTACCTTAGGTTTTGCGCCTCACCTCCATAATTATGATCTTATTAATGGGCTTTTCATATTATCATAGAACAAGCGTAGTGTTATGGTCTAAATTTATCATGTTTGTGAGTTTTAGGAGCTATCTTGGTCATCATATATTTCAAGGGTTTGAACTATGTGCTCTTAAAAAGAGTGTAACCTACGATTTCTTTTGGGTGGGGGTTACAATAAGCATCTAATAATACGCAGCTCGTATCTTGTCTTCGATTATTAGGATTAAATAGGCCATGGGAACGAAGGCTGTTGAGAAACAATAGGCGTACAGGATATACGCTCAGTTATGACCCATAAATTTTCTTTCTTCCTTAGCTATGTAGTATTTTACTTTATATATTTATTTTTCTATTGGTGAGAAAACGTTGCTGTATTTTCTGTCGGGTAGAATTATAGGTGGCTTAACATATATACAAATTTTCTATGCACCAACTTAACCTTGCTATGTCTTCAACCCTCGCCTGAACTTGTACCACTACATAAGGCATGCTAGGCACTGATCTGTACTCTTGGCACCACGTCATCATTTAAGAAATCTATCCTAAGCCCTAGAAGAGGAGCTTGACTCTAGCTCGCTATTTTTTACTGTTCTTACAATACTCACACCCGGGTCACTCTAGTTGATAAATACTGGAAAGCATAGCTGATACATGATTCCTCCCTGGGTGTTAACATCTAAACCTAGTCTGTGGCTTGTATCTATTACCACCGAAAAATACTTAGTCAGCCCCGAGCTGTACCCCACGGAAATACGCCACATAAATATAAAGATAGCAGACTACTCAGTGTTATTTATTGTGTTAATATAAGAATACCTCTGTATAGGAATACCCTTAGTATTTTCACCCCTTTTTAGTATATAGGAGAAGCTAGCTATAAGAATACTGTCGGGATCGAAAATTACGAGATTAAACTTATAAAAAGAGTTTTCTAGCCCGAAACGGAAGAAGCCTTACTAATACTGACAAAATTCTTGGATTTCTTTATCGGTAAAAATATTCTTATAGGTAGTTTCTCCTCTCTATTGTTCAAATGAATATTTCATAGAGAAAATGGTTAGGGTTAGGGTTGCCTCAATATTTGATTAGTACTTTTAACTATAGCAATGGCTTTTGACAGTCTAGTTTTTATTAGGGGCTACTTAACAAGGGGGTAACAGCATCTTATAATATAAACCATAGAAGAGCAAATTAGTATTAGTATTGTAGTGAGTTGATGCTACTTAGACAACCCCCTTCTCCACAATTACTTGAGGGAATTAGAAGATTACTTATACCCTAGCTCGAGATTCGGGTACGCCTATAGGTTATGTCAGGATTTATACGGGGTAAGTGATAATCTGATAGGATACTAGCCAACAGCTCACGCTTACTATTACACGTCGGTCGCGATTTAGAACTCACCTCACAGACTATAGCAACTATTTTCTAGTTACTATTATAGGCTATCTCGTGTCATACGGGGACTGGGGGACACTAATAATTACCACTATCCAATAGCCCGTCAATAATGAGGAAAACTCCGACTGGGTAATAGACGCTAGCCACAGTTACAAGAGGGGAGGGAATCGGCCCCCCACGAAAAAGAGGAGGGCAGCTTTACTGGACTATCATATTCCATAACCCAATGGAGGGATGTCAGTCCTCCCCCACCTCCTAAAATGGTTGTACAAAGCTCAGTGTACAAAGTAACCTATGAAAACAGAGTAAAACCCTGGGTCTAGCCATACACACGTTTGGCCCCCACGGAGAAAAGAGCAGCTTCACTGGGGATAGTCCCGGGGGGTTCTTAGCTTGGCAGAGCTTAGTCGTACATACCTATTGGGTGACACTATCCCCCCCCCCGCATCCGATTGTCGAGGCCCGTGTGTACCCACTTAGCGCATATGACGCACGGATCGCCTGACACCTAGTCTGGAACAAGCGAACAAATGAGCCACTAATGCTTATTTGAACCTCACATGTTGACTTCTGTGCTTTTTCTTTCTTGGCTTGTGTGGTCTTTACACTGGCTGTTGTTTTTATTACTAGCGTCTTGGCTGGAGTGCTTGGAAATCACGCAACTCCCCTTAGCCACAACTAAAACGACCGGGGGAGGGTTGTTTAGTCTTTGTAGAGAGTGGGATTAAAGGATAAAAAATAATAGGGGTTTAATTAAATAAATGTGCTATAATACCCACAATAATAATAAAATATCACTCTAGCCCAAACGGGGGGTTCCTGTAGTGTTCAATAGTACTCCATTAATAGTTTTAAATTTCCAATACAAAGAAAAACTTAATATGAGAAATTAGACAGAAACGTATTTGACGCATGCGTTTGCTTCTTATATGATCAGTTATAGGCTTAAACCGAGGAAACAATAGGTCTGCGATGTCTCCAGGTGTTCTGAGCCGTACGCGCGTATAGCCGACGTGCGGGTAAGCCACCTTAGCCGGAAGATCTGTAATTTTTAAACCTTGCCTTATTTGTACTAAGGTGTACGTACACAAGCGGTATATTTAGTAACACTAGGCACTATTATCTAAGTATGTTCACTACGGTTAGGTTCGTATGCTTAATTGTTAGTCTACTAATCTGCAGTGCCTCGCCATATTTGATCAGTCGCGCAACGCAACCATGGCCGCAACCCCACTGCCCTGCTTTGCGCAGCCATGGCCACTCCATACCTGCCCTAAGAAAAGCCGCAAAAATTATAAGGTCTATCTTTATGTAAGGTAATACTATGGTTCATAGAGCAGAACTTAAAATGGATTGGTTGGTGGATAATGGAGTAGAGTTGTTGGAGGACTGGCCTGCCCATTCTCTAGATCTCAACCCTATTGAGCATTTTTGGGTACACCTCAAGCAGCTCTATCATATAAAGTACCTTAAGCTGACTGAGAATACTAGAAATCCAGAGGTCTTGAATTTACTAATGGGAGAAGCTCTTATTCACTGCTGGGAATTGATACCTGGCCCTCTTTTTGAGGGACTGGTTGATAGCATCCCTAGAAGGACTAAAACTGTTGTAAAGGCAAAGGGTTGGTATACAAAGTATTAGATAGCATGGATTTATTTATCAGATAGTATATATTACTCCTACAAAAAACCGCTTGTCCATAGCAATAATTAGGGGTGCTGTGGTAAAGTCGTGGTGGGGGAAAGTGGGGGCATCGAGGCCGTTGCGTCGCGCGCGACCGATCAAATATGGCGAGGCGCTGTAGCTACTCGCCAAAGATGGCCATTCTTGTAATAATAAATAACTTAGGTAGCACTTCTTGGAAGAATTTATGCACCTATTATAGCAACAGGTTGCACATCTCAAGGGTCCAAGTATTTAAAGCTCGGGTACGGATTAAGTCCTCGAGGCTGGTATCGGGGGTTTTGTATTGTGGATATCGGTGAGCTTTGGTGCTTCTAGAACTACATTTTAGTATAGAAAAATAGGGACATACATATTATTATTATAAGAATCAAAAAAACTTATAATTATACTGGAAACACCATACTGGTATTTTGTAGTATTTAGGATAATCCCTTCATTGGGATGGTCCCTGTTTAGAGAAATTTACACGTACTCGAATAATATGTAAATTAAGGTACAGTCAGTATGCAGAAGTGTTCGTGATGAGACAAGTCTAAAATGACGAAATATGTCTCAGCAGGAAATTCCGGTATTGTTGGTCTACATTAGAAAATTTGCTAAAAAAATAGGAAAAATGAGTTAAATCTTCAAACTAAGGGCTTATGCAGGTGAGGTAGTAGAGAACCAAAGGCAGCTTTAACTAGAAATTTATCTTTTATGGTTGTTTTTTGGTAAAATTTTAAACCTGGATGATCACAACTTTATGAATCGCTTTGCGCTATCTAAAACCTCATTCATCACGAACACTTCTGCATACTGACTGTACATTTCTTATTTTTTTTTATTCCCACCTAATATACGTAACCACTCACATGTCAAAAAAGGAAGATCGGTAAATCTTTTCTCCGGTTGGGTCTGGTTACATGTATTTATTGGTGCCAACAGTTCAGCCAAGCCTGTACTGGTGTCGCTACCCCAACCACAAATACGCCCGGAGCCGAGACACATAACTTTAAGAGTTAGGAGCCAAGATAGGAGCGATTGGCAGTCGTAAGTTTGACCTACATAAGTAGGTCCAAATGCTCATTCGCAGTAAGGATAAAGAACCTGAACGTACATGCAGCTGTTAGGCACAAGGGTCTTGGAGGTGATACCTGTAGCGAGTAAGATATGAATTATAATTGGTAAAAGTTAGACTTGCACGTTCAGGCTCTTTATCCCTACTACGGGCATATCTCGGGGGAAAGCTGCTAGGACTAGGTAGTAGCGAATAAGACGCAGTAGTGTTGCAAATATTTGTAAGCTAAGAACTATAGGAGAGCTAGAATCCCTCTTGTGATAGGTTCTGCTAGCTTGGAGAGGCATCGATCTGGGAAGGGGACTAGCGAGATGAGTGTGGTGCGCTTATAGTATGGTAACGATTTGGATTCGTTGTGGGTGAGTAAACTAGGTACTGGGGGGAGGGGAGGGTGTTTCAAAGCGTGAGTGGCTATCCTAGGATTAACCCTACCCACAGGTAAGTGTGAGAACGATAGGGCTACTGTTTCCCAAGTCTATTTGAATACTAACTGCATACAGCCTTACCTTAGAAACAAGGGAGACAGACAGCGTTGGAGGAGCCCCTACATCTTCCAATGTAACGGTGAGACGTTGAAATAAGGTTGCATGACATAAATCACTGTGGTTGGTAAGGCTGATCACACTACATGGGTATCATTACTACTATATTTAGTTATGATCCACCCTACTTTGTGCTTTCTCTCCCACCCTATCGCCAACACAATCTCTATCACCACCGCTATTGATTAATTATACATGAATTTATTTATTTTCTCTCTTTATCTAGGATTCCTTGTATTTTTGGTTTTCAAGCTAAGGAGTACTGTCCTAGGTCGAACCCTATTAGTCATGTCTTCCATCCTGTCTTCTACATTTTGTCTACATATACCCCTTGTCTATGCCCAATCAGTGACTCTTGGCATACCACTTTATGACGTAATTATAATACGAAGGATAAAGACCGATGATAACCGTAACGCAAAACATAACTAAAACACCATGTGTACAATAGCAAGCGGCAGGATGGGTCTATAATATATATATGATTTTAGTACTCCCTATGGAAAAATACATAATTTGCTACTTGCCTTGAGTATACTCCGGATTTTCGCTACCTAACCCGGAAGGTTTTCCATTTCTCTACCGGAAAGTTTCAAATCAGTATTAACCTGGCGGGGTGGAGGGGGTTACATACAGAAAGCTGTAAAATGATACCCTATCTAAAGCTAATAATCTAAAGGTCTTGCGTGGGAAAAAAAGAGCGTGCTACAAATATATCAAGTAAAGAACCTGTGCCAAGCATACATTAAACCAATAGAATGTAGATTTATTAATTCTTGCCAGGTTTTTTACCCAGTTAGGCAACCCAATATAAATACAGCGATACGAGTTATACCAGTAATAATGTAACTAACTAGCAGAATTTCTAATTTGTGACACATTCACAGATCTGAGATGGAGTTCTAGCCTTCCAGCAATGGCGGTGGAATCGTACCAGGAATATAAATTACATATAGTTATCGCTCATATCTCCTGCCAAGGTGTCGGTTAGATGCGCACAGATTCGCTACTTCTCGGTGGGCTGGCAGGGAGTTGCATTACCCACGCGCGTGTAAGCCTGAGGTAAAGGCCGAAAAAGTGCCTGTAGAGATAGCTAGAAATAGCCAAATCAAAGTTTTTTACCAGCAAAAAGCAGTCTCAGGTATGTACTTCATGCTATAGCCCATCCCCCACTTACTATGCATGCACATCAAATTTACGATAAGAAGAGTTTGAGAGTGACTTTTTTAGTAACTTGTTTTGTTTTGTTTGTTTGAGTCGAACCTAAGTTACAGCCTCTGGTGAACGGGATCGAGAAACGTAATTAAGGCTTAGATTTGGCACTTCTACTGGTCCTTCGGGCTTATGAAAAGGGCTCTAGCAATTGTGCTGGTTGTAGGAGCCCTGCTGACCGACTGACCCTTGTTTCTCGATCTTTCTTACATTTCAAGTTTTCTTTTTGCAATAAGTGCGTACACTACACAGCCTTGCACCGCCCAGTACACACTCCGAAAACATAATGGGGAAAAATAGGTGTTAGAATTACAGTAGTATTGTAGATGAAATAACGTATTAAGCCGGGGTTTGAATAAGAATTCTTTATTATATACTATTACTATAGGATTTCTACCGTATTTGGAAAGTTAATTTACCTAATACTGTTGAAGTATGACCGACAGTTGTCGATGAGGTCATAGGGTATATATATGTGTGTGTGGCGGGCTCACCCCCGTCCTCTAGCTAGGCATACCGAACTGCGATTCCATTGTCCGCACCCGTATTTTCCCAAATACATCACCTCTTTCCGCGCTAGTTCCCTGTCGGTTAAGTAGGCTTAGCTTTGATGGTAATGGGTAGAAACGCAGATAAGGGGTGGCAAGTTCTGAATAGCAGCCTAGTCACACAAGCCCATAGAGAGTTGTTACTGGGTGATCTATTGGCAGAATTTTCTTTCTTAAACACATAGAATTTAAAAGGCAAGAAGACTCTAGCCGTGAAATAGCAGAGAAAGGAAGAGGATGAGTAAGCCTAATTAATATCGGCCTATGCAGAAACCGTACCACAACAACTACCTGTCCGATTTATACGTTTTTTATTGCCCTGAATTGATAACTTTCCACGGTTTTGTAATCTCCACACCCCGAGACGTGGGGTGTAGGCTACTGTCAAGGAAGATACAGACACTCGCGTTGGATTTTATCCCCGTTATGCGTATATGCGTATGGATGTTTATCTTGGCAAGGTCCCCATTTAGCTCCTCCTTTCTCTCATTTTTCTACCTCAGTTCCAGGACCTTCCCAAAACCCCGTACTACAAATCTTTCGAAACCTCCGGCGAAATATTCCTAGTAACAAGTCCTCCAAACTTGGAAACGTACGTTTACACTTAACCCGACGCTACGCCCTGGCGAATTAAGCAAAAGACATGGATGCCGTTGTAGGTCTAGCCTATGGAATAGATATGGAACTTTCCCCAGAAAGTTCCTTCAAGATCTATGTTCGGGGCTGCGATGCTAAGAAGGGCCTTAACAAGGACCAAACCATCGCCATTGCAGGAATATTTGCATCATTTTTCGGTGCCTCGTGCGTTTATTTCCTCTTTGCTCGTGTGAAAAGATGGTTGCGCCGTCGTAGGCTGCAGGGAAATGTAAGTAAAGAGAAAGAAAGAAAAAACGCTTTAACGACCAATTGAATATGATCTAACAAATCGATGGCGCTTGATAGGCAGGTGGTAACGATATAGAAATTGGTGCCGTCCAGGTGCCCAGCCATGTTGAACCCGTGTCACTGGTTTCTCCTCTTGAAGAAAGGGTGGCCACCCCTAGCCTGCCCACCCAACACCCACCATTACCAGCTGCGCAGCCAGATACAGATTCTGCCGTTTCCCCCCATATCCGTAGGACGGAAGGCTTGGGACTACCGAGCCTACCCGAGAGGGTATTAACATGGCCGAGCCATGAAAGGCCCAGGTAAAAAATTAGAGTGGGGTGTAAGATGTTACGTACGTAGTCGATAGAGTGGGAATTGTACTAGTGTAGTGTAGTGTTTGATTCTCTGTCTCATGCATTTTTATTATTAATTTATCATTATTTTACTGGAGAATATTCTATAGAGTTGTTTGGAAATTTAAAGAGGCTGAGGTCGAGCAATAGGTACGTGTAGGGATGTAGCAGTTAGCATGAGAGTGTGCTACACCCCACCTATTAAAAAAAATCTCTACCGCCGTGGCCTGTGTGTGTGCGTGTGCGTGTGGGATCCTTTTTTGGTGGGGAAGAATTTTGGGGTTATGGCTTAAGTTTTGCTTTTCTTCATAGATCACCACTTTTTTCCCCCTTCTTTCTTCTTCTGGCTCATTCAATACATCGTCACACGTTGGACATCGAGACATCTATAACTATCAGCCTCCCCTATGATTATTAACCTTGCTTCCGAGGAAAGCAGACCGGGTCAAAGAGTGTTGTTAAAGAGACGATATACCGGGGTTTTGACTGGCTGTTGTGTTCTGGTCATATGACATGCCCCCTTACTTACTAGAACTCACTCTAACGATCATTTACCCGGATCTCTAAGCCCCCTAACACCTCAACCAATATACTAATTACTACTGGCGACTAACGCAACCCGTAAACCTTTGAGCGGGTGCCTGGGCTGACAGATTTGACATTTACCATATTATGCATTGGAAAACCTCATTGAAGTAACCGCAGATATAAACCAATTACAAATGAGGCATTCGTTTTTGTCTCCTCCCTCCCTCCTTCCTTTACTAAAAAATTTAAGCTAATTGTAGTTGGGGTTTGGGCTTGGTATAACTACTAAAAGGATCTCTCTTTTTTTTACATGTCGTAGAAGATTTGGGTACTTGATGAATAATTACTAACACCTAGTTGGTCAGTTTTTTTTTTTTTTCGGGTAGTGTAATTATTGTGAGGCTATGGTACGTGCCGACTTAAATGGCGCTTCTAAAGTGATTCATATTGCAAGGCTTTTTTTTTTTGGATAGGTGCCCACGCAAACCAGCACGAGTCTGCCTGAGAAACAGCCGAGGGTATTCACTAGCTGGGCGATGATGGCGCTGCTGATTCCCCAAATACCATTTTAACTAAGGGCACGGATTAACAACTTTCCGCAACTCAACAATAGATCACCTTTTTGGTCAAGAAAGAATAAACGAGTGAGTGAGTGTATATACTATTGTTTGGGAGTACCTAAAAAGGAAATTATGCTTCATTTCTACATACTATTTATTGCTATTTCTCGTAGGCCCGGGCAGTGTTTTCAACCGGGCGGTCCGTTTCAAGCCCAGTTGCGGATGTCCGACGGCTTCATAGCCTACCCGTTCTCCTTTAAAGTGTCCTAAGATTCAAGGGACCTGGACTATGGACTACACAGAACTCGACGGGGTGTCAAGAATTTAGGGCTAGGGTTAGCAGCTTTACAAGTCGATCATTTGCTTCATTTAATGTTTACGCTGGGGTTAACTCACTGCTAAAGCGCAAAATATACCTTGTTATAGGCTCATAGTTCGCGAAAGGGCCCCATAGCTCCCTTTACGTAGTCCGGCTGAATTCTGCTTGAGACGACTATTACTCCCACTATCCACACATTTTACGAAGCTGCCATTCCGCAGAAGGGCCCCTGACGAGTGAGAACGCTAAACTGTCCGACCCGGCCGACTCTTAGTACATAGAAGATTGGAATCTGAACTGCTCGTTGTTCTTGCTGTTAGCATGCTGCTTATATTATCCTGGCACATGCAGACGCCTATTTCCTTTTAAGAGCCTTGTACGTACGTACCGTGCGAGTGACCCTTGTTCGTGTAACTGTTGGTTTTCATTAATATTGTGGTGGAGAGGGAGTGTCATGCTTAGCTCACCAGCTCACATTGTGAGCTCGTGAACTTGTCTCATTCGTTAGACCTAAGTTCCTCTTTTCTTTTAGCCCTGGCTTAATTCAGCAAGATTCAACTCAACACTGACCTACAGCACGCTGTGTATTTGGTGAATCTCGATGGGCGGCATGGCGTCCCTAGTCACACCACTCCGTAAGCGCTTGTCGATAACGAGTAGATTATCCTACTTGTAGATGGGGGACGTGGGCTGCGGAACCTCCCCTAAGATCTAGAGAGATATTTGCGACTTAGTAAAGCCACGACCTCTGGAATATTCGATGTGACTCGAGGTATGAATTGTTGGGGGGCCGGGCATGGGTTAATATAACTAAGAGTCCACAAAGATGTAACGTAACCAAAGGTTTCTACAGCTTAGGTCTCGACTTATAGCATGGATACCTGTCTACGCCAGGGTTAAGGTACTGGGATATACTAGGGTTTTACGGATCCGAGCTTCTCGTTTGTACTATTAGGTTTCGCTGTGTTTCACTGTGTTTATTGAAGAGTTTATGATAGTTAAATAAAGGATTATATACAGTTCGTCAAGTCTAGATCACACCAGTCAATAGGTACTATCTTAGTGGTTGGGGTGTTGAAGGGTACTACGAGTATTAAAAAGGTTTCTCATCTCAGTTATTAATTCTAGGAACCCAAAATGGCTTAGGAAACCCAGTTCTCCGTGTTCGCAGGTGTGCAGTGGATATAGGGCTGGGATTAGGGTACCCCTTGCACCATCCCGAGATTGTAATAGCCATGCAATCTATCATCTACCTAGATTTGACTACTTCCATTTGACTACTTCCAACACCTAGAGGTTCTCTTCACAGTTTTAGAGGAATACATGTAGTACAATAAGGTCAATCACAATACGGATGACCAGAGCGAGACTCCTTGATAGCAGCCAGGTTCCCGGTATCGCACTGGGGGATCCTTGCGGTGATCAGCTCCAATTAGTTGATTGACGCCAAGCCAATCAGAAGATTTTTCATATGATAAACTCTACTGGAGAGAAAATTCACTGGGCCTATTAGAGTACTCGAGGGGGGCTGTAGACGAGATGATCGCTGTCAGCAAAATTACCAGGTTGGGTGTTCGCCAACCTCGGTGATCACAATGAGCACGGGCCATCTATAGTTCTGGGTCAAGAATCTCGGGGCGATCAATCTGGGTCATTTCGCTGTCATCATGTCGTGATATAGAAAAGTATTGGGCTACAGGGGGATTTGAGGCTCTTTAAATGGACCCATTGGTGTTTTGCCACGAAAACCCCTCCTTCTATTTCCCCTCCACCCCTTCCCGTCTCTTGCCCCGTTCCCCTCACTCGTCTATTTTGCAATCACAACCCCTCCCTCCCCCCCGCTAGAAACAGATATTCATATCTAACTTGGCTTATTCTGCCCTACCTACATATCCCGCTTATCTCCAGTCTTCTTGAAGCATACCGCATGGTAAGCGTTGCCTCCCTTTCCCTGTGCTTGGCCTTTTCTCTCTACTCTGAGTCTCGTTATTGACTGGCAGCTGCTATTCCAGAGCCATACTTCGTCCCAGAGTACTGCAATACAGCAGTTCATTGCGTTCACGCAATGCCCCGAGCGAACGGCTGCAAAGGTATGTATCCTCTCGTGGAGCACTAACGTACGGGATGGACCGGTGGATAGATAGCGGGGCGAAGCTAACCAAAAAACTCTCGGCGGTGTTATCTGATATATTAATAGTTCCTGAGAGCACACTCTTGGAATGTTGAAGTCGCCGTTGATTCGTAAGTGGTTTCATGTTTCTCGTTGTCATGGTGTTGATTCGACGGTCGCGATCGTCATTCTTTTATTTTCCCTGGCCTTCCATTTATCTCCAGGGTGAACTTCATGTTGTCGGGAGGAGCCTACCCCACACTACACCCCTCATCCATCATCTCGTCATCAACATCACCCCCTTTTCAACAGAAACTTCTACTTCATTCCCTCCTTCTGTGCAGGAGGGATTCGCCTTATCCGAGATTATCTTTATTCTCTCATCACCCGTTCCTGTCTAGCTGAATACTGGCGCCTAAACGTCGCCTTCCCGTGATCTCTAACATGTCGCGTCGTATAAACAGATACTTCACATCCAACAATACACCAGCAGGATCAACATCCCCCGCTTCGAGTTCCAGCTCTACAACCCAGCTGAACAGTATTTTCGATAAATACCGCGGTAACACCCCTGTATACCCCCCCCCACAGTCGCGTGATCTATGTAACTAACATCATAACCGGGACCTAGAGAGCGGTGACCCCCCAAACATCATCGGTGTTAATGGCGCGATGAGATACCTCCAAGATATCGGTATCGGACTAGAAGAGCCGACCGTTCTTGTCGTCTCTGAACTCCTACAAGCTCCGACCATGGGGGAGTTTTCCCGCGAAGGATTTGTCGAGGGCTGGAAAGGAAACGGGTACGTTTTCCCCGCTTCACTCGCTTGCACAATCCCCGCATAACCAACACCCTCTAGTTGCGAAACGCTCGATAAGCAGCGCGCCCGAGTCCCTTCACTCAGGAGCTCTTTCCACACGGACGAAGCAACGTTCAAAAAGGTCTACCTTTTCACCTACAATTTTGCGCGTTCCCCGAATCAAAAGTCGCTCCCGCTCGAATCAGCCGTAGAATACTGGAAGTTGCTGTTCGCGTCAAGGTTCAAGGCGCAGATGGGAAATTGGATAGAATTTTTGGAGAAGGAGTACAAGAGGAGTATTGCGAAGGATACGTGGAATTGCATGTATGATTTTGTTCAATTGGCAGATGCAGATGCAACACCCGGATTGGCAAGCTATGACATTGATGGTAGGTCTCCCCTCAGAGGTGAAATGCCGGATGAATCCTTTTACTAATGATGTCACAATCACGTGAATAGGTGCCTGGCCATCGATACTAGACGATTTTGTAAATTATATTCGCGCAAAGCAGGGAGCGAGTGGGATGGACACTTCCTGATTTCTCCCCTCCCCCAGTTCATCATAATCTACTCGTTTTTTTATATTAAAATCGATGTTGGCTGTGCTGACCCCCGGGGTTCCTTTCTTTTCTTTTTGGAGTTTTTCCTTCGTTGTGTGCGCGATAAAGACATTGGGGCGCAAGACGGTGGGCAGGGCGGAATGTTACGATAGGCTCTTTTGGATTAGACAAATGCATTGCGTGTGCTTGTTTTGATGGCAGATGGGGGAGAATGGGAGCTGGAGCAAATGACAGGAGGGCTACAATTACAATTCAATTCGGTCAATGGGAGGTTTTCTTTTTATTGTTAAACTGCTATTCTTGGGGTAGTTTGTGTTTCTTTTGTTTCTGCTGTCGATTTGGGTTGGATTGGTTATCCGTTACTTTAGAACGCCTGCATTGATATTTCATATATACAATTCGTTACTCTACTATTCCGCGGATTTGGGTGTGTCACGTGGGTCTGTGTAACCAAAGTCGGCTAGCGGGTAGTACTACCCTATTCGTCCTAGACTAGAGTAGTACTATTATTGCTATAGTATTTTAACCTAATCAGGAATTCTTTTACACAAACATTGTGAATACACGAATTTACGGGCTTGGAGACCGGCTCATTTAAGAAATTTCTTATAACCTCCATGAATTACGCAGATTCAAAGATAGGTAAATAATCTAGCGAGGCTTCGTAGTCTACCACCCACTCAATAGACAATAAATTCTACCATCTAAGTACGTACGAGTTGCATCTAGCCAATATTCCACATCAATATGGTAATATACCCACACAACAGCAATCGTTTTTTTCTTTTCTTTTCAACAAGTACGGTGCTGCGTAATTTTGTCTAGGATTGCGTAGTGATAAACACCAGATTTACATCCCGTAATACAATTATTGGTTTGATCTATTATTATTTAACTGCTTTTGGTACTGCACCTACGTACGTACGTATAGAAATACTAGGGGAGGGGTATCAGCTGTTCTGGGCGTAGCAGATTAATTCGCATTATGAGAGGATTCGTGTTTATAAATATAACTGGTCTATAATACGTGATAAATATATACGAAGTCTGGGCCATAAGTGTATTCTTATAGCGGACCTATTATGTTTATTACGTGTGGTTACTTTATGTTTTCCTCTTTGGTTGATCCATAGTCGCGCTAAGAAGTCTAAACAAAGTGTGGCTAGGTGATCCCGCTGAGAGTAGGGTGGATAATTTGCCACTTCTTATTCCAACATCTTAGCGCGATTATGGTCTTCCCAGTTATTAAGGAAGGCTGACTAAGCGTGGAAATATACATGTAACCTTATTTCCTAGTTACATAATGTTGAATATAATATGCAATTGGTATTCCTAAAGTCAGTAATATCTGCTGAGATTATATAGTAGATTGTTCTAGGTTCTGTTTGAGGTAATGCTTAATAACAGTCTTATTAACTTTAGCATCAAGCCTTAATACCTAAATAGGAAACCCTAACATTAACACTGGGTTAGGGTTTATTAGTGGCTTTGGATATAATTAGTAAGCCGCTTCTTTTTTCTGGGCGTTTGGTACATACCAGTTAGAGTAGAACACGCCAGCAACCCCGCAAATACAGCCTTGTTTGACCAGGCCCTCCCCAAAGCCAGATTTAAAGCATTCACATTGTGGAATTCATTCCTACATAAATGAAGTATTAAAATGTTTAGTCAGGTCCAAGAATTGTGTTTTATAAACATTGAAAAAATCGTAAAAATCGTAAATTTGTAAGGAAAAAAAAGCACGAAGGACTCCTCTACACATCGTAAATGTACAAGGAAAATAAAGCACGAAAAAACCCTCGAAATAAAATCACTACCAAAATCATTTAACTTTTCCTAATGCCGTTATGCTCTTGAAGATGGCCATGTATCTGCCCTTCCCACTGATATGGGGCTTTTCGGCTCGATAAGATTTCCCCCTTGCTCTAAAACCTGTGGCCGAGGCGAGATGAGTGCTGTTACGGGGACCGTGACCCCTGTGTATGATCTTGGATAGAAGTTGATGTGGGTATTTCGTACTATCACATTTCCGTTGGGGAGAGCCGGCGGGGTGTGCTCATTAGGACTTGAAAAATGAACGCCATCTAGTCCGGGGCGGTCTTGGGTTACCTAATAAAGATATTAAACTTCTGAACAGGACGTACCCATGCCACTGATTTCCAATTTGATGTTAACTGCCCGTTGATAGGATAGACAATCAGATTGAAACTCGGGGACGTAAATTTTTACAGTAGATGATTGATTTAAAGTTATTTGGCTGAGTAATTACCTCCTTTGGGGTTCGCTTGATGCGTACCCATTCACGTACTTTAATAAATAAATAAATGAGACTTGGGAGTCCTATAAAGAAAGTAAGGATGAGGCTAGCGATGGTTGTGATATCACTGGTACTAAGGGACCTAGCCTCATCTCTTCGCTGTTGACGCATGTCTCACGCCTCGGACAGTCGTTATGGGAAATACGGCCAGCAGTTTTCGCTGTACTCGTCCGCCAAGGTAAGAGCCCGGTAGTTTTTTGTATGTTGTGGCGTCCTGCGCAGGTATTTTATCTTAATCTCGCGACGGTAATGGCGAGTGATCTGCCAAGGGTGTGCTGGTGTGTGGGTGTGTTGAATGCTAGCTCTCCACAACAGAAAGCTACCAGTCGCAACAGAATCGTCGATAAAAGGTTCCAGGAAAAGTCGAAAAAACCTCAGAAAAACCTCGGAAGGTCTTTCTTAAGTATATAAGGATATTTAGGAGGAAATAAAGGAGGAAAGGGGAGAGAGAGGGAATTTTCTAAAAAATATGGGCTTTTGTTGCCAATGACGCCAAGACATCTAACTCGTCCTATGGAGGCTTGGCAGCTTAAGTTTTCCTGATAAATACATGTATCCCTGGTGTCCTCGAGCTAGAATTTCCAACACAGTCCCATTAAAGAATCTTAACCCCTAATCAGTAAAATACTACAAGACGCATAGATTCATATATATATATCTTGTATTGTCACTTCTGAAACTCTTTAGATTCGAGCTAAATCATTTGCTGAACTAGCCGGTACTATGGTCTATATGCTAAGCCCAGAGCTTCCGATTCATTATTTCCATGCTAAAGTTTACTCTCTACATACTCATATTGATGAGATAGATTCCCTCTCATTACAACCAGGGAAAACGTTTAGAATACTATATTTCTAACAAGTTTTTATGCCATATACCATGTTATCTGTACTGAGTCTATCTATGCCCACCCCAGATCTTTATTTAACACAATAAAGGCAACAGAGCAGGCAATGTTATTCCTTCAGCCCTCTGAATTACCAGCTAGAAATTTACACATGAGGCTTATAAAAACATGGGGGAAACCCGAAATGAACAGTGTTAGTTTCTCTAAAATAGCGGTAGGTAGAAAGTCAATCACAGGATACAGTGGGCGCTCTTTAAATTATAGTGATTGTAGTGGGTTAGGGCACGTATAAACACTAGTGATTTAGGTATAGTTAGTGCACGAGGAAGACTTTATACGACATACGTATAAAGTCTCACTAAAAACATAGTACCCTGACATACCCCCAAACGAGATATAAATAAAACAGAATTGAATAGATATAAGGCACCTGAAATCCAACCCCCGGAGAGATAGCTAAGAACTAAAACAGTAAACATCCTATAGACGCTCCAAAACACTAACCCGCACCAGATCGATCATCTTTTCTCTGTATTGGTACATAATAGTCGATTGGACCAAAGTACAAACCACTCGTCACTAAACTCGTTATTTCCTACAATAAAGGCAACACCGTATATGCAATTTAAATAGGATAGGCATTTTGACAGGATTTTATGAATAAGATAGGAAAAATACGGTGGTACCGTCGTTGTTACCCAAACACCCAGCCTCCATGAATTCATCAACCCAAACACCCAGCACCTAAGGAAACAAAAGAAGACTAAACTCCTGCCTAACCATATAGCGTAGTAAAAAGAAAGATTTCAGGGAATATTATGCACAAAGGTTGTAATAATCATAAAATAAAAGAAATAAAAAAGAAAGTGAACTCTTGAATATACCCATCTTGGATAGTGATTAGTCATCACAAGAGTCGTAACGCCACAGTGGCTAGGTAGTGTCTATGGTAGAATTAATATGGCAGCAGCTAGCAAGGTTAGAGTATGTACTTACTTTATGGCTATCCAGTGACTCCAGATTGTTTTTCTTCTGGAAACAAGTTGCTATTCAGGGGCTTCACTAGTAGAGGGTTACTTGAGGTGGGTTTGCCGGCTTTTATTCTTGCTGGCTCCGGCCGCTGAAGAGCAGAGTGGCTGTTCAACCCATTAGAGTTGTAATTGATTGTCATGCTTTCGACATGCGCACCAAGTAGGATTGACTGTGTGGTATCCCTCAAGGAGATTGTGTTGTCTTCGTTTGCTACCTAGATGTAAAAGAATTTAGTCAGCGTTCTGGGAGAAATAGATAGAAACTAGCTGGCGGTCATTAGAGTACTGTTACGCTTCGCGGTGTGGTATTGTTTAGGGCGGCACGAATAGCTCTGAAGCTGATAGTTAGGTAGTTAGGCACACTTCATTCACAACAATATGTTTAGTACCTTTCTTTTCTTTAGGCATCCCCAGCCCTGAAAAATGAGTGCGACAAGGCCGATGAAGATAGTGACAACACCAAACGTAAGAGCGATTAAATCGCTAGTGCTTAAGGATGGCTCTTGAGTTGTGTTTATAGTATCATCATAGGTCTCTCCGCTCTGCAGAGAAGTTGCTCGCGCCGCATCATGGAGAGTTGAGGTAAAAATCGAGGTAGTAGAGGTAAAAATCATCTTTTGTTGACTATTCCTAGCTTAGTGAGCTGTTGATGGGTTATCTTTGAGATATTTTGTGGTTTTTAAGGTAGGAGGGTTGAAGGAACTCGGAGAGACGGTATGGAGATGATATAAAATAGTACTGTTCATCGTGGCACCCTCCGCCCTCTCCCGGTTAATCATACTCCACCATGCTTGAGAAAGCTTGAACTGTATTAACGGAAGAGAACCCTCTAGAGAGAAAGTAGGGCCTTCTAGAAGGGTTCTCTCCAATAGATTAAGTCCCCGTCACTAAACCATGGGCGGCGCGGCAAAAAGAAACAGCTCATCAACCTTACGTGCTGCCTTTCCTCAACGGCTAGGGTCTTCTCGAAGTCTATTGTGATTAGCTTAGTATACATCCACTAAAGATCATTGGGGTTCTCATACGATTGCAGGGGTAGCAGTATAATATGGATATGCTGAATCTTGACTCAAAATGTTTTTGAGGGGATTAAGGAAGGATGAAAAAAGGGTGAAAGAATGAAGGATGAAAGATGGAAACTGTGGAGATCGATGAGCTGGAGATGCCTAGCCGACCGGCGTTGTGCCCAATTAACAATAATGTGACAGGGATAGTTAACTCGCTAGATGTATAATATAATATATATAGGATGCATATGCCCAACGCCAAGTTCCCAGTTAAAAATTCGCCCACCTGGTATCTTAAATCTTGTGCTGTGAGTAGAAGAATTGTGTATGCACGGCCTTTTCGAAATTTTTGTAGGGCCAATAACCAAATGAATTGTCTACCCACAATTTTACAATATGATGGGACCACGAGTAAACATCATTTCCTCAATGATAATGATGCAGTCTGCCACTGGGTATTAATATATTTCCGTGAACTTTTACAACTGCTTCCACGTGGGATTTTGGTGGTGGGGTCTAGCTAGTTACGTATCTGTTTTAAGAATCGTTTTAGATAATTCGCCAATGCCAGGTTGATCTAATTGGGGCATCGCGCTCTATCACTTTTTTCTGGAGGGAAAAGTAATACTGTTGGATATCACTAGGGTCATGTTGATATCTGGCTGTTGCCCAGAATTTACCTACATTCTTAAGCTGCCCCCCGCATTGCCAACGCAGGCGACCCAGCGCAACTAGCTAATATTTCTACAATGGGATTTAATCATGATAACACGTCATCCCGGCCAGTATCGGGAAAAAACAACCACAACCAAAAGCGACAACGGCTACTTTGGCTGTTATTAAGTCACTGAAAACCATAAGGTGACACGTGCACTAGACAAAAAGAGTCATGTCTCGAAAAATCCGCTATGGAACAATAAGGTTTTAATCATAGTACTACAATAATATATTTAATTGTCACATGTGAAAATATTATAATGGAATCTAGCCGGTGCTAGAGGGAATTTTAGCGCAAGTCATTATAGGAATTTCTTAGCAAGCAAAATTTTGTTTGTGGTTTCTCAACAGAACCTGATTCGCTAATTAAGGCCAGAGCAATGAAAAGCTCCGAGAAAAACTGGAAACGCCTAAAGGAAACCCTAAAGAAATATTTAGGCCAAGAAATTTCATAGAGAGAGGTAAGTACATGTAGTAATTGCTCATTAGTTTTACTCGGATACTACATGTACCTATGCACGTGAAGATTTTTGTATTTTTTGCCTCAAATACCTGCCAAGACTATACATATATACATTGACTCTGACAAGAACATGAACAAGAAATACTCGGCGTATTGTAAAACAAATACAGTCAAAAAAAAACTATCTAGCTACCACAAACGCCCCCTTCCCAAGAAAAAGAAATTTCCAACGCCCTTACAAGCTAACTCTTATATATAGATACCAAAGAAAACAATTCCAAAATAAAAAAGTATTTACAGTTAATCAGAACTTTAGAGTAGATAATATACAACAAATACATGTAAGTACGGCCGGGAAAATAGAAACAAAAGAAACCCCCCTAAATGAAATCTTTGTCCAAAATGATCTTATATTACAATGGCTTCCAATTACGTAGTAATTATGGGCACAGACTATAGATTGCTATTCAAGGTGTTCACGAGCACTATACTCACAATGGTCCAATCTTTAGGTGGAAGTTTTCGGGTCGTTATGCGTAAATAAAAAATCTCGGTCCTTTTAGTGGTAGAGCGTTTCGTGGGGATGAAAACGTTTCGGTAACTAAGGGTTCTGGTTCTGCCTCGCTAATATTTGCGCATCCGTTCGATATAATTTGGCGGTATAGATGCGGGTCGTTGTTATATATCAACGTATCTAGTCTCATCGCCAGCCCTAACTCCTTGGGTATAGATAGGCAAGAGACTACGACGTGTCGGATCAACGGAGCCCCAATTCTAGCATAGTGTCGTCCTCCACCACAACCGCAACTAACCTCTCAACCCACCAATCCTTCATCCGAAATCCATCTCTCCATCGTGTGTCGTAATTTCGCGCGAAGAATCTACACTATTGTGCCCCCGCAGCTCTTCTTGGGAGTATAACGCCTTGCGACTCGACCCCGGCTCTTTCCTGACGACTCACTTCTAGACTGTTCGCTTCAATAACTCTTCCGAGAGAAGTAACGGCTGAATCTGGGACAGCAACTCGGGGAGGGACTTCGATCCACATGGCGACAAGATGTCCATTAGGGTCCCTTGGCATTTGCGTGTAAGGATATTCTGGATGAATAAATCCCGTCTCGATCTCGGTATTAGCTAGCTGATTCTGAAGAAGTATTAGAAACTCTGAGTAAAAAAAAAAGGATAGGTGCGTTGCATGTATGAGGCAATTAGGGTTGAGCGCTCCAACGGCGTTCCACCCAACCAACCAGGTGACGTTCACAGAAACGCCCCCATTGTAAACGGTCACCGAAACTGAGGAGTAATTACGGTACATACTTTTCTTTCGCTGTACCTCTTGTACCTCCAACCAATGAAACCGGCGACAGCTGTCAAGAAAGCAATGAGGACACCGACAAGGCTGATGATTTCGCTACAGCCGAGACGTCGACCTTCAGGTTGATCATCGCTAGAGGGGCCTTCATCTTCCTGTGCGAGCGCAATTACTGTAGCTATACTCGTGACAATGGGTAGAAAGGTAGGTGAAGGCATCGCAAGATAAACAAAAGTCCGCCTACACTAATCACCAAGAAAAGGATAGACGTCACGAGGCTGAAAGTGGGCAAGCAAAAGGTTAAGAATGAAGAGAGTTTAGGAATGAAGAAAGGTATTGTAAGAAGTTAATTATTTCCGAAATTCTTTTTGCTGGGTATATATAAACGAGCCACCTTGGGAGTTGACTTTCCGGATGGTTATATATATACGAATGGGGGGAGGTCCTTGGATGACGGGTATAAGGGGGGGTGGGTAATCTTATCTAGGCCGGAAAACAGCAGTACGTATACACTGACAAACCAACAAGCCTTGGGAGATAGATTATACCCAAGAAATTTTGCAGTCAGTGTATATACGTATACAAACTCCCGGTCGACATCCCGCCTTCTGGGTCGATCATCGACGGCTTTTGGTTTTTAATGGACCTGACCGTGCATAGGGCGAATAAGCGCGTCAACATGTGACGAAGGATTACGTCCCCCTAAGATGGCAGCCATACAGAATATCTGCTCTTCACTTTAAAAGGCGTTGAATCTGGAAGGAGACGCTGTGTGGTGAGATCGTGAACGATGTGATTGGTAGGAAGAGCAACATGTTGCTTTGTTTGTGAGCGCGGGAGTTCTTTTTGGGGTAGAAGAATTTGACCTTCTCATAGCAACGCCCCCCTTGGCGCAACGCACCAGTCGCCGCAAGTGCAGGTGAAAATTCGGCCTTCTAGAACCAGGCTGAGATTTTTTTGTTCTCAAAACACCAAGAGCTGCATATGTTCTCAATATTCGGAATCCAAAATAAGAGTTTACCTGCGTCGCTTGGGTCCAGCCACTAGCCCGCTCCTAAACCACTAATAAAAACACTTACAGAAGAAGATATTCTCGGTACCACTATACCAATATATTTGGTACTATTAGGGCCTACTAATACAGGGTGAGTTAATACTTCATCCTCTATCACTCTGTAAAATCTTACTAATTAAATAAGATTAGATGGTTCTTGTTTGTTGCCTAATTGAACCGTTGCCTACATGTATTATGCGCTAACCTATAATCAGTAACAGACAACATTACAAGAATCCCAAAGACTCAACAAAGCTACATGTAAGTTAAACCCCACAAGTAAACCTCTACGAAACTTATTTATCTATGAATAAAGATATATATTATTAACTGCACGAGGAGAAAATATTCTGCCATTACTAGCTCCTATTCGCAGAACCTAACATAGTCACGTCTCAACATTCACCCTTCGCTACATTAACTTTCATAACCCTGAAAATCCCCTGCGCGCCAGCGTTTTCTCAACCTCTATAACCCTGTTTTTAAAAGTTTCAGGCAAGGCCAGCTCAGCGCCTTAACCTAAGTACCGGGCACATCCAACCGTTCATACTAGGTACATACTATCCAGGTTTCACGAATCTGCTTTTGAAGCGGTAGAGTATGATTCTCTAGAGATATTATGCTTACTTCACCCTCAATAAAGTCTACCTAGAGAGCTAAAGCTTTATAAAACTAGGCTCAGCCAGCTAATCAGCAAAATCGTACGCGTAACCTATGTGGCGATGCAGCACCGACTATAAACCCGTGTACTTAGGAATGCCGAACATAAGGCAAGCAGAGAAGGCTAGAGTCATTTTTATCCGCCTTTGCTAGAACCTACCTCAGATAAGGACAATGATGGTGAGAGTATAATACTACACAAACTCTAAGCCTAGTATTGTGCAACAAGGTATGACTAAGCGTTGCCATGGCAACAGCCGCATTTGGCAGTCTCCAATTATCATCATTTCTCACTCGTTAGAGTTACCAGAATAGGCATGTGCGCTAGTAAGCTTAATAATAGCATGGGCTTAAAGCCAATAGTGTTCTTGGCAGAAATACTTTTTTTTAGCGACAAGATTAAGCTTTTGCTTGTCGATTGTTACAACCTTCTCCCAGCGCCAAGAATGCATAATATATTGCGCAGGTATAAGTAAAATATAAGTAAGCTTTTATAAAAACATTATCATTTGAACTCCTGCTTAACCACGCAAAATAAAAAAACAACAAAGGAAATATAAAGCCTTTTTTAAAAAAAAAGAGATACAGTCACACCCCGCTATAAGAAAAGAAATCGGCTGAATACTCGGTGCTTCTTATAGTGAGGTGCAACTATAGACGATGGAGAAAAAAGAAATAAACAAAAGAAAAGTATTGAAACAGAAAGCCTAAGCAACCCGTGGGCCTCGCCAGATTGAACACTCTATTGCGGATACGATGTTTTTTTAGAGCCATGCTAGAAGCGGTAATCCTATAGTGGCTCAAGAATTCTTATTCAACAAAAGCTTCGGTGGAGTACTTAATACTTCTTTTGTATCTGCAGCTGGCCACTGGGTGGATCCAGTATGACGGTCTTTCAGAAGTAAGGGTTTGTTGTTACTAGGGGGTTGTACGGCCTGAGAGTCACTTGGTGTGGATGTGGCATGGTAGCAATCGTGGTGGGCTGATAGCCTTGCAGCTGGTAGTGGTTGAAGGGGGGATTGGGCGTTGTAATAGTTGATTGTGATGTTTCCGGTATGCATGCATATGGCTGGTAGGTTTGCCTGGGAAGTATTCCTCACTGAGGTCATCGCTAATTTAGTATCTCTATTTACTAGCTAAGATGTATTAGTTAGCTTTATGTAATAGTAGGTAATATTAATTATTTTTTAAAAGGCTATTGTAGATGTTGGAAGACTTTGCTTATTACCTTTTTTCTATTCAAGAATTTCCAGCCCTGGATAGCAATTGCAACAAGACCGACGAAGATAGCAAGAACACCAGTGACAAGTGCGATGGTATCGCTGGTGTTCAAATGAGATTTTTGGGCAGTATTTCCGGTACTAGGATAAGCCTGGGGACTCTCTAGAGCTGCCCACGAAGTTGACGTACTAGGAATCGAGTTGATAGGTGTAGAAAACATTTTGAGCCGGTAGCGATCGACGCGATAGGACTTGGAGACAACGAGTATTCGAAAGGAAGAACTTGAGGAAATTTAGGCAAATGGAGGATAAATGATAGAATATATAGTGCGGTAATTTTTAGTAGACTGGTAGACTACGTTAGGTAGCAAGCAGAAGATTCGGGGGGGGGTTATTGCTGGTAAGGTTACATACGTGTAGATAATGAATACTGTGGCTATGTATATTGCAGATAATGAATACTGTGGCTATGTACAGTCAGTTCCCAAAAGACTTGGCACCTCCGGTCCCCTTAATTATATACCAAAATATAAACTACTCCACCACCACATTTAGGATTGAAAAAATAAAGCACAGGAATTAATACCTATACCTGAGAGACTGCCTAACTTGCTTGTGCTTATGAATTTCAGTAAGGAGAAGTTTCTGTTGGAGAAATGGTGGGTTTGAGGCCCAAATTATAAATTATTTAATGATCAATAACTACTGGTGCCATAATTGATCAGGTTTATAACACCATGTAGTGGTTTACACATGTGCCCTCTAGGCTGCATATAGATATTTTTCTGTCCATGGCAGTGAGTTTTGGTGAGCAAGGCATTGCAGAGGTTCCCCATGTATTTCAGCTCAGTTTACTAGCCTTCCAAGAATTGAGCCCCTCACTTGTGGTATAACAGGATTTTTTATGTGTGAGTCTAGCTATATTGTATGATGTTTGGCCTTACATATTTCCATAATATAGTTACCATTGCCACAAGGGTTCGTGTTATGGAACCATATTTGCATGTAGAAAGGGTCAAATCACAAGGTGCCAAGTCTTTTGGGAAATGGCTGTATATATAGATAATGAACACTGTGGCTATGTATATTATGATATTAATTCCGGGCCTTGCGAGGTGGGTAGCTTGGCACATTAAAGACTTACTCTATTGGACCGCCAAGTTATCCCATAATCCGGTGAGAGGGCCCAGTGAAAAATGTTGCCCTCACACCCTCCCCCATCCCCAATGTAGCGGCCGGTCGCTTAATATCTAAGAAGGTCCAGACTGGCCAATAGAGAGTTTGGCCACGAATTTGGCAGCCCCACCATAATATCGGATAGTGCGTGTTCCGTACTCCGCTTTTTATACCTCTTATCACACAAGTAATATTTCCCATGACTTGTGAAGCTTTTAGGTTTTAATATATATATCACTACAAGAATTTCTAGAAGTCTTTCTTTTACCAATTATGAGTGAAGTATCAGTTTAGAAAAAGCTGTAGATATCCGAGTATAGTACCATACCGGTATACTACCCAACACTCTTATTATGGGGGGTCTCCTTGTAGGTTAGAAATGACGCTAAAGGATTCTCTCCTAAGTCAGGTACTTACCATACCTGGCACTTTGACCTATTATACATAATTCCTTAATATTAGCACAATAGTCATATCGCATTCACGCACGATATGTTGTTACATGCCCTCAAAAATACACAATATATTATGTAGATACAGTACTAGGTGAAATATTAAGTTTTTACAAAAATAAAAACAAAAACATTACCGTTTAAACACCCGCTTAACCACACAAAAGAAAAGAAAAAATAAAATCAAAAGAATGTGATATATAGACGATATTAGAGATGAAGGGAAAGGAAATATATAAAAAAAAAACTCAAAATAATGTGATATAGACGATAGAGATGAAGGAAAGAAAAAAAAACCCCCCAAAAAAACACTGAAACAGATAACCTAACTAAGTAACCCCCCTAAAATCCATAAATCGAAAGCCCCGGTGCTGGTTGGAAGTTATTCGGCGGGTTACTACGGTGGGATGATAGTATTGCGGCTGGAGGCAACCGAAGAGGGGAGTTGGTGCCCACAGGATTAAAGCTATAGTAGTTGTTAATCGTGAGGTTTCTGGTATACATGGGTAGAATTGCTCCCTGGTTGGGGTTCCCTGCAGAGGTTGGCCCCATCAAAGCACCCCCATCTTGTTCCTAGTAATAAAAAAATGTAATTAGCCTTATATGAACAATATGAAGTAGGGATTTACGAGTGTAACTAGAATGCAGTAAAACGACAGTAGAGATAGCTTTGCAGAAAAGTATGGGGTTGCGATAAAAAGCTAATCGAAGCAGAGGCTAAACTGTTCTCAGAAAGCTTGCAAGGCTGTATATCTGATCATTCATCATGGGGTTTATTACCTTTGTACGCCAGAACCCCCAAAACTGAAAAACAAGTCCAACAACTCCAATCAAGATAGCAGAAACGCCAGTGGAAATAGCGATTATATCGCCATGACTCAAATTCGAGTTTTGAGCCGCATCTCCGGTGCTAGGATAAACCTCACGACTTTCTAGGGCCGCCCACGAAGTCAAGTTGATAGATGTAGAAACCATTTCGAGCTATTGTTTATATCGGTAGTGGTTGAGCAGTACGGATGATTGCGTGGAATTCAGGAGGAGAGAAATGGGGAAATCGGGGTTAAATATCACAGTAAGGCGTGTAGAATGGGATGCAAATGGGCACTACACATATGTACTCGAGTCGGGGCCATGATGGATTCGAACATGCAGGAACCTCCGCTGCGAGGGACCTCCGTGGCGGCCTACTAATTGGTGGGAAAAGGGCCTCCAGCCTCAAATCTTTTATTCTTGCTGCTCGCGCTCTCGATGGGGAATACGTACTTGGGAATGTAAGCCTCGAATAGGGAATATCTATGAGATGGGAGGCGCAGTTTTTCAATACTACCTCTAGCGAGTAAACTACGCCTTCTGATTGGCGCAAAATACCCGTAAAAGAACTTTTGACAATACTATGGTGAATGGAATCCTCATGTTAGAAACCGTTGTATCAAGTGCAGCCTTCGGTCGGGAGGAGAAGAACAAGCTCTTGATTGGCCCTCTACACTCTTGGCGGGGATCTCTGCTACTACCGAAGACTCTTGGCCCATAGAATTATATCACTAAACCCTTGTTTGTGCAATAATCCTGCCGGTCGCTGGGAGTAGAGTAAGAGAGTAGAGTAGAGGCTGTGTGTCTGCTACCCATCTGTGTTTCTTCTATCGTACACATACCCATCGGTGGTTCTTCTATTGTATGTGCGTCCGTCTTATTCTATTGAGCATGCGCACAACCATAGCTGTACATATGTACCCCTTCGAGTTCAAGTAATAATTATGAAACATGTATTAATTAGAAAGTAAGTCATAGTAAGTAAAAAATTTTCACAAAAACAACAAAGTAATATAGAGAGCGGATTTATTGTTCATATCTAGAAACTTAATATTAATCAATGATCATATTTCACCTGGGTTAGCCCTAGTGCCAGGCAGCCGTGAAACAAATTGTTTCTGCCTTATGCAAGCGTCTATTCATATTCAGTATGTAGTCGGCCGGACTCTTGGCACCGAGTGATACTTGGTGTTCCAATTTTACGAGTGGGAGGAATTTGTCTGCAGGTCCTGTAAGATTATGTATGACTTAAAAGTGTCTAGAATCTAGTACAGAAAATACTATCTGTGGTAGGTTAAATGATACCAGTACTAAACCTATAAAAGCAATAGTTACAGCCAATAAACCAGGCTTAGCGTAGAGATTTAGTGGGTTAGGATTATTGTTGTATATCCAGCCACTACCGTGAAAGTAACTGATATTGCTTAGTAACAACCCTGTACGCAAATTGAGCCACACTTCTTAGTATCATAACCTGTCACTCGTACTACACACAATAAGACCGGACATAACATGCGTCTTTCCGGATCAGTGTAACGATAGATTTGATAAGCAATATTTTGACTTACTGGGTCTGCTTTATCCAAGATCATATTACTACTAGCATATCTTAATTCCAGTTTCTCTTTGGAATTCTTGTGTACTGTTTCTATAATCTAGCCGTATATTGGTCGATTCTAGTCTTTAGTACCAACAGTCCAAACCTATCAATTTCTCTCAATAGATTGGTGTTCAAGAGCCCCCCCAAAAATCACCAATCGGGTGAACTCATGTTCTAGTCTTAATTGGTTGCATGATTGTAAACAATTTCCTCAACAGTGTTTGAGCCTATTATCCAACTGACACCCAACCTCCTTACTGGTACAGAAACCCCATCCGTAACACTCAGTTGATTCCACCTATCTGCGAAGAACCCATACTTGGTAACCAACCATCCAGTTCGGTACAACCACCACCTATTGTTACACTGAGTACCCCGAAAACCCCCACCACCCCCCTCTCATAGATGGCGTAAATGAGATATAAATATAAAAATGCTTCTACAACCCTAACTTCCGCTTAATCGAGCATGCACAAATAGTAACGTGTAGATAATTACTGAGATAGAGAAGAGAGAAAGATCGAGAAAAGAAAGAAGAAAAAAACACCCGAGACTTAATTCCCCGCTGCATACCGTATGGAATCGCTCCGAGGGTAGTAACGCCAAAGTAGCTACACTGGTGCATTTTCAGCACAAATATATCGTAGCTAGATAGGGTGTTAGAGCGCATAACACCTATTGACTCTGTAGCGACACCAGTCTACCAAGATTTGAGAAACATATGCTTGTATTTATCGGGGTGGGGATAAAGCGGGTAATAAAAGGCCTGGTATGATATGATGATGATGGCCGATTGATGATCTGGCGGTGGCTGGGTACTCGATCAACACACTGAAGGTGTCAAGATAGTCTTTTTTTGTCATGTTGTCGAAATTCGTATCTGGTGGAATTGGCCAAGTCGAAATCCATGAGGAAGCAGTTGCCACCTCAGCACTCCCATGTTTTATCTGTTTGTAAGAAGAGGTCAATTAGTATAGTTCGTAAACAATAATTGAGGAAGCGGTTTTGACAAACATAGCTTGAAGACAAGCTTTAATATATAATATTATATTCACATTCGGCAAGGGTTGCTGTTTCCGGGTATCATCCTTGGGCTAGCTTGGGCTTGGGTTATGTGGGGGGAAATGAAAATGCAACCAACTAATAAGGCTAAAAAAACTCTAGAGCTACAGATAAAGTAGTAACTCTATAGTTAATAGTTAAGCACTTATTTATCATAATACTTACTTCATGTTAGGACGAGACCAGGGTATTACTCGAGAGATTACTTCACGCGAGGTTTACCATGATGCTACTACGGGCCTAAAGTACCAAATATGCCAAGAATACAGGATCACGTGTTCTTGTCCATTACCTTTCTTCTACCCAAACATCTCCAAATCTGAACAATCAGTGCAGCGAGCCCGATTAATATAGCAACGACGCCAGTGACAAGAGTGATTATATCGCTGGTGGTTAGATGCCTCTGTATTATGTTTCTGGTATCGGGATATATTCCGTATATCGCGGTATCGGCGGCTGGGGTCGAAACCGGTGTGATAGGTATGCAGGTCATCTCGAAGATTTGTTGACCTCGACAGTGATAGGTAAAGTATTAATGAAGTGTAGAGCCTTAAGTCTTTTTGTGGTTGTGGATTTGTAGAAGCTCGGACAAGTCATTTAAATACCCACTACGGGTATCATGTAGTACAGCACCCAGCTGAGCAAACCAAGTGTGGAAATGTGGCTACTTATGATGTCAAGTGGCTATATCTTATAGCGGTGACGTTGACCACAGTATCGGGATGTGGCTGAAGTCTCATGACGTCAAGTGCTCAAATTAGGTTGTAATGTGCAGTTTTATGTCCACTAGGAATCGTCAGTGACTATTGCTTAGGCACTCGGCTAGGCTCTTGGTGAGTCAATATAAATTAGCCTTGCGTGGCTTAGACCCTATCCGCGATCATTGGCATCTACTACACGGAATTATCCATACATGTTGGTATTGAATAACTAGAAAAACTTGCTTGGACAATGAAGCTTTCCTTGATGTCTCTACACAGCCTTTCTAGGCTATAATCTCTAGTTAGTTGAACTATGAGTATAAGCAGTAGATATGCCGTGTGCAATTCTCTTTAAGCACTTATATCTATTGCAAATACTCCTACTTGCTCGGTCATATCTACTTACTTGCCGGAATATCGGCTCGACGGTCTATGACATCAATTGTGGTTACAAGTTTGAAGACATTTCATATATCACTTCTGCTTTATTCTCCCTACTTTAGTATTATTATCTAAGGCCGTCTAGAGAACACGCATACGTAGGTGTAAGCTCAAATATCAGCCGCACTGTGGTTATGACAGATAACTTATATCCACAGTATTTTCCCAGAAGACTCAGGGGAAAATAGTATTTCTAGTATCTCTAAAGTGAATCGATCAGCGGTTGTACATATAAAGTTTCGTTTTAACTATCGAAACCCTAGTGGGGCATTCCTAAAAATACCCTTATCCGTGACCAAGTATACACATATTATGATCAGATGTTCGCCTCGGCAACCGATCATATATATACATATATACATCTTTTATAGAGACTGCTAGAAAAATGAGAAAGAACAATAATGGGACTAAAGGTTTCTATAAGAAATATATAGTGAAGGAGGCTGCCAGGGTGTCTCGGTCAAGTACACGAATAATAACACGTACTGTAATATATAGCTAATATACATGTAATTTATACTACACACCACAAAACGCACCTAAACAGGACAAAACTCCCAAGAACGTATAATATATAAAGCGGAACCAGTCCTGAATCTCAACGCTAAAAAAATACATTTTCACATTATGATACCTCTCTAGTCCTCTCCCCACCCCGAACCCCTCCCATACACCTTCTCAACCTACATGTGAAGAAATCTCAGCATCAGCCCTAACACAGCTTCCAACAACCTCCTTCTGGCTGCCGTCATCATCTTGACAAATAACCTGCAATGGTGCATTATGTGTGCATGTAGAAAGACTACCAAGTGGTAGCAACGGCAAACGATCACTCTGTATACGGTTTTCGATTTGTAGTCTTGCCAGTAGTAGTTGTCGAGGATGTGCGCATGTATAAACTCTCAGACCATCACAGTTGCTGCAATTGTTGATTATCGTAGCTCCGGAGGAATCTATGACCATGTTCTCGCTCGCTGCCTAGCCATAAGTAAACACGAGTTAGCTTTTTGTATCCATAGTTTTGGGTACTAGATATTAAGGGTATAGATATTCTTGCGGATAACAAAACTTGACTACTATTGTCTCGCGCTGGCTAGCTGTGTATGGGGTTGGGTAAAAGGTCGTTCGTACCACAGAAACCCTAACCCTGGTACTTACTATAGGCTGCACGTGACAATAATATTCAAGCTCTATTAGGGGAGAAACTGTAGGTATATGGGTACTGGTGTAGCTGTAAGAGGTATAGATTTGTATCCTTATGTTAATTTAATCACTCCTGGTGACGTAGCTTTGAGGCTGTTGGTCAAGCAGGAGTAAGGAACAGCACAGTCACTAAATAAATGGTAACCCAAAAGGTTGTGGCTGCTATGAAGCCACAGACTTTAGGGTCCCCATGTATTCCCCGAATAGACCTTTGCAATCTATGAGGTAAGTAGTTAAATACACGTTTAACTAATTAGTTACATACCTTCCTTCCTTCCCCATACTTGCGCCACTGAATAAAGAGTGCAATAATGCCGATGAAGATAGCGATGACACCGGTAACGAGAGCTATGATATCGCTGTAACTTAATCTTGGGTTTACTCCGTTGGAATCGGTATCGCGACGCCTTAGTGAAGCTGATAGTGTAGTACTGGTGAATAAACTGATAAATGTGACGCTCGGAACATATGAAGGAGCCATCCTGTAAAGATATCGATATCGAGAGTATCTGATGAGTTTCTTAAACTGTTAATAGTAGGGGGTGATATAGAAGAGTAGAGGCCAAGCAGCTAAGTAATATATCCCGGGAAGGCTGTGACTATGGGACTTAACAGTTCTACGGGGGAGGGGGCTGTGCTTGAGTGCAGCCTAGTTGAATCATTGATACAGCCTTTACAAAAAGAGGCTGCACAACAATACTTAACCAAAGATACTTTATTCCTTTTTTACTTCTAGCTCCCCCCCACCATTCGTATCGGTATTATCTGATCCACAATGCATGAAGAAAAACTTGCCGCAGCTACGATAACATACACGCCTTACTATGAAATATTTTACATAGGGCTGATGATACCCCACACATTACGCAAGATGACAAGTAGAAGGTGGGGCGGGCGAAGCTTTTGCCTTTTCTAATATTCTGATTACTGAACTTTCCGCTCTATCCCGTAGGTACTACAACCTCTATAATAAAAAGGGCATCTATATACACAGCCACAGGATTCGTGTTCCCAGCTCTGCCAGCAGGTATGGTTATATCGTTAGGGTTAGGGTTGTAATTTACCCGAACCTATCATAACTACATGTACATATACAGCTGGCGATGAGATCAATAAATAGAGTGGGTCTTTGCTTGTGGCAAAATACTACTCCCCTAAACTCAGTCTTTTCACATACCTTACAAGGTACAGCCTCTGGTAAAAAGGGCCGAGAAACGTGAGACTGAGATTTGGGTTCTGATTCGTTGGGGGTCATTCGGGCTTGTAGCAAACATTCTAGCAACCTTACTGATCGTAGGCCCTCCGCTCGATGACCTTTGTTTCTCGATCTTTCTTTCCGGAGACTGTACGTACATACGTTGCAGAATTACGCTTATTTTGACCTATTCTGCTGTAACTTGGAAGCGAAAGTAGAAATTAGAAACAAATGTAGGTGTGTACCTATAAGCCCCTTTCATTCTGTTAGTCACTCTCTAAGGGCTTGCTAGTTCTTTTCGTTTCCTAAAATGTAGCTAGGTGGGTAGGCAGAGTATTGGAGATAGCTATATAAATATGTATATGGCGCGCAGTCTTAAATGTGATGCGAAATTTGAGCCGATATTCCGGCCCTTAGAGCCAGCCAGCCAAAACACTAGTAAAAATATATATAGTCCCAATGAAGCTCCATATCTTTTTTATCAGCCTTTGGCATGTGTATTTGTGGTGGAATAAAATTTTATTTTTGGCTGTAAAAAGTATGTACTAAATTGAACCGTTCCCAGAAGTACTTAATCATGATGGATGCTACACATGGACTAATAAGTAAAAACGGATATACCAGAGGGTTTTCTATTAGGATCATATATCGGTAGTATTCTTTTCTACTAAGCACATACTTGAGCTTGTAGGATTTTTTTGGCTAAAGATTTGTGTGGGTTGCTTTCCCACCTCGGATTTGGCTAGCAGATTTAAAACTGCGCGCGCCATATATAGTATCAATTGTTTTTCGAAAACAGCATAAATTCCCGCCAGCACGGAGGAATGGGACTAGTTCAGCCCTAGCCCCCCCCCCCCGGAACGGTGTACAGCCCGTTAATTCCGATCTGTGAGGTATTTCACTAGAAGTTTCTCGCACACCATATATACCTTATTTGAAAGATTCAGATCAGCCCCCCGGCCCTGTGAAAGCTTTGGGGGAACATATAGAGTATCACGTAGATCTATAAACTAAAATCTATTATGAAGCTCTATTGGCATTCCGAGTTCTAATACTTAAAACCTTATGTAATTCGTGCCCAAAGCCTATTTAAAAAAAGTACACCCCATACTGACTCACTACCAGAAATCCTAATGCACCCCCCCAAGGTAGAACAAAAATATATTTAGCCCGTTATCGGAGTTTTACAAGGCTGGACTATTGGACTAGGGTTACCGAAAAGTGAATGAATATTAGAGTTATCCTGTTAGGCTAGTGTTAAAGACGTTTTACATTATTGATACCATCTCAAGGCTTAAATATTATTGCCAAGTCTTGTGGCTTAGACTAAAATTCCAGCCATCAGGCGTCTCATGACATATCAACTCATGTATATTATTGAGATACTCGTATTGACAGCTGGTAATGGGACTAGTATACAACTACAAAAGGCGTAAAGATAGCAAAGTAGCAATGAGAAAACTGGTAAGAATCCTAAACTAGGTCTTGACCGATTTGTGCCTCCATAATTTCGATCGGTATTATAGTTATTGTAATTTTAAGTTATTAACGTGCGAGCAGTGTGGTCCATGAGGCCGCTCGAGGCACGGCAGAGGGGTGGATATCGAGGTGCCTCGGCTTTTTAGGTCTCCGGCTTCAACCTCCCCTTGAGTATTAATTAGGTGCTTGGTATCGAGGCATAGAAATATTTTTAGTAATAAAATTTAGCCATTAGATAATTTATATAATCTCCTACCAAGCCCAGTTACAATAAATCAATCTTATCATTCTCACTTTTAGATATATCCTGATACTCAATTTCTTCTGCTTCTACCTCCCATTTCTCAACCTCGGGCCAACCCAATCAACTTTTAACTAAAAGTAATGAACTACTAGATGTATCTAACAACCTATTTCTTTTTTTTTATAATATCACCTGCTCGAGAAAATAAGTTTTACGGTTTATATTTTTATTTATTACTAATGGCCTCGAACCACCTCGGCCTCGTACCTCCCCTGGTGTTGCCACGCTCGTGGACCACACTGCGTGCGAGTATAGCTATATAGTAAAGAAAAAAGAAGAAAAGGTACATGTAACTACCAGGTCGTTCCGAGTTCAAGAAGTATACTTTTAACAGAGGCTTACCTGCCCTCGAGCTTAATTCATAGTTTCCAACTCCACAGTAATAATTCGATCCCGATAAGATTTCAATATCTCCATCGAGCAATAGGGCCTATGGTGATATTAGTAGTGAAGCAACCAGAATTCTAGGGCTACCAACAATTAATCAGCCCCGTAAAGCCGGTGTTATTGATCCCTCAACGGTAGCCTCGTTCTTTCATTTGATGGTAGATGCGGCGAAGGCACATCTCGTACTTGGTCATTGGATGGTAGTCTTGCTGCGGGCGGTGACTTAAGAGAAGGCTGAATTTCTTCATTAAAGCTATGGTTGCTTATCGGATATGTTCTATTCGTCGTTTGTAGGGTAAGTCTGGTGAAGTCATCGGGAGAGCTCATTGCTGTAGATAAATCCGCGTCCTAGACACAAAGGGTGTTAGTAAGCTAATACTAGTATTTGATGGTGGCTAGTGCTAGTAACACGAAGTAATCCTCAATCCTCAATCTCTCTCAAGGGCTTAGATAGGGAATAGATTTTTTCTGTGGCAGATATATATTTTCCTCCTCTCTTCATTTCTCTTTTCTTTTGTGGGATGTTACGGCGGGATGCCACCTAACGGAGGTGAAAGATGAAATCAAGCCAATGAATGAGAAGGTGAATTAGGAGCTGCAAAAGGCAAGCAGTCCCCAAATCTTCCTCTATTCAGTTGACTAACACAACATCTTTTTTGATATGGGCAGCTATGGGGGCTTCCCGGCATACTACGATTACCTTTCTTTTATAACACTTCCATGCCTGAATACCAACTGCCACAAGAGCGATGAAGACCGTCACAATTGCAATGATGTCACTAGAACCTAAGTGTGAGGCTTTAACCTCCTCGCTGGATTTACTATTGTTTTGTAAAGAATTTGTTGTTTCTGCTGCATCGAAAGTTGAACCCGGGGGGGTGTATATAGGGGGCATCTTGAGAACTGATTCTCTATCTCGAAAACTAGAGTTAGAGGTTAACAAGCGGGTAGGCCAGAAGTTAATATAAACAAAGACCAAGGGATCTTGGCACCTAGGCAGCAGTGGCTGTGATAGTTGAAATACCCCCCCCCCCCCCATAGCGAAAAACTTTGAGCATCGATATCCATCTAGGAAACCGCTGGTTCCATCATGTTAAAGTGTAACTTTAATTATCTCAGCCTTCTTTAGAGATCTTTAGATAAACGGTCACCGGATTGCTATACAATGCATTTAAGAGTTTAATACTCATAATTAATCCATTAAAGAACGGTTTGAGGTATATAGGCTGTGCTGTACTATACCACAATAATAGGTGACTATCTTCGAGCCTTAAGAAGATCCACAGTGAATGGATACAGCTGGGCCACGAATGTTGATGATTCAACTCAATACCAATAAACGGATAGTCCACGCAGGGATCCATTTACACCCTGGAAGGCTACCCCTTGAGCGAATTTCCTACAAGCAGCAATGCCCCCCAGGTAGACGAGGCCGAGAATAGATTCGGGGCCTTGGTCGGCACTTTGTGTTCTCGGCCATGATTCTTGTAGTATTGTTTGGCACAAAAATCTCTGCCCGCTTCCTTTATTTCCCGATAACTTCGACCAGAGGCTGTAGATACACTCCACAAGTGACTATTGCACTGCTCCCTGAGGGATTTAATACCCAGCATATCTAGGCAGCCAAAAGTCAAGATCGTGAGTATTTTGCCTGCATTATGGAGCGGGGTCATGAGATAGAGAAGGGCATGTGTTAGTCAATTACAGAAGATAACTACCAGTACTTCAGACTCAGCCTTTAACAACTGTACATTGAAGTTTTGTGTGTGTGTGGGGTAATCACTGAGTGGAGGTGCACGGGATATCCAAGTGGCTAACAACAAATCGAACCACAATAGCCGTGTTTATGGTTAGGCTAGCTAGCGATAATTTTGCAACGTGTCTAGCTTTGAGCAATCAGCAATCTAACATTTCTTTTTCATGAGGATTTGTAATCATTATTAACGTTTCCTACCACACATATAAGGAAATGATATCTTATTGACAGGGGTAGATTCCACCATGTGACCTCCTGGCCTTTCCTGCACTGTCGATCTAGATATATTACTCGCGAATCTGATCCAGGAAAAGTATATAGTTTATATGCGAGGTTCAAGTCATCAATCACCAGAGATTTATAACAGCAAAGACCTCCCATTGAATTCCAGACAAAAAAACCCACGGCGCAGCCCTAACCAATAGCCGCCAAGAAAAAAAGTCACACAAAAAATTAGTCTTATCAGAACTGCTTCCTCTTTGGTTCTTTGCATCCATATGATTTGTATTTCCGTTATTCCTCTAAAGTTATAACTATTCCATGTTAAGCCTACATCATTTATTAACTCAGCCACCCATCATCCTCATCATCTCCTCCTCCTCATCCGCGTCTGGGTACTCATCGACCCTCCCTCCTTTCTTCGACTTCGCCTCCTCCGCCGAATACAGGCCCTTATAAAACTCCCTCACTTTTTCATGTGCCATAACCTTATTCGAATCGAACCTAAGTACCTGGAGCCCTTCTTGGCAAGTCGCCCTCGACAACGCTACATATGCCTGTCCTTTTTCAAATACCTTCCCCAGATCTACCTTCACGCGTTCCAAGGTTTGCCCCTGGGCCTTGTGGATTGACAATGCCCATGCAAGGATGAGCGGGATTTGCGACCTAGACGCTTGAACCTCTCCGGACGGAAGCTCGACCTTCCATTGTTCTGGCTGTACAAGAAGCTGACGTGATGTGCCATCTGGCAGTGCAAATTCGACGAGTGGCCAGACTTTAGCTGTGCTGCTATCGTTACCATTAATACGGGCGAGCGCGGCTATCCTTTTATTTTCCCCTCCTTCTTTGTTAAGAACGGCAGCCCATGCCTCTGGATCATCCTGCACTATATCGAATGTCTTCTCGCTCATGAAACCCACCACCCTCCCCAAGGACCCGTTAACCAATGTCTCATCGATATTCTTAATCAACATGACCTGAGAATTAACCTTCAACTCAATAATAGGGGGCGCCATGCAATTCGACAGCAGTTTATCCCTATGGCTCTTATCAATTATGGACCCACTATCCTCCGCTGTGAACCTTTTCGCCTCGCCGGATAGAAAGCGCATCTTGTTATTGTTTGCCGCATCGACTTCTTGGCGGGTGGGAAATAGTTCCGTTGCTTGAATGCCGTCGTCAAAGGTTAGGGGACGGCAAAGTCGACTGAAGACCGCACAAGATGTATCAGAAAGCTTCCCGAGCCGCATCTCATTTAAGATTGCAGCAAATTCTATTATGGACAATAAGCCTTTATCACAGTCATAGAAGATCACTCGGATCCCTCATTGAGCCATCACGCGACTTACCTGGATCTTTCTGACGGAAAACCTGTGTCAATCCGATTGTATGCTCAATCGTGGTATTCCACGTATCCGCATCGAATGCAAACTTGGAAACTTTTCCATAGTCTGGTACTGGCGGCAACTGGAAGAAGTCCCCAGTAATGACTAACTGTATCCCTCCAAAGGCCCTTCCATTATTCCTAATATTCCTTGCAATTGCCTCAAGCTTGTCGAAGAGTTCCCCGTCCACCATTGATATCTCATCAATAATAAGAACTTTAGTGCGTAGCCACCTAGTCTTAGCTTTTGGGTTGCGCTTGATCTTTTTGACGAGGTCGGGAACGGGTTCCTTGCCAAGGCCGATGCCAGCAAAAGAGTGGAGAGTTACGCCACCAACATTACAGGCAGCTAAACCGGTGGAGGCAGTGACAGCGACGCGGTCACTGTCCCCTGCGTGTTTACGGCGGAGAGAAGCAATTACTTCACGCATCAGCACGGATTTACCAGTACCTAAAGTTATTTAGTTAGTAAAATCTTCACCGCATCACAACTATGAGATTGTATAAATAATCAAATTTTTTCCAGAATCCTAAGAATAATAGTGAAAGTGCACAAACCAGCAGACCCCGTAAAAAAAACACTCTTCTTTGAATCCAGAACCAAATCCAACACATGCATCTGTTCAGAACTCAGCATCAATTTCTTCTGCTTCAGTGACCTTTTCTTTCCAGATGATTCCTCGGATGCAGCCGCTGTGCTCATTCCTCTCCTCTGCTCATTCCTCTTCCTTGTCATAGTTGATGCCTTCTTCAAGTCAGACGCTGTCATTTCCCACGGAAGCTGAGACTTCTCCTTAGGTGCTTGAGTGTGTGCAGTTTTAGGCTGTGTTGGTTTACTTGCGCTATGGATAGCCCTCGAAAACATTGGACCTGAAACCGCCTCCTCCTTCTTCCCTGCCCATGGGATCTTCCGTTTCTTCGGCTTTGGAGCCTCCTCGGGTTCATCACACAGGTTTATCACCTCTGTTGGTACCCTTGATGAGGGTGCCTGCGGACGAAGGTGTTCAACTGGCGAGGAAGACCACGGCAGCGGTACGGAACTATTTGGTGGCGAGAGCCGCGATGTGGCCCTCTCCGTATCATCCTTATTATTAATACTATCATGATCCCTCTTTACTAGCGGCGGGCTCCCCTTTCCTTGCAATTTGGGTGATATCCTCGGTAACGGGGGTGTCGGAACGCGGTAGCTAGCCGGTGACACAGAATGCACAATCGAGTCGTCGAAATCAAGATCCCCATCATCCTCGAAATCTCCTTCATCGAAAAAGACAGCCTCGTGGAGAGCACTCATCTGGCTTTGTGGTTTCACATCAGATTCCATGGATGATACAACTGTCTCGCTATCTGTAAATGATGAGCTTTCGAATGCTTGGATAATCTTCTCTCGGGGTCGAGACTTCTGAACGTAGGGTGCAGTCTTATTGAGGACTGAACTAAGGGGAGGGCCATGAGAAGATTTTAGGGTATCCATGGAACCTGTGAACCGTGCAGGCTTTTGAGAGAACGCGTTTTGGAGTGAAGTCTGGGTTTGCTTTAGCGGTGGAGCAGCAGCAGCAACCTTTTGCTGTGAGACGCTGAACATTGTAGCACTGTGAGTTGAGATAGATAGTCCGTTCAGTGCAGCAGTAGCAGCTACAGTGGTTATGGGCGTGGTTGTTGCTGTGAGGCGGGAGCCTTGAGCAAGTGTCGTGTACGTAGCAGGAGCGAATGACAGGGGCGAGTATGATAAACCGCGGAGGTGTGTTGATGAGTGGTGAAGGGAGAAGGGAAAGATCAACGATGCTTTCCGACGGGGCCAACCACCCATCCACAGGATCTGATAGGGGGACAATGCGTAAAGAAGACTGGGCAAGTACCAGTATAGCCTATGTTGCACGTTGCACGCGACGCAAGGGTGAGGGACGTGACTCTTTTACGCGTTAGGGTTGGGGGTGGTAATTGCGTGTAATGAATAGAAGTTGAGAACGCGTTCGCCAAGAGATTAAAGAGTCTGCAATGCGTGTCCAATATCCTGGTCAGGTGCAGGGGGGCAGCTCCCAGAGTGCTGGCTTCTGGGTCTGTTACACAACCACATCATCAACCCCACTGAGGATTAATTCCTTTTTATCATATCTACATGTATTTACACAAGTACATATCACCGATTAATGCTCTCAAGCCGAAACATCAACAAAAATTTTAATGACTTTGAACTGGTTTAATCAAGATGCTAAAGCTATGGTATTGCTAAAGAGCCTTTAACTTATCCATCACGCCTAAGACATTTGAAACACGGCTAGAAACTTTATATTACGCTAGCGATAGGAAATGGCTAGATGCATGTACTAGTGGCAAAGGGAATTACAGGTATTTAGTTATCCTTCTCTCAAAACTGCAGCAAAACCTAGGTGGGCCCTCTGGTTTACAGTATCGACCTTCTATTACTTTAGGGAATTTATCAATATCAACAAATTACCCCGGAACAAGATACATACATGTAGCCTTAGGCGATATACCAGGCACTGCCGGTGAAGCCTCAACCTCACTAAATATGCTTAACTATATCTATATTTCACCCTAAAGATACCGGTCGTATCTCATACTTGGCAAGAAAAAGTCTTCTTAAAGGTTTCCAAAAGCTCCCTTGGCTATAGCAGAAAGGAGAGCCTTAAAAACTAGATAAACCACATTGAGTGAATATGTTGATGAAGCTTATAAGTACCAATGCTAGCCCGAGGTATTAGGAATCCCGGTCAAAATTTCTACGAACCTATATTTATCACAACCTGGGCCTAGCCATTATATGAAAGAAGGAACAAGATATGATGCTATTATGAGCATGTTGCTAGATAGCATCGTACTCTAAAATTATGACCCTTTCATATAGTGGTTTAGGACCATCCTTGTACACTAGTGCAAGTTTTCCTAATATGTTGGTACATTTCATCACGATGGTATATAACTACATGCAGAGGGGAACTTGGACTACTATAATTCTTCTCCTATATCTCCATGTTTAATACACCGATGTTATTCAGATAAAATTAAACTTTCTGCTCCCTAGCTGGAGATATATGAGCATATATTAGCAAATATGGCACATATTGGAAGTCATAGAATTGATTCAACATAGAGGAAACAAGAGAGACCCGAGTTATATCGCTAGACAAATATATACTATCATACTAAGACGTCTAACAGAGCAGTGAGCCCAAGGTAGAGGGGAGAGATTGAGCCAACAAGGTCATATATTTTTTACACCGGGTGATATGAAAATTCATCAAGGGGCCAGGGTTTTATGGAAGAAACAGTATATATTGATAGAATACGTCGCGAGAGAGTCTTTAGATAAAATTTAGGGGGTAACTTTGATGAAGCCTGTGATAGGTACGAGGTAGCGTCTTCTACTATGTGAGGTGGGATAAACAAGATACACCAATATTTATACCTAGTATTTTAAATTCTCACTATTAGAAGACCTCCTAGTTATAATATTCATTCCTCATTCACCTACATCTCCGGTCCGATGAGAGTAACACATTATACAGTTACCGGTCACTATTACAAAAACCCAATACTCAATTCAATCCTATCGGGTTAGTGTGGTGACTACACGTAAGCTCAAGTGCCCAATTTACTCCGAGAAATGCCCGAAACTCTTCAATATTCGGGGGTTTCAGCTAGCTCAAGAGGTTTGAGGTACTTAGTTTTATATAGAGCCACCTAGTCTCATCTCTACTTGACCCCAGGTTTGCTTTCTGCGTGTAGAGGTTGGGCACGAGAATAAGAGCCACTACACAAAACTAAGTACCAAGAATACCCCAAAAGCTACTGAGCATCAGGGAGAGAAATATTCTAGAAAAGGAATTAGCCCAACCTCAGAGGGTAAGCACACCGAACCCTACGGTACCGCGCAGTAAGGCAAATCTAGGGATGGCAACGAAACTGGGTGTTAGTACAAACGAACCGTGACAGCCGGGAGGTCAGTTGCAGATGCATGTGATTACATGTAGCTAAACCGACGCTAAGATTCATAATAAGACGGGAGGGTACTTAACCTAAGCCTACGCACATACAACACACGCCTTAGATGCAGCATAATCCTCTTCTTTTATTCAATCCTCTTCCGCCATGCATGCTACTCAATACACAAACCGCCGCATAAAGGTCAAAGCTCTGAAGCTTTATGCTAATGAGGGGCGTCTTCCACAATGTTCATCCACCCAGCACCTTCACGCACCCCTTCGTATTAGCTTGAGAAGTGCTATATAAAATCTCCACGGTATATTCAAACCTTCTAGCCTTCTTTTCAGCCTTTAATTTTTCCCTATTCAGCGTCATGGCACTTGACTTGTTCCAAATCATAATTTCAACACAATATTTACCTACGAAAGCAAACAAACTTTAAAAAAACAAGACCTACAAGAGGCTATCTATAAGCAAACACGTATCCATCACTATACAGCAGGTGTGGCAAAACATATTCTACAACCTACGTATACTTCTCCAGCCTCTAAAGTACGGAAGGATATTACCCTCTCAATCAACTTATATCTCGCTCTGGTTCATAGAGTTTAAGATCAATGTATGTCTTACTAGTACTTTTTGGGTTCTAATCTTGATGGCTCTCAAAACTAACAGAAACCTACACGGCTGATATTCCAAGACATCAACGAAACTGATTCCATAAAAACAAAGAAATCATCCATGATGTATCCACGAGACCCTTATATGGAGGCAGTTAATTACTGAGAGCCTACACACCAAGCATTCCTCTCCCAGCAGTCAAATGAATATTTTAAAAAAGGAATCATTCGGGAGTCACATCTAGAATCACCTATACCTTAAAAAGGACTTTCTCTACTTCCTACTAGTCTTACTCGCACATTGTAAGATAAACCTCTCTGGTTCACTACCGTTATGTCATATCTCGCCCTAAAGAAAAATGAGTCCTCTATTAAACCAAGAAGCAAAAAATCCTAAATGACCTTCACAATAAAACTAAAAGGTCTACTTTTAGGCTTTCACATTTTTTGATTCTGGCGATTTGGGAAAACGTCTAGATAGTAGGGTGAGTATCCACCCTCCTCTACCCTCCTCTAGTCCTAGTAGCTATACAGGTTTGACTTGTATATTCTGTTGGTATAGCGGTTGGAAGATAGATACAGCTTTGCCTTTACCCATGGGAGCAATCAAAATACAAAAAAACTCTTGGATTTCCGCCCAATCCATGAATACCAGCACAGAACCAAGCAGCAGAAGCCGATACAGTGTTCTTCGATCATAGACAAAGGTATTAATACCGGTGAACCGTTCGTGGGAAATCACTTTGATGTTACTTTATGGGTTTACAAAGCTCTCCATTCCTTTTTATCTATATAAATAATGTTAATATTTAAGCCTTAAAGACCTTGATGCTATTACAACAATCCTTTTTTAAAGAGAGATAAAGTACATCTTTCCCAACCCGACTACTTCTAGGATATTAGCATATCTCCAAAGATATTCACATCCTATAAGAGACCAGTTGAGTTCCACATACAGAACACTCAGACACCCTCATCTAGTCCTCAAATGAACCCTACAGAAGCTAAGGCCTTTACTTCATTCAAAACGAAGATACTTAAAGCTCAATATTATTACCTATACGGAATTATCATCACCACCCCAGTCGTATACATTCAGAAATTCAACCCGAGATATACCATTCACCACACACAAATCTAGACCACTAATATTAACGAGGCAGTCTATTCCTTCTTATGTCTAAGAATAACTTATGCATCCCGCGGCCGGAACCCTCCCCCCCCCGGATAAAGTATTACCCTAAATCCCTATACTGACTACAGTATTCCCGCCGGGCATGCGGGTATACCCCCCTCCCAATGAGCAGAACCCCCGACCTACATCCAAAAAACGTGGTTAAAATACCGATACACCAAACCAAACCAGTGGCATTATGAGAAGATCTCAAAAAAAAAAAAAGCTATATTAATATATTAACCTACTACCTCAAGGCTCTAGGTCGCTGAGAACACTACAAGCCTATAATCTACTAGTGATAGAATAAATTCTAGTTAACCAAAAAAACCAATCGGTACCACTCCCGGTTCCTATCACTCAAAAACCCTAATCCCCCCCCCCCACTCTTCTCTTATCATATACATACACCGGAGACAGCCGAAGGACAGATCAACCTTTAACTAACCTACTACCTAAATAGGAACTGCCAGATCAGTCGTGCATACATGCATGGATAGATCGATAATGCCAAGATTTATCTATCTACCTACATACATATCTGGAAAGAAAGAAAATTTTATTTGATAGGTTTCATTCCCTAACCGAAGGTGCATGATGTGACTATAATGATAAAAGTGACAAAAAAAACTTACTATGGGAGAACGTATCCTAAAGTCTTTTGAATAAAGTATTAGAGATTAATATTTTCCTTAACTATGTTTTGAGTAGAGTTGATTTTTATAAAACTTAAATGTAGTTATACACTAAGTACTATCGTATGAATTACCGGTAACTTTTGATTTTAAGGTGAAGAGGTGTTAATGGGAGATTGGGGTTTTCATAGATATTGCAAGGTTATTTGTGGAAGTTATTTATACTAGATTACTGAGGTTCTGGGTGGGTATGTATGTAGGCTCAATTTTGGAACCATGTTCTCTGTTTACCTTCTCATCCCGAGTGATAATCCGTGCCGTAGCTCCTAATTAATGTGATTGACCATCTCGCTCTGTCCAATACAATTAATTGCTATTATACACCACTAATACCGATACACCTCATATCCAGGTTTCGTTTCCAATACCCCACTAATGTACTACCCACCATCCACATAAACCCAACCCAACCCAAAAGAAAACATTCAAACAATATCCCATACTTCATAACCCATTATTCTACGCAACTCCACTAATCAGCTGCACACTGACCTCCCATCTTACCCCCTTACCCGCACCATATCCACCCCCCAAGCGTTCCCTCACCAGTCTTGCTACTCTCTCTCTCAGCCTTGCCTCACCGCTCTCTCCCACAGCACCCGCTGCCAACCCTAGCTTAAGGTTCGCCATACAAAGCCCATGATGAACCTGCCAAAATCTCGCCTCAGTAACCCCAGTCACAGCCACGTCTTCTTCAATCTCCCTAACAACATCCACAACCCCATCGCCACCATAACTCATGAGCAGCATCCCACCAAGCACCTTGACAAGTCTCACACCAATAAATATCATACTTAACGACATGCTCAACGCCAAACCCCGATCAAGCAGGGACGAAAAATGTATACTCGTCAATGGAATAAGTAGTAGGGTGAACGACGCTAGCACCGTCAAAAAATGACTCGGATTACTCAAAATTGATGGCAGATGCGAAAGCGTCGCGAACCTCATCGCCTTCCCAATCCTCGCATGGTTCTTCAGCAGTATCCCCGAAATAACTGTACTCGCTAGCGCAGCTAACGCAGCAATATCCACAGACCCCGGCGAGACACGAACAGCATGCATATGAGCCTCATGAATATGAACCTCCCCGGTACCGTCGTGAGTAGCAGGCTCATACAAGCCCTCAACAAGATGCTCGGCAGTATGAGAGATAATGTCAAATCCCATAAACAGCAATAAAACCGCCATTGCGAACCCCGCCAAAACCTCAGCCCTCTCGAGGCCAAAGGGATGTCGGATGCTGCTACGTTTCCAGACTTCAAAATTGGAGAGGACGTCAACAACGACACAGACAGAGGCACCGAGAGCATCAAACACTATCAGGTGGGATAATGCCGTGACAGCAAGGGATCCAGCAGCGGAATAGAGCGTGAGTGCTGCTACGGACAAGTGGCAGAAGCACCATAGGAGGCGAGTACGTTGTTCGGATGATATTGACCGGAGGAGTTCCTTCCATGTTGGGACTGGGAGGGATGCAGGAAGTGCAAGAGGCGCGCGAACGGGGGGCTCTAAGAAGATCTGGTGCGATATAGAAGAATGCTTGTATCTATGGCCTCGTCGTTGGTTCTACCACAATGTTAGAAACTGGGGGTTTTTTAATAATGAGAGAGAGAGAGAGAGAGAGAGAGAGATCATACAGGTTTTCCGACAGGTGGACTCTTTGCTGCTACCATGGGTTGGAAGTTGAACGGTCCCCCACGTCTTGCACTGCCATTGTTGAGAGATGATGTCGGAGGTGTCGATCGCTCAGGGGATGCAGAGACTGAATAGTTTGGTGGGAAAATATCGTCTGCTGGAGGGGACAATGCTGATGCATCGAACGATGACGCCCGTGGTGTAGGGAGACCCTCTATTCCGAGACCTGCAGAAAAGCTATTGTGTCGGAACCCGGCATCAGTGTCTGTGTCCGGGGTTGGGGGGGCGATAATGGGCGGTGCAGGAATAGGGATTGGCTGAGAAGCCATCGTGGGTGGTAGGTCTAACGAAGACTCGAGCTGCTGAGGACAAGAGGAGAAGTAGAAGTAGTCTTAGAGGGAGAAGGGAGGGGGAGGGGATGTAGGGAGGGGGAGGGGATGTAGGGAGGGGTATATACTTGTTGGGGGGATGGATGTGGTGTTTATCTTTCATTTATTGTTTGTACCACCTTCTCCTGAAGACGATCGCCGCCAAACCCGATTTGGACAAGATCAGGAACATGAGCACCTGCCAGAGATGCACGACAAAAGGTACCAGGAACCTATCTATTTTGTACACTATCTTGTGTTGTTCTAAGAAAGCTGTTTTGGATCCTATAAGTCTAAGTGTGGCCTGAAGGATTTTCTTTCTTTTTTGACTAGAAACACAAAGTTTGGACGAAATGTCACGTGAATGTCATGTTTTCTACATGAGATATCACTCGATGTATCCTTGGTTACTAAATTATTTTTCTTGATTAAATTTATATTTGCTTAATTGTTTTTTTAAAGATCTCTTTGGTGTTTATTTTTCATAAGTATTTATGCGAAGAAAAAAGCAACCCATTACACCAAGAAAATAACCCCATCAAAACAGCCCACGACAACTACAGTCCAAGAAAACAAGGGAAGTAATAAGATAATAAAAAGTACCAAAAAGAAACATCAACTCAACCCTCAATAACATTCCAAATATACCCTTCCTCGCCCTTTTTCTTCTCCGGCCTAACCAAATTGAAACTATCCCTCTTCGGGTCCCCTACTCTATCCCTCGTCCACACACCCAAGTTCACCGGCTTGCACTTATTAAGTCTCGCATGCTCATCCCTCGCCCTCTTCAAATGATTCCAAATATCCACATCATTCGTCTCAATAGTCCTAGTCCCCTTCTTGCCCTTAACGCTAATCTGCCTAAGAAACGGATGCTGAAGCATATGTATCTCAAAGTCCTCCCTAGACCCAAAGTTCTCATCACAAACAGTACAGTTCACCACAATCCAATGCCCAGAATACTTCAAGTGCATGTTTAGAGCACGCTGTGTGTTGAACTCTTTCATACACTTCTTGCAATGGTCTCGGAACTGCTTAGTGTGTGCTGATGCGTGGTGCTGCTTCAACACCCCATAGGTAGGGAATCCTCGGTCGCATTCGTGGCAGTAGAACTTTAGCTTATGGGCTGGTGAGACCACGTGCTGGTCTAGAGCGTACTGGTCAACGAACTCTTTATCACACTTCTGGCAGCGGGGGTGTAGGATGTGTGTGGTGGTGGAGTGCTGGTCGAGAGCGTGCTGGTCGATGAAGCACTTGTCGCACTGTTCACAGCGGAACTTGATGTGTGCGGGGGGGGCCGTGAAGTGTATCTTGGGGTGGGGTTTGGGTGTGGTGGTGATCTGTTTTGGGGTGTTTATGAATGGGTTTAGAGTTTCCGGGTCATCTGAAAGCTCTGTGTCGGATTCATTGAAGCGGAACACGAGACCACCAGAGTGTGAACGAATGTGGTCGAATAGGAGTTTTCGGTCACGGAAGTATTTCCCGCAATTGAAGTCATCGCAGCGATATACCTCTGTGTGTCCTAGTGAATTGATATGGTCTGCTCGGGCCTTTTTGTTGACGAATTCGTCACGGGAACATACTGAACAATTGAAGGTTGTATAGCCCATATTTGTTAGTTGATGTGTGAGTGTATGGAGTGAAGGTGAAGGGTTTCTAGTACATACCCGTGCAATATATACCCAACAGCCAGAACTAAACACACGAAGTTTCTGGGGGCTGTGAATCTGAGAATGTTGAGGTTTCCAGCTGAGGGGTGACCTACCAACCGCTGTGGCGGTGTAATTAAGGCTCGGGCCGAGCCCCGCGTTTCGGGCTGTGAGATCCCACGATCTGCCCCTGAGACATGTGTTGGCGCCACACAAAGGCTTTTTATCCGCGGGGACAGCAACCCGTTTAAGCGCATGGTGTGTGTAGCGCCATTCTTTCCGTCTATTTTCTCCCCCTAAAGTAGTCCCCCCCATTACTATTACAGATTCTTGTTACAAATCAATGTTTCAATATATCTCATAGCCGCGGCAGTATTAGGCTTTGACGTCACTGTCGTTCTGCGCATGCCGCCTACAAACATGAGAATACGCGCGTCTCTCGCCGCAGCACGCTTCATAGGAATGGTGTCTAGGGGCTGTGTTGTCGCTGTATGTATCGGTAAGAAACCTTCAAATTAATCCGAACACTTGCACGTGGCAACTATAATTTGGATGTGAAACTACATGTATATATCCTCACACAGATTTTACTCTAAAACCATAATAGCTATAAGAAAAAACGATTTTATACATGAGGGACTCATAAGAGCTATAATGTTTATAATTCTAGCATTATCTTCAAGATAGGGCTTTTTAAGTTGGGGTTGTTGTGGTAGTTTTGTTGGTTTATAAGTACGCAAATATTTGGAATGTATAATATCATGTATTTGTGGGAACAGCGAAGAAACAAGTTGGGTTTTGATTAGAATACCACATCTACAAAGTTAGAGGAAGGTGTGTAGTTTATGTGGAGTAGATTTATGGTAGTAAGTAGTTGATCAATAGGAATTAAATGGCTTGTCAATACCATAGCTGGAAGGCTGTATGTATTTAATGAATTAAACAAAAAAAAAAAATGGCTTGTCACTTACAGACAGGGAGTAAAATAGAAAACTTCAAAGATATGTATTAGCACAACTACATGTATATAGTATACAAAGTGACCCATCAGGTCTCCCAGAATTAAGCATTAGAAACCCCATATATAGTTATAACGAAATATATGATACGAAAAAAACCCCGACTATAAACTTCCACACAGTATATATATTCCATCTAATCTAGTCCTCCAACCAGTAACCCCCAGCTCAATACGTAACCCCCCTCCCCCCAATATATGCTCTATATATACATAAACCCCCCCATGCCTCTTACTTCATACCTCTATGATTTCGATTCTCCCTCAGGTTCTTAAATTACATGAACCCCGTACCGACTCCAATCGTATGAGTAGGCTTTAGATCCCCCATATATTTTCTTAGTAGGTTTCACGAACTCCACAACAGCCCCACTATCAGGCATACACGTATAATATTCTACCAACTTACTAGGAACCATAGAATTTACAACACCCCCACTCTCAGGAATACAAGAAAACAAATCCCTCAACTCACTAGATGACATTTCCTTACGACCACCACCCAGTACAGAAACCCCACTAGAATGCGTAGAAATATAATGATCCTTCAAGTCCCGATACAATGAAAACACCTTATTGCACTTATAGCAATAGAAAGTGTTGCGATGACGCGTTGATAATATGTGCTGGTTAAGATGCCGATCAACAAAGTATATATTGCAACTCTTGCAAAACTTTGAACCAACCGTGGAGTTTCTCCAGTGGGTTTGAAGGGCATCCTTACTGACAAACCCCCTCTTGCACCCGTTACAGTGAGACCTAACGGGGGTTTCGTGGGATTTTAGATGTTGTTGTTTCGGGGGGTCTCGGGGACTGGGGAAGAAGTTCATGTTGTAGAGGTATTTAGGATGTACTGATGAGGTGTGATCCTTCAAGTCCTGTGAGGAGGAGAATCGACGGTCGCATTTATTGCAGTAATGGTACGTTGACGCATGAGCTGGTGAACGTAGGTGTTGGTTCAAAGCGTACCGGCCAACAAAGTCCTTCTTGCATTCACTACAACTGAATTTCGGTGGTGCATGTACGGGCGAATTTAGATGTCGATACAAGGCTCCAGTGTTATAAAACTCTTTATTACACTTATCGCAACTATATTTCTGTGCGTGTGCCGGTGAATTATGGAGGTGGATATATAGGCTATTATGGCTACTGAACTCCTTATCACACTTCTCGCAGTGATTGATGGGCGTGTGTCTCCGTGAGTTTGCGTAGTGGCTGCTTAGGGCTTCTTGGGTATAAAAGTATCTATCGCAGTCTCGGCAGTAGTAATCGGATGCGTGTCTCGGTGAGTTGTTGTAGTGACTGTCTAGGGCTTTTTGGGTACAGAAATATCTATCACAATAATCGCAGTAACGATCCGATATATGTTCTGTTGAGCTGTCAAAGTGGTTGTCTAGTGCCTTTTCGGTATTAAACTGTAGGTCGCACTCGTCGCAGTAGAAGTAGTACCCCCGCGCATGCATATGCCCGGATGAATCAAGGTGTTTCTTCAGAGCCTTTTTATTACTAAAGGTTCCACTACACTTGAAGCAACGAAAGACCATGGTAGGCATATATGTTCGATCAGAGAGGTTTCTGTTCGTGGACAACGGGAGGTTCGGAGTAAGTAGGTGTTGACTTTGCTAGAACTTTGTAGCCCCTCCATAGTGCGGGTATGTTCTACTTATTGTTTATCTTACACCATGTAACCAACAAAACAAAAAAAAAAAAAAGGAGGGGTAGGGCTTACAATATATCCATAGCGGTTACTTATCCAAAAAAGTTTTCTGGGAATGTTTCAGCGCTGGGGTTGTGTTCCCGCTCTGCTGACCATATCACCTGTCTTCGTAACAGAAACACACACCCTTGGCATTAATGCTGAAATTACGTGGCTAAATACAGAGGTATCTGGTGTGACAGGAATTTCTAATTACATCGAGTAAAGATTAGAAACTCTTTAAAAGGGACCGGCTTCAAGCCTCTTCAGTAGTAAAGTTATTCACACCTATATTATTATGTAAAGGTTTCACATTTAACGTACAAACGCAATCGGTCGTTACACACTCCCATCGACCCTGATGGCGTTCAACACACACTATAGTTGTGTCTGGCTTGTTATAAGATAAGACCCTTACTATAGCCTTGGATGTAACAGTAGAAGTATATGTATCTTCGGTATTTGTTAGTACAACGCTCGTAGAATTACTTGGGAACAGCTAGAGTACGTGCATAAACAATATCCAAATGTTACGAGGAGTATTAGATCAAGTGGTCGTTGGACATGGACCAATCAGATGACCGAGGATCTCCCGTGCCAAGTACATAGCGTAATACCCGGGGCCAAATAAACCCAGCAGATAAATACTGTAAACACAACAACCTACAGGGGTTTTGAGCCAATACCTAGATTTCTTGGCGGTTCCGTGCTTGAATGTACATACTAGTATAATCGCTACCAGCGCATAACGAATTACCAAGCAGGTCTAAATAAAAATACTTAATATTAAATAAAGTCTCGTCACGAGTCAAGTTCTATTCGACCCCTTAATTCGACATTGGGCCAAGTAAGCCACTGATATCTAACTTATGACTAATTACAACCGGGCAACAAAACACACAAGTATTGAGCCGGAGACAAGCCCTATACACCAAGATATAAATAGGAAATGAGGAAATATAAAAAAGGGGCTAGATAAGCCCTAATAGAATATATATCCAGAGATATTGTGCTGAAAAATCCCCTTATCCCTCATACCTACCCCATACTCACGATATATCACACCACCCCAGAACTTTTCAACATGGAAACCATATGATCAACGTAGTGCATCACCAACGGATCCCGATCATCAAAGCTCGCGCTGCACTGTTTACAGCTAAACACAAGAGCATGTCCAGAAGTCTTTGAGTGTTTTTCCAACTCCCGCTGGGTTCCATACTCCTTTTTACACTTCTTGCAACGAAACCCATTGGTATGTGTGACTGAATGATGCTCTTCCAATACCTCATACGTCGCGAACCCCTTATCACAATCATGGCAGTAGAATGTGACTAGGTGAGCTGGAGAGACTACGTGCTGGTCAAGGGCGTACTGGTCGCTAAAGTATTTATCACACTTTTTGCAAAAGAACTTTATGGTATGGGCCGAATTGCGGTGCTGCTCGAGGACCTGCTTGTTGATAAAACATTTCAGACACTCGTCGCAGCGGAACCTGGTGGTGTGTACGGGTGACTTCAGGTGCCGGGTTAGCGCATCCTGGCTTGTGAAGTTCGTATCACAATTCTCACAGCGGTGCTGAGGATGTGATACTGAGCGGTGGAGCTCTAGGGCACTGAGTTGAGCGAAACAAAGATTGCAATCTTTGCAGCGGTGTTGTGGCATGTGAGTTGATGAACGCAGATGTTGATCCAAGGCTTGTTGGTTAACGAACCCTCTATCGCATTTACTACAGAAATATTTCGGATGTTTGGACGAATAGACCAGATGGTTGGCTAGAGCTTCCTGGCTGCCAAAGTCTTTTACACATTTATCGCAGTGATATTTTGGAGCATGTACGGACGAGTCGAGATGGCTGTCTAAGGCTTGCTGGTGAACAAAATCCCTTTCACACTTATCGCAGCGGTACTTTGGTGCATGTCTAGGTGAGTTCATATGGCTATCCAGGCCCTGCTGACTACCAAACTCCTTCTCACATTCATCGCAGTAGTACCTTGGTGCATGTATAGACGAATTAAGGTGTTGGTCTAAAGCTTGCTGGTTGACAAAGTCTCTGTCGCAGTCATCACAGGTATACTTTGGTGCGTGTATAGATGAATTGAGGTGATTATCCAGAGCTTGCTGGTTAACAAACTCCCTCTCGCAATCGCCGCAGTAGTACTCCGGTTCATGTGCGGACGAGTTCAAGTGTTGGTCCAGGGCATGCTGATTAACAAATTCCCTCTCGCAATCGTCGCAATAGTACTTCGGAGCATGTCTGGGAGAATTGAGATGACTGTCTAGAGCTTGTTGGCTACCAAACTCTTTATCACACTCATTGCAGTAGTAGTCCGGATCATGTATTGACGAGTCCAAGTGTTGATCTAGGGCTTGTTGATTAACAAACTCCCTCTCGCAATCGTCGCAATAGTATCTCGGGGCATGTATGGACGAGTTGAGATGGTTGTTTAGAGCCTGCTGACTACAAAATGCCCGATCACACGCCCCGCAGTATGGATCCAAGGTGAACATCGGAAGAAAGATAGGCGTAGTGCGTATATTTCTAGCCTGGTGTTTGTGGAAAGTCCTAAGGTACGAGTGCAGATGGTACTTCTTGATTAACTGGATTTATTGTCAAGGCGATGAGGCGAGAAACCCCCCCAGTGTTAAATGTTATATGTAACGGTCTGCTGTACTGCCCTGTGCATGTGTAAGCCATAGCCTTGGCATTCAGGCCTACCATTCTTATTTCGCAGGCTGAAATACAGCCACCTGTGGGGTTCCTAACAAGTAGTACAGAGGCTGTATTGTAATCAGGGGCGCTAATGCAGGGCGGCGGCGGTGGTGCAACTCTGCTCGAGATATTCAGGTTGTTTATATGTAGTCGGCAAACCCAGTTAAAATTCTTATGTTATACATAATCACTTTTGTGGGCAGGACGCGGACAACAATAGTAGATAATAATATACAGGACGAAACAATTCAATATTATATCCTATCCACATAGAGAAACAGAAGCCTAAAAAGAAATATACCGATACCTGATAGGTTCAAAACATAGTTATAGAGAGAGAGTAACCGGATACGGTTAAAGCTCTATTACCATATAATCTAATTAAATCCAACCCCGTACCGAGCTACCCTGTTCTGGACATCAGTTCTCCCCCCCCCTAATATATTTAATTAGATTACACAGTATACTTCGGAATACTTCCTCTATATCTATTAACTATCCTCTTTTGTAAGCATGCACTAGCTTCAGAGCATAATAATGGACTCTCAAGTAACTAGTTGCTACATAAAGGTGTTTTTTTAATGGCGTGTAGAAGATAGTTCGTATATAGGGCGAGCTAATCTACATCTATTAAGCCTCCTCTTGACTCCCTACCAAGTTTTTAGGAGGGGCCACTCTATAGTATTGTACGGCCGTGTTCAAAAAATCCTCGGAGCCCCCGCTATGGGGACGGCAAAAAGAGTTCGCTCACCTAGTAAACTACTTCTCCCGGGATTCGAACCGCAGATCTCTGAGCCAAGTTCATAATCAGTTGTCTTTCCCTACCGGTAGGCCAATTGACCACCGGATATTATTTGTTGGAACCCAGCCCACATGAAACGACCATCATTGCTACATATGGGGGCTCCAGGAGTTAGACCACATTGGTATGAGCTTATGGGATACTACACTACCGGTATTTTGTGATGTTGGCTGACAGGACTTACTAGTGGGGGATCAACATCACGTCACTTGGTAAGGCAAAGGGCACCTAAATTAATGATTTTCTTGGACACGGCTGTAGGTAGATTAAATATCTCCTTAGCAACTTAGGAATCTCTCAAACAGTATATAGATGATCTTTATGTATAATATAACAAATAAAATCCAGGTCTATTGTCTACCACCACTCTAATAGTCTATCGGCTTATCGCTCTAATAATCTAAAACAGTTCTAAATCTAGCTAGTGCCCTTCTAATAGTTCGTCAACACTCTAATAAAATTACATCTACTGCGCTACCTGACGTTCTGGTAGGTTCTTGCCACCTCTCTGAACATAATCTATCATCATCTGTGACTCGTCATGACTGTAGTTGTGATACTCATCGCCATCACCATGCTTATAAAAGAGATCCATCACCTCCAGTGACTCCAGCTGGAGGTGCTCCTTCATAAATCGCATTACATTATTCCAGCAGCCTGTGAGCAATAGTCCACTGACGATCAACACAGTTTTCAGCGTCGCCTTGTGTCTTTCCAAAAAGGAGATGAGCTCGTGCTCGTGCATTTCGATAGTCCACAATTCAAGCTTTCGCAGGCGAGTCCAGACTTGCTCCTCGCCGAATATATGTGGAAAGAGGTATGAGTCGCTTAGTGAAGCTTTGCCGAAGCCGAGACATAGCTCCTCGAGGCGTTCTGCTGGCGCTAGTACGTTCAATAGGGGACTGCGCTTAAAGTTGTCTATTGCCTCCTGGGAATCAATCCCAAAATGAAGCTCCATAGTGCGACAATCCTGAAGGACGACAGCCGCGCGCTTCAAAAGTTCTGTATTTTCGAAAACAGACTGATCGACGATTTCCTCAGTGTCCATTCCCGTCATTTTGAACGAAGTGAGCTTAGTCCCCGCATAATAAGCAGCGTCTATTAACGATGCGAAACCACGAAGGTAGTCTTTTTCCGCGCCGTGGGACCCGTGAAAATCTTCACGAGGCTCAAACTCGTATGCATCTATTCCGCGATATGAGTATTGGCGCTCCATGGCCAAAGGTGCGTCATGAACCATCTGAATAGCCTCAAGTCGGGGAAACTCTAGGAAGGCTGTTGAGAGCATCAGAGTGTGATCCGGCGACGTCTGGAAATCGTACCAGCCATCGATAGTGGACTTGAAAATTTCCTGAGCCCTTGCTACTTCCATCACATCACTCGGGGGGGAGATATTCTCCATACGAAGTTGCTCGTTGAACTCTCCCCAGATCATGTAGTTTGGCTCATCAATCCCGAAGATCAGATTCCTGACATGGCGCGCTAAGTCAGGTCGCTGAGATATAGCAACAAGACGAGATGTGCTGAGCTTGGTAGGCTTCAAAGGGACTGTTCGGAAAAGGAACTCCTTTGAAAGCTCTGCAAGCGAGCGCTGTACTAATCTGAAGCTTGCAAGGTCTGCTTTCGAGTCGAAATGACAGAGGATTTCCCGGACGATTTCAGGGCTGAGTTTTTCCATTGTGTATTACCGACGCCACCCGTTGAGATTTTCAGGGGATGATAATGTGCTATTATGATCGTCAGAGCAAGTTCAACTTAAGGGATAAAATGCGTAAACAAACTTCTTTGATGCGCAAATCTTAACTAGAAGACACAGAGTTGTGATAACTTTGTAAACAAATTGCGATGACTCGAAAGCGAAGGGAAGCCAAGATTTGCCTTTTTTTCTCTGAAACCCTTAAACGTTAAAGCTGAAGCTTATTAGCTTTTATCCTGAAGGTTCGGGAAGGTATAGGTACTTACCTATGTGTTTTTAAAGAATAAGTGACTTGTGTCGCGTGCGTAGGTAAGGGAATAAAACAATCAGTTATGAAGAGACTTAGGAACAAGGAGCACATGCTCGGTGAGGCCACGGTTAGTTTTCTCTTCCCTTTTTTTCTTTTTCCTTCCCTTTTTTTTCTTCTTTGGCTGCGCTGGCTGCAAGGGGAAGAAATATCGAGGGCCAATCGCAGCCCCACCAAATTATTTTTGCTTCGGCGCATATCGGGCTTAGTCGAGTGGGGGTTTCGCCCAGAGATGGAGTCGATAGATATGAGGGCCGTAAGTGGTAGGGCAAACAACATGCAGGGGGGGCAAGGTAAGCCTCATACAAAGAAGGATAAAAGAAAATTTTACGTGCAAAACCCTGACCCTATTATCACGTGCATATGCATCACGTGTATACAATCATAACCTCTCACTCGCTTTATCTCTAAGGAAATACTAGAAAGGTATAAACAGTCAGATATTCATTCTTGAACGGCTTAACCTTACTAGATAATTTTCCTAATTTATTTTCATCCAATTTTTGTATGCAGTGGGCCTGCTTCTTCGTGCAACTACATGTACTTGTCTCATATGGCTATATTACTGTACTAGGAATTCTCCATACTAGATTTATCCCGTGGGGCTTTAGCCTTTTACCGGTAATATCATAATATCATTGGTGTAGATGGTACTGTTCCTAGATGAGGAAATGAGAATAAGTATAGTACTATGACTTTTGAGTGGTGTAGTACCCTTTGGAAGCTTTCCTTACATATAGCTATTAGTGCCCTTTTTGACAGGACTAAATATTTGATATTTAGTTCTAGACTCTAATATCCTCTAGCTTCTAGACTATAATATAATTTGTCAGTCTAAGAACTGGAGGTAGATAACTATACATGTGATTATAAGATTGTATAGGTAAATTTATAGTGACTAGTAAAAAAATTAACTTAATTATCTCTTATGTTGACCATGTACTTATTAGCTACTGATTTGGTATTTTACTGCGCCCCGTGTTTTTGCGATATAGTACGCACTCGCTATGTCCTTAATCCTTCTCAGTTGTTAAAATTTAACGGCATAAAGGGATAATATTATCGGCCTAATAAGGGATACTAGGTAGATAGATCAAATAATTTTACTATAGACCTGGAGTGGCCTTAAAATGGTGCAAACCGGGGTTGCTTATAGCTCGGTGAATTTTTTATAGGGTTTCCCCCTAGCCATGGCTCTCACAATTTTACCCATAGTACTAATAATATAGTCTCTATAGCAGCATAATTAATTTTATGGGCGAGGTGGTGGTGTAGGTAAGATTTGGTAGCGTGGCAAACAAGGTTTTTGGATAAAGCTAGCCGGAAAGTTAATATAAAAATTTAATTTAAGATGGGTGTGTAGTAGGATTCGGTCTAGACCGTGTTTCCTAAGGGGGGGTGCCGATTCAACGGGCCGGAAATTCCCAGATTCAAACTCGGGTAGAAGGGATGTATATACCGACCCTCCTTGCTTACATCACAACAACCGAGTGATATTTCATGTAGTAGATACACCTACAAAAATCATACGATACGATCCAAGTGCCAAAAAGGATCCTCCAGAAGCTAATTCCTGCTTTCACTGACCTTCGTATAAACCCTAATAATTATAGATCCTCTCTCGGCTAATCGCCACCCTTGTCGTTTTAAGGGTTAGGGTAAATAGTATACACTTCAGCCGCATACCCGTATCCAGCCATACTAATAAACATGACGTCGGTAACCGTCATCGCTGACCTCACACTGATCTTCCCCACACCCAGCACCACCGCTCTACAGCTTGTAAAATAAACAAGACTTATTTGGTTCCCGGGTATTAAATTTCCTTTTTAATCTTTGTAAAAGCTCGTGCGGAAGCCAATAGATTGCGAGATTGAGCTGATACTAATCGTAATTGCTTACTAGGCTCTGATGGAAAACAGCAGCTCATGGGTATCTATCTATTCTCAGACCTGCCAGAAAACTTCCAAATGACTTGTATTTTATTGTGGTGTTGAGGGCGGGTGGATTTGAGGTCATAGCTCTATAATATTATCGACATGGGTTTTATTCGTTTACCGGCCTTGTTCTTGGGCCTGCACTCCCTACCCTTACTGGAATTCCATACTCTTGCCGTGACGCCGGAAAATCCTGTATAGAAAAAGAGGTGCGTGATCTCAGAAAGGAATTGAAATCAAGCAACCGGCAGACCGTTACGTAGCTACCATCTAGAGTATTGGGGATTATTTATACCCACCCTTTGTGCCGTACCTCTCACTCCAATCCATTCACCATCTACTACTACACGATACAACAAAGCAAAGACATCATCCACACCCAGTAAAATACTCTCCAAGACCTAAATCAATAAATCAATAAATCAATAAATCAATAATCATGGAATCAGTATACAGCGCTGCCAATGCCGCTAGCAGAGCCCTCTTCGGCGAAGGCAATACAAACACCCAACAAAACCGCAACCCGAACTCAGTGACCACAGACAACGAGCGTCCTTCACACGAGACAAACCCGTTCCGTCAAACCGCCGAGAATGACAACAACCCATTCCGTCATTCAGACACAACCTCTACAACAAAGCCGTACGACTCTAGCTCTGCTGGGTTTGGCTCACAACACACTGCTACTTCAGGTAGCAACTTCGATAAACCCCTACCGAATAAGCCCACTACCGGAAACTATGATACTGGGGTCGGGTCTCTTGAAAAATCCGCCGAGAGGTCTTATGACCAACCTTCAAGCAATGACTTCGACAAAAAATCCACCGCAGATACGTATGGACAACACTCGATTGGTTCTAATAATCCTACTAGTGACTTTGATAAGCCTATTACTACTACCAGCACCTTCAAGAAGAGTTCAGTTGGTGATTTGAACAAGGATGGTACCCGACATGAGATTAGTGATCTCAGTAACCTGGATACAAGCACTCCTGATAATAGCAACCCTACCATCAGCAGTATCAACAAGGATAACTCTTCTGATAAACCGTTCACTAGCCGTTTCTCCGAGGACACCACCTCTACAACCCACCATACTTTTCCAGTAAGCCTCAATAAGCCGTCCACAACCAGTTATGGTGAGAGGGAGCACATGAATGACCCATCCCACTTTGATAAGCCTGATAACCACTCCTTTGACGCACACCCCACCCCCTCTCATGGAGCTGGTGTGTTCACTTCAGGCGTTGGTGCATCTCATGAGCACCATGCACCAAGCAGCACCGACTTTTCCAAATCTGCCACTGATAAGTCGAAGGACCGTGACCATGATAACACACATGAGCACACACTCCATCACTCAGGCGCCAATATCAGAGGACCCACTATCCAACCGCTTGTAGATCCTAACCCAGCCACCTCTACCTCCGGCATCTCTTCAGACAACAAGCCTTCCTCATCTAACAACCCGGCCTCTACAACAGGCACGGCAGACCACGGCACCTCAAACAGCGGTCTTGAAACCTCTAATGCTGCTCTGAAATCCGTTACTGGTGCTTCTGGGGATGGACCTGGTGCAGCAGTTGAGCCGAGTGTTAGTGCCCATCCTGGCCACGCACAGCAGCAGACTCCAAAGCATCAAGGTGCCGATAGACCACTTGAGGACCCATCCTCAGATGGACCCAATACTAGTGTAAAGGAGAAAGAGGGTGGCCCCAAACCACTAAATGAGCACAATCAGAGCCATACTAGTGATAGTAAGGGGACTGGAGAACTTTACGAGAAGTCTACTGGTGTAGCTGCAGAGGGTGGTGATTTTGATGCAAGCCGACCAGGTGCCGGTAGAGAGGCTGAGTACGTTCTTACCCACACGAGTAATAGCCCTTAAAGATGAGTTAATACTAATATGTGTGACAGCCGTCTACTCGACCAGAAAGGAATTCACCATGGTGCAGACCTGAAGCCTGATACCACTGACATCACTGCTGGCCACTCCAAGCTCCTCGGTGGTCACAAGGACAAGGGTAGTCATTCACCAGATAAGTCTGTTCAAGATCACTCTGTGGCCGAGAACACTACAAGCTCGCACGGAAAGACTGCTGAAGCTTCTCATGATACCACTACCGCTGATGCAGGCCATAAAGGATTAACCGAGAGGATTAAGGGTGAGTTCACTGCGATATTCTTTCCAATTTTTTTATTGGATATGTACTGATTCAGGTGTTAGAGAAACTCCACCTTGGTCATCACTAGATGTACCACGGGTTAATTATATTAGTTCATAACGATTTAGCCTTGGTTTCTGTTTTTTTGCTACTATGTTGCTAGCCTTTTTCTTCTTAGCTACTGTCCGGATGGATGAGTCATGTATTATTAAGTATGAATGGAATATGCCATAATGTGAAACATTTCGAGATATTAAGACCGAGTATCCCTTTTTAGTTGTGTTCCTATTAGGTCTCCTTTGTGATATCCTAAAGTAGATGTGTTCCCTATTTGGAACTAGACCTAGGACACCAAAGGACGTATAGAAATAGGTAAATTTGTATTAGAACCCGATACTCTCTATTAGTCTAGTGTAATGAGTATAGATTGATAAAATATATAGCCCACCGTTAATAGTGGTGTTGCCAAACATAGACTATCTCATCTCCATTAGAAATAATACATACATAAACCTTTACCTAGTGGAGATATATGGGCGCTAGTGGGGTTTGGTGGGGTGAAAAACAAAAGGGAGTTCCTCCACCCTCCCTGCCGGGAGTAACAACTGCTGGGAAGATGGAGTACTCTCGCGGTGACTAAAGTTCGAACGCCGGACCTCGGGGACCTGGGGACAAGCTCTTATACATTATACATACCTCTTATACCGTTAGACGAGCTTGCCCCCGATGTTATGTGTTGATTCTTTGTAGTTTTAAGGATTCCGTCCGGCTAGAATAGCCAGTGGGTATCCTATTTCTGTGACTAGTGATAGATAAATAGCTAAGTAAAATAAGGCATAAGTTTAAACCTAACAATATATTAATTGTACAGTCAGTATGCAGAAATGTTCGTGATGAGACAAGTCTCAAACCGCGAGATATGTCTCAGAAAAAGAACTCAGCGATATTAATTCAAGCTAGAAAATTCGCTGAAAAACAGGCACCATCAACTAAATACTGAAAATGATAGTTGAGGTAGATGAGATTCTGTAGAATCAAAAAGTAATTTAAACTAGTCGATTATTTTTAATGAACTTTAGCAAATATGATCAACCCCATGGTCATAAACTGCTTGTGCCCTCTGAGACCTGTTTCGTCACGAAAATTTCTGCGCACTGACTATAGCTTTACTTTAGAACTTAAACGGTATTTCCCTGAAGTCTCAGATCAGCTTAGCTAACTAAGGCAGTATAAAACTTTCTAGGATACATGTAAAATTTTTTTATTATCATAAAAGTTTCTATGATAATAGCTATTAATCTAGACCCTTTGGAGTTGTTTAGAAAATCGAGTGTTTACTCTAAGTCTGTGGACCGAGTGATATATTATGTATATATTACCCACTAAGATCAATTACCCGGCCCCATCATCCGGGTAACTCTATACAGCTCCCAACATCCAATGTACCACTCACCATAAGCTCTCGATAGCTCCAGCCCACGAAGCCCGCCCACCCCACCCTCACGATGACCGACCACCGCTCTGAAGCAGCCCTCCTAAAACACTATCGCCTCCAAGATCCATTCCCAGAGACCTGGTCGGACCCAATAGAGGACCTTCAAATCCAACAACGCAAGCAATTCCGCGCCTCGACAACGCGCTACAGTATCTTGCAAGAAGAAGGAATCTCTGCATCTATCAAGGGTCTTGTTGGCGGCGATCCATATGGTGGATTTGTACCGGAAGATGAACCTGATCCATTGGGGAGTACCAATTCGGTGGTTAAGTTACTGAGAGACAGGGGGTTACCAGTGGAAGAGAACACACGGTTGCGTAGGTGTTAACTTTATTCTAAGCTATATGTGGCTTGGGGGGAGGGGCTGATATAATAAGATACGGATAGGAAACCGGTACTTAATCTCTAGTAAAACGTTCTCACCTACTGCTTTCCTACGAGATGTCCATGCTTCTACTCCATCCCCGGAGCTCCAACGCGGCCTGAATCTTCTCTCCACATCTATCGCACAGAAATCTGGTTCTTTGAAACTTCTCGTTGAATCGAACTTTGACCGGTTTGTGGCAGCGAAGGGGACAATTGAGGGTGTCTACAAGGAAATGAAATCAAACTCCTTCCTTGACAAGGACAAAGAAAGCGAATACGGAGTTGGGAAGATCAGGACCTACCTCAATGATGCAGAGACGAAAGCAGACGATGTTTTCGGACCTGTAATGAAAGGCCGTGGGCGGGAAGAAGAACTACGGACATTGTTGGGTGTTGTGGAAAAACATCGAGATATTCTAGAGATTCCTGGACTGCTGAATGATTGTATTAAGCGAAAGGATTACGAATCGCTCATTGATGAGTACCAAAAGGCGAGGAGGGCACTTATGGATGCCCGTGCGCTTGTGCCTATCGAACCAGTAGCAATATCGGCAAATTTCAAGGAGGAGCATATTCACCAGTTAATTATTGCCGAGAAGATGTGGATTGAAGTTACATTTGCAATTGAGGAGTTTAAGAGAGATACATGGAAGAAACTGGCAGAATGTAAGACGGAAGATAACTCACATATGGAACTTATTGGAATACTTTTGGAGTTGGGTGTGGAGGATAATCCAATTTGGGTGTGGTTGTTGAGCCGGTACGAGTACTTGAAGAATAGGATCACTACTGTTTTTGAGAGATCAAGGGTCGAGATTGAAGGTTGGTTCAATTATCTGCATAACACTTATGGGCGATCACTCATATTATTATTTTTCAGTCTTACGTCGGAAGGTTGCCACAGCACCCCCGCCATCTTTCAAAGCAATAGCTCATCACCTCCGATCACCTACCCGGCGCATTCAACCGGACTCCCAGAAACAACTTGATACAACCCGTACTATCTCCCTTTGGGAGCTTATTCACTCCTCTCTCGCAGCCCTTCTAGATCCTTCGACGGGCATGCTTGGTGAACTTCTCAGCTTCTGGAAAACCGCTCAGTCATTCATTGATGGCGACAATCTCTTGCCTGTTGGTATAGATGATCAGTCTCGTAAGCACCATCGTCTTGAGGAGCAAAATATTCGCATGCTCCGCGAAGGCACTGTTGAAATTGTTGCGTTGATAAGAGACTGTGTGATTGCTTTCTTTCAAGAGCCACCTGTGGATGATGTATCTACTATGTATTCTCCAGTTCCAGCAACCCCAGTCACAGACGGATCGGATGTACCCCCGAGCCCGCAACTACCACAGATTCTCAAAGCGACGGTTCCACAAAAAAAAGAAGGGGAAGAAGGATATGCCTTCTTTCCACCTGGTGCAAACTCTCTAGGTGGGGTTCACTTCATGGGGAAGATAATGGTACTCGTTGGAAATGCCGCAATAGCAATGGCCGATATGGCAGGCAAACTAGGTAAAGACGGCATAGCCGATAAACTCAAAGTCATGGTAGCAGGCGGACGGGAACGTGCAGTGGTTGCTGTCTGTAGTAGCTGGCTTAAAGACGCGCAGAACTGCCGCGTCCTTGAGGATTGGACACGCGCAATTGATAACCGTGATGTTACTAAGATGCCCGGCCTATTCCTTGCTTTTGAGCGTGACATTATTGGTGGAATGCAAGGGATGGTCTATCTTGATAAAGTCAAAAACTCAAATAGTGCTGTTATCCCACCTCCATCCACAAAACTGCTCACGCACGTAAGAGGGCAGTTTGTGAGGTCGCTTTATAAGAGTTTGCAAGGGATGGTAGAAAACGCAAAGAAACCGGTGAAGGATGAGGAGAGGGTTGAAGAGATGAATGAGCTTGCTAGTCCGGTTACTAGTGTTTCACCAGCAAACCTAACGGCGCACAGTGTGGATAGTGAGGATAAGAATGTGCGGATGTTGCTTACGTTGTCGAATCTACAGTTATTGAGGGCGGATGTGGTGCCAGAGTTGATATCTATGTTTGAGCAGGCGTTCTCGGTGAAGTTGACCGATGAATCTAAGGTAAAGCTCTTTCGTCTAAAACCCTACAACACCTCTAACGTACCGCTAGACGATTCGTGATGCACTTGGTCAAATAGACGCACAGTTATTCGAAGAGTATACTAAGCCCATAGTTGCCTCACTCACTAACACCATCACCACTGGCATCCTCGCACCCTCCTGGTCCCCGCCCCGCGGTAAGATTGCGACAGAGGTCCGCCCCTACATCTACGATGCCCTCCTTGCCCTCGTGCACGTACATTCTCAAGTAACCACCACCGCACCCTCACTTACCCACCCTATCTTATCTTATCTCCTCGAGCAAATTTCCAAAGAGCTACTTGAAGCATTCAAACAGCGCAAAAAGTTCACGCTTGGGGAGCTCTTACAAGCAACCCTAGATGTGGAGTTTGTGAACCAGACATTAAGCCAGTTTAACACTCCTCGAGCAAGCGAGTGGCAGCAAAAGATCTATGTAGAACTTGATAGAGGAAGTGACGCTGAAGCAAGGCAAGGGCTGCAGAAGGAGTTAGGAGAGATGAAGACTATTTTGAGTCAGCTGAGGAGATATTCTAGGGCAGAATTGTAAGTCTTCTTTATTACCTTGGGTTTGGAAGGTGTGCTAATCAGGTGCATGCAGTTTGTGTTTTAGGGCAAAGAAGTCGAGTTCGAGGAGACCTGCGGATAGTTAGATAATGGTGTATAATATAGATGAGGGCGACCATAAGTATTTGAGATAATTCTTTCCCGCCATTTATGTGGGGCGTATTGGGAGGCGCTTTTTCACCCTATGTTTTAGAACAAGTCGTTTTTAGTAGACAGGAACTGAAATTCATCAGCTGCTGGTTATGTTACTTCAATCTGAATTCAATATGGTCTATTAGGACTGATATGTATGAAGGGCCAAGCCCTTCGTTTTGTTGGAAGGACCTTCTTAAATAGGACTTTGGGGTAGTAGCATACAGGTATTATTCCTGACGACGGGGCGTATTAAGACAGTGGCACGAGTAATATCCCCAGGGTTAGGGTTTACCTCTGCCTATCCTCTCACTAGTCAAACCATATATATAGAGAAGCTATCCGCTCTTTGGAGAGCTTCCCTTTTAGTTAGTTAAGATACTAGAAGTTGACTTATAAACTCCGCTCAGTTCTCACACGTTTTGTCATCTAACATCGAGTGAGGATACATGATTAAAAATACAAGAGAAACGACAAAACACAGCTCCATAACGAAAGCTAATAATACCTCAAACGACTGAGAACTAAAAATAAATATGCAGCCGTGTCCAATAAATTCCCGGAGCTCCATAGCAACAGCAAAAGAGCTCATTCACCACCTAGCTAGTATCTCGGTTATCTCAGGGTCCTCGGCATGAACGTAGAGCGTTGCTGGGTGATCAAATCCCATTATGCCCAGTGGCTAACCAAGTCCTCAAAAATCCCGGGTCAAAACAAGGCTGATTACTATGCTAAGAAATTAAATATCATAGAGTATACCCGAGTCACACGAGCAACAGGTTAGAAGTATCACAAAAAGTAGAGAAGTACCGAACCCTTAATAGTCCAATGAACATTTCCCAAAGACTTTAGCACTTGGGTCAATTAACCATATATTTTCTTTCTTTTAAAAAAAAGAAAAAGAATATCGCTCCAAGTACGTAGCTAGAGCTATATATATGCAGTTATGATATCCACTTATTCTTGACAAAGTACAAAAAATCAAATGGCCCTAGCTACGGGTTATTGGAGCCATCTAGAGTACTGGCTACATACTTTATTTAGTTTCGCTTAACAAGCCTATCGAGACCCTAGAAGTAGGTCTTTATAGCCAGTTATTGGTCAAAAGCCTCGCAAATAACTACCATCGGCCATATGTGGATGTCATACGTGACACGGAACCCTCGTGTGGGATTGGATTCCGCTGAAACGAAAAGATAAATCTTTGAAGTGGTGGGCAGATTTGGCGAGGGGCATATGCAGAGCAAACGAGTTATGCAAGACATTCTTATTGTGTCAACCCGGGCATCCCTCCTATGCGCCAATGATGCACACAGTTGCTGTGTGTAAATGTCCATGCTAATGGTTGTAAATAGGGCTGATGATATCTCATATCTCAAATGCAAGTATGCCTTGCAGAACAGTGCACGGCTGCTGTGGAAATCAAACTCTAACGCAGTTGGCTGAGCGAGGCAACGAATAATATATACAAAAAAAAGTGCACAACCAACAAGACAAGATAGAGCTGAGAAATACGCATGTTGAGAAATGATGTCCTATTACATTAAATGACCCTCATGCAAAACCACTTTGGGAAACAGAACCACATAAGGTACATCTACATAGAAATCGAAGCCCTACACTCTATATAGTAAAATATATAGGAATAATTCAGTCCTATCTATAACTAAACAAATATTGTTCCTCAAAGTACCAGAGAACGGACCCTAGAAAGAATTAGAGCAGATACCTATATATATATAGTTTGGCAAGTTTTCTGGATGAATCTGATGGTAGCATAAAGATCCACTGACTTGTGTCACCCCGCTTCCCGCCTTGTCCCACGTGTGTAAGTGTAGTTTCCCGGATAAGTTTCTTACTTGAGAAAGATCTAGGAACTACAAAAGACATGCAGAAACGTGCAGCCTTGTTTCAGAATTCCAAGTCGATCATAGAATACACTGTAAATCGCAATGCTGTTTCAATAGGCTCATAGATCATTACTCTATTTATCAGCCTACCCCCAACCCACGATGAGGAGGTTAAGTTCAACATCCTGTAAAAGGCTATTATAGGATAACTTCCAATAGAAGAGAAAACCAGAACTACATACCATTGAGGAAGTTTTAGACAGTACTTATAGTACAGGGGTGGTAGGTAACAAGCATCGCCAAGAGCATAGCCCTGTACGCCAAGACCATGACAGGCAGATTTGGGTCAGCTGGAAACCTTCACAAACAAACCAAACCAAATCGGAAAAACTCCCGTTTCCTTGAATCTTGCCCAAGCTCCTTTTACGCAACCACAAAAGCAACCACAGTCCCTAAATTTTCATCAGATGGGTTACGGCTCTCTACCTGCCAACAAGCCGCGACAAGGCAGAAGGCTCCCACGGATTGATTCAAACATGGTTGCATCCCCTCGCTCATCGGAAGATGATGTCGAAGCAAATCTTCACAACATGACGAGTCCTAAGTCTCCTTCTTTCAGTGGTCACCGGCATTCAACTAGTGCGCGTTTTCGTCTACGACGAGCTGGCACCATCCTAGCGTCAACGAACTACCAACAAGAGCTCCCAGGTCAGGAACCAGGACTCGACCCGAATGAAACTTTAGACTCCAGGGTGAAGCTCCACGCTCAGTGTGGAATCACTGTAGTGGACTTCTCGGAAGATGAGATCGTTCAAACTGAGCTCGAAAACGCGAGTTTGATCTCATTCTTGGAAAAACCAAGGGAGGACTGGGTCAGTGTACGGTGGATTAATTGCAATGGTAAGCTTCAGCCCCAGCCCCCCCCCCACTCTTGCAGAGATTTTTATGATTCTGCTTCTAACACTGTGCAGGTTTATCGTGGGATTGTATTCAGGCTCTGGCGAAATACAAGGGGCTGCATAAGCTGGGTAGGCAATTGAGAATTTGAACAAAGTTGTAGAAGAGATGCTTATTGAGAGTACCAATACAGCTATTGAGGACCTTGTCAATACGAAGAATAGAACAAAATGTGACTGGTGGGTAATCTCCATGGCTTGTTATATACTCCCCTTTTTCTTTCCCGTGATGGCTGATGCTTCTTGTTACCGTGTCTCAGGTACTCGGACCACGCTTTTGGTAACTCATCTAAAGAAATCCCTTATGAATATTCCGCCTAACCTTCAGTGCCTCCAGTTATCCTCCCGCTCCTTAAATTAATTCACGTGGATGAAGGCAAGATTTCCTCCCCAAGAAATTAGTGTGCCAGCCTTCACATTTGCTTATAGTAAATTGATAGCCCACTCAACAGATGACGATGCAAGCGACTTTCTATATGGCGATGCCCCCCCAATTAACAGGATCAAGACAATCCAGAAATATTATGGTGGTCCCAACAAAGAACGCACCCAGTCAGTATTTTCCAGTCCCTAACTCCTCTAGTAAGGTCAGTTCTTAGGCTAACTCTTAATCATTCTCTACTAGGTATATGGAACGACACTCTAGCTTAGCATCCAAGGGACTCTCCGTAAGCGTAGAGCAGGTCTCGATGTTCTTGACAGACGATGGCACAGTCATTAGCTTTTTTGAACACTCAGCAGATGATGTCGAGTACGCTCGCCGTAAAACATATTCTCACATGAAACCCAATTACTAACACTAAGGACTTCCTAGGCCCCCAATTCTCAATCGGCTCTACTCACAGAACACACTACTACGGTCCGTTTGCGACGCATCAATGATTATGCAGGCCATCGTATGCCATCCCATCTCTAGTGAATATCTTGAGCCAGAGTAATAACGCCTTGTTTCACGATAGATTGATGCTATTGTCGATTTAGCATTCCCGGTAGTCGGAGCATATCAAGATGTGATTGCCGAGCTAGAACTTAACGTCCTTACCGACCCATCTGTATCCCAGTCGCAAGAACTCTATATCCTCACTAGCGAACTGTCACTTCTAAAGAGTACTATTTCACCGGTCGTAGGCTTGGTTTCATCGCTCAGAGACCATAAGAAGAGCTTCTCGGGAACCTCGAAGGCATTTAAGGGCGTGGAGGTTAGCGATGTGACCAAGACATATTTAGGAGATGTCGACGATCATTTGCTTTTGCTTCTAGAAGTGAGTAGTTGTTTATCACTCTTATATTACCTTACTAGTTTTTTATGTGGCTATCTACCTTAGCATAATCATACTGATACATTACCATAGAACGTGGAAACCATGAAAAGAGCAGCGGATAACATGATCGATCTGATCTTTAACACAATCGGCTCCCTCCAGAACGAGTCGATGAAGATGCTAACCCTCGTTACGATCCTCTTCCTTCCTATGTCTTTCTTGACTGGTTACTTCGGTATGAACTTCGAAGAGTTTCCAGGAATTCGGAACTCTGATGTTTTTTTCTGGAAGATTGCTGGGCCTGTAGCAGCATTGACGACACTATTCCTATTTAGGAGTGTGCTATGGAGAGATGTGTTAAATAAGTTCCGGAAGAGGACGATCAATAATGCCAGGAAGAAGAGACATGAAAAGATGAGTAAGAGAGAGTAAAGGTTCCGTGGGGGTTTAGAGAGGGGGTATCCAAAGGTTTATATTGTAGCTATACACCGCTGTTAAACTCTTAGATGTTGTTTTGGAGGTGCGAAAAACTTGTTCAGACCGCTCAATTTCTTGTAATCTCATAGATTATATGGGACGGCGTTCGTGGCGAGTTTATTTTAGGTATATCAGCATTTGTAGAAATGGAGGGTTCCCTTTGTCATTGGGGTTTGGGTTTTCCTCTGCGGTTTATTCTTTTCTTTTCTTTTACCTAAACTCTAGAAATCTATAAAATACCCAAGTATTTAAGTGTTTTTATCTAGCACATTTTATTTATATACGAGGGCAATTTCCTTGCTGCTGACTAAGAAATTAGGGCTTGTGAGAGTCCTTTGTCCAGGTAGGGCGCTTATCTTTTTCTTTGCATTATAAAGCGCGAAACCTTCCTTTACTATACCCACTATAAATTTTGGTAAAGCTTAGCAGCGCAAAACTCTAGTTTCAAATATCTAAATGCCCAAAGTCAAAGATGTATATGTAGTATCAATTAATCAATCTATCTAGTAGCTTCGCCTAGGTAGAAGTAGAGACTAAACCCTCCAAAATCTACCACCCTGCCAAAATCAAACCACTCTGAGATCTGTTAAGTACAACATTTACAACTTAGGCATTCTATATAGAGATATTCCTCCTAAATACCGGTATAATGACAAATACAAATTGGGGGGAAACGGGGTGAAACTACTACTACAATATTACTGCAGCATTCTAAACTGGGAAATACCGTATTAAACCAGAATTTAGACAAAAATGCTATATGTAATACTCATGTATTATATACTATCGCTACATACATATGGAACCGTAAATGTGTCAAAATTCAATTATCCCACCGGTGGTAAAAGTAGCGGATCAAATGCTGGAATACCATGTAGGTCCGGTCTACTTGTCAGGAATACCATGCTAGTCCACAATTCGACCACCTGTGGCCTAATAAAGAGGCAAATTGTCACTAGTGGAGAATTTGTGGTTTAGATACTAGATTAATACCTAAATACTGGACTGGATACTAGAATACTACCCAGGTCCGGTCCACTTGCTAGGAATACCATACTAGTCCTCAATTAGACTACCAGTGCTAAATCATTAAACCACTAATAGGGCTAATAGACTAGTTAAGACATAATAGACTGTCAGTGGACTAGCATGGTATTCCTGACAAGTGGACTGGACCTGCATGGTATTCCAGCATTTGATCCGCTACTTTTACCACCGGTGGGATAATTGAATTTTGACACATTTACGCTTCCATACATGCATGATTTGTACTGTATTAGGTAAAATACATGTATTGCACCCAGTCCATCCCCTCTTTTCGCACTACAGCAAAGACATTGAACTCTTTGGAAGATGGTTTCTGTAGCTTATTCATGTGGAAAAAAACGAACCTGAAATACACTAAAAGAGAACCCAAATACAATTACCAGATATTGCTACTGTTTATAATTTCTTTATTGAAATCTAATCATTTGAAATATAGGTCCTATTTAAAAGAGAACAAGCTTAGGAGATTGGAATATTCTGTCGTAGCTTTATTTAGTTGCATCCAAAGTGCAGTCATTAATTATGTTTGGAGGTTTTCTAGATACAGTACGAAAAGAGGGATGGATTGGGTACATTATTTTACCAAATACAGTAGAAATTCTGTAGCAATAGTATAGAATACGAGAGTATTACAGCATTCTTGTCTAAATTCCGGTTTAATACGGTATCTCCCTTACAATGCTGTAGTACTATTGTAGTAGCTACACCCCGTTTTTTCGTACAGTAGTTTTTTCTTTCTTTTCTTCTTTCATAAATGTATTATTCGCCTCTATCCATCTTGATACTCGGTAGTTTTACCTATATCAACACCGTTAATGAGAAGCTATAACAGAATGCCCTCAGAATTATATAGATCCTAAAAGAACTACTTATACTATGAACCTCTAGATAATCGGCCGCATTAGCCTTCCGGCCGCGATTGGCACTCTAGATCAAATATAGGTACATTCCTAACTACGCCTCTAAGACAATGTAAGGTATCAAAAAGAAAGTTAGTCAAAAAATGGGGTCAACTATACTTAATCTTTTCTTCTTCCACTATACTGAGCCCCGACACAGCCCACGTTAGTTAAATTCTAGAGTCCCAACGTGAATAAGACTGATAGCAGATACTTGGACATCCATTAAAACAAAAGTTTAGTCAAATAATTCAGAAAATCCATTCTGCCATAAACGCCCTGAGCGCCAAAAATACCACCCATAACACAAACGTCACCTAGACAACATATAGTATATAGTACAAGTTAATTTATAGGACAGCTTCACGCTCTAGAACAGACTCGTCAAATTTAACTAGATAAGAGTTTTAAAGTTAGTGATAATCTCATTATATAAATTGGATAAGTAAAAAATCAAGAATATTAATCGTAGGAGCTTTATCGCGAGAGCTACTTCATTTGACTGCTTGGAATCTTATGAAATTATTAAAACCTACTTAAAAAAACAGTCTTCCCCGGGAACTGTTCCGTTGGAACACTATGCGCAGTAACCCTACTCGGAAACAAGCATCCATCTAACACAGCCTCGATAATCCCCGCAACAAACGCTGCACAATTAAGTTGCGACATTTCTTTCGGAATCGAAATATAAGAGCTAACCATAGGGTCGTTATCTATCAACATGTACTCGTCTTCGTTATCACGGGACTTCTCGAGACCATCGGCCGGCTTATTAAAGACAGAGCGGTAGAGTGTTGTGGTAATGAATTGAAGGATTCCGAGGATACGGGTTTCACGCTTTGCGGAACGTCCATCACGCCAGAGGAGAAGCTCGAGAAGGCGCTGACCGATTGTGTAGCCGTGGAGGTTTAGTCTAATATGGGATTGAGTTAGCTATTAGACAGTTGTGTAGAGTTATTCCTAAATAGCTATCATTGAAATACTATTCATCCATTTACCTATCCTTATATATATCGGGAGATGATAAAAGCTATAGGGAAACAGCAAAGGTAATAGAAGATAGAACTAACTTTTTCTCTAGATCTTGAATGCCTGACACCCTCTTCTGTGCATATTGAACCATTTCCCCAAACAGAAATGCAAAGCTAGCCTTTGATAACTCTGAACGTTGAGAGCGGTTCAGATGACGGTCATAGATAGACTTCCGAGATGACGAATAGCGGAGGTTCGACGTTGATGAAGTAGTCAAGCTATGTTTCAGTGGGGCAGTAGATGTCGGAGTGCCTTGCTGCAGTGAAGGGTTCGGCGAGAAGGGGACAAACGGAGATTGCATTGGATCTTGTCGTGACATTTCTTGTTAATTTTCTCTCTCGATATTGAATTAATTCTAAATGGTGGGGGGGGTGGGGAGGAGTTGATGTTGACCGCATGTAGCGCAAACATTCCTAAGTGACTGAATCGGGGTTACCCGGCGAATGTTTCATCATACACAGAATTAATTAGCAGCTAAAGTGACTTCCCATCTTAGCTGTCAAACGTCTTCAAACATCCTCTCCCCTTTCGCAAAACCCCTCTCTTCTCTCCGTATATCCACCGCCAATTCAATTCGCCGCTTTCTTACGAATAAATATCTCTGTTCCAGTTCTCTCCTCCGTTGGTAACCCGTGTCATCTACATTAATGGCTTCCCAGTTCATCGGCCTTACCATACTTCTCACGCTCAATGACCCAGGACATACGAGAATTCGTGGACTCGTGGCTGAAGTACATGGTCCAGAGTTGACCCTCAACAATGGTATGTTTTAGGTCTAGATTGACCCCCATTCTTTTTTTTTGAAGCCCATTCTAATAGTACCTTAACCTAGTCTTATTCATGAACTCGGGCTATTCGGTCCCTATTTACACCGTCAATGGCCAACATATTGAAGACATCGAAATCATGCCCTCCGAGCCTATACCTCCAACTCTTCTACCCCAGACATATTCTCCAACCCCCCAAGCTTCCTTACACGCCCCACCACTTGTTGTTCATGCCCCACCTATAGCGCCTGTTCCTCAACAATACTCGACAGGCACTCAACCCCTTGCTCAACCCCATAACCAACCCTACTCTTATACAACAACAACAGTAGTTACCCCCACTCAACCCCAGGCCATTGCTACTTCCCAGTTCGTCGACCCAGCGATTCTCTCAATTTCTCAAAAACCACCCGCACCAACCCAGGCACCTCCGGTTATCCAACATGTACCTCAACAACCTCAACCTAGCTTTTCTACTCCACCGCGAATATCAGCGACTATTGTACAATCAGTACCGCCACCTGCTATGCGCACTTCAAACCCAGTCCTAAAACGCCAGGGCTCTTCTCATGGGTCGAATCTAAGCTTAAATACACTAGGAATGCCAGCAACACAGAAGGCGCACCCGTTTTCCGCAAACGCCGCTGTAGAATCATCAAGATCTATTGGATTAGGCCCACCATCGCAATCACGTGCGCCATCTTCGGCTTCAGCAACTATAAGCGCTCCCTTCGGCGACCTATCCATTAAAAGTGATATCGCCGCTGAATCTAGCGCCTTTGATGAGACTGATGATAACCTCAGCTCTGTAGCTATGCCACCAACTCCGGAGGTTCACCAGAAATTCCAGGGGAAACGCTCGCGTCGTGGAAAGTCACACCTAAAGAGGCAGTATGAACAACAGCGCCAATTACCTGAGACTATGACGCAAGAGGATCCCACCCATGAGGATGTGGTTACTCCAGGGATGTTTGGTGGCCCTATTGCGCAGGCTGCTAATGCTAGTGCTAACCATTTTGTTCAGCCGGGAATGTCGGGAAAGAAGAGTAGACGTCCGAAAAGAAATAATAGGTATGATGGGAATACAACCAATGCTGAGGAAGAGGGATGGGCTACGGAGGATGTAAATGATTACAAGGAGAGAGACTTCGACTTCCAGGGAAACTTAGATAGGTTTGATAAAAAATCGGTTTTCAGACAACTCAAGGTAAGGATTACATAGGCTATATCTTCTATATGTTATTGCTAACATTGCATATGGTAATAGGCTGAAGACACAATTGCTGAAGGGGACCGTTTGGTTTCCTTCAACCGTCTTCCCCAGCGTAGTTCCACTAGCAAAGGTTCTGCCGTTACCAGGAAGAACTACCACCACAGCGAAAACGTTCTCGGCAACTATGCCAATGGCCAATCACTAACTGAGCGTGATGGCTGGAACTCGCCAGAATTTATCGCTGAAGAATCTGAAGACTCTGAAGACTCCGACCTCCATGTTCGGGGCCGTGGGGATGGTGGGGCTGCTGATAGTGGCAGAAGCAGCAGGCGAGCCATATCAAGGCAAGAATCCCGCCGACGATCAACACGACAACTAAGCACAGGCAACCCCGCAGCAATGCGTTCATTTGAAAATCTACAGTATGCGCATTCCTCTAGTGGAGGTGGGGCGGGTCCATCAGCTAGTATTAAACACACTAAAGCAACTTTACGCCTTGCTCCTAGTCACAGACCATGCCCGGTCGTGAGTCCATTGCAGATGCTGGATGTTGAGAGAATTGCAGAGGTAGAACTATGCTTGACAGATGATATGATGACCGAGAACGCTGGCCGTGGGATTGCACAAGTTGCTATCCAAGCCTTCGGGAAACGTATCTCCGCAAGCAATCATAATGCACTCCCTGTAGTACTTGTTTTCGCCGGAAACCACAAATCTGGGGCCCGTGCTATCGCTGCAGGAAGACACTTGAAGAACCATCATGTCCGGGTAATGGTCTGTGTGCTTGGTCTTGAGCGGGAAGATGAGCTCCTTGAGCATGTTCGGAGACAACTCAATATCTTTCGGAACGCCGGAGGGCGAGTCGCAAGATGGGAGGAATTGGCGAGTAATCTGAAAACGTTGGATTCGCCCCCAGAGTTGATCATTGATGGGCTACTTGGCACCCATTTGAGCATCGAAGATTTGAGAACAGATCAACAGGCAACAGCATTTGAACTAGTGCAGTTTGCGAATAAGAGCAAAGCTAGTGTTCTCGCGGTTGACATCCCTAGTGGTGTCGATGGTAGTACTGGTTGGTCTCCACATCCCTAACCTCTCTCTCTACATATTGTTCTAATAACTCTCTAGGTGAAGTCGCACAATTAGAAGATACAGGTCCATTCCACATGAAAGCCAAATGGGTCGTTTGTATGGGTGCTCCCAAGAGTGGGCTCCTCAACGCACTAGTTTCTGGTGTTGGTAGTGGTTGGAACCTTTATGTAGCCGATATAGGGATTTCGAATACGGCATGGAGGAAATACGGGACAAGAAGACGGCATGGAGTTGAGTTTGCTGCCGATTGGGTCGTTACCCTAGAGTACCATGGTGGGTCATGAATTTATCATGATAGTGAGCAGGGATGCATCACGTGAAATATAGAAAGCAGTAGAACTTCATAGATGGGAGGATGGTACGCGCTTATTTTTACCGCGCTAGTCAAAATGAGTTAGGATATCACAGCTTGGTTTTTTAATTCTCTCCTTTTATTGTGGGTCTTGGGCGCGGCGTATAATTTATGTTATGGCTAGGTAAATTTTCAGGTTAGGAAGATAGCTTTTTACTCTTAATCTAGTTTCTAAAGGTTTCTTGTAACTACATGTACTATTTACTTTAGGATTTAGGAATCATAGGCGCTCACTCGCTAACGATACGCTTGAGCTTTTATTGAAACTTGTGATTTCCCTATAGCTCTAGTATTTAGCTACATGTATGTCTAGAGAATGAGTATATGAGCGCGAAACTCTAAACTTTATGACTCGGAATTATAAATAGTATTATTTATTTAGTGACTACCAAAGGTACATATAATACCCATTATGTTCCGTCTCACGCTCGGTACTAACACACCTTCTCTTTACTACATGTACTTATCCTAGGGGTTCCATGGTACGAAATAATTAACATAGTATCTGGAAAAAATACTGCAATGAGTAGGCCGGTGATAGCGTAACTCACATGCCCATCCCCTATTGAATTACAGTACAAAACCGGGGGATGGATTGGGTACACTATTTTTCCAAATACAGCAAAACCCTCGTAGAAGCAGTATAGAATGCAAAATATTACAGCATTCTTTTCTAAATTCCAGCCTAATACAGTATCCTCCAATGCTACAATACTATTGTAGTAGTAATTTCACCCCAATTCTTCGTACTACATATATATATACTAACCACCCAAAGATTCATACCACCCCGGACTTTGATTTACCCTTAATATGTACCTGTGAAAGGGGAGATTTGATTAAAATGCCGCAGGGTAGGTTCTACAAACAAATACTGTATATTGGAAAGCATTGAAACAACTCTTTTTCCCATACGCTTGAGACCTCGGCATGAGAACTCGTGGAGTCAACCCTCAGTAACACGTGAAAACCCTCATGCGAATGGATAAGAGTTTTTTCATACGGGAGTTACCGGTAGGTACTGTCCCTAGTTCTGGTTTGTCCCTTTGGTCCAGTCTAGTTCCGAATGCTTAACTTTTTCCCCGAGGTTACCCGAGGAAGTTAATGACCCGGCAGTTTGGGATACACTTAAGTGGAGAAAAAACAACGATCGCGGGGGATGTTTCCAATGCAGCGGAATTCCTACCAAGTCTCGGTAAAAAAGAATGCACTAAGATATACCCCAAGTCTTCTTTAGAACCGAAGCGATGTTGTCATCATAAACCTGACAGAAGAAACATCAAATGTCCCTCCTCCTCCTCCAACAATCAATCTAATGAGAAGCCACCTCCATCATCGAATATGATAATCAATCAATCGATAACACAGCCCTAGGAAATATATCTCCTTTTCATATACTTCACAAACTCCACTGCATTGAGGGGTAGTCCTAACCACAAAAGATCTATGTGCACCTTGGTTTGGAAATCCTCCTAGAAGTACTTTCTTAACTCTGGTCCGCTATCGAGGTTCTCTAAGACTCCGTTAGTAATATCACATCTAATACTTTTCTAAGAATACTCAATACTCCTTTCTAATCGAGTGCAATAGTGGCATCTTACACTATCCCTTAGATGAGGGATTCAGGAAGTTCGTTGCTAGTATTTAGAGAAAATACTGAACTTACAGGTACGGTTCTAAATTCCATAGTTTGCTATTTTAGGAGACTTTATGAAATATCTTAGGTGTGAAAGTTTTCTAATGAAATTATATGAGCCCTACATTTCTAGGACATGATAACACTTTTAAGTCACAATATATCACTCGCAAAACCCGCCTATAGAACTTTATAGAGACGAATATATTACTACTTAGGAGGACTCGCTCCAGCCAGTGCTCCCACCATTTCTATATATGTACAATCCCTACATTATAAACCCAAAACCTGTTTGTATCCATGCCTTCTTTGATATCATACTCCAACACGAACCTTATATTTACCCCAATCTTATTCTTTTCTATTTTATTATACTCTACAAATCACCTACCAAATAATGTACTAATCCTCTTAAAACTAGATATTCCTATTATTATATAAAAATTTGCAACTTCTAACAGACCCTATCCTGTCATTATCATGAATGATACTGTATAAAATTCGAATCACCTCCCCCCCCTAAAAATACTTCGTTGTCCTCAATTGAGAAATAGATAAAATTACAACATGAAAAAAAAACCAAGACCCCTCGAAATAACTGAACCTTTTATATGAAATATGATGCGAAATCTATCTATCGTGATTATAACAAAGCAAAAATCCCACACCCCAACCATATTTTTACCTTCCCCCCTCGCGACCTGACAAAGAACGCAACATGGTATGAAAGCGCAAATAAGAATCGCAGTACTCGATAAACAATAAAAATATTTAACCACTCATAAACCCATATAAACAAAAACGGAGAGAGAAAACTCGTAGCACTCTACTCTACCCGATTCATCGAGTAAATTTATTTACTCTCTGTATCACAAAATTTAGATATTAAGCCCGGTTGATTGAAAGGGGGATATGAAAGCTAACCTTGAGACATCACGACCAAAGACCTTAACTTTAAGCCAGTCCATGAGCACAAGGACACGATTTCTTGTACTAAAGCACATAGACAGGTACGCTGATCTCCAGAAAAGGTAAGTCAAGGAACCACCAGAAGCAACCTAAATCACCCATAAATCAGTAAAAGTCACAAAAAGGTTCCAAATGATTTAAAGAAATGACCCTAAGTACTTACGTTTCCGTTAAACCAAGTGATATCTGCAACCGCCCTCTCCATTCCGATATAGGCCAAGGATCCCTGATGGGAGTACTCAAAAGGTGAGAGCTGCTTGATCTTCCTAATTGACTTGCTCTTCTTCTGGATTTCCCTCTCCAATGCCTCTTTATCCTCAGTAGCCTTGGCTTCCCGGGAAAGCTCATCCAAATGGTCCAAATCAGCCTCCAAAGCTTGAGTATGAGCCATTGTATTGAAAAGACGAGCTAAGAAGGCACCCTGTTGCGAAGCGACCTGGGCTGTAGGTGCGTATTTGGTTGCCGAGCAGTCCCCGAGAGCCCAGATTCCCTCAGTTCCGTCGACAACGAGATATTCGTTAACAGCCAGGCCACGGCGAGAGTTCTTTTGCTGCGGGAGCTGACCCATCAAGTCCCTGATAACACCTCTCACAGCATTACCTGTTGCCCAGACTAGACACCCATATGGAATGATCTGCTTTTCCCTAGTACCATCCGGCTTGGTTACCTCTGCCTCAATGTACTTATCCGTCACATTCTTAACCATCGTTTTTGTACGGACATCAATTTTCTCATCCTTGAAGGTTTTTTCGGTGTACTCAATCAATGTCTTACTAAACATTGGTAAGACCTATCAGATGAATTAGAATTTTAAATCACGTGAAAGTTATTTTCATCATAAACTCACATTCGGTAGAGCTTCAACCAAGGTAACGTGGAAGTCCCCGGTAATTCCCGGAACCCATTTCTTCAAGTCATCTTCAAAGAAATCCTGGAGCTCGGCAGCAAACTCGACACCAGTTGGCCCACCTCCGACAACAACCTGGTAAACCGGGTATCGTAAGCAAACCACTTAGGCCTGAAGATAATAAACCGGGACTGAGCTATTTCTCACCATGTGAAGGAGACGTTCCTTCTCTTCCTGTGTTTGATCCTTGAACATAGCTGTCTCAATGCAATCCATAACCTTTTTCCGAATCTTTTGGGCATCAGTAATCTCTTTCAGGAAGCATGCGTGTTCCCTAACTCCCGGAATACCTATGACGCACAACCCCGGATATCAGATCAGACCCCAACAACTCATCATCACATGCCAGTGCTGTACTCACCAAAGGTTGCATTCTCAGCACCTACACCCACAACAAGATAATCGAAGGGAACCTCAGTCTGGTGAACCTCGCCTTTCACGTCTGAGAGATCATTGATAACAATAACCCGGCGGTCGTGATCAATTTTAGTTGCCTCAGCCTCGTAGAACTTAACGGATGCCTTCTTGTGACGAATTATATGCCTCAATGGCTCTATAATACTTCGGTGCTCAACGGTCCCGGTTGGGCAGCTGGGCAGCAGAGGGGTGAATAAGAAAAAGTTACGGGGTGAAATCACGACGACATTGTAATTTTCGGTTTCCAACTTTTTAAGAAGAGCAACGCTTCCCCATCCAGATCCTAGATTCGTAAAAAAATTAGAACCAACTACTAGTACCTAAATAGTTCCTCTCTTGAGGGAGGAAATCAATTCTTACCAAGAATGACAAGTGTCTTTTTTGATGGATCAGGTTCAGTCTGCTCCTTCGGGAAACGAGTTTCATAGATTGAATATGCCAACCAAACAGATCCAGAAATTGCAAGTATGTAGGTACTCCTCCATGCATACTTGAAGTATCTAAATCTGTTCTTCGGAGGCTTCGTCACCGTCGCCGGGGAAGCTTCAGAAGCGTAAAAACGCTTGAAAGGTGAATGAATAGTTTGACGCTGAATAGAAGGCCTAAAAACTCCCTGGCGTTGAATAATCGTGCGTGAACTGCGCGAAACCAGGCTTGCGGCCGCTGGGACAGCTCGGAGCTTCAAGGCAGAAGACATCATCGGAAATCAATGCTTTACTGCAGGTATCACGACTATGAGAGATTGACGTGCCTAACAGACAGAAGGCCACAGAGTATTACCTGTGAAGGAAGGTGACGACGTGAACGAGGGATGATCAAGAAGGATGAAAGAAAAGGAAAAAAATATTGCGCGCGCGAAACCGGTGATATGGGTTCAAAGATGTAAAAGACCCCCACTAAGAAGTGACGGCGTTGTTACTCGCGCTGCGAGACACTTAGATCTACCTCCCCTATGCAGGAAAATTTTTACCGGGGGAAAGAAGAAAAAATTGTATAATTTTGGCCCGCTCTGGTCTCTCGGGGAAGGGCCCTACGTCCTCCCACGCGCATCTACAAGTAATCCCAGCGGAATATACCCATTCCGTTGCTTATTTCGTCCCTTTTTTTCTTCCCTTTCTTGCCTTCCACCCATAGCTCTTCCCTGTCAGGCCCCTAATATTTGTTTTTCCGATAAGGTCTACCATTCATCCAGCTACCCCTCCAAAAGACCAGAAAAAAATATCACGGCCACCGGATAAAAGAGGCTGAATCTAGCACCGCTCTGGGAAAAAGGGAAGATAAAACCACGATAACCAAAGTCAGTCTAGGGCTTAGAATGCTCCGTGGAACTGACGTAACTTCCCTCGGTAAGCCTCATCCTCTCGGCCGCGGGAACATGCTGTAGGTAGAGTATCAAGTACAAGCCATACCTTATCCCATCAAAAAAAAAAACTTGCTTTCCGCTTTACCCCCGCAAAGTAAACACCTATGTGAAACAAAACATCCACCTCATCATTCAGAGTCCGTTTATCTTTTAATGTGGCATTGTTTGTTTGTTTGCTCCACAGCTTAGATGTTATTGATTCGCTCTATCATTCTGGTTACCCTACTATGGGACTAGTACAGGCATGGACTTCAGCTTTAACCGCTTCACAGCTTATCACTACCGATGTCAGGAACTATTACCCAAACTCGCTTCGGCTACCATCGACCCCCCTACCTTAAAAGGCCCAAGGAATTTTAACATGGGACCAATATCTTTTTTACGAAAAAGAAAAAAAAAAGAGAAAAAACCAAAGTCTCAGCAATACGGATATTTGCCCCCATATCCGTCTGATGCTATCGAATTCTTCCCACCAGTCTAAAAAAGTATAGTAAGATCTCCTTATAAGGGTTCGTTCAGGGCCGAGACCCAGCACACTAATAAAAAGTCTGACTAGCTCTAATAGACGGGTATGCACTCCTGTGTTCTAAACCCTTATTTCTTACACTACCACAAAACCTGCATATACTCGTAAAATAGATAAAGCCCAACCTGCACTGCAGGCCTCGGGACCCTACTGGAGTTATGATAGATATTTTGATAGTATTCTTGGCAAATCTTGGCACTTAACTGTCATAAGAATAAGAAGAGTCTCTCAAGGGCTTCTGATAAAGGGAACCCCCACATCCCTATCGTCCAATAGCAATCAGTTCTTCCGAGACTGACAAATGTGTTCATTGATAATAAGATGGACGGACCCCTTCTGCTATATAAGGTACTTCATAAATACTATACCCGAACCCTAAGATTTGTATACAGGTAACACCCAAGAAACTTATCACTTCCTGGTAGAACTCTCATTCGAGAACTCAATTTATTTCTCGCCTTCACGCAGGAAATTTGCTTCTAAAGTAGTCGTACAAGCAGTATCAACAAACAAAATTCCCACACTATTTCCCATCCCTTTGTATAAACAAAAAACTCCGTTTCCCTATGCGACCTCTTAAGCACCAGAAATATACAAATCCCCAACCATTAACAAAGCAAAAAAGGTTAATAATACAAATTCGAAAAAGAAATCGTAATACCAGAAACCACAAAGTATCCACTAAAAAAAACCGCTAGATAAACAATTAAGAAAATAAAAACCACCCATCCAGTGTATGCAATATATCGAGGTTGTCCTTATTTAGGATGTGAATAATCAACCATCGAGAAATATAATAAAAGGAAATCAACAAAGGAAAAGGACAGGGCCCATTCAGAATCTAGAAACTGAAATCCGTATATGGGACTGGCCAGGATTGAGGCCAAGTTTCGGTCTGCATATATGGGACAATCCCAGTCTTGTATTCGGCACGTGATTTACCCAAAGGCTGGTAATGCATTTGGTCATAGCAAAGTGCCGGTGGTTCGACAGAAGTTGATGGTGGAGGCACTAAAAGTGTGTTGACACCACGAACAGGTCTATATGGGGAATTCCGGTTTCCGAGAATCCAGTTGGGAGATTGTTGCTGAGAAAACCCTGGAGTTGTTGGAGATGATGCCGCGGAATGATGAATAGAGTTGTGCTGAGAGTAAGGAGACGTATTTCTAGATCCATAATTTACATTGTGATTGACCGGACCAACTGATACCGGGGATATTGGTGGGGGTTGTGAGTACACACTAGCCATTGCACGTGTCCCAGGCAGAGGAAGCTGATTCGAAGACATGGCTGGTGCAGCCAGGTTAGGGTGGTGCTGAGTGCTAGAAGCAGAGGGGAAAACGTTGATCGACAAGCGGGGAACCTGTGACGGTGTGGACAAAGGAGTCAAAAGGGGAAATTGAGCCCCGGAAGTGTTCAGCATTGGCCCCATAGACCTAGTAATCCTTTTAGTTGGAGGCTGCATCCCAGTTGCTGAATCATATGGCCTTTTTCTTGACAAAGCTTGAAAATCGGGTTGCGGCATTGGGGTTATCGGAGAATGTGCCGGCATCAATGAAGGAACAAGTTGATGAGAATATCCTGGCATTGAAAGTGACGAAGCATATGGCGGAGACGAGCTATTTGAGGGTGGTGGGGAGGGTAACGATGGTGGAACAACCGGTAAGGTCGGGGTGATGGGGGCTGGAACCCTGGATCCTATTTCAACAGGCGCCCTCTGTGCCTTATCCCAAAACGCCCAAAACCGACCAAGTGTAGTGTGCCAACCATTCCAATCCCCGCCTGACACAAACAAACTATATCTCATATTACTCAAAAATTCTACCTCCATTATGTGAATCTCTTGTACAGAAATCCCAGAGACCTCAGCCCAAGTCTTGTTTGTGTATGTATTGTCATCCAGAACTAATTTGAAGTAAGTATAAAGTATTAAACCGGGCATGACCATTCCAAGTAAACTCACACTTATTTCCCAACATCAAAGCCACGGTAAGTAATCTAAATTCGCTGCCGGGCTTTCCCTTTACAGATGGGTTGCTCTTCTTGAGCCTATAGATGAAGAGTAGAGCAAGTAGTATGACATTCTGAGAAACCTGAGTGGTAGATAAAATAGTTGTGACCCACTTCCGAAAGCCCAAACTTGGCATGGCATCTGGTGCCAGGAGACCTTGGGGGACTGGGGTAGTTGAAGATTCTGCAACTCTTTGTAGAAGTAGCGAAGATTCAAACCAAAACAAACATGTAATCTATTAACTATTAGCTATGTATATTCATATATATATAACTTATATATCCAATAAGTACGGACCTGTGCTGCAAACTCAGCCAAGTTTGCCTTGGTGTTATTTATTGTAGATGGAACCGTCATGGGTCCACCACCATTGCTTGTTGAGCTCCTCCTCTTTGAGTGTTGTTCAGTATGTGCAATAGAATTCCGTCTCGAAATTGGTGGGCTCTCTCTTCGTCGTGTAATATAGCTCTGATTTACTTGAGAGGTTGTGATCCTAAAACTGTCTAATGATTTTGGTACCCCGTTGCCCGCAATTGGAGGCTCGAACTGTCTAAGCTGGCCATGGCTATGTAAAGTCCCCTTAAACCCTGAAGTCATGTCTGGTGGAGGTGTTTGGAGTCCACGGTTTACTGGTTGTGTTGGTTGGTATCTTGAAGGGGCTCCAGATGATATAGAATACCTTCTCACATTCGAGCTCAGATTTATGGGTGATCGTGGAGAATCAAAGTTGTTGAAAATACCGGCGGGATGGTAAGGGTGTGGGCCTTCAAGAGGTTGGTATGCTGAGTGTGGATGCATCATGTGGGGTCGAACTGCGATATTCAACATTAAGATGGATAGTGGAAGGTCAAATATTTTATTGTACCCTTGGGGAGGATAGACAGATATAAAGAACGTCAAAGAAGGCCCGGCTACGGTATTAAAGTAGTACCGAACGCGTCCTAGTTTAACCCCGCAGGCAGACAGTCAGTCCCCTGGTGATAAAGAGGTACCGCTATGGCCCCGTCAAGACAGGCAGCCAGCTGAGCAGGGAAGAGGTATAGTGGCGCGTAACCCAGAAGAAGCTGCGCGATGTCTAGCGGCGAGTAGCCAGTGAATGGAGTGGAAGCGGAAGAATGTCAGAGGAGCCCAGAATATGACCCGGAATTAGAGACGTATTGGCGTCATGTCATGGCTTAATGTGTGGGAAGAATTATAAGGACTCGTTGAACCCTTGATGTAATTATGAAGATGGGCTTTGCCACTTTTCTAAAGTCAGCGGCGCGTGCCGGGCGGAGTGAGGGCATGGACATGTGCGTTCCGCTAAGCTGTGTGCGTCTGTATCGCATTGGGAAAAAAGGAGGTGTGTGATTTAACTCTTGGGCAAATTGTGTTTGGGGGAATTTTAAAGGAAGGAAGAGGCTGGTTGGTTGGGATTGGGATGTGGATGGACGGACTAGGGGAGGGGTGCAGGAAAGGGAAAGGGCAAGGGTAAGTGTCTGGTGCAGCAGGCATCCTGTTGGTAGGAAAATCAAGTGAATGAAAAGGTTTGAAAGATATCTAATCCGGAGGGTAGAGAGAAAAATGAAATATCTAAAGTGAGAACGTATGATTGAGGCCAAGAAAGATCTCTGATGAGACGAGGATGGGAGAAAGCGTGTGCAATCGGTGGGTGAGTGACAGAGGAGGGAGGAGGTTACTGTTTCCTGCTTAGTCCTAGCCCCCCCCCCCCCAGAGGAGGGCAAAGGAATGCCCGATACGACACCGGCAGTCTCTAGCTGTCTGGGTACCTTTTTTGGTGCCTTTGTCAAGCCCTTTGTCGTCGTCGCATTTCTTTTCCGTTGTTCCCCACCCCTTCAACATGCTAGTCGTTCGTCTGCATCAGAGCTCCGTGCTCGCTATTGAGCCCAACAACCCATCATCATCCGGACAAGGACACGAACCCAGGCAGGTGCTAAAATTTCCAGTGTACGGTCAGGTTTGTAAGGATAGTAAGCCCCACAGGCAAGACGGGGCACAGGTGAGGAGAGAGAAAAAAAGCACCAGAGCCTACCCTTAGTAGTTGCAGCAGTGCTGAGTTGCCTGCGCCGAAGCAGGCTTTGATGGTTGTGTGTTTCTAGCTAATAGTTTGTGTTTTTTCTTTCTTTTTCTTTTCTTTTCTTTTCGGTTTCTCGGTTTTCATTTTTTCCTTTTTTCCCTCCCTCCCTCCCTTCCTTGGCCTTGGCCTGGTTCATTATGGTTTGGCGTACTTATAACGTGACTTACGTGCAACCTACATATCTACTCTCCGAGCTTAGTACTTTCCGGGAACATGACGCAGCATTCGGAGCTATGGAAAGTGAAGGAGTCTGCAGGACAGGGACTTGTCTTTGGGGGAGGGGGGGTACTGTGGGGTTGCGATATGGTCGTTTATGTTGGCTGGTGTACAAGAATGAGAAAAAATAATTTGCGATGAGCGACTCTTTGCTTTAGTCCTACCAAATTATGAAGGCTTGTGGGTGTTATTGAATGTAAGGGAGCTCTCCGATCCACCCAATCATGCAGCAAGGGAAAAGGGCAACGCAGACAGCCAGATTCGTAAATTGACAAACCTAGCCCTTCATCATGCTCACGTTTGACCAGCTCTCCCCGGTCATCATTTCTGATGTACAAAAAGAGGGGGAAATAACACAAATTAACAAAGAAACGATACACATATTTGTTTTATTCCTGTCGCATCCGTTTCCTCTAATCTACCGACTATTCCTGTTTGACATAATCTACTGATACCACCTAACATAAATTTGCAGCGCGCCGGAAGATTGGTCTTTGACCTGCTTCTTTCTTTGGTGTGCATCCTAGGATGAGCGGAGAACTGCCTTACTTTGCTTTGCTAGCTGTTTTTAGCGTTGTTGCCACGGCGTCAAAAACTGGGCCCAAGTCCACGCAGCCATAAACTCGATTCTTGGTGATTCGGGTTGGCAGGAATGATGCTCAGAAGACTTTCCAGTCGCTTCCTTCCTTTGTATCCACGAAGGGGCTGAAGAGTTAGGTGGAGGGTTAGATGGCTGGACCAGTGTCCCCCCCCCACTTCCGCCATATGTTGTCTACTTTACACCCACCTTTAGGTTCGTTTCCGTTTCCCTGTATCATTCTGTAGAGTAGTCACAATTTACTCAAGCACATATGTAAAATTCACGGCATGCTACCACCAGCCGTTTACTCATTTTGTGGAACGGCTCGGAGGGGAATCAGAGATAGCTCACAATAGGATGCAACCGATCATTTGCCCATTCTTCGCAAGTTTAACCGTCATATAAGTTGTTATCACTAAATGTATGTTTGAGATTTTGTTCTCGCAAGGTTTGCTTCCTCAAACAAGCAGGTAATTACTGGGCTGGATTCATGGTGCTTCAAGGAGACTGTTGATTTACCCAAGTGCCTCGTAACTTTTGTTTGAGAGGGACCACCTGCACGGTCGCGGCACACCAAACATCGACAAGCCAGACCTGTCTCTCTTTCTCTCTCTCAAAGCACCACAAATCATTATTGCCACAGATAAATCATTTCAGCCTGCAAAGTCCAAGCATTTTTGGATTGAGAATGACATGCATCTCCAAACCCTAGGGACCATAGGCTCAGGTATGGTATCTGTCGGCAATTGGCCAGGATACAGTACTACAAGGTGGACTAAAGGGTTTAACTGGAGAAGCAGTTTCAAAAGCGTCTGACAACCGATATACGATCAGACTCCAAACGATGACAATCCCTTTCGTTTGAGTTCCCGGATGGGTCAGGCTCGTTGCCCGACGGCTCAGTTGGACAAATGGCCGAAACTTAAACGAGCTTCGATCGAAAACAATTACTTAGAAAGTTTTATGAATCGATGCAACAAAGAGAGATGGAAAACGGGCTATGCCGTTATGAATAAACAAGCAAAAAAAAAAGAGCAGCTTATGGAGGGTAACAGGCTTAACGAACCTGATTGGATGAACTTGACCGCATCATGACTCGAGAGCACCGCCATCCACAACAACGACGAGAAGTGCGTTACGTACACTGTTCGTGATCACTCATATCAACCCTGCCAATCTATCTGCCAAATCAACTCAGGCATGGCCGTATCTTTTTCAGGATCTTCGAGGACTCTCAAGAGAACTCCTGATGTTTTCTCGGTGAGGACTTCATATCCACATCCCCGTGCTGATAGCCCCGATCACACCTGAAGTGTTGGTATCACAAAACGTGGGGCGTTTTAGTCAGACTTTAGACGGGCAATGGTTGGATGCTTCGGGCAACTTTCCTTTGGGGGAACCAATCAAAAGTGGCACAAGCTCCAAATACTGGTCTTTGGCGCTTGGCCACTTTTGGATTAGCGTTCTCTGTCACACACCCACGCAAAGACACGGCAATGAAAACCTGCTGAACACTCATATGTCCGTCGATTCATTGGTGCTTTATCCATCAACATCGTCAAGTGCAACCTCCCGATAACCCCTCGGAAACAGAGCACCACTCTGTAGGGTAAACACCACTCAACACTATGTTAGTGCCGTGGCGTGAATAAAGGTGCAATCACCACTATCGCGCATTCCTATAAAAAAAAAAGGCATAATATTCTTCGGCGATTGCTTTTTTCCATGTCCGCAGCAAGTCCCTAGCTAACCTGCCGATCATTCTGAACCTAAAGCTAGGCAAATGCCTAAGTTTGTAACATCACCTCCTTGCCGGACGAAAACAACCGAAATCTCGCCCTGGATATCATCAGTAATCTGTTGCCTTGAATGAAGCCGTACTGTATCATACTTTTTTATTCACATACGACCCTAAATTAGTGCATGCGTCACTCTTCAGTAGGGGGTATAACAAATGGAGCACAACTCCCATTAACCACACACGGCGTTGTGCCGACCAATCTCTTAACGAAATCATCAAACAACGGAAGTGCGACCGACCGAGCGCATAGGATCTAACGAAACCGCGTGAGTTACAACCCGAATATAAATTCTGTCATACACCCTCTACCGGTAGTATCAAGAAGTGACCATAATTCAAACGTGTAATGAACCATGTCAATTCTACTAGAGTATTCAGTGTTCTTTCCCTCATTAACTAGCTCAGTGACCATGTGGAGTTGTCAAGTTGAGGTTAATGAACCGCTTGGCCCCCACACACAATTGGCTGCAATACTGCCCGCAGAAAAGCCACTTAAATGTCGGAAAACCCCTCGATCGGCTCCACATTCTGGCCCTAGGTGACTGACTTGTCTCTACTCCATCATTATAGACATATTTTATCATTACTGTGACCTTGTTGATCGGGGAAATGTAAGAAGGAATTAACATTAGTTATTATCCAACAACTTACCCTTGTTCCTTTGTCCGAGCTGGCGATGCGTACATGGGAGCATGCGGATGCCGGCTGGATTCATCTGAGTACTTAGTACATCTGATTGCGGGAGTTCCCAGATGAAAGAGAAGGTGTTCGACTTTCCGTTCGTTGTGTTTGCTGTCTCATGTGCAGGGTTTCCAGATCCCAATTCTATTCTGGCAAAAAACGGGAGTAACCATAGACATGGTCGTGGATCAAGTCGGTCGTTTTTTTAGATAGTGCGGCCCCTTGCTGCTCCTGCTGCGGCGATTTCTTACGATACAGGGCAGCATAACCCTGCATCAGCCAAAAAAAATACATAGTGTGGAAGGAAGGAGAGTAGCTGGTAGGGATCAAAACAAACTGCCTGTTGTCTTTGGAGTTAGACCTCGGAAACTGTTTTGAGAAAAAAATCCCATCACGTTTCCTGATATTTTCTTCTACTGCCCGCATGTACCGATCGATAGACACCCTTGCTGCTTTGGCCGCCACCTCCGCCCCTCGTGATCGCTGTTGTGGCATGAACAATAGAGTAAGCCCAATCCGTGACCGCCGTTACTCGACAACAGGTGGACTTTATCAAATATCTGATTTCTAGAGTCACCTCCATGAACCTTATCATGTCTTGTCAAGGCGCCATTGAGCAATATGTCGTTATGTCCGCGGTAGCCCGCTAGATTAAAATATTTTTGTGGCTCTCCTTTCCTGGTCATCCGGTGTCCATGAGACATTCACAACTACGGGCTATATTCTACCGGAGGAGAAACTAGACCATCATAGAATCAGTAAAATCAATCAGCACACTGTGATCAAAAGGGCCCCTCTTGGTTTAACCGAACCTCCTTTTAACAAGTATATACTTCTCCAAAGATGAGGTCTGGTGCCTGTTTGGGCCTACTTAAGTTACACTATAATTCAATAAGATTACTATGACGGGGGGGGATCGAGAAAAAAAGGCATCGCTCATCCTCGCTGGCTGGCTGGCTGGTTCAGCCTCTCAAATTTCTTCGATCTGCAAAGATATATTAGGAAAGAAAGTCGATCAAAAGACTGGTGTATTAGATAAAGATGTTGTTGATATGATGAGATCATAGTTGGGGCCAAGGCAAAAAGGTAGGTCTTAGTAACCCACTTTTGTAGATGAAGAATGTAACTATGTACCTATTAACTCTTTGGTACGTGCAAGGTGATGGCGAAGGTCAGCTAGCGGTTGTAACGAGACTCTGCGTTCTTTTGTTTAATTCATTACGTATATGCCAAGACCTATGTAGCGGTGGTATTTCTTTAGAATGGTGAAAGTGAAGCCGAGAGTTTTTTTTTTAAAGGGTCAAAACAGCAAGAAGTTACATATTCGCTGCAAAATCTGTTATTGCGCCAAAGTGCGCCATGTTTCACTGCTTAATTTAAAACAAAAAAAAGTAAGAGATCGTGATATATATAATTGATGATTAGTGTTTCTTTTCTTTTCATCTGTCCCCCACATTATATCTAAAGGGTTTCCTTTGGGGCCGGGTCTAGCTGTTTATCTCTATTGTTACTACTTTGATATTTTTGTTTGTTTGTTTTTTTTGTTTGTTTGCTTTTATACCCGGGCCCCGGCCCTAGGACCTTTGCCTAATCGTAGGTTTCCTCTGCATATTTCTCCGCTCTTTAATAACCTAGATCTCTGTCTATCGGAATTATTAGGAGAATGCCGGGGGAGGGGAAGGTTTATGGTGCATGTAGGTTGTAGAAGGAGCTTCTAGACTCGTTTAGCTTATTATGTATACGAGCAATAGCGCGAGGGCCGAAGTTGGGAGAATCCACCTAGTTTCTATATTCTGTTAGAAGCCAACATCCAGGGTGGGAGAGGGTGGGAGGTGTGTGGGGGAACACTACAGGCATCACACCACAACGAGACCTCCTCGGTTGCCTTCCCTCTTCCATTTGTACTAGTCGCTGTTTGAACCCAAACAGTTCTGCAGTTGGTATCTGGGATTCTTGGGGGGTGGAAACAATTTGGACTGTGATCAAAGCAACACCTAGCTAGCGAGATGGACATATCAAATGTCTCTGGTAATTACAGCTCCCGTTTTAGCGAGATCAGCAGAACATAATACGCAAGCTCCCTATAGCGACGTTCAGGATAGATCTAGCCTGCTTTATCAAGTTAACTGTCTACACTTTCTAAGGCCATTCCTTAATCCTTCACACCTGAGCGCCGGTTCCGCTATGAATTTTGTTCCCACCAGTTTTTTTTAAATAACCCTGTAACTTATTGTATAATTTAAGGTCGCCGCCGGGGATTTCCTGGGCGAGAACGAGTAAATATTCTGTACTACATATTTGCTAAGCCTTGTTAACGGCGCTACCGTTACTGGGGGGGGGGTGTTAAGTTAATTACCGTAGGTTTAATTCATATATATATATATATATTATTAAGGAGTTAATATCTAGGGGTGTGATGTGCTGAGAAACCTACCTCTTTTGAACCCGACCCTTAGTGCTAATTTGACCTCGTTTCTCCGTTTTTGTTTCATGACCGCTTGTGCATGGAGAAATCCGAGTCCTGTAATTGGGTCCAAAGTAGTTTGGATCGTATTTGTTAAAATTAGTACATAGCTAACAAGATGGATATGCAAGTTTTGATTTCAATCCTAAGCTCTATTTTAGTAAGGTTGCACGTTGTGGAGGAGTTGTATTCTGGTAGAGTTGTAGTTGTAGATGCATGGCTAGAGCTGTGGCAGAGTGTTCATGTACGTGACCAAGCGGCTTTCTCCGGGGGTCTGTCCTTGTATTTATTGGTGACTATGTAGAGTACATTCAATATCTAAGAGTAATTTGGGCAATGCTTTTGGGTGGGGGGTGCGCAATAGGTAGCGAGTAGAAAAACCAGCTTTCGCGCTTCTAGTTATATTAGGAAACTCATATTTGGAGTTGATGTCTAGGGAGATGTGGTCTCAGCCTCGATTAGTCATCGTGGTGCACCCAGGGCCAGTTCGAAAGATCCATTTATACCACGGCTATTTGTTGTGTTCTTGCTGACTAAGAAAGACCAGATATAAATACCTACATACCTACATACATGTAGCTTAACAATTTCCTTTAATTCCTTCTCATCAAGTTTAATGCAGCAAGATATATTTTTAGTCTGAAGATGGCGATCGACCCGAGTATCGATAAGAAGGCTCAGAATTTTGCATAAGGAGGCATAAAGCACGAGAACGAGTAGACTCATAGCTGCTGCCGCCGTTCTGAGACGTATCCGCTCCCTAGCTAGTTAGCTAGAATATAATATAAATTTTTTTTTCTCCCACAAGCCAGGATACTAAAAAAACTATAGCTGCGCAATGAAATTGTTATCCAAGTTCATGTTGCCACCCACTGCTGCCTTAATTCGGGGAGATATGCCTGACTGAGGCCTAAACCTTGTTCTAAGCGCGCTGTGCTGCGTGATCGTTGCTTGCGTACAAAGTAAGGCTGTGCTTCAGATCAGAGGCATCGAGCATGAAATACTTTTGTTTGTGATGGGGTCAGCGGCTTTTGGCCCTTGGGCGTTTCACACAGTTTTTTTTTCTCCGTAAATATTCTATTCCCTTGACTCGGGTCACTGCTTCCTGAGGTACGGTGGTTTTATATCCGGATGCGGCATCAACTCTCAGGAGAAGGCGGCAGTGGTAGTGGCAGTACTGGTAGTGCTAGTGGTAGCCGGGAGAATGGGAGACAGCATGTCCTTTAGAAAAATTTAGTAATCCAAGTTAAAATTTCTGGAGGATAAATAACTAAAGCCATTATGTGCTGGCCTGGTATATAATTGGCAACTAGAGTGTTAGGATATTTGTATGTAGCTATATGGCAGGTTATCTATGTTTCATGATCCTCTAGCTGCATAAAGTCTGTCTGCTGTTGCCTATTATTATTATTATTATTATTATTATTGTGTATGTATTATTATTTTGAATTTTTCTATACGTGCATGGATTGGAGATTTCGATACGAGAGTATGTGTCCTGCTGTTACCTCAAGCTGGCCGCTAGCGGGGGCTGCGAGTTGCGCAACCAATACCACAAGTGGTAAACCGCTCATCTGGAACCACGTAAATTATAAGTACATACCGGTACGTGTACGTAGTTTTTTTTCTTTCTTCCTTCCTTTCTGATACACGACCGTTATAGTCTCTGTGAAGCGATATATGAGGCTACTACTACTATAATTGTATTTTTATTTTATTTTCCTAGGAGGAAGCACTAAGGCATGAAGATCTAATATCAACGTATGTAGATCGACGGTAGCCGCAACCGAAATTTATCACAGCAAATTATATTACACATCGGAGGCGCAGAGCTTGATCTCTCATGAGGTGGTGGTCGGTCAAATTTTTGAATTACAAATAAACATTAACTAAGGTTGGGTTTTTAGCGGAATGTTATAGGTGCACCTGATCGATGTATATATTATTTAGAGATTTTTATGGAGAAGTTAGATACATGTATTACATCTTAAACTTTTAGTCTTTTAGGGCGCCCGCAGGAGTTAGTCTGTAGAGGAGAAATACATATCCATTCATTTCAGGCCTGTTCATGTGCGTATGTACCCCTCTCACCTAATCAGATCGCCCTAAACTCACATAATTACATATATCCCCAATACAGTAATTATTCGCCATATTGCATATCTCTAACACCGTCATAATCCCCCTGCTATTTTTAGCCGTCGACTGTGTTTATAAACATCCTTGGCGCCATTAGGTATTGATTTGGTGAGGGGTTTGACAAAAATTAAAGGAAATGGAAGGGGACCTAAAGCAGGTTGGTTACTATTAAAAGTGATAGGAAATGTTTTCCCCTCTAGAGATAGAAGTAGAGTAGTTAAGAGCTTATTTCCGGGTCTTAGATTGGTAGATTTAGTAGGCTTATAGATATGCACAATATTACAAACCCAGGGATTTGACTATATTAACGACTATTAACCAGAGGTAAGCCAGACCGAGATTGTGAAAGGTAATAGGCAGTGAGAAAATAGAAAGACAAACGTACCGGGGTTAGGATGGATTTGGAGCATCGATCCAAGACAGCCAGTCATAATAGTTAAGTTGTGAAACCATCGATCCCCACTGATTCCCTGGCCATCTAGTTAGCTCCACTGTTGTGCGCTTGACCTTCATATATCTGATTAAAGGCCAATTAAGACTTTTGTTTTTTAGGGGGGGGGCAAGAGGGAATGATCTGATTTCGAGGAATGTCTAAAAATAAATCTTGATAGAAACCATTGCGTAAGGGCTAGTAATCACGACTTACCGGTACGCGGCTTTAGGCTTACTTATTAGGGGTTAATATTTACTTAGTATTAATAAGTTGAACCTGAGTACCCAAGTTTAAAGATACCAAAAATTAAATGGTAAGAGTTATATCCTTACTAGCTATAGTATGTAGTTTAGACTAACGGGCTTGGGTTAGATTTGCAAAGAAGTTAGAGTATATTAGTACACCGTGTATATAGTCTAGCATATTCATACTCACTAGCATTATGTTATGTACATACGTGTGTGTATATAACACAATCAAGTATAACTAAAAGAAATTAATCAATCTAGTGTATTATACTGGTGCCCCCCCACCCCCCCCCCCGGTAAACTACCTCGGGTCTATACGACAAGTGCATAGATATCCGGTAAAATTCATCAAGTCACCTTCATATTCAGTCACTCGCGCAGGGGTTCCCTGGGGTGGAGACGTCAAGAATTAAGCTAAGAGTTGCTACGTACTAATGGATATGTAGCCTCATACTAGAGGTTAGCCTATCTGGCCAGCAACAACATTTGTAATTATGGCCAAACCCATTCTCAGCAGCCTCTGCATGAAGTAAGATTGGGATTGGCCTGCAGTCATATATTTCAATGTACTCCTAGAGACTTTAAATCATTCCCTAGCTACTTGGGTGCTGAAAGTGATGAGAGCCAGCTAGGTTTACGTGGGTTCGCGTCGCAACGTATCATATGCGCTAGCCGACATTTCGTTTTAAACCGAGAAGATCGAATCTAGCCATGTACTCGCGACAGACAATAAGTACCTGGAATTAGGATGCAAGTGGGTAGAGTATTCTCACCAACTGACAGGTATAATTTACTCAGAAAGGCTTCTGCATCCAATAGATGGTTCTATCCTAGACTTGCATATATTTCCGGGTACTTATTCCCTGTTAATGAGTACCGACGTCAATTTCAATCTTTCGGGAAAGTGTTCCCAAGTAATCCTAGGTCAACCCCTCACTCAAACTAATCTGATAACAACTCGTTGGGTATTTCTTCAAAAAAAAAAAAACGGCAGTTAGATTGACTTGCAGGCACCGGTTCAAATACCCTCATTTGTCGATCAGTGCTGCTCAACTTCAACCGCTGGGACATCGGTTTACCAGTAGTTCCTTGTAAATCTTGCCGCGCGCGCGTACTTGTGTTGCGGGGTTATCACTATCGTCAAAAGCAAGAAAGAAAGGGAGAAAAAAAAAGACATGGGATTTCTGGAGGTGCTCGTGAGGCTTTTGCTGTGTGTTCTCGTAGGATAGATGATATCATAACTTGGCTCTGTGGCCAACCGCATCTAATTTGGGTGATCAACCAAGTTGTTGCAACATCGATAAAGTACATACATGCGTGCTCGGCCATCTTTGGGCTTTTTTGAGGCTGCTGATCAGAAAGTTTTCTGCCCCCGCTGGGATGACCGGAGTTTTCTAGTCAGTGGTTTTAAATCTTCCGTCATCTGGTCACTTGCTATCAATAAGTTATGGATAAAACTTGGTACGCGCTCTTGCGTTTCAGTGGTATTTATTTTTCTGGGGAAGGGTTAGCTGATATACATTCAAGATCGTCTTTATAGATGAAATTTTGCGTGCATATTATTACTCTATAATTATCAGTATTAAATGGGGGTTGTGTTATTCGGACCCGAGACTCGTGATGAGATAGAAAGCTTCATCTCAGCGATAGGATTATCGGTCTTGCATGGGGTTGATAAAACTTTAAGTTTGAAAGATTAGTATGTATGTAGTTTGTAGAAGTAAGGATTTGTGATATTTTTAGGATAATTACCATGTTAAGTAATATTTCCCCTAGAATTTGGTTTCTAAAAGCAGAGTATTTGGTACTAATTTTGTAGTTAGAAATAGTCATGTAATTATATAATTTACAAGATGTACTTGCATGTAGTAATAAATGTAGTTACAGTGCGAAAAGAGGGGATGGATTGGGTACACTATTTTGCTAAATACAGTATTACAGCATTCCTGCGTAAATTCTGGTTTAATACGGTATTACCCTTACAATGCTGTAGTAATACTATAGTGGGTTCGCCCCGTTTTTTCGTACTGTAATTTAGATTCTAAGATTTACCCCCACAAAACAGAGAAGTATACGTATTACTTCTTAGGAAATGGGGGAACATATATATATTAATTTGGGTCTATAAATTATCTGTGTACTGTAGCTACAACTAGATAGCTGGACGAAAAGTTATTCCTAGCATAACAATTTACCTACAACCAGACTGTCGGTTGTATGCGAGTATGAGTCATTATTATTATAGCCCGACCGTTTTAAGGGTAGTAGGAAGCGTAGCGAGTGAGAAAATATGATGGAACAAATCATCTCTGTATAATCGTACTTTATACAGACTATGGTTTGATAATATTACCTATATTAAGATGATATAAAATTTTGGGGCCATATAAATTGGAACACGATACTAATCATGAAGTATCACTCTGTCTCAATTGCCCTGTTTTTTGTTTTTTATTTCGTTACGCACATATCCCTTTCCCTCTTTAATTAGATAAGTGCAATTTTTGAATAATATTACTGGAAATAGTTATAGTATATGCAGAGTTTGGGGGTGGAAAGTGTCAATAAATTACTGAGGTTGAATAAAATGCTAGAGTCCTAGAGAGTCTCGATGAAATAGAGGTAGATATGGGTGATAAGATAGTTCTCGAGAGGGAGGGGGATGGCTTGGGCTTGAAAATTAAGCCAGAATTATAAGTGTTCACGTATATTATTGGAACTAATATTTTAATTTTAGCTAATGGACTATTTGGCATATTTAAATGTAGTGAACTGAACAATAGCCTAATATAATACATGCGTTAATATGCTTGAGTCGTTTGATTATCTTTTAAAATTACTACTACGTATCTGACTGACTCATTATATGTTAAAGTGTAGAACAGATCTTGAAAGTACGGAAAATGTAATATATTTTTTTCGTATTAATATTACATGTACTCATGTGATTTTCTCCTCGAGGTTGGAGCGTACAGTCTAATAACAATGTATTAATTCATCACTCTACCTGCTAGAAACTACATTCTTGCTTAGAGTGAATTTTCATGCAATAGGGCCACATTAAACTGGACATGCCTCGATCAGCTTTACAAAAGATAAAATTACAAGTCATAAGACGCTCTACTTCGTCAAAACACAATAGAAATCTAGCAGTTTAATCTAGTAACTTCAAGTCCAACGGAACTGTACTCCCTATATGCCTACCTTTATAGACCTTTTTATCCCTATTATACACTCGTGGGTCTGGTAGATCTTCCTCCCGCTTAAAAATCCACCTGCTATCATCCGCAATGAATCTCTTACTAGCGTTCATTTCCCCTACTACTCCTAGAGTAAAGTTGCTGAAATCTTTATAGTTATCAACTGACGGAATACTTGGTGCTGGAGGAGGCCTTGAAGGTGGTACTGGAAGTAGGTCTTGTTGAGTACTAGCTAGATTTTTGGTTTGATTGCCTGTTGCTTTACGCGCGGCAACAAGTGCAGGATTCATAAGTGAGGATTGTGTCCTAGCTGATGGCGGAGGGGGAGGAGGGAGAGGGTGGTTTGCGCGTGAGATTAGGGGTGGTTTTTTTGGTGGTGGAGAATGCGATTTTTTCCTTAAGATTGGTGCTGATGTTTTTCGTAATTTCTGTCTGGTAGGTGCTAATGAGGAAGCTGATGAGTGTAGAGGCGGTGGCGAAGGGATGGTGCATAAAGGAACGGCGGATATAGGGCGAGTTTTTGGTACTAGAAATTCTAGTCTTTGAGTAGAAGGTGAGGAGATAGGAGTAGAGGGGATGATGGGTCGAGTTGCAGGTATGCAAGAAATATCTAGGGTTATAGGGGGCGCTAGGGCAGCAGAAGAGTCTGGAGGCGAAATATAAGATGAACAGTGAGATGCTAGTGATGTTATTGGAGGTTAGTATTATATATTCAGTTAAATATATCGAATACCACTTTTCGTAAAATCAATTAGGACACTGCCCATCACTCGAGATTTTCTATAAAGTACTCTCCTAACGGGAAGCCGAGTGATAGCCAAATGATTTAAATTAACAGTAGAGCATACCTCTATTATCTACACCACCTCTACTTCTCAATTTTGGAATCCCTCCAGCAAATAGGCCTGCTAGCTGGGAGGTTGCTGAGGATATTCCCCCTCCACCACTGGGGGGACCATCTCCAGGAGTAGCACCTATGCTCCTCGCCCTGAGGGTAACCACCCTAGGAGTTAAAGAGATTTTCGATTTCTCTCCTAGGTAACTGCTACTTCCACTAATATTTCTGCTGGGTGTAGGGGCACTATGGTCGTGGGTGGTAGTTATGCGGAGCTTAATTCCTTTGGTAATTTCGGTGTTGAGTGAACCCTGAATCAAGAACACCCGTTAACAGTAGGTAGCCACAATGGGATAGATGAATTACACGATCAGTACTAGCCGTCTGGAGTTTTCTTTGCTGGGATGGACTATCACTGAAAGATAGAGGTTGTGGGAAAGATGGGGATGGGGGTGGATGCGGAGGTGGATGTAGAGGTAGAGGTAGAGGCGGGGGTGGACGCTTTGTGGACATTATGCATCGGACGCGTGTGCTCGTTATTGTGAACTGGAATGGAGGTTTCAAACGTGATGAGGTCGATTGATGTTTCTGAGTGGCTACGTAATAAGGTACCCACCCCGACAGTTGGCTTCGACCGAGTCAGCCAGTATGAGAGGAGGAACAGGGCCATATAGAATCTAGTGAGTATAAGTATGTATGTATGTTCTGCTTAGTGTTTCTCATATGTGCGCACGTCTCGGCTTTACACAAGCTTATGCCCTTTTTTTTTTTGGGGGGGGGGGTCCTTATTGACACCAAGGCTGTCCCCCGATAATACCTTACTCTACCTGAGGTGTTTAGAATATTTAGTAATACTATGAGGCCTTGGTTAAGACTTTTCACAAGTTTTGATATCAGGGATAAACTCGATTTACGTGTTGGTTGATTGAGTTGTGTAACAGAGTTTGTAGGTTTAATTTGTACTACACAAGCTTTCTAAGTCATAAGAGGGCCCTTAAGATAAAAACTTGGAAAAATACGAAATAGGGCAATAGTAGATATCGATCTAAGTTTCCCTACGGAGTTTATTTCCGCCATCCTCTATCTCCCGCGGAGTTGGTTTTAGTTACATCAACCGATCCGCATATAGCTAGCTAGAAAACTATCAATATCCCTGGTTGATTCTTGCCACAAACCCTGCAATATGCAGTAAGAATATATACTCTAGTAGCCAATTAAAGCAACTAAATGTAGTTCTGTACAGTTTTTGTATCAAACACGGGTCCCTACAACAGGAACGGCTCATCCTAAGGCCAACTACATGCACACAGGTTATATCGTGGCACCGCCCCCAACTAGAGCTCGTAAGCCTCACCATATCCAAAAAAAAAAAAGAGAGGATAAAGCAAGAAGCAAGAATATATGCCGAGTGGCATACTTGAAAGACATCCAAACATCCGAGCTTTCTGCATAAAGAAGTACCGTGCTGATACCTAAGCTAGCAACGAAATGGGGGCCAGAATACGTAAAAGAAAGAAAGAAAAAAGCTAAAGTCAGGGACTCGTAGACAACCACAATGCGAGAGCCAACACAAAAGTCATCATTGCAGGGCCAAATCGACAACCAAGTAATCATCTAAACAGATTTTTTACACCCTCGGACTCTTAAAAAGGCAGGATAGAGACATGAAATATTATGCATGCGCGCCGGTGGTTAAGTTAATCTAACCATGTGCGTAAAATGCGTACCCTAAGACATGTGCGAATTTGACGTTTGAGCTAATTTATACCCGAGTGAGACATCATGACCTACCGTATAATCCGATTAAATTCGACCCGTTGAGGCAGGGATTATAGTTGACTTGACTAACGAGAGGCTACCTTTGAGTGAAAAATAATCCCCCCTGCTGCAGTAGGCCGAATTTAATCGGATTATACTGTAGGAGTGGACTAAGCGGGGGGAAGAAAAAAGGAAACTGCGCACAAACGACAACAAAAGCGGAGGGTCTCGTCTATATCAAGTATTATATTACCTAGTATTTCAACGGGGATGATGTGAGAGTCCTATGTACTGTATTTTTATATTTCTTTGTAGTATTTTTCCGTGTTCCAGCTCTTTGGAAGCACCTTTCTCATACGATTGGTGGGGTTATCTTAGTAAACTCAAAAGCTTCGAAGGTAGGGATTACTACCTTGTATACTAGCTACAGTACTTGTCTGCCAAAGTCGGAATTTCCTGTAGTGCCGACAATTGAACTACATGTAGTGCTATCTAAAATTTACTATAAGACAGTCTATCATGCTATGCCGATATATATTTCTGAGATTATGCTGTACAATAGAATAAATAAGTAGGGCTTGCACTGACACAATGTTTAGAAAATCCCTCCTACTAGATTATAATGAATAAAACAGAGAATATAATCCCCTACCCAGCGCGACAAAAATATAAGCAATCTTCACTCTCCGGCTTATACAAATACTATAACATCTCCATGAGACATGTCCATTTATATCACCATTCAATAAATAAATAAAACGTTCGTTTTAGGCAGGAGGAAAGCCTAAAACCAACAAGAGGTATAGAGGTATCACAAGCCATAAAATAAAATAGAAATTGATGCAAACCAGAAAACTCGCTAGTTCTCTTAAAACTCCAAGACGGGAATGTAGAATAGAAAAAAGAAAAACCAAAGAAATACCCAGAAACCCCCAGCCTCCCTCCCAAACCCAAAGGAGAGATAGCTTACTTTGCTGCGACCCTCATCCTTGAATATATTACAACCCCCCTTGTTGATTCCGTGGTTCTTTAGAAAATCATATTACAAATTTTGTGCAGGACTAAAAGTATCGGCGCCATCCCCCCGAGGTGAATTTGCCGTACATAATGCTGTCTGTCATCTCAATCAACGGGCCATCTATAGGCTCTAATAACGATCTGCGAAACCACCATATCCTTGGCTCATACGATTGCCTCCATTGCTGTGATATGTGCTGGGCGCGTATTCGCTCTGATTACCCTGGTGCTCATAGATCGTTGCTCGTCTATCCTCTTCCGGTAGTAGCTCTTTAACTTCCCAGACGTTTGTTTTTGTTCCAACGCTAAACTCAAGGTCTTCTTTGGTGATGGAGTCCCAGTACTATTTCAAGGGTCAGTGATCGGTGAAGCGAGAAAATAATAATTTGAAAATGAGAGAAAGGTATTTACCTTGTAAACCATCATAACACCAAGCAAGTTACAGATTGATGCGAAGAATAATCCATCGAGGTAGTGGGAAACTTCATCACAGATCTTGCGGCTGAAGACGTATAACATAACTTGACCAACCACGAAAAAGAAGACACCAAATGTGATGTCACCCATCGGCCATCTATCCCCAAGTGTTCCGACAACCAAAATGACTTGGCAAGCAACGTAGACGAACAGGAACAATGCGTTGACCACGTACAGCAGGATAAAAAGGGCTGTCGTGTTAGCTGGTGTCAACCCGGCCCATGATTGGAAGGTGCAGAGTGCAACAGCACCAGTCACGATGAACATGACTAGGGAGCATAGTCGCAGCAGCCATACGGATAGAGCAGTACCATCTTCATACACCTGGAATCCGATAAAGCCATTGATGAGGAGACAAGTACACAAAGCGGATGACAATCCGGCTTGAGCAGCGACAAAGTAAGCATATGGAGCGGAACCGATGGGGACGACACCCGAGTCGAGACATAGCGAAATGACAGTGAGGAGCATAAATAGGTAGAAAAACGTTGTGATTTCCTTCCGACCTAATTTAGGCTATTAGCACCTCGGGCATGTGAAAAGAATTCATGACAGGGAGAAATAGGGGGAAGAAGAGCTAAGGATACTCACCAACAGCTGTGAATTTTGATCGAACGTGCAGGACCATTATTGAACACATGACTAGAGAAAGGATATGTACAAAGTCATTTGCAGCTTGGAAGATCATTGTATTTGCCCATTCAATGCTCCGGGAGTAACATAGCGCCTCAATCCCGGGCCCGGTGATAGACTTTACTCCACTGTAGGGACCCACTAACGAACACAGTGGTATAGGCGCTGTTTCGCATATTGATTGGAAACTTCCGAACGACATGGTGCACAAAGTCGGAGCGCGGGGGAGGGGGGGGGGGTTGAAGTTGGGATGTTGAAGTTGGAGGTTAAGATGTGGAGGAAGTCAGTCAGTCAGCCAGTCGAGTCTGCTGTCGTGAGGATTAGGTTACGCCAAGAGGGCTCTGGCGCTGATTTCTTGTCGCAAAAGGGAAATTGCGGGTCGACGGGGTGCGAAGCGACGGGGAGTCTACGATGGATAAAGTGCAGCGGGGAGAGAGAGCCGGCAACAGAAGGCTAACAATGTTAGAGAGGAACTGGAATGGAGCTTTATGTCTTCCTTGCCCTCTTTCTTGCTATCTGCCTCTGTTTCCTTGTTTTTCTTAACCGGCCTCTCAGAGTCTGAAGAATCCAAGCGGTTGGTCTACGACGAATCGTGAGCGGTTGTCGTGGTGAGGAATCAAACCCCTTGCATCAACGACGCCTTCCCTTTTTTCCCAGCCTGTCCCATCCCACCCAGCCTATTCCATACCCAGCCTCTCATTACTATTCCCCACCACTCCCACAGTATGAATACTACTACTAACAGAGCGTATATATCCTCATACATTCTCACTCTATTCTTAGCCCTCACTCTATCTCACTCGTCTTCTGTCCTGTCTCTGCTCTGGTTCGTCTCATGATGACTTGCATCAGTGCACATTCCTCTATTAAACACTTATTGTACGCCATCCAACCGATCCCCGGATCCATCCCCCATCATGCACTATACCTTCAATGAAAGCCTTAGTCGCAAGGCTGCATGTATGTACTACATTTCCCGTCTTCCCTGGTGCGTAACATTAATCCCGAAATTCCACGAGATTAGTGTAGACTCGGGCCGCTATACAGCTCTTATCTTCTGTAGATATGATGGGCTTAGATAATTTTCAGCTTATTCTGAAGGACTGTACACGAGGGAGAACCAGGATCATACATACTAAATGGCTAGAATAATCATGTAGCTGAATTGCTATCATCTCGTCTTTGATTGATGGGATTTTCTCCCCGGCCCACTGGATTCTCCTGCATTGTTGGATTTTTGGATTCTTGGTTGATTCAAACAATCGTCCTAACGGCCTTGCATATGCTTTTTTTTTGCTTCTCTAGTATGTATCACGAATCAGACTGTTGGAAGTTATGCGTCAGTCAGGTGAATTGCTTTTATTCTTCACTTTATCTCTAACCGTGCAGCTTTCCTTCCCATCATTTTCTTTTTCTCCCTTTCCTTTTTCCTTTTTCCTTTTTCCTTTTTTCCTTTTTTCCTTTTTCCTTTTCCTTCTTTCCTTCTTTCCTTCTTTCCTTCTTTCCTTTCTATGACTTCGTTGTTTTATAATCTTATGATGTTTTATAATACGGCCTTTATTACCGTTATTTTACCCCTTCACTGCCGATCGGTACCGGTGTACTTTCCGTCTGTGTTATGTAGTTTGGGCATGGAAGTAAACATCACATATCTTGTGACCATCTAGATACCCTTAGTTTTCAGCTCGTTCTACACTCACTCGGCAGCAGCACTAGGATCAAGAAGCGTAAGGTGAGATAATGCACATCAGAGATGTGAGTTGCCCACCAATCTTTAGGTCTTAGAGTTTGAAAACCCATGACTCTCAGATTCCTTCATCTGTGTTAGTATCACTCTAAACAACAGGGTTGACGCAGAAACAAGAACTTTGTACTCTCTCATGGTATTAATTCGGCAGTTATGGGGGGTGGAGTGTCTCGGGAACATACCAGGGCATTCACCTCGTCATGATGATTGAGCTAGTGGAGGAGTTTTTTTTTAATATATAAGTACAAGTTCCTCTGGTCTATTTCTACTGATATCTCAAAACATTCACTACCATCTCGGAAACCTAGTTCAAGTCTTTAGTTCAATATATGCCCACTTCAATAAATTAAAAAAAAAACATACTCACCTCAATCAATACCCATCACATTATCACACATCAATCCTCAAAGGCTGTCTCGTGACCTTAATAAATAGCCCATAGGTAATTTCACTCGAGAGATATCCTCATGATTCAATTAATCTCATAGAGTTTCTTCTATTTAGTCAACTACCTGAAAAAGCACCTGCCTCATATAGCAAGATGTGTAACTATATCACGAATTACTACTACTATGGAAACTGCATGGATCCTGAGAATCATGCCCATAAAGCCGTCAATAACGAGGGTAGTAGTACCGGCGATAAATGCCCCGAAGGGCCCCACAAAAGGTTGGTATTGGAGGCAGGGGAATGCATAAAATGCAAGAGTATGATTTAGTTTGGGTACATGTATTATGGGCAGACTTTCTATCGGAGTACCCGACGGCGGGTGCTGAATCATCGCCCATGTGGGAATATTCACTTAGTCTAAAGGGGAATAAACGCCGAGTGTGGGGGGTTATCGATTGCGGGGAATTTTAGGGGGTGAAGGGTGATTTCTTGATATTCTTGGGCCTGTCATTCGATATTATTACTCCACGATTTGTTCTTTATATGCAAGGGGATGCACATGCTTTTTCTGCTTAACGTTTTTCCGGGTCCTTGATGTTTCTGGGCCTTCTCTGCCGTTCCATCTCCTAATTCCCGTATTCGAGTGTCTTAGTATGTGTGCCCTGGGTTTTCATCCATAAAGGCAGCTTGTTATTGGCTATGGTTAGCTGCACTTGGCTTTGTGCTATTATGATTTTGTTTTTTCCTAATTCAATCTATTCCATGTCACATTATTCCTTGCGTTTCCAAGCTTTTCGATATTCTCTCGTAGCCCATCTCTTACTAGTATGCATAGGTGGCTTAAATCTCGTTCCTGGTATCCTAGTGAAATAGATGCTGGGAGTCCATTCTTGTTCATCGGTCGACGAGAACTTTCAGCCGAATCGTACATAATAGTGTGCCGTTTACCTTTCGCTTCGATCCTCAGGTAATGCAGGTTCAAGCGGGCAGGAATATCAAGAGCGGCCCGAGCCCAGGACTATGGCCATGGTACGGAACTGATGATGTAGTGGGGGAGGGCAGGGTAGGGTAGGAAAGTCCAGTTATATTGTTGCCAATCGGTCTGCTAAAACACCGTGTCAATGCTAACCTATCACTATAACAGCCAATTGGTTGGGTGTTTTGTAAAGCATGAAAAGGGATCGGAACTATACGCTAGCACTCCAAGACTAGTTCGATAGGTACCAAGAATTCGTGATCTCACTCATTTTTCGAGTCATCCATGTTAGGGTACCCCACCCTCTGCGACGGCAGAGCAAGTGGTGGAGAATATGATATCTTGTCCCTGGTTTTGTTGGTGTTTACGTGATATTGCTGAACTTGTTAAACTATTAAAGGGTGCGGGCTCTATCATTCGACGCCTTGGTTATTTGTTTTTGGAGCAACTGGGGGAAAGTGCAAATACCGATAAACCAGCGAGATATGGAAAGGCTATAAACAGGATAGATTTTTAAGTTCGATCTCTGTCGTGCGCTGATCTTTATACGCCATTGCCAGCGATCTAACATAGTTTATCGACTCTATAACTTGGTATATACCGCACAGGTGCCGATGCAGCTATTATAAAATAGGTTTTGCATAGTCGGCGCTACAAGCGGCCATATCTTCTGTAACTCCTCTGACTTAGGCCATATCCCCTGGCTATAATAGACCTGTTTAAATCAATGATAATAGGATTTTTAACTCAAGGCAGGAAAGGTATCACCATCACAATTATACTTGCTTTGCAGTGTGTACAAAAAATTGCACTACCCCCGCCTGTACCGCCTGTACCTCTCGGGATAACAGAAACCAGGGGGTACGCACTTCATATCCCTTTAGTCCATGCTCTCTCGGCCAGGAACCCTTGTCTTTTCTTATGATATACCCAGAAGATGAAAGCTGAACTTGTACTGGCCTATCTGCTACCGACCTTAGCTTTGACTCAGCTCACTTCAGAGGTGGTAATGCAACAATATTTTGGTGTTACTGCCCTAGAAATTTGTGGACCGGTTCTATTATATCCCCCTTGTTTATCCACGTGGACAGGACCAATCTGCAAGTCATTTCTAAAGGAGCCGATCGGAAAGTTAACCACTAAATCGACGAACTACGGGAGGACTTCTCGCGCATAAAGTAGGGGAAATAAGTGGCGGCAAGGATGGTACTTAACAGCGGCGGTTATTGAGACAAGGCATAATGTGGGGGGGGATAGCCTGCTTTAAAGTTGTCACCTGTAGGCAACTTCTCAATGCCGCTTTTACTCGGGCACTCGGTTTGGCTCGGTTTTGATATATGTGCAGCAGGACGCTTAACCTATAGTAGGTGATTCAGCATGTAGAATTAATCGAGTGATAGGACAGGACAAGAAGGCCGGCTAATTACTTAGTCATTATGTATGTATATATGAGGGACTTCCACTCACAAGCTATCACTTGGTGTTGACCGTCCATCTGTCTTATAACTTTACCATATGTTTCTATTTGCCTGTGAGTTAATATCAACACTCTTCAGTCTTCTTCTCTCACTACAGCCAGGGCAGGTACATAATGTTGGAACCGTGTATTTATTTCTTGGGTGCGCATGAATTCTAAGCTCGTGGGGTTGCTTGTAGCCATTAAACACAGACCACTACTGAGACACAGGAGACAATCGACACCAAACGATCCACGGCCCCAGGATGTCAATAAACCCTGACCCCTGCTCCATCTTTCTTAATTGTCTGCATCGAAAAAATTGCTACAATCAACGATAAGTGCAGCCAGATCTGTCCTGCGAAGTGACATAAGGGAGAAAATCGAAAAACTGGGAACCGCGGGAATCGCGGGAATCGCGGTCCTTGTAGATGGGACAGTCCAATCCTTATCAATTTATCGGTCCTACATTGTTACTATTTATGGATAAGAATATCCCTGTCTCGGAACATCATCCGCAGAGCCTCGAAGAGCCTCAAAAGAGCCGCGCAGAGCCTCCATATGCTGCACGGGCCAGCCACTTATATACTCAGCTTAGTTTCTTCCTTCTAAAACTTATCTCAAGCAACAGGTTCTTGGCTTAGTAGAAGTGTATGAGCGGGTTATTAACATACCAGTCCACTGCAGGTGTATATAAGATTGCTGTAATGGTAGTACAGAAATAAAGTGCCCAGAGGGTCCATAGTGTCGTAAGAGAGCTGAAGAAACTTCCCCTCATTTTATTTCTCACCACCTTATTCCGATCCAATCCCAAATAACCCGAGGGTACACCTAGAGCCTGTAAAAAATACAAGGGTTTGAGATCGGAGGGCATAATTAATGCGAAAGGGGGTTCTGGGATGGGTTTTGGTAGTAGCTAATGGAGTATAGGGTTTAGAGTTTTGTTTGGGGGGGTTGTGGTTACTTTCTTGTTTGGCTGCCCTTTTCCCGTTGCAGAAAGGTGTGGTGGCGAGATCAAGGTCGCTATACTATTTTAGGCTCTAGTAGCTTCTATAGGGACTAAAATTAATGTAGAAAGCTTAGGTAGGTGATTATAGGAAACCTTATAAAGAATAATTAAGCCAGCCGTATAACATATATGCCCTACTTAGTAGGTCTTAAGCTAGGGTTGGAGAGTTACTAATATTTAACAGTAATAGGATAAAACTAAATAACTTCGCTGCATGTGATAAAATCGTAATATTGTACACCCCCATGCTGTGTTCCCGCTGACTTAACCCACATAGATTTGTCTACTAACCTTTCACCAATTATCAAAATTTCCGAACCCCTCACCCCGCTTTGTCTTCTTTTTAACTGGCTGCTCATACATAAACTCATCTTCTTCTACCACTCCCACAACCTCATCCTCCTCCAGAGCGGCCTTCGCTGTCGCAGCTTTCAAGTATTTCCCTACGCCCGTCATTCCCTCTGACCCATCAGCTTTCCTTCTAGCATCTCTTAGCCGCTTCCCAGTCCATGTCGTCATATCGTCATCAGTCCCGACTCTCTTTCTTTCTTCATCCTGCTTCTCTTTCTCCTGGTCCTCTGCCTGTTTCTTCAAGAACTCCTCGAATGGATCTACGAATACGATTACATCGTTAATAACAATGTCTTTTGTAGGCCGGTCACCTTCACCAGTTGGTGAAGTTTCCATTTTATCAAGGACGTCGAGCCCGCCAACTACACGTCCGAAAATTGTATGCTTCTTGTCAAGGTGCTTCGCTGGACGATAGGTGATAAAGAATTGTGATGTGTTTGTGTTTTTCCCTTTATTCGCCATTGAGATAATACCCCTTGTGTCGTGCAATAACGGACTCTCCCATTCATCATCAAAAGGTTTGCCCCAGTAACTTGTTCCTCCACGGCCTGTACCTGTGGGATCGCCACCCTGAATCATAAAGTTTCTTATCGACCTATGGAATTTCACACCTTTATAATAACCCTTCTGTGAAAGTTTTACAAAGTTATAAACAGCCTTGGGGGCGTAGTCAGTGTGTAGTTCGATGTTGAGGTTACCGAGATTTGTCTGGATGCGGGCATAACCCTTGTACTTGATCTTCTTAGGCTTAAGCATATATTCTTCATCCGAGAGGAGAGCACGCTCAGAGGATGTGTGAACACTCATAGCAGTGGATGTAAATGATGCTGCAGCTTTCCCGGTGGTATGACGGGCAGCATTGTACGGAACAGTTGATCGGTTTGAGGTATTAGATGAGGATCCTACACTGTTACGTGAGAGCGCGGTAGAAGAGCGTGGTACGGCAGGATTATGGTTTGGATCTGATGATTTTGCAGCACGGGCCTTCGCAACAGCGGCTTTTGCGGCAAGAATCTTTGAAGAGGAACCAGTAGCAGAGAGATTGATATTGTTGAGGGGGTTTGCGCGTTCTGCTTCCTGCTCTGGAGTCAGAGTGCTTGTACCTTCTTGGAGGTATTTGAAGTTGCTCATGTCTCGGTTAGATAGGTTATGGGGGTCTTGTAGGGTGATGATGTCTTTCCGGCTGAATTCATCATCACTAACTAGATCTCTCCATTGCTTGGGCTTAATGTTGAGTCGCTCTACTGTGTCCCATGCGAACACATTCCCACTTGACCGTAACGCGACAATGTGTGTGTTGTCGGTAAAAACTTTGAATGTAACCGGGTCGCAGTATTCCCCATCGTCATTTTTGTGCATGTTTAACTTGAGAAGCTCCGAGTAGGCTAGCTTCTCTCCCGTGACAGGATTCGTTCCGTGTTTTTTGAGCCATGGGATAATATTAGTGAGGTCGAAAGTCGTTCCATCGGCAGTACACACAGGGTGCGTGAAGGGCTGGAGAGAGAGAGAGCAGAAGTTATAGGGGAGACGGCGGAAGGGGAGTGTGTTTTTTGAAGCGAAACCTGTAGAGGCCCCAAAGTCATCGCTAGCCCATTCGCTATGCGTTATATAAAGCTTATCGGTTCCTATATGGCTGTTAAAAGATTTTCATAAAGAGTTTGGGGGTAGATGCAACTACATACCTTTTCCCATTGTGAATCGTGATCAAGAAGGATCTAGGGGGAGCTGTGTTGTGCAAGAAGGTAAGTAGTGAGGCTCAACACGAAAGGTTGGTGTCTGGCCATGAACGATCTGGCTGTACCGGATAACCGCCACCACGCAGAGTCAACCGCTAATCCGCATGCAGGGCAACATATTTGCATGTATGTAGTGAGTCCACCTAACCCTAATAAAATTGGGCCTACGATTAATGAATTTGGCAAATCTTAGTTTGGCCCCCGCATAACGTAGATGTAAGAGAGTCTTTACTCGGTTATAGCAAAAAAAATTTGAAGTTTAGTTACTATACATAAATATTATACCCACAGCACAAAAAGAGCATTCATGGATAGCTTGATAAGTCTGGTACCATTCGTGAGATGCCTTGACGCGTTAAGGCACTATAGAAGAGGTTATTAAGTACCTAATCTATCATTCTATACTAGAGAATGCTGTAGTTAGACTTTGTCTTGAACCCTAAGGCTTATAATAGCAGAAAATAGCTATGGTTGCGTGTAATCAATATTATTTCCAACCTCTCATTTCATTTTACCTAAGTTCTGGTTGTAGGCGCCTAAGCTGAGGGAAGTAGCAGTTAGGTAAGTCTAAGTTTCATTCAATAGAAATGTTTCATGGCAAGTACTTTTGCTGGCGTAGTGTGGCGTAGTGTAACAGTGGCTGAGAGAATATGGGATAGTAAGGTAAGACAAGGTATTAAAAGCTCTATATAGTGCTAACTTTTCCTCCGAGTCTCAGAGACCTTATTCTTGGGTCTATTTGTTCGCAAAGATAATCCTGCAAACTGTAGTTAGGGTCCCTAGGAGTCACCTATATACTGGGTTGTACCTCAATTGGAGGAACATGAACTAAACTGCTAAAAATAACAGTAGAGTTTATTTATATACATATAATTATCAATCACCATGAGCGGGGTATCTCCGATCCCAACGGCCCCCCTAATACTATAAGCTATATATATTACTAGTGGGAAATATTGGTGAGAGGCTACATGTACTTACGCATCCGTAAATTTCGGTGAACTGAGCCAAAGATCCTGTTTGCTAGTGTTTTACTGAAACCATTAGTGTATGCCTTTTGATTTTAGGAATAAGCGGCAACTTATGTATGCTTATTAGTGCGCCAAGAATCATAAGGGAGATTTAAATATATTTATAAAATGCCTAAAGGGCTTTTAAGTGATAATCTAATTAACTACATGTAATTCTAGGTATTGAATAGACCGTAGCGCTAATATAAATCCGTATATGTACCTAAAAAATTGTTATTTGACTTTAGTTACGGCATTGCTGTCTTTAATAGTAAGGAGGTGGTTAAATATTTGGTCCTTTCTGTTCTTCTGATAAATGTAGTGATTGGACCTTAATTAAGTTACACGTAGAGTGCCTATGTTAGGTTAGAATAAGTATTACATGTATCTTGTGACTCCTGAACTTTGCCACAATATAGAAAGGGGCGTTCTGTTCGCCAAGACATAATAATCTGCCTAATATGAACAGAACCGATACGATCACATGAGGTGGCAATAAGGTGAGTTGTGGCTTAGGGGTAAACTATATAGTGGGGAATCGACGTGACGTATGCTGGCATACAGTCCTTGTTCCTTCAGCTGTGAAACAACCAGTTCCTAGGCGTGAAAATAGAAAGCTCCCCACTTAAAAGCTTTATAACTCCACTACGACATAGCACTGCCCCATCTTTCTATACAGTCCCTATCCCTCATATTCGACTTTTAACCTATCCTTCATACTTATTATCTAATACTATAGCTTTTGAACGCAAGCCACAAGCACGTACTTGTATTCGACATGATTATTACTAAACCTGCACCGGTGCCTCAGAAGTGCCAGAAAACTTTCTCAGACCTTCGTAAGTATCTTCTCCTATTTACCTATCCAAGGTTAGAGGTTAATTTTCCATCTAGCACCCGAGCTACTTGATGATATCTTTGGGTACCTAAGTTGGGAAGAGATTATTGATTCTTCTACCCTGATATGCGTATGCCCCTCGCCTCCATTACTATCAAGTTATTTCGTCTGATAATAGAGCAGAAAAAAGTGAAAGTCATAGTCGAAAAGGATTATTTCTGGCAAAAACGCCTTGATAGGGCTATACAAATACCCTACAAGTTAAACCACCTTCCCCAACTCAAAAACGTTCCAATAAAGCGAGTTTTTCTCGCGATTAGTAGGGCCCGTTTCTATACCTGGGGTGAGAGCACCCTTGGAAAGCTGGGTCACTCGTATCCAATTACCGGTAGTGCTGTAAGGAGTCAAAGAGGCATTGCCATTCCACTTGAGATAAGGACTTTGAGGCATGTTTTTATTGTTGATATCAAAGCTGGGTAAGCACACTAAAACTGCTTAGGGTCTATTTCAAACTGATTATCTGACTCCATTAGTGGCTGGAGCACCCATTTCCTTACTTTCGATGGCGAAGTATACAGCTTTGGCTCAATGAATGGGCAGAGCATTTCGTCTTCTAAAGAGCCCATTCATATGAAAATTCCAGATCCTGTTGTACAGATTTCTTCGGGCCGTAACCATCTCGTCGCTCTCACTTCAGAGGGTCAGATTTACTCCTACGTAGATCTTAAGAGCACTCCTCTACGTATCCAGTTTCTCGAACATGAGATCGTTCGATCAAACCCACGCTCAAGTCCCACTAAGGCCGGGAAAGTGGAGAAGGTTGTGGGTGGATGGAATTGCAGCGGTGCCTTAGTACATGGGCGCGGAATTATTATCTGGAGGTATGACATAAAGGCCCACCCAGAGCAACTACAAGCGAAAGGAGTGAGCCCAAGTCCGGGTGATAACTGGGTGCGGGAGAGTATCATTCCGCCACCCATTATTGAAACTCAGGATCATAAACCATTGGATTCTCTCTCTTACGGACTGTCGACTGAGCTCGACCAAGAGCGTGATAGACAAATTGTGGACTTTGTCATTCTTGAGGATTATGTCGTCTTCATTACTACAGGTGGTAAAGTTTACTGTGTGGAAATGAGAAATGCCCTTCCTATATTACCACCAGTCCTTCTTCCAAATTTCTCTACGCCTGAACCCGAAAAGGGGGAAATTATTAATAGTGAGGAGATTGAGAAAAAGAAGGTTGACCGTATCTCCGGCTTCTTCAAGCGGTTCGCTGTTTATAACAGCCATGGACTTGTTCACATCGGAAATTCCGAAATCCTTAGGAATGCTGTTGAACAAACCCGCCGGGTTGGGATTTCTAGTGCTGATAAGGAGGAAATCCAGCCGCTTGCTATGCCTAACCTTCAGAGATTCGGAAACATTGTTCAAATTGTCTTTGGCGATTATCACAACCATGCACTCACACAGGACGGAAGATTACTATCTTGGGGTATAGAGAGCCAAGGTTGTGGATGTCTCGGGATTGGGGATAGTAAAGAATCGGGGCGTAGGGGCGTTGTGTGGAATATGAGAAATGGGAACCTTAATGAAGCTGCTGAGGTGCTCTTTTATGACCCACCATATCCTAAAAGCTGTTATCCTGAGATAGTAGATGGTACGCCTAATTGGGATTTTTCAGGTACATAATGCAATTCCTGTATGATCCGGGGATTTGAGCTGATGTAGTCACCCCAGAAAACCAGGAAGATGCCGAAAAAGTGCGAGTGGACGATAGAGAATTCTGCGTCCTTGGGATTTCTGCAGCTGGATGGCATTCGGGTGCCCTTGTTCTTCCTGTAACAGATTTTCTGCTTACAGGAGGTAAATCTAAGGATCCAGCTCGTGAACTCATACCCGCTATACACAATGAGCAGAATTTCGATGAAAGTCCCGAGATCTTTCAAGTGCTTCACGACTCACAACATGAGCGCGAAGTTGACCAGAGAACATTGGAGACACCTTTTACTGGTCATCGTGGTATCAGGGGCATATCGAGTGTTCCAAGAGGTTTGAGGGGTGGTTTGAGGGGAACGGGGATGTCTAGCAGCGGTATCATCAGGAGCGGAGCTGATGAGGGTATGAGGCAGAGACATCCTGAAGCTGACACTGCAGAGGCCGGTGAGAGGCTCGGTGAATCTATTAGAATGGCGACTAGAGGTAGAGGCTCCCTAGGGGAAGGCCGTTAATGGACTAGATTTGTACGTCAAGGAGAGTTACATTGCACTAGATTGCCGAGTGGGTTTAATTTTGTTGCGGGTAAAGGTAGTGTGCGTGTTTGATGTTTCTGTTTGATTGTTAACTTTATTACTTTGCGTCTGTAAAGCTTGCTTGCTACTACCTTTCTCTTGAATAAGGCCGAAACCTTGTAGTAATCAAAGATTGAAATGGGACCGGCTGTACATAAATATCTCACTGAGTCGTATTACGAATATCGTTGAGTAGATACGCTCTGATAGCATAAAAGCTTAGTACGAGGGACCGGGATCCCTTTTTTTTATACAACAAGCGCGTGGGTACCTATCTATGTAGCTAATTCGTGGACGCCACGCCGCGGCTCTCGGGTTCGAGTTCCATGGCTCTGTTAGGCAATTCGTTGTTCGGATGCTTGGCTAGATTCTGCTAGGTGAAAGGCAGTTGCGTAAGTGCAACTCGGGATAGAGAACTCCCGGGAAAGGAGGATGAAGCAAAGCAACGCAACGCAGAGGCTGACATATTGATTGACGACCCGACTGTGTGATGTGCAAAGAGGCGAAGCCTGGATTACAATTCAGTTTGAGTGGGTTGCGACACGAGATCACGACTCCGCCTCCATAGTACGTACATTCGGATACCGGGGTTAATTCCCTACCTAAGGTAAAGGTGTATAGTATCAGCAAGTATATTTAAGATAGAAGCTGCATCTCCCCTCTTTGAGTTTTACTTGTAATTCGCTCCTATACTATTTCTTTCAACGGTTTTGTTTTAGTTGTAAATCTCAACTTTGGATAAAGGTAAATCTATTTACACACCACCCATCCTGGTATCATACATACCCCGCACCCTTTGTGCCTTTATTGCCTTTATTCTCCCCTCAAAGGTTCTTTAGTCTGTGAATAACTCTGCGATCTTGGACTCGAACTCTGACAACTATAGACTGAACAGCAGCACACAATGTCTGGTAACGATTATTACGGTGCTCCTCAACCACCTGCTTATACTCCTCCGGCTGGGCAATCATATTACCCTTCCCCTACACCAGGTGGACAACCTCAATACCAGCAGCAGCAGCAGCAACAACCAGGGTTTCCGCCAGGTGGTGCGCCTCAAGCTAGCCCATATAGCGGATACCCTCCATCCGACCACAAATCCCCTACTGGCACACCTTACTATGACCCTTACGCCCAGTCATCTCCAGGCCAAGGCCAATACTATTCCCCGCAACAGCAGCCTGGATATGGAGCCTACCAGCCTCCATCTCCATATGCTGGGAGCCCATATACCTCCCCACCTCCCCAGCAACATCCAGGGCAACAAGGAGGCTATTATCCTCCCCAGCAAAGTGGTGATTATTATGGTGGGCAGCAGCCTCTAGCGGATGGAAGCCGTTCAATGAGTGGTACACCGGCTGGGTATCCTAGCCCAGCAGGTTACAGTGGGCATCAAACTGGTGCGATGGAGTATCATCAGCAACCACAGTACCATCACCAGCAAGGACCAGGAGGATACAATGATCCGTATGCGCAACATCAACCATCTGGGCCAGGGGCATATGCAGATGGCTCGCAGCAAGGATATGGAGCGCCAGGTGGAGCAGCAGATGGAGAGAGGGGTTTAGGGAGCACATTGATTGGAGGAGGAGCAGGTGCGTTTGTAGGGAGCAAGTTGGGATTTGGGAAGGTTGGGGGAGCTCTAGGGGTAGGTTTAATTCTTCCTCCTGTTTCTAGAATCGTTAGCGTAAAGTACAAGATCATGCTATTCGGCAGATTTTTCTTAAAACAAACTACGCTAGCGATTACGGTATTGAAAATCTATATACTTTGAATGTTATACTAACAAGAAATATGGGAGTGTAATAGGGAGCAATTGCTGCTAATCTGCTTAGTCACCATAGCAAGAAGAAGAAGAACCATTAGAAAGGAGACTTCTCCTACTAACGTGCAAAAGTCAATTATAATGGAATTGATATCAGCTATAGGAAGGTACAAACAGATTTGAGGATATCAGGTCACGATTGGCGTTATGATCTATTTAAGATCTTTTCTATTTTCTATTTTCTTATTCTTTTTATTTTTTTAGCTTGGTAATTTGGATCGGTTTCGATCCTGTTTTTTGCTTTTCTGTACCTATCATTTCCCGAAAAAAATTGCATAGGTTATTTTTTAGTATATGATCTTATCCTAAAACAATAGTTGACCGTTTTCTTTTTTGTATTTCTCTGTGTTTAGTAACTTAAGCATAAGTTATATAGTCACTCGCCATTGGTACGACAATTGATTAAATCAGTAGATTATACTCTACATATATTAATAAAAATCACATTACCCTAATACTTTTAGCCCTGTAAAGGACAAGAGATTTATTGATACATTCGCCATCTTCATCGGTACGTAAAGACTCATATTCAATAGAATTGCCAGGCCGATATCTCTAAAGGAGAATGAAAGCCTTATCGTAAAAGGCCCCCTCGCACCGGAATAGGCTTGTCGGAGCTAAGGATAAGGAAATAAAATAATTCTTTGTTCTATATCTAGGTTCTATAGAGAGCACCTAGTCTGGGCACGAGACTAGGGAGTACCCACTATAGTAACCATAGTGTCCACCGGAAGCAAGGGAAATGATTCCCTATTTTATTATATTGAGGTATTTTTAATAGGGAGATGGTCCTATACTGGACTCTGGTGGTAAAGAGGCCCGCATGTAGTACCCTATAAGCGATACAATAAAGCTGACAGCGAGCTATACTATACTATACTATCCATTTATGCATACATACTAGAACCCCGACACCACACTATGTAGAAATGAACTCTAGGATAGAATGGTGATGCCTGCCCTTGAAATACATAGGTATCTAGGATTACATTATGAATTTATCAGCATCATAGGACGCTTACGAAAAAGTTGAATGCATCGAGTGATTCATCGTGATGCATACCAACTACCGGCTTGTTTCACACAACACCCCCCCCCCCCCAAAAAAAGGGTGTTTGGAACCAAACGGAGATGAAACACCTTTGTTAGCTCTACTATAGATACATGTATATGTAGTGTATGGTGTACTACGAGAAGAAAAAAAGCTCCGATTATTGGCAGATCATCCAAGTCACGATGATTGGTTTCGATATAATCGGGGAAGTCATCAACTGGCTATAAGTTAGCCCAGAGAGGAATCGGTCTCTCTAAGCGGGGAAGACACGATCTAGACTTGGTTGCCACTCCGAAGTGTCCCGACAGAGTGGACTGTAAACGTGTTTGTATCTTATGTGGGTGCTGATCCCAAGCTTATCAGTCCACCAGAGTACTCTTGAATACACAGATGTAGGCTGTCGTAAATTATTCTGAATTCATTTCATCTCATCTCATCACGATATACATCTAGAGTACAACCAACCTTCTGGTAACAATAAACACATAACATAGCAAACCTCGAAAAAAAGAGTGCAAAAAATCACATGTACATGAAGTATTCATTTTCCCCTCACACAAACATTTTCACGGACAATACCATCATGCAGTCGCATTCCACGCGTTCTGTAATCCAATAACTGCCGCAACGCTCCCCAAAGCACCCACTACTGACGGACCAATCATCCCATTCTCAACGGACCAATGCAGCTACATCACAAAATTAGCATCGCTCATCGCACCATACCCACTCCAGTCATCCCGTCCCGCTGCGGAGAAAATATAAGGCGGGAAAACAACACATACCGTCAAAGGCGCATAAGCCAAATTACTAATAACCGCCTTCTTCCACCCATCCTCCTCCTCCCTCGCCCCAAGATGTAATCCTCTACTAATTTTTCCCATTCTCAACTCCCGCTCCCTCTGCAACCTCCAGAATTCAAGTCCCACATGTGCCATCCAGAACCTACTACTCCATACCCACAGCCTCCCTTGTCCTTTCTTGCCTAGCCTCACTACTTGATGAGATGCTAGATACGCAACATTCTCTAGAGCTTGGAAGCATGCATTTACGAGGACCTGCGCCGCAACGATCCGCCGGATCGTCAAGTCCCGTGGCGGATGCTGAACTATACTATGCCCCCAGGCATATATACCCAAGAGCCCCCATAGCCGGTTGAAGATACGAATATCGGAGATGAGGGAAGTGAGAGAACTGATGGAACGGACGAGAGGTGAGCCATGAGGGAGGTTCGGAGAGAGGACCTGGAGCGTGTAGGAAACTGTCATAAGAACTTTATCGACTCCGCCGGGAGTTGACATTAGCCTGCCGAGTGCACGTACCAAGTCAGTTCAGCCCCTTTTAATCACGATCATTGCGTTTGACGCCACGAAACGCGGGGAAGAGAGGAGCAAGCGTTGAACATACTTATTCGTCCTTAACAAGAAATGATGCAAACGCGTCATAGCCCCCGGGAGCCGTTTCCTCAGCTCTCGGATTGCTTCATCGACGTTCATGTCCTGCAGATCCTTTCCACCCCCGAGGCCACTAAATGGGTTGTTAGGTGACATTGTACCGCTACTGCTATTGTTGTGATAGTTGTTTTGTTTGTCGTAGTCCGGATCACATAGCGCGAGGAGGTAGAGGAGTGCTGGTGAGTCCTGTGGTGCCGATGGAGGTGGTGTTTTCATTCCCGCACTACGGACTTACGGTAATCACTCAGTGACAGGTCATCGCAGTACGGGTAGCTTTTTTGCGCGCTGCGACGAATGAGCGAGCAGGACCGAGGTTGTTGAGACCGGAGGGTGCACGTGAATTAAAAAGGGATTGTCAGGGGTGGTACTGCTGACGGAGATCTCCGTGGATGTGTTTAAAGGGAATAATAAAGTAGGATGCAATGATTATTGACTAATCAATCGAGATGATCATTCTATTTAATATACAAAGTATCGCTAAATTTAGTTCTGATCTTCTTTCAAAGGGAAAGATAACATAAGAGTAAAAATGTTAAAATGTCACCAGGTGCTTTATAAAAAAAGGTAAACAATATCCTTAGCAGTCACTAGAAAAAAGAAAAAAATATGCAACAAAAGAAAAACAGGTGATTGATATGACTATCGAGATCACCATTTAGTTTCTCATAAATAAGACAACCGAAATATAAGCCCCTTATACCTCCCAAAAACCTTTCTATACTTTGATATTTCACAGTAAACCTTATCGTGGATTCGGGCCATTGTTATCTCTCGAAGACTTGTGCCCTGATGACTTGTGCCTCTCGCTCCCGTGTCTTGAAGACCCATGCCTTGAAGAACCATGCCTTGAACTCTTATGCTTTGATCCATCTCTACCACTCTCTCTTCTCCCTCCTCCACTCGGTCTCTGCGCCTCGACATCATACTCATTCCTCGCCTGGCCACCAAACCATCCACCTCTCATACCTGTACCCTGATAACTCGGCTGGGGTTGAGCAACCGGCTGCTGATCCACAACCTGATTATGATCAAAATTCACCCCTAGACTCGGATCGGCCTGCGGTGGTAATCCTTGCTGTTTGATGTTCTCTGCCCCGCGCTCTCGGAGATAGTTTTCGAGCACGATAGCATTTCTGGTGTTTGCTTTAAAGGCGATATCCATCAGGTCACCCAGAAACGGGATCAACCCAATCACAAAATCGATTACCACGTTGATAACCATTTGGACTTTAACTGAGGAGGGAAGACCGACTTCAGAGGCAGTACGGATCACCATCATTGCGAGGAGCACTGGTTTTAGGTTAGTGTTTTTTCCCCTTTTATATCTATGAAGAGGTTATGGATTTTGAGGGTCTTACAATCAAGGACATCACCGATACCAGGTACGATGGCAATAAGGGAGCTCCATCCAAGCTTCATGCCACAGCACTCGCCAAACGCCATATCGAGTCTATAGGCTCGTCTTTTGACCTTTACGAGAGTCTGCTCATCTTCGCGTGATAGACCGGGTGGGAGAGCTTTTCGCTGCTTCTTAGTCTTCTTTGCAGAGAGACGATTGGCAGGAACGGTTTCGAAGTAGGGGTCTTCACGGCCTTGACTGTTTTCTGCATTTTCACGTAGGATCTTGTTGAAGACCACCTTAGCGATGAGGCCGGCCATAGTCGGGAAGGGGAAGGGACGCTTTGAATTTCTGAGTAGCTAGTAAAGTAAGCTTAAGAGAGGGTCCAAGCTAAATATGAACTAAAGAGGCCTGTTGTGAGGACGGACAAGGCAGACAAAGGATATTCAAGCTCTCATAAAGATGTTTGAACGAGTGGGGGGTGGAGAGATTGAATGGCAGACAAGAGATGGTCATTTCTAGTTTTCTTGGGAGGTTGGAACACTTATATCAAATGTGAAATAGCAGCTACAAACGAGAAGGGAAAGAAAAACTTGGAAGCTTCCACAGGTGACATTTTGCAGGTTCAGATGATTGGAGCGTACTTGATGGCGAACATGCAAGCAGGGAAAAAAACAAGCTCCGTGGGCAGTGCGAGTGCGTTGGCGAGCGACAGATAGAGTTCTAGGGCTCTTTTCCCTCATCTTCAACTGGCGTGTGCATGGGTGGTTGCCACATGAAAGTAGCGTCATAAGATGGCGGTGCTCAGCTGGATGATGGGACAATGGTGGCACGGACGCCTCGATCAGTGCCGTTCTTTGTGGCTGTGGCTGTGCAGATACCCGCTCTTGGGATTTGTAGTTTGCAGGGTTCCTGACTGGATGCTGACTTGCAACTGGGAATACATGTAACGTAGAGGATCTCCACCACATTGGCCTGCCTGCCTGAATCCCGCAGTGAAGGAATTCCCCACCACTTCACCATATCGCAATCACTAAGTCTTCCTTACCCTCTCACATAACCACAACCACAACTCACTACATACGCCAACTGGTCTGGCTGCGCCCCTGTTCTCATAGTCTGGTTTTTTATCTTAGCCCTAGCTTCGTACTTTACTCTTTCTTGTTCGAGTAGTTCATCTACGCACACACCCCCTTGGTTGCATTGTGTATCACCACAAAATTCCTCTACTTTAAACTGTCTGGCCCCGGGGGTTCATATTGACCCCGTGGTTAGCCCAGAGAGAACAGCAACAAGTTGCATGGATCCTTATACTTCTACTTATGTGTGTTTTTTTCTCAGAAAGAATTGAAGCGGAGTAGAAGGGGGGACGGGGCTGATGCCTGTCGTGCTTTAGATTCTTAGTCGCTCGACGCTATTAGAGATTCTCGATGATCTCTGCGTTAGGTATAGATATCTTGCGTGGAAGCGGGAAGAGAGTGCGTGGGTAAGTTACTAACAGAGTCAATAGGTTCATTCTCAATATCCCAGAGGAGGAATTGAATTCAATCGAGGTTTGTTTGCTTCTGATATCCCTCTGCTCGGTAGATACGTATACTTGTGGATATTGACTTTTATAGCGACTATCATTTCAAATCGAGGCCGCGCAATGGTACTTTGAAGATTTTATCCGTGACATCAACCCAAATCTCCCAACTCTCAACCTCCGCAGCTTCATTTCAAAAATCTTCCAGGTCCTCCCACTACCTGTTATCGCTGGGCTTCCGGCTGATGGCGCTGAAAATGCATTCATCAATTTTATGTCTTACAAAACGCGCGTTCCAGTCCGTGGAGCCATCATCTTAAATCCTACGATGGATAAGCTTTTACTTGTCAAGGGGTATAAAAAGGGCGCGAGTTGGAGTTACCCGAGAGGAAAGATTAATAAGGATGAAGACGATATGGTTTGTGCAATAAGAGAAGTCTTTGAAGAGACCGGCTTCGATTGCAATGGGCTAGCGAAAGAGGATGACTATGTTGAGATAGTGATGAGGGATCAGAATTTGAGATTGTATATTATCCCGGGAGTGTCCGAGGATACGGTGTTTGAATGCCAGACGAGGAAGGAGATTAGTGTGGGTGTTCCAACAATAGATCCTCTATATATACGGCTAGGGGACATTGTTTACTAACTCGTATTTCCTTAAGTAGGACATCAAATGGCATAGGCTCACAGATCTCCCCGCGTACTCTAAGAAGAAAAACGGACAACCTCCCCAAAACGAGGTACGAACTGGTAAATACTATATGGTAGCACCATTCCTCAAAGACCTACGTAAATGGATCTCGACAAAGGGCAAGAAATGGCTCCAAGACCAGCACCAACAAAACCTTGCTGCTGCTGCAAGCCGGATAGCGGAGGAAACTGAGGCTGAAGAAGAGATTACATCTCCACTACCTGATCCATCCGCACAATTAAGGAATTTCTTGAATATTCCACCACCGCAGAATGAAGTAGCAGCTAATGAGTACTCGAGCAACGATGAGGCGTCCCAGAGACTGAAGAACATGGTGCTTTTTGGGCCCCAAAGTGAGCAAGTGGATCAACAGGCACAGAAAGCAGACCAATCTGCGAGGTTGATGAATATTTTGGGTGCTGGCCCTTCAAATAGCGAACAATCACAGCCACAGGCGGGTGTTCTAAATGTAGCCCAGCTTGAACCTAACTCACGAGCGTTGCTTTCAATATTGCAAAACGGGTCTGGCACACCAGCCCCGCATGTTCCTAAAGTAAATAACCAACGATTGGCGTCTCCACAGACCCCTAGTCACGCTCCCCCGTCCACTCAAAACTTCACCGCACCTCTGCAGTCACCACAGGCACAGCAAAGAAAACAAGCCCGAAATCTTGGTGGAATTGGGTCAAGTGCCGGGTGGCCACAGTTCCCGCGTAACGTGCCGGAATCGACAACCCATTTACCCTCCCCACCTCCAACATCTAGTTTTACACCTTTACAGCCCGCTCAATATACCCGCCCATCCCTAAATGAGGTGTATCCGCCTCCGCAACAGCCATCGTTCTCGCCTGTGAATCAGAATGAGTTTAAACTACCGAATAATCAGCAGCCGCCTCCTAAACCATTGGATACATTTATCCCTGTGGCTATAGCATCAAAAGCCCCAGATCTAGCCCAAGCAGGTACATTGCTGTCGATCCTTAAGGGAGCTACACCAGCACCACAAAACAATACCGTATATACGCCTCCAGCACCCCCAACAGCGACAGCTCCAGCAATGCCTATATCTACCCATGAAAAGCCGCAAACTCCAATCTCAGTCTTGCAGAAGCACCCCATTCCCAAGGGTCCCAAAGCACACACCCAACAACAAGCAGCTCTTCTAGCAACTTTCCGTGGCGAAACCCCTCGTGCCTCTACCGTGTCTCCAGGATCTCAGGCTTTTGCCCCTCCACCCCAACAACCTCCAATCGTACCACCATCCCGCTCGTCTACCGTAGGACCCCAATCACGCGCGTCTCCGGGTATAGCAGTATCAAGTCAATATGCTCCGCCGAAGCCGACCGGAACTGCGTTTGATAGGAGGGAGAGTATCAGCAACCAACAGCAGCAGACATTACTAGCTATGTTCATGACAGGCAACGCTCTACCTGCCGATGAGGCAGTGATAAGTAGCCCCGAACAAAGCCCTGCGAGACCGGTGGCTAGTGGAAGCGGGAGAAATCGCAGTATAAGCAGAGGCAGAGCCTCCCGGAAAGACAAAGGGGAGGCGTTGAAAAGCCCGCTTGGGAGAGAGAGAGATGGGTTGTTGGCGTATTTGGAGGGTGTTGCAAAAATGGGAGGACACTAGCCTTTTATAAAGATATCTTACTTTCGTTTTTGTGTTTACTCTTATGTTTAAGCTTGTGTTTTTGGGAAGGGGCTTTTGTTTTTGTGAACTGTCTCGGAGTTATGATTTCATCTTGGGCGACACGTCTTTTTGGGGCGGCGTGGGGGTGGGGGAATTCTTTGGTGGAACGCAAAGTTTGGCTATGCTTCCTTTGATGGTCTATTCGGCGTCATTCGTAGTTTCGTGTTTTAAACGAAGAAAAAAAAATGAGAGGGGAGTGGTAAGTATAATGAGGAGCAGGTACGACGGCAATGTCTCGCTGCTTTCTTTCGTTTTAATTTCTTTCTTTTGACTTGCTTACGCGCTAAGCATTTTTTTTGTTCTATGGCGATCTCAGTAGAAATAGGGAAGAGGGGGGGAAATCTGGAATATGTGAGATTAGAACATATGTTCTGGTTCTCTCTTATTTTTAGGGGTTCTAGTTACCGGTCTGGGTATATCTGGACTAGGCTCTTTTTTTTACTTTCCTGGGTCTTGGTGTTACCATTGGAAAAGATGCAAAGAGTATGCCATAGTCTACCCAAGTTAGTGGTTTTGTATTAGTACTCTCTACATGTAGTTTAGGGAGTTTTTGAAAAAACGAAAAAAAATTGAGGGGCATAGGGGATCTATAGATCTTTCTATGGTTTTCTCTGGAGACTTCTTGTTTACTTGAGAATGGTTCATAGAGTATCACTCGGCATGAGATAAATTGCGTTATGTGGAAGTTATACGTTAGGTTATTAGTATATAATGTTAGACGTTGGCATATACGTATACATGTAGTCATATAGAATTTTTGCTGAAATCCTACATATTATGCCGAGCCTCCAGTAATTGCTCTGGAGAAAAAAGATATTGCATGGCTAGCTCCTAGGTGACAGATTTTATTAAAGGGAAAGAGCAGAGGTAGTGATAAAAGGGCTTGGCAGGGAGGTGTTTTTTTATGTATAAAGGCATGGTGGGAATCTCCTCGATACTACTTTCTTCTCCTCTCTCACCCCACCATCTTATCGTCAGTACATGCAGGTCCATCTCCATACCCGCATACCTCCTGTTTCTGACCACTGGATGCATCGAAGAGGGTTTAGGTAAGAGAATAATGCAACTATGGTGGGTGCAGCCCACCTCCCGGCACTTTAAGGTAGTATGGTTTATTTTAACTCTCTTGATGAAGGCTAACAAAGATTTCTTCAGGGTGCTTATAGCCATTTCTGGTGCAAAAAATACGCCCTCCAGTTATTACGCCTAAGTCTTCCTTAAAAAGGAAGTGGGAGAGGAGGAGGAGGGGGGGAGAATATCAAGAATAGAGAGGGCAATTCCCTTCCGCTCTTGTGCTCGCTTCCTGGATTAAACCTCTAGCGATAAACAAAAAAGAAAATTCTTCTTCTTCTTCTTCTTCTTCTTCTTCTTCTTCTTCTTCTTCTTCTTCTTCTTCTTCTTCTTCTTCTTCTTCTTCTTCTTCTCCTCCTCCTCCTCCCTCCCTTCTTCTCCTGTTGATTAGAAGGCCTTAACAAAAAGAGAACCATTCTCTCTGGTTGCTTGTGTTTCTCCGGCATCTACGGGGGGTATCAACAAAAAAGAGACTCATGCTCCCCTCCTTAGATAAAAAACAAAAAAAAGAATCACTTCTCTTGTCTTCTCCAAAAACTTAAACATAGGGTGTAACCTGTGTCGGAAGCTTAGGTCACCGGGGTCCCGCCTCGTATCTGTGGGGGACAGTATCTCAACTCTCTCACCCCCCGAGGAATAATCCGGGGGCATCAACTAAAAAGAGAATCATTATTCCCCCTTGGACTCCAGTGGTCTGAAACCATCTGCGGATATTCAACAATAAAGAGAATCATCTCTCTTCCTTTCCCTTCTCCGGCTTCAGCGCCGCAATAAATATCACAAAAAAGAGAATCATTAATTCTCTTCTCCCTTTCCCTCTCAAACATCATTCAATCGCAGAAATAAAAAAGACGAATAATTACCTCCTGCTTTTCGAAAACTAGGATTCGATATGAACAATAAAGAGAATCATTCTCCTAACTAGGCTCCCCGCCCACAGAACTACCCTACACAATAAGGTTAGCGACATTCTTTCTATAATTTAAGGGCATTGATATGGGCTGTTTCTTAAAATGAAAGTAGGCAACATGAGTCGATGACTAGTTTAGGCTAAATGCAATGTAGTAAAAACATTCTACAGGTTTTTTTTTGTTTAATTCATTAAGTACATGCAGCCTTTCAGGCTCTAGCTACAAGCAGATTTAGGGCTAAGGTATTTTATATAAGGGGTCTTATATAAAAATCCCTTAATTATTTTTTTTAAGTTGGCAATTTAATAATATAACCTCGAAAGCGTTGCCGGGATAATAAATTTCTTACATCGAAAAAAAATCCCGAGAACTAACGATACTCCTCTAGACTATTCCTTCAAATCTCAGGGCTACAATTCGATAGTTGAATGCTATGACGTATTGAATAAATGAGAGCAGGGTGACAAGTCAATTCCTAACCTCGAGTAGGACTCTATGTTCCGCTCTAGTATTAATTGGGCAGTATATACTCGACAGTGCTCGGCAATTCTAATACAAAAACGTACCATAACCTAAACTTACATCTCTATAGGACTAGGAAAATACTCTTACAAAAAAATTAATTAAAGTTTTGTCAATAGCTATATCGCTTATCTTATCTGACCATACTAAGATAGATAACTAAAGCTAGCGTATAGAGCTATATTAGCAAATAATATTTAACATATACATACTAGTGTATATATATCCCTATCAGTTTTTGGTCAAGAGATTCTATATTCCCTACCATATGCATCCGCGGCCACATGGCCCACATCGATCCTAGCGTTCCCGAGACCTTGGCCAAACCCTGGCAAAAAGGTTCCCGGCCCCAAGATAGAGCTATCTGCACTCGAGATACCTTTACGTATATTTCTCCATATCTCAGAATGTGCCTTTCCCCGCCATCTGTTTTGCCTCGCGCGCATTCAGCCATATCATGTTTCTACAGGCTTTACCAAGCGCCTCCGTAAAACCGTTGGAATGCTGATAATCATTACCGCATGCGGAGTGTAAAATACTCCTGGAATATCTTGCCTATCAGGTGCAGTCATGCCAGTGGCCACCGAGGATGTTTAAAACCCTTGATAAATAACTAGCCAATCTGCCCTCCTTATTCCCTACCTATTCCCTTGTACTACGTTCTATCGTGAGAATTATATTCAGTGTCTCGTCGCCCTCGTGAGGACTAACCCGAGCCAAAGACCGAGATTGCAGCTAAAAATCGATGGCGGATACCGACCCAAAGAACCTGGAAATTGGGGAACGCTCTGGATATGCTCCCTCGGTAAAAGAAGGTTCGGCGGAGTTGACAGCACGGGTACTCGATGAAGCTGCTGAGAGGGCGCTCTGCAGACGATTCGATTTCAGGTTATTGCCTGTCCTAGCGATCATGTATCTATTCAATGCGTAGGTCCTAACTTTAATTAGAGCTTATATACATTTATTAACCCTACTGTATGCCAATGTCTCAGACTCGATAAAGGCAATCTCGGAAACGCGAAAACAAACGGGTTTGAAAACGATCTTGGGTTCAAGGGGAACCAGTACAATATAATATTGTCTGTGTTCTATGTACCATATGTCTTATGCGCACCACCATTTGGAATGTTGGGGAAAAAGTTCGGGCCTTCTAGAGTGCTTCCCTTAATGATGTTTTCATTCGGGAGTATGACCCTTCTTGGCGCATCTGTTAGAAATTTTGGAGGCATGATGGCAGGTATGTATATCTTTCAGGGAAATTGGCCTCCCTAAATATAGGCTGATCAGAATCTTGGGAACAACAGTAAGATGGTTTTTGGGAATGGCGGAAAGTGCATTTTTCCCTTTGGTAAGTCTTTTGAGAGTTTATAAGACCTTTTCCTAGTAAAATATGAGTATTAACTAAAGAAATTTAATTAATTGTATGGTTATAGGTCATATACTACCTTACAACCTTCTATAGACGTGGTGAATTAGCACGCCGTTTAGCCATTTTCTACGCTGCTAGTAACATTGCCAACGCCTTTAGTGGTTAGTATGTCCGAACACTGCATTAAACTCTTTGGCTAATAAATACTTCTTGAGGGAATTGAAGGTTTATTGGCCTTCGGCGTCTTTCAGATTCACCACAATATTCCATCATGGCGATTCCTTTTCATCATCGAGGGGTCCTGTACTGTTTTATTCAGCTTCTTTGCATTCTGGTACCTCCCTATGAGTGCAGCAAAAGCCCGCTTTCTAAACGATGCGGAGAAAGAATTGGCATTCCATAGGATCCAGGTCGATAGCTCGTCGGTTGTCGACGAAAAGTTCAATCTTAAGGAATCCTTGAAGGTGTTTAAGTTACCTGTCGCCTGGGCTTGGTTGGCAATCGAGATATGTCTTGGGGTACCTCTACAGAGCGTTTCCTTGTTTCTGCCGCAGATAGTTGGGCGTTTAGGATATAGTGTTATAAAGACGAACTTGTTCACAGTTGGTAATTGTGTTCTTTTGGAAACCTCGAGAGGAGCTTGCGCTAATCTCCAATCAGCACCGAATGTAACTGGAGCAGTCATGTTACTTATTTTGGCCTTCGCTTCAGATTTCACTCGACTTCGGTTCCCATTCATCGCGTTAGGTTAGTCAGGCATCTCATTCAAAGGTAACAGTACGTTGATGTCTTTCTTAATAGGATTCTCGTTCCCTCTCATTGGGTTCATTATTTACTCCAGTATCGATGTTCTTTCTGAGAAAAATGTGGCTTATTTTGCCACTTTCATGATGTGCTGGGGTACATCGGCCCCTAGCGTGTTACTATCTACTTGGTGTAAGTGATTACATAAATTTATTTGGCAATTCATAGAGAATTTTGATAGCTAATGATAGACCGAAGATAATAATAATATTGCGCATGAAGGAAGAAGAGTAGTCCTTACTTCTGTCGGGGTCCCGGTAAGTAATTACATATATATAATCAGTCCTAATTTCTATCCCTATACTTATGCTGACAAATGCCATAGGTTGCAAACATGATGGGTAATTAAAAGAGGTTCCCCTCTAGCTTAGATATATCTAACTAAAACAAATACTTATAGGGATTGTAAGTTCTAATATCTTTCGCGCCCAGGATGCCCCAGACTATATCCGTAAGTTTTCGACTGCTTTTATACTTCTCTCGGAGTGTTATCTTACTATTTCTTAGCGGCCTTGGTTACAACCGCTTGTTTTGGGGCAGCAGGTATGCTTTTTGCTTCAAGTCTCGGAACATTCATGATTTATGATAATCGGAGAAGAAATCGGGAGCAGGGTGTTGATATTGATGCACGAGATGTCCCCACGAAATTGCTCAAAGATGGTCCTGCTTCACCTGATTTCAGGTGGTTTCTTTAGATCCTTAAGTATTTTCTTTGATATAATTTTTATTTTATTTTCAAGCTATTTCAGTAAAGCATTTATCACGCAATACCTACGGACAGGATGTAAAAATTAGATACAAAAACAAAACATTCAAGATTTTTAAAGGTATATTAATAATATATGACTATTGAGCTATTCAAGAAACTATGAACTACACCCCCCTGTTTACCAAGCCAAAGCTTAGTACCTTGGTTTTATTGCAATACCGCCTCACTTAGTATTGAGAAGTAGACTAAAAGAGAGTATTACTAGGGTAAGTACTAGAGATTATGCAAGTCTTCTAGATCAGTACAGTAGTACTATACTCATCTCCATAAAGAGATGTCGGTCATATAGAAACACTAGAAATCCCAATTCATATATATCATGCAATTTTCTACCACCATCTATTGTTATAGAGGAACCCCTAAAATAATTTGGCACTCACCGCTTTATTAGCCACTAACTTGAACCTGCCCCAGCACAGAAGAGTTCTTAGCACCAAAATTTCCCAATTAAACGCCCACTCCTCTGACCTCTAGGGACATAATATGCACGTGCCATCTCCTGGCTCAAGCATATAACCGCTAAGTGGATCCCCTAATGTTTCTCCTCAATATGCCATACCCACAGACAAAAAATAAGCTTTTATATCACATGCATGGCGTAATAGGCGAGAACTTATGTATACCTTCATAGCTTATAACATTATAGAATATGCTACTCCAATTCCCAAACCTTACTCCTCATCAAATGATAGTTTCACTACTCGCTTCTTCGATTTACCACCCAATTTTGATTTCCCCTTCTCTATTTTCTCCTCTTTATCTTCAGTCTCATCATCGCCCCCAATCTTAGTAGCCTTTCGCTTCTTCTTCCCCTTTACACCAACTTCTGTAACGTTTTCTTTGATTATCCGTCCCACATCTTCTTCTTTTCGAGCTAGGCCAATCTTTGTGTCTCCACCCTCTCTTAACACCTCTTCCCCAAGCTTCTGTGAACTTTCCCCTTTGCTTTCATCAACTTCCACCTCTCCTTTCCCGGAGGTCATAGCCTCAAATTCCTTCTTTGATATTGTCTCGTTCTCAGCACCTTCAAGAACGTATGCGGGTGCGTCTTCATCATCTTCTACTGCTACCTTCTTGTTCCGGGGCGCGATGTACCGATCCGGGCCACCATCGCCAGCGTGCTGCTGGCGTAGTCGACGGAGGAAAGTCGGTTCCCGCATTTCTATACCATCATTAATATCTTGGTATATTACCGTTCTTTCTTTGATTAAGAGTACATACCATATTCGAGGTTTTTGGCCTTGTGTGACATTTTAGGGGGCTATGGCGTCGATTGCACGTGTTGAGTGTTGATTTCGAGGTTTGACGTGATGGCTTGGCGTGTCTTTTATCGCTGGATCCACCCGGTTAGGCTATGCGCAAGACTTTGTGAACTTCTGCCAATATTTAAAGTAGTCATGCTTCCAAGACAGTTCTTTGGTATTCTACTGATATCAGCAAGAAAAGCTGCAAAGTCAATTCCTGTGTTAGTTAGAGTGAGTCTCTGTAGCTACGTACACCTTTCCTATAAAGTAAAATAGGAGACCACTAGCTTCTTAAAACCTACGAGGATCTCCCTAGTGTCCTAAATAAAATGCTTATCGGGACCCTATCTATGGTCTGTTACTTCCTAACAACAAACCCTTATGTCTTTGAGTGGCGGGTAGTACATGGATCTCAGTAAGTCACAATTAGGCTTACACACAAAATACTAATAAGGTTTATAGTGACCGCGCGTCAATTCGGTATTCTAATGCCTGATAGAGTATTGCTGTCAAGCAGATACGTACTCCTAAGAAATTTTAGTAATGAAGAATGATTAATTACTTTATATAGAACCCTACAAAAAAAAACTTCGAGAGTTACACCTATGAGGTTAGGGACTAAGAAAGGCAGAGTAAAAATTTGGCAGGGGATCCCAATTCGGATCTTCCACAGATACCTAGCGAGTGATAGCTTATGAAACTTGTATCTAATGGTTGACCAAGGTGTTGTAAGAGGTATTTGAGCTTCCCCTGAGAGTTAAGGCTATGCATACATGTATTTATCCTACTTATCGGCACCTAGGGTGCGAGGTATCAGACTTAGAAACGGTGTCTTTAGGCTTAGTAAGAGTATCATCACGTGGGGAAATTGCTGGGCGGAGGTTCTTTGCTCCATAGTGAATGCGGCTAACCCGATTAATCACGCCGTGGGATTTTGCTCAACACGCAGGCCAGATTCTCCCCTTCCCCTAAAGTCTAACGTCGACACACCTGCGGCCCCCAGTTCTGGTCCAACCTTTCTTGCGACGAAGTCTACTACTTGCAATCCTTTAGAGAATTCCCTATCCCGCCACCAGAGCTGGATCGCCGGCTTCTCTATCTTTCGGACAGCATCGACTGTAATAGGTGTGTCTTCTTGCCTCTTTCCCTTCCTCCCTTCCTCCCTTCCCTTTTATTGCGCTATCGCAGAGAACGTACTGAGATTTTTTAGGAGTACCTAGTGGCCCTAGCAGCAGTCATTTTTTTCGAATCATCACTGTTCTCCCCCTTCCCCTCTTTCTTCCATCTCACTACTCGAGGTATATCCTTTACTCGATAAGCTTCTTTCCGAAAGAACCATCATAACCGAATTCCCCCTATCAACCTTGCTATCTTCACTTTCATCTTCCATCCTCGATTGTATGTTATGGGGTTGGTAACCCAACTTTACCAACGCTTCCCCTCAAAATCGGAGATGCCATCGCTTGAAGACTTCTCGAAGACCCGGCTATCGCCGCGGTTAGCTTTCCTACGGCGGCCCGTCAAGTTATCCAAAGGAAACAGCATCACCATACCATTAGGAGTTATCTTGCTTTTCCCCATAACAGTGACCCTTCTTATACTGGTACTATTCATTCGACACCCAGATTCCCCTGCTAGAATACTTATCCCGTCAGGTTCCCCCCCTTCAATAAGGTAAGAATTGCTTCCTAATCTGAGTTAATTGATAGATATTTGATAGGGGTACCTAACTATTATACAGGAAAATTTCCGAAGAATTCGACAAACCGTTTGTTACAGGATGCTTAGAACCCGAGACAAATACCCCTCGAGCAAATGCGGCGTTCGTTGTGCTGGCCCGGAACAAGGAATTGGAAGGTGTTATCCAGTCCCTTAAATCGATTGAACGCCATTTTAATCGGTGGTACCACTATCCATACGTCTTTCTCAATGATGGTGTCTTCAGCGAGGAATTTAAGAACACTGTCCAAAACTACACTAGTGGGTCGGTTGAGTTTGGAAAGATTGACTCTAGCATGTGGGGGTTCCCTGATTGGGTAGACCATGATGAAGCCGCAGAATCGATTGCAAAGCAAGGAGATGCAGCAATCATGTATGGTGGTATGGCTAGTTACCATCATATGTGTCGATTTTATTCTGGGTATGAAGTATTCCAACCAATTTTTTTTTATCCACGAGAAGTCATTCTCTAATAAGAGTGGAGTGCTTAGGTTTTTCTACAAGCACGAGCTATTGGCAAAGTATGAATGGTATTGGCGTCTAGAGCCTGAGATTAAATATTTCTGTGATATCACATAGTATGTCTTCCTTCCTGCTCTATGACGAATTTTTATAGATGCTGACAGATTCAGTGACCCCTTCCTACATATGGCAAGGAATAATAAGACCTACGGTTTCACAATTGCAGTAAAGGAATTGAAAGAAACAGTGCCTAATCTTTTCCGCTACGCCTCTGCATTCAAAAGAACCAACAACATTACTTCTAAAGGACTGTGGGAGATGTTCCTTGAGAAGCCGGATAAGCCCAAAGAACCCAAACTGGATAAACTCCCAGAAGAAGTGCTGAAATTCGATCCTAACAGCGGAAAACTTCCTGATGTGGATCCAGATGCTATGGAAACGGAAAGATACAATATGTGCCATTTCTGGAGTAATTTTGAGATTGCTCGGCTAGATTTCTTTCGAAGCAAGCCGTATGAGGATTTCTTTCAGATGATGGATAAAAGTGGTGGTTTCTGGACTGAAAGAGTATTTGCCCAGATACGCGCGCAAAATTTTTACCAGATATTGATTACTAACTATTTTTCTAGTGGGGAGATGCTCCAATTCATTCTCTTGCAGCTGGTGCCCTCCTTGGCCCTGCGGATATCCACTACTTCCGTGACTTTGGTTACCGACACACCACTATTCAGCATTGTCCAGCTAATGCTCCCGCCCGACAACTTCCGAGACAAAAATTCATCGAAAAGACGACTACCGATCCTAGAAAAGCAAAGGAAGAAGATGACTACTGGGAAAATTGGGATGCTGAAAAAGAAAATGGTGTGGGGTGCAGGTGCAGGTGTGATACCGATATCGTAGATATTGAAGGTAAACACGGGAGCTGCCTTTCCGAGTGGGTAGATGTGGCTGGTGGATGGACATCTGCATGAATAAACGATGGGTGAATATCGATTACTGATTCATTTGGAGCCTGTGTATTGTCCATGTTAACTTTTTTTTTGGTTTTTCTTGTTACTCTTTTGTTCCCTTTCTATCTACCCATTACCTTTACCACCTGATAATTCCGCTTCGCTTGTGGTCTAGGCTGCAAGAATTGACACCATAAATTCGTTTTATATTTCAAGGGTGGATATGTTGGTTTGCTTTGTTTTGTTGAATCTTGACGCTGGTGTCGGATGCCATTTTGTGTGTCTTGAAGTTGGGGATGTAAACTGGGCTTTCCTTCTGTTCTATCTTACTCTTTTATTATTATTCTCCTATGTTTTTCATGTTTTAAACTTGCTAGCGGGTATGGTGGTAACATTCCCTAGCACCATTTTCATGAGGCTCTTTGGGGAAGGTCACGGTATCGGATGGGGCGGTCAAAAAAAGAGGTTTAGCCGTGAGCAGGCTTATAGAGACAGGAATCAAGGAAGTTTACCAACATGAAAAAAATAAAATGAATTGGTACTTTGTTGGTAGGGGATGACTATTATGGCTTTTTTTGTATGTATAATAATGAGCGTGCAATTCTGGCAAAACGAATGAAAGAAAGAGGGCGAAATAACTCGCTTTAACGATGTTTAATGAATGGCGATGAGGGTTAGTAGTGTCTCAAGGGGTATGACTTTAGAGAAGAGACGAGAGCTAGCCGGACAGCAGCTGCAGGTGTTTAAAAGCTATCAAATTTGATGTTCTACATCTGACATGGAGTGACTGGTACCTGTCGGTCACCCCCATGCTCTGTGTCATGGGTAGCCACCGCCTACAATCAAAGAGATGGTGAATCGAGATATCGCAGGAAACGTGTGCCATCCTCAGCGAGAGTAACCCTTATCCTGGACCGCGATAACACATAGTCTAGCTATATAGGGTTAGGCGTGATGCAGCTTGCAGCTCACCTGGTGTAAATTACCCCTCCAAAGGCTCCGCAACCACTACTGAGCTCATACGCACCTTTGAAGAAAGGATACCACTCGCTCCCCACTTGTGCTTCTCCTCCTCTTCTTCTTCTTCTCACGGTATTCGCTACCTTTAGCGCAATCAGACTCTTCTATTCTCTCTGACTCTCTGGCATCTGGTTTCTATTACCTTCGAGGAAAATCCCTTTTAAGCTGCGTTCTTCTGATACAGCTCTTGATACCTAGTTGTGTGCAAATAGACCTGTTCTGCCCCGCGTTTAACCAAGAGCCCACCCTTGTTCTATACTACAGTTGGCCACCAAAACTATTGAATAGCTATTCTTGTGCGGCGATTTATCCCTCTTGAAATCTCCAACTTTTATCTTTCTTTCTCTCTGTCTCTGACTCAACTCGCAATAACAAGGCGGGAGCTTTTGCCCCGTGCCGAGGAGCCTTAAAGTCCCGACGTAACGAAGGCCACATACAACGCTTAGCCTGGAAAGAAACCCCTCCCTCTCCCTCCCTCCCCCCTCAACCTCCAAACCACCTCCATTATTCCCCCGCTCTACAGCCCGGACTCTTCGTATTTATTTATTAAATCCATAAAGGTGTATTTCTCTGTCCTCTCTAATCGGTGTTATTACGTGCTATTCTACTCCATTCCAAAACTACTGTGGCATCATTCTTGTTCTTTTGTTGCTGACCGGAAACAAGGCTCCATCATTCAGCCCGTTTCCTTCCTCACTTCCTAGCTACCCAGCAACTCTCCCAAAAACTACGTAACCTAAATATCTTCTGAAAGTTTTCTTCTAAAACTCTTTGGCTCGCTAAAAAAATGCCGACCTATTCAGAGGACGGTGATGGCATAATGGGAGAGAGTGCCTACGAGATCCTTACGGACTCTACTCTTCTTACAGACGATGAAGATGATGCTTCGTCTGTTGCTTCTTTAGACGACAACAGCGAAGAAGAAGAGGGTACCTCTATAGGAGACGCTGAGTCTCTTGCAGAGTTCCCTGACGAGACACAACATAACGATCCTCACCCAGGCATCCCAGCATTTGGAGGATTGGACGAGCAACCGCTCGAATGCAGTGGTATGACGATGAAATCGGACGGATCAAACTTGGAGCAGATAACTTTCGAAGAACCGGAAGAGTATGCCGGTGACCAAATCTCGGTCAGCCATAGCATATGTGACTTCAACGAGGCTGAAACTAGCGAGATAAATCACCATATTCGGGTCGAGGAACCTTCACCAACAAAGCTTTTTGCTACCGTGCGTCAAACCATGAGCAAGTCGCAGCTTATTATGAACGAACCCTTCCGCGTTCTTTACATCGGTTCCACTGTTGCGAAGGATGATATAATTACAAAGCTAGGTGGTGCTTTAGCTGTCCCTGTTACCGAGTCGACAAGCTCTTTAAGTTCTTGGGAGTCTGGCTCTAAAGGTTCTCGCTTTAATGTCATTCCTGTTTCCTCTTTCGGGACTCGTAGCTGCTCACCTGAAGTTGAACTGGTCGAGTCTTTTGGTGTGGAAATGGCCGTGGACGTATGCACGACTGCAAAGTCTTCCAAGCAGGACGGTCGACCAGACACTCTATGCCTATGGTTGAATGGTAACCAGTCGGTGCAATCCACCTACGGCGAGAATGGTCCTGAGATCGAAACTCCTGGCTGGAAACTACCCCACCTTGCAGTCGTCTTTTCCTCGGATGACGATAATACACAGAGGAGAATGACTAGAGTCTACGCGAGATCTTTCATGGCTAGACATTCCGTTCCAACTCTTGTTATTTCGCAAAACACACTTTATCACAAGCCAACAGAGAATTTCACCCTTGACACACGAAGTGTGCATATGTGTCTCGAATCCCAATCTGAATCGAAGTATGGTAACTTAGTGCATAAGCGTCTCCCCGTTGACCTGTCAACTTTCCTCAATCTTGATGTCCGTCAATTAAACCGAAACTTGGCTTGCATCACTGGTATTTCTTCAAGCCAGGAGATTCCTCCAGCACCAGTTGGCAGAACGCGTACGTCTTCTTCCGCCGTCCTCAACCCATTAATGCGAGATGTAGAAAAAACTCCTCATCGTCAAGGCGGTAATACGACGAATTCCTTATACTGGATTCGTGAGCAGAAGCGAGATGACCTATGGAAGATGTTCCTCGTCGGTTGGGTCTTTGTTTGTGGGCTTGCCGGGGCGACGTTTGCCATTGCCTATATGAAATTTTCGAAATCATCTATGGATATTGAAGAGGTTACAGAAACTGTTGTAAGAACTGTTACAGCAATTACGGGCACGACTGCGGCAAGCCTGGTCGTTCCCACATCGATCTCAGCCTTCACATCTATTTATACTGCTATGCAGGCTACCCCGAGTATATCTGCAGCGTGTGGGCCAAGAATGGACATCTCGGGTCTTATCTATGACTCGTCATTACTATCTTTGAACGAATCTGATCAATTCAGCATTCATGTCATCGGTGACAACCACATTCTTGTACGTCCCCCGCAAAAGTACTTACTTCTTAAAAAACCGCCTACACTCTTCGTCGAGGTCACTCGTAGTGGTGAAAAAATCGACGCCGAGCTTTCAAAGCCATTTGATGGGGTTTATACCCTAAAGTTGGATGCCGAGGAAGCTTGGGGTCTGATGAATGTTTCTCTTTGGACGAAGAATAAGCCAGTGATGAAAGAAACTATAGAGGTTGACTTTGGGTCCCCATGGCTTAAGCTTTCGGGATGGAAAAAGGTTGCTGAACAGAAGAAAGCCGAGCTACAAATCCTAATTGAACAGGCAAAGACGGACGCGAACCGCATCGCAAACGATCTCAGCCAGACTGCAGGGCAACAAGTCTCGGAGGTCAAAGACCTGGTAGTCGCCAAAGCAAGAGAATTTACGGGGGGTGTTTCAAAGATCTACCAGGGGACAAAGGAGATCAATGTTAGGCGGTTCTTCCCTTCTGTTGCTCCATCAATATATGTGCAAACGGCACAGCGTCAGGCGAAGAATGTTTGGGAAAAAAAGGTTGCAGAAGTAGCTCAGACTACACAGGAAGCAAGGAAGCGTGGATGGTTGCGAGGATAAGTGAAGGCATTGACACCAGACTTTCTTTTTATTGTAATTTTCATTAGGGTGGTAGGTTTATCCATTGTCTTTTCTTAAGATTAAGTGTATCCGAATTTTATCTCGCTCTCTTGTTTTTCTTTTGTTTTATGTTTCTTTACTATGTTCTGTTTGGGTGGGCGGCGATCAACTGGAAAGAGATGGACTACTCGGGAAGGTTTGGTGTCAGGTTTTGTTCAGGTTTTCTTTTACTACTTTTTCTGGTTAAGTTGTGTTTTTATTTTTCTGCTCTCCACCTTCCTTGGATCTACGATGCTCCCACTGTGTATCTCGAAGCACGATATAGTAAGGGTGGATTTGCATGGGACAGGTGAGTGATTTCGGTGTAGTTGCGAGGGATTGAATAAGCTAATTGAAATAGTTTCGAGGATTACAAAGAGGGGTGGATTGGAGTTTAATGTTTTGATTGGTCTCATATTTACTGTCGGGCGCTAGGTGGCGAACTGGAAGAACGGTGATGACTTTAGGAGTGATTTACTGGTGCCTTGATGAGAAAAAAAAATTATAAATAACAGCCCTAAATTGAAAATCTATTATTTCCATAGAGTGTCTTTTGTGTATATCGTATCGTAGTAATGATAGTGATGAGTGATGGTGATAGTGTTTCATAGCTACTCGAGTGACGTGCTATGAAGACTCGATCCATGTCTAAAACGAAAAAGGGTGATGCGCGCTTCGTGGCACCGCTCCACGTGACCCCCTGAAAACTCGCCAAGGCTAGGAAGCCGCCATAACAAATAACAACGCTCCTCTTCCCCCACATCAACCAGTTCACCTCGAGAATCAGCTAGACAAGACTGATTGACAGCTTCCAGCGAGATTCGCGACCGCACCTCCCGCAGCTACCGAGAACTCCCGCAGCATCTTTTTCCTCGCCCCCCCCCCGCCTAATTTGATCACCTCCAGGACGTCAATTTAGGCCGTGCATCCTCACGATGACAGAGGTGCGTCCATTTCTTCCGTGTTCCTCCGTCGATTAGTTGTAGTTCTGCCGGGGAAGTGATGGGCAAGAGAAAGCAGCGCGAAGAACAATGACGCGCATACGCGATTGCATATGGAGCAGTGGGGGAAAGCCGACGAAATTGAGCGTAGAGCTAACAAGGCTTTGGGGAATCATAGGTAATTCGGAAAGTGAAGCTTGTGACACAACAGTCGATCTTGTATGTTTAACACCTTTTTTTTCACCCCCCCGGCAATCATATATCTGTATTATATGCATATATAGGTGTTGTTCTAAAACTAACTGCTTTTCTCTCTTTTTTTACTTAGAAACGATGTACCACCCGCGCACGAGGGATTCCCGATGCGAGAATGGTCTATTCGTATCTTCGTCTTAGGACCCAATGGAGAGGAGTTACCGGCGACACTCTTCGATAAAGTAACTTATAAACTGCATCCAACATTCACCAATCCTACAAGGAGTGCGTATATCATAATCTTATGCTTATATCTACGAGAAGAAGCTGGTGCGGTAGTTGTAGATACTTATACTGACATTTTCACACAGTTCTAAAGAAGGCGCCGTTTCTTCTCTCGGAGCAAGGATGGGGAGAGTTTGATATGGAGATTGTTCTCCATGGTGTGGACAAAGGTGGTGATCACCCTATCCGTCACGATTTGAACTTTCAGAAGAACAAGTATGAATCCATCCACTCAGTTGTGAGTATACCTTCCATTATTTTGTTAGTTGTATATTGTGAATATTAAACTTCCAGGACAGACCTTTACAAATCCACGTCCGAATCTTATCAAACAACTTGCCCTCTCAGGGCCTGTACCAGGCACAGATGCAACGCCGCCAGAGGAGAATGGAGTCACCAAGCGCGATAAGCGTAAGAATGATGGTGAGGAGAGGGTTAAGAAGAAGTCTAGGAGTGAACGTGCCGTAAGACCCCTATCACAGCGCAGGAAGCAGATAAGAAATTCACCTTACTAACGTACCAAATCATATTGTAGTTTGATATGGAGAAGCTAGCAGACGGCCTCCAAAAGCTCCAAGAAGAGCACCTCCTCCAAGTCGTCCAGATGGTCCATGACAACAAGACTTCAGAGACATACATTAAGAATGACGTCGAGCAAGGAGAGTTCCATGTTGATCTGTACACGCTGCCTCCACATCTTACACAGATGCTGTGGAAATTTGTTCAGGAATGCGGCGTGGACGTATAAATCAACCAGAATATCCTTTTTTTTTTTTTTAGAAAAAACACTGACTCGGACTGACCGTGTCGTAATTCCAAGGAGAATCTGCGGGAAAGTAATTATAAAATATAAAAAAATCAAAAAAAATGAGGACCCAAACCGTTTGAGGGGAAGCTGACGATTTTGCGGGAAAACCAAATTTCTATGAAACGTTTGTCTTCTACCTTAGCCTTGTACATTACATTATATCTTTTTTCTTTTTTCTTTACTATTATCACCTACTCACCACCTTCCCGATTCGGACCCTTTAACTTCTTCCTTTTACTCTACGCTTATCTTCTATTCAGTTTGTAACCACTATAGTTACTTTTCTACTTTTTTCTTGTGGGAATTTGGTTCGGAGAAGGAAAGGTGGTAGGATGGGCACGACAAAAATTGGGTTTGTTTACTCGTACCCTGCTTGTTATTTCTGGAAGGCTATTGTGATGGGTTAGAGGTAAATGGAAATGATAGTGGAGCTAGGCGAGAAAGGGGGATGGTGGTTGAATGTTATCTACAATTACTGGTTGCATTACTATTACATCGATGCTACTGCTATTAGGTTAGATTAAAATGGACTACATGAAGACTTCATATATAAGGTGCTCCCTTTTGCCTACAACCCCCTGGGTCTTATATAAACAAACCCTATCTATATGACACAATAGTTAGAGTATAAACTCTGATAATAAAACCCCCAGTCCCTACCTTGTCATTAACTAAGACGCAAGGTTTGTTTTGTAAATTTCATTTAGAGTGTCTGGCGGAACATCTTTTGTTCTTAGCAAGAATGACAGCCTCCTATCTAGTTATTGCTGTCATTCTCATCCTCATCATAGTCAGAATAGCGCCGTTTCCCTTCAGCTAGTGAGGATTTCAGTTGTATAGAGCTAAGAGCATCATATAAAGCTATATCATATGAGAGAAAATGTAGTGCTAGGACCTTCAGACGGAGGTTGGGGTGGTTATCAGTCTAGGTTCTTAGTTAGCCCTACAAGTCATGAAACAAAGATTACCTCAAGGGTTATATAGGGGAACGAACTCGGTTAAAAAATCCTAACACTTTCTCCCAGTTTGACTTTATGCATTGTTCTTCGGTCAAGAGTCTCTTTTTCAGAAGTATATTTTTGCCCCATTGGTGTTCCAGCATGTGCTCTGACCATCTGTTTTTGTCTACATCTTCAAATTCTCGCCACTCAGCAAGGCTTACCCCCTGAATAGATGAAATAATATATTTGCCGTAGTATCTTCACAATGGGCTTCAGATTAGCATTTGACTACATGATACCTAGTATGATAAAACTTACAGCCAATTATTGCTTGTTTTCTTGAAGATTTGGTAGGTTTTACCCACTTCTTTTCTCAGCCAATCTCCAACATATACCCCACCATTTTGTCCTGGTTGTTCCGGGAGTAAATGATTTAGTCCTCTATCCAAAGCCATATATGACCCCGCTTTATATACTGTAGTCTTATTTGGATTGACATTGCACTAGGTTCCTTGAGTCCTTCCACCAATTATGCTCGATATTTCTTTTCGGCTAAAGGTTCTAGGGTTGGCAGGAATATTTCGTGGGGGGGATTTGTTTGTTAGTGTAGCATCTATTTTAGCTTTTTTTTGGCTTAAGCTAGTCACAGACACAGACTCGCTACTGGAAGCTTCGTAGTACGGACTATAGACATGTGCGCGAACATTTCGGGTACGGTGTGATTTTTCCTTTTCTTCGCTAGGAGTCCTGAGTGCCCGACTACTTATTGAAGCCCTAACACCATTCAAGCCTCCATACAATCGCCTTGGCCTACGACCTCGACCTCCTCGGGGGTTTGTAGCACGCTTCCTTATACTCGGAAATTCCTCACTGTCACCCTCAGAGGAAGAAAAAGGCTTGGTGATGGGCGGCTGTCCAAAGTACCCAAGTCTTGGTCTTTTCCCGGCATTGGCAGCTACTGGGGTCAACGAGTGAGCCAATTGATCATGGGGTTGAGGTGTAGGAATTGATTGGGCTGGAGACTTGGGCTTAGGCTCATTTCCAGGCTCAATGTGGCCATTGACATTATTAGATTTGACATGATTTAGACCGTAGGCTACAATAGCGTGAGTATCCAAGGTACCAGAGACAAGATTGTTCTAGAAAGCAAACAAACCTAAGGGCCGTGGAAGCTTGTGTGATGCACTCAGCTGCATCAGTTTTTGCTTCTTATCCAAAAGCCTGTGCTTCTCATCAACCAAATGCTCCTTTTGTTGCCTAGCTCTATCCAGCCGGCTCTGTGCTGCTTTGAGAAGCTTCGCATATGACGACACCTCAACGCCCAACTCTACCACCATCTTGTTGACCTCATTCACTTTCTCGTCTAGGGCCTCCATATCTAATCCCGAAACAGCACCATTAGTAAATTATGACTGTAAGTAGGTATGTGGGAAATTAAAGGCTAACCTCGGGAGAGAGTCTGCTGGGGATCAGGTTCATCATCCGAGATCATAATCGATTCAGGTGGAGGCATCTTGCTCGCGAGGATCACACCGTGTTGATAAAGCTTCTGAGGCTTACTGATCCTCCTCCTCCCCTCCCCCCCTTCGTTGATTGCTCAATACAGCTGACTTAGACTCTAAACAAAAATTCAATCACGAAAAACAAAACAAGCGCAGGGTCGATGGGACGTGGAAACGCAAGGAAATTCGAGAACAAGGAAATCCACTTGGGTGGCTCGTGCACTGAGACCGACGGGCTTAAGCGATTGGCATGCGGGCTGCGGGTTCCCCGCTCCGCTGCGTCGGTCGCTACCTAAGAGTAACGATAGGACCGTGGACCATGGTTGCGCCCGGCAGGCGGGGGAAAACTTTGACCCAGTAGCCCGAATCCGCAGGAGTGAGGTTGCATCTCAACTGAAAATGTGATATAACAAAAGATCGGGTCCCTAAGACGTCACCATGCCTGCCCACCTTATCTCTGCGGATGCAGATATTGACTACAACACTCTGCGATGTTTGACGGTACCCCCAACGTCAACAAACACACTATGAGTTATGAAGAATACCATAGGAAATATATAAGAACTTACAAGTACATATGGGTTAGAAAAGTTGTGGGATTAAAAAATATGCATAACGAGGTGTAAGGCCAGTTTTATGGTGGACTATATAAAAGGGAAAAATATACACTGTATGGCTCTCACCACACAAGTAGTTATCCAGGGAGTGTCACTTCAGGGCATCATATTTTCTTTCAGAGCCCTTATTGCGTCTATGTACAATGTCACACATACTCCACAAATATCTCAATAGCTAAAACTAATCCTATCATTCTCTACAATCACCACCTATCACTCTTAATGGTATTGGATGTACGAGGGGATTTTATCAGTCATAGCGCTCTGTCCCCGCATTTTTTAATTCGTTGCTCTCACACCAGGAAAGCATCAATTTCCTCAAACGTATTTTCTCCTCTTCTCCACCAAATATTGGGCCAATTGCTTGGAAACTCAGTTCCCAGAGTTGCATGCGAGACAACCCAAAGTTCTGGGCTACGACCATGTATTCGTTCCAGATGGGCGAACAAAAAACCCCCACGTCATCCGTCTGGGCCGTCAAAAGAAGTGCCTCGTCAACATAGACCAACCCAGTTTAAAACAGCACTAGGAAACGGACGAGATGGGGGGACATACGCATAGAATTAAAGGGCACTTCTTTTCCAACCACCAATCACGGAAATGGTGATCTTGGAAAGAACCTGCTATCATTTTGGCGTGTACATTGCATGAAATACAAAGCTCTAGTGCCAGTTTTCTCCGGGAAATCTCCGCACGAATAGTCTCAGAGACGTGAATAACATGACCAATTCGCTCGGGCCCAAATGATAGAAGAGTGAGTAGTTCCTCGTCACTTGATGTCTTTGCAGCTTCCACAAAGTGAAGTGTTATCCCCAATCCATTATCTCGTGCCCTTGCAAAAGCCTCACGGAATACCGTAACGTCTCCCTTCTATCGTTAATGGTCAGCACAGTATGTATCTTGAGCCGATGCGGGCGCACTGACCAACGGATCGCCGCAAAGATCGACTCCCACAACGCCACGAGGCTTATATCGAATGGCTAAATCGATACATTCTGTAGCTTTTTGGATGGTATCTCGGCGGTCAACCGACAGCAGAAGGAACGTTTTCATGGATGTCGATGGGTCTTTTTCGTACTTCTCGATGGTATCAAGGATGGCTTCGATATATTGTTCCTTTGATAGTGCAGTTTCTTTGAACTCCCTAGGCGTAGTACGGAGTTCTAAATATACAACACCGTCACGCTCAAAGTCTTGGAGGACCTTTTCTGTGGAGTATTTGACACTTGAGACGTCGTTACAAAGTTGATAGATATATTTTGAAAACAACGGGAACTTTTCAGTGGATGTCAGCCCTAGCTGATAATGTGACAAGGACATATCATACAAATGTTTCGAGATCATAGTCGGTCTTCCCTGGTGGAATCACGATTATAGGGTCTTCTAACTTAATATCGGGTTCCGATTCCTTGCGCTTCTTATATATCTCATGAAGGCACTCGCGAGTTATGCTACCCGATAAATGTGCATGAAGCTCCTATAATGTAATGCACATTAGCCCTGTTAGTTTATAAACGGGGTTAGTGGAGCAAACAATCTTTGGTAACTTCTTACAGAAGGCCTCTAGCCCTTGGGTATTGCCAGTTGTTCTCGACTCGACCTCTAGCATGATTGTTTCTTTTGGTTTTTCTCCTCTTCTTTCCTACTGAGGTTTAGTTTGTGAATCTCGTCTATATCAAGCGTACACAAAGATGGGAGGGGCCGATGAGGCTAATTCTCCTGGGGTTGCAAAAAGGAAAGAAGGAGTTCTTATCCCAGCAGCACCTGCTTCTTCAGGAGAAAGGCTAAGGAAATGGGCATGAAAGTTCCTAGTGTTCAAGCCACATCGGCAACAAATCCATTCATGTGGTTTGTCATCACAAGAGCTGTGTTTAGCTTGTTCCCATAGGGGGACAAAATACATGTAGCTCTGCCATGGAGGTACATGGGAGCGGAGTCTTTGAAGAGAGTATTCCGGATATCGGTTGACTCGGATTAGTCGGTAGGATATCTAAGAACTTGTAGAGAAATTAGCTATTAAATAGCTGAATATGTGCAGGTATCTATTCTCTAACTAAAACCCGTTCGGGTCTCGGTCAGCACGATCTACACAGCCGCGAGGAGTTCGCGTCTCGTCTATGAGTGTAGGCTCAACAGGTCCCTTTATCCTCCCGGTCGCTAATTCGCCCGTTCGCTCCTCTCCTCCCTTTGCATCTGCATCGCGACATCGTTCGCTCCTTCCACCCTACCTAAACTCTCCTTCACCCAGTCTTCCTCCAGCCTTCCATCCACATTCCTCGTTAGTTGCTGTTCCGTCCCTTCTTCTTCCTCTTCTTTCCCCATTCCAGAAGAGTCGCTCTTCGGAAACGTCTCTCTTGGTCCTCTGGAACGGCAGGAGACAAGATTGAGTGCTGCAGCCCCCGTTACCGACTTACAGGCATCCCTACACCAGCTAATTTCCCCTTTTCGCTCTCACCTTACCTCTTCGCGTAGGCGCTAGGCAGCAAGCAAGACAATATCGCATCGCACCAGCTGCTAAACTCCCAAGACTCCCAATCCATCCATCCATCCATCCCCTTTCCTCCTTCCCACCCCCTCCCCTTCCCCGAATCTCATCCACCCAACCAAACCGTCTTGAACGACGTCTGTCAATCTTTCGTGAGGCGTCGCTCGTGGGGTACCAGTTCTTTGTTGTTGTTGTTGCTGTTATAGTCCATTCGCTCTTTCTACCCTTTTACTTTTTTAATTTTTGAAGGAAAAAAAAACCTCAGCCTACCCCGGTACTTCACAGGATCACAGAAGCCTGACTTTGCGACGAGCAAGAGCAAGAGCAACAAATCGACCTCTGGAGGAACAGCGCCGCTCTATATCTACCACTACCACAACAACAATAATATTATCAACATGTCTGATATTCAGGACAGAATCGCCGCTGCCAGGCGAGAGGCTGAGGGGTTGAAGGCAAAGATAAAAATTAAGAAGGAAGAACTGGCTGATGCTGATTGTGAGCAAAACACGCGAATCGAGTTTCAAATAATGACGAAGAATAGCGCGGCTGACTATTAATCAACATTATAGTGCGACAACTTGCGAAGGAGACTCTAGAACCCCTACCGCGTACCAATATGAAAGTCCGAAAAACGTTGAAGGGCCATCTTGCGAAGATCTACGCCATGCACTGGTCGACAGATAGGAGACATTTGGTGTCAGCCTCGCAGGATGGGAAGCTCATCATCTGGGATGCTTACACCACCAATAAAGTTCACGCTATTCCACTCCGCTCATCATGGGTGATGACCTGTGCATATGCTCCTAGTGGTAATTATGTTGCGTGTGGAGGTCTCGACAACATATGCTCAGTGTACAACCTTTCTGCTAGAGATGGGCCTACACGTGTTGCTCGTGAGCTCTCTGGTCACTCTGGTTACCTTTCCTGCTGTCGGTTCATCAACGACAGAAGGATCCTCACATCTTCCGGGGATATGACTTGTATGCTATGGGATATCGACACAGGGGCCAAGATCACAGAATTCTCTGATCATCTTGGGGATGTCATGAGTCTAAGCATCAACCCCACGAACCAGAACATATTTGTTTCTGGTGCTTGTGATGCTTTTGCAAAGTTGTGGGATATTCGTACTGGAAAGGCTGTTCAAACTTTTGCTGGCCACGAATCGGATATCAATGCTGTGCAGTTTTTCCCTGATGGAAATGCTTTTGGAACTGGCTCTGACGATGCAACCTGCCGTTTGTTCGATATCCGTGCTGATCGAGAACTAAATACATATTCTGTAAGAACACTCGTCTTTTAACGTTTTTTTCAGGGGCTAATTTTCGGGTGGCCTTTAGTCCGACCAAATCCTGTGCGGTATAACATCGGTTGCTTTCTCTGTTTCCGGCCGATTACTGTTTGCAGGTTACGACGACTTTGAGTGTAAAGTGAGTATCTTAGCTTCCTATTTCGAGTATTTCCTCAATGAGGTCATGATACGTTGGGGTTACCTTACTTCTAGGGGTTTTCGAGTCGCTAACACGTTTTTTCTCGGCATTAGGTATGGGATGTGCTGCGTGGTGAGCGCGTGGGAACCCTGACAGGGCATGACAATAGGGTCAGTTGTCTGGGAGTTAGTAATGACGGCATTAGTTTGTGTACAGGATCATGGGATTCCACTGTAAGTTGAATTACTTAGTCATATTTATTGAATGATAACTAATTGTCTTCCTAGCTCAAAATTTGGGCGTGGTAACTATGTATTCTGAGAATGCTAGGAATATTTCTTACAAAAAGGGCTATTGATTGGGTAACACGGGGAGAGGGTTGTCTCTGCTGGCAATCAACGATCTGACTTCGATATCGTTTATATTCTCCTCAGTATGTTTATTGGTGGGTTGGGGGGGAACGGAGTGGGATATGCGTTGGCTACTATTTCTTTTCATCCCTTTTTTCATACTTCATATTTTTTTCTCAATTCTATTTCCAGCAGCAATCATTAAGTCCTTATTACCTGTAACCTATGTTCCCCTCTTATGGCTCTCATTCTTTTGTGTTTGTACGCGCTGCTGAGTTTGCTACGCCTATCATGTCCGTCGCCGAGCGAGTGTACTGAGTAATATTTTTCCCTATTTTTCGAGTTGCAAGAGCACGAGGCCTCGGAGTTTTCTTATCTTTTGACTTTCTTATGTCAACAAATTATTTTTCCTGCCATTCCCAAAGCAGTTCCTCTAAGTAGCTAAGTAGTAGGTATTTACAGTTGATCATCCTTCACATTATAATTAGACATCGTGATCGTGTTGGTAATTCAAAACCTAAGGGGGAAAACTCGGGTATATATATACCTTCATACTAGCAGCGGTCTGAGAAAAGCCGTTTCAACACCTAAGCCCTCTTAAAATAGCTTTTGTGTAGTAACTGCTTGTTCGGTAGTGGAGGTGTCAAAGAACGCCTTCCGTACTGGTCTCATATTTCGTGATCGGAGATTTAGATTACTACGCGCTGACACCGCGCTGTTTCCACGCAGCTTCTAGAAGGACGATCCTAGGTCAGGTACCCCTGGCTTATAATCTCTACTTCTCCGCCCCCTTGAGCCTCCTTTCCTGAGATTAGTCCGGTGTGGGAATGTAGTTCCGTGAATTCCTGCTCGGCTGGGAACGATGTAACAGTCGAGAGTCACTGGTTGGGGGAAAGTGCTCAGCAAGCATTTCATGGGCCTAGTTAGAGGTGTAGTTATGATGTAAGGATTTCCCCAGCCAAATGAATATCAAACGGGAGGAGCATCCGGTTTCATAGTGCTAAAAGGCAAGCCCAAGAGAGAGGAGAGAGAGGAAGAGAGAGAGAGAGAGAGAGTCTAATTATGCGTAATATGTTTGCCGGTGTTTGTCCAATACACACTGTGTGTGAAAGAAGTACTACTTTCTTACTACAGTTTTACGACCTACTATTTACTGCTACCTGACTCCCCCACGGCACCTAAAAACACATGTTTACTGTATCATGACAGTTATCAGTCCTTCTCTTCGAACGGTACCTGAGAATTACATGCACTCATGGTATGGCACACACTTTCCCCGTGTTCTTTTTTTGACAGGCCATCCACCTGCATGGACGGACCGAGGAGCGGGCATAGCCCAACCAAAGACTGGAAAAGTAAATAAAGGATCCCTGTTGGGCCATGTGTGGTCAGCGTTTCAGAGGGGTTCACCGCATCATCATCCCCCCTTTCCCATCCAATTGCTAACTTTATCGCTTTATTACTCCAATTCAGTCCGAGACCGTAGTCTACACTTCACTACTAAGATTGGTAGCTGTTCCAGATAATGTATGTCCATTAGGTGGAAGAGAAAGAAGATATTCCCTTTGAGCCTCCTAACCCAGGTCGTGGTCGTTTCAGATTATTTCACATTTACACGAATAACGAAACAGTAGTCACCACACGTCCACAAACAACGTCCACTCACCACCTCTCATCGGTCTCCCTGGGTTGTTTCTTACTTATTTACGGTAGGACGCCGCTACACAGCATATCTACTAACGCCCACGTTCGGTGACGTTCCTGCTTTCTGGACACCCCACCCCCTGCTAAATCCCCACCCTATACTCCTACCCACCCTTACCCCCCCTTCAATTCTCCGCCCCACCCAATCCTCATCTTCCTCCCCTTGTCCTCGTCCACCAAGTAGGCACACTACAGCACCAAGAGTAATAATAAAAAGAACGAACCATGGACGAGCTCGAATCCATTAAAAGTGCCGCATCCCCCGCTGCTCGCCGTCATCCAGAAGACGTCGACTCTGATGAACATAGTGACCAAGAGGATTCTCACTCAAACCAAGACAACGGAAAAGACGAAGACGGCGACGACGACGACCCAGACGATATTGAGATTCCTGGATCTGGACCTGCTAGAAACATGCCTATCTTTAAGCACACATCACATCTCTCGCTGTCGGGGTCATTCCAGACTGTATGTTCTTATTCTTTACCCCTCTATTCTCCCTTTGTTGGGGCCATTAAAATTCTATACTCCCTCTCAGTCGCCCAGATCTTGTAATACATTCATCTACTTGATTATGTGCCACTATAATTCTCTGTGCCGCTTCTTCACATGTTATGTTCATGGCTAACATTACATCGATATCAGGGCGTCAAAGGGGTTCTTGCAGATGCTGTCTCTTACGAGACTGCAAAACGGAGAGAGCGCACGGCCAGAGTTCCGAATCAGTACGCAGGTTACACTGAGCCCGCAATGGCCAGCTCGCCGCCTTCAAAGCGCCGATCAAGCGATGCAGACAGTGGAAGTGACGATGACTTCGTCAAGGTATGGCGGAAGAACAGGTTGGCAGAACTCAAGACGGGAGTTGCGACTACACGACGACAGTCTCCAAGTAAACGGAAATATGGAAGGGTAGAGGTTGTAGATGCTGGTGGTTATCTGGATGCTGTTGAGCGTGTCTCTTCAGAGACTATTGTCGTAGTGACAATTTATAATGATAAGGTATATATACCTTCTTTAATTTTTGTGTATACGGCAAAGAAGACAAGGGAAGTCATACTACGTAAGAGTAAAAATTCTAACAAAGGAAAAAGTCATCAGAAAGTCAGTTCGTAGAGGACTGCTTCAACACACTCGCCCGTCGGTATGTCACAACTCGATTTGTCAAGCTACACCACCAAGAAGCCGAGATGGACCCCGCTGTCGTACCTGCTGTACTGGCATACAAGGGGGGTGAATTGTTTGCGAATATTATGAGGGTTGTGGATGAAATTCCACCAGGCCGGAACTTGAGTACCGACAGCTTGGAGCTGGTTCTCCGAAGGTATATTCTACCTGTCTCATTCTATCCTGGGATTCCTAGGAATCATATGGTATCACTCTTCTAACATATTGTGTTGCTTATAGAGCGAATGTATTGCACAAAGATTAAGATATATGACCTTATACTTATAAGGATTTTGGATTAGGTTGAGGAGCGCGCATGGCCGCATAAATGATGTGAAACGATCTATTTCGGTTTCTTCTATATCTCTTTGTATTATGTTTGTTTGGTGTAGGTGTTCTGCATTATATTGTCTACTCTCGTTTCTTTTGACAAGTCCCTTATTTCTTTTATAAAGCGATATATTCTTGTGTATTTTTTTCAGACTTTTTTTCTTATGGTTTTTATATTTGTATACCTTTGGCGCTACAGGACGGGGGGCCAGGCGGGGTATATGTAGTGCAGTAAGCACAAGGTGGTTTTTTGTAGTTTTCCCCCTGGGTTTCCGGGGATATTGGTGTAGGGGGATCGTTTTTAGCTAGTTCTACTTTATGAAGTGTGGTACTGTTTAAAAGCCGTCTATTTCTTGCAAAAATAGAGATACTACCCTTGCTTCTGGAGATCACGCGTACCGAATGCTTATCTATTTACATGTACTCTAAAGACACCGGGTATCCTGAACACCCTCATCCTCATGAAATACATGACAGGACTTTATATGTGTTGAAGATCCTAGGACTAAAAACACGCACGGCCCATCGTCGCACACGGACCAACAGCCACATCCTTTGGATCCCTTTGATCAGTCCTCTGGGTGTAAAGTAGGTAGTCACTGCAGGAGAATGATGCCGCCTCTCAACCTCATCCAAATCAGCGATAGCGAGGATGAGAAGCTTGTGGTAACATCACAAGCTGCCTCTGTATCTCGTCCGCTCCCTGCTCTCGCTGGTAGGTGTCTTCGTCATCTTTGTAACCTAAAAATATTGCTAACCGAATAGTTGTTGCGGAGCTAAACGTTTGTATTGAGGAGGCCAACAAAAATGTTCAATCTTACAAAGACGATGTTACTAGACTAAAGCAGCTCCTAGGGAGTGCTGAAGAGAGACTAGAGAAGGAACAGGAGAAGCGGTTTAAGTTGATTGAGAAGAAGAATGAGGCTTTGGATTCGGGTGTCAAAGAAATCAACGCTAGAGATTCAGTCGTGGAAATTAAGAAGGAGGTAGTACAGGTATCGAGGATAAAGAGTGAGAGGTCGCGGAGTGTCTTTATGGGAGTTCAAATTCCTGTCACGGTATCGCCATTAGGAAACGGCTTTTCAACAGTTATTAAGACCGAGCCTTTGGAACAACAGCGTATTAGCGAGCATATCTCACCATCACCACTAGTCAGAGTAGAGGAAGACTTGGATGATGTTAATGTAGACTCGGATGACAGTCTGGGACAAAGTAGACCACAGGGAGTCCACTATCGGGTATCTAGGGGTACTTCTAGTCCAACATCAGCTACTGCCCAAGACAAGCCCTGTAGGACGGTTCCCACGAGGGGAAGGGGGAGATGGAGAGGACGCCAGCGGGGATGGGGTATTGGGAGGGCTGATAGGTCTGGAAGCATACATAAGCAATCCACTGCTGGTTCTGAGACTCCAAAGGCTTCAAATCTGTCGTTATTGAAGGCTAGTTCCGATATTCCACAGAGTTCGAAATCATTTTCACGAGAGGTCATTCACTCAGCTATTGGTGGGCAGCTCCTACATACATGGCCAACACCAGGAGACGGCGAATATAAGATCAAAGTAGTGAGATACTGCTGTCTTCGGAAGGAGCTAAATTGGTGTTTACCGAATCGTCCAGGAGAGAAGGGTCTTATGTTTTCAAGTAGACCGGTAGGGTGGGATGGGGAATCTTTTCCTTTGTTTATTCGAGAACAATCTTCCGGTTGGACATACTACGGCGACTATAGAATCGCCGAATCTCATATAGTATCTCTCCAAGAATGGGGAGGCTTTAATGAAGCTCAAAGGTCTAGTTGGTACAAGCACATGCTTACAAGGGCATGGGGAAAAAAGATTCTGAAGGAACACATCCCTTTAAAAGAGCTAAAACTGATGGGCCTAGGTGACTGGAAGAAGGTTGAAAGGCTATATGCAACAGTGAGTAGCCAGATTGCTTCAGAACTCTAGAGTTTTTTGTGCTACCTGCTTATTGAGATTATAGGCAGATACAAACCCTCACTACCTTCGTATCACGGCCCGTATCTTGGAGTTCGTACGGTATAATAAAGAGCTTTATGTATTACTTGAGTCAAAGGCCGAAAAACTTGTTAAATCGCCTAATAGAGAGAAAAAACGTAAGACCGCTGATGAAGAAGTTGAAATAGACCAACTTCCAGCCTTCAATGGTGGAGATGACAGCGATGCGGAAATAGACCAGCTCCAAGGTTTTGGTGACGACGCTTATACGCCTATGCAAGAAGCACCTGGTGGCGATGATGATAACGACCCTATTCAGTCGGCCCGTAGCCGGAAAAGGGTTAGACGTATCCACAAACGTATCTCGTATCTTGAGCCTGCTTTGGATAGTGAGGCACATGATGAATCAATGTCACCGCCTCAGTCTGCAAAATCTCTCCGCTTGGCACCTCATTCTCCTCCTTTAAAAAGATCAAGAATAAAGAAGGAGCTTCTGGACTCTGACGACGACAACATATACTCAGAACCAAGTCAGCCATCAGGCCCACGGGTTACACAAGTTTTGGACCAACGCCATTCTTCTATTCAGCTTAGGGTACTTGATAGAGATAATTCTAGAATGAGTCAACCTCAGGGTAATAGTCGAGAATCGAGTATTGAGATTTACGAGAAGGAGAAGCCTTGGGTAATTCCCACAGAAGACAATGACAGGATTGCAGCCTCTGAAAACTGGTCAAAAAAGTTTGATTCTAATGAACTCATTAAAATGTGGCCTAAGCTCTCAATATTAGACCTTCCTTGGCCTACTATTAAATTTACGCGTAGGTTCTTATCAAAGGTCATTGGTGGTGGCGAGCAAATGGTGGAATGTGTCATTAGCGCGGCGAAGCAGAAGACACAAATATACCCTATTAAGGTCTACTATTGTGCGTTAATACTCTCTTTATCTTTAAATGCCCTATCCCCGCTCCCCTCAGACCTGCATATTATAAAATATGGACTTTCTATATATTTGAGGATTGCTTGGCGCTTTGGGAATTATCCTAGATATCTGTAACTAGAATTTTCGACTTTCTTGCAAATTATACTTAAGCCGAAGGGCTAGTGGACTCTGGGGTCCCGTTTAAGAGAAGTATGGGGCTAGTATTATGAGAGTTAATATGTGTGATTGGAAGTGATATATTTATTACGGGTCTTCGTACCTCGGTGTAAACGGAGTGTGGGTAGATGTTAGTGGTACTAATATGACTGTTTTAGGCGAAAGAGCAGAATGGTCTCCAGATCTGCCTGGGGAACCAGGCGCACATATCACCCAAGCGATCTAGACCATGCAGTTGACTTCAATTTCTCGAGCTATGCATTATTTTGCAGACGAGTAGCCAATCAGTGGGATTATTGCGGGGAGTACGAAATTGCAAGACGAAAATTTCTCCCAGGTGAATGGTCAAGAGTATCTCCAATAGCGAAGAAATTTTGGTGTGATGGGTTTTCTGGGAAGAGAGGGAGCAGATGGGGCAAGGATCATTTGATCAGACGTGGGCTTATAGAGCCTGGCGAAAAAATAACACCGGATGAGGTTCTCAAACTCATTGACGATGTTTGTCCCCAATTCAGCCACTCGATAATCTTACTCTAGAATTAATAGCTAACACTTGAGTAGGGCCTATTAGTGTTAGAGTGTCAAATATATAAGTGTGTCGGATATAAGCGTGATTTCTACGATACTCTAAAAGATGCATGGTTGAAAGAGGCTGAGGTTAGTCGATTCATAAAGGAGGAGGAGGAGGAGGAGGAAACAACCGATGATGAGTGAACAGTCCGGGTATGAGGCTAGGATTATTGTGTTTAATTAGTGCTTAAAATGCCTTAAGGGTCTTGGATATGAGTGCTATTTAGTAGTACTTATATAGCGAAATAAGCCAGTTCTAGTCACTGGTTGTTGCTCAAGTTTGTGACATGGTTTTCCAGAACGTATAATTTGTGAGATCGAGTGAGAAACTGTGATTAATAAAGGAAACTTCATCGACCAGCCTTTCAATGATATATATACACCCTAAATTTAAACAAGCCTTTGAAAGATCCCAATGATATTATTTACTTCATCATTTACCAAACCTTTTCCCGCCGCCGCCGGCGGTTTTACTAGTAGATTTACCGGGCTTATCCCCTCTGCCTGACTTTCCGCCCTTATTCTTTGAGTGTTGGGGAGCTTTTTTCTTTCCGCCTGCCTTTGACGCCTTTACCTTTTTCTTCATCCCTGCTTTGCCGAGTTTTTTCTGCTCTTTTCGTGCATTGATGTTCTCCTCCCGCTTCTTCTGTCTTATCGCTATACCTTTAGCTACAGATTCCTTCCTCTCTTTCCTACATAGTTGTTAGATTTAGATCATACCAGTCATGTATTAGGGCTCAAGGCTGAAGGGTTTGAAGGAGTAAGAACATAGGCTTACCATTCACGCTCGCTCTTTTTCTTCTGTACCTCTTGCCTCTTAAATGCCTTCTTAAGTAATTTCTCATCATCCCTCACCTTCTCCCCTACTGTCTGTTTTAGTGCCTTACTCCACATCTCCTTCTCGTAAATTTTCCCCCGCTTCTCCGGGTCCATTGTTTCGAGTCGTGCCTTCTTTGCCTCAACTTGCTTGATTTGACCCATTACATCTGTCGGCCCCTTCCGTTTCCTGCTCTTCTTAAAGTCACCTAGTGTGTGGTCTAGCTCTTGTCCGTCATCGAATTGGATAGTACCAAATGTGAAATTGTTTGCTGCTTTCTCCATCTCTTTCTCTGTCATTGGTGGTGGACGAACTAGCAGTGATGCGGGGACAGGTGGGGTGTTATCGGCGCTTTCAGATTCGAGCTTTTGAGCGAGGCGCAAGGCCTTCTTGCGTTCTTTGCGGGAAGCTTCTTTCTTCTCACGAGCTTCGAGAAGAGCTGCGCGGGTGCGGGTAGGGGTGGTGGATGTGGTGGGGTTCCGGCGAGCGCGGAGAGAGTTGATATGGGCTGCAAGCCGTGCACGAGCTTCGGCGCGGGCAGCGGGGGTTATTTCGGGTTTGGTAGTTTCGGCTTCAGGGGTAGTAGTAGTTGTTGGGGGGTCTATAGGCTCGGTGCTTGAGGGGGATGGGGAGGGTAGTTGAGTATCTTGTGGGGGTGGTTTGGGGGTGGTGGGCTTTTTCTTTTCTTGTAAGGGTAATTTAGGCACTGGCTTTTGTTTTTCCTTCTTTTTTGGCTTCTCTACCTTCTCTTCCTTTTCTGTTTTTTTATCTGGGCCATCTTTCTTCTCTAATTCGGCCGTTTGATGTTGCTTCTTTTGTTTCTTTCCCTTTGGCTTGAACTCCTCTGCGTTGGTGGGGGCTTCTATTATTGCTGGAGTTTCTATTTTTGTAGTAGTTTCTATCGGTTCTTTTGGTGTCTTCTGTTTCCCCCCCTCCTTCCTGCCCTTCTTCTGTACTGAGTTTTTTTTTTTCTCTACCCCTGCCTTAGTTTCATGATTAAGTTTCGCTTTCTTTGCTTTCTTCGCTTCTTCTCGTTTTTCCTCTTTTGTGAGTTTTCGTTTCTAGGTAAATGGTTAGTTGAAATTCTGTAAAGTCTAGGTCAATCGGAAGGAAGTACGTTGGAGGGGTGCGCATACCTCAGTAACAGGTACAAGTGATAGTAGTCCCTCAAAAGCGTGAGAGTGCTTTAGGACCCGGTCCTACTCGAGGCGCATAATTAATATTTCCTCCACTAAGGTATTTTTACAGAATCACAATTACTTAAAAGTTGGAGGGGATATGAAAATACCTCGATATCTGCCATTGAAAGCTCCCGTAATGGTCTTGGCCGTGCTGGAGTGGGTGGGGGGTAGGGGGAACGAATTGTAGATGTTGAGAGTTGAGGTTGGAGGATTTAGTGGAAAAAATCTTGCCAAGAAAAAAAAACGGCGAAATCTTGGCGTGCATGAGGCTTAGTGGCTGAATAGAAGTTAGATCAATACATTTTTTGTGGGAGGGTTGAACATAGGGCTGGAAGTCCTTTATATATTTAATAATTCTGGGTGGATTAATTCTAGAAATTTATAATAGATAATGAGCGTTTCGGTGAGAACCACCTCTATGTGCCTACTATATAATGGGTACTGCATATATACTTAGAATGTTCTAACAACTAATAATTTCTTATCTAGGAACGTGATATTATATAGTTCCAATTAACCGAATATGAGACTTTATAATAACTACTTATATGCTGGAGTAAAGTGGCACTTAGATGCAATAGAATTACTGGATCTACTCTACTTATCCATCTTCTAGATTTCTAAAACTGGGCATATATGCTCATATGTGCCGTGCAAAAGCGGCCCATAAGCATCATTCAATTTTATACATGCAAGGAATTCTAGCGTATATAACGGTAAAAAGTAATTTAAGTGTCATTGACCTTATTTGGGGGGTCTACCTGTATCTAGATCTGAGACTAACTAACCCTTAGTTTACACTCTTCTCTCTTTTACTTTATGGATAAAGTTACTTAAATTAATATTTTTTGTAGATGAAACGTAAGGCCTTAGATATAGGTCGTAAGAGAGTAGAGAAGGTGCCTCTTTCTTTGTTTTCTAAAGCTATTAATATGCTTCTTGCATGAGTGTATTAGTCTAATGGTTATAATTAACTAACATATGACCTCTCTAAGGCCTATAGCTTTTAAGAACTAGTTTGATCCTTTAAAAGTTTTAGAATTAACCTATATAGTATATTAAGCCTATAAACCAATGGCTGCGGCCATCCCCATACATCACACCTTCTAGGGCCTTCCTATCGTTATGCCTTTCCCGGTACGTCATTCGTATGGATCTAGCAGTTTCTTGATTTAGATTGGGTTATTATTTTGGTTATATGTGGGTTTTTATATAATGCTAATGATCTCTTGATAGTGTTATTTACAGTATATTTAATCTACTGGTACTCCGGGTTTTCTTAACCTCCACCATGTATAGTCCTAGATCTATATTCTTATAAGGACGTCGGCCCTTGTGAAGAAGGCACGGGTATATCTGATGTTTCCTACATAACCACAAAATTAGAAAGTCTTTATAGTTAAACTCATAAAAATTTTTTAAACTTACCTCCTCAAAATCCCTCGGAGTATAAGCCGGTCCCTTCCCACTCAAATCAATCTCCTTATCCTTCTCTGCAATAGCCTGCGCCTCTTGCCAAGCATAGTATCGCTCTGTGAGAGCGTGTTTGATACCCCTCTGCGTATTCTGGATCTGGATTTGTCTCCTCCGGGCTTCATGGTCCCCGTCACTGAGTTTGAGGCGTTCACGCTCGTAACGTTGGGTTTTCATCTTGTTGAGTTCCTTGGCGCATACCCACCAGAGCTTATGAAGGTCATCCCAAGATTTTCCGCGGAGTTCTTGGACAGACCAGGCACGCCCTGTTTAGAAGGTTAGTATATGATATATGTATGTGATGCTCTCTATCTTTTAATTGAGGCCGCTCTATCTCTACCCACCACCATAACTGCTATTCCACTCCCACCTTATGAGAATATACATACCATGTTCACTGTCCTCTATCGGTGTTGAGAGTGCTTTCTTGTCATGAAAGAACTCCCAAAGTCCATGGTCAGGATTAACCTCAACCTTTTCTAGGTGTTCCTCTAGTTTCACTGGCACGGGCAACTCATGCTTTGCCGCTGAGAGGGCAATCTTTTTAGGCTTTCGGCGGAGCGCTGATACACCGCGGAGCTTGGACCGGTCACGGTTCAAACGGGTGAACCCAGCAGAAGAGGGCGCGGAGGTTGAGAATTGTGAGGAATAGGAATTGAGACATCGGGCTGCCCGTAGGCAGGGGCGGAGGAGGGGGGTTGACATGGTGGTGTGGTGATGGTGGGGGTGGTGGGTTGGGGTTGTACGGGAAAAGTTTGGAGAGCCGCAATGGGGCGCCAAGACGTTATAGCAACCTTGACTGGGAATAAAGAAGGTTAACTAAAATTACATCACGAAAGATCACTCGGTATGTATCTCTTCTAAATTCTAAGAACTTGGTACTAGGTGTCTAGAGGGGGGCTACTAGTATGAGGTGGCATAAGGGGTTTGGCGATCACTAAATTATGAGGGCTTTAAAAACTAGAAATCTCTAATCTAAAGGGATTATGAGGAACATAGGTGTATAAACAAAGTCCAAGAAAACTATGTGGCCCTCACCGAGTCCGGTCAGCCAGTCATCACACAACACCTCTCTTTGCAGCCGGACCTTTATGGTTGGTGTACTACAGGAAATGACCCCCATTGCTATAAAGGGCTCTAGGAATTAGCTATACATCGGTATGAGCTTCTGAGAGCTAGCTCTCAACAAATACCAGTGTTGGGTCAATTGGCCTAGTGGTAAGGACATCAGGCAATCGATGATGACCTTGGATCAGGGAATCTGTAGTTCGCCTCCCTGGAGAGAATTATTTCACCACATGTAGCTATGTAGGTGGATGAACTCTTTTGCTATTGCTATGGGGGGGCTCCAGGAATTTGTTAGGCACAGCTGTACATAGTAAACACAAGTTTATCAATGCTGGAGGTCAGCATACTAGAAATTAAATTTACCACCATTAGTCTAATTCATCCCTCTCACCGGTAGTGCCAATACCTAGGTGAGAAACAAAAACCTGTTCGCTAATAACAGCTTACTAATAAATTATATTTTACTTCCATTGGTAAATTTAATATGGAAGCGCAAATTGGTAAAAAAAACCCCCAATTTATCACTGGTTGTGGTTGTGATTCAAACTAGGTACAAAAACGCTGGATTCTAGCACTCTGCACCCAAGTCAAAATTAGTCTACTGAGACAGGGCGGCTTATCTCTGATGTTTTTGGTGGCCTGCTCACTGTGCCACCTAAGTAAATTAACTAATTCTAATCAGGAGTGCCTAATCTAAGTACAAATTACTGAAGCCAATGAGAAGAATAGATAATAGCGTTAGAATCTAGCTTATTTGTACTTTAATTTTGAAGCCCCATAGAATTTGAGAGTTTTGGATGTGCTACCGGTGGTAAATTGGGTTGGCATGTTTGACGCACTATGATCCTGAAGTAAATCCTCTTTACTAATAGCTTTTTTGAATGGCGTAGCGGAAGTATAATTCTATTGCTTCCTTTGCCTGAGGTATCCCCCTAACTATTGGGCTGGTACAAAGTCAATTAACTAACTTCTTTCCCTGTTAGATTAAGCTTTGCCTTGCCTGCCTGCATGATAAGATTAATATAAACCCTAGTTATAGTACCGATCCTAGTTTCTTCCCTTCCATATTTAATGCTCTTATTCTATAATACAATGCACAATAATTTTTGCAACCCCAGCTTTCCTCTAATCGAAAATATCAAACCGACCCCAAACTAAGCCAAGTGAACAAAACAGAAATATACTCTGACCCAATATATTCTACAGTCCTAAACACTACCACTTAGTCGTTAAGTAGGTCCTTGATATCGTCGATCCTTGCCTGTTTCTTCTCATCATCATTCATCATCCCTAGCGATGATGCAATAAACTTCTTCTTTGCTTGAATCTTATTAATCATCCTCTCTTCGACACTCCCCTCCACAATGAAGCGATGAACGATAACTTCTTGAGTTTGTCCCATCCTATGGACTCGATCAATTGCTTGGGCCTCTATTGCGAAGCTCCACCACGGATCCATCATAAAAACTCTCCTCGCCTCCGTCAAGTTGAGTCCGACGCCTCCAGCTCTAAGAGATATAATAAGAACGACTGCGCCTTCATACATCTTGAAATTTTTAATAATTGCTGCACGCTGTTGCTGCTGCATTGAACCATCAAAGCGGAAAAAAGGGATCCGTTCTCTGGGAATTATATTAGAGCGTGTACCTTTACAACTTGTTATTTGTTTATTAGAGAATGTCTTACCTTTCTAATGCAGGTTCAATAAGGTCGATAAATGATGTAAACTGGGAGAAAATTGTGCTTTTTGTATTTGGTTCATCCTTTCTCAGCTGCTTCAACTTCTTGATTAAAGCTTCAATCTTTGCAGATGATCTTGAATTAACTCGACGGAGGATAATCTCTAATTGTGGCGAGCCCTCTTCTTCACAATCCATAATTTTATCTGATTCTTGCCGAATGACCTCAAAAAGATCTCGTTCATTTATTGCTTCACGACAGATAACGCATTTCGGAACTTCTTCTTTCTCTCTTCCTTTCTATTTAAGATTAGTGTCTCGTACTTATAAGTTAAGTTATTAGTGATAAGTACCTCAACCACATCCATCCAGCACTCTTTACATGCCGCATGATAACACCCGGTGACAGTCATATCGTCCATAGGTGCTGAAAAGCAAATTGGGCATTCATGTTCCACTTCATCCCGAATCTGCTTCAATATTTCTGCACCGTATGTATTGGTGTTCTCTTCATTCTCCTGGTCCGAGAACCTATCAATGAGAGTGTGCAAATCCATATCATCACTAAATCCTTTCGCAGCATCATATGCAGCTTCAGCTTCTAGTTCGTCTTCAACAATTTCCTTCTTACGGATGAGTGTTGGATGACAGCATGATTGGCGAAGGCGTAAGATTTGCGCAAGAATACTAGTGTATGATTTCATAAGTGTACCTGCCTACAATTATTTAGTATAGTTTTCCAGAATCAAGCAAGAATTACACGCACCTCGAGGTTATGTGCAAAAGATCTCTTTGCCCGGTCTTGGATATGATCATAAACCTCTCTTTCAGCTTTTGAAAGGACGATCTTCTCAATGATAATCTGCTTAGAAGGCAATGGTACCAAGGGCATCCCATCAGGTGTCTTCATCTCCTTAGTTCTCCGTAGTACAAGTGGCTCTAAAACTGTCTGAACCACGTCGAGAGCTCGCAAGAAATCTTTGGCTTCAAAGGGTACGGTGATAAAGGTCTTCCAGAAGGAGAAGTTACTCCAAGGCTCAACCCGCAAAAATCTAACCAAACTAAAGAGATCCTCTAACCGATTAACAATAGGGGTGCCTGTCAGGACCCAACGATGCTCAGCACTAAGTTCGTAACAAGCCCTTGCTGTTTTACTTGATCTTCGTGATTGTTAACATAATTTTTAAAAAAACCTAGAAGGATTTGATTGATTACCTGTTCTTGATATGATGTCCTTCGTCGAGAATAATTCGGAAAAATTTCACAGAAAACAGCCCACCATGACTCCCCCGCTTACATCCCACCCCAGCTATTTGTGTATATTCTGAAAGTACAGTCCCATAACTCGTGATAATTAGGTTTGGGGCTGTAGCAGCGTTATCAATGCTGCAGATGTTTTGTAGAGAAACCTTCTTTTCAGTGCCATAGTAAACCAAAGTCTTCATGGTTCCAGGCTTTGAAGCTGCCTCTGCCTCTGATTGCCACTGTGCCAATAAACTCATTGGGGCGATAACAAGGGTTGTACATGGCGCAGGCTCCACATCGTTTGATACTTTCTGAATCCTTGGCAGCTTCATCTGTGTGCAAGATGGCAAATTGTTCGCAAGATCAGATTTATGGGAATGTATGAGACTCAGCATCTCAATTGTTTTTCCAAGGCCCATTTCTAATAGAAGTCAGAATCTTTCATCCAGAGCCCCATTAGAACAAGCACAACATACCATCTGCCAAAATACCACCTAAACAATTCTGCTCCTGCCGTGGGAACTCCAAAGAAAGCTCCCCGGAATAAGGATTAACATAGAATTTATCCTTGCCAGTCACTTTAGGAATCTCGATATCATTTTCATCCTTTGTAGGCCATGTATATTCTTCCCACAAAGGGTGCATCGATTCATTGTCACGCTCTGCCATGTTCTTTTCCTTATTAAGAAACCAATGGAGTGCTTGTTTTTGATACCTACGAAGACTCATCAAAAATGTGTCTGCAGGCTCTGCTTCTGGGGAATCAAAGTCAAAGGATTGTGCTTTCCCTATGGGTATGATATTTGTTAGCAAATTGGAATATATTACTATGGTATTTAAGGACTACAAACGATATAACTGATCAAGCTGATCCTGTTCTAGTTCTTTCCCGTCCTCCTTTTCCGCCTCTGAGGTATCCCTACTCTCACCACTACTAGCCACTTCGATCCCAGCCTCTTCATACTGCTCGGCCATCTCAGCAGCTTGTAGAATGCCAGCCCTTTTATGTTTCGTAGTGGTGGCGTTTGTAGCGGACGGTTCAAGATCTATCTCCTCGAACAACTTCACCAATGCTACCTGTCTTAATCTTAATGCCTTTTCATCATCTGTCTCCTTCGTAGCGAAAATATCAGTAGCACGATTTGTTTCAAGTGGTTGTATGTTCTTATGTTCAAACCCTCTCCTCAACATGAAACACCTTAGTTGTAGATTAATTGTATCATTTGTTCGTATTCTATCCGGTGCATATACACATAACCCTTCAAAAGAGCAAATGTGCTGATCAATAAGAGTAGATACGAAAGCTGCCTTGTCCTGTGGTAGACGCCCTACCTCCTCGCCCTTTGAATTGGTGAACCGAACCACGATATCTTGTGTTCTCCGCTGTCTTGTAGGAGGAACTCTACCAGAAGTAACCGGTTCTTCATTCCCTGTTCCCTTTTTCCCTTTCACCTTTTTTGAGGTAGCTTTCCTAGTAGTTGATGCTTGTGGAGCTTGTCTTTGCCGCTCAATTCTAACAGGTTCCCCATGGCAGATCATACCCATACCACTTCTCGTTGCCCAGCCAGCGACACCAAAAGCGCCAATGTACCTCTTCTCAGGCATAGATGACAGAACTCCTCCCTCAGAAACAGGTTCTACTCTTAATAGATTTGCGACTGATAATGGCTCTGTAGATTGCGAGGGCTCTTTTCTCTTCCGTGACGAGCCGAGGGCGGCTGAATTTTTCCAAGATCCGTCGAAATACCTACCCATTTTTTAGTTGTAAATTATTCAACTTTTTCGAACCCAACTTACATGTTTATAGCCCGCTCCATATCCCCACTTGAAGCATGCTCCAACTTTCTCAACGTGCTCATAGGTAAATCTTCTCCAATGAAGGTAGCAAATACTTTTGGGTCGAACTTTGGACTAGAGCCAGACTCAAAGCCATCTGAAACAAGTCCTTCTGGAGTTTTGTTCAAGGGTTCAAGGGTAGTAATATCCTCAGTTGCCGCGTATAGAGACTCGGTGGGCGCATCTCCAGGATTTGTAACTGAAGAGAAAGCTACAGGCTGAGGCGGAATTAAACCAGCGATCTCAGCATAACGTCTTCGTTTTGGAGGAGGAGAATCGGAGATTTTCATGGTATGTGGCGACTATGAAAAAAAAAGTGATAAGCCCCTGGCGCGGTTGCATCACAAAGCTTGTGAGAAGACGTGTTGAGGCGCAACCACGCGACGCGACATCTCAAAATCAATTTCCCCCGATAGGCCTCTTTTAGTCAGCAGAAGTGAACGTGCACTTATCATCATACCCCATCACTCATCTATCCTACTCTCAAATAAAGAAATGCAACGGTTTTATAGGCCAGGTTGTGAGAATGCAGATTCTGCATTATTGATACTCATATAACCTCACAGTAGCCCTTTTAGTGATTATCAGTACGTTTCAAATTTAGACTCTGGAGCAATGAGTCAGGCGGGGTCATTCAGTCATCATTGCTGAAAGCTCCTCTGGTGTTGAATTGACTCAACAAAGGAGCTCTCAGGACTCGCCGGGCTCTCTATAAAAAGTACAAAATTCCTCTTCCCTTTTCTTGTCCCTTTATCTTCATCTTGGAATATACATTCCTCAACGTGTATACTAATTTTCTCTACCTCATAGACCAATGATCCCACGAATACCGCGGCCCTCCACAACCAAATCTTTCGGCTAATCATAGATACATAAAGCTACCCTAATCTAGTACCAGCATACTCGCTAGATAGGATATTCGAATAACAAACAATGTCAAGTACACGGGCAGACAAGCAGATAGCACACGAAAGGCGTCGTGCTGGAGAAGTAGCACTAAGCGATTTCGCCGATTACGTTGAGAAACAGACCCGCCTACGAAAACCGGGTGGCGATACGCAGAATGATGAGCATGATGAACTGAGCATTCTTGAGACATTAGGTCTCTCCGATGATGCTCAGCCAAGTGTGCGGATAAGAGACCTACTATTGGGTCCACAGGATGAGAATGGTCCAAAACTCAAAGAGCTTATTGCTTCTAGGATTGCTGAGGGCCGGGGAGAGACCTTGTTCGATGTGGGGCTTGATAACACAACCGAAGAGCCAATGGGCTTTACCAAAGAAGAGCATGATCTAGCAATGAAATCAATAAAAAATGCTGCTTCAGGGCTAAAGGCATCCATAACGGTGTTAATTACGCATAACCTGGGACTTGATGGGGAGGAACAATCAGATGATAAAGGCGCTAGCTCAATGCTACTAATCCGTAAACAGCCCGAGTCTTTGGAGGAATTGCTTGAAATCCGAGTGGCGGTTGTCGGAAATGGTAAAGATACCCAATCCATTATAGGGATTTGTAATTGAACTAAACAGGCACGGGTATATAGTCGATGCGGGAAAGTCTACAATGTTAGGTGTATTGACAAAAAACACCCTTGATGACGGACGAGGCCGAACTCGTGTGAATCTCTTCAGGCACAAGCATGAGATCGAGTCTGGCAGAACCAGTTCTGTTGGTATGATACTAGAACCTTTTTTTAACACAACCCTAAATCTAATTATTTTACGAAGGAATGGAAATCCTTGGATATGACTCAGAGTCCAACATCATAGGCAGCAACGACCCAGGCCGAAAGCTCAAATGGGAGGAGATTGGTAACCGTTCTGCTAAAGTAATATCATTCACCGATCTTGCTGGTCACGAACGCTATCTGCGCACCACTGTGTTTGGCTTACTAGGAACCTCTCCGGACTATGTAATGCTTATGGTCGCCGCAAACAATGGTCTCATTGGCATGTCTCGCGAGCATCTCGGTATTGCACTAGCACTCAATGTCCCTGTCCTCGTAGTAGTAACAAAAATCGATATCTGCCCGCCGCAGATCCTCGAACAGACTATGAGTCAGATCACCAAGATCTTGAAATCACCAGGTGCACGGAAAATTCCGATATTCATCAAGAATAAGACGGATGTCGTCAATACAGCGAAGCAGTTCGTTAGTGAGCGTATTTGCCCGGTTTTTCAGGTGTCGAATGTCACTGGTCAGGGTCTGGACTATATTAGGACGTTCTTGAATATCTTACCATTCCATGGAAAGTTCGATTCAAAATCCTCATTTGAATTTCATGTCAACGATTGCTTCTCTGTGCCCTTCGTAGGAACAGTGGTGTCTGGTGTTGTAAAAAGTGGTGTGATTCACGCTGGTGACCCAATTCAACTGGGGCCAGATAGCTTGGGCAACTTCATTCAGACAACAGTCCGGTCTATCGAGCGGAAACGAATAGCAGTTCCCGTATGTTCTGCCGGTCAGAGTGCTTCGTTTGCACTAAAGAAGGTCAGGCGGCGCGAAGTTAGGAAAGGAATGGTGGTTTTACCACGATCTGATGTTCCCCCAAAAGCACATATGCGCTTCATTGCCGAAGGTATGCCACATTATCTCAAAATTGAGTATCAAAATATCGTTTATTTGAGATCTAATAAGCTTCCATAAAGTCTTGATTCTATCTCATGCAACCACCATCAAGCCGAAATATCAAGCCATGCTCCATGTCGGCCCCGTCAGCCAGACCTGTCGTATCATTGACATAAATCGTGACCTTATGCGTACCGGTGATAGAGCCACTGTCGCTTTTGAATTTTGTCAACGGCCGTGAGTCACCATTCCCTCATTTTTTGACTTACCGGTTTTCTCACATTTCATTATTGCATTTAGTGAATTTCTCTGTGTTGGGGATAAGCTTCTCTTTCGTGAAGGCCGGACTAAAGGTCTAGGTATTGTAAAAGCTTTAGACTATGACAGTAATACTCCACTAGTCAAGGATACTTAAACACTTCTTTTAGGAGGATGAAAGGGTGAAAATTCCCATGTAGGAGTAGGAGTTGGTGTTAGTGTTAGTGCTTTTCGTGCGTTGTTAATTAGTTTATTCGCTTTATTTATTGGAGACAAAGGTTGATTATTACTTACGTTATACCTTCTCTTAAATATAGGACATCAAGGTAATGCCTCATAGTAGCGTAGTTGCACCATGCTTTATTTTATTCCAATCTAGTGTCCCGTCCTGTTGTGAGTCATAGATAGAATTCGGGGGGTACACATGTTGACGCTACAGGCATACTTAGAGGAATCCCTTATTAAATTTTAAAGTTTTATGTTAGGGACATATTCGTGGAGAGATGTTCTTTAGTTATGGTACTTGGATATCCTGATATCCGGGTATAGAGGCAGGGTTATGTAGGTATTATATAAGTATTAAATATCAGACGATATCCATTTACTTTAGTCATGTGACTATAAGTAACTAAGGAGCCATAGTACTTCATGATTTTTCTTAGGGACTAAGTTAGAGGGATCTTAGCTTCAAAACTGGAGCACGTTAAATGGTACCAAAGTGTCATGCGTTACAATAAACCCCGAAAAACGATGTCAGGTCTAATATACGAGTGCTAAGAATTAGGTCAAGGTATATAAGTTTGATTATGAGTCTAATCGTCTAGCCATTGGATATCACTCGGTCATACCCTAGTATAGTACTACAATACGAATTATATACCTCGGTACACTTATTCAAATATCTGTATTCAACCTAACCCACTACTTCGTATAAGACGATAGAGTACATAGAGTTACACAACTCCTTCACCCACCTTTCCCAACTTTTTGTTCTCGTTCAATCCTCGTACAATTGCAGTCTAAAACTACCATGAAAAACAAGGGAATCAGAAATAACATTGCTCTTTTAACCCCTACCAACCCGGTCAAGCACCCCGACCCTATATAGGATAATCATAAAATCCAGAAAGAAAACACAGAAGAAAACCACTTTGTCATACAAATACTCTACACAACTCTCAACTTCCTACTTGCTCCCTTCACACTCTTGCCTCCCCTCTTTGCCTTCTTCTTACCTGCAGCGAACGCGTTTGCTGCGGCATGGTCACGGCCGATGTTGTCTAGGTCCTTTACCTTATAAATCCTAACGATCCAGTTCTCACTAGTGAAAGCCTCCTCGAGAACATTGAGTTCGGGTCCTTTTGAGGGAAGTTTGACGTTACGGACACGGTCCTGCGCTTGACCAGCGGGGAAGAGGCGGTCGTAGTTGTAGTATGACATCTTGTATAAGAGCGAGTTCTTCATAGTCTCAGTTGCATGCTCGTCAACACGATATTCGCCGCGAGGGGTGAAGAATTCGGATTCCTTGACTTCATTGGGCCAGACACCTTCAGCGATACGGATCATCCAGAGGAACTAGAACTAGATGTTAGTCACATAATTCGATCAAAGATAGAAGAGGGTGAACTCATACCTTATTGATATCATCACCAGAATATCCCAACAAGCCACCGAAAATAATAAGGACATAGTCAACATCATGTTGTCTCAAGATCGGGTACGAAACCTCCTCCCTGGAGCTCATGGCCTTTCCAACAGTTGCGATGTGGGTGTTGTTCCAGGTGTTATTATCAACAAGAGTAGTACGATCTGCCATTCCACCAATTTGATATCCATAATCCCACCATGACATAATCTTGGCATCTTCAGGAGTATTCTTCCTGAGCCAGTAGTAGGCTTCACGGTAATCATCAATGATGTGTTGTGTACCATCCGCTCCTCTTGAAGCCAACACGACGGAGGGGGAAGAGTAGGCGTTAGAAGTAACCCAGGTACAATGAAGGACGAAGACAAAGAGATAAACGGTGAAAGCGCCAACAACAATAAGCTTGGACCAGCTAGAGTAAATACCAACCATGGTACCCTTGGCTGAGTTCAGGAGGTTTACACGCTTCTTTTGTGTTTTAGGGGTAGGGGCACTAGAATCAGAAGCTTCATCAGTGGTGGAAGCAGCCTCCAAAACTTCTAGAGTCTCTGGGACTTTGACGGAGAGATAGGCATCTAAAATATTTGACAGTGCAATGGCCGCAGAAACGCAGACAACAGGCGTAAGGGTCAACATCAAACGGACCATGACACCAGCGAAGTAACTGGCCATGATACCATAGATGATGACGAAGACATGGTGATCCTCAAGAGTACTGAAACACATATAGATACCGGCGGGGAACATCCAGATCAACATCTCAAGATCGAAGAAGAATGAAGGCCACGCGGTAGGCTGGTGCTCAGAGACGGAAGCAATGATAGGAATGTGAATCTTGGCATATCCGGTATCCCAGAGAGAGTAGAAACGTCCAGACCACGGCGCAATGACACCAGAGAGAGTCAAGAGCACAAGAGCACCCACCGACCCAAGGAATGTGACAAGGATGAACGACTTTAAGAGGGTCTGGAATTGGCGAGAGGGGGCATGTTCCCTGATAAACTCAACAAAGGCAACAATTTGGATTAGACCAAAGACACCTATAATAACAAATAGTTAGATATCTCGACTGTGTAAGGATAATTTCGGCGGTATAGACATACCGAGTGCGGACATATGCTCTGAAGATCTGATAGGCAAGAAACCGACGAACGGAATCTGCATGCTGCCCAATGTTCCAAGAGCAAACCAACTGGTATAAGCCACATAAAGTCTCGGCGAGTATCTTCCCATAGCGATCAAGACAAAGACATGAAGGGGAATCATGTTGGTAATGAAAACATAACCACCCCATGCAGCGACCATGTAGAAGTAGAATAAGGCACAGAGTGCACCCCAATAGGCGCTTCCAACCTTTAAGGCCTTAATCCAGAGATAGAAAGTGAACATCAATAAGAAAATGGCAATCGCCTCATTGTCATAGGAACCAGCGACTGAACGAGAGATATAACCAGGTGCAATGCCAATAAAGGCCGCGGCAAGAAGACCTGCGGACTCATCCTTCATCTCCTTGGTGAATAGGTATGTTGCAAAAGCCGTTAAACCCGAGAAAGCGGGAGCGAGAAGAACACAGATGTTACGGATATCAATGGGGAAGGTCAAGAAGCGGAGGATATGGTAAATGGCGCCTGAAGTGACCATGAGACCTGGGTAGAGGGTACCACCAGTGACACGACCAAGAGGATGCCATGTTCCTGAGACCACGATGTTAGACTATAATTATTGTAAGCGGGGATGAATTACATACGATCATCAAACCAGTCCCAAAAATTGTAGAAACCATTCTTAACGAGATATTTTGAAGCGCGAAAGTTAAACCACGGGTCAACTAAAAGTTGTCGTCGTCAGCTTTGTTTCACCCAAAAGGACACCTAACTGTGCCTTCAAACATCTCCAAAGACCCAATTGTCGCGGAATGATGAAAACCTACACTCGTGAATGATACTCTCGAATCCTACATCTCAATTAGCATTCGTCTATTGTGAAATTTTATTCAGGGACTCAATATCCCACGAATCCAGGAGAGTAAACTTACGAATAACAGAAAACAGACGACTAGACACAGCCGCGCCTGCGATGGTAAATAGGATTACAACTTTTAATAATTGTCTGACATTTCTTGTAGATTCCTCCTTGAGGATACTTTGGGCGCCGGTGGACGACATAGTTGAAAGTTGATTGCTCAATGTGAGCAGCTCAGTTTGTGGAAAGTTGAAAGAGAGCTCTCACCCAGGGAGTGGGAAACTTGAAGGTGTCTTCTCGGTAGCAGCTAACCGTTAGGTGTCTCTTTCGCGAATGCGGCACGTGTGCCAAGACAGATCTAAGGAGTCAGCCTCAACTCACCCCCACTACCGCTGTCCACCATTTGAGATACACACCCCGCCATATCCACGGAATCTCATCTCAAAACTCATCTAAAAAATACAACTATATCTATATTGATTAACAATGGCCTCTGGACTGAATCTTGACTACCTGTCTACTATCGTCACCGATGCATCTATTCCACCACCAGCCCTTGTCGATCTCCTTGCGGATCTTGAGGCAACAGCTTATAGCTCTCCACTAAACGCTTCAACTAGTGAATTCATCTCAAACTATTATAGTGCTTATCTTTTCTCACTTTTTCTCTGTGATGACCTGTAAGCTTTCCCTTTCTCCTCTCCAAGCTCTATACTGACTATACCCCACTTTCAGGAACGAAGCCCGCTTCTTATCAAAGCGTATCCCTTCCGGCTTCCTCCAGTCAGATCCTCTCCTCATAAGCACCTACACCCTCCTTCGAGCACTCTATACCCGCTCCTACCCAAAAGTCTACACTACCCTCTCTTCAGCACCATGGTCAGCCACACTCGCGCCTCTCGCAGCCCGCTTTTTAGAGCACTTCCGTCGCAGAACCTTCATCCTCTTGTCAAGGGCCTATACTACCATCTCTCCTAGGTCTGCTGCGAGCTATCTAGGCTTCGAGGAGACCGATGAGGGGACGATTGTTGCAAAGGCTGTCGCAGAGGGATGGGAGTTTGACGAGGCTGCTCATATGCTGAAGCCTGTTCCTATTGATGACGATGCTGACCTTGAGGATCTGGATGTGCTGGCTGATGGGAAGGATGGTAGGATTACAAGGTTGACTGGATTGGTTACACACTTGACCGAAGTTTAATGAAACCACTTGATTTCGGGTGCTGGTTTTTAATGTGCAATGATTTCGGAGTTCCAATTTTTTATTTTTAGTGTTCACATTACTAGGGGTTTTTATTTCCTTTTCCCCTCTATATCCTGCGTAAAAATCGCCAGAGGGCCCAAATCCATAGTGCCTAGAAGTTTGATATAAACAAAATGTTTATATGTTTGGGATTAGACCCATCCTAGTTTACACATAGAAGTAGTTAAACTCATGATTCGTACTCCCTCCTAGATGTATTTTGGGAGCTTTCAAAAGAGTAATTATCGCAGGGTATAAACTACAATTTAAAGGGAAAGATCATAGTAATGAGGCCTTTTCAAACAAGCCAAAAAAACATGCGGTAATGCACCGCAAGGGGCATTCAACAATAAATACCCCAATTCAAAAAATCTTATAACGATACGCCAGCCCAGCCATCCTGTAACCTGAACCAGATGACATAGTACGCCAATCCTTCCAACACAATACCCAAAATAAACAAAAAAAGCGAAGTAAAGAAACCGCGGGTATCGTCAAATATAACGGTAGTGTCTTGCGGAGTCTCAAACAGAGTGTAAAGATTAACATCTTTGTAGTACCGGAAAAATATGGGAACCGTCAGAAACCGCAAAAAGAGATACTAGAATGCTTACTAGGGAACCAAGAGGTTTAGGGCCAATATTTTACCAACCATCGAATCCACCGGGAATACTCCCGTAGTTATAACTTCCGTCGCTGTTTTCCTTGTCCTTCCGGTGAGTTTGGAAGAGTGACTTCCCCATACCGCTGGAGGGGCGCGTCTTGAAGGGTGATGAGGCACCAAATGTATTTTCCGGGGTTAGGACATTAAAGGGTGTTCGCTTTGGTCTTGGAGGGGTGGAGGGCGGGGAGCGAGAGGTTGTTTTACTAGTAGATGCAACTGCGGATAATGAAGTTAGCTTGGAATAGAGAGTATATGTGTAGTTTGCTTTGGACATACTAGGTTTTGCGAGAGGTAGGGTAGCCATCATTTCATCTAGAAGCATTAATCCACTGGGAGGGGATAGAGGATCTCTTTCTACTGCTTTCCCCTTGCCTTTACGATCAAGTACCTCTTTATTCCCTACAGCAAATATGCCCGGCTTCCTTGGTGAGGGTCGAGTCGCGTGTTCATTTTGGACGACAAGGGAATTCTTTGCGGTGGCTTTAGGGCTAGCTATTGCTATTTTATTTATCAGTCTAATTAAAACATACTAGGGACAGGAGGGAAGTGGTGAAGCAACATTACATTTCTTCTCAGTAATGGGTGTTGCGTTCCCGATCTCCCCAACCTCATCCTCGTCGTCTGAGGAGTCCCAGTAAAATACCGCAGTAGGTTCAGCACGCTTAGAGAGCGGATGGTAGACTTCGCGCTGGCAGCCGTAGCCCCGGGTTGTGGTTATGGGCCTGGGCGATTTTGTAGTTGTGAATGACATTGTCGCAGGGTGCCGTAGAGAGTATCTAGTGGAATGGAGCGACTCTGTAGGTATGTAGGTGGGTGGGTGGGAATGCAGGTGTTGTGGGCGTTCGACGCGGGAGCTGGGTTATTCTATCCTACGGCGGTGCTCGTGCCCCCCGCGATCGTTGCTTGGGAGATCTTGGTTGGGGTGTGGTCTGTTCGTCAACGTAATGAGGGTGAATATTTTGGTTGATCGTCACAGACGATAGACAACTCTGTAGGGAGAGGCATCCAAAAATAGAAAGCAAAGATGAGATCTAATAGTTTTGACTGCCAAGTGGTGTAGCGAGGTTGAGGCTCGAAAGCTTGTTCTCTTTTCTCCCTACATATCGGAGGGGTCCTCCGCGAAGGTCACGAGTGCTACATTTCATCATACAAGCGGAGGGTCTCCCGTTGGCCTCCCCTGTTTCTGAGTTGTCTACTTTTTTATATATATATTGGTTTCACCTCTAACTACTTGCTTCTTGCAACCGACTCAACAACTGCGCACTCCTCAGAATTAACTAGTAGCGCGGGGGAGCTTTGGTTTGCTTCCTGTGCTACAAGTTGCCACCAGGTCTAATTTATTTTACATAATACGACTACTCAGTTTATAACACTATACTTTGGACTACACAAAATAAGGATTCACCAGAGGGACATATTTAATACCTTACATACACATCGGACAAGAGTACGCAAGAAGATATTCCCCTATCAAACAAGAAAAAAAGAAAAACAATAGGAAAGACATGAAATTCATTGACCTCATACTCTAAATTACTTTTGAGAGAAAGTTCCTCCGGTCACCTGAATTAACGAAATTCAAGAAAAAACTCAATCATCGCAGAATTTGGAAACATTTAAATGAATGCGTGCGCATAGTAGACACCTTATTTCGGCGGGCGAGGTGTAGAAGATCCATACGCAGGGTTCGGGTTATACTGTGCTGGGGGTGGTGGATTATTTGGATTAAACCCTCCAGCTGGAGGATAACCACCCGGCTGCTGTCCATACGGCAGGGGAGCACCACCTGATGACCCATACCCAGACTGGAGACCAGGAGGATGCTGGTGCCCGGAAGGTGGTTGTCCATATGGTTGCTGCTGCTGCTGTCCACCATACGGTTGCTGCTGCTGTCCACCATACGGTTGTGGTGTGCCATACTGTTGTGGCGGGGCACCGTGTTGCGGGGCACCATATTGCTGCTGCTGCGGTGCACCATACGGGGGTGCAGAACTACCGTAGCCAGGAGCTTGCCCAGGGGCTGGTGGTTTGGATTCTTCGTCCTTATTGTCATACTGCGGGTGGATTAGTGAGTGTCTAGAGTGAGTGGGCGTGGAAACTTACTGCGCTGTCAATACTTCCAAGGAGGAGCTTAGTATACCAGTGGTGCTTGGTCAGGGTGAGACCCTTCGCCTTCCATTCACTGGATTCCATCTCAAAGTCTAGAGTTGATTGTTAGAAACTATAACCGGGGGAGTTTTAGTATATGCGTACTGGATGTGCAATCAATCAATCCACCAATAGATTTATCCTTATCGAGCGAGGCCAAGAAATCTTGAGCACCCTTATCATTTCCGACCTGGGCGATTTGGAATGAGACAACTTTGCACAAAAATTAGCCAATGATCAACCGTACAGTTTATACCAAGTGCGGCTAAAATATACCTCCTCTGCCCTGGAAATGATTTGAAACGTTTTGGATGTGTGCTTGAAACTCTCCATGAACGTTATCAGTGGGCCGTCCGTCAGTAATGATGATAACTAAGAATGGCTTCTTGAGCGCGCCAGCTCTCTCTGCGCCGTATACCAATGGATCCAAGACTTTGTTTTTCAAGGAGGTCGCCAATGGAGTTACATCCTCGAACCTGACACGGTCCACAAGATCCATAGCATCCTTCTCAGTCCTGATGTTGTCGGCCTGGACATTCGAATTCATGAACCTAACAGAGAACCCATCCGTATCAAACAAACCAGTTGCGAACGCAACACTCCCAAGAATAAACCTCAACTCATCGATAAGTCCATCGCCAAAGCGCATAGAGCCACTATCGTCTAACAGGAATACAACATCAAACAACGCTAGCTTCACGAAATCAAACCCGACTTCCTTTGGCAGCTTCCAGTGATTGCACAGCGTATTAACGGGGTCCTTTCTTGCAAGATCTTGCGCTATCTGGAGGAGTTTGGGTTCAGGATACATATTCTCGATCCTCTTGTCCTTTACGGCTTCCTTTAGGATACTTAACAATACATTCGCATCCGGCGGAGGTCCACTTGACGATGGTGGTGGTGCGCCCCCGTAAGGCTGCGGTGGAGCACCATATGGCTGCTGTGGGGGTGCCCCATATGGGGAACCGCCATAAGGAGGCTGAGATTGGCCCTGTGGTGGATAAGCATTATAAGCATTTTGCGCGCCATAGTTATACTGTGGGTATGCATTCTGTGGATTCGTGCGATAGTTCTGCGCGACTGGGGGAGTGAAATGTGGATTTACATATGCCTGGTACTGCTGCTGCTGAGGTGGGTATCCTCCCTGAGGACCCCCTTGAGGGGCTCCAGGGGGGGGGTTACCATACTGACCCTGTGGTGGGGGCTGCCCGTATGGTTGTGGAGCGCCATACGGAGCAGGGGGTTGCCCACCATAGGGTGCAGGTGTGGTAGGTGCACCACCAGCGGGCTGGGAAGCGGCTATCTTGCTGGCAAGCTGTCGGTCGTTGTAATAATTATACATCAGTCAACTAATTCAGGTATTCAAGTCTTTGAGGGTTTGGGGGAGGTTTAGGGCAATGTGATGATGATTGGGAGTAGTTTTGTGATTTTGTAATCTTAAAGTGGTTGCAACACAGAAGAGTAGTGAGCGAGAATGAAGGGGGGATGTGAGAATTAATAGGGACGAGGAAAAAAACCAAGGCGGATATCGGAAGCACTTTATATCTATAATGTCCTGTCTGGGGATTGGGGGGGGGGTGACGCTGATGGAGGACAAAAGAGGAATCGCCACTATGTACTTACACCCATTATGTAGCAGATGACGAGTCTCGAGGTGTGTTAGGATTCGATTTAATTCTTGGTCTTGGGGGCCTGCAAAGAAAGCTTTTACTGAATAACGGGCGGAGTTCTAGAGTTTAGTCTTAAGAAAGAAGAGAAGCTCGATAGCTAAAGGAACAAAGTGATTACCGGTGGGGTAAGGCGGAATAATAAATAACTGGGAAAACAAAATTATATGACTCTTCCAAGCCATGGCTGTGCCACTTTTCAATGTGTCGTCAGCCTGACAAGGTTGTGCACGGGAGGGGGAGAGCGCAGAGAATGTTGATGCCCATCCATTATACATAAGCCCCTCCATACCATGGAAAGACCCGATGTCGCTGCCGCTATCGGCACCGTGCATTGTAAAGCCTCACCAAACACAGAATAGAAAACAACAAAACCACCCTCCCATAGAAGCGCATTTTACCGTATTATTATCTAATTGAGGGGGGATTAAGAGTTCCCTTACTTTAACCAACACACTAAAAATAGTTGATTCTTTACCTGGGTATACTGTACATGTACTATTCCCCCCGAGTTCTCTAGGCATGTAGGCTAGAATATAGTATCACTGTGCTCTACTAGGTAAGATACACTATCGGACTTCGGCAGATCTCCTTGCATAGGTATAGTTGATATGCAAGCAGAACCTTGGGAGTTGGGCGCAGCCCCATTATGTAACCACTCTCGACGCCTAGTGATAGAATGCTCGCGAACACTGGGGGAAAGTTTGGTGCACCTGGCTCGAGAACCTGGGGTGTAAGGAGGCGCAAGTTCGCATAACGGGTGAAATCTGCAAAATGAAGTCACTTGCCCAGTGGGGGGAGCAGCAATGTGTGTGGCTGGGCAGGACCATATGAGTGCTCCTACATAAAAACCCCCTCACTTGGGGCTCTTACGATTTTCTTCCCTTTCTTTCTTTCTTTCAACCATATGCTCTAACCTTTCTTTATTGCCTGGCCGGTGCTTAAAGGGCGTGAAGAAGGAAAACACTGTGTTCGGTGAATGCCCGCTGGTACATGAATTGGTGTCTACTCTAGAGTACCTAAGGTATGCACGGTAATCTGATAGTCGGGAACGGGCGTATCGGTATAATCTGATCTGTCTCACACAGGTAGGGATTTTACAGGGCCTATATCTCCTAAAGAATGCCATTGTATCTATGTATTCTATCCTTGGGTGTTGAATTGCTGTCAATCCAGTGTCACCTGGGTTGGTGATGTGTGGGTGAAAAAATAGCATTGTCGCGCAACAGCCAGTCAATAAACGTGGCGCGCGGTTGTGCTGTTCTGTTTTCCATACTGGACCCATACATACACCTTGTTCGGTTGCTACGTGCTTTGCTTCTGTGCTGACAACCGAACGAACGCTCAAGCTGCAACGCAACTCCCTCTCTCCCTCTCTACGCTCTCTCTGTGTATTATCTGTATCTGTATCTGCCCACCCCCTCCTCACCCCCTCGGCCACTTCACCCACCACCACAGCTCCTCCTTTTCCGCTTGCTCCGCGTCCACCACGACCCCAGTGCTTCAGCCACACGAGTCCTGACCAGACCACCACATACCTCCTCCCATCTACGTGCGTGTGCTGTCGTTCTTGTGCCGTGACTCCTCAACTTCTATCAATATCTCGACGAGATTTTCTTTCACTGCCCTTCAAAAGAAAAAACCCTCAACACTCTCTAACCAAATAATATCTATATAACATAGCGCGATGGGGAACTGCGGCTCCTCTTGTTCAACTTGCTGCAGAGGTGCTTCTTTGCTCTTTTTTTTTTTTTTACTGCTCATTACAACGGGACTGACGTGATACAGGCCGCGCTCGGGATGGTCTATACGAGCCTGTGCTTCAGGAGAGTGAGAGGGAGGCAGTATCAGATCTTTTGCAGTATCTAGAAAACGTACATTCCATTTAGTCCTTCTCTACCTCACACCGGGCTTGTGTGTGCCATTGGCCTCGGCTGCTAACCTTCTGGAATATAGCGTTCCGAAGTGGACTTTTTCGCTGGCGAGCCCCTTCGAGCTTTGAGCACCCTGGTGTATTCAGATAACGTCGATCTTCAAAGGAGTGCAAGCTTAACGTTTGCTGAAATCACAGAGAGAGGTGACATAAGCTCCAACCCATGTTTACATAACAGGGGTGAGGTTCTGTGTGCTAATTGTTAGGATTTTTGGCCCTCAGATGTCAGAGAAGTAGATCGTGATACCCTCGAGCCAATATTATTCCTCCTACAGAGTGCCGATATCGAGGTCCAGCGTGCAGCTAGTGCAGCCCTAGGAAATCTTGCTGTCAATAGTATGTACTTCTCCTTTGCAACACGCTTTGCACGTTTTTTCTTGAGAATACGCTGACATCGAGCTAGCTGAAAATAAGGTTGCTATTGTTCTACTTGGCGGGCTTGCGCCCCTAATACGACAAATGATGTCACCAAACGTCGAAGTTCAATGCAATGCCGTTGGTTGTATTACGAATCTTGCAACACATGAAGATAACAAAGCAAAGATCGCGAGGTCGGGTGCATTGGGTCCGTTAACTAGACTGGCAAAGTCAAAGGATATGAGGGTTCAGAGAAACGCTACTGGGGCTTTGCTTAACATGACGCATTCAGGTGCGATAAAAAGAGGTCCCTTGCATGTATATCTGGGCGGCGTGCTTACTCACGGTGCATTTAGACGATAACCGACAGCAGTTGGTCAACGCTGGAGCTATACCAGTTCTCGTCTCACTTTTGTCCTCACATGATGTTGATGTTCAGTATTACTGCACCACCGCTCTCAGCAACATTGCCGTTGACCAAGCCAACCGAAAGAAGCTTGCGCAAACGGAACCTAAGCTGGTCTTCTCTCTCGTTCACCTTATGGATTCCTCAAGCCCGAAGGTTCAATGCCAGGCTGCATTAGCACTCCGGAACTTAGCATCTGACGAGAAGTATCAACTGGATATTGTTCGTGCTAAGGGTCTACCGCCTCTACTCCACCTGCTTCAATCTTCATTTTTACCTCTCATCCTTTCTGCGGTTGCTTGCATCCGGAATATCTCGATACATCCTCTAAATGAATCACCAATCATCGAAGCTGGATTTCTCAAACCATTGATTGATCTGCTAGGGTCGACGGATAATGAGGAGATACAGTGCCACGCCATCTCAACTCTGCGAAACCTGGCCGCTAGTTCCGACAAGAACAAGGAGTTGGTGTTGGAGGCTGGTGCTGTACAAAAGTGTAAACAGCTTGTTCTAGATGTTCCGCTGAGCGTTCAATCAGAAATGACTGCAGCAATTGCTGTTTTGGCTTTGAGCGACGACTTAAAGTCGCATCTTTTGAACTTAGGCGTATTCGATGTCCTCATTCCCCTAACGGCCTCAGAAAGCATCGAGGTACAGGGAAACAGCGCTGCAGCATTGGGCAATTTATCCTCGAAAGGTAAGGTGAATTACCTAGAGTCTTTAGTAACGACTGCTAATTAAAATTATAGTGGGTGATTATTCGATGTTCGTGCAGGACTGGTTGGAGCCTGAGGGTGGTATTCATGGCTATCTAAAAAGATTCCTTGCCAGTGGAGACCCAACATTCCAGCACATCGCTATTTGGACATTGTTACAGCTGCTTGAAGCCGACGACCCACGACTAAAGGACCTAATTAGCCAGTCAACAGAGATTGTCACTATGATCAAAAACATTGGTGAGAAGAATGTTGACTCGGACGACGAAGGGGAGGATGGCGAAGGCGAGGTTGTGGCATTGGCAAGGCGGTCTGCAGCCCTGCTAAATGGTGGTAGTGGTAATTTCGGCAAGATCCAGTAATAGGTCACTTGAAACCCTAGTTGGACCCATCTCTTAATCATCTGAGATGTCCCTTACTATTTTGTGTGAATTTATATTACGGGCAGACTGTTCGCACATAGGTTTTACCTTAAATGTATTGGTTGTCTTTTTCTTGTTGCATTCCATACTTTTTTTCCCCTGCTGTTTACATCTTTGCGTTGTGGTGTTTCTGCGCAGTCACTTTCGTGCCGGGGAGGCAGTATTGAGCAGGCTTATGAGCCATGAGTTTCATTGTTCTTTTTTTATTAAATTTTTTCTTTTCTTCATTTTCTTGTTGCTACTACGGTGTTATCGGGATATTGAGCGTGGGAACATTCACAGACGGGAGCTAAATTGCAAACGATTGAAAAAAAAATCCCAAAATGTATTTCAAAGTGCGGTTTCGATTTTTCCCTCCCTTTTTCCATTTCTTTTCTCTTTATTCTTTGCACAAGTTGGAGCTGAAATTGGAACATTTTCTTTTATCATTTCCCCCTTCTGTTTTTGCATTTCTTTTCCCTTTTTGTTAGGTGTATCGTGTCGAACACGCGGAGCCTTTCTTACGGCTATCGCTGTAATTTCTATTCTTAGCTTGATCTCATTGCTTCCTTTGTCCCGATACCTCCTTTTTTGCAAGAATCATTCTATCGACTTTGCCAGCCTGTGATTTGGAAAAAAAAGACCTTTGACTTTGGTAATAGCACGATGTCTTTATCTTTAGCTATGTTTCTTTTTTGTGATTTCTGCTTTTGTTTCTCTTGCAGATTCGTGGCACTTTAAGATGGAGAAAAAAACTTGGTTTTCCTTTCATGGAGGAGTTTTATAAATCATTCACGGCTAACGATTTGGGAATGGAAGGGATGAGGTTTGGGGTGACTGGCTGGAGAGGGGTAATGTGAGAATGATTCTCTACTACTTATATACCTACCACTTGCTTGTGTAGCTATTTGATGTTTTATGTATGGAAAGATGGAAATGTCTGAGATGTTAAAAAGGAATTTAAAGAAATTTAAAGAAACGAATCTACTGGCAGCACAATCGAGCTGTAACAAAATTGTTTGTAAAAGTTTGTTTGGGGGGGTATACGTCTGGGTTGCGTGGCCTAATGGTTAAGGCGCTGGTTTTCGGCACTGTCATTCACCAGAGATTGGGGGTTCGAGTCCTCCCGCGATCGATATAACTTTTTATTTTTTGTCCTTGGAGGGGCGGTGGAGTTGCATGACGAAATTGGAGGGTGTCAGGTTAGTGGGGCTTTTACTAGCCTCTCTGTTTGATAGGGTGGTTTCGGCCCCCACCCTGCCTCGTCACTAAAAAGCGACTTTGGTGAGTTGTTTCTTAAGTGCTCTTTTTTTTTGTTTCTTGTTTCTCCTGTTGGTGGGTTGCAGGATATTCTACTAGGTGTGGGGGCTGCAGGGTCATTGGACCATTATTATTGCTATTTGATGTGGTAGATAGTGCGGTAAGGCGATATAATATTTGGGGGTTTTCCTCGTATATGTATCCATAGATCTCTATAGCAGCGTTAAATCGGGTCATCATAGGTACGTAGAAGAGAGTGGGGTATACATCTGCCTACTTACCTACAGTATGAAAAAGCGGGGATGAATCGATTCGGCTACACTATCTTCTTGAGTATTGTAGCTATAGTGTAGAATGCGGGAGCATTATAACATACCCTTAATGCTGTAGCACTATTGTAGCGGCCCCCTTCTGCTCCTTCGTACTATATATATATGATATTTGGGACTTGATCATTACTCCTAAAGAGGGTCTATAGGGTGGCTACATACATGTATACTAAGATGCTTGTCAGTGGGTGGAACCATATGGTATCACTCGGCCTTGACAATATATAATTTCCCTTCCTGGATGTCACCTCACTGCTCCCTGGTTACTCATGGTTCTCTGCAGGGTCACGGAAATATAGAGCACAACTCTCACGAAATGATAGCTAGTGGGAACTATTTATATGTAGCAAGGCTATTCTATATCATGTCTTAAACATTAAATCCAAACCTAGTCGTACAAAACTTTCCTAAGGCTAGTCTAACCCTTCCGTTTTCTTACTCCTCCTTTCTTTTTACCCTGCCCTATACTAACCACTGCCTTTTCTTTTGTACCAATCTCCCAAGTATTAACAACTTCCTTCGTTTCCTTCTCCTCTCTCTTCTTCTCCGCTGCCCTACTCTCATCAATCCTCCTTATATAGCCCCCAAATACCACAACCTCAGCAACACACACTACCAAGCTACAGGTAAAGGCCAGCGCAAACCGCTCCGGTACATCCCAGCTCGACGCGACCATCCACACGGCCGCAGATGTTGCAACAACCGAGAGTAAGATATTAGCAATGATGGAGAGGTGCGATTTCAGGTCTTGAACTGTGTATTCATCGTCATCTATTTCAGTAGAGTGTATCTTATTTGTAAGGGCCGCGTAATCACGAGCTTCGGCCTCAGCTCGGAGACGGGTCATCAGTGCAGTGAATTCGGGTGTCTGAGTGTCGGGTTTGTATAGTTAGCGGTAATTGAATGTGATGAGAGCGTTCCTGAGGAGTAGAAAATGAAGGGGAAAAAAAGTGACATGTGTAGGAAAAATCACTCTGAATCGCAGATCTCTAAAATAAGGAAAACGTGGCCACACTTACTGGTTCAGGTTTTGGTTGCTTTGGAGGTATATATACGCTGCAGCCTTCAAGCAGCGAGCTCAACCTGTATTTGCTATTCTGTGAGGCATTCTCCGTGAGTAGAGCTGAGGATACTCGGTGGATTATGTGGTGGTCAACCGATGGTGTGGCCTCAAGGTCGATGCGGTCCGGGGGAGCAGTAGATGCGAGAGAGTTGTAGAGGTTTATAGCGGAGATGAGATTCGGGGGGAGTGTAAGCTGTACCATGTTTTGAATTCTCGCGGTGGCAGATATATTATTTTGGCTCTTCGCTGGGATGGTGATGGTGTGGTGATGCCGAGGTTGGCACGAGATGCAGCTATTTCACACCCGGCCTGGTTGTATGTAACCTTTCTTAAGGTTGAGTATTACTGTGCTACATAACATTAACTATGTAGCTATAGGTACAAAAACAAATAAATAAATACAGTAATAAAAGGCTACTACACGTATGAGGGAAATTAGAGGATGTGGATTATTCATGATCCCGAAAGCCGAGGTTTTATGAAAGGAGCTTAGGGGGAGGAATCTAACAGCTGCCTGCGACATTGGGACATCACCACCGTCCCGATTGGTGAATAGTCTCTGTATGGCTTCTCTAGGGGCTGAGCTCGATGGGGGTAGCTTCCCCGCCTGCACGATTTACTAAGTGTCGATCACTATCTGTGTTCCTATAAATTGATAGTGTGACCGCACGCTTGCAAATCTGTTCCATGACATCTACAGTACATCAATCTATCAATCTATCGATCTATCCATTCACAATGGCTTCACCCACTCTCTTCCCCTTTGTTACGACACCTGTGCAAGAAATTGAGCCCCTCCACTCCCGTCTCAACCAGACATTCGTCACACTCAAGTCCTACCCACTTGAGTACCGCCTCGAACAGCTCAATAAGCTTTACTGGGCTGTCAAGGATAATGAACAGCACCTTGCCGATGCCCTCCATGCGGACTTCCATAAGCCATACCTTGAAGTATACATGACTGAGATCAACTGGCTCGAGTCGGTAATTCTCGAAGTGATGAATAATCTGCGGAAATGGGCAGCAGATGAACCTATAGAAGGCATTGCTCTTATCTCAAGGCTCTTCAATTCCCCGAGGATGCGGAAGGAACCGATGGGGGTTATATTGATTATTGGGTATATAAATCTTCATTTGATGATAAATATATTGTCACAAAGTCCCTAAATAAGGCTGATAACTGAATGTGCCCCCCAAATATAGCCCTTCAAACTTCCCAGCGCAATTGGTATTACATCCATTAATCGGTGCGATCTCGGGAGGAAATGCCGCCGTTGTAAAGCCTAGTGAATTGACACCTAATACATCGGCGGTTATCACAAGGATTATGGAAGCGCTTGACCCTAGTCTATATGCAATTGTTAATGGTGGGATTGAGGAGACCACTAAGCTATTGGACCAGAAATGGGACAAGATCGTGTACACTGGTAGTGGCCGCGTAGGACGTATTGTCGCAACTGCTGCAGCAAAACATCTAACTCCCGTCCTTTTAGAACTGTAAGTCACTTTCTCACATGAAATGGGGAAAAAGGCGAACTGAAGCCTGTTCTCTATACTTCTAAATTACCATAGCTGATTTTTCAATAGTGGCGGTCTCAACCCAGTATTCATAACTTCTTCTGCAAATGCCGTCATGGCCGGAAAACGTACCGCTTGGGGAAAGATCCACAACGCTGGTCAGATCTGTATCGCCCCAAACTATGTTCTTATTCACCCCTCTCAAGAACAAGCTTTCGTTCAAGGGTTTATTCAAGGACTGTCCACATATCTCCCTAATGGCGCTAAGGGCTCTCCTGATCTTTCGCACATCATTGACGAGCGTTCCTTCCGCCGTATTAAAGGCTTGCTTGACAACACCAAAGGCACATTGCTTTGCGGAGGCGAGACAGATGAAGCAACTAGGTTTATTGAACCGACATTGGTGAAAGTAAATGATATCAATGATTGTTTGATGAGTGAGGAGATATTTGGGCCGGTACTGCCAATACTAGTAGTTGAGAGAGTGGATGAGATGTTGAGTTTGGCTAGAAGAATTGGAGATACGCCGCTGGGCATGTATATTTTCTCGGGGGACAAAGAAGAACAGGAGCGGCGTAAGTTTGTTACTGATTTGGATATACTTGTGGTTGCTAATTAGGCGTACAGTGATGAGAGGGTTGAGGTCTGGAGGTGTTACGATTAATGAGTAAGTTTTAATCCAATCCCACTCCCCTGGTGTGTTATGCCGGTATTCAGTGTGGCATTTCTGCAAGGCGTTTTATTACAATGCAGGATTACGCCCCCACTTGATATTACCAAATTGGGCGATATTAATTAATTACCTTAAGTGATTCAAAAAGAAACAATAACTAACTAAAGCTAGTGTCCTCATCCACGCTGGTACCAGAGATATCCCCTTCGGTGGTGTCGGTGAATCTGGTCACGGGAAATATCGAGGTTAGCACCCTCATCCCGTATTTTACACTCCCGCTAACCACCTTAGGCCGCGACACATTTGACTCTTTCGTGCACAAGAGGCCAGTTCTTAGTCAACCCATGTGGATCGAAGGTCAATTGAGGGTAAGATATGCCCCATATACACCCAACTCACTAAAGGGCCTTAAGAGGGTCCTTGGTGATCCAGTCCCTCGATATCCAAGGGATTGGAAACCAAGGCCACAACCTTTATGGCAGAAGTTGGTCCTACTGGGAGCGTCAGGACTGAAGGGGGGGTTCATGAGGTACTTGTTGGCATTTGCGGGTAAGTTTATAATTCCTAATACAGGACAGCAGGTAGACTAACTTTTGTAGTAATTTTAGCAGTTTTCAGGAAGCAGGTTGGAGAGAAAGTTTTGACATAGGTAGTGGATTCTAGTTATGTTTGTAGGGTCGTGGACTGAGCGTTGTATTCTCTGGGTGGTCGTGATAATTTATATCCTTTGCCCTTTTGGTGGATTTTCGGGGGGGCCTTGTTGCAATATTGTTCGAATTTTTCTGTAGTGGCGAGAAAATGGGAATTAGGATGGATTTATGAATACAATATAGGTATTAAAATAAATTGCTAATACTATGGTAGTGGTATATTATGTAAACGCTCTAGCTGCTCTAACCAGCCCAAGGATCCTACCTATATTTCCCCCAAATTGAGACCTAGTAATAGAATGATGGTGTTTTCTTTATTGAAGGCGTATGATACCAAAGCTACAGTGTAATGAAACCTATATGTAGTGATGGAAAATAAGGGTGTGAACTATATGACTTAAAAACATTCTTTATAAGAGCATGTCTTGGCGTGTAACTTTAGCTGTGCACGGGGTACTTTTGTACAAGTACGATAACGGTAGCGTTTCAAGGCATAACTTTATTTTGACTATATAAATTTCTACACCATGGTATTTTTTCTGTAGGAGACTCTAGATAGGAGCGGTTATGATTGATGGTATGCAACAAGAAGTAATTGAATGTTCAAGCTAAATCTACCCCCTCCCCTGAACAAGGCTTTAATACAGAGTTCTTTCGTATTTTTATATTATTAGCCTTGATCAGGCAATAAGAAGTGCTACTATGCGTTAATAAAATCTAGAAAAGAGATAGGTTGTTATAGCTTTATTACTATAGTAATTCCAAGAGAATAGTCATCTCGGTATGAATGATACTTTAGGTCGTTGGTATCTTTAATGTTTAATTCGCTGGATTGAGATTATTTATCGCTGAAGAGTTAGCTATGTACTGTGGTTGTAAGTAAACTACGTGGTTCGTGATTACTAATCTACTCTATTTACTAAATTTAGTCAGTCCTTCGGCATGCTATAATTGATGTTATGCATATTAGTGATATAGTAGGGTTTTAAACAGGAATCCTTTTAGTATGTAATCTAGGTGCGGAGTCCCTGTAGGGGAAAGAATTAAGACTGTAGTAACTATGGTTTAGTGTAGTACGTGGTATTCTAGGAGATGCTGGATTAAGTTCTATTGTGGGATTATTTAGTTAACCTGGTAGCACTGTTAACCTAAAGTTATACTTACTCTACAGTAGTGTAGTGCCTCCTTCAGCCATTGTAGACACGCATCTATTCTAACCTTTAGTGTTTACAGTATCATGAAGGAATTATAATCACTATGGCGTTTATACAGAATTATGGATGGGCCATAATCAAATTGGTGACTTCTCAGCAGGTATCATAGCCCTCCAGGTTCATCTCTATATTCCTTTTCAGGGGATATAGTAGTAATCAAATCTCTTCTTTTTATGTTTTTTTTTACTATACATTTAACCAAAACTCTTAGTTACCGCCAATCCTTTGATAACTATCTTCCTTAAATATCTCAAGACCCATATCCTCGCGGATAGTTCGGTAAATAAAGGGGGTTTCTTTATTGTTAACATGTTGAGCTTCAAGGTTCTCTTCGTAGGATTCCTTGCATTCGAGGAGTGCTGTTCTCAGGAGATCAGGACGGCTTCTTAAGGTACCCAGGAATGACTGGTATTTGCTGTGATCGGTGACCGCAAAGGATGAAATAGCAATAATGTTTGCAACTTCAGCACTACTCCCGACCTCCAACCCCAGTACACGGACAGAAACCCTGTGGTTCCCAAACGTACATAGCTAGTCACACAAAAAAAACCCCAACTTTAGATCTATAGATCTTTTGGCTTAGGAAAGGTAAGATAGCTTTGGATTGAACACCTACTTCTCCTGGAAAACCCTTGCCTTCACCCCTCCAGCTCCTTCCATCACTCATTTTGCTAGTTATGGCTGCTGATAACAAACTGATATCGTATCCCTCACGTATCATGATCTCGGGAATTAACCAGAATCGTACTTCTCCCGTGAATAAGCCGCTAGAAACGGATCGTTTAAAACTAGTGGTTCGCGACGGCTCTAAACCCCTTGGTTCCTTCCCCTTCCCCTTCTTATTTCCTCCTACATCCGAGTCCCCCCTTGCCTTCTCCCTGGTTTTCCCCATTGGGCTTCCTGACCAAGTTGTAGTATAAAGCCAAAAAGCAAATCTGGCGGATCTCAGTTAATTGGGTGATCGACCCAGGCTCGAGCTCAAGGGCCTTTTCAAGAAAGGTGTCGTATTTTTCTTCACTAGCGAGGGCTGCTTTGCGGTACGAAACTTTCCCGGGGGTTTTCTGTGCTTCCCGTCCTACTTCCTTAAAGAATATGAGGTAATCTTCTAAATTTGTGATTACCGGAAGCTGAGCTTTTGCGTTTAGTATCCCTATGCGGTGTGTTTGGACGTGCTGGTTTTGTTTCTGTAACTCTACCGCAGCGAGTACTAGTTGCTGTGGCTCTTTCTGTTCTGTCGACTTTTTGGAACTCAATTTCTTGTAGTATCCAGCGCGGCGGGGTGCCGGTTTTGTTAATGAATTGCCTGGTCTTGTGGGAGCCATAAAGTGCAACTCGAATATGAGTGCAGAAGGCAAAAGACAAACAACAGTGGAGATTGTTTGTAGTCTTAAACCTATATGAAATTGTAACTATTTTGTTTCAACAAAAAAAAAGTGATGGAAAGAACTATTAACCTATAAACCCCGAGTTTCTTGCTTTTTTATATAGGATATCGAGTGTTGTGATATAGTGGACAAGTAGTTGACCAAAAAAGCTAACCTAGGATATAAATATGTGATTGTCCTTGTTTTTTCCCTCTCAGAAAACTTTTAGGAACTTAATACAATGGAGGTAACTGGTACTAGGTTAGAGAAGATTGAATAAAAGATGAGACTACAGGATAATTAAGCAGGTTAGCTCAGTGGTGGGGGTCTTACAGGTTGTACACAACCGTTATCAACCCTAATAGGCAAACAAAGCGATATCAAGAACGTCAATCGTAGCCTCCACTTTGATAAACAGATTGTAATTTCTTTAGGGTGTTTTCTCTCTCGCTGTACTTGCAGTAGCATTCAAGAATAGAGAAAAGAAAAGAAAAGAAAAGCAAGGGGTTTGAATAGGATAGTAAGAAATAGTGAAGAGAGGAGATCGATTACTAAAAAAGGCCGACAGTAAAAAGGTATCAATGTTTAGAGTCGTTGTTGAAAGCTCCAAGTGGGAAAGCTAGAGTTGTGGGGAAATAGCGGGGTTTTATGATGTTTTTATGCAGATCAAACGTGTACAGCCTCTCTCAGCCCTTACCTCATGGTATATACTACTTCTGCCAAACTTTATGAAAATGTATGTAATCGCGACCGGCTCACGAGCTGATGGGGTAAATATTTCCAATACGAATCTACTAGAATTATAAAGTCAAGAAACATACGTCTTGGAGTTTAGGTAGCAAATCTAAAGATGGAAACAAATAGAAAAGTTTATACGAATCGTCCAATGGCATCACATTGGGCTTACCTATATTACTTCTTAACAGTTTTTGGGCTACACCTCAAGTAAACCTTGTAACACTTCTATAGCTTTTAAAAGAAGCCTGTTTTGCTATACTTCAAACTCTAATAGGTATATGATAATTCTAAGGCCGTATTTGCAACGAGTGATATTTAGTGATCACCAGTCCTTAGTGCTTGTGCCAAGGACAAGATTTTTTAACTTCTATTAATTGGGAAATATGTATATTTATTAATACCAGCATATAAGCAACTGGATGTTTTTATTTCAATAAGTATCACCGAAGTGCAAAGCTCTACAAGTATTATAAGTGAGTTCCAAAAGTCGATACGATTCCTTCAACCACCGATCCTTAAAATATATACACAACTCAATCCTTCACGAGAAAAAAGAATACCCGCAAAGAAAATCACAAGGAGAACCGTAAGAACCTGTCCCAAACCCGCCTCCTCCTAGAATGAAGAAAGAAAGAAAGAAAGAAAAAACGATGCAATGCGACAAAAAAAGACACCATGCGTCATTCATTCGTAAGGAAAAGCGTAATCATCCAGCACGACTCCTAGGAGAATATAAAGAAATCCCACCCCGCCCATATAAAAGAAAAAAGAAAAAAGAAAAAAGAAAAAAGAAAAACCGCTCAAACACAATACTAAAAGGAGATAGGATATAAGACCAAGGGATATCAAGGGAATAGGGAAAGAAAAGAAAATAAACAAAATGTATCAAATAAAAATAAAAAAACGCCAAAGAATAGAAAAATGCTAGTGTACGGTTTTCAAGTCATAACTAAAGTTAAGGTAGTGCTCTGTACAGACAATTACAAACCAAACCACCGTCACAAGTAAGCTAACCTAAGCTATACCTCATGGGATGATTCTTTGACTTGCTACCCATAGCACGAGGACCCTCCAAACCCCTCCGGCTCTCCACTATAGCCTTAGACCTTAGCTGTTTCTCCGCCCACTCCGCGCGATTCTTCCAGACCTTCGTTTCCTCTTGAGCCTCCCTTAGCATATGACTTAGAGCCCCAGCACTTGCTATGTTCTGTGCCAACTCAAGGTCCTTCTTGGCCTGGGCTGCCTCTTCAGTCTTCACCTCCAAAAGCCGTTGCAGCCTTCGAATCTCGGCATGGAGCGCAGAGTTACCGCGCTTCTTGGTCGGGGAAGATGTATCTGTATCTCCCCAGGTGTACCGGTCCTCAAAATCACTATCAACTGAGGTGGCTCGTGGGCGTCGGTTTGTTGTTGCAGGCTGAAGAGCGGTGGTGGGGCGTGTGGGAGAATCAGGCACATTACGGCGGGTAGGCGGGCGTATAGCGGATTTTACCGCCTTTGTAGTAAATTTGACATCTGACCTTGCATTTGGTCTAGTCAAGGTAAGGATAGGACTTGCAAGAATAGGTGACTTAGATTTGGATCTGTCTTCAAAAATTGAGAAAGCAGGTGGGGTTTTCGTCCTCAAGACCTTATTTCGGATGTTCAAAGGTTTTGGAGTTGTTTCAGGGTCTGGATTTAAGTCGAAATCCCCAAGGTCAAAATCTTGGAAAGTTGTTGGAGTGAAAGAGAACTCGGGAATCTCAGAAACTAGCCTTTTTGAAGGCACTCGTGGTTTTTCAGGTAAAAGCTCTGGCGCACTAATCGATGCACCACCTTCCATTCTTGGTTCACCGGAAAGAAAAGCTCGCTGGAGTCGAGTGGCAGCTTGGGCAGCAACCTCTAAACCTGGTGAGGAAGCGCCTGAACTGGGCCCTGAGCTCGACACTGAGCTCGGAGTTGTCACATCGTAGTCCTCAATTTGGGCAGATTGTCGGAGCTGTGAAGGCTTTCCACTAAAATTAGGTCTCCGAATTGGTGTCTGCATGGGGGTCTCTGGGTTGTGAGCGACCCAGTTCGGTGATGATTGGGTGGATTCAGCGACTATTGATCTGCTTGGTGAGACTGCTTCAGGAACTGGACTCATATGTGGAGCTGGTAAGTGTGGAGCATTTAGGTATGGAGACTCATCATCCTCGTTGAGTGAATTGTGGGTTGAAAATCGCATTAGGTCCTCAACCTGTGGCGGCTTATGGAATGATGGTGGATTAAGGCCTTGCAGAGGTTGCAAGGACTCGGCATCTGAGACAATTCTGCTGCGAACCGTGCTAACCCCGCGGCTACGCATAGATGCTGACTTGAATCCTCGTATGGATTGTGGTAAGAATTTTTCCTCTTGGTTCTCGTCTGACTGCTCTTGTTTGAGGGGAGGAAGGTCATAGGCTTGGGCAGTTATGCCTAATGCATCTATCTTCTTTAATTGGTAGGATATTTCTTCCCAGTTGTTGATGAGCATCTCGCACACCTGAGCAGCCCGTTTCGTCTTCTCATTTTGCATCTTGGTGTAAGCACTGCTATGTCGGTGGGTGTACCTTCCACGCCTCGAACTGACATCTGGTACAGGCGAGATCTTCGGTAGGAGAAGTAAACCACCTCTGTCCTCCATCTCTTGCAAAAGAATCTGGTCCGACTTGTCACCCAATAGCAAAGGTCCAAAGATCATCCCCAACGCATCCTCCTTCATTGCCTCGAAAAGGTTGTGGGGGTCTCTCAACTTTGACTCTGGCTCTTGCTCTGCAGCAAGACTAACAGCTCTAAGAAGACCAAAGACGGCACAGATCAAGGAAATTCTAAAGTGAAGATTGATGGAAGCGATAGCCAAAGCAATCATACGAGGCTTTACCTTCCGAGACATATGATCTCCGAGTGATGGGTCAGGGTAGACGAATGAGTGAACGTTATATAGCGCTTGGAAAATTGCAGGAGAGCCAAGAAGTCCTCCGGGGAGTCCGTAGAGGAGTTTTTTGAAGAGATGCGCCACGTCATGGATGTGATACTTGATGTTGTTTGGTAGTTTCGCAAGGGCTATTGTTTGAACTACTGCCTCGTTGTTGTTTTCTTCGAATTGCCTCTGGTAGTAGTCATAGAGTGAATAGGTAGTGTTGAGATTACCAGAAACGCGGAATAACCCAGGGGTCTTGAGGCCTTTACATGTTGTTAGATACCCCCCAAAACATTGATTGTAAAGGAGAGCTTACCATGCGTCAAGATGTAAGATGCTGAAGCATGGATACATGTTGGGATCAAGAGGTCCCCGGGAGATAATCCTTCGGGTAACGCAAGTGGAGAGACACCACCCAATCGGATCATATCCTCTAAATGCATACCTTTCAATGAATCCCGCTTTCCACGTCCAATCGCGGCAAGGTCGCTGATACTACTACCTCTTTTGCGTCCTAGGGAAATCTTCATGTTTCCATAACTTTTGGAGATATCGATAGATGACGGGGTCCGACCGAGTAACTTATTCCATAGCTTGTTTCCGTGTAGTGCAGGTGTAGAGTCTCCGGAGGTATTATTGGCATCCGACGCACTCGATACAGACACAGAATTTGGAGGTTCGGCCCTATAGTTTTCAGGAAAGGGCTGAATACCATGCTTCTTTGCTAATTTGTCGAATTGGTTTGTGAAGATGTCGTCCGCTGTGATTGGCTTCTCGTCCCCGACCGTTGCCCCAGTCACAGAATCTGTGAATAGCCGATTACTCATCCCACTCCAAGCAGAGCTAATAGTCTGGCTCCTTGATATCGAATTTGAGGGGTATACTGGTGATCCGCTAATACTTTTTATACTCCCACCCCCACCCAATGGGAAACGAAACGAACGCATACTTCTCATTGTATGACTTTGAGAAATGCGTACTGATAATTTTCTATCTTTCTGGGGCGAATCTTCACCCAGTAACTGTGATGTAACACCGATGTCGAATGCATCTGCTTCTGATGGATGTCCATCAAGAACGTTATTGTTGTTGCGAAATAAAGAGCGTGGTAGTGTGTTATTTTGTGATGTATTCTGGCTTTGTGGTCTTGAAGGTTGAAAGCCACTATCCGCCATTGCGGCCAGCGACGGGCGGGAACGGCGCGATGGGCCACGACGAGCGGGTTGAAGAGAGTCTTGCATTATAGTTGGATTTTCAAATGTAAGGGGGGACTTTCAGAATGTTAGTAAATGGTAGGCTACTGAAAAAGAATGGTTTATAATTGGGGGGGAGACTCACAAATTAAAATAGTAACTCAGACAATGGTGTCGTCAGTCATGAATGTATTGGATGTCTCCGTCTAAGTTGAGGAGAAACGTTTGTTTGTAAACAAAAAAACGATAATAGCAACTAGACAAAAAACAAAGGTAGTAGAAAAGAGGGGAAGAAGAAGAAGAAGATTAGGAGCAAAAGAAACAGATAAACACCCGAGAGGGGCTGGGATTTATTTACGTTATATGGAGGGCGGGGGGCCGGTGGAAGTGTTAGCAGGGAAGAGAAATGAACCAAAACAAACAACACGTAAAAGGCAATAGGCAACGGTCATTGAGAGGGTTCTGTACCACAACAACCCAGTCCAGATGTCTCTCGGTCTGCTTTCCTCCACCTGTCACCCGAAAGGCTGGATGTCCAAATCCTCCATCTGGCGATGACTAGGCTTGATACAGAGGGGTAATTTCAAGATCCACGGGTCGCTTGAGTCGCCTAACCTTCTGTGAATTAAGTCCCGGTTTATGGGTCTTCGGTTTGTTTAATTAGAAGTCTTTTAAGCACGGTCTCAGGCTAGATACACGAGGGACAATCTCTTCTTTGAGATCGATGTCCTAGTTGGAACTTGGAACTGGCCGCTCTGACAGTGGGTGATCCGTATTGAGGAAGTTTGATGTTTTGATGTTTTGATGTGTTGATGTGTTGTTTGTTTTTTGAACCCTCGTTCGATTTTTCCTTCTAGGCTGAATACGTTGACTAGGAAGACGCGATGTTGACCCCGATGAGCGTGTTTCTAACGCGTTTTAGTAGGCGCGCACCTGCATTTCTGATATGCATGAGAGAGGTCACATTATGATCCGCAGTCCAATAGTTGGAAGCAATTATATATTTTCCCTTACTTTGACCACTCATCGCTCTTCTCTTCTTATAGATACTGCAGTAGAGAGACGTACTGTAGGTACTCTAATATTCTTTTCATCTTCTTGATCTTCACCTTCCAATGCTTTCGGTTAACTTCCCCCTCCTCCTCCTCCTCCTCCTCCTCCCCCCCCTTTATTGCTACATGTACTTTACATGACACGCGGCATTTCAGCCGTGTTGGAATCCAAGTACCGAATATTCATGTACATACATGTATGTATGTATGTCCCAGCCTCGCCGCAGAACGCGTCGAGTGCACGTGACTTGGCGCAAGAGAGGAGAGAAAAAAACTCGGATAGGGCCTAATCTCTTCTAAATTTAGTTCGATTAAGATCTGAGCGAGACGGGGTAAAAAGATGAGGCACGGACAATAGGCCGCAGCCCCGGATGAGAGGCTGGCCGGAGGATCGAAGGCATCTGGAGGGTCAAATTTTTTTCATACTAACATGCAGCTCGATCAGAGCTAAATAGATTGTATGCATTTGGCGGGCAGTCCTGATGTCAATGGTACTACATGTATTGCATGAACATCACCATTTGATTCATGCATACATGTATCCCAATGTCTTATCTTTCGGGATATTTACCTAGTGCGATATTTACCAACATGCACGTCTTTTTCTGGTCAATTGTAAACAATCAATGATCCTAATCATAACAATGATGTATTTTATGTGGTTGTTGGAGGGGAAAGGAAATACGCACTATAGCTACACCCATAAAAGTTAATATATACGTGTATACATGCTCGAGACAAAGTGCAAAAGGCCGGAGATATTCTAGTATATTGGGCAATAATTTGTCTAATTAAAAGTGGTTATATATAGCAGGTATATTGGTCTAGTCGAGATATTGAGGACCAAGTAATTACCGAATCTACTTTACTGTTTTTAATTTTCCTAGTATCATATCATGCCACACCATCGGGGTTTAAACCCTCTATTTTTAAAGCAAGGAGGAAATAACGTACGTACGTACAAGATTGATTGAATTTCCCAAGGTTGCCTACAATAAACATCAGGAACGAATTAAACACCGCCCCTCAGTTTCTCAAATGGCAAACCTTTCCTCTTTTTTGCGAAAGAATGAAGCCTAAAAACTCTCAACTCTCTCCTCCAAACAAATAGCTAACATAAATATGTAACATGAGTAGAAAAAACCTCGTAGATGCGGTGTTAGCTTTACCCCCACACTATATAGCTATATATATATAATTCTAGCTTAAAATAAACGAATATCCAAACCTCTAGATCATTTGGGGAAACAAAAGAAATTCCTTTTTTTTTGATGGTCATATTGCTAATTGGATCGAAGGATCATCGGTACTGAGTACCTCCCGACGAGCCTTGATAAAGATTTACCATGCACGGATGGAGATATTCCTCTCTAGGATTTCGAAGATGTAAGGCGTGTATGTAGCTAGCACTAGGAACAGAGCCTAAAGGTTCTATCATTCGTATAATTATATATGTAAGTCGCCGTCAAAGATATCGTACGTAGGGGCAGAAGTATTTTATACCTCCACATCGACATCAAGCTAGGATTGATCCCGTAATTGGTAGTGTAAAATTAACTCTGGATTTCCTATATATATATATTGGACACATAGGTTCATGCTCAAAGACTGTTTAGTGCAACATTTATATTCTGATTTAGGTAAACAGAGATCTATACGTATACGTACCTCGAAGTATTGGAGCATTTAACGCATTGCTCATTTTTCTCAGAGTCGAATGAAAAAAAAAAAAAAAAATTTGGTTACCCCGCCTAACCAGCTGTTTGGAGCAGAAAGTTCGCTTTTTTTTAAAGCCTCAGTCGTTCGCAAAATAAAGGACACGTCTACCATGTGGGAAAACGAGCAACGACAGGAAACCCGTCGCTGATTACTTGGAGGCGAACCCTGGGGAGGGTGTGTTGTAGAACTGATTGAGGAATTAATCACTATACGATACAACCCTTTTTATATTCTCTTTGGTTTGATCTAGTCACGTCACATGATGAATCGTATAATAGTTATGAGCTCTGATTAGTTTATGCATATATATATCCTACTATCAATGGTGTATATATCTGTGCGATCATTAAATCTAAGGTAGATCTACGAAAAAAGGAAATAAAGGCGACGCGACGAGTATAGCTAGTTAGTTGGTAAATGATTTAAGCTGTCATGTGTAAAGATCGATCCATAGAACCTACTTAGCTAGCATATAGCATACTAATGGAATCATTAAACAGATATATTCCACTAGTCCAGGGTCTAGATCTGGCGATTAGTACACTACTCAATCAGTATGATGTAATGTTAACATCAAGCTTATATTAGGGGTAAAATATAGGTGCTGTTCTCTGGAAAAGTAGTGCTAAGCACAATACATCACTCGGCCTTGGCATAATATTTCACTACATGCATAAGTCAGTCAGTCCTCTTAGTTCACTAGAATCAGATCGAGCGGTCTGTCTGTCTTAGAGGCATGGACCGGACTGGCTGGCTAGGGCAAGGACTGTGGGGCCCTGCTATGTCTTAGACAGTTAGGACTGTAGATCATAGTCCGCCCGGTCCTTACTGGCCTATGGATTCTCGAACCCGTTGCGAACACTACATTAGATATACATATACTACTAGTAAGGGTTTACTTTGATCTGAATAGCTAAATAGAAAATTGAAAGGTCCTACCCTGCATAGCTATGATGAATTTATTTTTAGTTAGTATGGTATTTAGGTGGTTATACTATTTGAACCTATATATTTCTTGATAAGTACCTTTAGAAGAGCCTATAATTGCGAATAAATCAACAAGTAATAGCTCTTAATATATTGTCCCCCAAGCATAATACTTATTTTTGCTAAAGAAACTATTTAATATTGTATACAACGACATTTAGCAATTAAATATCTGGCTCTATGCCTGTCCTAGTACTGGGAACTGATGCTACCCCTCTACGACCACCTATTCTTCCACGAATCCCACGCCCTACATTAGAGCTATCTCCCCTCTTTGACTTTAGAGGTTTGTAAGTGTCGTCAACGGGAGGGCCTTTGCGATGGCTTGTTGCTACTAGGTCCGAAACGGAAGCTGGAAGTACTTTTTCTAACTCTCTAAGTTCATCCTCGCTCCAGGTCGAGAAAAAGTTTCCCCCACTTTCTGCCGGCGGCTTCGTTACTTTCTCCGTACTTAGTGGTGTTATGGGTGGTCCTCTCCAATGAGTAGATAAAGGCATAGGTGGTTCAGTTGAATTCCCCCCATTCCCACGGCCTTGGCTGTCTCTAGACTTAGACTCTGTGGGGCTTGGCGAAGGGCGTTTCGGGGCCTTTAGGGCAGGACTGAAAGTCAGTGTGACCCACTTTCGTTGGAACCAAGCAATGCATTCCGTTTTAGCTTGTTTGACTTCTGGAGTACTATTTCCGCATGATCTTGCTAGGGCCATAATACCCACGAATATTTGTCTACAGTTCCTCTCCCCCATAATATTACTGGAAAGAATTCTTCCAAGCAATTCCTCAGCAATGGGTCGCGAGAAGTTATGTCCACGAAATAGAGCCGACAAACTGGTAGTGATATCGGGGCTATCAAATCTACTTGCTATGACCCCCGCTGTGTGATCCATCAGCGGGATCAGCAACTTTCCATCCCAATCGTTGGAATTTTTTGACAGTAAGGTATGACGTCTTAGGTTCGAAAGGCTTACAAAGAGCTGAACGGCACGCCCCTCTTCGCCCTCTCTCTCGCTATTGGTTTTTATTTCAGCAATTAACGGCTCTAACACGGAAGGCGTGCAGTTCAAAAGTGGCCGTTTCCACATGACGGCAATGTTTTGGTGTTGCGCAAGCAAGAAGATGCCCTTCTTTAAAATCCATCTGTCTGTAATCTCGTTGCCGGCCACAAGGTTGAGGATATGAGGAATGAACATACTACACCCCTTTCCGGCACACTGGAACTGATGCCCTAACTCGCAAAGGAAGAAATGTGCCCAGTTTTCGAGCCCAGTGGCTTGTAGGTAGTGAGCAGCCTTAGCTATCTCCAGTATTTTATCTATGATTCCGACATCGGGGAGTGGCCGGTCAGTGCCAAAGGAGGCACAGTATTGGGGCTTTCTAATGGTGGCAATAGAGGGAGTGATATAACCAGCTAAGTTTTGATAAGACGAAAGCATTTTCGAGAGCTTTTGTTGGTAAACAAAACCCGCAACGATCCATAGGGAAAAAGCTGTAAAGTCCTCTGTATAAACAGTTGAGGTATTGCCAGAGGCATCAGCGAACCCTGAATTGAAGAATGTTTCGTAGTATGGAATCCTCCGGGCGAGAAGAAACTTATGAACTCTTAGCACGCTAGTAGAGGGCCCATTTCCCGGTGCTTTAAGCTTTATCTCGAAATCTGGTAACAGTGATGCAGGAAATGTTGGGTCCAGAAGGGCACTTGCATCAAGTTTCTTTCCGTTGGGGTCAAAAGCACCGTAGCCCATTGCCACCCAGACCCCATCCAAGCTGCGGATATCATAGCAAGAACTCATCGCTTCCTCGAAAGCAGGCCGAGACTCCTCTGAGACATATAGCACTGTCACCTCGATACCCAAATTGTTTTTGACTTTTTCTATAATGTCCGAGCCTGGACTGAGGTACCGTGAGATACCAAACTCCGTAGGGAGTTTTTTACCGGCAGAAATATAGAAGAGGGGGGAGTGGGCCCAAACCCTAACATTGTTAGGGAGAGCGAAGACAACATCGCCATCTTTAGAAGCGTCCTTACGGAGTGCCTCCAAGTGCGCAAGAAGCTCTTGATTATTGTTATTTGGTGTATCACTGAAAAGGTTATAGTGGAAAACCTCATGTGAATTAAGGGAAAAGTCCGAATCGCGCATTTTGGTAATATAATAATGTTAGAGATAAGGATGACTGCCAACGCATCTGAGGGGCGACATTAAGAAATAAGAACCCTAACCCAGGCCAAGCGAGCCTCAAAGCTTGGGTGGAGTATTGTCCCATAGGATCAGTAAGCTGTACTCAAGTACATATGTACACCATTAGCCTTACAACGCGCGGTTAACATCCAAATCCCCCCCATTTTACCACAACACAACACTCTAAATCAATACAGTTTTTTGTAACAGATCTAAGTTATTAGCTTTGGAGTTGGTCTTCTTTGAATTTAATTTGGAAAAATTATGCTATTTGATGAAATGTGCTCTGAAGAAGTCGATTTCTAGCCTTAAAGTGCTAGGGCTGGGGCAACCAGAAGAAAATTTTGATATTACTTCAGCAAGTCAGAATTTACACCCTTCTAACTTCTTATTTATAGCTTATGGGGTCTTCTATGTGTGTTGTTGTTGAAGTATATGCTGTGGTGCATCACTTTTCGTAACCCTACGTACATGTGTAGTGACCGCATTAACTGGCGAAACCCGTTTTTGAACTTCGAGGCTAGGATAAGAAAGTGGCGAACCATGACCTAACTTATAAAGGTAGCGAAAAACACTGCTTCTAACCATTTCCCAGCAAGATATTCGAGCCATACTTTGTTTTCACCTCAAGGTGCAAAAATGGGTCTCGCCGGTTGATAAGACTACAGCACATATGCTAGTCATCGATCCTAGATTATGTTACCTAAAGGTCGTTATAGCAAACTCTGGTACGTAGGTGGATATATCGTAAGGACACGTTATGAGAGTACAGGTTTATAGACTAAGTCAGTACATAGAGATTGAGAAGTTTCTATGTACATAGGTGTTTAGGTCCTCACAGGTCTGATATTCCAGCTTTTCAATTTATATATGATGGATTGGGTATTATATTACAATTGATATAGCGCCCTTATGTATAGGATTTAGTACTACATATTTCTTAACACTCTAGCTATGTAGCTAGGGTAGGTGTCACAAAGTTTCAAAGCAAGAGGGAACGGGGCAGCCCTTACCATATTACCTAGTCTTTTGATAAGTAAACACCGAGTATTTGAATTGGGTTTCATGTATTCTCTGGCACTTCGGTTTGGTATGTGGCGGTTTCAAATTGAGGCTGATAAAGTGGGTCTTACCCTGCCATGCGCAGTGGTGAGAAGTGAGGGGTAAGCTACATGTAGGTTCAAGCGACCCGCAAGCTAGAGAAACCAGCTTATATACGTACAGCTTAGCAGCAGCAACAACAACAGGTGTTTTTCTAATACACAGAGATGGTACAAAATCAACCAGATGGCAAAGATTTCTGTTCTGAATCACTATGGGATATAGCGAAAACCATTTTCCATCAAAAGATAAAGGAGGAGAATGGAGACCTTGCAAAAGTGCAACAGTTTTTGTGTGATAACACAACCTATGAGTCAGTTCTAGACTCCTGCGAAACAGTTCTAAAAAAGGCCGAAAGCAAGTACTCTACTGGATCTGTTACGATTGGGGGCAAGGAGATTTTTCCGCGGAAAAGACTCGCCAATATCCTAAAGAAGGTTCAAATGTTTGTTCAGTTTGGGGATATCGCTATCCAACACAATCCTGAAACAACCTCACTCATCTGGGCAGCTTTCAGGATGATGCTTCAGGTATAATCACTATATCTCTAATATGCAGGGGGAAAGCTCTTATGGAACATAGGTGGCCATTACCGACATGGAAACTTGCGAACTACTCACAGACGCTTGCGAGGAAATTTCCGGCACACTATTCTTCTGTGCGGTGTACGAGAAAAGGTATAAGCTAACTGTCTCCATCGATCGTAACGATGATGTAGCAATGAGGGTCCTCGAAAAGATACCCCCTCTATATGCAATAATCCTGGAGCTCTCATACGAAGCAAGAAGGTTTCTGGGCAGAGATACACTTGGTTCGTGGAAAGATATATATAAATAGATTTGTACGCATCAGTTTTAATAGTTTTACAGCTAGATTTTTGAGGTCGGGCACTCGTATGAGATTCCAGGACCTTGTCAGCGATATTAAAGGAAAAATCCAAGATGTACATACGACTGCCGGGTTAGCATTTCATGAAAGGGCTCTTAATACCCTCGAAGGTGAGATAAATTTGTCAAATATTCCTTAGAGAGCTAGAAATTATTTATTTATATATCTCTGTACTCTTGAATTTTATGTACTGACTTGCTACCTATATATATAGAACTGCACAAAGGTGAATACTCCTACCCACTAGCTAGCTAGGTTTCTAAACTGACATCAAATTATAATTATTTAAGGTTCTAAGGAGGATTCTGAGTATTTGCATGGGTGTATACAGGAGATCATGTTTACTATCACAAATAGTACGTATATATTCCCCGTGCTTTATAAAGAGGGATGGATTTCCTTCTGTTAGATAGCTATAGAAAGTTTGGTTTTTCTAAAAATTAGTTTAAAGATATACTTTTGATTATATATACTAACTTATAAAACTCAAGAGCTCAATGAAACAAACGATGGCGTCCAAAAACTTGGCAGCGACAGAAAGGAGAAGTTGATAATCAAGGAGAAGCAGAAGTTAAAAGCAGAGTATGAAAGGAACCTTAAGTGGTTAGATGGTTTAGAGGATATTGGCTCGGAATACCAACTGAATCTGAAGCGGCGACAGGCTAACACATGTACCTGGATTTTTGAGACCCAAGAATATAAGAACTGGTGCAAGTCAGATTCTTCAAAGATTTTGTGGATCTCAGGGAACGCAGGTAAGGGTGATCTATCTACCACTATTACAGGCCTGACAGGAGTAGGTTTTGGGAAATCCGTGCTCCTGTCCGCAATCATCGAAAAACTAAAGAGTGAAGACAACTCTCGGACCGTTTTGTTTTTCTTTTGCAAAACTGGGGATGATAGCACACAGCGTTCTGGATCCATCTTGCGGAACTTGATATCCCAGCTTTACAAAAGACTACCAAATGTCTCGCCTGAACTGATGGAGAAATGCACAAAGATTATAACAGAAGCCCGAGATACAAAACAGAACGAGGCGGAATACGCAAAATCTACTAATAATCTTGGAATGATTATGGAAGAGATCATCGAGGCCTTCGAAGAACAGATCTTCATAGTTATCGATGCGGTAGACGAATGCAGCGATCGCAAGCAGGAAGGATTACTAGCAACCCTACGAGGACTAGCCGCAGCAAGCCTCGGCATTAAAATTCTCCTTGCCAGTCGCCCAGAGTCAGACATATGTCACGATCTCAAGAAGACCCCGAGAGTGGAGCTCTGCGAGAGTAACAACGCGGGTGATATCAAAACCTATGTGGCTAGAGAATTAAGCGAGTTGTCTACTTTGAATGAGAATGAGCGCATTGCTGCTCGTAAAGCGATCATTAAGCGGTCATCTGGGATGTTTAGATATGCGAATCTAGCTATTGACAGGCTACGGCAACCATGGCGTCGACCTTTGAAGACGCATTTAGATTCTTTACCTATTGGACTCGAGGATTTCTATCGGCAAAGATTTGGGCAGATCAGGCCCGAACTTCAGGAGATTCTCATTATTGCCCTTAGATGGACAGTTCTAGCAGAACGTGATATCACGGCTTTGATGGTTGCAGAGGATTACATGCGAGTTTTTGAAGTAAATGATGAGGACGAAATTTCTTGTAAAAAGCGTGAAAGCGAAGACATGGATAAGGACAGCGAAGACGAAGATGAAACGGACAAAGAAGATACAGATAAGGACGATATGGAAAAAGATGCCGATGAGGAAGATATAGATGTCAGGGGAAGGGAGGACAAAGATATTAAAGGGCATATCGACATGCTGCAAGACACTCTGAGGCATATAAAAGAAGCAGGTTCTGTATTTCTTGAAGTAATTGATGAAGGAACAGTCCTGCGTCTTCGACATGCATCAGTTAAAGATTTTGTGCTAGGAGGAAAGGAAGCAGATGTACCTGTTGACTACCCGCAAGCAATTTGCCAACGGTGTAGTGCAATACTTTCACAAACCCCTCAAATAGCTTTGAATTCAAAGTTAGGTCATCTAGAAATCTCTCTGACGATTTGTAAGTTACTTCAATCACTGGTTTCTAGGATGAAGAAAAAGCTCATTGGTAACAAATATTACTATGGGACTTATAGTCAGTCATCTCAACTCAGAGGCCTTTCTAAAACTCTACCTACTCGAAAGTCCTATTGGAGTCAGCAAACATGACTTGGTTTCAGTCTCGAGCGAAAACGATGCACAAAGATATGAACTCACCCACTGGATGTACCATCTGAGGGAAGCCGGGAGCCTATGGGCAGTAGAAGAACGTCAGAGAAGCGAAGGTTGGAAGAAATTGTGGATGCTTGTCGATAGATTTTTCGAAAACACGGCTGCCTTTCACTCCTGGCAGTATATCATCTGGTCGAAAACTCACAGCCCTTTGGAATGGGATAAAGACAGTATTGACCAACCGATTCATGTTGCCGCTTCATATGGCCTAATGGCTCTAGTTGAGCGATTATTAGATAGAGGTGTTGATGTAAACACTACAAACAGTAGAGGGAATACCGCTCTCCACTGGGCAGCGGAGAACCAACATTATGATACAGTAGATCTCTTACTTCGACGCGGCGCTATTGTCGATATACGGGATAGCCTTCAGGTTACACCGTTATGGATGGCTGCATGGACACATAATGCAGAGATCGTTGAACTGCTTCTAAAAAATGGAGCTGATCCAACTGCCGCAGGTAGTGGAAATGTAACACCAATTCATGGTGCTTGTTACACTGGAAATCTAAGTGTTTTCCGGTTGTTAGTTAAATATGGTGTAAAGGATGTGGGAGTGAAAGACTCAGTAGAAGAGACACCTTTACACAACGCGTTATATCGGCCAAACCAACCACCACCAGAGTTAATTAAAGAGTTAATTAGACTCGGTGCTAACGTAAATGATCAGAACAACGAAAGCCAGGCACCTCTCTACAAAGCAGCCATTTTAGGAAGCAAAAAGATAGTCAGTATACTACTGAACGCCGGGGCCGATATCGATGACGACGATATATTCGGTACTACAGCATTGCACGCCGCAGCTCAAGAGGGTCACACCGAGATAGTGAGGTTGTTAGTTGAGAAGCTCGCCAACCTAAATGTGTGTAATAAGCAGGGAGACACACCTTTAACTTTGGCGGCACGGGGTGGGAAGACGGACATTGTGCGGTGTCTACTTAAGAAACATGTTGACAAAAGTGCTTATGTTAATATGGTCAATATCGAAGGCAAAACGGCACTCCATGAAGCTGCAGAAAATGGACATGAAACAATCGTTACAATGCTCCTAAAAGCGGATGTCTCGGATTCCGCGTTACAAGCTCGGGACTATTCATTACAGGCAACTCCTCTCCATCTTGCTGCTCGAGAAGGTCTCAAAAAGGTCGTAGAGATCCTTATAGAGCATGGAAGTGATATAAATGCGCGAACACGGTCTGGAGAAACAGCCTTCGATCTAGCACTTGAATCGTGGATAACGGAAGAAGCCGATTACTTAGATTACTTGATATCCCTAATGAAAGATTTTATGGCTGATGCCCCTAGGCTACTTCATACTGCAGTCAAAAGGGGCCACGAGCTAGCTACAAAAAAATTGCTAGAGCTAGGCGTAAACCCAAATGGAGTTAACCACCATGGATGGACACCAATGTTGACAGCTTTGCATTACCATAGGGAAAAAATTCTCGAACTCTTGAAATCTTATGGAGCAATCACAATGGAGTTCTCCAGCAATGTCGGTATTGGTAGTTACTCTAAGGGGGGGTACCCACCAACATCATGGAGTCCAAATTTAGAGATACCAGGCTGTAAAGTATTGGAGGACGGGGTAGGGTTACATATACTTTTGGAATGTATGATTTACGTGATCTGATAATAGAAATAACGATCTAATTAGTAGTTCTAACTTAATTAAGTAGCACAACGGGATTTCGGCTCGATCCAAGCAAATCACATAATGCCTGCTGGAAATTATCTATACTATTTCGAAGTCGAAGTCTTGGAAGGCCCTAAGGCTGCTGCGTACGTAACCTTAAACTTAAGATCTCTAGACTAAATGGCTAATCTCACTATATTAGTATTTTTGGTATAGGGATTTGTCAGCCAGGAGCTAATCTTCGAAATTTTTTTCCTGGATGGTACTTGCCTGAAGTGAACAGCTATGGATATCATGGCGATGACGGAAAGTTTTTCCATGCGGGACTTCCCAGTCATTCCTACGGGCCAACTTGGGGCTTTGGTGATATTGTTGGATGTGGGGTAGACTTTAGAAGTGGTTCACTATTTTTCACAAAGAACGGAGAATTTCTGGGTATGATTCTCACTTAAGAATTTTGAATACATAGATTACTTACAAGAATTATTAATAGGGGTCGCTTGTACTGGTGTTGAAGGAGAATTCTACCCAGTATTTGGTTTTGGTGTCCATGAACAGGTGGCACTAGTACGGGCTAACTTCGGGCAAGACCAGACCAGGCCATTTTCTTACCAACCAGCAAATTCTCCTGAACCTGCAGAAATATCTAATCTGCTAGCTGGTATGGAAGTTAAGGAATAAAAGTGTTTATTTTTGAGAAACTATGTAGCCATTTTCACAAATCTCAGATTAAATTACCCTGCTCCGCTGAAACTATTAAAATAGATTCTCTAGATGCGGAATGGGTCTAAATCTTAAGTAATACAATGTCCAAGATGATCAAAGGGTGTAAGACTCCCAGACTAATATAGGGGTATTGTTACCTGAATGTCTGTACGGGCTTAGAGATTGAGTCTTGGTATGTGAGAAGCACGACATGGTGGTATTGAAGTTAAACCTAAATATTTGGTTTGAATTTTGCCGAATTGGAGCTTGGTCGGCATGCGTGAAGGAAAAAGGAGCTATTCTGCAATTCTAGGATAGCCCCATACGCCAACGGCAGATGTCACCCCATATATCCCACATATATTTAAGCTTTTAGAATTTCTAATCCCCTTCATATTTTTAAGACAAAGAAAAACACTAACGCTCTAGATAATTATAAACACAAAAGAAAACCAGTTCGAAATTTGCATATAAACTTTACCATATATGCATTAACCTTAGTCTTTCTGAATTTACTCATTACAAACTGACTTAGCTGACTAGAACACGTATACTAAACCTTGATTTCAACTCCCTTCTTCACCTCCATATTTATAGTCATATGGATTATACATGCTATACAAAGCCATTTGAACCGAGCAAGTCATGGACCAACTGGTTTTGATTTTAAGACAACTATATCTCAGGACATAAATAATAAAAAACCGGCCCATAAAAGCAATATATTAAAGTAGACGGACGGTAGGAAGGGTATATCGAGGGAGATACACAGGTAGCATGAGGGAATAGAAGGTAGAAGGAATATAAACAAGGGATTGAACTCACTTCCATATCTTCCAGCGCATCTTCCTGAGAGATACACCTCAGCACGTTCTTCTTTGAGCTTTCCTGTAGTTCTCCAGCAATGAGGAGCTCATCGAGAATGAAATAGGCCTTTTGGAAATTGAAGATGATGTCGAGTTCGCAGACGTTGCCATAGTACTTATCCATCTGTTCGACATAGCGGTGTACAATTTCAAGAGTTATTAGTTCGTTATCCGTGGCATCTATGCCAGCTATGAAGAAGAGTGAAGCATAGCGTCTGTAAACGACCTTTGAATCTAGGCACGTCAGGACTATCTAGGACCGTCTATTTTGGGCGTCCTAGGGTTTGCTTGCGGACCTTTGTATTCAAGGAAGTTACACATGCGGGTTCTTCGAGCAAGGACGAGTGCCGAGATTTCCTTTGTGATTTTGGCCTTTTCCTTGGGCGAGAGTGTAGTAAACCATTTGCAAAGACGCTATACAGTATTAGTATCAGTTTCTAGTCTCTGAAGCTACCCCGCGGATGGATCTTACCACTTTGCCTTGACGGGAGAGTAGAATAACGTATCTGCCCCATAAACGTTGCTCGTTAGTAACTATATATACTAAATTATAGTAGCAAGTAAGATTACCTGATAGCCATTTCAATAATCTCAGCGGACACTCCAGGGGCAAGAAAAAAAACGATCGACAGAGAGCTGAGCAAGCTACCTTCGGAGGAGTTGACGTTGCCTGAATCTTATCTGATTGATCTGCGGCTGAATGCAGGGCAAGTTGATATGTAAGCTGGCAACTGGGTACATGTATGTATCATGTAGTTAATTGGAATTGCTCATCTGACTTGCATCTGGGTACTCTAGAGTGCACAAAAGCATGCATACCCGCACAGAACCTACGATTGGAGAACATTCGATTCCGCATTACAAATAGATGCTTACAGTTGCAGACAAAAAACTGTAGAGTACATGCATATGTAGTCCCCTAACCTATAAAAAATGTATAAGACCTAAATACATGGTCTTATTACGTGGATTGATCCTGGTGAAAAACTCCATGGAGAAGGCATCGAATAATTTTGGGTTTTGTTGATTATTCATGACATATCATACTACATGTATCTTATCTACGCCCCGGCGGAATAAATATCAGGACTCTCGCAGCTTAATCCCCACTTCCTTACACCACCCCTCATCGCATCAATTGAACAGCTTTGGAAACAGCAGATACCTTCAACCCCTCCATCCTCTTCGCTCAGAGAAAAGAAACAATGGTGACACGATGTATCCTTTTCACTGGCAATATTACGACTGCCGGGGCAGAAGTAATCAAGAAGCCAACACTCGAAGGGTCGAACACCGAGCTCGTTAATTCGCTACGGGAAAAGTTCAAAGCGGCTTCCTCCCTATCGGCCGATACCTCTCCCGTCACGAATGGGTACGGGGGGAAAGCGAAAGTAGAGAAATGGACAAATATTGGAGAGGATGGTATTACATATATTCCCGCAGTAACTAGTGGACCAGAGGTGCTAGTGGAAGATAGAGGAGAATACGATGTCACTGGTAGGTTTTCATGAAACTAGAACCAGTAACACAGAACGAATACCTAACACGCACTAGTAAAATTATTCTACCTCCCCAACGTCCCTGCATCCCTTCGCTGCCAACACACTGTCGATGCCGTTCGCCTCGTCTCGGAATCCCTCGGAATATCAAACATTGGTCTCCTCATCGTCTCTTTCCCCAGAATTTCGTTCGACGCAGAGGACGAAGAAACCTCGCCCGAAGAAGACGTTCTCGAATGGACGCGCACGTACCGCACCCTTGAGAAATTGCACGCAGAGGGTAAAGTTTCGCGCATTGGGTTGTCCGAATTTGGGACCACACGGTTATCGCAGCTTCTCCCACACACACATGTGAAGCCGAGTGTTGACCAGATCAATGTGAGGGACTGCTGTGTGGTGCCAAAACCACTGATATTATACGCCAAAGAGCACGGGATCGAGCTTTTGACGCATAACGATTGCACGGATATATTACCAGCGGAGACGCTGGAAAATTTGTTGGTGGGGGAGTTTGGGTTGTTTGACAAGAGCTCGAAACTCATCCCGCAGTGGGTAATCAAGTATACTGCTGTTATCAGGAGTAGAGGGGTAGTTGAAAACAAAGGGTAGGACTTCCTATGGCGATTTTTTAAAGATTACGTGCTAATTCTAAGAGTTTCTAGCTACATCTCCATGCTTGAAGTTGAATGATTGAGGTCATTAAAATTGGGGATAACTACTAAGGACCCTTGGCCGCATGGCCTCTAGATAAAATTTTGAGAAACTAGGCGTAATCAGGACATTTCTTACTGGCGTCAAGGCTTTTGATTTCCCCCCCTTTCATTTCTCGTAGAACTTCACGTAATTGTACAATAGTGGCCATGACCATTCATGCCTACTTAAGAGTAATAACGTAATAGACTTTTGCTTTCCTTGGCTCCCTTTCACCCCAAAATGACATTACAATATAGAAAGTTGCAATAGCCCAATTGAGAAATTGCAGTATATTTTATACAAGAAAAAGTACATCTAACCAGTACGATCACTCCCAAAAGAAAAAATAAAATACCAAACGGAACGGAGAGCTTGAGTATGGACAAAAAAATATCGATGCATCCGTCATTTTTCTTTTCATAGACCTAACCCAATTCCAAATTTACAAAATTCTTAATTTTATCTTTACCAGTTTTTTTTTTTTAGTCCAAAATCCGAGTGATAAGACCAGTAGCAACAGTTCTATTTAAGTTAGTTAAAACCCCCCATATATTAACATATTTTCAGGGGTTAAACACTCACCTCCCACCCTCACGGAGGTTAAACCGCTGGCCGGGGTCAATAGCCATTGGTTTGTAGATTTGGCACTGAACTTCAGTGTTATCACCAGGCATGACCATCTTACTCGTATCCTCAGTTCCTTCGGGGAAATCAATAGTAACGGGAATATCAGAAGTTCTCAAGAACATCTGGGGACGATAGTTTCCGTGGAATCCAGTGTGACGACCACCCTCCTCCTTAGTGAGAACGTAGAGAGAGGCCAAAAATTTGCTCTTTGCCTTAGTAGTGCCAGGTTTAACAATGACCATACCACGACGGATCTGATCACGCTTGACACCACGAAGAAGAAGACCAGCATTATCTCCGGCTTGGGCGGAGTCAAGTTCCTTTTTGAAAGTTTCGAGGCCGGTAACGATGGTCTTGATAGGGGTATCCTCAAATCCGACGAGTTCGACTTCTTCACCCTTCTTGAGCATTCCGCGTTCAACACGACCAGTAGCAACGGTACCACGTCCAGCAATCGAGAACACATCTATGAATATTTCTTAGAAGAATTTAAAGATGGTTTGGATGAGGGGGGTAATCCAAACCTTCAACGGGCATTAAGAAAGGCATCTCAAAATCACGCACGGGGGTAGGAATGTAATCGTCAACCGCTTGTAAAAGCTCGACGATCTTCTCTTCGCCAATATCCGGACGACGTCCTTCAAGAGCACACAAGGCAGATCCCATAACAATAGGTGTGTTATCACCATCAAAGCCATAGCTTGACAGGAGTTCACGCATTTCCATTTCAACGAGTTCCAACATTTCAGGGTCCTCGAGAGCATCGACTTTGTTAACGAAGACGACAATTCTCTGGACACCAACCTGACGAGCGAGGAGAAGATGTTCACGGGTTTGGGGCCTAAAGAAAAAAATATATTAATTATTAGTGACATCATAATAGTTCTCCGAGTAAAAAAAGGAAGGGAAACCAACATTTGACCATCAGAAGCAGCAACAACAATAATAGCACCATCCATAGAAGCAGCACCAGTAATCATGTTCTTGATGTAATCAGCATGTCCAGGACAGTCAACGTGAGAGTAATGCCGGTTATCAGTTTCGTATTCGATGTGAGCAGCCGAAATAGTAATACCACGAGCCCTTTCTTCGGGGGCCTTATCGATAGAGGCGTAATCATGGAAGCTAGCCTGTCCTTTTGCAGCGAGAGTTTTTGTGATGGCAGCAGTCAAGGTGGTCTATATATGCGTTAGACGAACCGGAACCCGACGATGCAAAACAAATTGCGGGGCAATTATATAACGGACCTTTCCGTGATCGACATGCCCAATGGTACCTGAAAGAAAAAGTCAATCACTCCAATGTCTTGCTAAGATTAGAAAAAGTGAGATATTTACCAATATTAACGTGAGGCTTGTTTCTTTCATAACTCGCCATCTGACGAATGGAGATGAGTATCGGGTTGCAAACATTATATCTAGAAAGCGGAGACCGCAATGATGATTGAAGTGAGGATTTGCATAAGGAAGTAGTGTTGTTTGCTGTAATACTCTCGGAGAGCCTAACAGCACTCCGAAGAAGAGGAGCAAATGAGGCTTTCCAAGAAGCCATTGTGGGCGATACACAGGTGGGGTGAAAGGTGTAGATGAGAGAAGACGCGATCTTCAATCGTTGAAATTTCTGAATCGAAACGGTGCCAAGCCGCATTTGGACAATGTCTTAGTCAGAAACATCTGGAACTACTACAAAGTCTTTCCTTGGCATGGTGGGGATTTTGGATCACTCACGATATTCTAGAAACTCTGAATTGTGCTTGCAAGCTAGCCCTTGGGTAACTTATTAAAAGTTCCTCATAGAGGCGTATACAACTCATTACAGTCCTGATTCCGAATGCATGTTTTTGCCCTGCAAAACTAGCTAGAAATATAAGGGCTAGAAACTAAATATAGGTATATATGTGGAGCACTAAAGGCTTGATATATATGTATTAGCCTATTGCACACGTCCAAGGAAAAGGGAAATCCAAAAAACTCAATACCTGATTGTTATAGAAGTACATGTAGGTACTCGGTGGAACGTATGGATCACCAAAACGTAAAAAAAGACTTGGGGGATAAAGTGGGGATAAAGTAGATGGAGAGAAAGTGGTAGATATGATCTCCTCCTTTTCCTAAACGCTGATGGTCCTCGAGCTCTTGCATACCCTTTTCGACCTCCTAGCTCCCACAGTAGTCTCACATCTAAGGGTCTTTTTGCGTAAAGCCCTCCCATAGTCAATATCCCCAACTGATATATCACCACCGCTGCTTTCTCCAATATCTCTAAATAACATGGGGCGCTTTGGCGGTCTGGGGCAAATATTGAGCGTATCACAACCTGGCTTTGCAATTGTTTCGTAAATTGTGGGTCTAAAACGACCTCCACGTACGTATTTCTCGGTTTCAGGGATTTTAACCTTCTTAACGGCTATCATTTTTCCGATGTATTCACGTATTTCTTTGTTGTTAGTAACTAGATTTTGTAGAGCTCCGTTGTTCCAGCCTGTATCTTTTGTGAAGATCCCGCGCTTACGCGTAGGTGCCGGTGTCTTCACTACCGCAGCACTGATGTAAGTTACTGACTGTTTCAATTTGAATCTCCTGGTGCGAGACTCTAAAGGTGCTATGAGAAGTTGAAGTTTCATTTTCTTGAGTCTGATGTGGTTGTTAGAGGTAAGGAAGTTATTGTAGGTTTTACAAATGGGGTTCTTTCGCGATCGGAGGGGTGGGACGAGGTATATACGTGGTAAGTCGGAGGGTATTTGTGACGTCGATATAAGCAGTTCCTTATAGTAGTGTATATGTTATAAAGCACGGCAGGTTTATAAAAAAAGTTTCAAGGGAAATTTTTGTGAGTGAATAATGAGCACACACACATATACGCATTATATTAGCGGATACTACCTGTATTTATATGAAAACATCTAGGGGGGCTGCTGCGGAAAAAATATTTTTTGAGCTAGTCTAAGTCTAGACTGTTTAATAGATAGGCTTGAACCTTCATTTTTGATCGTAGATACTACATGTAGTGTAGATTTTTTTCACGATCCTACGTACTTTTTAAGCTAATATCGATCATGTACTAATTAATCACATCGTTTTCTTTTTTGGTGTTTTAGTACGCCTTAGCCTTTCAAGGTAAGTCAAAAATCCCTAGAGGAAATTTTATCAAACATATTAGTATGTAGCTAATAAAAGAATTTTTGGTGATATTGATATATCCTAAATACTACATATAATTTTATAGTCTATGTAGTTATATTAATTGATTTGATCTGTATAAGCACATGTATCTAGATATTGGTGGTACTCAGATCCTTACTTATTTAGGTTGAGGTTCAAGATTAAGACAGTACCGGTTCTCGATTTAACATTCTAATCATATGAGTAATGGCGGGTAATATATATATATTTACATGAGATGTAGTAGATCAATACTAAACCATACAAAATTTATGTACACACAATTACTTTTAGATGGCTAAACCACTCGTTTAGACCCCAAGGAAAAAAATAGATTGGTGCCAATATATATTAAAGACTACGTGTAATAATCAAGATAAGAATACTGCTAGAAAGTACATGTATTTATATGTTCTGACCTGCTTGGTGAATGTTTCGATCAGAGGGCATTCCCTCAACGTTAACAGGCTGTTCTGGTAGGAATCTCTTGCCTGTTGGAGGGATGAACATGTCCATACGGGCAAGGAAATAAAGTATACCTTAATTAATATAAGTACACTAAAAAATAAAGATAATATTCAAGAAATATAAACCTATCTTGAGTTTTTTGTAGCTAGAAACATTTGTATGTTATTGCCCATATAGTGGACGTCCCTGAAAGATTCTAGCCCGTTGGGGGGATGTCTCCCTGATACATGTATCTAGCGTCCCTCGATCTACTTAGCTAGTGAGTTAAAAAAGTATACATGTAACTACAGCCGTGTCCAAGAAATTTGCGGAGCCCCCCTTAGCAACGGCAAACCCACAAACATCAGCACTACCACCACCACAAATGCTAGTATTAATGTGGGACTAAAGGAGCTATGAGGAACATAAATGTACAAAAAAATTCCGAGAAAATTGTTAATTTGGGTACCCTTTGCCTTACCAAGTGATGTTGATCCCCTACTAGTAAGTCCTGTCAGCCAACATCACAAAATACCTCCCTTTGCAGGTGGTGTAGTATCTCATAAGCTCATACCAATGTGGTCTAACTAAGTAACTCCTAGAGCCCCCCCCCATATGTAGCAATGGTGGTCGTTTCATGTGAGTTGACTTCCAACAAATAATATCCAGTAGGTCAATTGGCCTACTGATAGGGAAAGACAACTGATTATGAACTTGGCTCAGAGATCTGCGGTTCGAATCCTGGGAGAAGTAGTTACTAGCTGAACGAACTCTTTTGCCCTCCCCATGGGGAGGGGGCTCCAGGGATTTTCTAGACACGGCCGTATGTATGTACAAGGTTTAATCTATATAGCCATATATTGATCTTCGATCTCGCTAGTCCTCAATTTCCAGCACTCACCCAGGTGTTATCAAAAAAGAGACTACCAATAAAACCTAAAATATAAGTAGTTTCTTCTAGCTAGAACTCTGATTATACGTGGGGCTTAAGATTCGCCTCTATAAAAGGTCTACATATAGCATAATAGCAGGATGATTCATCTTAGTAGTATGAGAGGTTTCTATGTAGTACCATGATAGCCTCAAAAGGCTTTAGAAGATTCAAAGTAGGTCACCACATAATCTTGTAGCAAATAGCACAAAAGAATCGCAAGTTTATAAGATTCGGATCAAATAAGCTTAAAGTAAGCTAAATAGGCTCAGTTACCTTAACACCAAAACCTCGTCCACTTGACAACACTAGTTAATTCTTATGGCCTTAAGCCGTGAGTCGGTAAGCCATATATACCTAACTAGTATGTGTAGTTCTTCATGCCATGCAGCGCCTAACCGCCATAAGCTCCACACATTTTACGACAAGTTCGGCCTAGCTAGTAGAGGCTTATATTACACCTGAACCAAAAAAAGCTATAATCCTACACTAATTATTTGATATATGTAGTTAAGTAATTGAAGAAATTTTAGCGCGATATGAGTTAACTTACCTTATATATATATATATTTAGGTTTATAAACGAGCACAGAGCAGCTTCCTTCAGGGTTCTCCTATGGGAAAGGGTTTTTACTGGCCGGAAATCCACCTATTTGTAATCTATCCGCCTAAAATTTTATGCGCCTATAAGAAGCCTGCTACAAATTTTATTTAATAAAATATTGCCTCAATATATATAAGGTTTAACCAGGGCTCACAAAAAAATATTAGTCAGAATCGGAACCCCTCAGATTTAAGCCAAGTGGCTTAAGTAGGTTCTTATAGCTTGCTATATACATACGTTCCCCGCAAATCCTGGGAATTCGTCGATCATATGTTTCTTTGATTGTGTGGGGTCAAGCATGTAGGTACTCAGTCCCATACTCTCTAAAAGAGGGTTTTTTTTATAGATTGGTCAACCAATCACCACGTCTCTATTACGTTGAGGCAAACTTTTTTACCTGCCCAGCTGAGTAGGGTGCTCGAATCTGGTGATGCGTGTACCCCAACTTGGGTATAATGATATCGGTACATCCCGCAATTCAAGACATGGCCATGATTCAGAACGCCAAACCTTATTTAAACCTCCTAATATCATATGACGGAGTAACCCGTTCCCAGGGTGCTGCCAAGATGCTCGAAAACTGGGCAGCAGGGATATGTAGCTCAGTATCAGAAAAACCTGATTAGACACCCTCTACAGAATAAATGGTTCCTAATTCGTGTAGCTAAAACCGAGAAAACTCCTATATATATATGCTTATTCTACCACGTATTCTAGAATTGACACGTCGTCTGCGGGTAGGTTGGGGGTTTTGGGTTCGATCATGTATGAGCTATACGTTATAATAATAATTCAATCACTCCTAATCTTGCATATATGAGGAGTCAATTTATTTAAAGTAAATAGGACAAAATATTGGGCCCTATTTTATTTTAACTTTCAGGAGTGGGTTTACCATAGATTTACATCGAGTGGTATCTTGGGCTTGGATTGGGCTAATGTGGCTGGAGATGTCGATGATCACGAACTGGATCTTGAAATTAGAGATCAGCGGCGCACACCAGATCTCTTGGTAGAACTGACAGATTTGGGATCTACTACCATGTACTCAATACACGAGTAGAAGCAAGGAAGGAACAAGATTTATGCGGTCTATGTGTGCATCAGTGCGTTTACAGCGCAGTAACTCTAGACCTTCCCACGTGATACGCAGTAAAACAACTACATGTAGTCACCTCTGATTCGATTCCACTACGCCTAAATTTCTACTGCTTATACAACTTTAATAAATAGTCACACCTTATGCGTCTCAAGGCAATAGAGCCCCCTAAGGAAGGATTGAGATGTGTTTTGAACCTGGAATTGAATAAATACCCTTGAGTCAAGCCTACGAGGGATTATATTACTGGCACACTCATGGAAGGTAGATAAAAAGGGCCTGAAAATTATTACCAGTAACAATTTTGATTCGTCTAAACCTAGCATACCGGTGAAATTTTTGGGTAGTCTCGCGCCCCTGCTTTCAGGTTCTTTACTGCTTTTACGTGTTCATATCTTGCAGTTTTAAGTTCTTTGTTTCTAGCTAGGTCACCGGGCCCACCTCATCACACTGACCGGGCATCTCGCTCGATTTACTTAAACTAGTCTTCCCAGCCTTGAGATACCTCTTATCTTAATACCAGGGAACTTCACTAATAGATATGTCTCTGATCTGAGAGAGAATTCCTACAAGTTCCTTGGATCAGAGACATCTTAGTTGCTACGATACCGCGGACATGCGCCCCACCTCTTGGTGTGTGTTCGTTTTTATGCAGAGGCGGGTCCCAGAGGGGCGGTTTTATTTGATGGTTCCACAGATTTCTTTTCGTTTCTTGGCCGGTGCCTTTCGGGACTTGTCAGTGCTAGGCGGCTGCAGCAGGTGAGGAGGCCGCGGTTAAACTTTACTCTACTTAGCCATTCGCGTAAGAAAAAGGAAAAGCACTGTTAAAGAAACAAGAAATGCTATCCAAGACCGCACCGCCACATATCTTGAATCATTTCTGTTGACCTTCAAGGCAGAAACCCCCCAATTTCCCACTCGAAGGAAGCACCTATACGGTGTTGTATTCAACAATTTTATTGATGTGAATCTAGGAGCACTCCGGTCCCCCATTAGATTTAACGCACGTCAGATGTGGGAACAAGGCACGTTGCCACTTGAGCGCCGTATGTTGTCTATCCTATTTTGATAGGACTACAAAGTGTGCATATACTCGCGTATCGACGGACAGCAGTATGGGCCAAAAAAGATAATCTCAGATTTGGAGCCTAGTGTGCGTAATATTTACTTCTGCAGGTTACCGTCCACCAAGTAGGTACTCTCTAGAACGGAAAGAGCGGCGGCACAGAAGATAAGTCTCGAACCCCAGAGAAACTTTCATGTATGAACGGGATACGCTTGCTAATTAAATTTTTAGGCCGTATTTTTTTTTGGCAGGTAGGGATTTGATTCAGGAACCTCTAACCAACCTCTCCCTCGCCTTGGAGTAGAGGTATGGCTAGTTGAAGATGTTGATCTGGTGTGAAGGTAGAGTACAGTTCAGCTCTGTAGCATACAGCACGGAAGTTGCACTTTATGCAACCTGATTGGCTTGTGAAAACTTGGAAAAGGCAGCACTGAATGCTTGGCACATTTACATGTGTACTAAGCCGCTTTAGCGGAAGTCGGCAATTTTTAACGGTGTCACACTAAATCCCAGATAAAAAGTAGTGTTATGTCGTCATATGGGGTTTCATCTGATATTCGTGAATACGAAGAGGAAATATAAGAAGCGATAGATTCTAGGGCGCGTAGAGAGAGAGAATGGTATCTGATACCTCCTGTAGCGGAAGAGAGCTCCTAAAGTTCAGTGTCAAGTCAAAACACGAGCGCAAAACACGCTACAAGTGGCCTTCCGAGCCTCGTCATGAGAGTGGCAGTGGGGTGTGAGAGGAAAACGGCGGCAGTGGATTTCCAGCCAACCAAATCCGTCCCCTAGTGCGGTTGGATGCGGACAGGGGGGCTACTACTTTAATGCACCCAGGAAATCAGTGAATCCGATTTCATCGACGATGAAAGGCCCGGATGCGGATAGCTGCTTTGATGGTTACTGGACGGATCTTTTTTCCGTACCTTTCACCTGTCAAGTTAACTATAGCGGCCGTGCACCAAAAACAGGGCGGAGACAACCCCCAAACTGTATGTAGTGTGGCTCGAATATGCCCCGTCCACCACCACAGATAGTTTTAGTTAGAAATATGTTTTCCATACTGCACTCTGGTAGTCCCCGCAAACCGTTGTACATAACCACATTTGACGCGTGCGCCAAAACTCGTCGGGCTGTAGCGAGTTTCTACTATGGCATCACCGTACGTAAGCCATGGGGCTTTGGTATGATAGAGGTGCCCGCACCGGCGGGATGCAGATCACGGATGCCCATTGCGAGAGCAGATTGTCGAGGATGAGATTCGCATTTATGGATGTTAATGGGCTAGACCTGTGAGACTTTTCTACCATTGTATACCGAGTTCCATTTCTAGTCTCACTCCCACTCCCAGTCCCAGTTCTTGTTCCTGTAATAAAACCAGGAGGTGTATATTGCTACATAACCAGACATTTCCATCATATTGCCAGTCTACTTATTACTTTTCACTCCCCCCCCCCCCCCCCAAATTTATTAATACCTTCTTGCTTCCATTAAAACCACGACAACAGCCACTACTACAACTACTACAACAACTACTCCACAATCTCCTCTCCAAACGCATCACTGCCGGCCCTGTTCTCTAGCGTACTAGGAATCGCAATTCTAAAGCTACACATTACCATCATATAATCACCATCATCAGCATTTTTGCTATTCCCACAGGAAGATTCTGAGGCCATTTATCCCATACTTCGCTACAGTTTGAGAAAACCAAACCGTCCTCTAACTTCGGGTTCCACCGCAACTATTCGTTAGGCTTCCTTAGATCACTTTTCCCTCGGGAGTCACTATCTAAAGCTTCTTTTTTTTACTCGTCATAGTCTCAACAGACCCTACCATCGTCATCTCAAAATTTAGCGAACAAAGCTTCTAGCTTCGGGGAAGATCCTCCCAATTTATCACACTAGATCCACTTTTTTTTTGTGGATCCTCCCCCCCCCCCCTTCCTAAATTAGATCTCTTTCTGGTGCATTTCTCTCAAAAGGCCCCCAAAGCCGTTGGTATTTAGCTTTAGGGTCTCCCCAAGCATAGCGGTTTTAAATATCATCATGAGCGCCGTAGCCGTTTCACAGCAGTCACAGCCTGCACAGCCATCCTTGAATACACCAGGTTTCTTCACCCAGGCGTTCTTAGAGTTGAATGTGTTTGAGCAATGCTTCTCATCTCTCCAAGCTGAATCAATCCAATCGACTTCGGCTTCGGCTTCAACTTCGGCTTCGGCTTCAACATCAGAGCAGAAAATGAACAATTCTATCGACAGCTTGCATCCGCCTTCTCCAAGGTCCATTGGACATCAAAACAGTGGAAACGAGTACTCTACTACACTTGGTGGAGCCTTGAGCTTACCCAGTCCCATGATGGGCGGGGGTAGGTTTCCTACTGTTCAACAGCATCAGAACAATGTGACTCCGGGGCCCATGTATCAAGCGGTGGATCGTCGTTTTTCATTGCAAGAAGTTACTTTCCAATCCTCCTCTACAGAATCGCAGCCTTCAGTAGCAGGCTATCACATAAGTAGACGTTACTCGCACCAACAACCTCTGGATTCCTCTTTCTCTACATCACCGGGTACTTCTGCATGGGCTGAAAACATGATTGGCAGATCGTCTTTTGGTAGTGATCAGCGTCAATCTACTGGTTCCCCACAGATGCAATATTACATCCCTCATCCGACACCCCCGAATTCCACTCATTCAAACTCACCAGTTGAGAAGTTCAGCACCGATGGACCCCCACAGTCCCAGTTGTCTCCAGTAGAAAACCTATCCCCATTAGACACTATGATTATCGATGACAGGGCGAGCGCTATCGGCCAGGCCACCCCCCCCGCAGAAAACCCCACCATTTTTGATGGCCCCGAGTGTGGTAGCGGCTCCGGCTTTCAGGCGTTATCAGAAGTTTCGTCCCAACCTCCAGTTCCGCCTGAGATATCAAAAACCAACACAAGAGCCAAAAGAGGGTCGGTAAAGGCTGGGCCATCAAGCAGTCGCAAACCGAAGAAAGGTACTGCCGCACCACCTCCGGTGGAGCCGGAGATCGACATCCACGATGCGAAGAGGAAACGATTTTTGGAGCGTAACAGGGTCGCTGCGAGCAAGTGTCGCCAGAAGAAGAAGATGTGGATGCAGGAACTAGAGCATAATGCCCGCACTGCACAGAACCACGCTAAGAATCTCAACACTATGGTCAGCTGTTTAAGGGAGGAGGTACTACAACTGAAAGGCATGCTTTTAAAGCATTCTGGTTGCAGCTGCTCTCAGATTTCAACATACCTGCTGAATGAGGCTGCAAAAGTCGCAAACGGTGCAAAGCAGTCGATGGAATCGATGGAGAACTCGAAAACCGCTGAAAACCAGGCTGCTACCTCCTTTCAAATGAATAACTCCCAGGTTGATACTTCCCGGATGAGCCAGCTTCGCTACAGCAGCAGCATCAACGAGGATGAGAACCCTTTTGATGATGATGATAGTATGCTTGGGGATTTCGGGGATGAGCTGGAGTTGCATGACCCTAGAGGTCTAAGGAGCCCTTGAGAGGAGTAATATATCTTCTTCCCTTTTCTACGTTAAAGCAACAGTGCTTTTGGGCTAGCGGCTTTTTCTTTGATTCTTATTACTATTTGGGTTTACTTTATTCGAGGTTGAGGAACTTTCAGGCTTAAAATTTCCTTCCCTAGAATTGCGATCACTGTACACATATAAATAACTTATGTATGTACGTTTTTTTCCTTCAATTTTTTTCCCTTTTCTTTCCCTTTTCTTTCAATTATTTTTCATTCCTAAGTATATCTACACACAAGGGGGCACAATTGATGGGTTGTGGCATGAAATAAGCTGTAAGTAAAAATGGGCAGCAGGCAATAGGCGTTTGGCTTTCATATTTTATGGGAGGTGGGGGTTATCGTGTTAAGTTTTCATTAGTTTTTTTTTGCAACTCTTGGTCTTAGGAACCAAGGAACAATAAACAAGGCGGGATTAGGAGTAACTTCCTCCGCTATTTGCTATAGTAAAAAGTCCAGGTTTCCAATTAATGAGAAGTATACGTATTAGTATATTACAAACATAAAAACTCCCATATATTGCAATTCTGGAACAGTAGAATATTTCTCTGGGATTCTATGTGTGAGCCCTACATGCATATGATAGGAAACTGCATAAAGCAGCACTGCGTGATCATTATCACGCATGTCATGTGACATCTTTGACACCTTGTCACAGTAAAGTGATGCATGCCAAGAGCTCAAAACCTGTCCAGTACTCAATTCAATAACTCGATAAGAAGCAAACACGTTAAAGAGTCATGATTCGCTGGTTTGTAGTTTTGGGTAATGCCGATGATTACCAAACATGAAGGTAGCCGGATCGCGCGGAGGACCAACAGTAGACGACGGAATTGATAATATTAAATCAAGTGGCGTACTACTACACCATGAGGTGTCAGAAACAGGGACTTAACGAGCTTGTATTGAGGGTGTCAATGATTTTACCACGTAGCATTTCAACTAACTTACGCTCACCGGTTGCTTATAACCAGGGACACTATTACCAGTCTTACTAGAATTACTTGCCGGTGGGTATGGTAGTTTTAAATAAACTATACTGTTGTAATCGATCTTGTGAGACTCATCGGGAGCTCCGGGTTCGGTTGGCACTTGGTGGGATCGTGCCAGGCTCTGAATTTAACGATGTTGGGGAATACGCACAGATCCCGTTTTTACAATGATACCCTGCCCAGCATAATTCCCATTCGGCACACGTACCCGATCTCACCACATCTGGAAAGTAACACCTCCCCTGGTATTTTCTTCCAGTATGAATCTTGAATACCTGGAAACCATATAGGCTTTTGTCCAGTAGTATGTGATGTACAAAGTTTTTTCAATTAGGTAGCACTCCCTACCTAATTTCACTTCCATTTCACATATCTATCCTCGCCAATCTCCGTTTTCCTCTGCAAGATTTCCCATACCTTCTCCGCTACACCTACCTTTCCATCTCTCCCATCAACGAAATGCTTAACTACATCATCCTTGACACAGCTGCGCAATTTTATGAATTTCTCAACCTCGGTTTCTGTCGGCAATCCAATTCCCTCATGCGGATAATTCAAGTAATCGCTGGAATCTCTTAGGGGCTTTAGCCTCTGTTCTCCTGGAGCTGGATCGACAAATTCCTGCACCCTTTCCGGGGTTATTTCTGCTAGTGTTTTAGGGGACCATGATGGCTCCCTTATAGGCTTCTTAAGAACCGACTCAACACCCTCGACAAAGTCAGGGTGCTTCATAAAGTGAGATGCAACAGCGTATTCGCGTTGGAAGGCTTCTAAAATTGTCCACTCGTGGCCGAGACACATCAAACGGAGGGTGACATTGAGGGATGTAGGGGATTTTTCGAGAATTTTTTGGTGGACCTCATTAGACCATGGGGTTCCTTTGTTTTTGAGAGCAGCCAAAATATCCTCAATTGTGTTGTAAGAGAAACAACTAGAAACATTAGTTTATGAATGAACTAAAGTGAAATATGTATATACCTATCAATAGTTTCACGGATCTCCCCGCCGAGTGTGATAGGCTCGTTAGGGAGACCGGTGACGAACTCTTCAATTGTGCTGTTGATAATAATCCATTTCTCCCGGTCAGTTGCCCAATCATCGAAGGTTAATTCAGAAAGTCGAGCCTCTAGATCAGGTAAACTTGAAGAGTGAATGTAATGCGTTGCAATTCCAGCGTACCTTTCCAACCCTTGTCAATACTCGCTCACAGAACAAGATCGGTCAAACAAAAAAGTGGAGAAGTGGAGAGGAAGCAAATAGCAAAGTAAGATAACATACAATGCCTGAACACCCTTTAATTTCTCACTCGTCAAAGCCAAATAGGTCCCAATTTTCCCATCTAACCTCGGCAAAAAGAATGACCCTCCCACATCTGGGAAAAATCCAATCTTAGTTTCTGGCATAGCGAACAAAGTATTCTCAGTTGCAATTCTAAACGGTGCATGAACGCTAAGTCCAACCCCGCCACCCATTGTGGCTCCATCCATAAATGAAATATACGGTTTCGTGTAAGTTGCAATCAGATGGTCAAGCTGGTACTCAAGCTCAAAATAAGCAGTTGACTCTCGGATTCCTTCGGCTCCTGTTTTATTGAGCTCTGCCAGAGCAGCGACATCACCACCTGCACAGAAGCCCCTTCCAGCACCTTTAACAATGATGATGTTTGCCAATTGGGATTTCTCCCATTCCTATCACCGATGTTGCGATTTAGTGGGGAGAGAATTCGTAATATCCCTGCTTACCCTCTCGCAATGTAACAGAATAACGCACCTGTAGTCGGGGAATAATTTTCTCGACCATTGATCTGCTTAGCGCATTGAGTTTCGAAGGCCGATTGAGTTCAATTGTTCGTACACCAAAGATCGAGTTAAAGAGAACATCATCAGCAGTATCAACGTTCTTTTCGCTAGTATCCGGTGCTAAAGAAGAATTAAACATCTATTTGAGAATCTTATTAGTCTTTATGTTCATTTACTCCCTCAAATTTAGTAGGAAAGGCCCCATTACCTTTTTCTGCGACGTAAATGCCGGATTTAAAATCTTTGACCGTAGTGGCATGACTGTTCGTGGTCTCAGCAAAAGCGAGGTCGCTCGAGCGCAGAAGCTATGCTTTAACAGCATGCGAAAATGTAGAGGGTGGTGGTTGTGTTATTGGACTAGAGGTGTGGTTATGTAGATGTGTGGTAGGATGTTGAAGATTGTAGATGGTGTTGGCTAGGGCCTCGGCTTTCCAACTATGAGGACGATCACTCTACAATTTGGTCACACACATGCGGGGAAGCATAAAATATCCGGAGATAAAAATGGATGGGTACGGTGATCTATGCGATCTTATGCTATAATTTACATGCACTACTCTTAAATTTCTTATAGGTTATTTCTCGCTATGCTCTTGTTGGAACCACAGTAAGGCGTCCCTTTCAATAACAATCCTTCCCATTTCCAGCTACATTTTGCAATAATTTGTTAGCAGTCTTTCATGTATACATCGTGCAAGGCAGAAATTGTAGAACTCACAAGATCCTTAACATCCACCTCCTTTACCGTCAAAACCCTAGCCTCCGCTCCCAAACTCTCCATAGCCTTCTTCAAATTTGGCCTCTCATCTTTTGTGATTAGCAAACTCCTCCCTTGCTCATTACCCCATCCATTCTGCTTTATAATGCTCTTAGCCAACCCTTTATCATTCTCCCAGATCTCCAGTTCCCCCTCTACAACCACTAACTGACCCCTCCTATATCGATAGCTCAATGCAGTACGCCATGCAAGATCATATATCTTCCTTGGCAACTTTGTTGAAAAGTCTCTCGGGTGAGGCCCATGAGCCACACCACCACCCCTGAGCATCGGAGAATCGCGGTCACCCAAACGAGCACGACCGGTTCCCTTCTGCGGCCGTAGTTTATGGGATGAGCCATGGACTTGGCGGCGCCACTTTGTGGATGCGAGGCCGAGACGGTGGCAGTCACCTTCGAAGACAATAGCGCGATGGAGGATATCACGGCGTAGAGGTGCATAGAGAAATGTAGTTGGAAAAGACTCGAAACAGGAGGGCTCTAAGGAGGGGAATTTGTAGATTGTTGCTAGGACGGTGGGTGCTATGGTAGGTGTTAAATACTTGTGGTTTTGCTATGCTTGAGATTAGATGAACTCACGTTTTCTGTATGCGAAAGACGGTACAGCCGGAGGCTCCGTAGAGAGGACCTTGGTAGAAGAACTGACTTCGGTAGCCATAGATCTAGCTTTGCTTGGAATGAGGAATGTCTATTATAACATATATATCGTGAGAATTTTAGGTTCCAAAAGTCTAGGTGGGGTAATAACCTTTAACACATCAACTGCACAAATCCCTCCTCTTCTACAAAACAACCCACAATTTACGCCAATTGCCCTCGTAGCCATCCTGTATTTGTAATGATTAAACACCAGCGGTGGTTTGTTGAGGTGGTGGGTGGTAGTTGGTGTAGATCGTAACTCTGAATTCAGAGGGTTAGGGTGGTGAAACTTTTCTTGAACCTCAACCGCCGATCCATCCACCCCGCCAACCGCAACTACAAACACCCCCACAAAAATAACAAAGCAGCGTCGCAAGACCCCCGAGAGAGGTTTAACTATAATGTCTAGCTGTACCCGGCCAGCTTCTTCCTCAATTCGGTCGCTCGCCGTATTAAATCCGACTATCCGGCATATAATCGCTGTCCGGGGTCTTCGCACAAAAGCACGAGATGCGAAAGAAACACAACCGGCAGCAGGGGGTTTAGAACACGCAAAGAAAATGAGGACGATCGAGAATATGCCGTTCCAAACATATCAACTTGCGCTCGGCGTGATTCAAAGGGACAGGGAGGAGAAGCTAGCAAAGATCAGGGAGGAGCATGAGAGGATAGCAAAGGTGATAAAATATAAGGGGCTCAAGCCAGAGAGTAGGGTGGTAAAGAGTATGACACGTTACCTCGAGGATTTGAAAATTAAGGCGGATATCAATAATCCTAGGGTCAAGTATAATTTTGATACAGGCGTTAGTAAGTTCACACAAGAATTGAATATTTTAGTTCATATTTTCTAATCTTGTCTCTCTGTAGTCGGAATGAACAAACCAGTATATAGATACCTATTGGAGAGATTGTGGCGCTCAATGAGAAGACCAATCTTGATGCAACGTCTTACGCAGATGAACGTAATCCCGGATGTTCTCCCAGGCGTTGACCCTATAGTTGATGTACAGGTACGATTCGTGGGAAGGGATACTAGGCCAGGAGTTTTTGTAAAGTCAAAGGACTCAGAAAGGCCGCCCACATTTAAGATAATTCCCTTCCGCCAGGGAGAAACTCTGTGCACAGTAGCTGTTGTGGATCCTGGTATAATTCGAGCCTTCAAAGGTCTTGTCTAAATGCTAATAACGTCCTATAGATGTCCCTGATGTGGAAAAGGACGGGTTTCGCTACAGATTACACTGGATTGTGTTTGTTTCACCTCTCCCCTCAATTACCTCCTAACTAATATATCAAAGATCCAACATCTCCATCTCACCCACGCAAACACAAGCTATTGGTACCGGTTCTAAACCTTCCGATGAAATCGTTCCCTACCTCCCACCACACGTTCAAAAAGGCTCTCCGTACCACCGCTACGCAATGTTTGTGTTTGCGCAACCGGATAACAAGAGAATTGACCCTGAATCACTAGTAGGAAAAATCGATAGAGATACATTCAACATGAGGTCATTCCAGAGCAACCATAAGCTGAACACTATTGGTGCATTTATGTGGAGAGGACAATGGGATGAGGGAACTAAGGAGGTCATGCAGAAGCATGACATACCAGGTTGGGATATTATGTATACCCGGGTAAAAGATACTTAGGGAGAAGAGAGGGGGTTTTATATTTATAAAACTGTACAAAGAACAAGAGTTGCCATTTTTCTCCAAGCGTGAATGATATGTATATAGTATTTCTTGGAAGAACTAGATTTAAAGGCTAAATATTTTGATAATACTCCCAATTAACTCCAGTTCTGTATAGGTATACACAACAAGTATCATCTCCCAGTATATTAATCTTCTACTGGCTGTAACGTATTCTTAAAGTATTTCCAATCTGGCCGTAGCCTTGCAATAACTTTACCACGAACTAAAGCCAGCGGTACAGGGCCATAGTGTCTCGAGTCATTTGAGTATGGTAGATTATCGCCGGTGGCCCAGAAATGACCCTCAGGAACCTAGCTTGTCACAAATAGAAGCCCAAAGAAAGAGTCCCAATTACATACCTGCATCATCTCACCTGGTGTCCCCATTGGATCCGTTACAACAAAATCCCCGGGCATCCCAATGACCCTCTTAATAACATGTACATCTACTCCATCGATAGGATGTACATAACTAACTAGGTCTCCAGCCTTTAATCCTCGGCCACGTGAGTAGAGCATTGAGATGACGCTAAAGTCCCCCATAGCGTTTATTGTCGGTAACATTGAGGGACCCGAGGAAACCCCAATGTAGTAGAAATGCTCCCAAAATAGGTGTAAGAAGAAGAGGGCTTGGATGGTACGCGTTGCATAATGAAACTGTTGTGTGAGAATACGTTTTGAGCGAGATGGCTGAGTGGATGAGGCAGTAGATGAGAAGAGATGGGCAAAACGGGGGATCCTGAAGATTTTGCTCATTGTAGTGGCATTGGGGGGGATGCAGTTGGCCAATGTGTATGGGAGGGGCTATCCAATGCTGGTTCGGGATGTTTGAGTCTCGCGTGCTTTGGCGAGTGCTAGAGAAGCTAACCTAAGTGGCATGTAAAGACGTAAATTGCACAGGGCGGTATGTGGTTCGTGCATTAGACTCTGTCTTGGCACCATCACTACCTCACAATTATCATATTTAAAATCTCGTAAGTGAATTACATCATAACATCCACCCCTATTGACAACTCCGTCACAATTTACAAATACAATAAATCATATCGAAATTCTACCTTTAAAAGCCCCGATTCCATACGACTATTTAGTATAAACATACATTCTAGCAACTAACAGAGTACACCATAGCCAATAATTCACTTCACTCAAAATTCTTCGATCTACTCTATCATTCATCAACAGGTATTATCCTATCATAACCTTCCAGAACTTTAGGAAATTTTTTAAAAATGGGACAGTGAGACAATGTGTTTGATATCATCTTGCAGCATCAACTATCATGTTATCTCCCGAAACTCGACCGCCACAACAGGGGCGTTTTGTACCAAAACCTGTAGAACTGACGTCTAGAATACCAAAAAGGCTATCTCTCGTTAGACAGGACAGCTGTAATCCCTGCTGTGGCGGGTCGAATTTCAAGAGATAATACGGTATACAGCATTGCAAGATCTATCAACCAATATTAATGACGAAAACACTAGGCCGGGTGGTTCTAGCAACTTCTAGCGGTCTACCCTAGCCTTCTAGATCATACATATGCTGTCACGCTCGAATCTTGTTTCTAACATGCAGAGTAGTCAGTGCTGACACATATCACACTGGTACTTGTTTTCACCCCGGGCTCGTACAGCGGCGACACCGAGGTCTTTTTTTTAGTTACATGTGGCTTACTTCTCCTTCCCCTTGAATCACTCCTCGCCCAAAACCGGTTTTTTCTCCTCCTTTCCAAGAATCATTTCTCCCTTGCTGACGCGTGGCGTACATTGGCAGCTTCAGCTTCCTAGTCACGCTAGACCCGCCGCCTCACATGCTGTTCGTAGCCACATACATGATACATCTTACGACGTGGAACATTTTCCGGGTGAATTGAGTGCATTTAATTCGAGGAATACTCTACGTGGCTTGTCAGGGAACGGACGAGAGCTCCTTATACAGCTTGTCATTACGGCACTGTCTTGGGGAATTTAGCCCAGAAACGCGTAAATACGCCACCTATAAGCGCTTGGTGTAGGTGCCATCGTGAACATCCACACTAACTAGAATGGGGAAATTCTTAGGTTAGAAAACTACCTAAAGAGCTCCGTTGAAAGATATAGATGGGGGCAAGAGCAGTATGAACGAATCAATTTACAGGGGTACGTGACCGGACCGACGATAGGGGCAGAAAACCAGTTTTTTCTTTTAAAGATTATTTATCTCAATGCAAAATTTCATATCCTAAATTGATAACTTATCAAGCTGCAGTCCCCCACGTTGATTTACAACAAAACCGGGGAATGTAAGTGTGGTTAATTCAGGGGGTATAATGAAGAGCAGGGAATAAGAATCTGCGGATAGAAAATCCGTTGAAAGCCGGCTAGATTCTACGGCAAGAAAAGGATTGGGAGGGGGGGAGTTGCCTGAGCCACATTAAAATCGAAAGATCAAGTGGAGGACTGCATGTATGTACAAGGATTACTTACTTGGTAAAATAACCTCATTAGACTGGAATGCCCGATCGAGCACACACTACTATTTGTGATATATAGTACACGGATGGTAAATCCGTCCCGCGGAGAGTGTTATTTTTGTTATCACCCTCCAAATAGGCAAGGCCCGGGTGCAGCTGTTGAAGTCATTGTACAGGAGGCTACTTTAAAATGTGAAACTAGTGCGGTAGGGAAAGCGGGAGTCACCTGGAATAGCTATTAGGGGTTGTTTGGCTTATTTGCTGCTGCCACGTCCTAATTGGTTGGAACTGAGGTTGATAGCTACAGCAGAGCCTCAACTTGAGAATATGACATCGATTGTGGCACCAAGGTAGCAATCCAGGGGTTTCATATGGCTAGCCGAAGTTTTTCTCTGGTTGACCAATACTAGAAGGTTCTGGTGACTCCTCTTCCTTTAAAACCCACGCATTTCCCAGAGAGCTACCGGTTTCCTCGTGAGGCGCGCATAGTTTTTAGAGTCTACCGGTGCCAAGTTCTAACCACATGCCTTAGTATGTACATCTATACTTGTGCTTTTAGTCTATAGATACGTGCAGATCAAGGTCGTCAACATGCAAAAACCAACCCGTAATGATTATAATAATATAAAAGAAATTATTGTATAAAGTTTAGTCTAGTGAACAATATATATTCCCTTGATTAATACACTCCCTAGGGACCTCTATCTCTTTTGCTTCTACACAATTTTGTCATAAATACATGTATTATAAGCTGTCTTTATAGGCTTGTGTAGGTTTGTGTAGCTGCAATATACTGATCATACAATTATAACCCCTACTTGGAAATTAAAATGATGTTTTGTAATAATTTTGCTAGAGGTCTGGTTAGTAAGTAGATAGTCCAAAAGATCACACGAAAAGACCTAAATCAAAATGATTCGGCGTAGAAAGGTGTACCTTTTAGTGTTGTGAGTGCTGTTCAGGCAGGTAGGTCTTCTTCACTACATGCACATACAGGTATCAACCGGTCAAAATATATCCAGATGCGGCTTGAGGTGGCCTAGGTAAAGCTGGTGGGTTCAAGGTAGGGTAATCGGGATAGAACGTTAGCTACATGTAGGTAACCTATAGAGAGAGCTTGATACATGACCCTACACTGGCTTGTTAAAGCAATTTCATAGAGAGATCTTTTAATATTAATCTGGCTAATTCCTAGGATATTTCTATGCATAGGAGTATGCTCTTAGCCCTATAATTTTGCTTATTGGTACCAAAGAGATACATGTACATATATATAGACAGCACTATTGATTTTTATGCTATTTTCTAGCATACTTAGGCATTATTATAATATAATTACTTATATTATTAGGAATATTAAAAATATAGCCCCTCCAAAATACAATAGTCAGAAAAAACTCGAAAGAGAAAAATAGTTTGCGTGCGCTAGAAAACGAACGAGAAACCGGTATTATATTATATGAGGATAAAATATTTGATATCAACAATGGAATAATCCTCATAGGTTTGTTTTAGAATTAGTTATTTGTATTATGAAACAGGGAACCTACCGTTTAAGTAATTCTCCCCGCCATATTAGGATACCCTTCTAGATTAGAAGTTTTAGGAAGACCATTGGTAACAGTGAATATCTTCACCCCATTATAGTGGTAGCAGAACTAGCATAGGAAGTCTTAGATCTAGAGACTATGAGCAGGTAAATGGATATTTATAGACTTTGATGACTTTGATAAGACAAATAGCCGTAGAGTATTCCGCCATGATATTTATTTCTTGTCTCTTCGTTACTACATGTAGCGTTCTATATTCTAGTCTCCGCTTCCGTTTTAAAACACCACCGAAAAGCTTCATACCCGTAGACCCGCTCCGGCGGACCGGCGGACTCACCCCTCGATTTTCATGTCCGCCTAGAAGCAAGGAGGTTTAGGTACTGGGACTATCGGTTACCCGCACTTCACTTAGGTAACCACAATTGATCTTACTTAATATTCTCCAAACCAGGTCTAGCCTCGGATAACCAACCGGCTATCTACAAGCAAACCATAACCGAGTTAACTATATGATTGATTTCCGTCTCTATTTCCGTTCCTGCTTCCGTCTTCTTCTCCATAGCCGTTATTTAATTCCTATTGCCTTTATTGTTCATTTAATTTTCTATTGTCTTGAATCTCATGGTATAACCATCCCCATCCTCATCCCATCCCCCTCCCCACCTCATAGTCTCTACTTAGAGAGTCATCAATCGACGAAAGCACCTACCTACTTTATAATTGTTAGGTTTAACCTTCTAAAAAACCAACCAAATAAAGAATACCTTAGAAATGTCTAGTAAGTTTCCTGTCGTAGGAGAGCTCTGCTTGACGTCATATCATTGGCCCTCAATTAATGCGTAATGCCTAGACAAGCACTTTATCAATGACGCAGCAGACCTAGTTGCATCGGCGCTTCGGTCAGTCCCGATAACAAACCCAGCACTGAGACTGGACGAGGAGAACAAAATTGTATACTCGAGACACAACGCAGCTGACAAGGTCGCTATTGTTTCGGGAGGGGGTGCTGGGCATGAGCCAAGTTTCGTCAAGTATGGATTATCTCTATCTCATCTTTAGCCCAAATTGGAATATCAAAAAATGCAGCGGATGAGGCCCCCGTAGTACCCATGATGCTCTTGCTGATTATTTGGGGGGAATATAGTTTTGTAGGTGATGGCATCCTCCGTGCCGCAGTCTCGGGGTCAATCTTTGCCAGTCCTAGTGTTAGACAAATATACAATGCAATCATCCACCGCGTTCAGCCTAACAACGGGGTGTTGATGATTGTAATGAACTATACGGGCGATGTGCTACATTTTGGGCTAGCAAGCGAGAAAGCAAAAGCTTCTGGGTTGAATGTAGAGATGGTTGTTGTGGGTGATGATGTTGGCGTTGGTCGCGAAATGAATGGGAAGGTTGGCCGCCGCGGCATCGCCGGTACTGTGCTAGTTCATAAAATAGCTGGGGCTTTGGCGACTGCAAAGGGCAGCTTGAAGGAAGTCACCGAGGTTGCGAAGCTAGTGAGTAGGAATCTTGTGAGCGTGGGAAGCTCATTGGGACATGTTCATGTTCCTGGCCATGGATCAGGCGAGAATGGGGCTGCGCTGAAAGCTGGAGATGTTGAGGTTGGTATGGGGATTCATAATGAGCAGGGTTTTAAGAGGATTCCGATCCCACCTTTAGGGGAGCTTGTGGGACTACTGTTGAAGCAGCTATTGGATACCAGTGATAAAGATCGCGGATACCTCGACGATGTGAATAATAATGAAGGTTGGGTTGTCTTGATTAACAACCTTGGAGGTGTTAGTCCTTTGGAGATGGGCGGTGTCACGGCCGAAGTCGTCAAACAACTTGGTATGTACATCTGGGCTTTGAGTAAAGAAATAAGCTAAAGAGAGGCAGATACGGTATTTGGTATCGAACCTAAGCGGGTCTTTAGTGGGACTTATATGACGAGCTTGAACGGCAATGGGTTTAGTATTAGTCTTTTGAGGCTGATTGATACAGGCCTGGGAAGGGGGAAGAGTATGCTGGAACTGTTGGATGCATCTTGTGAAACGATAGGATGGCCAACTATTGTTAAGAAAGAGACATGGGAGAATAAAGTTAAGGGAGAGACTAGCGATAAGATTGCCGATGAAGAGAGTATCCCACAATCAGGATTAAAAAGTACGTATAATTCGGAACTGATGCAAGTTTAAAAGTTAATATGGGGTCTCAGTGGATACGGAAATATTCTCAAAGATATTGACTGCAGGGCTGAAAAGACTCATTGAAGCAGAGCCGGAGATTACAAAGGCTGATGATGTTGTCGGCGATGGAGACTGTGGGTTGGCACTGAAGGCAGGAGCGGAGGCGGTACTGAAATTCATTGACGATGGAAAGGTTGTTCCTGATGCCGTCGTTACTATTGCCAAGCTCGCAGAAGTTGTAGAGGAGCGTATGGATGGGACTTCTGGCGCTATATACTCGTACGTCCATTATTTTATCACCTATGTAGCTCGATCCAGTTTATACTAACAGTAGTAGGATCTTTCTCAACTCTCTTGCAAAAGCCCTTCGTGAGAGTGGCGAAGATAAGACGACATTCAAGACATGGTCAAATGCTGCTATGTCTGCTCTTGTGTCTTTGAGGAAATATACCCCTGCACAACCAGGTGATAGGACATTGGTGGATGCACTACAACCATTTATTATAGCACTAGCGGAAGATAAAGGTCTGGCTGCTGCCGCAAAGGCTGCGAGGGAGGGAGCAGACAGTACAAAGAGGATGAAAGCGAGCTTGGGAAGGAGTGTATATGTTAATGACATTGGGGATACCTTAGATCCTGGTGCAGTGGGAATTGCGGTATTAGTCCAGGGGTTTGCAGAGGCTAAGGTGTGAACTGAGATCTTAAGCTTGGAGAATTATTCATAGTCTAGCAGCAGACAAAAAAAAAGTGAATCAAGCACGGTTACCTCAAAAGGTTTTGCTGCATAATTCTAGATGTGTTACTGGTTCGCTTGATTGATGACGAAAATTAATTAAGGCTGAGATTCTCGCTAATCTCATATGATCCGTCTTATCTTATCTTGACGTTGCATGACGCTAGACTTGATATATCAATATAAGCGAGCCACTTACCCCACTGTCTTACTCCGGCATCCCCAATACATTCTAGAGAGACGCAATGACACCAGCACCAAAAAGCTTCAGGCCAGCTCTGTTAATCATTGATTTACAAGAAGATTTCTGCCCTCCTGTGTGTACCCCCTTCCTATGGTATTTACCTACTAATATTTTGCAGAATGGATCCCTTGCAGTCCCGGGTGGTCGTGATATCATTCCGGTCGTGAACAAGCTTCTCCTCCTCCCGTTCGCTATTAAGGTCGCTACAAAAGACTGGCACCCCTATAATCATGTGTCCTTTGCGTCCAACCATCCTGCGCCAAACAATATTGCATTCGTGTCAAAAGCAACAATTATCCACCCCTCTGACTCATCACGGACTTACGAGACCCTTCTCTGGCCTGATCACTGTGTTCAGAATACATCAGGGGCAGAGTTACTCCCGGAGCTACATATAGACCGAGTAGAAAAGATTATTAATAAAGGCGATGACCCGAGACTAGAGATGTATTCAGCCTTCACAGATCCGTTCCATGAAGCTCCGTTTACACCTGAGTCAACAAGTGTTTGTACTTCAGAACTTCCGCGAATTCTAGGAGAGATAGGGGTTACGCATGTGTATGTTGTAGGGCTGGCGCAGGATTATTGTGTTAGGGATAGTGCACTAGATTCTGTGAGATTTGGGTATGAGACTTTTGTGATAAGAGAGGGTACAAGAGCAGTTGATCCAATAGAAGGGTGGATGCTAGCGGAGAATCAAATGGTTGAGGCAGGTGTTAAGTTTGTGGGTATTGATGGGGAGGAGGTTGGGTGGCTAAAGTTATAGGCGTGACTGTGATGGCCCTGAGGGGGTGATATTCTCCAGGATCCTCATCTGAAAATTTCCCCTTCGCTACGGTGGCTATGCTGGGGCTGGGGAGAGAATAAATGATAAAAATATCAAGGTGTCGCCTTTTTTATATATAATGTGAGTTGTACTGGTGTAAGTTTGTTGGGTACAATCTAGGATATATTCTACTATTCTATAATGGGAAATTTTCAGCTTCAATTGATTCCCATGATTCGTCATCCAAATTCAATTAACTGATTGAGAATGCTGGCGTTATCTCTTTAGATAAAGTGGTTCTAACGGGTTTGGGAGGAAATTTCAGGCCAAATCAGGTCGGAAAGTGATTTATGTCGCGTAACCCGGTTGCCTAGGGAGCGCGTTGTCGTGGATTGAATTGATGCGTTTGAGGTTACAACAGGGGGTCAATTCTATCACTCAAACTAACCCCTGCGGCGCGTTCACGCCCAAGCCTCTTGCATTTTTCCATTTCCGGCCTCCATTCCCATGGCCTTCAATGTCGCGCCCCTCACAGCACGGTTTGCACTACTACATACACTCTCCTTCGGTTACTCACATCTCTAACAGGTTTACCATCTCCCCCTCATCCTCAACATCAACATCGATATCATCATATCTACGCAACGCCTCTTCCATATTTTATATTCATCAGGCCACATCTGCTCTTCTCATCTGTCAGTTCCTCGTTCTTCTTGACGCGCTAAGTGCAATTACCGAATAAACGACTTTAGTGCGTTTGCGCGAACTGTGACACGACACCAAACACACCTCGCCGCAGCGGTCTGGCAAGAAACCGCTTCACGGCTGAAGAATCCAGATGTCTTCAGCCATGGCTACCCCTCCGGGGTCTTCGGCAGGTTCTCAGGGTGAAAATCAACCGATTAAGAGACCTATGAGATGTACGCGTCCGCTTACAAAGATATGAAAAAAAGAGCAATTATACTAACGCAATAACCTGAGATAATAGTAAAAGTAGCATATACATTCGATGACGAGAGCAAGTCAAACTGCCTCGCAAGATATCCTCACTTAGTCCATAGTTGTGCTGTTCAAGTGGACAAGGATCTATTAGTAGGGGCGGTTGAGTTCAAGACATGTATCCTGAGCATGATCTCGTCAAGGTTGGAGCCAACGCATACACGTGTTAGCGTGAATGGAAAGACCTTTCTTGCTGATTTGTGAATTTGTTCCCTCTGTGTAGTCCTGAACTGGTGGCCAATCTTAGCCAGGATTACTCTGTCTACGCTTATGATTATTCGGAACAAGGGGTACCTCTAGTTGGCTGTGGTTTGCTCTCATGGGCAATGACAGCTGTCAACAACCTAAACAATAGCTCGGATAATCCTTCACCTACTCGACATATTATTACTGGGCGTATCTCTTGCAATAATTTTGGATTCTTCAGCAATGATGAAGTAAAGGAGACGTTGGAGGTTAAATTTAAACTTATGCCTGTGCAGACATTTACACAAGCCCAATTTGTGCGATCTGTGCACACATACAATGCTCTTTCGAGAGCTATACCAGGAGGCTTTGATGCTTCGGCCTGGACTAATTATCTGAACCAACATCCCAATATATTAGCACCACCTGCACCTTCTTCACTAGCTCCAGCTTCACTATCAGTCCAGTCCAGGGTCCTAGATACACCTCTACTCGCTGAGGTAGAAGGATCTCAGAGTAACCGACCACTACCGAAGAAACTTAGTCGAGATGGAAATGCAACATCATCAGAAGAGAACGGGGAGCCCCCCAAAAAGAAGGCAAGGACTAGTACTGGGAGGACAAGAAAACCTGGTGGTGGCTCCCGGAAAAAGGCAACTGCGGCATTGCCTCCTGCCCCCCTTTCTCCAATCCCAGAGCTCTTTCCATCTCCTGTAGCAAGATTTAAGGAGCCGTTGCATGTTTCACAAACTACACCAACTCCTCCGGCTGAAACTCCTGTGGAATTACCTAGACGGCTTTCTATGACATTCAACTCCGAGATATTCTTCCCAGAGAATGAGAACTCTCCGGCTCCCCAGACTGTAAACTCGACTGTTATGGCATCTTCCCCTCCAATTGGGCCCGAAGAAACCGCAGAGGTTAGGGTCGAATTTTCTCCAGAACCTACAAGTCCGGCTCTACCATCATTACCCCCCAATGAGGAGGTCCAAGGTTTATCACAAGAGTACGACCAAGTGCTAGAGTGCCTTTTTGAAGATATCAAACCAGATGTCGCAAATATCGAATCACCACCTACAGAACTTCCCGCCCCTTTGATCCTACAGACAGAGCAAGAAATGCCATTGGTAACAGCCCTGAAACCACCCACAGTACCTATTCTAAGCACATTGCCCGATGACATGACTGTGAGTGCAGCACCCTCACCAAGTGCATCAAACGAGATAATTAAATCTAAGCCAAAACCAAAACGGAAGTACCCTAAAAAGTCTAAGGCAGCGGTATGTTCGGAAGTTGTAAATTCCGATGCTATTGCCTCTAGTGAAACTGGAGAAGAAGGGCGGAAAATAAAGCGGTCAAAGAGCGAAAAAGCCGCTCGCACAGCTGCCAATGTCAAAGAACGCATTCATGCCCAAATGGTAGCCGCGATAGAACAAGGCAAGATGCCTAATTTTTGTATGAACTGCGGAGCGATTGAAACACCAACATGGCGAAAGGTCTCGATGAAGGATGATAGTGAAGGTGCAGAGGGTGAGGGTGACGCTAAAGGTAAAAAGGAGAAGGAGGTATTACTTTGCAACCCTTGTGGGTTATGGCATGGCTCCCATAAGACTATGAGACCTCAAGACTATTGGGATGGAAAGAAAGAAGAGCCTGCTCCAAAGAAATCACGACCAAAAAAGAAGAAGGCATTACCAACACCTGCTACATCGAGCCAGGCAGCACGTCAGCCTTCAGAGCCAATCATCGTCCCTGACGAAGACGACGAAGAGGAGCTGCCTATGCCGCCCCCTCTAACAGCACAAAAGCGACTTGCTATGACACCTAAGGGGAATAGGTCTGCTAAGGGTAGCGATCCGGAATGGGAAGCTGCCTCGGCTGCTTCTAATCGTGCTATCCAGTCAAGTCCAGCCAAGCACGGTCTTAGTGCGGATAGTCCTATTGATCTAGAGAACTTGGAGTCCGGTTTACAGTCTCCAAGGCGACTTCTCTTCCCTATTAAAGCAGTCCCTAATTATTCACCTATTAGAAAAACGAACCTTGGGAACGCTGCTCGTTCAAGAAACCTTGGATTAGACGCTGAGAAAGAGAACTGTGTTCCTGCAGGGACAAATGTGCAGGCAGCTGTGGGTAACGAAATCCAACGACCAACTACACCTATAAAAAAAAGGAATATCTCTTTGCAGCCTAGGACGCCGCTAAGCTCACCTTTCAAGGTTGGGAAATTGGTATCACCATCTCCCTGGAATGCTGATATATTCGCCTCTGGTGGAAAGAGAAGGGCATGTGGTAGCTTAGTCCCAGCTACTCCCGAAAGACTAGCATCTCAGACGCCAACCGGGCCTAATCTCTCTCCTACATCGGAGCTTCTAGAAAAGATCATGTCAATGGCAGAAGTCGAAAACGCCAATACTGGGATAACAAATCTTGTTCATACCTCGCCAGACCATCTCCCTAGACTTTCTCCTCTCGATCCTACCCATAATTTTGATTTCGGCGACGATATATTTGGAACGGATATGACCATGCCAAGTTCACCGCCGCCCTTGTTTAATCTGGGTGACGCTACTGGAGATGAAGTAAATGGCTGGGGAGAATTCCTACCGTCGAGTCCAGAGTTCAATGGTGTGGATTATGGGCTAGATATTTTTGATGATATGGGTGGAGTTATAGGTACAACACAGGGGGGAGGTGTGAAGAGCGAGAAGTGTAGTAGTGTGGGAACGACACCAGAGGCGACAATATTAACAGTAGACTTTTCAAGTTATATTGATGAGGCAACAAAGAGCTTGGTGGCGAGCAATTGATGGGTTTATTGGTGTTTCTATTCTATTGTAATTCTTTGTGATTATTAAGTGGGGTTGCTCTTATTTTGGGATATTCAGGTCGATGGGTTTATTATTGGGAGGTTAGATGAAATGATGATTACGATATCTCAGCTAGCGAAGCATGGTTTGTACTTTCCTTTTCCTTATGTTTTTTGGGGGGGTTTTGGAGCTTTGATATATTCTTTTCACCTCGCACTTTCATTTTCCCCTGTTTCATTTTGTCTATTGGAGTATGTATCCTTTTTTCGGCGCTTGCCTTTACTTTGTTATTAAAACGTTTTTATTTCTTTGTTTACAAGAGTTACATGGTAATAGGGTTTTCCAACGAAGTTATGTACACCTACCTACCTACATGTTCATTAGGACTCGTTTCCTAAAGTTTGTACATAAAAATGGTTTAGTGCCCCAGCTCAATCAAGGGGATATATTATCTTTAATCAATGCGCATGATCTTGATTCTTAGTATAATGCCTAGGGAATGAACCTTTAGGTGAACCTAGGTCGCAAGCATCTTTTTAATGCATATCTTGGATAAGCAAACTAAAATAGAAATGCAAAGAATACTCCTGTCTACACAGCGTCATGTCAGGTTTACCCACTTATAGTAAGGTAGAAGCACCATGAAGGTTAGAAAACTGCATTAAAATAAGTCTATAGTCTATTAGCTTGCTTATTCATTTCTAGGTAAACTCAAGAGGCTAATAGATATTCAATTATTAACTTTAGGGGCTATCCGTATCGTAGGTTGTTTCGGTGGCTGTTATTATACTGAGTGTTTATTACATATGTAGATAGATTTTCTAGCCCTCCCCTTCCCTTCTGAGGATATATTAGTAATAGAACTATTCTATGAATGCATACACCCCCTATATAGCTTGATTTATGACTTGTGGGGTTTTGTATAGTAATCTAACAAAGAACCAAGGATATGGTTCTTTAGATTCTCAACACCAATACTCATCCTAGGGCCGGGCTAATCTGTCATGAGTTACTAAGTAAGGAATAGCAACTCGCTACGGCCACTAAAACCAGAAGAAAATTTTCTATTGCATAACTTTGAGGGGTTATTCCTAGTTGAGTAATGGTATCTTTGTTAGAGTCAGTAGAAAAGGAAAAGAAAAAACATGTATTTTTAGGAAAACTCTTTTCCGATGCCCTACGCTAAGATCCTCGGCTCGGAGTCATAGAATCCATTCATCTACATACGTAATGAAATCTAGTTACAGTATACCACAACCACTTTATATTGATATATGACGAAAATAAAATTCTGTGTGGATCTAGGCGAATAGCCTTACGTAGCCTTTTAACCCTAGTATAATTTAAATGTCTAAATAACAAACGTATTAGGTAAGTAATCGTGTGGATCCTCATTGTGATGATGGTATACTTTATCTGTTTAGCTTACTGCAATTAAATGAAGTGACTAATTAAGTGCATGTAGTTACACGTATACTCAGCTGGTTATGACGTTCTTTTAGCTTTTTAGAGTGATGAGTCAAAGGTTTTTCTACGCCAGATAAACCCAAATGTTATAGTTTAGAGGACAGAAGTCCAATATGTCGATCCTCAATACCATTAGTGTCGATAATGAACCCTAGAGCCTTTAAAATTAGTAGGGTTCGTGGTTATGTGATTAGGATGTGTTTATTAATTAGATATTCCACCCTTGTCGAACTCATAGAGCCTTTTGGGTGGCTATATTCGGGCATATATCTATTTTGAGGGCGCAGAAAAACACAGCGGCCTCTGGAAAAAAGAAACATTGTTAAAACTTGTATGTAGTTGACTTTGTGAGTTGAAGACAGTACATGTAATTTATTAAGTAATGAATGAGTACGTGCATAAGTCAGCCCACGCTTTTTAATTCATACAGTGAACAGCTAGATAATCTAAAGATATTTTATCTTGATACTAGATGAAACTTTTCTACAATAGAGTCGACCTTGGAGACTTATTTTCTATTCTCCATATACATTCTCCAAAGCCCATACCTTAAAATACAACCATAACCCGTTCAGGAACGGCAGAAATACACTTCTCTTCATTCCTTCACTCAATAGCCTTTGGTTCCTCCACAGGTTTTGTGATTTCTACTTCTACAGGCTTTGTCTCCTGCAAGTCCCCTCCTTGTTCTACAGGCTTTGATTCTACCTTAGGCCGTGTTCCTTCAAAGTAGATCACGTACTGAATTCCGATCGTGCCTTCTGCTGGTTTCCACTCCCTCCCATAATTTACTCCCTGTTCTCTTATATGATTGGCTAAATCTTGCATCTTACTCAATGGTTGCTTCGCCATACCCTTCTTGATCCCCAAGATAACTTCTACCCTATTTCCCTTCTGCAAGAATTGGGTCATCTTCTTGAGCTTATGATCCAAGTCATTCGGCGCAGTAGCCCACGATATCTCAATCATTTTAACAACCTTACTAGGATCCTTGCTGCTATGCTTTTTTGCCTTCTTGGCTAGATATGCAGCCCTTTCATCCTCTTCTAATTGCTCTTTCGAAATGAGCTTACAGGTTGGGGGTTCCTCGGTGACGTGTGGGTTAACGCAGACGAGGTGGTACGTTTCATGGTCATATTTCCCCAGGATATATCGTAGGGAATGGACACCCTGGTATTTATTCTTGGAATCGATGAATCTGATTTGTTCACATATCTTTAGAATTTCTGCGTCGCGGGGATTTCGAGTGAGATCAGCATAAGTGCGACGGTGGATGAGAGAAAGGGAATTGGCTATAGGGTAAAGTGGTAGTAACCGATATAGAGGTAGTGGTACTGGAGATATTCTTAGCTGTCGGTAACATGATGTTGACGACTGTTTGAAGAGGTGTCTTATAAACATTTTTTTTTTTCGATTTTCGATTTTTGTCACGTAGACTGCCTGAGGTGATTGGAGTCTTTAAGCAGTAGGGTAACATGTATCCATAAAATAGTGCTCTTGGCGCTTAGTAAGAGGAGAGAAGGGGTTCATGGAAATGGTCAAATTGTGGGTTAAGTGCATACTATTAATACCTTTCGAACATACATCTAGCTAGAGTATCTGAATTTGTTTTCCTGAAGGCTTTAGTTATTCTTTTTAGTATAAAATATTTCTCAAGGGCACCTGTGGGTTTTGAGTACCTCTAGTAGTAAATACTTATTCAGTAGGACATACCACCAACAACCTTACTGCTAAACATCTGTCCTCAATTCTGCAAATAAGACTCCGTTATACGCGTATCTTGCGAACCTTAATTAATTATAACCCCCCCCTCTCTCTCTCTCCCATCCCCATCCCCATCCCCCTCTCCACTTCCAGAGTTCTACTTTAGCCCTCCCTCTAAGATCAACCCACCCCTAAAACATCTTCATATAGAACGCCAAGTACTGTATAAGAGTTCTAGTAAACTTCCCATAAGGACACCTTTCCGTCCTTAGCCCCTCCAGCCACCCAATGCACTGTCCTCACTTTATCCCTCCGCCTCTCTTCTACCGTAGCTACCGCCCTTTCCTCCTCGCTCCCTTCCACTTCTAAAACCTTCCCGAAAGCCACTGAATAACATCCTTCCCGATGCCATTTTAACACTGCAAGTTCTTTCATGGTCTTTGTAGAATATACTCTAATCCTAGTATCCCAACCTGCAGTCGCAAAGATCTTCCCATCTGAACGGACAGATATAGATTGCTGCCCGGAATGCTTCGTATTTACGACTTTTATTGGGTTAGAATTAGGAATGATGGGTAAGGGTACGGATAGAGGATGTTTGATAATGGCAGCATCAGCGGAGGAGGTTAGAAAGTATGGTGTAGTTTCTGGAAATGGTGACACAGATAGAGATAGTACTATTTTATCTCAATTTTTAGATTAGACTATTATCATAACATAGGAATATGAAATTGTTATTTACCAGGCTGCGAATGTGATTTGTTCAAATAAATTGTACTCCAGCAACCCCCATCAAATTTGTATACTGCTGCATGTCCACTCTCATACCCGGCAACGACTGTAAGAGTGTTCCCATAATATAAAATCTCGAGACCCATAGCCATGCCTAACTCATAAAATCAGCACTACAGCTCTCTGTTCCATAAGGTGGATCTTTTGTATCAAACCTGTCTTAACATCCGTCATTCCTATACCAGCATGTAACCTCTCCTTTTTTGGTAATCTCATGATATCAACCTATCGAAAAAACCATATGATTAGTTTATACTACCTTTGCAGCTTAGAATAAAGGAATATAATTACAAAATCCGAGTTAAGCGCACTAGGAACCGCAATTAAAAATCGTTCTTCCTCCTCCTCCTCTCCTTTCCCCTCTTGTGTGTTCTTGTCCCCTTGATCCACACACATTGCAAAACCACAGAAATTAAGTGCGTTCACATCTATCGCACCTAAAAGCCAAGGGTTTCGGCGATGCCCTGCGCCTTCCTCGACAGGTAATGCTATATCCATCCCAGCTTCATCTTCAACACTCCCTAGTTTCCATACAAGGACTTTATTATCTCTCCCGTGTCTATTTCAAAACAAAAACTTACATATTAGTTACTTTATACCAATGAAGTAGGCTAAACTTCCCTAATATAAAAAAAAAGCCATAACATATACCCAGAATCTAAAAACTATCGAGATAAAAAAATACGTAAGAAAGAAAACTAACGTTATAATCCTTCCATTCCATTCCACAACATTCATCACTGCGCCTTCATGCGCCTTCCAAACTGTAACTGGTCGCCTACTGCCAACATTCCACAAAACAACCCACCCGTCCGCATCTGCCGTCACGAGCCTCTCATTATCCCTAGTAAAGACTACCGTATGTATTTGTGCCGAGTGACCTCTAAGAACATAGACTGGTTGTGCTGGTAGTTTCTGGTGCTGCTGGGAACCACTGGTGGTGATCATGGGGTCGTTTTGGAAGGAGAGGGGGGTTCTTGTTAATGTTCGCAAATAAGGGTATGATAAGACAAGCGCTCTTATTGCTAAGGAGATGCACTAGTATGTGATACTTTATTAACAATAGCAAGCTGATTCCCATAGCCGTATTTGTGATGAGGTGTGAGATACTGGGAGTCAGCCCCCGGATAAACAAAGCCCTAACCCTGCGTGGTGATAGGTCCTCATACTTTATGTAAATATACATAACTTACCTTACCATCAAGTTGTACCTACTTAGTTTAAATCCCACTTCTGCCAAGAGAGCCTACTTGGGACTAGATTAAAATGAGGCTCTGTGGCAAAGGCCTGTCGCGACAACCACTGTACACGTAGGATCAACGACCCAAGAGAACGCGTCTACCCTACACACGCTTTACAAAAAATCACTTCTATACAAAACTACCCCCATCAATATCATGAGTGAACAAGCCCCCCGCATTAACGCCCCTCTTCTTGAGCGGTTTCAGGGCCGCGTTGTGCGTATCGTCGGAAAGGTCCTCGAAATAAATGACGATAAGGCAACAATCGATTCTCACGGTAGCATCATTATTTTCCCCGATAGGGTATACCAATTTTCTACATTTAGGAAAGGGACTGATTTCACTAACTAGAGGAATGAAATATAGGACAGTCACCTTACGGTCGGACATGCTGTAGAGCTGGTAGGGAAGGTTCAGTCTGATCTTTCAGTCAAAGTGTTGAACTCTATGGACTTTGGGACAAATATTGGTATGTATTCCCCCTATATGCCTAATTGCGGAATATTTTTCTAATTTATGGAAAATTTTAACAGACTTTAATGTCTACGATTCACTAGTGGAGGTGAATCATATGTACAAGGAGATTTTCTACGATAGCTAGAGTCGTTACTTGATTCTGTCGAACAAAAAAGGTACACCCAAGAATACTGGATGATGCTGAGGTCAACCTAATTTACGTGTACTGTTTTTTTTCTTTCGTATCAGTACTTCAGGATAATCGGTTTATGAGTGCTACTCAAGGCAAGCTCAAGCAATGCCCGAACAAGCTTAAGAAAATATTAGGTGGGATTTTAAGCAGGATACAACTAGCAAGTATAGATCTAATAAAAGACAAGCTCGCCAAAATCGATGACATGTTTTTATATGCTCGTACAAAAGTATTTCATGCATAATATAGCTATCTACATGATCACAAAATGCCTAGATTTACTGCCAAAAGGGCCTCGAAAGTATCCTCGAAATCCACCCCCGGAGCCGGTACAGAACGAGGGCAATGCCACTCCATATAACACTCATTGCCATTAGTATTCATACAGGTATTGCGCATAACTTTCACCACCATCTCCGAGATGTTTTCGCTTTCATCAATCACATAAGGCCACATCTCCATGATCTTATTCTCAGCTTTTTTCTCCAAGTTAAACCCTTTAGCAAGTTCACACAAATGGTTTTCTTTTTCCCATTCCTGAAGTAGCAACTCCCAGCGGAACATGAACGCCTGGATTTCGGTGATCCGTATTTTGTATGGATCGTGCCTCTCTTTTTCCCTCAAAGGCTCAGGATCTGGGAAAATCATCCGAGGTATTGCCTCAGTATAGTTGAACTCCCTAAAAATGTCGATCATAATACCCATAGAGTTTTTCAGGTGATACTGGTAACCGGATACAATTGTGATGATTGTTGCATGTGGATTTTCCCAGACTGGTTTAAGAAGGGGGCCAAATACCCCTAGCGCCATGCCCAAGTTCTTCGCAGTCTGGTCAGTGACACCGACCAGATCGATCCTATCGAATTTATAGTTGCTTTTGAAAAGCATCTTTGCAAAGTCGTTGTATTGCTTGCAGCCAAAGAGGGTGAATTGGAGGTTCATGATGCGGAGTCTCTTAGAGAACACAATGAATTCTTTGCGAAGGTAGAAGTAAAGAGCACCGTAGATATCATTGCGCGGAGCGCTGCTCTTCTTGCCCATTTTGAGTATACTTTCAAAGTTCCATCCATGAAGTGGATCAGCATAATCGCTTGGAAGCCATCCGGGCTTGTCGAATGGAAGAAGAGTACTATAGTAAACTCTGAGTTAGTAGTTGTTATATAGGCATACATGAAAAAGAAGTACTTACACATTAGGCTCTGTAAAGTGTTTACGACATGCACCAAATGGCAAAACAAGTCCATCATGTGTAAATTGGTTTTTGGCAACTCGATAATAAGGACTTAGGCCGTAAAGCACTCGTTCCCTAAAACCACTCCGGTCCTTCCTCAAAACTTTCTCCCTTCTTGCTTGCATAGCTTCCTTCAGGTTCACCGAACCCGAAATTGTGTAACTCATGGCCGCCCACACTGGCCCTGGAAATATCGCCTTCATTTCAGCAAAGATCCCCAGTTTGAAAGTCCCTATGAAGTCGCTAGTCTTGACTTCTCCTGAAGGTTTTGTAGGTAAGTTCTTCATCTTATCATTAATTCTAGGTAGTAAAACTGTTTTTAATGATTCGGCAATCCCGTGAGGCAAAGTAGCAGAATACCAAACATGTATAGCAATCTCGGCAGCCTGTTCTGGGGAATAAGAGGAGAAGATAAGAAGAAGAAGCAAATTCAAAACACATGCTTGTGAGTTAAAATCAGAGATAGTGATGTTGCACTTCCCACGAAAATTTCTAGGAAGATTGTTGACCAAAAGTATCATGCTTCTAAGGTCCCCCGAGTCTAATGAGTTTAGTATTGTAATTGGAAGCCTAGGGGTAGACCTATCAAGTAAAGCATACCTACAAAACATAAGTCTAAATCCTTATCCCAATCTTCGCCTTCGTTGACCCCAAGCTTCAAACTGTCGAATGCTGCACGGCCGCCCCAACTAAAATTCATATAATCAACTGCTTTTTCAGGATCCAAGTAATCCGTATTAAGTGTTCCAGGACTCCAATCTGGCAGCCAACTGTCGCTGATTAAGGGTGATTTGCAGGATAACTTATGGACAGGCCAGTGTGCCTTCTGACAATCTTTGCTACAGTACTTTGGAGTCATCAGCTTTAGGCCAAACAAAATCTTTAATTCAAAGACTTACTTTAACAAGAAGGCAGGCTCCACATATTTGTTTTCCGATTTCTTTGCAGGAGGAAGGGGCTCTCATGTCATGGGAGAAATAGGCACAGGGGACCGACGATAGAAGTCCGCCATCTGGGGCTGAACCCAGTCTCTGATATAACTGCGAAGACATGAAGAACGAATTTTTGATGAAGTTTGATAACTTATACTTAGGAAAGCAAAGGAATAATTGTATGTAGTAATAGAGTTGGGAGCGATTGAAGTGAGATGCAGATCGAGATGGAGATGAAAGTAAGAGTGTGGTTTAGCTGTAGTTTATGCTGTAATTTGAAGGGGAGGTTTGAGATTTATCAGTTCCAATGATACCCTTCGGGAAAGTAACTCCAGGCTAGAGAAGGACAGGAAATCCGCGGTGACTGGAACATAACGGTCTGTGCTTGTGCCCTCGGCAGTACCTATCCCGCAGGTTACTATTCAAAAGCAAACATCATATGTCTTAGAGCAACATATAATTTATCCAATGAAATTGATCATTCTTTACATGGCCGCAGCTGAGGCGAACTAGTTATCTAAGTACATGTATAAAATATAGTAAGAGATAGGGTGCTCTAAATATAACTCATATGCATGAGCCCCTGATATAAGTGCTGGAAGAGCATACTGCTCCTATATGAGCCTAAAGAATAGAAACTTTGACCCCTCCTCAAATTCTTTAGGGATGTAATAAAGCAAAAGGACCTCAACTTATATACACTCCTTACATAACATAAGAACGAAACTTAGTAGAAGTTGCTAGTGCTCCCCTGTTTTCCTATAAATGGCATGCCACGCGTACATTTGTAGCTTTCTCATACCTGGAGGGTTTTGATATAAGAAATTTTTCAATGGAACTTTGTAGGTCAAGACTTCTATTACTACCTATAGACCTACTATTGTGCTCATTTTGGTGGATGCTTTCTGTATATGTATGTTGATGCCTAAGTGTCAAATGCATTTAGAGCTAGGAGAACCCCCCCTCGAGATTTTTCAATAGTATATTGATTTAATTTAGTGTGGCTATAGAGTGAAGAAAGGAGATAGATGTGTAGGTTTAAATAAACCACTAGGAAGCTGAAATTGTGTAATACGAGTGATAATCTATGATACAGCCCTTTTTCTCAAAATATAGATATGAAAAAAGTTCTCTTGGCATTAATAGACTCAGATGAAGTCATCTGTATTGAGCTCCTTAGTTATAGGAAAATCTTGTAGTATATCTAGGTCATTAAATCATGGGTTATAATATACATGTTTAGAATTATGCAACCGCCAATTACCCGGCTGTCCTGAGAACTCTTATTTCGTTAACCCTCAAGCCCACATAAAATTACCCCCAACAATGTCTCGTTACCACCCACGTGTAGTCACCTGGCGCACTCCAGAGGATCTCCTCGAAGTCAAAAGCGCCCTCTTTCCAGCCTCTAATGGCCCAGATCTACGACCAAAGGCATTAGCAAAGGTTCATTGAAAGGCTCCTACTTCCTGTAAGCTATGCATATGGGATTCTAACATTACTCCATAGATTCGTGCCTGGTCTGTCCGGGGTCGACTGCCTCATGCAATTGAAGCAACAGCCATTCTAACTGAAGCAGTCCTCCACGACATTCCTGGAGTCTCAAAACTGAATGTGCGACTAGCTTATTCAACAGCGATCTGTCGGTACGTATCTACGGAGCCTATCAAAGCAAAGCCGAGCTACTGATAGTTATATGGTTATATCAGATTTGTAAATGGGTTGCTAGATCCAGGGCAACAGTCCCAGTTCGCTTTACCAATGCATGCACTTGCGCGCAACCTGAACCTTCCTGCATCATTCGTTGAGATACGGCATGCAGCGACACATGAAGCATTGCCTTCACTTTCTGTGCTGCAGACTGTCGCCGCTAGGGCTTTGGATTGGTTATGGGATAATTACTGGGTTGCTGTGGGTGTTGCTACAACGACGGGTGCTACGGCTGCGGGTGATGAGCGAGTACAGTTTTCGAGGGCACGACTAACACTAAAGCGGTGGAGGCAACTGAGAAGAGACAATCCTCTCCAAGAATTGAAGCAAAATGATCCGACCCCACAAGGCCGAGAAGCTGTGGCAATCATCAAAGAATGTGTGACTATTTGCAAGGATGAGGAAGGAAGGGAAGCACTGGTAGACGCATTTCTTGAGGAAAAAGCACTTGTTCCAGCAGGGAAGAAGTATACTAGTCTTTCAACCTCTTAAAAAGAACACTACTAAATCATAGCTATAGAAAGGCACCTCTAATGAACGGAGCAATCCATCTCTGGCTTCCACTCCTAGATTCCCTTGACGCTTCTATAAACGGTTTCGCCGATACACTATTAACATCAATGCTTGATATCTTTAACTACTCTGATAAACCACCACTTGGGCTCCTTACCACATCTACCGCTAATAATACATATTCTTCTGAATTTATTGAAGCGATCCTAATATGGTTGCAGCACCTTACATCTTCAAACCCAGACCCAAAAACAAGTTTTGGTCAACAATCCTCTAACCCAGTTGACCATGATGAATTGATTAAGCAATGCGTTTTAAGACCCACAGAATGGTTTACTTGTCCTATTCTTTAGCTTTTATGAGTCCTTTTTAACACTTCTCCTAAATAGGGGCCTTCGCTTTCTTCGCTATCTCCTCAATGAGCATCCATCTATCAATAAGAAATATGCTGAGATTGTAGAAATAGTGGCGACACAGGTCGTGCTGCTGAACCATAACCTGAAAAATGAGCCTACGAAATCAATTAAAGGTGGTGGATTGGAGGCAAAAAAGAGAGTCATCGAAGATGTGGAGGAGGAAATCAAAGTATTTGAGGCCAGATTCGAAGTCATGCAGAGACAACGGTCAGAACTGGAGGCAGGATTAAAGAAAGGTAGTTTAGTACAAACTGAAGATAGTGTGATAAAGCTTGCGGAAAGCAATAAAGTGGGAAGGTGGAAGAAATGGAGTGGGGAATGGGTACCGAGGCCGATTGGTGTTTTGTAACCAGGTAGCCAATTTTGAAAGCTTAATATCAAGGGAGAAATACCTTTTAGGCCTCAAGTAAGCATTAAGTAGGGGTTTATCGTCTAAAAGTGCGATTTCCTAGGCCGAGTGAGAGCTAGTGACTGTTAATCTAGTACTAGAATCCCTGAATTTATATTTAGTGAAACCCATCACAAATCTACTCTACTGAAACCCAATCCTTATAAAGAACACAGGATTTGAGGAGGGTTACCGCGATACAAGTCAATTTTACTCATAGAACTTCCTACCTAAAACCCATTCCACCTTTTTTACTTTGACCTTAATAGGGTCACGAATGGACTGGGGCTATGGTATACTTCACTATAGGTCATACCGCGTTAACCGGCAAAGCCCGCCTTTGCGCTAAGGGGTCAAAATATGAAGTGGCAAAGTACCTAGCTTATAAAGGTAGCTTCTGTACTTAATTAAGTAAAGAAAAGTGAAGGGTATATCATTTTTAGTGTAGTGAGTAGTACAACTACTGCTCCTAGTAGGGTCTTCTAGCCACACTTTGTTTTAACCTCTTAGCGTGAAAAAGTGTTTGGTCAGTTAACTAAGGAGAGATTGCAATAACTAAGACCTAGATTTTTAGTTGAATAATTTGCTAATGAAGATAGGTATGAATTTTAGGTATCGGATGGTATTTCCAGGGCGACATTGAGTAGTACTAGCAAACATTGTGAAGTATGAGCTAAAATTGTAACATATATAACCATAAATACCATGTGTGCTATGTTATATCTCTACATACGTATACTATGCCTCTAACAATCTCGCAACCTCTTCACAGAGTCCTTTCTCACCCAGACCACTTCCCTCGCATTTCCCCCTTACTACTGCACCCGCCTCGAGCACCTTTGTAACATCACCTAATTCGCCTTCAGGCGGCGCACAGTAACAAAGTAGTGCGAGGCTTAGAACAAGACCTTTTACAACTTCTTTACTCTCCTCCTCCGTTTTAAGGGCTTCAACTATACTCGCGACAAGGTCTACACTTACCCCTTGGAGAACTTCCTCGTAGTTTACAGAGCGCTGTTTCTGTGTATACGTTGCTAGGTTGAATACGAGCGAGGAAGCAGCGACACGACATGAGGTATGGGTACGATCGAGAAGGGATGAAGTGATGAGGTTTACGAGGGGTGAAGAGAGGGTAGGGGAGGTGAGGTGCTTGGCGAAAAGAGGAGTGGTAAAAAGGTTGCAGGCGGCTTGGAGAGTAACAAGACGGAGAGAATAAGGCGTATTAGAGTGTGTTGTAGGGTATGAAAGCATTTTTTTAATGGTTGTAGTATCTAAATGTTTAGCCCGAGTGATGGTATATGAAGGAGTAAATATACCTTTTTCTTCGGCAAACCAGCCAGATACCCGTGCATCGGAAAGCATGACACGAAAGAGATCAACCAGAGGGAATAATTTATCTGCTGGGAGTCCAATGAAGGATTCGCGGAGGAAGGTCGCGACGTCGGAGAGATTCGGAAGATGGGCTTCGACGGCGCCCTTAGAGTCCCGGGTTACAATGAAGTTATGGATCGATGCTATGATAGGGGTTTTACCAGTTTCCCCCAATTTAGTGATGACTTTATCAAGAGGGGGTACTTTGGTAAACGTTATTGTATTCATAGGGGTACTGAGGGTTATCGGGAGCTTGACGCTCATATGAGTGTGGGCTATGTTGAAGAGTTAATTCTTTATTCTTAAGAAGTTTATGGGTAGGTACTTACGAGGATATGCCATTCGCAAGAGAGTATCTACTCTTTGTTTAAGATCCCTTTCATCCGCACCAACCCATTCCTCAACCTTTTCACCCTTTAAAAAGGTCATGAATGTTGGTGTACTCGTAACCTCATATCGCATTGCTGCATCGTACGCGATGCCAATATCGCACTTTATAAGCTTGGCCCTGCCCCCCGCATCTACAGCTAACTCATCGTAGCGTGGATAGATCACTCTACAGGGCCCGCATGTGGAAGACGTAAAGAAAACCACGGCACATGAATTTTCAGCCGACGACAAAGCCTGCTCTAATTCTATGAGTGAATTTGCGGTAATAACCTTGGAGACTCCTGGACGTTGACCCGCATCTCTTGAAGCCTGAGAGTAAGCTGCATGCGGAGTTGGTGCAGTGGTAATAGGACGCATAGCTTGCTCTAATTGTGGTTTTAACATCTGACCAAACGGTGTATTTAGTACAGTCTGTGGGAGGGAGATTATGTGTGCGGGGATGCTACACCCGCAAAGAAACTGGGAAACATCGTTGGTAAAGTTATTACAGTTATGCTGAAAGAGGTCATAGGCCTCGGGACTGTAAATTGGTTTGAGGGAGTCGAGATATTCAAGGAAGATCTCATTAGTGAGTAGAGTAACACCGAGAGAAATTATCTCCATAGGTTGCCCGTGGTGGGTCCTCCCGGGAATAGAGAATTGAATTCCTTGTCCTATACATTTTTAGTGGGCACCATGATGGGCAGAGGTAGAGATTGACATACCGTAGAAATATTCACGGCCTCCAAAGACTATGCTAGTATGGTAAACAGCATCTTTATGAGCTTACAGTTAGCTAGCTAAAGTTTCAATAATGCTTTTAAATATGAAGAACCTGCCTATGAAAGTTCCCAAAAGTCCAAGAGAGAACTATACGCGCTTATTAATACTGTTCCAGTAAGCACCAACACTAAAACGTACCTGTCTAGCCATCCCTAGGGTTGATATTAGTTCCATATAGTCAAATAAAATCTTTGCCACTAATGCTCACCTTGAGATATGTCGTAGACATAGAGTTCAACTGGACGCTCGGTACTATGTGCCATAATGATGGTGATTCAATGTATGAATGGACGATAAAGTAAGTAGGATGATGACTGAAGTCTTTTGACTGGGTAGGAAACAAAGAGATGATGGAGATATTTTATCGAGATGAGATGCAGTGATGCATTTAATGGGAACTCTCAATCTCAGCTCATAAAGGCAGGCTCATGGTAGTAATTACCTTATCGCCGCGGGTGCGCATCGAAGTTTCCAGACCCTTTCCTTCAAAGGCCGAGCCGATGCGAGGTCCCCTAACCGTAACTTTCTACCTACATACTTATTTGAGCCTCACTACTCATGTTTGGCGCAATACGAGTCTTTGCCGGGTAACCTTGGAAATTATATTTTTCCCCTGTAGGCATGCATGCATCTAGGGGAGCTACGTTGCTATCAAGCAAGGTTTCTGTCTCTAGATAGGGGGCTGCTTGGGCTAAGAAATCCTTTTGTCCCCTTTCTGCTAAAATATTCTTTTAATCTCATCAACCGCACCTGGCCTGTTCCTCTCAGTTGCTCGTGTGTTACTGCTATTTGTCCCTTCCCTCGTTCTGTATAATACCCTCCGCGCTCGTTTTCTTCCTCCATAGAGCGCTGGCATCCTCTACATTCACGCTCACTCTTTTCCTCGTCCATGTCTAACGTGAGAAGACGGCCCTCCCTCTGGTCATATTTCTCTTTTCAACGTCCCCATCAGAGATCCTCTAGCATCTCATCACAGCTTCGTCCTTCGGATCCACACGAAAAACTGGGCCGTCATCAAGAACCAGGGTCTTCCGCAGGACTTCCAGCAATGTCAAGTCGAATGATAAAAACAGTGACCATAGGTGTCGTCTTTTGCCTAGCACTATTTTTACTAGCTCCTAGGAGTCTTTCAGGTACGTTTAACAATTTATTTATAAGCTATTAGAGTAAGGGTTGACTCCTCTTTAGGACCTAGGTCACATGGAACTGGAGGACAGTCTGCTCTTGACCCTTCATCTGGGACCACGAAATGTATAAAATCTAGTTCGCCACATAAACCGCTTGTGCAATACGCTATCATGATCGATGCTGGTTCTACAGGCTCCCGTATTCACGTTTACCGCTTCAATAATTGCGGTGAAACCCCTGAACTCGAAAACGAAGATTTCCAGATGATTAAACCAGGTCTCTCATCATTTAAGGAGAAAGCAGAGGATGCTGCAAAGAGTTTGGATGTACTATTGGATGTGGCAATGAAATCTGTTCCTGACAAGCTCAAGGGCTGTTCTCCAGTTGCCGTCAAGGCTACTGCCGGACTGCGATTACTGGGCCCGGAGAAAAGTCAGAAGATTTTGGATGCTGTTAGGAATCGCCTCGAAACAAAGTACCCGTTCCCTGTTGTTGCCGGGAGTGGTATCGAGATTATGGAAGGAAAGGACGAAGGTAAATTTTCTACAGAGGTCAATGCTATGTGTTACCAGAGTTAAATTCTAATACTATCTAGGTGTTTATGCATGGATCACCACCAATTACCTTCTTGGTAAGATAGGGACCATTGAAGACACCCCTACTGCTGCCATCTTTGACCTTGGCGGTGGCTCCACCCAGATTGTCTTTGAACCCACCTTCCCCTCCATTGGTGGTGGCATGCCTGCACACCTCGCCCCTGGTGACCACAAATATGAACTTAAATTCGGTGGCCGCCACTTCGACCTCTACCAACACTCCCATCTCGGCTATGGTCTCATGGAAGCCCGCAAGTCTATCCATCAGGTCGTCGCACAGGCCAAAATGGCCGAACTTGGTCATTCCTGGGCCGACAAGCCTATTGTCAACCCTTGCATCATCCCCGGAATGATCCGCGAAGTCGAAGTCGAAGTAAACAAGGAGACAAAGGAGACTATCAAAGTGAATATGACCGGCCCCGCTGAGTCATCAATGTCGCAATGTCGTTTCCTAGCCGAGCAGATTCTTAAGAAAGATGAGAAGTGTGAACTCACTCCCTGCTCTTTCAACGGTATCCATCAACCTCCTCTAGAACGTACCTTTGCCACAGAGGACATATACATATTTTCCTACTTTTACGACCGAGCTCGCCCTCTTGGTCTCCCAGATTCATTCACACTTAAAGAAATGCATGAGACCACAGCCAAGGTATGTGCTGGGGAGAAGGCATGGGATGTATTTAATTCTATCCCCGACGCAATGGAGGAACTCCAGGGAAGGCCAGAATATTGTCTCGACTTAAGTTTTATGCTTGCACTCCTACACACCGGGTACGAGATGCCTTTAGATCGTGAGGTTAAGATCGCGAAGAAGATTAAGGGCAATGAGCTCGGATGGTGCCTGGGGGCCAGTTTACCATTGCTTGACCAGGGTGCTGGTGGGTGGCAGTGCAGAATTAAGGAGGTTTAGTAGAGGAGTGTAGCTTTATAGACTACTTTTTATAATGGGTCCATTAATTCTTTCTGGTTTCTAGTGCTTTCTAGATATAGGGGTTTTGGGGTGATTGTGGGAGGGGGGGGGGCTGGTTGGTTTGGGTAGGGGTGGACTGATAAAATGACGAGTGCGATACCATGTTGAAAAGCATTTTTTTATAGTTTATACTCAAGAGTTGACGTTAAAGTAATGTAGATATGTCTAGAAGTACAACTTAAACCTAAAAGTAATGTAAAACAAAGAGTCATTTACAAAGAATCAGAGAGCTTTTATCTTTTTTCCAATGGGTCTATCTCCATGTCATCATCAGGCTTGGGTTTAGCTGTAACCCGATCCTGTTCCACCTCTTCGATTCCCGGTTTGCTGCCTCTAGCGGGACGCTGGAGCAGCTTACCTAGGATATCATCTTCCTTGTTTTCGTCCTCGTCCTCATCTTCGTCGTCGGATTCAGATCCGGAAGGGTTATTGGTGTCTAGTTGTTTAAGGACGCCGAGGCCGAGATTCTACAGGTGCGCATCTAGCGTTAGTTCCGACTTGTGAGCTACTGAAGGTCTATCGAGAGTAATCGGAGGGAGGGAAAGAAAATAAAGTTGAAGAGTAACTCGATCCCTCTTCATAAAGGGTAGATCTAGAGGTTACCATCTCGATGTAAACTTCATCCTTCGCATCGATGTTCTCAATGTTACGGGAGGCTATGGTGCCGGCAGCAACTTCACTCTCAAGATCTCGATTTGCAGCGGAGATGGCGGGAAGGAAAGCATTGAGGCGGGAAAGCACTATAGGTTTGCGGTGAGTTAAGATGTAAGCTTATATGTGCGTGAGTGGCCGGGACGGGATGGGAAGGACAAACAGTCTGACGAGGGTGGTAGAGGTGCTATTTTAGGTTTTTGCGCAGGCTTGGGAGATGTCGAAGAAGTGGGTTGTGAGGAGTCATCATCGTGCTTGGGAGAATTTGTAAGAAATATGGCTGGGAGTGTTTCAGAATCTTTGCGAGGCATTTTGAGGAGATGTTTTGGTGGGTTTAGTGGGGTTGAGAGGGGGTTGAAAGGTTTTCTTTTATTTTATTTTGAGCCTCAGGGCAATGGTCTGGGATTATCGATTAGTGCTGAACAAACTATTAAGCAGCTGGAGTGACTATAGCTAGAGGGATCGTTATTCCCTTGGGTTTATGATCTATAAAGCCCTGTATAAATACACTGTATTCTATTTGCCATCTCAGGTACCGGAATGTTCCCAAACCCTTTCTTTCTTTCGGCCCCGTCCGGCCTCGTCGGAGCCCTCAAAATGCAACCGGGTTTCGGCAAAGACTAGCTCTCCCGGACTCACGAATCCCCTAGGTTTCCCCACAAGTCGGACATGATGATCAAACGAGCAATTCCCCAAACTGAAACTGGAGTTAGACTGATTGAGTTCAAAAGCCGGTGAACCCGTACAGTATGCAGTTGCTCACTTTTCAACTCCTTATATTTATAGGATCCATTTCTCTCCCTGCAGGCAATAGGCTAGAAACGCGCAGAGCGTTGCCCTCCCTTACTCCTAAGAAGTTTGAAGCGCTCATATTCAAAATCAAGGGAGCCGCGTAGTGTGGTATACGAATCCGAATCTATGGGTGAAACGGCATTGCAGGCAGGGTCTCTTTGCAGGCAGTAAACGGGCAGGGCGGCTGTTACACATTCCCCGCCAGTGCCCCTCAGTGCCGCCCCTCACCTCACCAACTAACCTCCAACCGCTGATGCTCCGATCGGTGGCACCAGGGCGAAGTGAAGTGAGGTTAGGTGAGGCGCCTGACTAGCTTACCTACTACTGGCCAAGTCCCTAATATATTACTCCACTGCTGCTTCCCCGTCTCTCCTTCTTTCTCCTTCCCTTGCTACTCGCAGCTCCATCTCTCACTATTCTATTGCTTGCTCTTTGCTTGTCGTTCTGATTCCCTGTGTGATACTTATAGCTACAGCTATACCCTAACTACTACATCTAATCTACAACACATTCCTTACGAGACGTTCTTTGTCGTTGTCTAATTCTCCACAAAAATCGATTCTTTGTTCAATCAATTAGTTTCTGTGCTAGACCTTCGATAAAAAAACTCCATCCCATAAAAAAAACGCAATCATGGCGACCACAACTACATCCTCCTCCTCGAGTCCTCCGTCCTCTTCTGCCGGGTCCACACCGGCACTCCAGGTAAATGGCAGCTCGCCAACACCTGGGGAAGCCAACAGTGGGAAGCGGGCGGAGCTACGGATGACTATGCTAAAAAAACTACGGCCCTATCCGTTGAGACACGAATGGGTTTTTTGGCACGATAGGTCGGTCGAACCCAAGTACATAGATCAATATCCATATACACTAAATATCAACAGCTTAAAGGCTGGAGGAAACAGTTGCTAACTATGTATGTCTTCAGAAACAATCCGAATGCCACTGAGCAAGACTGGGAGGACCAATTGAAGGAGATTGCGCAGATAAGTACTGTGCAGGTATGCTACTCCTTCTATTACAGGTAGCTTAAGTAAATACTAATAGGATTAACAACCCAGAGCTTCTGGCAAGTATATAACAATACCCCATTCGCAACCCTCCCTCTCCGAGACTCACTTCACCTATTCAAGAAGAACGTAAAACCAATTTGGTAAGCCTCAACCCCACACTCCGCAACAGCGCGACTTTGGGATTGATGCTTACAACTCACAGGGAAGATCCGCGGAACATGACCGGTGGTGCCTGGACTTTCCGCGTTCCTAAAGCGAATTCGCAGGAGTTCTGGAAGGAGGTGTTGATGATGGCAATCGGAGAGATATTGCAAGAGGTTGTTGAGAGAGGTTTGCCATCCCCACCTCTTCTCTCCCGTTATTTGAACTATGGTTAATATTTTGATAATCAGGCGATGATATATGCGGTGTCTCAATAAGTGTTCGTTTCAACTCGCACTTGATCATGATCTGGAACCGCGACGGTAGTAACCAAAAGAGTATCGACTCGATCCTAGCGAGAGCATTGGATTCACTACCGGAGGATCTAAAGCCAGCTCAGCAGAACTACTATTATAAGAAGCACTCATCACATAAGTCATTCAAGAGCAATGAAGATGGTACAAAGGTGGATACGCCAAGTACTGAGACTGGCCAAGAATAAAGAGTATCTATTTCGACACCTTGAAAGCAAAGCCCTTTATTGGGGGGGTTTTTTTGGGGGGGGGGCTTTAAAACAATGACTGCTATTATTTATGAGAATTGACCTTTGTGATAACGAGTGGGGAATTCTCGTTTTGGACTTTTATCAAATGCATTAGTTTCTGTAAAGACTCAACTTCCGATGTAGGCGCAAATATGTATCAGAAAGGTTAGTTAAAGGGATTGGGTTATGTTTTCCAAGACCTATCTTCCCGTGTCTCCTACCTTGCGTTCCAGAAAATAAACGAGTGAGAATTTATGAAAGCTACATGTATTTAGATTTATGTGATACTTCATGTATTACCATCTATTTAACTTACTACTTATTACGAAAGTTTATATGGTAGGATATGGAAGCGTAAATGTGTCAAAATTCAATTATCCCACCGGTGGTAAAAGTAGCGGATCAAATGCTGGAATACCATGCAGGTCCAGTCCACTTGTCAGGAATACCATGCTAGTCCACTGACAGTCTATTATGTCTTAACTAGTCTATTAGCCCTATTAGTGGTTTAATGATTTAGCACTGGTAGTCTAATTGAGGACTAGTATGGTATTCCTAGCAAGTGGACCGGACCTGGGTAGTATTCTAGTATCCAGTCCAGTATTTAGGTATTAATCTAGTATCTAAACCACAAATTCTCCACTAGTGACAATTTGCCTCTTTATTAGGCCACAGGTGGTCGAATTGTGGACTAGCATGGTATTCCTGACAAGTAGACCGGACCTACATGGTATTCCAGCATTTGATCCGCTACTTTTACCACCGGTGGGATAATTGAATTTTGACACATTTACGCTTCCATAGTACGAACTACATTGAAGAGTAAAAGGCTGGAAATTAAGCGAACCAATAATTAAATCTAAAGTGAACCCTATGTGTATTTAAGTCCCTACTAAAGTCCCCAATAGTATATCCAATTAATCTCATCTAGCGACTTTAGTTTTAAATAACTCCCCCATAACCCTACCATGGGCTAATTTAGGTTTAACTATGATATAGACCTTCTTAGGGTGTCTGAATTAATATATCTATAATACCACTGGAAGTATTGATAGTATCTTAGCCAGAATTAAGGCTGTACATACTTAATGAGCCAAAAAAAAAACTGTAAGTGTTAGTGGAGGGGCCTCTCAATTCGCGCTGAAGTTGTTTTTGTCACCTAGGGGACAAAGCCCAAAGATACAGGTAAACAGGAAAAAATAAAGTATTTACATTCTAGAGTCAAAATTTTCTAGGTATGGACTTTGGAAAGTCTAGTTTCACCCTTTAGTACGTACTTAAGTATTTTTTCTTTTTAGTGAAACTAAGGAGTTAGGAAATACAGTCCGAGTTTCGAAGGATCTGTTATAATTAGGGGTATTTATATATCAGCAAAATTATACGTTAATAACGACTTAAATCCATTCACGTAAAATACAAACTAGTACGATATAGGTAGTAGAGAAGATTGTATCGGGTAACTAAGTTAGCTCTCCTACCCAGCTACATTGACAAAACATAGGCGCTATAGTTCTTGTTCCCATACGACTACCCTCATCTATTTCGCAAAGTTGATCCAAGGTTTCTGTGCTGCAGCAGAAAAATTTTAATAGTCAGAAATTAGAGTATAACATAGTAATACATTTAACTTACAGATGTACCCAGACCTCACGATCAGGTCCAAACCAAATCCCCCAGGCTCTAGATGTAATGCATACCGATGCAACGCCATCAAATCGATGTTTCCAGCTGCCCCTGTCAGCGCCGTACCATGGCGTAGTGCCATAGGGTCGATTCAAAGCTGTCTCATTGAAGGGTATTTGTGCCGTTTTGAGTATGTAGTCACTCTTTCTAGACTCTTCCTCGATTCTAACTTTTAAGGCGAATGGAGAGCAAGGACCAAGTCCCCATTCCTGCTGGTCTTCACAAGCGCCATTTGTTGCTTCCAGCTTAAGATCAAGTGATCTCTCACCAATGGGTATCTCATACGCTGTATCCGCTGAGCCTGGGGATATGGTGGGCTCTGTTAATAATATGAGTGTAGTGATCTTCGTTCCACTTGTGACAGTTGCAGTTGTAAGACTTTTTTGAGTCACGGAGGAGGAGGAGGTTGGTATATCTGTGTGTGTTTGAGTAAGCTTTTTCTCACTATAGCTCAAGAGAAACAACTTATGTCAATATAAAATTCACTAAAGAAGGCATAGAGATATATGGAAAGGGCCGAGGAAGGAAAAGTACCTTAAACCCATATCATCGCTACCTAGAGCAACCTCACGAGCCTCTGCATCTTTTTTAACCTTTGCTACATTTGCAAGGAAAATACCACCGACACAGCCCAAAACCATCAAAACCAGAAGGGTGATAGTTATCAAGAAAACCTTGCACTTTACTTTCTTCATGAGGTTTGCAATGGTACCAATGATATTTCTATTCTTGGGATTAGTTCTGGTGAAGCTGTTATGCTCATTTGATGTAGATGACGCCGCAATGTAACTATCATGTTCAGAGAAAAGATAGTCTCCCTCAGAACCAGGAAGCTCAATAGGCTCTGGAACAGGCAGCTCTACAGGCCCTGAGGGTGACTGTTGTGGCTGCGAAGGGCTCTGACTCCTCCTACTAAACGGCTTCACAGTACTCAGTTGGAAACTCTCTAACCAGGTAGGTGATATGAAAATGGGTTATCGAGATAAAACTCACCCAAAATCGATGCATTATACAAGCTAGGTGCTAAATTGGTTGCGATATAGCAGTGCTGGAGAGTTCGTCGGAGGTTGGAATTTTTGAGGAAGGGCATGCATGCGGAAGAGAAAATGGGTGGTGACTACAACGCTCTTAGTGAATTATAATTAATGTACTCTCAATTATAGGTAAATTTTAAACCGAGGCCACACGCCTCTATTCAGGAGATTATAACTACAGTAATAATAATAGATGACAGTATTCCGCGGTCCTCTGCGCTTGATATGGTGATAGTATCGATCATAGCTGTAAGACTGTATATACTTAGTGAGTTAAACAAAAAAAAGCTAGATATGCCGGATCATGTTACATCACTCGACTATCATGATATGGGTTTCTGCTGTTTTCTATTCAATATAACTATCCTATAGCTCGGCAAAAAATACTACCTTCCCATATTACTATGACCTAACGTATAAGGGCTCATGAAGACTGCAAAAGTCTAAGCCTATATATCACACTATTTAATTTAACCCTATATAGAAAAGAATAGGTCACCTGTATATATATAATATAAGCAAAGCAATCACAAATATAAAGTATTTCATAACAAGCTATATTTAGCTAAATATATAATGCACTACGTACTGGAAAAATCATAAATATTAATAATAATAAACTCCCCCAAAACCACGAAACGTGCCGAACTCCTCATATACAAACAAAATACCTAGTACTTTACGCCTATGCGCTTTTTAAAAAAAAGAGAACTCAGTGAATCCCATATATAAGACCCCATAAGCCTATCCAGTAAACTCTTAATTTGGGATACAGAAGGAAATAAGAAGTCAAAGATCATAAGACTTTAGTTAAAACCCCAAACCAGAGACATTCGCATGTTTGGTTGGCTACACTAGTTTGACCATTGTTCAACTCGCAGGGTTGCCTTGTGGATTGTTGACTGGAAAGGAATTTTAGCTAAAAACAATATAATACCACTAGAATATATCCTTTGACTTACTCATAAATCTGGAATTGGTACGCCTTGCCCAACTTGACTGTGGTATTTGAGTACATCTGACAAGTTGCGTCCACATCTGGAGCTTGGTCGTTATAGGGGACACTCTTCACCCACATGCCATCTTCGCTCAAAGGCGGTTCTAAGGGACCGTTGAGATCGGTATATGGGCTATTTGCGATGGAATAGCCATTCACATCCTTGTTAACAACAAACTGGATGTTTATATTATAGCACCCCGCAGTTGCTCGAGTATCCGTGTTAGCGCAGACACCATCGAGATTGCTTGGAGGATAGTCCTGAATGCTCCATGATCCAGTCTCCAGGGGGTAAGGTTTATAACTAAAATAGGAAGAGGTTAATACCTTTAGGATTTAAAGGAATTGAAATAGAAAAGAAATTCTTGAATGTATAATATACCTTTTTGATTTCTTACTCAGCGAAATACCAGCTCCAACTCCCGCGCCAATTACAACAATGGCGGCAATAAAAATAGCAAATACGATCCAAAACACCTTTTTTCTCATTCCCATTATTGTGTTGGGTTCGGTACCCTGTGGTTGTTGCTGGTACTGCGGCTGGTACTGTGGCTGTTGCTGGTACTGTACCGGCTGTTGTACATAACAAGCCTGTGCTAGGGGAGGACCCAACGGTGGTTGAGGTACAACGTTTTGGTAAGTAGGTAGTTGTTGTTTTTGGTCACCTTTAATTGTTCCCCAGATACTGTTAGGTGACGATAATTTCGAAGTTTCCCACTATGTTCTCTTACCATATTGATGCTGTGCAGGAAAGGTATGCTGCTATAGGAGATTATCAGTTTTGTGTTCTATTTTTATCTCATATAAGATTCCCAGAGCAGCTCACATTAAGATGATCAGCAGGAACCGGCTCCGGCAGGTCGCTATAACTAGGTTCGTCGACGTTTGCCATATTCTGTATATAACTAAGGAGGTACTGTACTAGGTGAGAAAATCGATTATTAAAATTTAGAAGTGTAGGAGTTGAATGGATACAAACAAGGCTCAAATATGGGGATGAGGAGCATATTTAAGTACATGTAATTAAGGAGGTAATACGAGCTGTTAGTGATATGCTATTTGATTCTCCACTGCTTCAAAATACACTTCCACTATGCCAAGTCCTTGGCACCCATCATCAAACCAAACGTAACTCGAAGATTTCAGCCCCAGAAAAAGGCAAAAAGTAACCTGTTACACCAGCGGTTAACAGGACAAACCAAACAGCAAAGACTTGTACTGTGAATGCAAAAATAGCGTAAACCAAACTCCTGATATTGTTGGATCTATCTTCTAAATTACCAGCTATATTCATCAACTCATGATCACTAGTATCTATATAAATGCTACGTACTGCTCTATTTGTGCTACTCCTAGCTTGTCCACCCACAATACTTGTTCTAGCCCATAGCACAGCCAATCCTCCGTATTTCACCTTGAGAGCTACTCTACCTCTTTTGACTCGCAGATTAGCTTCACTTTGCATGTTTTTATATTATAGGCCATGAATTCTAGCCTCAAATACACTTATCTTAACTGCTTCGATGCCTTCTCTAATGCCAAGAAACCGACCTATCATATATTCATCTAAGGCCAGGTTGAGAGTCAGTAACCAGTTGCTGCGCCTTGAAACAGAAGCTAGAATGTAGAAGCCGATAAAACACCTGGCGTATATCGATCCCTCTTTGAAGAGGTTAGTACACCCCTATTGGTCTAGTAGCTATACTGAATTATATACAATTCTCGCTTTTGTGCTTTGATCCCTCTCTCCAAAATGTTGGATTTTCACTTTTCAGCTCTGTGCTCCACTTTGATCACTTCCTCAGAGGGTTAAGTTTCACAAGCCAGGCTACTTGGTAACCGTCTAAACGAAGTGAGATAGGCAATTAATACGGTAGTAGAGCTCTCCTACAAAACGCGAAAGAAAATATCGTAAACTACATGTAGTACCCCTTACATAACGGTGGCAGATTTTGGAATGTTTGACTTCAACTCAGATGCAAGCCACACTTCATTAATTGTGCTCTACGAAAAAAGGGGCTGGTTGTATGTATGTATTAGCGGGTATGGGATACGGGTTTAGGACTTTTCCAGAATGAAACACCTCTGAGAATATTTAAACTAGGCGGAATTGTTTATTTGTGCGCTCCTTGATGTCTATACAAGTAGTTATATATACGACTTAGAAATTCGGCCATGTGCAGCCTTCCCAAATAAGATCAGTCTGCTTAAACTCCTAGCCTTACTAAAGTGGGGCGAGCGGCCTGCGTCAAGCAATTGTACCATTGGGGAACTTATGCACTTAGGCATTAATTCCTGGTGCGCTGCTTTTAGAGATATAGGTTTATAGGGGCAGGCTGTGTTCGAAATAAAAAAGTAAGTCTCGAAGGCTATGATCATGGCTGAGACGGGGCTATGGTTTAGGTGCAATTCTCAAACCGAGCTGTAACCCTAACCAACAGGCAATGCATTTTCCACTGCAGGTGCGGCTTGCAAGACCCGCTGGCAACCGAGCGATGCTAACCGCGGGGATATTCGCAAAATGTGAACTTTATTATGATCTTATACGCACGACGGGAAATACGTCCTGATATAATTATTGCACGGATATAGGTTTAGCGTTATCTGTTTCTTTATACCGATCATATAGCGATTCCTAGGCGCGTGTAATCTCATGCTTAAATGTCCGATAGAGCAGTTTGATAAGGAGTAAGATAAGATAAGACTTGTTTTATGGCCTCGTAGCAACGATTAGCTGCATTCCCTAATCTCTGGCCCTTTAGAGAAATAGATTCCTGAGGCAAAACCACTTGTCTATGTGGAGAAAATATGGTAATTAGATACGATAGAACAAGTCGAAGCGTAGTCTTATGTCGTGTCCTCCTAACTGAAGCGAGTATTTAAGACATAATAAATCATTCCGCATAAGTGGTGTACGCTGGTCCGATAGTCTCGTGAGCAGCTATGATAGATAAGGAGCTGGGTGGTTGGGGTATATACGTACATGTATGTAGAGCTACTAAAGTCTCCCTTCAAAGCTTACACCACTCAGCGAACATCCTTAAAATTCTAGTACCATCAATTTATTCATTAATCCTAATTATTTCACAATGCCATTTAAGCTCAAACTTAATTCTATTACTCAAACTCGCTTCTTCAATTCCTCACAGCATCCCCGGCATCCACTTCGATATTATGTACCCCTTGATATAGCACATTCGCTACTCCCCGCCGATAGAGATCACTCTAGATCTATGAAAAGAGATAGTAAGGAAGCCGTTGGGATAGCTACAAATAGTAATAGTGAGTCTAACACCCTATATACACCTCAAGGTCTAGCCATTAATAGTGTGACAGACATTACCCCAGCATCGGCTACTCGAGTGACGGCCCTCAAAACAGGCCACGATTTCCAAGTCACTACTAGTAATATGGAACTCACCAATGCTTTAAGATCAACGAGTCGTTCCCCAAAAGCTCACATTTCCTTGGGAAAATCCGGACTTGAAAAGAGGGAACATTATTCTAAGGACACGAAGAATAGCATTTTGAGGAGTCTTGCAAGGGCTGGGCATCATGAGACCTTCGAAAGTACGCTCATAAAAAATAACCAATATAAAGAGAGGTTCTGACCGTCTTATATAGGTATACGGGGGAAGTACCTTATGGACGCCAAGGAAAAACTTAAGGCTGCTGGAATTTTGCATGTGGATCAACCGTACCATGAAGAAGGGAAAAGGGTCATTCGAGTGCTTTTGGAGAACGGCTCCATGCCTGAAAGCGCATACTTTAAAGCTGTTGGTAAGGATGTTGGAATGAGAATGTTGGGTAAAAATGTGTTCCAGCTTGAGCTTGACAGTATGGTGGTTTCATTTCAGTCTACAGTGACGAGGGATTATTGCAGGAGGGAATCGGTGTTGTGGGTTTAGTAGCATGCAGAGATTTCTATGGTTTTGTTGGTTATAGAAAGAGATTCTAGCTCTGTGGCATCACAATCGGCACTGGAGGGTATTATAATCATATATTCTCACTCGTGTTCCTGGCGCTTCATGTAGCACAGCCATATGCTCATTTGGGACTTTAGACTCCACATTCAGGCACAAATTTTGAGATGGCGTTAAAGCGCAGTAATGCATGATCGGCCCAGGGGAATCTATGTCTAGACCGACAGCTAGATTTGTGGGTTCAGATCGAGTCTGGGTCTAGCTGTGCAGCATATCGGGTTTCCCCTTGTTAGATGCAAGGCACGATGGGTTTGGTTCTGAAGGCGAAATCCATGGGACAAGATTTCTTTGTGGGCTCCTATCGATGAGTATGAATTGTGAGAATCTGGTGTCCTCTGGCAAAGAGCTCTGGCGCGCCATGAAGAACACGTGGCACGTGCACTTGGTGGGGTCCTGCCAAGAAAGGTTAATAGGGTTTAGTTGTCTGTTGAAAGCTTGGGTGGTGGCCACTGTAGCATGGGTGGCGGTTAACTCCTTTGCCACACCTCAGACAGATTCCGGCAACCAACATTTAGGTTCTAAAGCATTCCAGGAAAGCCGCGGCTAGGCAGTTGTGTGTGTGTGTGATGCTTGTTTATATGCACCGTACATACAGTACCGATACTCCACTCTAGACTGACTAGGTTATACATGCAGCTAAATCTCGTGGCTTCACGTTGGCCGTTCATTCTGCTGTCTTGTGCGTGTCCAGCGAGCGAACTCCTTCTTTTTCTTCCATCTGCAGCACTCTAGAAAAACCACACACACAGCTGCCGTTTGTTTGTTCTTCGCTTTCGTTGTTCCCCTCCCCCCTAATCTTCCCTCCACCTCCACCCCACCCCGCCCGGCCGTCTCGTCGTCGTCGTCTCCATGACCGGTAACAAGAAGAAGTCTAAGCTCTCTCCACGCTCAAAGTTCTCAGCCTCTCCTGGCCCGCCTTTGCCCGCGGTGTCGACTGTCCACGCCTCGGGGGAATCTTCATTGCCTATAGGCACAAGCGAGTCTAATCTACACGTCCACAACGATGCACCCGTAGCTGATGATTCCCCGATTCCTCTATCCTCTCCGGCCGCTGCTTCATCTCCTGTGCAACCTCAGCCATCCGGAACCAAGCAACACGGTCGTAATAAAAATTTATCCGCGAATGACGTTGAAGTACGTATGATACCTGCTATCTCACGGCTAGCTATTGTCGATCTTCGGGAAGCGGTTTGCTAAAGTCAACCAGAGACCAACTTCACGGTGGTTTTTACGGACGACCAGCACCTGGCCTCGGGGTGGGAGTAAGAAATCAGCACCCGTTACAAGCATTGCTCAAGAAAATATTTCCGGGGTGTCAACTAGTCCTACACCTTCAATAAGGCACGAACAGACGATAGTAAATACACCTGAGGTTATTCAGGAAGAGTCCCAGGATTCACCCGCCCCAACAGCTGTCCTACCAGTTATGACCAAGTCGGCTGCGCCTTCAATGCGGGAGGCTTCTAGAGCACCATCTCCACAACCAGAACTCGCTGAGACGGAATCTATAGGAGCACCAGAGGATGCCAAAGATGTAGAGGATGGGAATAATAAAGATAGTGGGAGTAACGCAAATCTAGATGGCTCAGCAGCAGCAGCAGCACCGGCTGCTGGCTCATATTGGTTTGGTTGGTGGTATGGGCCACCACCTGCAACTGAAGTCTCATCAGCCCCGAAATTGGAAGCACCAGAGGTGCAAGCAGAAGAAACTCCAGTTGTAGAAGTTGTAGTTACAAGAGAGCCCACCCCACCACCACCACCACCACCACCACCCCCACCCCTGCCCCAGGAACCAGAACCGGAACCAATTCCTACAGAAATGTCTGAGGTGTCGGCTCTGGATGGTGCAGCGGACATTAAAGTTAATCAAAGGCCGAGGTCATGGTTTGGGTTTTGGGGGGGCGGGCCAGAATCAGTAGTCCCAAGTGTTGAAGAGTTGGGAGAATCTCTAAATCCAACAACAGATCTGTTACCACATGAACCGAGTCTACCTGTCTCTCTAGTCATCACACAATCAGAAACAACTTCTGTAGCAGAAGCTATCGCAAAGCAGTCTGATACACAGCTTTTGGGAGCCCAGACGGAACCTCCTTCTCCAATGCCCAGTACTACCGAAACAGTCAGCTCGGGAACTAGTGTTGCTCCTACGAAATCATCTGGCTGGGCATTCTGGTCTAAGGATCGGTCTAAACCTACTGATCTTCAGAATGATAGCAGTGCTAGCAGTACAACAACTGTGGGTCAATTAGCTGTAGCCAATACACCCTCAGCATCAAATCCTCAGAAAGCAAAAGTAAAGGATATACCAGCTACGGTCTCTCTTTCATCTCCAGCACCGGTCAACGAGCCAAAATTTTCTCGGTCGGTCAGTAATCTCAGAGAAGAATCTCGGCCAATCACTCCAAAGAAAGCAGATGTCAACACGTCTACCGCCGCCGCCGTACCGGTTACTCCACAACCAGCAGTTTCAGCATCTAGTAATACTTCAAAGCAGACACTTAAAAAGGCCATACCGACCAATCATGTTCTACCTGAATTCGAGTCATGCTACCATACGATGCGTCAACCTTCAATGTTCTGTCAGATAACTAGGGTTTTTAAGGCACAGATCCCTCACCCTAAAAAGCATCTATACCTCACACCAACGCCACCCCGTATTAAAAAGGCTGTAGCAATCGGTGTGCATGGATTTTTTCCGATGAGGTTGGTTCGGACAGTGCTGGGTGAACCAACAGGAACCTCTATACGATTTGCGAACTCCGCGGCGGCAGCTATTAAACGATGGGCTGAAAAGAATAATGTTGAAGTTGAGATTGAAAAGATTGCCCTTGAAGGGGAAGGGAAGGTTGGTGATAGAGTGGAGATGCTATGGAAGTTACTATCAAACTGGATGGACCATGTAAGGAACGCAGATTTTGTTCTTATGGCAGCACATTCGCAAGGTGTTGTAGTAGGGGTCCAACTGCTGGCTAGATTGATCGAAGAAGGATGCGTGAAGGAAAAGGCAAGGGTTGGGTTCACAGCAATGGCGGGGATTAATCTAGGGCCTTTTTATCATCTTCCAACCACGATATTGACAGGCTCAGCAAAGGAGCTTTTTGAGTTCCAGAAGCCGGAGAGTACGCCTTCGCAGAAGTACATGCAGGCTCTAGAGGTCATTCTTAAACACAATGTTCGTGTTCTGTACGTTGGTAGTATCGACGACCAGTTGGTGCCTTTAGAGTCCTCATCGTTTTCGAATGTTACTCATCCTTACATTTTCCGGGCAGTGTTTGTGGATGGGCGGGTACATGCTCCTGACTTTTTGAGTCATTTGGTTGGCTTTGCGATGAAGTTGAGGAACCAGGGAATATCAGATCATGGTTTGATTAGAGAATTAAGTAACCCATTGGCGGGGAGTTTATATGGCGGCGAAGGTCATTCGAGAATCTACGATGATGTTCAGGTTTATGAGTAAGTCATTCCTTACCTCTAACAACCTCGTTATGTATATTTGGTACTTACAAGGGTTGTAGTCTCGGCGTACGGCATGCTTTGGAAACTACAGACTGTGAAGGTGTCGCGATGAAGGTGGAACCTTTCGAGCTACCAACGAACACCAACAACCCGTTTCTCTTACCGTGGAGCATGAGAGGAATGCTAGAGGAGTCACATGTCAAGGATCGACTGCGGGGTGAGTGTATGCAGCTCTTGGAACAATTCGAGAACTGGAAGCCGAGTTCAAAGGTGCTAAAGGATGTTAAATTCCGGTTGGAGGGAATTCGGAGTAAGCTATGAAACTACTTCTCGTGGCTGTATATCATTGGTATCGATGAGATGGATTATGATAGCAGGAGTCGATTTGTCTTTTACAGGTTGCGATGGGGGGTTTTTTTTCGGCGCTTGGACATGATATGGTTTGCCCTCCCCCTAAAAATTGATGGGGTCATTCTGGAGGGCTTTTGCTCCATGATTTATTCTCTTTTTTTATATTATACTTGTTTGAAGTTTCAGGAATGATAAAAAATAGCGTGGCGTATTGATTTTACCCGTTTTCTTTACAGTATTAACTTACAGTTTGAGAATTTCCCTAGCTCCAGTTATCAACTTTTTCTTATTTCATTTCCCATTCTTTCTACTTATTCCTGATACACATGTTTTATTATACTATACTGGATCATTGGTGGGGTTACCGTTATATTTGGCCCGCAAGGGAGATGGAGTGGTGTTTCATCTAGAGAAACTGAGGCATATATTTATATTGTTCTTTATAGAATGAGACAACCTTCTAGAGAAAATTTAGGAATAAGATGGCCTAGTTAACGTTCATAACCCTAGAATTAGGTTGACCTGTTTAGAGGGAGTTTTATAAATGATGGAGCAATTAATTGAGAATTGAGTTATAGCGTAGAAATTCTAGAAGTACATGTAGTTTTGTTGTCTAGCAGGTGTAAACCTTTAAAATTATCTTCGTCTGGAACATCACTACTTCAACGTTATAGAGATTCTCAAAGGTTTCCCCTAATATAAGAATAGAAAAGACTTTATTTGGATATGACATGTAAGCATGATCACTATGATTGTCAGGGTTAGTGATAGTCACACAAGTCGCCACAAGGGCTATCAACCGCCACATCCCCCTTCATGCTCATCGCGTTCCCGTAACTCTAGATGAGCAACTGCTACTAGTAGCAACATCTTGTTCAACCCGGCCTTACTCCTTAACTACCGCGAGCTATTCTACCTTACGACCATCCAAAAAAAACAAGACCTCAACTCCTGAATAAGTGGCGCACCATGTTTGAAGTCGCAGTGCTGAAGCCCTATGATGAGGCTGAAGACCAGGAGACTTGGCCGCTCTTAGAGCTTACGAATGCTACTGTGTATAAGTATAGGCTTCGCGAGGGGGAGACAGTAGTCGATCTACTAGACGTACAGGACACGGGGCCCTATCGAATTAAGGGGAAGTTGTCGAAGATACCGGCGGGTTTCGAAGATATTAGTATGTCGCTTTTTTTCTCTCGAGGTGGAGGTACATCTCGCTAAATACATAATTATGTTTATAGTCATCCCAGGAAGGGAGAATAGGGTTTATGAAGAAGAAATGACTTTGACAAAGGTTACGACATATTCGATTGAGCAGTTCGAGGACGGGTCGATGAAGATTTGGGCATTGGGGAGATGTGGATGGTACTCGATTAAACCGTCGACCGAATACAAACCATACTTCAAGACCATGTTGGAAAAGGGGAAACTATGGTGTTTTTTACAAGATCGCTATTGCGAGAGGTTTCAGGGTCCAGGGAAAGCTATTGATGGGAATGTCCAAAACCTATATCTCGATTATGGGAAACATGAAGACACTTGCCAAACAACGAAGTGTGCTGCGAGACTATTCGACAAACACCACCGGTATTTGTTATTTGAGATGTGTGGGGTAAGGGCGGATGTGGAGATGTGGGCTAGGACACCCTTGTTTCGGGCTTGGAAGAAGGACTATAAGGCCGAAATAGAAGGGATCAAGAGGTCAATGACTGGTACCAAAGCTCCTGAAGATAAAGAAAGCTCCCCGCCACCAGTGGTGAAGAAAGAGGAATCCCTAACACCACCCCCCTTTGGTGTCCTCGCGAAAAAACCAAGGATCCATAACCGTTCCCTCATCTACCAGGCATGGCAAGTGATCTATCAATATATCATAGACAAAAACTTGCAGCCGGCCGAAATCACCAAAGACCGAATAATCGGAATAGCGCGTAAAAAATTTGTTTTGAATACCCTTGCCGACGCTACGAGAGCTATAGAAGCAAGGGCGGTAGAAATCCTAACGCTTATGGAAAATCCCTCTCCGGCTCTGACATACCCCCTGGGTTGGATGAATACCCCTGCATACAAGCAGTTTGGTAACATTAAAGAGCAGAAAAGCGATGTTGCGGAGCGTCTGAAAAGGCTTATCATCCGGGTTGACGACGACTCTGATATAGAAGGATCTAACGGTGTGGGGATCCGCGCCCCTGTCATTGTTAGAACACCAGCCCAACCCCCCTTTGGATCTCACAAGAGGACTCCCGTGGTGCCTACTAGAGATGACGATGACTCCGATAGCTCTGAAGACGAAAACCTCCGTGGCCGTAAACGTCGTAGTACAAAAGGAAAATCCATTCTCCGTCCTGTCCGGACCCCCGCACCCCCTCCTGAGGATCTGAGTCCACCTGAAAGTGTGTGTAGAGATGGAGAGTCTGAATTTGATGATACCCCGAAAACTTTCCAATTTACACGGAAACGTGGCTTTGGCGACCTTGACAGCACCCTAGCCAATAAGCGTTTGCGTACTCGCGGCATGGATATCCAGCTGTCAGCTGTGACCCCGTCTGGCCTCTCTGCCTTCTCAGCGACAACCATGACGACAACCACTACTACTACAATTATCTCAACTAGGCCCCCGGCGACTACTAAACGTCCCCAAACTACTGGCCCAAATCAACCTGGCGGTCATTGGGAGTGTGAGATTGCAAGATGTAAGCACCTTATACTGGATGCAAATGATCCAGATAAGTTGCAACTCATTGAACAACATTATGAAGAACATGGGAGGGTGATGAAACAGGCTATGGAGGCTATTGGGGGCGAGATTTTGCCGAGTAGACCTAGGCATCATGTAGAGTAAGTAACCTCTCCTTCTATGCGATATCGCACTTTATTATTGCTACAAGTATTGTGGTTGTGCTAACAACTATCTAGTAATCTCCTAGCCAAGATTGAGGCAATGGCACAGAGCTGGGCCATGTCGAAGCCAGCTCCTCTCACATCTTTGGAGCTGGGACTGCCACAGCAAAATAGCTCAGGTGGGTCATTAGGCTTGTAACATTCTAGGTTTCTGCACTTAAGGAGCTCTTCATAATCTCTGTATGATGGATTGATGTGGGATTTCTCTTATTTTGTCTATATTCTCTTGTACATTTTGTTTTCTTGCTCGGTGTTTAGGTATAGGGTCTCTTTTCAAATTTTCTAACTCAAGTCATTTTTCTTCTCCTTTGATAGAGTGATATACTGCACACTAGGCAGGTTTTTGGTTCGACAAAGTATGTGTAAAGGGGTTTTAGAACTATCTTCTGTTGTCTTTTTTTCCCCCTCTGGTGTATATTACTAAAGGTCTATTGTAATGGTCTATTGTAATGGTTGGGGTTTCTTTCTTTTCCTCCTGTTTTATCTATTGGCCTGTATTTTTGGGCCTGGATCTGACGCTGTCACTGTTTTGGGTGGGGCCTACTAGTGGTACGCTGTCGCGGGCCCTGCGGAGCGAAATCGGATGGTGGACTAGTTACTGATGCTACGCGGAGAATTTTAGTAACGGTGGTTGCGAAGTACATTGCGAAAGCACCCACCCCTCATGCATGTTGAAGACTTTTTGGATTGTGGTTACAAAGTAATTTTATTGACTAATAGATATTCCTGTGGCTGCATAAAAGGGAGTAAAAGTAAATGCACTTGTGGGTTAGGGTTGTTGGTGCATGTGTAATGAACTAGAAAAAGGAATAAGTTGGTATCGACGGAGTGTGGGTAGATGAGGCGAGTGACAGGTTATGATGATAGACTCGGGGGTGGATGTCTCCAATATTACCCTAGTCATGTGATAAAGAAAGGTTTGCTTTAGGTTGATAGCAATGCAAGTTATATATATTACGAAACAAGAAAGCAAAAAGACAAATAATCTTGCACATTCATTCTCTTGAACAACCCCGAATAACTGATGTATACTGCGATCTGCCTATTGCCGTCTGACTGGCCCTACCATAAGCACCTGACTTTATCCTGCCAGTAAGCCTGACCTTGACCTTTACAAGTTCCTCCCCGTGGACTTTCCGCCGGTGCTGCAGCCAATTGTCCCGACGAGTAAAACCGTCGATCCCAACGCGTGGGCAACCCACGACTGGGCAACAGAATAGCATCGCGCGGTTATGGCACGAGCTAAAGTGTCTATTAAAAAGGCCCCGTGTACGGAACGTGGACCGGCAGCTGTTTCCACCAAGGCAACTGATAGTGAGGGTATTAGGCCCACTACGGAGACAACTGTGGTCACCCCTATATTATATTATTAACTCTAGTGCTATGGGAGTAGATTTAAGAGTGACGGAGATACGTACAAAAAGTCCCCGACACAGTTTTTCCCGCATTTTATACCAATAGAAAACCCCTCTATACCCCCGTTATCCGTAGGGTCGCTATCAGCCGGTGAAGCCTCCCCTAGGTCAGTATATGGAGGCGACATGTCATAGGCATCAAAAACGTTAGGCTGGCGGTCTGGATAGCTCTGGTAGCCGAGTTGTGCAGTACAGATCTCGGGATAAATTTTGCTCTGCTCATGACCCGTAAATACTTCGGTGGGTGGACTATATCCTTAGTTAATAAACGTACTACTTATCCTCACACCAACCTACACCAAATTTGGGGTAACATACGGAGATTGCTCCTCATAGTTGCCATAAAGACTGGCGTGATCCTGGTATAATTCAACCTTCCAGTCGATATGGTTATAGTCACACTTCCGGCAGCTTTGACCGGTGATCGTGACGGCTTCTACGCCTGTAGCGGTGGTAGCATGGGTGTGTTGGAACTCATTGTCTTGAAAGGAGTGGATATGCTGGCAATCCCCTGAGTAATATTGGCTGTCAAGATTGGTGCTAGGCTCACGCTCATCCGTGATCATGTTTTGTGCCTGGGCGTGAATGGCACACAAGAGGCAAGCTTCGCACTTGCTCAGGATGTTGAGTAACTCATGCTCTGGAAAGCTCCCATTGCTGAAGGGGGAGTAAAACTGAAGACAATTTTGGCAAGGTAGAGTAGTCGGTAGGTTAGCCATATTCCAGATATGTAGCTTTGGCCGACAGAAACGGACTTTGTTCCACTTTACCGGCATCCTAATTAAGTTGTGTCCTTTTTCCCTGGGGCCTGCTTAGTTTAAAGATTCTGTATCCTCCCGAGGGATCGGTGATTTGGTAGAGTTCTAGATATTGCTGTTGGTGCTTTTCTTACCTTCATCCGTGGTGCTGTCACGATCAATCTGTGCTGTTAGGTCAGGATCTGGGTAGCATACGAAAGCTGCGCTTCATACTTGCAGAAAACACCGATGAGTTGTTCCTTCTCTAAATGGTCCTTCTCGTCGAGGAGGAGGAGGAGGAGGAGAGGTTTCTGAGTACAAACCTAAGGGCGACTACGTACTCTACGACGTTTCCAAGGTGGACCTGCATGCCATACAAACCCCCCATGCAAAACCCACAGTGCACGGGCCCAGTCCGTTCCGAAAACGTCGCCCAGGTGCGAGTAAACAGAACCGCGTTCGGAGATTCTAGAAGCACCAGAGTTTGGTGCTGTTCATGTGATAAGACCTTCTGCAGAATATTTGCGGAGATGGGAGAGGATTCGGCCATTCTGATAGGTTACCGCTGTGGGGCATCTTTGGATAGGACTGCGCACGCTTATTCAGAGTGGGCGTCATTTTGGCAGAGCAGAAAACATTGTCCATAGGTTGTCAATGGGAGCCAAAGGTGCGAAACGTCAGCCGGCCAGATGATGATAATTAACACACTCTCCAAGTTTTTTGGTATTGAGTGAATCGTACTTACACCCAATCAACAGAGTTTTGATAGCTATATAACGAGGGAGATGAACCCCGCTCTCTAGGGGGGAGGTGGGGAAACAAAGGATATATTCTCGGGGCTTGACGATCTTTCATGCAGGGGGGTTGGGCTTCATTGAGGCTCGAAGCTGTCGAACCTGATGCATATGTTACACAGGAGTCCGTACCACACCCCTGACGTGTCATAAACCAATCCCTTGGATACATATCCTACCTATAAAGCTATAGGTGATGAGGTCGATGCCATCGACCGCTGTCAAGTAAAAAAATGTGCATATTCGATGGTTCGGTGATCCCACAAGGTCTTTTTCCTCTTGTTTATTTCATTATGCGTATATGCAGGGTCTAAGTTGTTTCTTACATAAAACACAAAGATTAAGTACATGTAGTGTTAGACTGTCTTCTTCTTCCGAGGAGTTAACACGCAAGTAGTTGTTGACCGACGGTGACTGCTACATGTAGCAAGTGAGGGAGGGAGGGAGGGAGGGATATCGATCTCACCGATCATTGACACTAAACTTTGGGAATTACTTGGGCCCTGAATTGAAAGTTATCTAGAGGTTCAAACTTCTACATTGTCACAGTACTACTTTTCCATTCGCCCTCTCATATCTATCACCAATGTAGGACTCAATTTCTTCCATCTTAGAAACAATTACTTTAACTATATGGTGATACTGTTAGTAATAGGTAAGCTTAAGCCGGTGGTTTAGGGGTTAGGAATTATATAGTTCCCACGAAAGCCTCACATATCGTTAATTACATGTAATTCTTAGCTATAAATAGCCATATTCCTTCACCAAGCCGAAGCATTGCCAATGCTAGGAGCCATGTTTCCAATCCGTGAGTGCAATATATGGATAACCGGTATCAGAGGAATTGAGCGAAAATCACTTTCTTGATACTCCGAGAAGCTTAAGGATGATGACCCATGCACTAAAGGTCTGTGATTGGTTTAGGAGATACAAATGAGGGCTTTCGTCTGTGATCCATGCACCCCCCGGATCCACCACCTCTTTCCCTGAAGTTTCTACAATTAATTATTTGAAATCAACCTTATTTTCCCACGATTTCTTGTCTATAACCTATAAAAAAAAGGATCTATGGAATGGCTTTCACTAACTAAAGAAAAATCCCTAGCTTGTAAAAACGTGTTCCAATGACAGGAATTTAGAACTAGGGGCCACAGCACAGCTAGCTGCTCAGATCATGGTGAGAAATATAATTCTATGAATTGTGTAAAAAAAAACTAAGAAGCTAGTGGATAATCGACCCAAGTGGAAACTCGGGCGGGTGTAACCACGGCAGGCTCGATACATTGCCAGGATTTTTCGGGAATGATGATACATAGTTGTCTACCACGAGGGAGGGGAGGGGGAGGGGGAGGGGGAGGGGGGAGATGAATCGAGTTCACCGGTACACGGTTTTAGTGGCAAAGAGCAAAATTGAGGTAAATGGTCATGGTATTCCTTATTCTAGATCCACTCCTTAATATCGCCACTTCACCACTTGTTATTTAGACGCCCTTTGTTTTTAGGGTCTGTTCTCAAAAATTACTATGGCGCCTATAGTAATTATCCCTCCAAGTTTGACCATGACTTGGTGAGTATTTCCAACCGGCTGAAGAAAAAAGCCCGTTGATCGTCAGTCCGATCAGCCCAGGGATTAAGCAGTGAGCCTTGTTCAATTAGATCAGCCTTCATGCAGTCTATATGGCCCACTTTAAATGATTCCTTATTTCTGTGTACCCATGATGCCACTTACTAGGTTTTTTTTTTTTTTTTTTCCACTCTGATATGGGTGCACGAAAATACTTTGGATTTTTTTATCCTTTCGTCAGAATACACATTGTGTCTGATTAGCTCGGGTGTTTGAGCCTCACTAAGCTTCGAGCCTGGTGCATATGTACCTCCTAATTTGGTCTATTGACGTGTAATAAGCTTAGCTCTCGCCTTGGTCGACAGCATATTGATGTGTTGTATGATGGGTACCAGGGGGAACCAAAACAAGAACCCGGATTCAATTAAAAAAATCTAGCTAGGGAGACTATTTAGATAATGCCGAAATGGTGGTGGTGATAGCTCGTGAGTGCTAAACGAGTCGATATCATTGGTCCTGGAGATTTTCTTTAGTGTCACTTTTATCACTTTCCCACTGAATACCACCCCGTATGCCTGTATAGAAAGCCTTTATATCGCGTGCGCCCCCCTTTATGAAGTTTGATTGAGCCCGGAATCTTACGCCGAGTCGCTACAATATCATCGTGGCATATTCAGCTTTTAATAATAGTGGCCATCACGGCGGCCGCATATCTATATAGAACACACGCATCTCCCTAGCTGCTGTATAGATACAGACAATCGGGAAGGGAAGGGAAAAGAAGGGAGGGAGGGAGGAAAGAGGACAAACAAGTACACCGAAGTCTGGGGCAGGACGCCCGAGTACTGTCGGGACGTTTTGGAACGTGCTTTTGCTCACGCGGCAGATACTTAAGCAGGCAATGCACCAAGTAGGATACCCGGAAATAAAAAATGCAAGTTGTACTTCCCTCATTGGAAAGTTTCTAAACCAATAGAGAATCCCACACACACCCTCACAATCTGGGACTTGCATTTTTTTTTCTTCTTCCAGTTACTTTCCTGCCTACTACAACTACCGGCAACAAAGATCGGGAAAAATAAGAGTTGATCAACAGAGAGAGAGAGAGCTCTGTGGCCAGTATCGACTTTTAGGATCCCCACTAAGGTATATGACGGGGCCAATAAGAACCTCGGATGATCTGGGGTGTCACGTTTCTCGATCAAGGCTGTAATCTCAACGTTGTGAAAATCGACTAGGTCCGCATATAAGTGCATGTGACCCTGCGTACACATTAAAAACATCCCCTAGCCCTGGGGTAGTTTGAAAGGCCCAGATAGATCCCCTTTGGCCTTCAAGGTGCTGTGGCCCAAGTAGCCAATTAGTAACTACTATAAGATATGTAGCTCACAAGTATGCGGACCTAGTTATGGGTGATTACGTGAGCATGTGGACAGGGGTCTTTTATTGGATAAGGAGACCAATTAATTACCCGGATTAGGTTTGTAGGTAGAAACCCCAGATAGCCGTTCTTGGAAATATTTGGGTCTCAACTATCACCAATCGCAAATAATACTTGACATCTAAGCACTGAATGGCTGTAGAAGCGGTTGTTATTAAAGTCTCTTTTGCAAGACGCAGGCGCCTGCCGCGCGTCTAAGTGCTATGTTAGGAAAGCCGAGGTAAACGAGCGTGCATAAAAAAGGACTAGCTAGGTGAGTGAAGAAATAATGAAGTCACACTTCTCTAAATATAATAAGGAGTAGTGGAAGTTTGCGATTCTATAGATCTGAAAATTGAAAAAGTAGACTTTGAAAATAGTTAAGAGGTGCTATTGCGAGGACAGTCCTGACGTTGTAAGACGAGTGATATTTCATGATTATATGCAATGTAGATGGGTGTAGGTTCTCACTTTGATATTTTGATGATACAGATTGATAGAGCTCCAGTATTAAGTGAAAAGGGATCGAACCTTTGTCTTGTGTATTGATGCTAAAAGCTATCAGGTTATAAGAGAGAGATAAATGACTAAAGTCATGAATACACGTAAAGAGGGTACATGTACTTATGTAGTCGATGTACGCAGTGGGGATAACAGCTAATAGCCAGGAAAAAATGAGAGAAGTGATATAAAAATATAGAAGCAAAAACAACAACAACAACAACAACAACAACAATCCAGGGGAGCCGGGGGTAATAGGCGTTCAAGCACTTTAATGAAACCAAATAAAATGGAAAAAAGGAGGAATTCTCCATAATATAATCCTTCACCTTCGATCACTCTTCAAGATAATTCTGAACGACCGAGGTATACTGGGATCCATTCACCACTGCCTGACCAGCTCCATTACCCTTAGTATTCCTAATTTTGACCCTGCCCGCAAATCTAACCTTGACTTTTGCAATATCCTCTCCATGGACACCCCTACGGTGCTGAAGCAGATTATCTCTGCGCGTAAAGCCGTTCTTGCCAACACGTGAGCAACCTTCGGACGGACAGTCAAGCAACTTCATCCCGGAAGACAGCTTTCCGCGGTGGTGGAGCGAGTTGCAATGCCGATTAAAAAGGCCCCGAGTACGGAAGATAGATTGACAGCCATTATCGCCTAGACAGTAGACGGTAAGGGTGTTTCCAGGCCTTTTGCGGATGCATTGATGATCACCGCTATATACTACAGTCAGCTCTGGTATAGTTACAGTATGATAAAAACATAGTGAGGGTACATACACGAATCTTCCGATACAATCTTCCCCGCACCGGTAAGTAGGATCAATAGAAGTGCCGTCCGCACTTCCGTTACCGTTAGCAACGTAATCAACACGCTGAGTCATTTATCTGAATTAACAGTGTAAAAAATTTCTGTCTGTCAAAAGATACTGAAAAAAAAAAGGTTTGATCGTACTCTGAAATCTATCTTGTTGCGAAGGTGGGTAGTAGTTCTTGTTTTCTTCTTCTTCAATCAGATTCGGTATAGTATACGAAGATTGAAATTTCCGTACGTAGTATTTGTCAAAATGTGGCCCCCGGTGGGTTGACCGTACACTGGGTACTTTTAGTGGATAAAATTAGCAGTCTTTACTCCTCCTTCTTGTTTACCTCTCCCCCCTCCCACCGCGACATAATCGGTTTACGCAGTATGAATCTAAAGGGGGCATGGGATCTGCGATTGGCGGCTGTCAAGGAAATTGACGTGTTATTCATGTTTTGGGTAGCCTTAATCAGTGAAAGTAGCGCTCAAATTATGATCGACTGTTGCTGTCAGGTACGTCTGGATAATATACAAAAGACTCTGTGTTTCGCAATTCCGAAAGAAAGAAAAAATTGATGGGGCTGGTTGTACATTGTTTTTGCGGGAGAGAGCTAGATTTTGCTGACTCGAGAATCAAGGGCCAAGAATTAAAAGGGGTAATCAGAACAATCAGAAAAAGAATTACATTCACCCTCAAAAAATCCTGAGAGAGTTTCGGGGGCCCAGTATATTAGATTTATCCACGAGATAGGACCACCCATGAATATTCAGTTGTGGGGGGCGGGGAATAAGTATGTGCTATCATCCTGCGTAGGACGATTATAATAAATCATTTTTTTGTGTTGATTTATATTATAATACCAATAGCAGGCCACCTAGTAGGTGAGCTTAACAAAATAGTTTAAGACGTTGGAGGAGAGACGGTGATAGTTCTAGGGGTGCACTTTTTTAGGAGGAGGAGGGGGGAATGGAAGGAATTAAAGTGTAAGGAATATCCGACCTATCAGGACTGCCAATCTTAAAAGGTCTACCGAAAGGGCAAAAAATAAGTATGCAGAATCCCGTTCAATGTAAGCGGCCAGTTGAGAATCGCTCTGCAGAAAGCCCCCAGATTCGCTCAATGGGCTGTGGCTTGCATAGCACAATCAAGGAAGCTTTAAGCGATCGGTAGGTCAACGAGAGGCTGACAGTGCGAGAGAAAGCAAAAGTCCTGTCCAAAGGGAGGAGGTCTCAATTGTCGCTATAACTCTCTATTCGCTCGATTGAATCGCGCTGCGATGTTCAACCCTCAGTGAGGCTCGAAGGCTTCAAACCTGATGCGTATGTAACAAAAGGAATCCGCCCAATTTGGTTTATTGACGTGTCATGAAACGAAAAGTCCTAACAACTCTTTGATTTAAATGCGATAGACGACAATCTGGGCGAATAGTACTCAGGTCGGCTATTATAGGAGTGTGCAGTGTGGGATATCGAGTGATGGGGCATGATCTAGTGACGTTATGTGGTTGGTTTTGTTAGTGAAATAAGAATTGCATGTCTTGTAGACCCCCATGTAGAGGTAGAATATGCGCTGGAATCACACACTGATTTAATAAGGCGTTTAATCCAGGCGCCCAGTAATCATTAAAACTGCGGTTGATTTCCGAAGGTGGAAAGGTCGATTCACATAACTGCATTTTGAATTTGGACAAAAGTAGTAGGACCTCAGTTAAGACAAACTTGCATCCCCAGTGAAATTTAATATCTAAACCCCAGTACATACATATACAGTGTGGTAGGATCTATTATACCCCGCTAAAGAAAGAGAAGGAAAAAGAATAATATACAAAATAAAACCCCCAGACATCAGCACTTAAATCTTCGACTTTGCCTCCTGTTCCTGAGCGTAAGTGGGATAATCGGTATATCCCACAGCTTCTTTGGTATAGAATGTATTTCTATCATACGACGCTAACTTCCACCCATTTCTCAACCTCTCTACAAGATCTGGGTTAGATATAAACGGCCGTCCATAAACCACTCCATCAACAGCATCCCCATCGATCGCCTCCCATACGTTCTTATCATTATACCCGCCACAGGCTATAAGCGTAGTATTCTTCAGCACCTTTCTCAATGGCTTCAAGCTGATGTATTCGTCAATCTCACTCTCCGGGACCCCACTCTGGCGTGCAGCTTCGATAAGGCGCTTTCGCTGTGCGTCTTGTGCGACACCTATGGTTGAAAGTGGCTCAAGAAGGTGGACGTACGCGAGACCTTTGTTATCAAGGAGCTTTAATACGGTAGACCATTGCCCAATGATATCAGACGGCTCTGTGCCCTGGAATGACGAGAATGGCGAAAAACGAATACCAGTACGGCCAGCGCCAATAGCATCGATGACGGCGTTAGTAACCTCGACTACGAAGCGAGCGCGGTTTTCGGGAGAGCCCCCATAGGCGTCAGTACGGAGGTTGATATTGTCGGAGAGGAACTGATGCAAGAGATAGCCATTTGCGGCGTGGATTTCAACACCGTCGAAGCCGGCGGCGATGGCTGTTTTGGAGGCGTGGACGTAGTCTGCAATTGTCTCTTCCATATCTTGCTTGGTCATTTCCTTAGGTACAACAGTTTGAGCAACCGTACCATCGTTGGTGAAGTAGATTGTACCACCCTTGAGGAGGGTTGCGGAAGGGCCGAGAGGCAAGCGTCCTCCGAGAAGGTCGGGATGGGTTGTACGACCGACGTGCCAGAGTTGGCAGAATATATAGCCACCTTTTGCGTGGACTGCATCGGTGATCCTTTTCCAGGCACGTTGTTGCTCGAGGGTAAAGATACCAGGGGCGTCTTTGTAGTTTCCAGCCTAGGAATGATGTCAGTTTTTGCTTTGGTCAATGAAGAGCAATTTTGAGACATACCATTACGGAGGTATGAGCTCCTTCGCTGATGAGAAGACCACCATCACTGGCTCTCTGGGAATAGTATTCGACACCCATATCACCGGGGATGTGTTCAAAGGAGCGGACTCGGGTCAATGGTGCCATAATGATACGGTGCTTCAAGGTGATGTCACCAATCTTCAGAGGCTGAAACAGCTTAGAGGAGCTTCTCTCGGTAACTGTCATTTTTGCTGATATTCTGCTGTTGTTTTTTTCGAGAAAATAGTTCTAGTTGAGTACTGGGTATTCAAGACTCAAGTTGTGTATGAATGAATGAATGATGCTGAAGATAAAAAAACCACGGAGGGGGCCTCAGCAGATTTATATCTCGAATTCTTATCGGAACCCCTTAGTCCTAATTGGGACAGACCCCGGACTTCATTGGAAATCCAAACGGCCCGGAGGAATAGATTCCACCATACTGCATGTATTTAGGAGAGTTCGGAGCAATTAATTCTCTGCTAGTACTACATACATGTACCTAGTGGGGAAAAGTACCCGCTCGCTCGCTCATGCACTTCAGATTAACAGATAGGGGACCTTGCATGATTGCAACATCCATGTCAATGATTGCATCTCTGAGATCATCCATGCCCGATTAGGTTAGCAGTACCGGTGTACCTCGGCACCGCGACGGAAAACCACAGATAGGCGAGACATGATGTGTAATCACTCGTGGTGGCGACTAAGACCGATACTTGCGAGCTACCACCCACGGAGCGGAAGAATCTAGAATGATTTCTAACACCCAGTGGGGAATGAGGCTAAAATGTTAAACAGGACTCAGTCTACAAGGGTTATCAGTTACTACTAAAGTCATAAATTACTAATCTCGTGAATTGAAACTACATGTAGACGAGTGAGAGTCTATGAATCACTTCATTTTTGCAGCGATATGTACGAGTATGATCATCAACCCCGAAAATATAATTGTGGGGCCAACAAGAGCTAGCCGAGTCATCTGGAGATATAGGTGAGTGAACCAGATTGCAAATTACATGTACTTTATGAAGCACAAGATTTTATACTTTATAATTAATGTAAAATCTGAAAGTATTTTGTAGCATCTAAAATTTAGAAATCATAACGGAGCCCAGAATTAAGGTTATATCAGATAGTATGCTTATTCGACTATTCAACGCCCCTCTACTTTCTCTCCAGGGTTGTGAATCTTAGTATGGTCCATATTGACTACATGTATTACTAACTTGAGGTAGAAGATCATTCAGATCGGCTGCTAAGTGCACTACAGCCTCTGGTAGAATTATTCTGGAAACAGGGATCATCGAGTAGGGACTTCTGGCCAATGCTATTGCCAAAGCTCCATTAAAACCTGAGAGGACCAAATATCTTGCACGCCACATTTCCAGAATAATCTACCAAAAGCTGTATGACCTGTTCCTATTATTCATTCTTGCCCAATTCCTGGCCACTAAGTGACTCATGGCGGCTAGCTCGTTAAAGATTTTAATATGAGATCGCTGCTCCAATACTAATTAACCATTTTCCGAGCATCCCACTAGCACGAAGCTCAAACCTGATATTTATTGTGCGCTGTATGAGGTGGGGTACAGTATAGAAAGTCTCTTTCTCGCTGGCTCAAGCCAGCCTCTTATCTATTGGGTTTCTCGGTCTCTGGGTGGTCTGGTGCACTAATTAAGGCAGGTAATGGGTACAGGATAATGCAAGTCTCAGGCAAGAAAAAATGCCACTAGGTGAGACGAGACATGAATCCAGTGAGCAAAGTATAATTTCGATTGGTGAGAATATAACTTGGATTGTCTGGTATTTATCACCTGTAATCCCCTCCCTCGATCCCCTCCCGGGTAAAACTTTAGCAATAGCGTATATGCAGAACAAATTTGCATTACTTCTGCATACACTCACTGCAAATATTCGTAATCCCATAACCTTTTGAGAATGAACTGCATGTGCATAGTAATGGGAATCTTCTATAGAACTTTGATCGATGGGCAGACGTGTATATAGACCTGCATGCATGCACTCCTTTCTCAAAACGTCAGGAGATTACGAGTACACATTTTATATTAACTTCCCTGTATCACATTTATAATATGAAAAAACCCCTCTTAGAATTGCAGCCAGCTCCATGTCTAGCTAGCTATCCTATGAGGATTGTGTTGAGACAATTATGACAATATAGATCAACGAGAGAGGGGGAAAAAGAAAAGAAAAAAGTGAATACATGATAAATTACAGGGTAATCATTCGTGTCTTTCTATTTGTAGATCATCCCTGTTTCACGATATATAGAGCTAATACATGTAGTAAAGAAGAAAAGAAAAAAGATCGAGAAACAAGGATCAGTCATCATGAGCAAGGACCCTAAAACCAGTACTACGATCGTTATAACATTTGCCACAAGATAAAAAGACCAATAGAACCCCCCCCTAAATTCCGAATCACACATTTTACCAGAAGCTGTAGCGTATAACTATAATCTAACAATTCTGTAAAGTGATTCGTTACCACAATATATAGCATCTTTAGAAAACCTGGTCTTCTGCCGGGTGCATGCACGTTTCCCACACTTAACCGATAGGACACTATTAATCCTAACCGAGGCAGTGCCCCTATAGTATATAGATAGGTGCACATGACCCGCGTACACCCTAACCCTAAGCAATTCAATAGGTCTTTTTGACCCTTATAACTTTTCAAGTTTATTAGGCTCGATGACCAAGACGTGGTGTTGTGCTATTGTTTCAGTATCTACTGGATAATAAAGATATGTGCACCTTATATGCATCGTCCAGTTAGGAGCGCATTGAGTCAGTCCGATGGGCGGGAGATCCGCTTGCTGCGGGGGATCTGGCAGAAGGTTTTTGGGTTAAAAGTGCCTAAGCTTTTTTTTTTTTTTGCTTAACCTTATATCTCTGACCTATCGTTTAAATTTTTATTTGTCAATGGTCGGTTTTGAAAGATGGGGTTTTGGTGGCCTTAAAAGTAAGTGAGGGGTTAACTTTGACAAATATCTACGACGCACCCCCGGGCCCCTCCTTACCCCCCCCCCCCACGTAAATACACCCAATAGTTGGTAAAACGGATTGAAAAGCGAGGGGTTCCATATTCAGATTTAATGATCGGCTACTGATTATTATAAAGACCTATAAGTGCTCTATATGATAGTAAATATGGATCTAGAACACTTTATTTCTCAATATTTTGCTGGTCACTATTGTCAAAGATACATATATGGGGTTTATTCTACTTTAATATGGTATAGGACATTGTTAATACATGGAAGATGGAATTATAACCACATAACTGAGGTTTATGGATTAATATTGTGGTAATAGCTGTGCTGGAGGAAATTTCCAAGGAGTCGTGGCCCTGTAAGATCGGTTTGTGTACACGGGAAATTACCGGCGGCTCCATGCATAGATATTCAATTATATAAATCCTAACTCGCTAGCCCTTAGACGAGTTCTCCTTGGTCTAAATAAACTCTGTAGCTCTAATCGGAAGGTACCTTTACGATAAGGTAGGATACAGCTGCTAAGAATAAGACGATAGTTTAGGTGCTCTTCTAGTCGAAACCTTAACATATGTTCTATAAAATTTACCATTAAATGTTATACGCATATAATTACCGAATATTATAACAAAATCGTGTATCCTAGAAAATTTTAGATAATCCACTATTCTTAGGCATTACTATATAACGAGTGATCCTGTATGAAGATCACTAATCATCGGATTTCTTGGCGTCTTGTTGATCCAACCCCACACCTCATGTCGCACCCCGGCATCCCATTCAGGTAACCTTACCTTTCAACACCGGAGAACTCTCCAGATTGACCCTTCACCTAAAAATGCAGGGTATAGAGGTTTGTCTCCTTCTACATTCACCTTTCCTTTATTGTACTTACCTAAGAGTGTTCAGAACACGGCCCAAGCATCTTCTATACCCGGAAGTAAGACCGCACGGATGCAACCTTTACCAATGATAGCTGACCCATGGGCGCGCAATAAACGAATCACTATTTGATCTACTCGAGAAGCTCGAGAGCTTGAGTGGGGAGACCGTCTCTAAAATCGATCAAGTGGAGGAGAGGGCAAGGGTGTTGAAGATCGAACTAGCACGTGCAAAGGCCGAGAATATGGTATTGAAGGAGGAGGTTGCGAAGAAGGATGAGGAGAACGAGAAGTTGAGGAAGAGGAGAACGAGAAGTTGAGGAAGAGGAATGATGAGCTAGAGAAGAGGAATAAAGTGTTAGAGGAAGGTATCAAGTGAGTAGTTGAGTGAGAGGTGTAGGGGTTTGGATATAGTATTTTGGGTGTATTTTGGTGGTTCGCTTTTTTTACAGTTTTTTTTTTAAAAGTAGAGGTAATAAGATGACCCAGGCTTGTATTAGACACTATAAGGTGAACGGGTTCTTGCTAGTGTATAGCAAAAGTATCTGTCATTGCTGAAACGTATAGCACTACTGACGATACCCCGCTTTATCATATGGCACAGCCTAGGGCTTTAAAGGAGTTAGAGTGTGGCAGTCTCCTAGTTTCATAGATACGAAGTGAAACATAGATTATTTCGTGGGCTTTTGGTTATTGTATTATTAGTAAGAGATTGTGATAATGGTTAAGGATAAGGCGTGTGGCGATAAGGTGGCGGCTTCATCAGTTGTCACGTCGTCGCGGCAACAATTAAGACCCAAATTGGGTATGTACCTTGGCGCAGACTCTCAACAACGCGACGCGCCCTAGAAACACCCCTCTGAAACGAACAATCACACCCCATTCCTTATTCCTTAAAAGTACTCCAACTCAACAATTGCTGGTACATACCCCCACTATTATACATACATCAACAGCCATGCCTGTCACTCCAAGCAATCGCAAGGCTCGCTCCAATAAACGCACGGCTATGTCTACAAGGAGTATAGACCCAGCATCCAACTTACTCTCCCCTCCAGACCACAAAACATCCTCTACAAGTGCCATTCATTCCTTCTTCACGCCTAGACGGAACCCTCTACGGAAAGTCACACCAAGTGACAGTAACTCTAGGAGTCGAGGTCTCCCGTCGCCTGAGGCATCGCCATCGCATCGTCAGTCTAAAAGATCACGAACATCAAAGTTTTTGTTTGGTGAAAATGAAGAACCAACGTTTTTGAGGCCACTCGCTGAGGATTCTGAGTTAAAAGTGGTCGAGCCTGAATCCGAACCAGTGCCTCCACCGGCACTTCCGAAACGAATTCGGTCAACTCTTAGCCAAAGGGTTCTGATGAGGAGCCTAGGTGGATTTGGGATGCCATGGAGGGATCCGGGTCATCAGGGATTTCATTGTGCTGGTAAGAATCCCTTACTACGTTATCGGAGTTTATTAATCTGGTGGTAATCGTAGACTGGGGTATGGAAGTAAGAGGGTTTTATTCGAGGCCAGAGGATTTGCACACTGTCTATACTTCGGATAACATTCCTTCGCTGCCTCTCACCGTCCAGGCATGTAATCGTAACTCACTCGTTGCCGTTGGGGATGAATCTGGCTCTATACGACTGATCGAGTCTTTGAAAGATGAAGCTCCCGGTTTCGGTAGGTACTCTTAACGATTTTTTATCTAGTAGTTCTAACACCTTGTAGGAGAAGCATATATCGGTATGAATTGCCATGATAATGCTGTGTTTGACATCTCTTTCTCCCCGGATGATTTTCAGATGGTATGCAATATTCACCTTTGTTTGCTGTCACTTTGTTAACCGTAACCCAGGCAACCGCATCCGGCGACCAATCGGTCCGCATTTTCGATGTCCAAAAACAAGTGTGCACCTCCATCCTCCAAGGCCACCGTAGCAGTATTAAACAAGTCGCTTTCAACCCCCTCAACCCATCTGTCCTCACCTCTTGCTCGAGAGATGGTAGTATTAACATCTGGGATATCCGCTGCGTCGGTGTTCGCTCTGAAGACCTCATTATCCATAAACCCGTCAATTCCATTGTCCAAGCTCATATTCCTCCTGTTACCCGGGGTAAAGGTGCTCAGAAGCGAGTTGATGTGAGTGTAACGGCTGTTACATGGATCGAGGAATTTAAGATTGCCTCTGCATCTGAATTGAATGCAGAGATTAAAGTATGGGATATCCGTGCAACGCAAAAGAGGGGGAGGACTGCAATGGCGGTAGATGCGAGTGCATTGCCGAACCATCATAATAGGGCGTTTGGGTTGAATTCACTTACGATGAGTCCGGATGGAGCGAGGCTTTACAGTCTTTGTAGGGATGGTGTGGTTTATGCATATGATACCCAACACCTCTCTAACGGTCCTATTCATGCATATACCCACCCACGCTTGCACGCGTCGACTTTCTACGTTAAGAGTGCTATCTCTCGTGATGGGAGGCTGCTTTCAACGGGCTCTTCTGATAACTGCCCCATTGTGTTTCCGACAGACGAACGATATCTCGATAGAAAATTATACCCGCAATCACATCCAGAAGATTCACGGGCCTCAGGAATCAGTAAGGTGATGCCTGTAGGCAGCGGGGCAGCACTGGTGAGAGGGTATGAGAAGGAGGTTATGGATGTCACATGGACAATGGACGGGGATATGGTTGCAATTTCGGATGATTATTTGGCAAGATGTTGGAGGACAGGGGAGAGGGGTTTGGAGGCAGAGAATATGAGAGATGGCGGAGAAGATGAAGGTAGAAGGTGGGGTTGGGGTTGGGCAGAGATTGAAGGGGAGAACTAGTGGAGAACGGGTAGTATAAATGGGGTTTACTTTATGGTATTTTTTTCTTTTTGTGGTTCTGGGTCTAGGGGCGTTTATTTTATGGGGGCTGTACGCTATTGTTTGTATCATTAGGTGCTAGTAGAAATGAGAGGGTTGTTTGTAATAGGGTACTTTTAGCTCAGGTTAAGTCGGGTAACTATCTATTGGATTTGTACCCTTTATTGATAGTATTTCTACTATTTCTGCAAATTTTCTATAAATATCAAATGTCTCTTATTGTGACTAATACTATCATCATGTTAGAGAATTCTGCATATTCTGCCGGGACATGCTTAATAAGATTAGGCTACTTGCCTTAAATTGTAGTCTTATTAATCTCATATGATCCATCTAGGCGGGGATTGATAATCTCCCCTATTCTCTTTTCAATAACGGCTAGTAAGTCACTGACAGCTCTCTCGCTACTAAAATTAGAGTGGGCTTTGAAAAGGATTAAGCTATTGATATCGATATTCTCTTCTGACAGTGCTAGGAGCGAATAACCACTGGGCAAGATAACGGCATGCCACCTTTGGGCTAGTTCATATCTTATCCCCGCCGGAGCCCTGAAGGTAATGAGTTCTACCTCTTGACCGTATAGGAACCGACAGTTTGCTGTGAGGTAGTGAGAAACCTATGGGATTTATGTAATTATGTATGTAGAGCAACTCACCTAGGGCTTGATCACGGCGCTGGGAGCTCATGGAGTAGAATATCTCTTGAGATGTCATAGTGGTGTTGCGTATTATGGCGTAAGGTAATATTTGTTGGTGTGCTTCTGGTTCTCGCTGTAGTAGGCTCTTCGGAGTCCTTAAGAGGGATGATAATTGGTATTGTTCTAATACTGAGGTTTCAGGTTTCGAAAGACTGTTGCTTGATTTCTTACTTTCTTGGGTACTACTGTGGGTTATAAAAGGTTTTATACTTGAAAGCGTTCTACTGTTTGTTTCTTTCAATGCGTTACATTCCGGCGTTGATGTTTCGTATGTTATCTAATTTTTATTGACTTTGCCGGTGCTAGGGGTTGCTTACCAGATAGGTCATGGATCATTTCGGTGAGGAATTGAGGATATCTCTCCGGTGCTTATCATAGTAGACTGACTATAGGCTAATATAGATGTATATAGAAGTTATGATAAGACGCCTCTTATAAAAATAAATTAAACCTCTATATCATACCTCAATAACCGGTATGTCCTGACTGACCGAGTGATCGTTCATGCCTGAGCCGCCTCCGTTGTTATAATATTAGATGCTGCCAGTTGTAAGGTAGCTCCTGTGATAATAGTTAAGGTATGGGTAATTGACGGTTTTATACTTTCGTACTCTCACGGTATACTACGGCTAAACACTCATCTACTGTTTAGCTGTCGCGGGGATATCAGATATCATTGGCTGCCTACACATAGGTGACACAAGCTAGCCCCGCTCTCTACAAGGTATGATCGCCAGCAAAGAAGGCTGAGAACCATCAGCAAAGACTTTCTTCATTCACAAACAGCTACAAAAATCACCTATTTAAACCTAGTTACCAGAGCTCGATATAGCTCTAGCGAGGAAACAAGACAAATTCGGAGTGACGGACACTTAATAGCGCTTTCAACTACAACAGCTAGCCTACAGAGTACCCAGCGCCTTTTGTACGACCATGGCCGACCCTCTGAGCACAGCCGCGAGCATCATCGCAGTTATTCAGGTCACGGCGGCTGTCGCCTCGTTATGCTACGGATATATGAGCGGGGTGAAGCGAGCTCCAGATAACCTCCAGAGATTTATGAATGAGCTTAAACTACTCACTACAGTCTTGTCAAACCTTCAAGTCTCTGCGAATGACAACCCTAAATTAGCAGCGCTGTGGAACCTCGAGGATCCAATTAAGGACTGCATTAAGGAGATGGGAATCCTTAAGGCTAAATTGGATCCTAAGAAGAAGAGCTGGATTGGAGCTGCTATTTCGCGGTTGCAATGGCCTTTGGAAGAGAAGGAGACTATGGAATATATTTGGAGGATTGAAAGGCTCAAGAGCCATTTTACGCTCGCTTTATCTGTTGATCAGCAGTGGGTTGAATTGACCATGAGGTTCCCGGATTTATGCTAATGAGACTAAGGACTCGGACAATGGTAATTGAAAAACATGTGGAAGGTATCACTGGGGGTATTAAGGATCTAAAAAGTGATGCTGCGGCCCAGAGGTCTGGTGAGTATAGTTGGGACAGATTTAGAATTTAGTTAGGATGGCAGATCTTAAGGCTGACCTTATTCGATATAGACGATATACGTACAAAAGCAATCAATTGGATATATCCAGAGGTTTTCGACAAGAGACATATCCAAATCAGCAATAGGAGACGGAAGAATACCGGAAGGTGGATACTAGAGGCACCAGAAGTACAGAGCTGGACCGGGAAATCTCAGCTACTTTGGGGATACGGAATTCGTAAGTACTGCCTAACAACTTAAGATGTCTTTTATGCGCCGCTATTGAATATCGATGCTTACTAGTAGGACTTTAGCGGGTGCTGGTAAAACATTCTTAAGGTATTTAGAAGTAATTTAAAACTTTATAGAGATGGTTAATTGGAGCTAACAACCGTGGGTACAGCTCCCTTATGATTGATCACCTCCAGGAAAAAGCATCAGAAATGAATTATGGAGTAGCTTATATCTACTTCAACTTCAAAGAACAAGACCAACAGAGGCCGACGGATGCCCTCGCTAGCTTGGTTAAACAACTCGCCTGTCAGATACGACATCTGCCTCGGGAAATCGAAGTTTTATACACGAAATTAGTACAAAAACAGAAAAGACCTACATTTAACGATCTCTATAGTCTTCTCCTTGTGACTACTAAGTCCTTCACCAAAACATTTATTGTTTGCGATGCCCTCGATGAATGTGACCCCGACTCCCAACGGGGAGAACTACTACCATTATTTCTACGGATGGAGAAAGACGGTATGAGCTTGTTTTTGACAAGTAGGGACTACCCAGAGGATATTCAGAGTTCTTTCCAGAACTCTACAAAGATCAAGCTTTGGGCTAAGGATGAGGATATCGCTTTATACGTCGAGCAAAAAATTGACTCAAGCGCTCGGGCGAAACGTATTGTGGGGCAGGCCAAGTGCAAAGATAAGATAATCTCTGAGCTTATTGATTGTGCCAAAGGAATGTAAGTTTTATGAGTAAGAGGTAGTCTCGTGCCCAGCCCCTATATATGCAGCTTGTACGCAGCAAAGCAAACCTAGGGATGGGAACGAGACTAAGTGAGAAGTTTCTTGTTTTGTTACTAATATATTAGTACAGGTTTCTGCTTGTCCATTTCCATATCGAATACTTATGTAAGCAGACGACTGTACGTCATATTCTGAGGGGGCTTGCATCCCTCAAAGAATCCTCAAGCGATGAGAGCCCTCTAAGCCCTACCTATGATAGAGCTATGGAAATCTTGCGAGTACAGCCTAAAAGCTGTGTGGATTTAGCGCTGAAAACGCTCTCCTGGCTTGTTAAGGCTCGACGGGTCCTAACGGTTTCCGAGCTTCAAATGGCACTCTCTGTGGAGCAAGATCAAACGGATTTTGATGTAAACAGCCTGCCAGATAGGAAGACGCTGCTCGATGTATGTGCTAGTTTTGTAACCGTGGATGAAGATACCGACACAATTAGGCTTGTTCACTATACGGCTCAGGAGTATTTCCTCAAGAACTCGATAATACCTCTAGATGCAGAATTTAAACTAGCTATGGCCTGTACAACGTTTCTTTCCTTCGGTGTATTCGGCCAGGGTTATTGTAAGCTTCAAGAATTATATGATGCTCGAAAAAGCTCGTACCCGTTCTTGGATTACGCAGCGAAGAATTTATCCTTTCATCTTAAGGAATGTGACGAGGCCTTGACAACAGAACTTGTTCTCCGGTTTTTAGGCACATTGGGCAATATCTCGGCCTTTTACCAGGCCGCTTCAACTTCAACTTACAGTATACACTCTGAAGATGGGGCTGATCGGTGGCCTTTGCATCTGGCGGCTGACTTAGGGCACTGCTCTATGGTCAGACTGTTATTGGAAGACACTAGTGCTATGGTCCTAGATAGTAAGGAGGAGACAGCATTACATATAGCGGCAGAAAATGGGCATAAATTAGTAGTTCAGCTGCTTCTTGAGAGTGGTGCCGAAATATCAGCTGTGAATAGGTCTATGGAGACTGCATTACACAAGGCAGCGTACGCAGGCCACGAACTAGTGGTTCAGCTACTACTTGACAACGGCTCTGAAATCTTAGCCCAGAACGATAGGGGGGAGACTGTACTGAGCCGGGCAGCGGCTAGCGGTAGAGATTCTGTGGTGCGGCTACTACTTGAGAGTGGTGCCGATATCTCACAAGTAGATAATGGTGGATGGACTGTACTGCATGATGCAGCGATGAATGGAAATGAATCGGTAGTCCGTATACTAATAGCAAGCGGTGCCGACATTTCAGCTACGACAAATTCCGGGGAGACGGTACTGCACAAGGCAGCAAGTAGTGGCAACGAACCAGTAGTCCGGCTACTGCTTGAGAGGGGCGCCGATATCTCAGCTACGACAAATTTTGGGGAGACGGTACTGCACGAGGCAGCATATTGGGGCAGGGAACCAGTAGTCCGGCTACTGCTCGAGAGGGGCGCCGATATCTCAGCTACGACAAATGACGGGGAGACGGTACTGCACAAGGCAGCAAGTAGTGGCAGCGAACCAGTAGTCCAGCTACTGCTTGAGAGGGGCGCCGATATCTCAGCTACGACAAATGACGGGGAGACGGTACTGCACAAGGCAGCATATAAAGGCAGCAAACCAGTAGTCCGGCTACTGCTTGAGAGGGGCGCCGATATCTCAGCTACGACAAATTTTGGGGAGACGGTACTGCACGAGGCAGCATATTGGGGCAGGGAACCAGTAGTCCGGCTACTGCTCGAGAGGGGCGCCGATATCTCAGCTACGACAAATTTTGGGGAGACGGTACTGCACAAGGCAGCAAGTAGTAGCAGCGAACCAGTAGTCCGGCTACTGCTTGAGAGGGGCGCCGATATCTCAGCTACGACAAATGACGGGGAGACGGTACTACACAAGGCAGAGCGGAGCTGGAGGGGCGAAAAGATCGCCAGGATATTAAGAGAGAAAGCCACAGGTCCCAGCACTAAATATTAGGTGTATTCTAGGGAGTATTGATTGTGGAGGTTAGAGTATAGGAAGGAAACATGTCTTCTGGGAGAGCGTTAGTATCCTTGATTTTCAGATTTTCAATTTGTGCTTTATCTTTCCGTTGTCTATGGTTCATTCTTATTTTTTTCTGGGAACTATTAGTGTATAGAATGTGGGATAGCACACTATAGGTTCTAGTGATTCGTATTATTTCTTAAAATTGAACTACTCTAATAACACCATACTATAGAATACCCCCACTACTATAAGCGTAGGAAGTACCTAATAGGTGAAGGTAAAGGTGAAAGTAAAGGTGTAAGTATCCCATCTTTAGCCAATTACTTTTGGGTTGAAACCATTAAAGGAATACTAAGATGGGAGTCGAGTAAATTGCTGAGTGTTGCCTATCACCTCTTTGGCCCTTTTAAAGGGCCTATGATTAACAGCATATCTAGTCAGGCTTTCTTTTAATTTCACTAATTCATACGAATGTACGTGCTCATCAATCAACCAGCCCATACTTTACTAGAATTAAAGCCATTATATTCAATGGTACATGAAGTCTCTGTTTAACCCTTTAGAAAACCCATGACTACCACTCTTGTATATGGTTCCCTAGCTAGCTACCACATAGCTAAGACCTATAATCCCTTGCCTGCAGAACCTATCATCAGCGTAATAATTGTTTCCCGGCCCACTATGTGTGATTCCGCTATCCTCGAACTCCACTCCGGGCATCATTTTGAAAGCTAGATTTACGATGCGATGCCACTTCATTTGTGACATCTTGTTCCAAACCAATGGCTTACTTAATCGGCTTCATTAATATAATAAACCTCTTCTATTACGCCCATTTTAGAATAAAACCCCCTGGGCCATAGCTAGTATTTAGTATATGTATTTATATTAACCTTGATCGCTTTAGCTTATGGATTTATAGAAGTGTATCACATATATCAAGAAAGAGGGTCACCATCCATCATACTAATACTACTAAGCCTAATAAGTTAAATATACATATACTTAGAGGCCGTTGAAATAAGCTTTATGTCTCGGAACACGGGAGCGTTACCAGATCTCGTTAGTGATTTGGGGGCCGCAAAACCTGTTGTTGCCGAGGTTATTTGTTATGTAATGTGAATTAATAGCAACAACCAAATAATATAGTGGTTATAAAGAAATCGGTTTGAATAGTAGATAAAGAGCTTAGATCTAGATAGAACGGGACTGCCTGGAAATAATCATGTGAGTTATTAAGGTAAGGGAGATCGTTTGTTGGGCGGAGGTGCCACTAGGGTGATATCACAATATCATATAAGGTTCCCTATAGCTATGCTGTAGGGTTCACTGGTTTGTGGGTTAGTCACTAGAGTTAAGGAGGATCGGTACTTTTGATTGATTAGTTCCTGGCCTGGGGATATGTTCCCGGTTATTGCCCCCGCAAAGTGGATGGACTAAATGCCTTAGATTTTGGGGGATAAAGTAAGAATACTTCTGGCCCTCTCTCGTAAATTCTGGCCGGTTTAACAGCGAGAGTTCTAAAGATTGCTTACCAAGTCGAAACATCAATAAAATTACTACTTCAGTTTTGTGTGTTACTTTTGTAACCCCCTAGCTTCATCTATTGCAAAGTCTAACCTTACTATGTAGATCACCCTCTTTAGGGGTCTCGTAACACTACATAGTGACACTAACCACGTCGCACTGCAATAATTCATCTGTTCCGTTGTATTTAGGCCACCATAGCTAGGCACACTCTAATAACCACCATCAGCTCGCGTAGCCCTAAACGGATTTTCATTCAACATACGGTAAGATTGATGTGGCATCGACTATAGGACTTCAATATTTACATGCAATGATACTTGAGAGAATGCGCATCTAGCTATCCACCAACCACCACCCATAGCCTTACAACGAATTGTACTATAAAGAGGAATACGGTTGATGACTACTCTGTGTCAGAAGGAGTATAATGTGTACCCTCTTATAGACTATTTATATGATTTACTAATCCTGGTAGACTACCGCTTCAATAAACCCGGTTTTGATTTCGGCGAGACTTTTTTCCCGGTAAACTTCGAGAAATTCATGGGAGTTCAAGTTAGAGATGTTTTGGAAGTGGCGTCAGCTATTCTCGATAGGTGCGCGGGTGTTATCTAGAGCGCGGGAAGTCCCACTTCTATCTTATATTTGTAGTCTCGCCCCCGAAAAGTCGCAGAGAAGCTAAAGTTCAAATACATATAATTTTAAGCTGCCAATCGAAGATCTTGACTGGCAAAAGGATTCTGAGATTGATTTATTGTGGGATAATCCAGATCTCAAAGTGCGAGTATGTAATTCTTAGGGATAACGAGGAGATCGATCTTGTAGTTGCCATATCCACCATCTTGGCCTTTTGTACCTCCCCGTTATACATAGTGTAAGCAGTCTTCAGCCTCAACTACCAAAATTTAGGCTAGATAGAGATAAGTCCGAGGCCCTCGGAAAATATACCTTGTTAGCTCGATTTTGACTATCTTCGGTATCTCCGTGATGAAGTAATGGTAGTTCTTGGTGTTCTCGTATTAATTAAAATAGATTACCCGCGAGAAAATGGTAGATTTCTATATAGATAGGCGAGAAGTCGCTAATGTAAAGGTATCTCTATATCTATCTTGTTATACATTGTTATTGTCAGCACACCTATATTGCAGGAGTTGATAACAACATTACATATAGAGAACGTCACTCAAATAATATAAGTAACCCTGTAACCATGCAGCACTTATTGTCAGGGATGTTTTTTTTACTGATAAATCACACAATATCAGCAAAGAAATAATAATCAAGTCCCAGGGATATATATAATCAAGCTTTTTAGTAAGTAAGTACTAAGTACATGTAATCCCTCGGTAGTCCGGAAAGAAATCTACCATCCTTGTCCCTCACATGGGGAAATCGCAAAAAAACTAGAAATACCTGCTGCCGCACGCACTAAACTGTATTATTATTCACAACCTGATAGACATACTTTTCCATCAGAGACATTGCTACTGATAAGACCCCATGACTATAATGCTTACATATTCAGGCTCTTTACTCGGGTAGCGAGGGGTGTGGAGAGGAACCATGCTGACCAGTAGCGATCGACGGAAATAATCCTCAAAAGCCCTCCAAAGGGCAGTAGATAATAGGTAGTGACTTAGCTTTTGGCGTTCACGGCTTCCCCTCACTGATGTTGGTCAACCTTGGTATCCGCGTAGTTCCTTGACAAAAACGGTAATAGATCAGAAGCCAAGAGGTAATCAGGGGGCGCCTATTGGCTGGCTGTACTAAACAAGTAAAACATGCATATGCTGCGTAGTACATACATGGGCATAAACACTAGATCGATTTAATGCGGTCTAGATCTGCTTACGGTCTACTAGCTGCATAGCAGAAATGTTATCTGTTTTGTGTGGATTTTTACTACTATGTGTCTAGTCTTCAGTGGGGTGGAACGCGGTGGAGACTTTGTGTTTTAGCAGCAACATCGGCTGCAGAACCCTACAGAGGTTGCAGTTATCTGCTCGGCAAGATGGACCCCTGTACACTTTCACGCTTCACCGAAATTCAAGATATGTTATAACATAGCCTAATTAGTCCTTCATACTTAAACTCCCATCTGCTCAGGATCTTGGATTCAAAGAGAAAAGATTCTCTTCGTAACTAATCTCGCTGATTGTTGCGTTGTTGCAACAACCAAGTGTTACGATGAACGCTCTCTTGACTTCCCTCCTCCTTGCTAGCTCTTTCTTCATCTACAAACTCATCTCTTTCATCAAAAACGTCCGTCTTGCAAAAGCATCTGGTCTCCCATATACCTATAGCTTGATTCTCGAATTTGAAACCATTGCATACTTTACTAGGCCGATTCTGAGCTATTTATTATCGGACTATGTGGAGAAAGATCTTGGATGGCCGAGGTGGGCTATATTCATGATTAAGAATTGGCCGTGGGAAGATAAACGTCGTGCACACGAAAAGTATGGGGATGTTTTCTTGGTTGTAGGTCCGGGTGGTTTGATATGCTATTGTGCGGACCCGAATTCTGCGATGGATATCGTAATGAGGAAGAATGACTTTATAAAGCCAGTGGAAGAATTTAGTAAGTCTTAGTCCCTCATTGATTTTTGAGTGGTAAGGCGATACTGATGGTAATATAGAATTAATCGAGCCATATGGCCCCAATATTGTCACGGCCGAAGGCAAGCTCTGGCGTTTCCACGTTCGCATCACTGCACCTTCGTTCGGCGATACCAGTGGTGTTAATGATCTCGTCTGGAAAGAGACTGTCTGGCAGACTAAACTCCTCGCATCAGCCTGGTCTAAACATGGCTCGCGCGAGTTACATCTTGATGTTCACTCACTCACCCTTGGTATTATCGCCCGAGCTGGTTTTGGCAAGCGTGTCGACTGGACGGACAACTCAGTAGATAACGATATCGAGAATTTACCCCCTGGTCATGAATTAAGCTTCGTCAGAGCACTTACCGACACGACAAAGTGGATTGCTCCAATTTTGATATTACCGGAGTGGTTGTTGAAAAATTCACCTTGGAAGGACGGACAAAAGGCATATAAAGCAAACAAGGAACTTGAAGCGTACCTACGAGAGATGATAGCAACAGAAAAAGCAAATCTGAGGGAGAACATAGACTATCAGAATGCAGGCGCTAGAGGAAATTTGTTAACTGCGGTCATGAAGGCCTCTGCATCTGAAGCGAAAGCTGATAACAAGATCGACGGGGGATCGAAGAAGGAGTCATTTACTGATGATGAGGTTATGGGGAATCTTTTCGTATTCTTAGTGGCTGGTAAGCTCCACCCTACCCTACCGATATAATCCATCTTGTTTTTCTAAGTGTTCACCACTCACCCACGTTTATTACAGGTTATGAGACATCTGCCAACGCAATGATATATGGACTTGTGGCTCTGGCTTTACACGGGGACTTGCAGGACCAGCTGACTGAGGAGGTTGACCGGATCTACGAAGAAGCAGAAAGGGCAGGAAGGAAGGAACTCTCGTATACTGAGGATTTTGATAAGTTTAAACTCACACTTGCTTTCATGGTAAGAAAGAAATATCCATCTCGATAAAGTTATATGCGATACTAAGTTATCTTTGGTAAAAAATAGTACGAGATGTTGCGGATGTTTCCCATAGTCACCCAAATCACTAAGGTTGTAGTCGAAAACCAGAGAATACACGGTGGTGGTGACGACGCTGGAACACACGTGATTCCGCCAGGAACCAGAGTGTACATAAACCCAACTGGTATCCACTATAATGAGAAGTATTGGAAGGACCCTTATAAAATCGACCTTTCTCGATGGACAAACACAGCTACCGGAACAGATGCGGCCACCAACAGGGCAAACCAGTTGAAGGGCACATTCATGACATTCTCTATTGGAGCAAGGTCATGCTTGGGCAAGAAGTTCGCGCATTCCGAATTTGTGTCCTTTTTTGCTGAGCTCCTCAGACATCGTCGGGTGGAATTTGCAGAAGGGGTCTCACGCGAACAGGCTGAGAAAGACCTTTACAAGAAAGGCCCGGGAGATCTTACACTGACACCGGTTTTGGATAATATCAGGTTCCGCTTAGGCCAGCGGAAGCACTGAGAACTCTATAAGCGGGGTTTTATTATTTATTTAGTTACCTTTTCTTTGATAGATTTATGTAGCCCTTAGTCAATGCATGTAGACTCTAGTTTCTGGAATACAAATTCGAGTCTACGCTACTACCCATAGTGCTTGTAAAGAGTACTAGGGGTAGGTGTAGGGGTATGAAGATAGAGTAGCAGATCTCTGGTCTACGAGGTCACCATAGAAAAATTGTGAAACCCCATCCATACCCTAGCTAGTATGTAACTACTATCTACTGAGGTTGAACGTACCATATATATGAGATCTCCTAATAATTCTTATAACTTGGGGATAAGCATACACATCTAACAATTTATAAAACTAAAAGGTAGTCTGGAAGGTTTCTAGTTCAAAAAACAAGGGTAAAAAAATATAGTAACGGGAACTGACATACCTATACAATCCCAAAGTTATGAAGTCACTAGAGGACTTTCCAAATTTATCAAAGTTCATAGCTAGTCTAGATTATCAACGCCTTGTAGACTATACGGACTGGACCGACTGGGTACTGTAATGTCACCAAGAAACGGGCAAAAATCTAAGAAGTAGCACTTCTTACAAGCCCCCTCAACATAGCAGTATCATACACCATTTTTAGGGAAATAAATCTTCCTATATACTTAAAGGTGGGTATACACATTTTACTTAAGAATTGATCCATGAAAATTATTGTATGGGTATATTTGAGTAATGCCTGCTCAATTCTCCCCCTAAAAGATATTGGCTCTAATATTCCTGCAGTAGGGGGTTTCAGAGGCAGATATCAATGTTTCTAATAATTTTATCATCTATTGCTTTTTATTGTAGTTGTGGTTCAGTGGGCTAATTAGAATTTAAAGATTTGTATACGATTTGCAGTTACATGATTCTACATAGATCTAACAGGATTTACAGTCTAGCTAATACGTTATAGCTGCAAAAACTAAGAATAGTAATAAAAGATAAAGATAAAGCACATACTTTTGAAACGTCCATCCTGAGACTGGGACTATTGATTCACTCCTCCTCACGCTAATAGCATCATCTTTAACCAAGCCCTTCACACTCCTCGCCACCTTCTCCATCAAATCAACCACCAAGGTACCACCATTAGCCAGTAATGACTTCATCTCCTTTTGATCCGTAAGCTTATCGAAATTCCTTGCCGTAAAAGCCAACACAATCCCACGTATTGACTCATCTGAGCTTGTGGGGGCGGTATTGGAGTAGACATATTTCAATAACTCAACAATGTCTGCCGTCATTGAAGTCTCGTCAAGTGTATACCAGTTGATTTTCGTAAGTGCTGTCTCAAGCCTCTCAAGTGCCATTTTTTGAAGTTCTTTAACCCTATTATGTTCTGCGAGCGCATACACTTTTGCGTGTGCTAGTAGTACGTTCCCATCTTTAGTTGTTGGTTTTTCTTGGTCATTGAAAAAAAGTGCTGTGTCTGGTGTCACAACTCTGGTGTTTGATCTTTCTTCGGGGGTGAGGACATGGTAGTCTAGATTATATAAGAACTCGAGAAATCTTCCAACTGTTGGACTGTCCCAATCTAATAGTTCGATTTTATCGGTGGTCATGTTGTGGAGTGGCCCTGATTGTGCCTCGAGGACTTTTCTGTGAACAAAGAAGCTCTCATCTTTGGACTGGATCTCGATCGGCTTCGATGTGAGGAAACTGTCGCTTTTAGTAGGGGTACAATATTTAAGGGTGGGGGTGGAGGTACCTAGAGAACTCGGGGGGCATGGTTCTGGCGCGGGTGGCTAGGTGGTACCTTTTGAAAAGAGGGTGGTAAGTTTATTAGATGAATTACTTTTTCGTGCGGGGTTGATAGCTGTACACGTTGTGGGTAGCCCTAGCCCTTTGAATTCTTAGTTGGATGCCTGAATGCTGCAGATATAACGAAACTTATATAGTATTACATTTACTAATATTAGGTGGGGGTAGTACGCTAGGGAAACATCCATTCTCTCCCAGCAGATATTTTATATGCCTTTTAAAGAGTGCATTCGTACTCAACGATTTCACTGTTTAACATATTAAGTCTGTGAATTGTACTATTATACTCTAGGCCAGCCTATGAGCCTGTAGAAACACTATAAGTTATCCTATATAAAATAATGTTGCTAATGTAAGAAATTCAAACCCCTCAAGCTACTTCTGAAACTGCTAACATAAATTCACCGCTTAAGCTATAAGTACCATAGATCTAGCGTGGAAAAAGATAATATAAGAACTTGAAATCCAGATGAAACGGGAAATAGTGATAGCAGCCTTGCGCTGCTAGCCTAGTGAGGCAAGGCCTAAATAAAAATCCACCATACAAAGGCAAAACAACAATAAAGGAGTAGTGGAAATTTCCGGGAGGCTAGTAGCTGGTAAATCTCCTAGTACTAGGGCTTTGTATAACCTAGGTCTTCACAGCTCTTCTTAAGAGTGCCACTAACAGTGTTGGTATCTATAAATTCGGTCCCAACCCAACCACGTGCTTCAAAAAACTGGCATACGCCTTGCTGATCACTACCAAGTAAACTCTCTAGATGCGGGCTTGGTTTATGTTGACGGCATGCTTCACCTAGAATTTTCTCCCCGAGCGTGTCGATAACGGTATTCCCAGCCCATGAGTGCGCTTTGTAGTACTGGCAAACTCCTCGGAAGAATTTATCATCGGCAGTTTGAGGGACGTTTTGGATAAACAGGGTAGCGACAATGGTAAGAACTGAGGCCATCGCGATACAGAGGAGCATACGCGGGCGGAATTTTGTCGTTTTAATGCAAGTCTTATTGTAGGCCGGATACTGCAGAGCAGGCTTTTCTCCACCTCCGAGCAGCCTCTCCATATCTGAAACTTTGCCTTCCAGTTCCAAAATCTTATTCAACCTCTCTGTACTAGTAGCTTCTAGCTGCTGTACCTTCTCCTCGTTTTCAGCCTTCAATTTTCGTACCTTTTTATCAGACTTAGCAACTCTTTTCCTCAAGTCCTTTACGTCCCTCTCCGAATTAAGAACCTTCTTCCCCGCGGTACGAAGTCTCACAGCCACACCCTCCATCAATTCAACCGCAAGACCGCCCTCTTTAGCTAGTAGTAGCTCCATCTCCTTATGAACTGTAAGTCTCTCAAGATTCTCCGCTGCGAACGTTGACGCAAGGACCCGTATTGGTTCCTCCGAGTTCGCAAGTGTGCGTGAATAGACGTAACCCAGCATCTCGATAACGTCAACTGCCCCCTTCGGATACCCCCAAAGCATCCGCCACCCAACTTCCTCAAGTACTGTCCTAAGACGCCTCAATGCTACTTCTTTCAGCCCTTCAACTCTCTTACATTGCCCGAGTGCATACATCTTCGCATGTGCTAATAACACATTCTCGCCACGAGTACCGGATTCCTCTTGTCTTCCCAAGCCCAGTGTTATATCAGGCCCCATCGCTTCATCCCTTTCTGGCACCCTCTTACCATCCGGTCCCTTTACTGACGCAAAGACATGGTAGCCCCCGTCATACAAGAACTCGACGAACCGCGCAGCCGTTTTGCCGTCCCAGTCCAATAAGTCGATTTTCCCCTCAGCCCCAGTAGTCGTAAGGAGGATTGACTCCGGTTGTGCCTCAAGAACTTTTGTATGGATAAAGAAGCTCCTATCCCCAGATTGGGAGACGATCTCGCTAATATCAGAGGAGTGAAGGCTGTGGTTGTTAGCGATAGAACTTTAAGAAGTAGGCAGAGGAAAGTACCCTGAAAGCTGAGATGACATGGTTTCCAGCAGGGATGATGGTGTGTATAGTAGGATATTGGTGTCTTCGAAATTTAGGAGTGGTGATACGTAGAGAAGAGGCGCTTGTGATGGCCTCAGCTCAGCTAGACGCGACAGCACATAGGTTACACATAACCCTAACCCTTTGTCTCGACGCAGGTTCCTATCTATAGTGCAGGTCTCTTACAGGGTCTATTCTCTAGTTAACAAATACATGTAGTGCAGTAGGGAATTAATTATGCTAACGATAGGTTGAAATGGGAAAGAAAAACTAGATAAGAGCTAGCACTCTTGTATAAGCATACATGATGCATGGTAGGCTATCTGTGTGTACTACATGGTAAACAAAATGAAATAAATGCAGGCGCTAACCCTAGCCCTATATCCAATGTATTTAAATCATATGCTCGCACTCGCCATGCCCTCACAGGATGAATAGAGGTGCCTAAGACATTTATTACCCGGAGAGTTGGAATGCTGCAATGCTTACCTACTACATAAACAACGCATCCATAACCCTAGCCCTTTATATGGATGCCTGAATGAGTTACTAGTAAGTATATGTTCCAGCGCATCCCCAGTGCGGAGCCCAGTCCTACGATTTCCGGTATTATTATAGTCACTCATATTACCTCTTTCAACAAACCCCAAGAAGAACCCTACAATATGACCAACCCTATGGATGCCCAACGCCGAGAACAGGCTTTAGGTGAATCATCCCATTACCCAACTCTAGAGGCACTAATTCTCACATTCCCCTAGCAAACTGTCGAGTTCTAAGCGGGTATGAAGTAGAGTTAATTACTTTCTTCACTCCTTCCGGATACACCCAAGGGGTCTATAATAGTAATACTTGGCATGCTATTATTCTACCAAAAGGGTATTCCCTCGCAACAGCACCGGGGGGCGATAACATCAACCACCAAGTCTTCTTCAAAGCCAGCTCCGATAATAGCAGCGAGTATGCGGTCAGTAAGTTGCTGAACTTGACTGAAAAGAAGATTGGCGAGATTGTCAAAGTCCGTTTGGACCAAACATTTGAGATTCATGATCAAGCCTAGCTTTGCTTGAGATTGTAGTTTTGTAATATTGTCTACCATGCCCCCAACAACTTAATGCGCATAATTTTCTAATGCTTTGATAGTATCTAGGTCATAATTTCTAACAGTAGTGAGGTTATTGTGATGAACGAGTTATGTTTCTAGGCTATCAAAGAATGATATAGTAAAGAAAGTTTTATAATGCAAGAGACATTCTTATTCATAATTTATCACTCGATTGCGTGCTCCCATAAGATAATATAAGTGACATGAACCTATACATTATAAAATGAAAATAAATAGGGCGTATTGCGAACTTATAAGTTATTACTTGAAAATGGGAAGCTTCCCTAGAACGTAACTACATGTAGTAAGAATAACCTTTCCTCGATCAAAATATGTAATCAATCTGCATCTGACTTATAAGGCATAGCCCAATAAGGATACTGTATCTACTATATTCCACAATTATGCCTAAGCTACTCGGTGTTAGTAACTTTGAATTAGAGCGGAGTATCAACTACAGACCGGGATTGGGATAAAGCCGGATATAGTTTGTTTCTTGTATCCACCATAGCACTGGCTGGTTTCTTTTTTGGTTGGGGGCATATTTCGCTCCTCAATAATATCCCTTGTTATCGTAGGTTATAATAAAATTCATAAATGTAGTTAAATATATATACACGCAATTTTACAGGCTGGCAGGTGGCTCCATCATTATCGAGCAAGTATAAATTTATTTAGAATCTTTGGAATAATCTAGGGGACTCACAAATACCGATCCTATACTTTATTCGAAACATCCTTGGGTAAGCCGAGAAATGGTGTTCAGCTTGCATGAGCCTCTTAATGCAGTACGAAAGAACGGGGTGAAGCTACTATAGTATTACTGCAGCATTGTAAGGGAAATACCATATTAAATTAGAATTTAGGATTTCTACTGTATTTGGTAACATAGTGTACCCAATCTATCCCCTCTTTTCGTACTGTATTTAGGCATCCGTGCAAAGGGTTAGGGTTGTCGATATACTATATTACAACCAGCTCCCCACACGAACGATGTGATAGATACACCTCCAACAGCTTTATATCTGTGACTTTCCCCGAGTTACTAAAGCCCAATATCCCGCTCTACAAACCCCTCATTTTCTCTGGAGACCATGCCTTCCAATCTCCCTGGGTACCTCACCTCTTCCTAATACTATACTTTTACTAACAGCCATAGTTTACTAACGTCGAGGACTTTCGAAATCAAGTCCAGCGACAAAAGCTTCCATGTTCACAGCAAAATCCTTGCATCACATTCAGAGCCATTCCGCAGCACAATCACGGGTACGTGGAAAGAGACTACCGAGAGGAGAATCGATCTTTTTGACTGGGATAGCGGCACCGTGGGACGGTTCGTCGAGTTTTTATATACCGAGAACTATCATGCTTCAGTATCAGAAGAGGAGGATAAAATGGAGGAATGGGATGCGATGAATAAGCCTGATATAGTTGAGAGTGTGCCAGATTGGGAGAGAGTGGAGGCTAGGGATATGAATTTGTTGCGGGTGCACGCAAAGGTGTATGCGCTCGCGCAGTATAAGGATATTGAAGCGCTTCAGAAGATGGCTTTAGAGAAGCTAAAGAAAGAACTCGGGTGTATTCGGGACGGAATATCCAACTCAAGAACAGCAGTGGGTGTTATCGAGCTATTAGATTATGTCTACGGTCATACAGCCTCTCTTTCAAGCTCTATAGAGCCAATGCGGGACGTTGTGTCAAGTTTTGCGGCGGTAAATATTGATGGCCTGATGGGCCAGAGCGAGATGGAGTCCTTGTTAGATAAAGGGGGTGATTTTGTGGTGGATTTGATGGGGAAGGTTACAGGAGAGTTTAGTAACACGAAAGATCAGACTGTTCGATTGCAGGAGAGCATACGAAAATTGGAGTCTACCCACGAGAATGATGTGCAGGCTTTAATGCTGATTAAAGCCTTGAAAACTTCGGAGCTAGAAGCCTCGGCCTCTAGGAGAAGGTTGCTTAGGGACCATAGAGTAGCAGCACCTGGTTCTCAGAGTTTGTGGGGTATATTATTTCAGTTTCCAGCTAAAGTATGGACTTGTTATAGGGCTGTTGGTAGGCTAGATTTTGATGGAGCAATAGAGAAATTGGAAGTTCAGATGGATGAGTGGATGTTAAATAGATGGGTATTGTCGCTCTGTGTGGTGGCAGTCTTTAGAGCAATCCTTGTGGCTGCTGTAGTAGCTGGCGTTATAACTACTAGAGTGACGAGGCGAGTGCGAAGGGTATTAGCTCAGTTAGTCAAGTGATTTCCTTATTTATGTTTAATCTACTTTATACACATGCGTAACTTACTTGCACTCATTTATACATGTGTTATCCCTTTAACTCTCGAAGCCTAACAAAGATTATTATATTGGTAGTGGCGACCTGAGTTTGCAATACTGCATGTAATTCAGGCATCCACATGAAGGGTTAGGGTTGTGTATGCGCTGTCTCGAGTAAGCTCCGCCGCCCAACACAGAACCTCAAGCACCTCCTTAACTCTACGTGCCACTTTATCTCAGACTTGAGAGAAGCAAATATCATACTGTTTCTACATTATCCACACCACAAGCCATGCCTCCCTATTTCTCCGGGTACCTCCCCTCCTTCCCCCACATATCAAACTGTTATTAATAATTATAGCCTTCTTTCGTCAGAAACATTCGAGATCATCGCCGAGTCCGGCAAAAAACGCTTTTTTGTCCATAGCGACATCCTCGCAGCACAATCAGAGCCGCTCCGTAGCACGACTATAGGCGTATGGAAAGATTCCGCAGAGAAGAAGATCGATTTGCTGGAATGGGATGGTGAAACCGTGGGGCGATTTGTTGAGTTCCTTTATATTGGTGACTATCAGGTCCCGGAGCCAATCTCGAGTGATGATGAAGAAGAGGAGGAGGAGGAGATAAGAGAGAGGCAAAATGGAATGGATACACCAAATACGGAACAGAGTCTAGCGGACCAGGACGAGTGGAAAGGGATGGATGAAGTGAATGTACTGCTGGCACATGCGAAGGTCTATGCGCTCGCACAGTATAAGGCTGTCGACGGACTAAGAATAATGGCATTGGAGCGACTTAGAACGGCACTTGGTGGGATTAATAGACGGAAGCTTAAGATGTCCTCGGCAGTAGCGGTGGATATTATAGAGCTATTGGGATATGTCTACGCACACACAAAACCTCCCACAGACTCCCAAACAGGCCTTCACATGTTCTCGGAGGAACCGATGAGAGAGCTTGTATCAGACTTTGCGGCAGATAACTTCGAGAAACTCATAGATCGAAAAGAGATGGGGCTCTTGTTACGTGAGGGGGGTGATTTTGCGGTCGAATTGGTGGAGAAGGTGGCTGGGAGACTTTGCGTGACCGAGAATGATCTTGGGGAGAGTCGTACAGAGTTCGCAGAGGCTACAGGGAGATCTGGGCTTGCAGAGAAAGCGCTGCGTCAAGAGGTGCAGCGGTTAGAGATTGCCAATGCTGAGGGGGTACGTGAAGCTTCTGACTTAAGAAGGTCTATTGCGGACCTGGAGAAGTTACTTCAAGATGAGAGAGCTGCGGGGCTTGCCCTTCCAAGTTTCGGTGAGATGCGGACTGGGATGTCTAAAATTAAGGATACAGTAACCGACTGGCTATCCGGGAGCTGGACGAAAATTCAATCAACAATAACAGACAATCATAGGGGTCCAGGAGAATCGATATTCACGCTTTTCGGGTGCCCCTTTTCTCTTTATGGGGTTTATTGTTTCGCGGTGACTTCGGCGATAGTTCTCGTTTCTGCTCTACTTTTTCAGAAAGCCTCAAATCTTGGAACTATCGACGGGAAATCTTTGCATAAGGTCTGTAAATACTATGAAGTGCGGGTTGGGGGAGACCGTGTTACCGTTGGGGGGCAACCTTTGATGAAGTTGTGCAACGAAGCCCCATGGGACCAAAAGCGGATGCAACAGCGGTTCCCAAATCCTACACTTACTCACGGAGGGGGTACAAAAGACATATGCCAGTTCTACGAAGCGACTGCGTGGGTTGGGAGTGCTGGTCAAGAAATCGAAGGGAAGCCTCTAAAAGAGGTATGTATTAATGAATACCTGAAGAAACCTGGTTTCTCTTGGTAAAATGTGAAGTCTTTTCATTTTCCTTTATAACGGGGTTATGGATTTAGGGCATATGTAGTTTTTATGGGGGTTAATATAAATTTTCTCAATAGTACTGTCAGGACATAAGTCACCCGAAGAAACCTGTTAAAGTGTCTTCCATTGCAAAACCCACGATATCTAGTACTAGCTCCAGCACTAGCTCCAGAACTAGCTCCAAGTATTCTCGTACAGCGAAGCCCACTATTCCAAAGCCCTCTCGTGCTACAAAATCATCCAGTACCTTGAGATCCACTCGCACAAGTAGGCCTAGTGCAAAGGTTTCTAGAAATCCACCGACTGTTAGCTATAGTACTTTATTCTCTGCTCTTATTATGGGTATTCTCCAATTTTTAGTGAGCCTATCGAATTTTGTGATTGTAGTAATCTCTTTTACTATTACATTCGTCTTCGGTATTCTTTATGTACTTGTAACCTCTTTCTTGGGTATCCTTGCATTAATTCTCTCTAAAACAGAGGTACGGGGGTGATGACTCCTGGGCAGATAGTATGACTGGGCCGTTTACGTATATTTAAATGAAATTTACTTACCAGATCGTTTACGTTTTTCAAACCTTTCATCCTACCGTACTAGAATGTAGAATAGTATGATATATATATATGTGGGTCTTATTACCTGCATGTAGCTTAATGATTTGTCATAGTTGATAATACATGTATTAAAAACAATGTCAATATAATTATGGGTCACTGCTCTAAATGCGTATACCGTTTGAAAATAACCAGACCTAGGGCATATAAGTAGTAAATTTATATCTAGGTTTGTTAGTCCCTTCTCATTAGTAAGTACATGTAAGCTTAAGCTTGTGATTATCAATATTATATGAATTATTTTATAATCAACCTTTCGAGGTAATTTTCAACTCCGGTAAAACTTCTTTTGCCGATAGAAACATCCTTGTTACACACTTGGAACCTGCGGCTATTAGTATATAGGACAATAATACAGTCGGGTAGTTCATCTATTTTCTGTATTACAAGGACTACTTTCACATTCTTGAATTATTTGATTTTCATATTTCTATTAAAGATATAAACCTAGATATAAGTTATCCAATGCTCTAATATTCGCTGTGACCGAAGTAGAGTCATCATAAAACCCTAACCCACTAGTTTGGATCCTCAAACACAGCCACGTGATTTCTATCCAGTGCTCCTATTATGAACTATAAAATTTTCACCCATAAAGGGTGATAGTTTAAAACTTTTATTCTCTAAAAGCTAGATATTGCGCTGTTTTGGACTGTGTAACATCTTGGCCTAAAGTAGCCTAGGCAATATAATTCAGGCATCCATCATATGTACGTGTGTGTACACCCCTTTAATTCCACACCGAGAGAAAGTCACTTCTTCATAGAAAGGAATACCCCGCTACCCCCAAAATTACTTTTTTTTCATCGGGACTCTATGTCTTCTAATCCCTACGGGTACTTACCCTCTCCAGATATTATTATAGCAGCGCTAACAATCGTAGTACCTCAGAACTGTTTGAGCTCATCACCAAGTCCAGCAACAAAAGTTTCTTTGTCCATGGACGCATCCTCGGAGCAAAATCGGAGTCACTCCGTAGAGTGACTGAAGGCTTATCGGGAGGAAATAACAAAACAATCGATTTTTCAGATTGGGACAGTGATACCGTAGGACGGTTCGTGGAGTTCCTGTATTCTGACACCTATCGATATACCGACCCATCCCCAGAACGGTCTAGGGAGGAATTAGTTGGAGAAGGGAATAACGCATTGCTAGTGCATGCAAGATTGTATGTGCTTGGGGAGAATAGTGGTGTTAAAGGGTTGAAGAAGATGGCGTTGGCGCGACTTCGGGTGGCACTTCTTGCGGTTGGCCTCCACCTTACACAGCGCCTATCCAAGAAGGCAGCGGTGGATGTTATTGGGTTGTTGGCGTATGCCTATTCATATACAGACTTCTCCACAAGCTTGGAGGAGCCAATGCGCAGTCTTGTATTAGGTTTTGTGTCGAAAAATTTTGAGAAGCTCAAGTTGCTGGCTTGGGGGGAGATCGTGCTGTTGTTAGATGAAGGGGGTGTTCTTGCGGTTGAACTAATGGACAAAATAACGAATGGTCCTCATGGGGAGGGGCAAGGGAGTTCTAGCCCGTTGGTTGCGAATATACGGCGTAATGTCTCTTATGGTGCCTGCGGAGGGCCTTCCAATGGGAGGAAGCCTGGGGTTAGGTTTGCCCCTAGGATTTCTATATCAGGGGAACGTAGTGTATCGGATTATGAGGCTTCTAGGAGGCCTATGTTGAGTGAAAGTGGTGCTGGGGGTACTGTGGGTAGTAACATGGCGGGTTATGGGGCTTCTAGTAGACCTATGACGAGTGGAAGTAGTACTGCGAGCAGTAACATGGTGGATTTTATTCTCAACTTTCTTTTCTATTTAGTTATCGTTGTCTTTGTTTTGTGGTTATTTACTTTATATTAGCTGGTAATGCGACGCTCCAAGTATCACAGGCTCTGAGCCCCTATATTAGATCGAGTAACCGACAAAAAGATTCTAGTCTCTTAACCCATGTGATAATCATTCACTTAGTTCAGGGCATTTCTAACACTGAACACTTCAAATAATGATGACCCCGAGCGGTGTTACTTGTATATTTAGCTGGTGAAATGTGGTTGATGGTTTTATATTGGGGCGAGGAAGCTAGGGGAGGTTCATTCTAGGGTCTCCTAAGCTTCTGGGGGGAGGGGGGCAGTTACATGAGTTATTCGAGTATATAGTAGTATCTCTGGGATTAAGTAGAAATACACTAGACTTATATAATTATTAGGCACAGACCCCCAGCTAGAGCTATTTTGGGTTGTGCTAGGAAATACGCTCCTGGCGTAGTGCATTAGCCCCTTGCGTACAACATGGAACCTTCAGTATACCTCAGAACGTCTGATGCTTTCATAGGAAATATGTAACACTGATACCTTTAGGCTTCTACTTAACTTATCTATATTTTTTAGAAAAGCATAAAGCTGTTCATGCGTATTCTATCTAGATTTCATATTTGCATTAATTGTGCTATGTTTTAGAAGTTTAGTAGTTTTGAAGGTTACTGAATTAGAATCACTGGTTTTATATCAACTTACTAATGTGTGGATTTAGGAATGGTTTATATATGCCTATTGGGGAAGTAGTAATTGTATATATAACGATTCAGTAGTGCCTTGGTGTTCGGTAGAGCATAGGAAGATCTGGTCTTTAGAACCGTGCTCGGATATATACATCTTACATGTATATGTAGTTCTCAACATACGCTTAATACAGTGATATCACTACAGTACTAATATTACCCACAGTATGAGAAGTGTATGGGCTTACTAAGCGGGCTACAATTACTATGGAGTGTGGAGTACTAGTTTAAGGCCACCCACGAGTGTAACATCCTAGTAAAGGCCCCAATAATATTTTACCCCGCAATATCGGCCGAGGCCTACGCTCGCACCTTCAAACCCTCTAAGAATTGGATTTTTAAAGCCTAAGAACCTCTCAGACCAATAATACGCATTCTTGACTCCATCAAAAATGGTACATTCAGCAACGAGACGCAACCGGGCAGCCCGTAATAAAAGGAGATCAAAATCCTTCGAAATTGTCGCAAAATGTGGCAAGGTTTACACAATCCCCAGGAATATTCTCGTCAGGCTATCAGAGCCAATTTATAGTACTTTCGCGGCTATGTTGGAACACGGCGGTGAGAAGAAACTAGAACTATTGGACTGGGACTGTGAGACTATTTCGAGGTTCATTTATTTTCTGTGTGAGGGCGACTATCTTATACCTTTAACAGGTAAGGGGCTGGAGGGAAGGGGGGCAAGGCATAATGAGGCGTATACACAGTCTATGGTATATGATGAGGAAGATCCGCGGATTTGGTATGATAATTTACTATTGGTGCATGTAAAGCTCTATGCACTCGCACAACATGAGGATTTTCAAGTCGAAGAATTGAGGGTAATGGCACTTGAACGACTTAAAACTTCTCTTGAGGAACTTAATTGGTATTCAGGTGGGGCTAGGGATTTCGTTGAGTTAATGGAATATGTCTGTTGTGAGGGGGTATTTGAGAGAGGTCACGAGCCGGTACGACAGTTGGTGTTAGGCTTGGCGGAGGAGAGATTCAATATTCTTAAAGATCTTGAGGAATTGAGAGCACTGTGGGAAAAGGAACGCCTTATTGGAGACGAGTTAATGGAGAGGATGGCTATGAAGTTTTGTGATGCAGAGAGAGATATGCAGTATTGGAGGAACAATGCTATGACTTGGAGGGAGAAGGTAGAGCGATTGGAGGTTGCCATTAAGGAGAAGGAAAGGGAGCGCGAGGCCGATAGAGTAAGAGGATGGGTTGTAGTTACAAGGGCCTTGAATGCAGAGGCACAACAACTGGATATTGCCAACAAGGAGAAGGAGCGTGAGGCCGATAGGCTGAAAAGAGAGGCTGCAGTTATAGAGGCTTTGAAGGCGGAGGAAGCACGGCAACTGCGAATCGCTAATGAGGCGGAGGAGAAACGGCAACTGCGAGTTTCTAATGAGGAGAATGAGCGTGAGGCCGATAGGCTAAAGGAAGAGGCTGAAATTGCAAATATTTTATATAGGAGCGAGAGGTATAAAAATCCTTTTTAGTCTACTCTTGAAAGCAAGGAGCTATCTTATAATTTTTAAACTGTTGACTAACTAGAGCTTAAAAATATGACAGGATAGATATCGATAACCTACTCGCAACGATGGGACAACCACAACAGGAGCCGAGAGATTCTCTTCCGGGACCCAATCGTACTCTATATTTGATAATCATCATGGTAACTTTTATCAGCTTTGGGTTTTGGCAGCTGCCACAAACTGTGCAACCTTTTGATTCTAGCTCCTTACAATTTGAGCCTATTGATGGAAGAGCTTTCCAGGGGGTCTGTCAGTACTATGAAGGACATTCGTGGGCTGGAAGTGCTTCTATTTTTATTGGGGAGAAGCCTCTTATAGAGGCATGTAGGGTGTATATACCTGGTACACAAGTTGAGCAACCTTCATATACAATCGAGGGGACTATAGAAGACATAGATCACTTTTCCGAAGTAGTTTTTTGGGTTGAAAGTGCCCTATACTCGATTGAGGAGTTCTCCCCTAAAGAGGTGTGTATAAATAGTCCTTGTTAGGATGAGGAGATCCTTCTAATATTCTTACCTTGACTCTAGGAAAGTTCGGCTGAAGAGAACACGCCAATACTATAGGGAGAGCCTATGGTCGGCAATTGTATCTACTAAAGACGCTGGAGGTATGATATGTAATTCCTTCTATATGGCGGATTAATTAGAGGAGCTAATAAAGATCCTTGAGTAGTATTCATTGATTGATGAGGTTAGAAAATCAACTAGATATTACTAATGTCTCGGAAACTATTTTCTTGGGTGTTTTTGTACTTTAGTGTTTTCCTTCTTATTCTATACTACTCTAGCTACTTTATGTTTAGAAATAGCACGATGCTTAACAAAGACCATAACACAATAGCCTTTTTCGGGTCACTATTTTCTGATCATGTGTATAAGCTTTTTAAACCAATATTTGACAGTATGTACTTCATGCTTTGTTATCATTCTTGGGTTATCATATTTTGCTACATGAAAAGGCTCTATAAGCACCACTAAACTGATCTTACTGAGATTTGTTAGCGCCCAAGCTCGGAATAGAGGGGGGCTGGGGGTTGTAGAGAATTGAGTAACAATTCTTTTAATTAAGACACCCAAAAGCTTAAAAGGTCGGAATTAACTGGAGTATATCACAATATATATAACTCTGGTTTGCACGAGGAAGTATAACTTTGTATTCATAGACCATTATAGTAGGTAAGATAGGGAATTAAAGACAAATACTCATCTACAAGCCTCCAGAAATAAGTGACCGAATAAGCAGGGTCTGTCTTATCTGAGAAACAGCCGAGGTGATCTTGGTTCACCACCAAACATTAGTAGGTACAAATTAAGAAAACCCTCCTACGACGTAATACTAGTTTACCATCTACAGAAAGAATGGAAGAAAAGCCATATATCCTGGGTTCTAACAACGTTCGGTTACTTGTTACCAAAACCCTGCACAAAGGGTTAGGGTTCCGTATCCATTCGTTGCCTTATATTAGTTTAGTTACCCTGTGACCTGGCTTCAGCTAGTGGTACCGACCACAAGTCTATACCTATCAACCCGCACATACCATCAGTCCTGGATACTATGCCTCCAAATCCTTCCTGGTACTTCACTTCATCCCTACATAGTTCTCCTTTACTAACAGCTGTAGTCTCACCAATGACCTCAGTCTCCTCTCCTCCGAGACTATCGAAGTCGTTGCTCAATTCGGCCAAAAGCAGTTCTTTGTCCACAAAAATATCCTTGTCGCACAATCGGAGTCACTTAGCCGCACTGTAGGCGTGTCTAGTGGTGCTGATGGGAAGAAAATCGATCTATCGAGTTGGGATGGTGATACAGTGGGGCGTTTCCTCCAGTTTTTGTATGTTGGGAGCTATCAGGTTCCTGACTCAACGGTGGACGGGGAATATGCTACAGAAGACGATAAGGAGGAAGAGAGGCAAGATGGGGTAATGACACCTGATACGGTACAGAGTCTGGTGGGTAGAGGAGGGTGGGAATTTGAGGAACTGGGTGGAGGTGTGAATGTGCTGTTGGTACATGCAAAAGTGTATGCACTTGCACAGTCTCAGGGTGTTCAAGCTCTAAAGGTTATGGCACTGCAGAGGCTTGAGATAATGCTTGGAGAGATTGAGGTCGATACATTAAAGGAAACAGCGAGGGGTTTTATTGGGTTATTGGAGTATGCCTACTCCCATACGAGTCCGGAGGAGCCGTTGCGTGACTTTGTATCAGCCTTCGCGGCAAATAATTTTGAGAAGCTCATGGGCCAAAGAGAGATGGGGTTTTTGCTACGCGAAGGGGGCGATTGTGTTGTGGAGTTGATGGAGAAAATAGCAGGGCGGCTTGAAGGAATAGATAATAAGTTTTTAGAGACAAGAGAGGGGCCTGGGGTGGCGGAGAAGGAATCACAGGTCTCACAGGGGGTGGCGAGACTAAGGGTAGGTGGGGGTGGGAATAAGGTTCTACCTCTGAGTTCTGGGAACTGGTTTCTTAAGTTCCAAACCTACAACATGCCAGGCGCCCAGGTAGCTTCACAGGCGTTGGATGAGTTGGTTAGAATTGTGGTCTCTGTGGGAAAGTGGGTGTTTTCTCCGTATGGGCTTTTACGCACATTAACTTTCTCGGTAATGGCAATCACAATTGCCCTGTTTATTTGGAAAACCTTACGGCAACACAAAACCATCGGCCCAAAGTCCTTTGAGGAGTTTTGCCAGTACTATGAAATGCACTCATGGGCTGGAAGTACCATTGTCACTGTTGGAAAGAAGCCTCTTAAAGTGGCATGTGATGAGTATATTCTGGGCTCATGGGTTCAGAAGCCTTTAAGAACTGCCCAGGGGACCATGAAAGACATGTGCCACTTCTATGAAGCAAATTTATGGGCCGGAAGTAATGTTTACTCAGTCGGTGGGAGAACCCTCAAGGACGCATGCATCAATGACTACCTAATCGAAAGGCCTTCATTTGAGGGAAGGCCTATAACTGAGATGTGTCAGTACTATGAAGGGAACTCGTGGGTTGGGAGTAACGTCTACGGAGTTAATGGGAAATCTCTAAGGAAGCATTGTGATGACGAAGGATATACGAAGGAGCCTTATAATAAGATAATAGGGGTTAAGAAGTCTGTAGGTACGGTTTTTGGTATGAAGGGTCTTGGTACAGTAAAGCCTTTTAGCCCCCTGAATAGTTCCTTCTTTTTATTCTTCATCTTTCCTTTCCTTTTGGCGCTGTTATTTTGGGGGATGAAAAACCTGTTAAACAAACTTCTGACGTAAAAGCTCTGGAGTATTTGTATTATATCAAATCATAGCACTGAAAAGTGGGGATTCAAAGTCACCCACTAAGAGTAGAAGAGTGCGGGGGTTTGGGGGAGATGGGGGATGCTGTGAAAGTACAGAGATGCAAGCAAATAGAATGATAGTTCGATAATGACTAGAGCACGGGGGCAAGCCCGCCTCTCATACCATACATGCATATGACCTCCTGTATGGATCGGCCGCTGTCGGCAATAATCCAACAGATTCATAGCGGCAAACACCTTAGATACAGACTCGTGTTAATTTGGAAGTTAGTGATTTGTTTTCTTTTACTTTAGCTATGTACTGTAACGTATAGTACCACCATCATTCTAGGCAGCCGCATAGTGTAACATTTGAAAAGACGCTAGACTTTAGGCATCCATATAAAGGGTTAGGGTTATTTATCCACCACTACCTATAATTAAGAAGGTCTTACATCTAGACTCCCTAGCTAACCCCACTTCATTTCAAGAGAGCTACTGAAACACTGAAAATCATGTCTCTAAAGTTTTCCGGGTATATACCTCTCTTCACATTCCTCTAAGAATACCAAGTTCCTGCTAACAGCCGCCGCGGTAGTGTTGCGAAAGACATCAGCCTTCTCACCTCCGAGCCTTTCGAAATTCTAGCTCACTCCGGCGAAGAGCGCTTTTTTGTCCACGGCAGCACACTCACAACGCACCTAGTCCTACTCCAAAACTCTACAGCTGAGAAGAAAATCGATCTATCAGATTGGGACCGCGGTACAGTAAGGCGATTTATCGAGTTTCTATATACTGGCGACTATGAGATTTGTCAACTAGATGTCGAGGGCGGTAAAAAGGCGGGCAAAGGGCCCGGAGAGGGTTTAGATACACAAGGGCGGGGAGGAGGTACGAGCGTCAATGCAAATGCGCTATTGGTGCATATGAAGTTGTATGCTCTCGCACAGAATAAGGGTGTTGAAGGGCTGGAAGTACTGGCGTTGGAGCGGCTTGAGGTGGTGCTTGGGAAGGCGAAGGGTTATATGTTGGTTGGAACTATCGGAGACGTTTTTGACTTATTGAGGTATTCCTACTCGCATAAGGGCTCTCTTCTGGACTCGATAGAGCCGGTGAAAGATCTTGTCTCAAGATTTGTGGCGGAAGATCCTCGGGGAGTGGTGGAGGGAATTTCGAAGAAATTTCATAATGTGGAGGGGGAGGTACAGATATGGAGGGATCGAGCTATTGCGTTGAAGAGGAAAGTACGGCGGTCGGAGGCTACAAATGCGGAGGAGGTACAACAATTAAAGGCTACAAATGCTGAAGAAGTACAACGATTAAAGGCTGCGAATGAAGAGGAGATTCGACAGTATAGGGCCATTGCTGTAGAGAAGGTACGACAGCTATGGATTACTAATGGAGAGAGAGTGAAACTTTTGGAAGCTGCAAATGAGGAGAGAGTTCGGGAGTTAAAGGCTGTGATCGTGGAGAAGGTACGGCAGATGGAGACTGTCAATATAGAGGGGATTTTTAAACTGGAAAACACCAATGGCTCAAATTCTCACAGTAACCGCTCGGTCCAAATGCAGCTTTCTGCTTTATTTATTATAGGAATCTCAGCACTGGCCATTGTGATTTCCCCAATCTTTAAAGGTTCTTTACCGCCCGAGACTCCTAGCGAGAGATCGTTTAAAGGGATTTGTCACTACTATGAAGAAAGTCCGTGGATTCAGGGCCCTTCTATCATAGTCGATAGAAAACCCCTCAAGGAAGCATGTACCGGATATATATCAAAGTTGACAGTCCGGCCACCTCCCTCTGTCAAGGTGATTATGAAAGACATGTGTCAGTTTTATGAAGGAAACTCGTGGGTCGGGAGTTCTACTTACTTGGTCTGGGGGAAATCTCTCAAAGGGGTATGTATCTACCAGCTCCAGATTAAAAAGCCCCGCTAGAAAACGATAATCTGTGTTAATAACACAGAAAACACCTCTATAATCTTGCTAATTATGGGTCGCTCGAGTAGTATTGTGAGACCGCAGGTTACACAAAGAGGTCTACCGGTACTAGGTCCTCTAGTACCACAAAGAAGCCTACAAATACAAAATCCTCCAGTACTACGAAGACTCCAACCATTCCGAGTTTTTATTCCCCGAAAGGATCTGCTAGTAGAAATAACAGAATTCCTCCTCCTGGACCTGGGGAGTTCATTAACCCCATAGAACCCAACACTCTCCTCTTTGACTTTATTACTTGTTTATTTTCATATGTTTCATCATTTATCTTTTTCGCTCTCAGAATCTTTGACTGTATATCTGCGCTTATTATTTTTTTATTTCTTATTCTCGCTATGTTTGCTCTTCTCGGTCCTCCTCGTTTTTTCATGGAGCACATTCAACCCATCCTAGTCGAACTTTGGCAGTTTCTAGGTGTTTAAGCTGCATGCACATCCAATTAGCATATACATGAAATAATAGAGCAATCAATTTGGGATTAACCTAAGAAAGATTCCAGAATGGATTTCTGTCTCTAGCAAGAGGGATTATCCTACTAGTTAAGAGTAACTGAGCTTAGTGTAATATTCGCTACCCGAATAGGTACCACACAACCAAACAAGAAGAAAATGTCCTTCCTATCTTGGACCAATCCCAAGTATAATATTCTACTATTTATCCCTGTAACCAATCCTAAAGAATTTACAAAGTATTTTTAATCACTGGATGCGTATAATAAAGAATGGCTCTATACAGTATATACTTCAGATATCCCAAAACGAAGTCTGATTCTACAATAATTAATAGCCCTCAATAGCCTATGAGCTTAGGGATTTTTAAAAGTATATATGAAGCTTTTCGTGGGAAATTATATCCATTGGTTGTATTGGAATATTAGCCCGGGTTTAGGACCATGTATATAGTAATGCCGCGAATACAGACCTATTATTATATTATTGGGAGCTCGGAATACTTAAGCATTTATACATGATACCTGGTTGCATACTACTATACGTCCTAATTAGCCGGGAGTCTTTTTTGCTGGGGTCTCTTGTTATTATTAGCCCACTTCAGGCACTGCTCGTAGAGTACAAAGGGTTAGGGTTCAACCGTGCATGAGTTGTCCTGAGTAATCTCTCTCTATATATTAAGTGACTATCCCCACTACCTAGCACCTGAAATTCACCTCCAAGTCATGTTTTCATCTTATCATATACCCCTGCCATCGGCACTAAGCACCACGAATCCTCACTTCTCTGAGTATACTCAACCCACCCGCAAGGATATTACTCTCACTAACGCTCACAGCCTCCTCTCCTCCGACACTCTTGAGATCATAGCCGAATCCGGGAAAAGGCGCTTCACGGTTCACAGTGGTATCTTCGCCACACAGTCAGAAACCGCCTCGAGAAAAGTCGATTTATCAGCTTGGGATGGCGAGACTGTAGGAAGGTTCTTCCAGTTCTTGTATATTGGGAATTATGAATATCCCGGAATACCTTCAGAGGGTGCGATGACTGAGGATGAGGCCGGTGACGATGACGACGAGGGTGAAAGACGCGGTGGTGTGAATACCCCGGATACAGTACAGAGTGTGGCTGCTCGGGAGGAGTGGGGGTTTGGAGATGAAGGGGTTAATTTGTTATTAGTGCATGCGAAGGTTTATACGCTTGCGCAGCATAGGGGTATAGAAGCACTGCGAGTGATGGCGTTGGAGCGGCTCGCAGCGACGCTTGGTGGTATTGGAGGGCGTATGTCAAAGGGATTTCGAAACGCTGCGAATGTTATCGAGCTGTTGGGGTATGTTTATTCTTATGCAGAATATCGTAGGGAGGAGCCAATCCGGGAACTTGTATCAAAATTTGTGGCGGGGAATATTGAGATGCTTATAGGTCGGGAAGAGATGTCATTGTTGTTGCGCAAAGAGGGCAGCCTTGCGGTTGAGTTGATGGAAAGGGTGGCAGGAAGACTTGGTGAGGTGAGGGTATCCTATGATATGGAAGGGGAACTACAGGACTGGAAGAATCGAGCTATTGCATCCGATGAAAAGATACGGGTATTGGAGGCTACGAGTAAAGAGGAGATGCGGCAGCTAGTGGCAGAAAATGAAGAGAAGGTAAAGGAGCTGGAGAGTATCAATGCAGAAAAAGTACAAGTGTTAGAGGCAGATGTACTGAAGTGGAAAGCGGTGAGTCTTCTCTTCAAATTCAATTCAGGCGGAGAAAAGCTAATGAGGACATAGATCTACGATCAGGCAAAAAAAAGCTACCCATATATAGAGCTAGGGACATGGGAAGGGTTAATTCTCTCTCGATATGGGGTTTACTTTTTCTTGGTGTGCATGTCGATCTGGATTATGCCTGGAATCACTGTTTCCGTGTTATTTTTGACAGTAGTAACATATTTGTTATTTTGTTGTTTGTAGGATATATTCTCGTCGGGGGCCTGTCCCTGAAATTCTTACCCGCTTTTAAGAGTACTATTCATCCCGTTATGCGCACGAATCTCTATCAGGTGCAAGCATAATTTTCTACTAGCGATACCACACGAATGAGAAACTATTCTAATACACAATTCTATATATGGCCGACGGCTAAGTACAGTCGTTCACTAGGTGATGTGGATACGGTCTCACGGCGGATAGAGGCGTTCTAGGCTTCTTACCTAAAAAGGCTATTGACTAAACCTGTGCTAGATAATCACGTCACGTGGCTGGGGGGTTACTTAGATTGTAGAGCTCTTTGGGCTTAGCGTTGTGGCACTAGCATCATAGTAGCCATTAGAGTTAGTCTGTCTAGGTGTCCTCTGGTGTGTAGTATTTTATCGCTCTTGACTAGATCCACTCTTACATAGAATATAAAGTCGTGTCCAACAGATTCCCGGAGCCCCCCATAGCAACGGCAAACCCACAAACCCCAGCACCACAAATGCTGGCATTAATGTGAGAACAAATCCGAAGAATAAAGGGATTATGAGGAAAATAAATGTATCATCAGCATCTTTACAGGAAAAGTTCACTTTCTCTCTTGTACAATCCTATTAAATCAGAGTGCATTCCCAAATCTCCAGCAGTATCGTATCAAAACTCAAAATATATTCTCAGGACGGAATTCGCCTCTCCTGACGCATGGGATACGCTGCGATAGGTGGGGACGCACAGGAGGCTCAGGACGGAATTTGAACAGTGTTGCTGATGATCACTTTGAGTGCCCTTTGCCTCACCAAAAAATGTGGTCCCCACCGGGTCCTGTCAGTCATCACACAATAAAGGGGCCCTATGACACAGCTATACATTGGTATGAGGTTATAGCAGCTGCTGGCTCTCAACAAATACCACCGGTAGGCCCCTTAGCCTACCGGGAAAGTTGTCATCCAATTGATGATAGCCTTGGCAAAACAGGGTCGAACCATAAGGCCTGTGGTTCGACTCCCTGGGGAGAAGTAGTTCACCTAGTCACCTAGCTATGTAGGTGAGCGAACTCTTTTGCTGTTACTATATGGGGGGGGCTCCGGGAATTTGTTGGACACGACTGTACATCACTCCATTGGCTCTTCTGACTATCGGTTCTTTGGTCGTTAAGAAAACAGAACGCTCAATGGCGTGATCCTAGTTCTCTTCGTCTTCTTCTTCCCTTCTTCGGTTTGTACTGGGTCTTGGATAGCTGTAGCAAAAGGTTATAGATAGCATACACATGACAGGGTAACCTTTCTGTCTCTACCGCCCTCATTAATAGCTACACACAGCCATATAGATGCCTTAAAATTATATCATATTGTTACTCTGCTATCAGTTCTGAAAAAAATGCCTTTCAACTTCCCTAAGTATTTCTTTCTAGCCCACTTAAATAGCATACCCCTATTAACAAATACAGATTCCTTTCCTCCAGAACTATCGAGGTTCGATCCGACAGCAACAGCTTCTTCGCTCACGGTGACATCCTTACGGCACAATCAGAGCTACTTCGCTCCACAATCACTAATGACACTCCTGAGAAGAAAGTTGACTTTTCAGCCTGTGACAGCGATACAGTAGAGCGCTTCCTCCAGTTCTTGTATTATAGCGACTACCAAGTCCCAGAGACAGTCACTGAGATTAGTGAAGGGCGGGAGGAGAGCGACAGGCTAGGTGGAGCAAGCACGCCGGATACGGTTCAAAGTCAGGCGGTACAGGAGGGGACTATACATGGATATCCGGTTACGAATGTGCTTTTGGTACATGCGAGGCTGTATGCGCTTGCAGAGCATACCAAAGTCCACGCGCTCCAGACGATGTCACTAAAGCGGCTAAGCGAAGCACTTGAAGAGATCGACAACTGCACGGATAGGCCCCCGAGAGTCATGGTGGATGCTATTGAGTTACTAGACTATTCCTACTCTGAGATGAACCTCCGGATGGCTTCTCATACGGACTTGGGGGAGCCAGTACGGGGCCTTGCATCAAGTTTCTCCGCGAAAAACTTTAACGAACTGATGGAACAGAGGGAAATGTCGTTTCTGTTACGTGAGGGCGGTAGCCTTGTAGTCGAGGTGATGGAGAAGGTTGCGAGGGGTTTTTGTAGTGTACAAAAGATCTCTAAAATGGAGAGAGAGGTACAGGGCTGGAAGAACCGGGCTATGGTGTTGGAGGAGAGAATGAAGCAGTTAGAAGGTACTAAAAAGGAGGAGGTACGCCGGGTGGAGACCGAAAAAGCCAGCCCGGTATCGACGGGTATGGGGGCCTATAGAGATAAACAGGAAGCAAAGTCGGAAATTAGAGGTCCGGCAGCGAGAACCTCTCTAGTAGGTAAAAAAGCGAAAAAAAGTACGAAAGGGAAAAATAAGTCAAAGCGAATAGATATACCCCTTAGACCGTTACAGGAGGACGGGTATTCGAGCACCCATTCTTTTATAGAGTTCCTTCACGATTAGTTGGCTAAATTACTAATCTGTTGCTCTATTAAAAATACAGAGCTGGTATCTGAGTAGCTAGAGAAGTTTTTGATTTTCAGAGTCTTTGCTATTGTGTAGATATGAGCCTTTGACCGGCGCTAAGCCTCGGAATTTTTATGAAACTTTATGCTATATGTAGTCTCCCAGAACAATATAGGGCCTACAGGGTACTTTGAGTTCCTAGTAAGAGGGTTAAACAAAGTATCTCTTGCGTGGATCTCTATACTCAGTACTGCAACATGATTATTTGCAAGGCCAAGAGGTGCCAAGACTCGAGATGCAGTTATTAACAGACAGATATCAACCATTACTCTCATAAAAACTCATCTGAATTCTTCCCTATCTATATAGGGGTTATGAAGCTCTATTAATTTTTTTGATTTTACGCTCATTATTTAATTAAGGTGGAGTCTATCTAACAACAGGATCACTAGTGATCCGTAGTCGTTGACGGTCCAGCCCGGGGTACTAAAGCACTAGCTGCTTAAGCTTAAACAGTTAGATCGAGCTAGTATTAATACTCCTATGGGGTGTCAAACATACCAAAACCCGTATTTAGCATTGGTAGTAAATTCATCTTTGGCACATTCATACATTCTTCTATATATGATAAGGTTTGTAATTTCAGCTATTAGTTATGATACTTACAAATCTTCACTTTATAGAGTCAATGCCTGATAATATTCCTCCAGTTTTTAGGGCTAGAGATTCAGCACTAAATAGGGCACTGAATTTGCCACACGTTCTGGTTGGCCAAGCATTGCTTAGAGTCATTATTAGGCATACCGCCTATACAGAGGGTTAGGGTTACATTTGATTTGTGTTGTTCGGATAGCCCCTCTCTATAAAAAGAACGTATAAGACTCTAATAGCTATCCATACAGAGCTCAAAGATATACTATCGATAGCCCCTCGAGGCCTATCTATAGGAATAGTACGAGACTCTAAATTCATAGCTATCTATACTGAGTTGTTTGATATATTATCACTATAACTCGCTTAACAACAATGTCTTCATCCCGCCATCCAGCACCACCATCAGAGTCAAACACTACGCCTCTCCATCACCACGGGTATATCCCCTTCTATCCTACCTAGATAGCGCACTTTGGCTAATCATAGCAGAGTCTGCTCTGGAACCACTCAAGTCATCACTGAATCTGGCAAGAAGCGCTTCAGCATTCACAGTAGTATCTTCGCTACACTACCCGAAGTCCCTGATGGAACAGTCGATCTATCAGATTGGGACAGTGATACAGTAGATCGGTTCCTCCAGTTCTTGGGTGCCAAAGACTATAAATATCCTGAAGAGATTCCACAAGTTTCAAGGAATCAAAATGGGACTGATGGCGATAAAAACGCCGGTGGAGGAGCGGGTGCCCCAGATAAGGCGCAGAGTGTAGGGACTCTGGAGGAGTCGAATTTAGGGGTTTTGAGGGTGGACTTGATAAGTTCGGTGCAGAGTGAGAGGGGTGGAGATGTGTGTGTGAATGTGCTGCTCGTTCATGCGAAGGTGTATACGCTTGCAGAACATAAAGGCGTCGAGGAACTTCAGGTAATGGCGCTGAAGCGACTTAGGACGGCACTTGAAAGGGTTGATGGGCGATTATCGGAAGGACTCTTAAACTCGGTGGATGTTATTGAGCTACTGGGGTATGTTTATTCCCGTACAAATAACCAGAGTGGAGAACAAATCAGGGGGCTTGTATCAAAGTTTGCAGCAAAGAACATTGAGGTACTAGTAGGCCGGGAGGGGATGTCATCTTTGTTGAGTAAGGAGGGAAACCTTGCAGTTGAGTTGATGGACAGAGTAAAGGGGAGACTTTGTGGTGTGGACACCTTTTATGAAGCAGTTGAGGCGCCTTATAATATGCATGAGGAATTACAGAACTGGAAGAATCGAGCTGCTGCATCGGATAAGAAAATACGGGAATTAGAAGCTACCTTTGCAGATGTCATGCAGCAGCAAGAGGCTCTCAGTGCAGACCAGTTGCAACAGTGGTCAGATAGAGTAAAGGTATTGAAGGTAAAAATGATGGACGAAGCTCAGTTACTAGAGGCTGCCAACTCAGAGAAGATACGACAGCTAGAGAATACCAACACAGAGAAGGTACGGCAGCTAGAGAATACCAACGCAGAGAGAATACAGCAGCTGGAGGGCATCAGTGCAGAGAGGCTGCAGAGGATAGAGGCTATGAGAGCGGAGGAAATACGCAGACTAGAACTAGAAAATGCGCTCAAGATCATGGAGCTGGAGGCTGCCAGTACGGCGAAGGAGCGAGAGCTTGAGAGTACGAATGAAAAAGTGCGGGAGTTAGAAATAGTGAGTCCAACCCTAATTGAAGTTAATAAGGAGGTTAGTTAACCCACAAAGTCTGTGACTACGCATAAAGAGGAGATTCGGTGGATAAAGATAGAGAATTCGTCAAAGACCCGGGATCTAGGGGCGACTAGCGCGATGGTGCGAGAACTAGAAGCAGTAAGTATATTTTCAAAATTAGGGACAGGTATAGACCATCTAACCAACAGAAGCTCGCAACTATTGATAGGGATAAGATCCAGCAATTGCAGAGAGAACATACGGAGGAGATTAGAGCGATGGAGGCGGATAGTGTGAGGAGAGTGCGGGCACTATGGACAGAACATACAAAGGAGATTAGAGATATAGAGGCAGCTAGTGCAAAGAAGACTCAGGAGCTAGAGCGTGCAAATGGAGTGAGGGTGGGTAATCTTGAGCGTGCTAATGCAGCGAGGGTTTTGGAATTGGAGCGTGTCAATGCAGAGAAGGTACGGGTACTACAGACAGATTATGCGAAGAAGGTTAGAGAGATAAATACGGGTAATACAGCGAGGGTGGCGGTACTAGAGCGTGCCAATACAGAGAGGGTGCGGGAACTACAGGCAGAACACACGAAGGAGATTAAAGAGATGGATACGGTTAATACAGCGAGGGTTGTAGAACTGGAGCGTGCAAACGCGAGAATTCGGGAACTGGAGGTTCTCAAGGCAGAGAGATTTCGGGCACTACAGACGGGGCGTACGAAGATCCAGAGGTTAGAGGAGGTGAGTCCACTCCATGGATAAGGACTATTTAATAGGGGCCTAGACTTACAACAAGGGAATGAAGAAATTGAGATCTATAGAGAGGGAGAAGCAGACGGGACAGGCCTGTGAACACATATTGTATTTCTTTGGATCGTGTTTTGCCCTTTTCTGTTTATTTGTCATTCTGATAAATTTTTATTCCACTGAAGTGATTCAAAAAACTGATGCAACAGAGGGGGATGATTTCTATGTTAGGCGAGAGTGGTAATCTTGCAGTCGAGGGATGGGGAAGGTTGCAAGAGGCTTCTGCAGTGTATAAAATGGAGAGAGATATAGGACTGGAAGAACTATGTAGGCGATTGTATATGAGGATAAGATGAAGTACTATTTAGGGGGAAATGGAAGAGGTGCACCAATCAGGCTGTGAGGTAAAGCGGTGAGGTTATCAGTGGTTTCCCATGAGAATGAAGTAGAGAATACACGGTAGACGTTTAGAACCTCAGTTTCAACAATACCACCATCTCTGGGTATAATCGATAATGGTTGGTCTATGTATATAGAGATACCGACATGTACAGTATAATGTGTACTACTACTACCACTACTACCACTATGTATGATATGAGGTCGGACTTGTGCCCCTGCAAGAATTATTCTATTACTCTACCACCTATTTACTACTTACACCATAGCTCTCAGGTTTTGAAGGTTCAATATTTATATTGGCTTTGAGGTATTTATGTATGAAAGATTTTAATATATATCAGTAATACTTTCAGCTGGATTAAGATTATAATGGCGCGACTTGGGACTAAGCTAAGGTGCATCTCTAGATACTCGGGCTAGCTACAATATTGCGCTTTATATAGACTTCCAAAGGACCACAACTATCCTTGAGAAAATATTGACTTATTTCACGCAATATATATGACCTAGACGGAAGTTATCCCCGGTTTCATCCAATTATAGATTTGTGGTTCGAGATTGGCTAGAACTCACTATCCGCGTAAAGGGTTAGGGTTATGTATGCGTTGTAATCCCCACCTTTATCTCAGATGGAAAGCTACTATCTACTAAACTACATGTACTACTACTGAAACGACCAAAAACTACCACAATATATTCACTATGGAACCTTCCACTAGTCTCCCCAAGTACTTCCTCACCTACTCGAATATCCATACCATCGCTAACAATTATATACAGTTCTCACTCAGAACCCCCCGGGGTTCGGTCCCGCGATAAAACTATCTTTCTCGACAGTAATCCCCGTAACGCGCAGTTTAGATCACTCGATAGCGCGGCGACGGATGGGGCCGCTAAGGACAGAATGTATTTCTCTGATTGGGATAATGATACAGTAGACCGCCATATCCACTTCTTAAATACTGGAGCCTACCGAATCCCTAAGGCAATACCGAGGGAGGAGGAGGAATATGAGAAGGAGGTTGGAGAGGAAACAGATGAGGAAACAGAGCGAGTAATAGACGATAAGGCAGTATCTGAGACGGGAACTGGGGATGAGGAAAGCGATGAGGAAACTGAGCGAGTTGAAGAGAGGGCTGATGGAAGGGAAAGTAGCGAAGAAAGTAATGATGAAACTGAGAGAGTAGAAGATACTGGGAGTTATAGAAGAAATACATTGGAGAAAGAAACGATACAGGATATGGCGGTGCCAGAAGGGGAGAGGTCTGGGGATATGAATATTAATATGCTGCTGGTTGATGCGGAGCTGTACTCAGCTACTGATGATAAAGCATTCAAGTTGATGGCATTACAGAGTCTTGAGAAGAGACTTGAGGAGAACCTTTTACATATCCTGCGAGGGACTTCTAACAGGATTGTGTTTTTCATTGAACTTTTGGAATACGTCTACTCCCAAACAGGCTTCGACGCGGGCCCAGAAAAGTCGATGCGCGGCCTGGTGTTGAAGTTTACAGCAAACAATTTCGAGAAGTTGGTCGATCGAAAGGAGATAGCATTCTTGTTACGAAAAGGGGGAGATTTTGTAGCCGAGCTGATGGGAGAGGTGTCAAAGAGACTTTGTAATGGGATGTCTTGTGGGGTTAAGAGAAAGGCGCCGGGCCCGGATGTCCGAACTGCTACGTTAAACGAGGTACAGCTATATACTACCAATTTGAAGGTACAGCGACCGGAGACCATCGGGGTAGAAAAATCCCAGGAATTCGAGATTACAACAAACAGTGTGATCCAGGTAGAGATGGAGGGGTTGGATGAACAAGTGCGAGAATTTGGAGAGAAGTTGGAAAGGTTGGAAAAGAAGGCACGGAAATTGAAGGCCTCGAATGCGAAAAAAGACCGGGAACTAAGGGCTGCCCGCACAGAGATACAAGAGTTGCAAGAAAGTGTGCGTGGGTCGAACGCTGCCACTGCTGCAGAGATGCACAAGTTAGAAGATAGCTACTGGCGGCTAGAAGAACATTTGCAGAAATCGGTAGCCGCCAACGTAGAGAAGATACGAATTTTAGAGGCTGCGAACGCAGAAGAGAAGTGGCGGTTAGAGTCTGAGGTACGATGGTTGGAGACTACTGTGAAGTGGTTTGAGACCGCATGTCCGGGCAAAGCACAGGAGTTCAATTCTGCCAATGCGGCGAGGATTCAGTCTTTAGAGACTAGTGTTGAGAGTTTAGAGAACTTGTTAAAGTGGTTTAAGACCACCTTCCAGGAAGAGCCCTTAGAGGCTGGTGCTACTGGTGTGGCGGAGATCCAGGAATTTGAAACAGATATGGTGAAGCTTCAAGAGTACGAGGCTATGAACGTGGCTAATAATAGAGGGTTTGGGGTTACCAATATGGTGAAAATTCAATTTTTAGAAACTAAGGTGCAATGGTTGAAGTCTAAGTTAAGTTTGTTCAGGGTTGCCTATCCCGAGGTGCAGCAGATAGGGAGGAGACGCTCTGTTTTTGAGACAGTCAAGGAATTCTTTTCTCTTGGTAATGCGTAGCGTACGCAGTTCTTATATTTAGTTATAGGACTACTTAGGTGTGGTATGTAGTTATATGTTTGATCATCACAGGTGATTCCACAAAATCTTTCTTAGGTACTACCTCTCTCTTCTTTCTTTCAGCTCATCGAGTATATATCACACTCTTAGGCATTTTCTTTACTTTGTAGCAGATAATATTCTTCCTAAATATATATAGGATTTCTTTTCGTAGTTTGAATGTGCGAGCGGATCTACTAAGAGAATTCATCAAGTAAAACTGGAATGGAGTATATTCTAGTGTAATTCTATCATTGGCCATATATATATCCAAGCAACAGTTTATGCATAAACACTATGGGCGGTTTCACAAAACATGGAGGTCCAGTTACATAACCGAATGCAGAATGGGTTTAAACCATAGAATATATCCAATGGGTTCAGTATCCTTGGAATAACTGTAGCCGCTCCGAGATCAAGCCAAGTTATCTATATCTAGGTGACAGAGATAGGTTGCTGCGTGTTATATTATTTTTATAGCTACCTAGGTTTGAACAAATATTCCCGTATGGCCCATATATGCATGGCGTAATCAGTCCGGGGATATCTATTAGTTTATTAGTGTGCGCATTAGTCATCACATATACACTTATACGGAAATTATCTAAATTGCTAAATTACCCATAATATACTATTTAGTAGTAACAACGCTTTTCAAATCCTACTAAACAAGTAAGTCTTGGGTGCAGATTTACCACTAGGCAGTCCATCTAAGGATCTAGGTGGGCAGCGAATGACCGGCTCTTAATTCCCAGTCTATTCGCGGAACCTCAGTATTTCCAAGTAGACTAGAACCTTCTGAGCCTTTGGTTTTTTATTATAGGTTGTCTTTATGGGAACATCAATTGCCCTCGGTTCTGGCATCCATAGGAGGTTAGGGATGTTATCTGTTCATATCTGAGGCTGCCAGAAAAAGCGGGGGTAGTAGACCAAAACCACTACTACATTCACTAGTTCCAACATAGCATACTATCATAATACCAGACGCAGATACGATGCCTCCTTATTTTACTGGGTAGTGCCCCTCCACATATATATGCACCACACCCTCACTAATAACTGCAGCTTCCTCTCTTCGAAAACACTCGAAGTCCGATCGAGCGATAAAAGCTTCTTTATCCACGGAGATTTCCTTGCGACAGAACCCGGGTTCGAGAAACTCCGCTCAATGACTACGGGCGACGCTGGTGAGAAACATATCGACTTATCAGATTGGGACAGCGATACTGTAGAACTCTTGGTCCAGTTCCTGTACATTAAGGAATATAACGTTCCTGAGATAATCCCAGAGAAAGAGGAGGCTGAAAAAGAAGAGGAAGAGGGCAAGAAAGAGAAAGAGGACAAGAAAGAAAAGGGGACGAAGAAGAGGAAGAAGACGAGGAGGAGGGGTTTGGGAATAGGATTTTTGATGAAGATGATGAAGATGACTTAGCGAGGTGGGATGATTCACGGCCTGTGATGGGTACCAGTCTTACACCACAGGATGTGGGAGGTGATGAGGAGGATGCGGTGGGTAGCGGTGGGAGTCCGGGGGGTAACGAGGAGGACCCGAAAGGCAGCGGGGGGAACCCGGGAGGTAACAAGGAGGATCCGGAGGGTCGAGACTGTAATTTGTTACTCTTACATGCAAAGCTGCATGCACTCGCACAGCATTTGAATATCCAAGCACTTCAAAAGATGACACTTGAGCGGCTGGGCACATCGCTTGCGTTGATCGAACAGCATACGCTAGTAGAGACCTCGAGTATTGTACTCAATTTCATTGAGTTATTGGGCTACGTTTACCACAACTCCTCTTGTACGAGTCCTAAGTCAACGATACGAGACCTTGTGTCAACGTTTGCGGTAGAGAACATGGGGAATCTTGTTGATCGGAAGAAGATGAGGTTGTTGTTACGTGAAGGGGGTGAGCTTGCGATAGAGTTGATGGATAAGGTCATAGGGAGACTGCGCGATGAAGGGCAGAGTCTATCTAGCTTGAAAAACAGTAAAGCTCATTGGGAGGCTCGGTGGGCTGCATCGGATAGGTATGTGTGTGAGTTAGAGGTTACGATATCCTCATGGAGGTCTGTCCAGAAAGATCTGGAGGATCGAGCGGCTATATCGGAAGAGAAGGTGCTGGACTTAGAGGCTAAGGCATCCTCATGGGATTCTGTCAAGAAGAACTTGGAGGATCGAGCGGCTGCGTCGGAAGAGAAGGTACTGGATCTAGAGGATACGATACACTTATTGGAGTCTCTCAATTCTGAGATGGAGGAGCAGTTCAAAGATAAGATACAGACGTTTGGGGAAAGGGGAAATGGGTCTTGGGTCTTGGAGGAAGAGGGAGCTACACGTATGGAGGTATTGGATACGTTGAGGGATAAGTTGAAGAAGTCCAAGGCTAGGGAAAAGGTCTTGGAGGAGAAATTAAAGCTATTGGAAGCTGTGAATGCGGGGAAGAGATAGTCGTTTAAAGATGCCAAGGAAAATGCGAAGATACGGGAGACAGAAGCTAAGTTAGAAGCTAAGTTGGAGTGGTTCAAGGCCGCCTTTCCGGAGAAGGCTAAAGAGTTTAACGAGAGTTTTCCAAGGAACCCATGCGGGAACTTGTGTTGGGGTTTGCGGTGCAGAATGCTGGGGTGCTTGTGGGTATAGAGGAGATTGAAAACTTGTTGAGTACAGAAAATGATCTTGCAGTAGGTCTGATGAAGGGGGTTGTAGTGAAGCTGGGTGATTTAGAGCAGCGAGTGCTGCTGAGGTATAAGACGCCGTCTTTTGTCAAGCCCGTACCATCTCCCCGTAAGCGTTGTATCACAAGCGGATATGTCCGCCCTTTGATTTAGTAATGTGGCAATCACCGGTGTACTCAATTATCCGATGAACTAGATTGGGACAACTACTTTGTACTCATGCAACCCGGCCGAAATCCCGCTCCCTAGCAAGGCAAGAATCATTAGATTTACGGTTTTATTATTCGTGAATAGGGCTCTTGGTAGCTGCTTGGACCTTCTCTCGGCATCCTTTTGGCAGACTTTCAACACAATTTCTTATATATATAGGACCTTTAGAATGCTATGTAGTTTTAAATGAGATATCAATATTGTTTTGTTTTTTTAATTCTCACATGTAAAACTCCCTATGCCATAGAACCTTTAGGTTGAGGAATAGGAGGTTTTCTAATTGGTAAGCGTAATTTCGATCGAGTGACAAGAGTATTTCTGGTAACATATAAAAAAGTGATTATTACACCGGTGGCACAAAAATTAAACTACCGGCCTAATAATTTCACTAATGGAGAAGAAATAGCTTATCGAGTACATAATGAGTTTATTCATATGTTTTCACTACTGTTATTTTTGTATTTAAATAGGGATAAGAGGTCTCTCCGTTAGAGACTAAGCTCTTCATTGGCACCTTTACAATCTTCAAAACCCAAGCCGAGGGGTGTAGCTAATATAATTCTACCAAAAACAAAAGGTCTCAATCTCAGATATGTTAGAGAGGAGAGCCCTTTGGATAGTTAGAATAACATATTAAGAACCTAGCTTTGTTGTAGTTTATTTCTATTTTCAATAGAGTTCGTTATACTCCCGAGCGCGCTTCTAGTATTTTATATAAGTACTTCCCAATCTAGAAAGCATTGGGTAGAGATCACGTGCCTATGTTTGAGAATCCAGCGTGAATCAATAGGTTAGACTTTTTTGTCTGATATATCGATAGATTGACTTTTGGAGAACAAATTAGCCAACTCCACCACGTAGAGGCGAGTAACCAGCCTCATACCTAGGCTCTAAATCATCTAGGAACTGCGTATTTGACGTCATTCTCTTAACCCACTTTGTGTAACACCTCCGCAGCTTTCCCGCGATATCCCTTCTAGAATCGTTTGATAGGAGTAATTTATTTATGGAAGTTAGGATATAATGCTTAAAACCCCGACAAATACTCTAGTTTTGAGCTTCTAGATAACATAAGTAGCATGTTATGCTAGTGACACCTGTAGTCTCATAAAGGTCTAAGTAGTAGCTTTGTGTAACATTTGTAACCTTTCAGGGTTAGGTGTCCATGTTGGTTCCCACGTAAGTAAGGCTCGGCAGCCAACCTAGACCTACATGTACACGGCGGAGTCCTCGCGACGCACTCCCAGCCGCTCTATAACTCTACCGCAAACGAGCCTACCGCAGCGATCAACCTCTCAGATTGGGACAGAGATACAGTGGAGCGTCTTCTCCAGTTCCTATATGTTGGAGACTATCAAGTCCCCGAACCTACTGCAGGAAGTGAAGACCAAGAGAATGCGGGACTTACTTATACGAGTACGTCGGATACGTTTCAGCCCCAAGTAGACTGGATGGGGTGGCAAGGTGGAAATATACTACTCATACATGCGAAAGTGTATGTGCTCGCGCGGAGTAAAAAAGTTGAAGGACTTCGAGTAATGGCGTTAGAACGGCTTGCGGCCGCGCTTGGAGTGATAGATGGGGAGTTACAGGAGGGCTCATCGAAAGCGGTGAAAGATGTTGTTGGGCTCTTGGGGTTCATTTGTTCTATTCCGACCGTAGAAGAACCGGTCGGAAAACTGGTATCGGAGTTCATAGTGAAGAACTCCGGAGGCCTGCTAGGAGAGGTGGCAGTTAGGTTATCTAAGGCTGCAGCGTTGAATAGGAGAGTTCTGGAGTTGGAGGCTATTAATGTACAAAGGGTGGGGGAGTTGGAGGCTTTGCAAGAGGAACTACAGCTGTTGATGGCTACGAGTACGGAGACAAGGAATCAGCTCCGAGGAAAGATAAAGGAGTTAGAAGTAGCAAAGCGTCAAGTGAGATATTTGGAGATGGGTTTGAAAAAGTTGCAGGCTGCCTTTTCAGCAAAAGTTTCGGGCTTGGAGCTACCATCTCACAGTTGAGACGGTCAGAGGCTGAAGACGTAGAGAGGATAATCGCGTTAGAGGCCTCTAACATCGCTAAGAGTGAGTATATAACTACCGGTAGTTATTGTTTTGAGGATGTTCAGGTAACTTTATTTTAATCTCATAGTGAGATAAAAATGAGGAACTTAATTATATTTAGCTATAGCTAGTCAAAGGGATTGATTACTTTTATACATGCTGATGCAAAAGAGTTGTTTGGGGACAGCCACTTATACTACTATGATTTCATTGTCCTTATTTATGGTTAACCTATATCAATTCTACATTTATTACATACTTATAGTAATAGACTTGGTGGCTAAGTATGAAGGTGAGAGATCTGGAGGGGATATATCTGTAGTTACGATTTCTTAGACTAAACTGGGGACTAGGCTTTCAATTATTTATACTAAATCATGCAGTTATTCCAGCCTTTAAAGATTCTTTAATAAGATCTCTGGTACGTTGGTACCTACGCCTTATAAGTGGTGGTATTATATAATTGATACACCCTAGTTAGCCACCATAAAACTTGCTATACTATGATTTACTCAAGAATAAATTACCGGAGTATAAACCACTTATAGTGTATAACCCTATTTAACATTATTATTCAGTCTTGTGTAACGTCTTTGTAAAGCGCTAGGCGGCACCGACACACAAGGCTTACAGCACTTAGGCATCCACGGGCGAAGGGCTAGGTAGATAAATCCTCCCATTACTCCTCGGGGGCACCTAGCAAAGTCAAGAACTACATGCCCATTCCCCGCACTCAAGGAAGGCCAATTCCCAAACACATACCTATCTAGCCTCTTATCTATCACAACCACGTCCCACACTAGCTAAGCATCATGGCCTCTGATTTCTCCTGGTACCTATCCAGCCTCCCCCGGAATACCATAGGCTTTCTAACAGCTGCAGTCTCATCAATAACCACGACATCCTCTTCTCAGAAATTATCGAAATCATAGCCGAGTCCGGACAAAAACGGTTCTTTGTCCACAGCGATGCCCTCGCTAAGCACTCAGAGCCCCTTCGTGTTGCAACCACGGGGGTGTGGAGAGAGGCTTCCGAGAAAAGAATCGATCTGTCTGACTGGGATAGCGACACGGTAGGACGGTTTCTTCAGTTCTTATACGTCGGGAGTTACCAAGTCCCTAAATCAACCTTATATGATGAAGCCGAAGATAAAGAAGATTTGAATGGGGGGAATGAAGAGAAGGTGGAGCCTGAGAGTCAGCATGAAGAGAAAGAACCCGAGGGTCTACGTGTGAATGTATTAATGGCACATGCAAAGTTGTATGTGCTTGCGCAGTATAAGGATGTTGAAGAACTTCGAACTATGGCGTTTGAGAGGATTAGGGCAGCACTTCAGATGATTGATAAGTCCGTTTTGAAGGAGGGGTCGAATGCGGGGTTGGATACTGTGGAGTTGTTGGAGTATATCTACTCTCACACAGGCTTGGGGGAACCAATCAGGGATCTTGTGTCGACTTTTGCGGCAAGGAATGTTGAGAGGCTAATAAGTCAGGGGGATATGGAATCTTTGTTAGGTAAAGGGGGGGATCTTACGGTCGAGCTAATGAAAAAGGTAGCGGGAAGGTTTAATGGTGCAGAGGACCCGTATGGCCTGCACGCAATTATAAACCCAGGTAAGGGGCGGACTTTAGATGTTATAAATGCAGAGAAGATCAAAGAAATGGAGAATAAGATAAGGGATTTAGAAGAAAGAATGCGGAACTCTCGTAGGCGGTGAAGGGTTGGTCGCTACATATTCCGGTTTTATTGTAATCAGTGGAATTTATGTTTAGTTAGATCCTTACTGTTATTTGGGGGGACTACATGCATGTATGTCAATAGTGTACCTATCTGCTATATAAATTTAGCCAAGAGATCTGCTACATGAACCTCTTTAGGTCCTAAATCCTATGATGAATATCTATCTCCAAGTATTATATATACTAGTGCAGGTACATAACTAAAATCTCCTAACCCCACCATAGTGCGTATATACAGCCGTGTCCAATAAATTCTCGGAGCCCCCCTCCCCCATAGTAATGGCAAAAGAGTTCGCTCACCTACATAGCTAGGCGACTATAGCTAGGTGACTAGGTGAACTACTTCTCCCCAGGGAGTCAAAACACAGGCCTCCTGGTTCGACTTCCTGTGCCAAGGCCATCACCAATTGTATGACTCCTTTCCCGATAGGCCAATGAGCCTACCGGTGGCATTTTTTGAGAGCCAGGAGCTCCCATAAGCTCATACCAATTTATAGCTGCGTCCAACCAATTCCTAGAGCCCCTTTGTTGTGTGATGACTGACAGGACTCGGTGGAGGCTACATCACTTGGTGAGGCAAAGGGTACCCAAAGTGATAGTTTTTGGGCCTTTTTATACATCACTCTCCTTATAATCCCCTTTAGTATTCAAATCTATTCTCATATTAATATCAGCATTTGTGGTGCTAAGGTTTGTGGATTTGCCATTGCTATGGGGGGTCCGGGAATTCGTTAGACACGGCTGTACATGCCACGGTATTTTGATGAACCATTACCGTCATGCTATTTGGGGCCTTTTTAGCCTTCCAAAGATATAAACCAAACCATCCTAACAACACCCTTCTAGAAAGACATGAGGATAAACCTTAGTAGGCAAGTGGTTTTTTGGGGTTTCTAAATTAAATTTAGGACTATTATATGTGTTGTAAAACATAGGATCTTTGTTCATGCCAAGCCTGCGGATTTTATATGCAGGGGCTATCCACTAAGAGTCTAGAGGCTACAAAATGGCAAGTGAATTTCATTCTACTCTTTGGATATCTCTCCTAGGTATTCTTTAACATAATCTAGCTAACTTTAATTTTTCATCTCATTGTGGAGGGTTAAGATAGAACAAGGTACTATATGTAGGTTCTAAAAACCGCCAAGCCCAGCAACTATTAATAATATTGTATTCTCTAGGATCTATATATATACTCCTAAATTATTCCCAGGTTTTTGGGTGATATTTGGGAGTGTTCAGCCTGTTAGCCGAACTAGGACATATCTGTCCTATATTTTCAGGCAACCATAAAGGGTTAGGGTAATTATCCATCAGCGCCGTCCAGCGCTAAGGTCACAGTTACGCGTCTTGCTGAACTACGAGAGACTTAACAACTACATACATATAGCAACCTCACATTGAAAAATCATGCCTCCCCACTTCCCAAAGTACCTATTCCCCATCTCTCCTTTCTAAATAATACAAACTCACTGAGACTATAGCTTCCTCTCCTCTCAAACCCTAGAAATCAAATCCTGCGACAAAACCTTCATTGCCCACGGTGGCGTCCTTGCAGAACATTCGGAACCTCTCCGTAGGGTAGTCATAGATAATAAGAAAGTCGACCTATCGAATTGGGACAGCGATACAGTAGAACGGTTTATCCACTTCCTGTACGTTAAGGACTACAAATTCCCTGAGGCAACTGCAGAGAGCGAACAGCCGAATGAGGAAGAGGGTGGGAAAATTACGAGAGATATGCTACGTGCGGGGATTATGATGGATGAGGGTGGTGGGCTCGATAGTCTTCTACGGAGCTTAGAGATGGAGGGGATGGGAAAGAGAAGGGAGCGGGATGCCAGTACACCAAGTACTGTACAGAACCTAGATTTCAACGAGCGTGCACCTCCAGACACGAGTATGAATCCATTACTCGTACATGCAAAGCTATATGCCCTCGCACAGGATAAGAACATCGAAGTTAAGGCGCTTCAATTATTAGCATTTGAGCGGCTTAGCACCTGCCTTGAAGTTCTTGGTGCTTACATGGTAAGCGAGTCCCCGAGGGAATCTAAAGATGTTATTGAGTTACTTTCATACGCTTATTCTCATACTAAAACTCATACGAACTCGGGATCGATGCGAGGTCTGGTATTGAGTTTTGTAACGGAGAAGTTTGAGGTACTGATGAGCTGGAGGGAGATGGGATTGTTGTTGGGTAAAGGGGGTGGGCTTGTGGTTGAGCTGATGGAAAAGGTGGCAGGAAGGTTTTTTAATTTGAGCGAGAAGTTGCGTGATACGGAGAAAGAGGTGCAAGATTTGAAGGAGCAGCTTTCCGCATTAAAAACTGAGGTACAGAAACTAAAGTCTATAAATTTAGAGCCAGATGTAGGCGATTTGAGTGAGATAGATCGTGTATATTTCAGGAAGCGGGTGAAGCGGCAGTGAGTGGGCAGATAGTTATTTTCTATTACTACTCTCATTTTCTTATTCATAAATCAAAGGGTGACGAAATGTACATGTAGGTTTGATACATATACTTTGGTTATTTGGGCTCTGTATATATAGTTCTGAGATCCTCATCCATGAGTTCACTTGGGGCCCTCTACAGCCGAATTCGAAGTCGACACCCTGTAGTTTTCTTGGGCCCTATACCTAACACATATCTCGATATTAAACCAGGTAATATCTAGTGTCTGACCATATAGGCGCACACACAGGCGCGCAGACAAATGCCATCTACCAAAAGAGCCCCCCCAAGCCTGTCCACCACCCTTGCCACTAATGTAAAAACAAGTAGTGAACTATAGTAAATAAATTCAAATAAGACTTTGTTCAAATAGCTATTTAAAACCCTAGCAGCAGTCTTTAAGACTAGTGTAGCAGAAGTTACCCGGTTCTGGCTAGAAATGTGCGAGTGCGAACCTATGATCATAGCTACATGTAGTATGAGGTGCGAGGATTTTCTATACGTGAATAAAGGGCGGTTTTGTTAATATAAATATACTTGAGGGACTTGGTTACTAAGGCAGCGAGTTGATTACCGAGAGTATGTTTAGTATTCAGGCAGCCACTTCAAGGGTTAGGGTTACATATGTGCTGTCCAGCTCACTAAGGCCCCTCAACTCTCAACTCAACCATCTCTTACCTACCCCCAGGGTGCTAAAGACTAGCATCACACAATCTATCCTATCATTTATCCTTGTGATCAGCCCTTGTCACTATGCCCTCCCAGTTCTCCAGGTATTTCCCTCCAGCTCTCCGCATAGTACTATATTCTCACTAACAATCGTAGTCTCACCAATGACCTCAGCCTCCTCACCTCGGAAACCTTAGAAATTATAGCCGAGTCCGGCAAAAAACACTTCTATGTCCATAGCGACATCCTAGTAGCACACTCGACGCCGCAAATGAGCGACATCTCCGAGAAGAAAATCAACTTCTCCAACTGGGATGGAGATACAGTGGGATGGTTTGTCCAGTTTCTCTATGTTGGGGACTACCAGGTTCCAGAACCGATTACGGACGAAGAAGATATGGATGAAGATACGAGACGGGGTGGGATGGATACACCGGATACTGTGGAGAGCCTAGCTGATCGAGAGGAGTTAAGGCCTAAAGAGACAAATGTGCTTTTGATCCATGCAAAAGTGTATATGCTTGCGCAGGATAACAGTGCCGAAGCGCTTCGAAAAATTGCGTTTGAGCGGCTTAAAACGGCACTTGGGGGGATTGATAGGAGTACGCTGAAGGGGCGCTCAAAGGCTGTGTCAAATGTTATTGATTTGCTCGGGTATGTCTACTCTCGTAGGGATACGAGTGGTTCGATGCGGGAACTTGTGTCGAAGTTTGCGGCGGAGAATATTGAGATGTTGGTAGGCCGGAGAGGGATGGCATCGCTATTGAGTAAGGGGGGTGATTTTACAGTCGAGTTGATGGCTGAGGTCTCTGGGAGAATTTATGATATTGGAAAAGATGTACAAGTCTGGAAGGACCAAGTTATTGCATCGGAAGAAAATGCACGTCAGTCGGAGGCTATAAGCTTGGAGAAGGTGCAGCAGTTAGATGCGAAGGTTCGGGAGATGGAGACAAATATTCAACGGGCGGGGGCTGCTGCTAGGATGGAAAAATTGCGAGAGAAAGAAATTCAAAAATTCTGGGAGTTGGAGGCTAAGGTGAAGGAATTAGAGGCTAAAATACAGGGTTTTGATACTAAAATACAGAATGTAGAGGCTAACAGCGCATCAAAGGTAGATCTATTAGAGAGTAGGGTAAAGCAAAGATTTTCGATTAATGGCTGGGCATGGCCGTTCTAATACTACCTAAACTTTTTATCATTACATACTCATAAAACCATGGCCTATAATAGATAATTACATGTACTCTAGCATAGACTGTCCCTATAAAAAATTAGGATCAAGTCATCCAGTACGCAACTCCACTACTACTATTTGTATTAATGCTCATATGGAAATACCAAGCTACCCAGATAATGTCATAAGAAGTGACCTGTTCACTACGTAAGCAGAGCCTCTTAACTAAATACCAACCAATCAGCATCCATTAAGTTTGTTTACAAGCTGCCTGTTTTTATTATCTCGATCCACAACATGAATTGGGCTCTAGGCAACAACATAAAGGGTTAGGGTTATCTATGCGTTGTTCATGTAAATAAGCCTCCACCTCTCCTGATAAACAAGTCTAGTCAACCCAAATCCTACTACTCCCTTTCTAGAACTAAGGAAGACCTACTGTTACTCCCTCCACCTACGTCAAAAATCATGCCCTCTCATTTCCGCAGGTACGATTCTCTCATTCCCACAGTACTACAAACTTACTCTACCAACTTACTAATAACCTCAGCCTTCTCTCTTCAAAACCTTTCGAGATAAAATCCAGCGACAACAGTTACTTTATCCACAAAGATATCCTTTCATCGAGACTCGAACTCGGCCATATAACCACGGGGGAGACAGATGGCGTAATCGATTTATCGGATTGGGGTAGTGACACTGTGGGACTATTTGCAGAGTTCCTATACACCGGAGACTACATCTTAGAGGCACTCCCGGATGAAGATGGGGAGACCGGAAGATGGCATAGATCGGGCACACCAGATACGGCACAGAGTCTGGCGAACGACGATACCAATGTGTTGCTAGTACATGCGAAAGTGTATGCTCTCGCGCAGCATAAGAATGTTGAAGCTCTTCGAGTAATGGCGTTTGAGCGACTTAAGAAAGCACTCGAGGGGGTCGATAGGGATAGGCTAGGGGGTATCTCAAGGGTGACGACGGATGTTATTGGGTTATTGGAGTACGTCTACTCATCATACGCCGATATACAAGCAGAGCCCCATGAGGGCTCAGATACAGAATCGGATACAGGTTCGGAGGACCACATGCGAGACCTCGTATCAAAGTTTGCTGCAGAGAATATTGAGAAGTTGACTGGTCGAGGGGAGGTGACAACACTGTTGCGCGGGGATGGTGATTTTGCAGTTGAGCTGATGGACAGAATTGGGGGGAGGCTTTGTGATCCGGAGAAACTTTGTGCATTAGAGAAGGAAGTGGAAGATTGGAAGAATCGGGCTTCTACGTCAGAAGAGAAGCTACGACAGTCGGAGGCTGAGAATAAAAAGATTGCGGAGTTGGAAGCCAACGCAAAGACGATGCAGGAGGCAGAGAAAGCAAGCAAAGAGAAAATACAGCAGTTGGAGACTACAATCGCCGAGAGGGTACGCGAGCTGGAGGCTGCTAATACGGAGAAACGGCAGTTGTTGGAAAAGGTTAAGACGGCCGAGGCAGCTAAACCACCTGAGACTCCGGCTGCAGAGACTCCGGCTGCAGAGACCACAGCTGCAGCAGCACCATAGTACTAAATAAAGAGGGCATATTCAAGTTCTAGGGAGAGTGATACGCCGGTTGGGTAGTAAACTTGAATGTATGGTACTTGGATGTGAACTGGGTTCAGGTATAACTTGGTGGTTTTGTCTAATTGTCTGAATCAAGTGATGGGGTTGATTTTCGATATCAAGTTCTTTTGTAATAGGCTTCATAGCCTGGGTTTCAACATGGACTATTGAACAGAAGCTTAATTTATTTTTTGACTTCCTATTAGTTACCTCAGGACTTTTTTGAATATTTACACCATTTATTGATCATTACTCCAAATCAATAAAGATGGAAATGATAGATTGCTCAAAAGGCTCTGGATGTTAATAGATCTATGCCTCTCTGTCAGGCTGGAGAGATGTAACACAGGCCCTAATTAATTATTTTGGCATTTTATAGCGGTTACCCGGCTTAGATCTTAGCGAGTGAGACTATATGATCGACTACTATGTTGAGAAACGTGATAGTAGATAAGTAGGTTTTGACAGTATTCTCAGTATCTTAGCAGACTAGCAAAGGCTTTCTACTCCTCTATATATACTAGTAATCAATTGGTCACCGTGATACCCTAACAGCTAGAGAAAGCCCAAAGTGAACCCCGAGCAAAGCCTCCTAATAGGCTTTGTCAGCATAGTCTCCTCGGAGAGAATGGTACTGGTTGAACTATCAACGCTATACCTTATTAGGTAGCCATATCCCAACATACTACATCTCTATATAAACGAGTGATATTTTATGAATACTGCAATAAAATTAAAAACTGGTCTGAGATCTTAGTATGAATTTTATATGTTACTTCCCGCTAATCTTCAAGTCCCCGTCGGTAAGTAGATGTTATATATATTATTGGCCGGACATGATGGAAGCTCTGGCTCGTTCATATATCTGCTCTAATTATTGTGTTAGGGTTGCTAAGAATTTGTCATTTTATTTTCTATAGTTGATATCAGCTTCTCTAGGTTCAATAAATTGAGTATTGCAAGATTCTGTGTAAATTCAGATTTCCAAGGGTTAGGGTTGTGGACATGTTGCTAGGATAAACCATCACTCCACACCTTTCAGCCTAGTGATGTTAGAATCCCTTGACTCCATCCCCGAGTCAAAGAAAAGATACTGTTACAACTCCTATTACCTACACTAGAAAACATGGCTGCTCATTTCATTGAGTACCTCTCCCCTGTAATTATTGTCGAGTGCTGCCCCCGCTAACACCCGTAGTCTCACCAACAGCCATGGTCTCCTCTCCTCGGGGACTGTCGAAGTCCTCGCTGAATCTGGAAAGAAGCGATTTTTTGTCCACAGCAATATTCTCGCTGCACAACTAGGGGCTACTGGAAAGAAAATGGACCTATCAAGATGGGATGGTGATACAGTGGAGCGGTTCCTCCAGTTCTTTTATATCGGGGACTATCAGTTTTCTGCATCAGTACTGAAGGAAGCCGGGGCGAATGAGAAGGAAGAGAACAAAGAAACAAGGGAAGACGAAAAGAGCGAGGAAAGAGGAGAGGAAAATAAAGGGGAAGAAGACGGGAGTCGGAGTAGTAAAGGAATGGAACGAGATGAAGACACAACGCGGGAAGATAGAGATGGAGATGAATGTGAAAAAAGGGATGGTTTTAAGACACCAAATACTGCACAGAGCCAGGCAGCCCGAGAAGGGTGTTCATTTGAAGACACGGATTCGAATATACTCTTAGTACACGCAAAAGTCTATGCGCTTGCACAACACAAAGGCGCTAAGGCACTTCAAACGATGGCATTGGGGCGGCTCGGGATGACTCTTGGAGGGATTGGTCAACATATGCCGGGGGGGACTGCGGCGAGTGTTGTTGAGTTGTTGGAATATGTTTACTCTCATACGGACTTGAATATCCACGCAGACACTGATACGGATCCCGAGGAACCGATGCGAAGCCTTGTGTTAAGTTTCATGGTGGAGAACCTTCAGGGCCTGATGTGTAGAAAGGAGATAGAGCTCTTCCTGAGAAAGGGTGGGGATTTTGTGGTTGATTTAATGAGGACAGTCTCTGGGGGGCTTTATGGGAAGCTTCGTGAGACAGAACAGAAAGTACAAGACTGGAAAAATCAAGTTACTGCTTTAGATAAGAGGATTCGGGAGGTTGAGATTGATAAAGCCGAGAAGATAGCGGAGTTGGAAGCTGTTAGCAAGGAGAAGTTGCAGGAATTTGAGGTTAATAGTGCAGAAAAGATACGAGAACTAGAGGCTGTCATCTCAGAAAATGTAAAGAAGTTGAGCGACATGGATGATGATTGGTATGATATAAGAGATGAAAGCACGGGGAGGTTGAAAGAGCTTAACGCCAGCAAAAAGACGATACAGCAGTTGAAGGACACTAACGAAAAAACACTAGCGCAGCTGGAAGCTTCCGAAGAGAGAGTGCAGAGGTGGGTGGAATGGTCAGATACATTTAAGGCTCGGTATGCGAAGAAGAAGCGGGAGTTGAAGGCTGCTGATGAGAGAGTAGAGGAGTTAGAGGAGGAGCAGGCGGAGATAGAGGCTACAGTGGAGGAGTTGGAAGCTGCCAATGAGAAATTACGAGAATGGGAGGAGTGGGCAGAAGGGGCACCCACTGATAACAAAAAGGAGGCGCCGCGGCCAAAGACTCGTAACTCTGAGAAGAAGCAGGCGACTGGAAAAAGGCGGGGATATACTAGGTGATAAATGCACCGGGCTGGTTTTATTGAAAGGACTACACGTTAAATACATGTAGCTATTATGGACACCTAATACGTCAGACATAGCCACCAAGACGAATTTGAAATGTGTAGATTGACATTTCGCTAGTTCCTATATTACCTTATCTAATGATTCCTTCTATACTAGGGGGATCAACGAGGCGAAGTATGTACCTAACGGCCGAGTCCCAATGCCTAACATAGTGTACTAAAAAATACGCATACATAGGCTTTTATAAGCCTAATTAAATATACAAGATTTTGCTTAAAATTCACCTAAAAAGTAGATCGTTAAATATTTACTGGTAACTTAGGAAAGAATCCGCAGAATATCCATCAACCTTCCAAAGCGGGATCATAAGTGAACCAATGTCTATAGTGGAGCTATTTAGGTTTTGGTTTCGTCTCAATGTCAAGTGTGTCTTCTGCTTTTACCATTTACATATATCTAACTATCCCACTCACCTCTGGAGTCTATATTCTTAAGTAAGTATTAATCACCACAACCCTTACTCTACTTAGATGCAGTAGTCGAGTTGGGGAAGAGGTTCCTGTATGTACCCGCTAGGAACACATATATCACTAATTCCTTAGGTAGGCCGGTGACTTTTTATATATGCGCCTTTTAAGTATCAAATGATCTACTTGAGAGTACTGATGTTAAGGTGGCCTCATTGGATATTGTTTATTTAGGTATAACCTCTGTTCGGGTATGGCTACCTAATAAGGTATAGCGTTGTCAGAATACAGGTATATTTACCTACTTTACTATTAGGCCTATTGAGAGGCTGTTTCTTTGGGCATAAGGGTTTAGGGTATCGCGGGATTGGCTCGAGTATATACATATATAGAGGAGTAGATAGCCTGTGCTGGGCTTTCTCTCCTAGTCAGTTAAGACACTGAGAATACTGCTAAAACCTACTTCTCTACTATCTCCATTCTCAACAACCTCCTTTATCTAAAATTCGAGTGATACCTTATGATTTCATATACATGAGTAGTGGGCCTTGCATCTTACTTAAGAAATTAGTCGTCAGTATAAACGGACTTAAAGGAATGGTTAAGCGTAAGGGAAAAATTGATGCTGGTGATATGGAATGAGTTTAATATTAAATATAGAAATTCAGGCATCGATAATAAGGGTTAGGGTTATGTACTAGTTGCCCAGACACATCACGTCGCGTTGCATAAAAGGTGTAGTAAAGTCAAAAGAGCTTCTTATCCTGTTATCAGTTCCCAGGTTCACCACAAAGATTAATAGGCTATTCTATTCTCAACCCACTATTTCCAATAACATTAATTTCAAAAATCATGCCTCCACCCCCTCTGAACACTGTCCCTCTTAATTTCCTGAGGTATACCCTTTCTCTACTCTAGGCTATATACCTCCACTAACAAATATAGCTTTATCTCTTCCGAGACCTATGAAGTCGTTGCCGAATCCGGTCAAAAGCATTTCCTTATCCACAGTGGTGTCCTCACAGCTCGATCAGAACCGCTCTTCAACGTACAGAAAGACCCGCCTAAGAAGATCGATCTATCAGACTGGGACGGCGATACAGTGGGACGATTGATTGAGTTCTTGTATATCGGAAACTACCGACCCCCGGAGTCAGCCGCGGAGGGTGAGGCCGTGGAGAAGGTATGGGCAAAGACGAGAACGTCGGAGGCAGATGACGAGGTAGATATCCTGGGCACAATTCAGGATACAGCTGTTCCGGGACATTTTGGATCCTCGGAGACCGGTATGAATTTATTAGTACATGCAAGGGTTTATACACTGGCTCAGCATAGTAGCGTGAAGGAACTTGGGAAAATGGCGTTGCAGAGGCTTGATGCGGGTCTAAAAGAGATTCATATGGATACATTAAAGGGGACCCCAAACCTGCCGGCAGATATTGTTGGGTTGTTCAGATATGTTTATTCCCATACCAGCACCCGTGATGGCTCTCAAACGGCGACCCCAGAGAAATCGATACGAGAAATTGTGTCAGACTTTGCGACGGAGTACTTTGAGGAGTTGGTGGGCTGTGAAGAAATGATACTCTTTTTAGGTGAGGGGGGTAGTTTCACGATAGACGTAACTAGGAAGGTGGCAAGCAGGCTTTGTGTACTTGAGGGGTATCCTAAAATAAAAGAGACGCTTAGTATGGCACTGGAAGAGGTACAGGCTTTGAAGGATCAAGCTGTTGCTTCGAAGCAGAAAGTAGATGAGTTGGAGGCCACTAACGAAGGAAATCTGAAGAAGTTGAAGTCAATAGCTTTGCAGTTGGAAGTGAGCAACAAGGTTGCTTTGGGGGAAAAGGTAACTGCTCAAGAGACAGTAAAGCTGTTGGAAGATTGTCAGGAGTTGGAGGCTACCAAAGAAAAGGCTAGGGGACTGGAGGATAAGATAGCACTTTTGGAGGCTCAGATAAAAAAAGCAGAGATTTTGAGAAAAAAACCGGCGGCGGCAGCAGCTAAGCGTAAATAATAGCTAGGGCATGATATTCATGATTTTCATTTAATATAATTCTAGCTTACAAGTTTAATAAGATATTAGGTACATGCTTCTAGGTCTCGGCTCAGGTCCTGGCATATAAGTACAGTCATCTCAAGCTATGTTCTCTATATTAGTTATCTAAGAGGCAAGAGGAGTTACTATTTTTATATCTAATTTAAAAACTTATGAACTATATAGTATATATAACTTATTAGCTCAGGAACAAGTTGATTCATGATTTTGGGTCTACTATGTATATATTAATACCTTAGATACATGTATTGATCAGTCTAAGCGTCAATAATATACCATACACAGTCACCCTATATACCAGGAAAACTCCGGTATAATAATAATTGTAGTCTCGTATATTGGGGCACATGGATTTAAATATACGAGACTACAGAAGAGCTCTAGATAGTATCCGAGAATCATATAGAGATAGATATTAGGTTAGTCTTAGGTTAAAATAGTGATAGTGCTACCTAGCAGTACATACCTAATATTTATCAAGCTTCTAAATCGATAATTAAAGCTAGTAGTAAGCTTTGTGAGAGTACGGAGGTGTGAGCAATAGAATGATAGTTCGATATTGACTAGAGGGTGGGGTAAGCCCGCCTCTTATACCCTACATGCCTATATGGATCGGCGGCTGTCGGCCATACACCAACAAGCATCATGCAGTTACAATAGCGGAAAGAAGATTGTTTTCACTACCTCATGGGTGCGAGGTACAGCTTTAAATTGGAAGTTCTATTGAGCTGATCAAAGGTTCTATAACCATAACTAAAATGTCTCCGAAGCTCGGTATGTATAGGATGCTAGGCGCCTACGAGAGAATCAATGAATCAGTCTATTCTATTTAAACTGTCTATCCAATCATATATTTCGGGTTTAGTGTTGAAACGCCCAACCCTTCCTGAATAGATTTAGCGTTTGTATCAAACAAGTACTTGATAGTACATGTAGGCACGCTATCATGGACTAGGGTTTCTTTTGGGGTGTCACGATAATGATCAACCGATATATAACAAATTCTCTTCCTTTTCTTCCTAGGCCCCTCTAGTATTTATCTAAGATACCTCTTGTTGAATTCTTAACACTACCTTTTCTACATTTATGAATATCTAGGGATCGAGTGATACCTCATGAACCCATATAAGTATGTATTGAGCCTATCTTACCAGATGAAGAGAGACCTTTATTCTAATTGAATTAAGGGAAAGGCGGTTTTTGAAACAAAAATAGGCGCCGGCGCTATGGAGTGCGTTTAATAGGTTAAATATAGATATCCAGGGGCCTAGAAAAGGACTGGAATTATATATGTATTAGTTATCCAACAGTGCTTTTCACTCCATAAAAGATGCAGTAAAACCAACAGCTTCTCACTCTATTTTCAGTCCCCAAGCCCCAAAAATAATTCCTAGAATATCTTACTACCAAATACTATCTCGGCCGTCAGTTTAAGAATCATGTCTTCATCCGCCCTAAACGCCGTCCCTCTCAATTTCTTGAGGTATACCCCCCTTTCCCCATCTAGATCATAAGTCCTTATTAATAGTAATAGCTTTATATCGTCGGAAACCTACGAAGTAGTTGCCGAATCCGGCCAAAAGCACTTCTTTGTCCACAATAGTGTCCTCGCAGCCCGACCAGAGTCACTCTTCACCATACAGAGATGGGGACCTAAGAAGATCGATCTATCGAATTGGGATGGCGATACAGTAGGGCGTTTGATTGAGTTCTTGTATATCGGAAACTATCGATCCCTAGCCCCTGAGTCAACCGTGGACGGAGGTGAGGCTATAGAGAAGGTATGGACAGCTGGCGGAAAGACAGAGGCAGCGGATCAAGCGGATAGCCTAGATACAGCACAGAGTCTAGATGCTCAGGGGTATCTGGGACCACTGGATACCGGTGTGAATGGGGTGATTTTGTGATTGACGTAATGGGGAAAGTGGCAAAGAGACTTTGTATGGTTTGGAATGGGGGAGAGGTGCAGATCTGGAAGAACTACGTTGCTGTTTCAGTCAAGGAAACAGCGCAGTTGGAGGTCACCAACGCAGAGAACCTAAAGAAACTGAATTCAACGATGCTGCAATTGGAAATCTTCAGCAGGATTGTTTCGGGGAACTCGGCGAGTTTCGGCTCTAAGAGAACGCAACAGGTTTGGCTGATTTTCAAGAGCTGGAGGCTGCTAAAGCACAAACGGTGGCAAATCTAGAGATTGCCAATACGCAAATTGGGGAACTGAAAAACAAAATAAGGTTTTTGGAGAATATGAAGGGTGAACTGGGGGTGGTTGATGTAATGGAAGCTCTAATACCATCATTTATAGCTATAGACATTCTGTAGATTGGAAAGTTTTTAATATATATCCCACTTGAAGAGGAACCTCCTACGATAGACACAGTGCTTGTATATGAGTACATGAGTCCAGAAAGCCGATACATAAGTCATCATACAGGAGCCTGCATGACTATAAATAAAGGGATCTTTTAGTCTGGGGATCACGTTGAGCTAGAGGCTATATCAATCTTTGTTTATAGTTAGTGATAGTATTAGCTCGCTATATATATACATAATTTCTAGTTAACAAGTGGGCAACCTCTAGGATTTTCCAGTTGAGTGATCTCGCCCTCATAGGACTGACCTATTGTCCTGATGTCCCTCTAGGGAACGTTCAGGCATCCAACCGAAAGGGTTAGGGTTATATTATGTCGCCTGGACATCAGATCCTCCAGGTGAAGAAAGTCTGCCTCCAATTAATCCTACCCATGATACAATACCCTACTAGCTAGCTATCCCTGGATCCATCTTGAATATCATGCCCTTCCATAATCCTGCGTACTTCCCCCTCTTCCACTCTAGATACAATACCCTCACTAACAGCCGCAGTCTCAGCACCGATCTCAGCCTCTACTCCTCCGAAGTCCTAGAAGTCGTGGCCGAATCCGGGAATAAGCGCTATTTCGTCCACAGCAAGGTCTTAGCCGTGAATTCAGACCCACCCGGCGGTACCACAGGTGCTCCAGAGGAACCTACAACGAAGATCGACATATCAGACTATGATGGTGATACAGTAGGGCGATTCATCCAGTTTCTATATACCGGAGATTATGCACTAGAAAAAAGCTCCGAGGGGACTGAAACACAAGCCGGCATGAGACAGGCTGGGTTGGCGGTACCAGATATAGTACAGGATCAGGGAAGGGTGAGGGCCCCGAAAAGGAATGTGCTTCTTGCACATGCGAAACTATATTCCCTTGCAAGATACAAGGGCGTAAAAGCTCTTGGGGTGATAGCATTCGAAAGACTTGACGGGGCGCTTTGTGGTATCGATGGATCTATCTTAAAGAGAACTATAGGTGATATTATTGAGATGCTGAAATATGTCTACACTTGCCCAGAATCTCCTACAAGCATGGACTACCCGCTACGGAATCTTACGTCGGTTTTTATAGCAAAGCACCTGGGGGGGTTGATGGAGACAGAGGAGATGAGATCGTTTTTGGGTGATAGTTGCGATTTTATGCCTGAGTTGATGGAAAAGATAGTCGACAAAATGAACGGGGGAGGGACGAATGAGATAAAAATATGGAAGGATAAAGCTGCTGCATTAGATAAGAAAGTGAAAGAGCTAGAGGCAATGGTATTAGAGTTAGAGGTCCAGGTAGATCGACTAGGTGTTTCAAGCTTATTTGATTAGGAAGAGATATAAGGATTACCAGCATGAAAATTATTACCAGCAATGAAAGGTATATACTGGATAGAGAAGATGTAACTAAATCAATAAAAAACTAAGTGAAAGACCATCTGCTTATTTTTGTACCATAATCAGGCCTCATAATATCTAGATCTACGCCGGGATACTCCATATCGTTATGATCCATATCATTGGGCTGTAAGTCTTCTCATATCCAAATGTGACTTTTAGTAGCTAGAAGTTCGAGTGAGAATGCTCGGTGTATAATCCTTTTGTAATTATACGTCTGGCCTTCTAGAAATATAACACTACAATACGTCTATTCAATCATTACTAGACATTTTGGGTTTAAGCCGCTTAATGGGAAGGTTATGGTAACCCTATTATGATAGCTCTAGGCTTAGCTCTTCCGGCTTTGTGTAGAGTTTTAAGTAAGTCTCTGACTGGAACTCATTTTTGTTCAACCCTCTTACTATGTGATGAGACTATCTATGGCATACTGATATTAGGCCATGATTCAAGTTGAAAACTTGTGATATAATGATCGGGCAGACTATAAACAGTTCCCCAGTAAATTTACACCAAAACTCAACTCTGCAAAGACTTGCAGTATCGACTAATATAAAATTCCAAATATAACTCAAAAAGAACGACTACCAAGAACTAAACCAATCCAGAAGAAAAGAAAAAAGATCAGAAAACCACCCATATCCCCGTGCTTTCCCAACTACCCAAATAATCACCGTTCAAACAACGCTACCAGCACATCGGGCATTGGTAATGAGGGAGGATAGCCTGATCAATAAAACTAAAGTCCCAGAGAACCATCAGCTTACAAATTCAACCCCCCCCCCCTCTGGAAGAATACTAACCTTGTTCACCTTACAGGTAGGACAATAATATAAATGGACATCTGATTGAATCAGAATATCGCCGCACATAGGACAATCCATTTCAGGTATCGTGAGTTTTATATGTTCTCTTGTATGTGGTAGATAGGTATGAGTATTGTAGGTATCAGAGTTATTTTCAATGAGATGATGAACTAAACGGAAAGATAAAACTAGGCCCTTCTATATAGAAAGAAAAAAAGGTTTGTGTAGATCACCTGAAGAACCCCGGCCGCGGAGAAACACGTAACCCCGCATTGAAGCAGGATATCGTATGGGAAATCTATAGGGTATAGTATCAAACAGGAGGGTATAATGAAGTAAGATCTATGTCTGAGAACTACTAGGTTAGGTTATAGATTAGCTGACTATTAAGTAAATCTTTCACTACTCATTGCCGTCTACAGTTGCGATGGATCCATTATACCTGTTCGCGGGCCTCTCGGGAACTTCAGGATCTTGTGGATGGACTTGGAATGAACCAAGTCACTCATGAGAGCGCACCTGTTCTCCACGGGGGGCCCGAGGCGCCTTGTAGTCTCGCCATCGAGGTATCGACCTCGAGAGAAATCAACAAGACCGGAGTTCCAAAAGGCCGAAGTCACCCCCTCCGATGCGGTTCGGGGCCAATAGCGATTAATAATTAAGCAAGATTAAGACATTAGGGATAAGACTGACAGCAAAACAGGCCACCCTAGCTATTCTTTACCATATTTGTCACGTACGATCATGCCCCGAAGCATCTCGAGACAGGGCTCTAAAAGGCCTAGACACATCAAGGCCACGCACCCCGGCCTCGCATCAATCCGCCTCGTAGATCATATTGGCTGTTCCTTGATGGCCTGAGAGGTTGGCGAGTGGTCTGACATAATGCGTAGAAACCACCTGAGGTCACGAAGCCCTAACCCTGGTATTCCTTGGCTCGGAAATCCATATGCGTAGATCTGCTTTGTATTATGTTAATATAATAAAAGACTAGAGCAAATTTATCCGAATTTTGAGGCCTGGGAGTTCTAGGACAAGCTTTAGAATGAGTCTAGGTGGTAACTAATCAAAGTAGTAGTTCTGTACTTGTCCCAGACTAAGCTCAATTTAGCTTAGCGCACGGTAAAACATCAACAATTAGGTAGCGTTTAGGTTCGAGACAATTTGTGTACTTTCGGTCTTATATTAATTTCAATAGCCTAACTTCTATACATATTCGCTAATAGACAGTCTACTAGAAGGTTCAGATGAGTGGCGAATAACCTACTTGATCTTCGATCATTCGCGAAACTCCAGTATTCCTAAATGGCCTAGAATATATCTTCCCCCGGAGAAGGATGGTGATACACCCTAAAAGATGTTAAATATTATAGCCCGGGAATTATAATAACAAAGCTGCGCAATATGACCAGTAGGTTCTTATACAACAGTGACCGGCCTCCTAATCTAACAGAATAACAAAATTCTACTCTCAATACAGACATTCGAGGAAGCGCAACTCGTGAACATCACTTAGTTACTGTCAGACGTACCCAAGTTCAAAATACCTTATGCCATATTACAATGACTTAAGGGCCCCCTCCAGGGCATAAAACCTCCAAAGTATTATCCTTACTACCTAGAGAGCTTACTATAATAATAGCCATCTCGAGTAGATTATCTTTCTGTAAGAAAACACCCTTGAACTTGCGGTTTCACTCTGTAGCCAAAAAGCTCTATTCCGATTGGAGGACCGTTAAAAAAAAATCAGGCGTCTAGACAAAGAGTTAGGTTTTCATGGTAGTACAAGTTAATTAAGACTCCAAATGACCGGAAAACCAATACCATAGCTAGTCAAAAAAAGTCTCACAAATACATCTCTCTATCTTTTACAACAATCAACCGAGAGAGAGAGAGAGAAGCCTCCCCCATGCCTCTCCATTTGCTGGGTAACTAACCCCCTTTTTCTTCTATTGTTCTAAATGCTGCGCATCTACTAATAGATACAGTCTCCATACACTCTCCTCAAAACCATTCGAAATCAAAGCTAGCGATAAAGGTTATTTTATTGAAAAGAAAATCCTTGTGGGGCAATGGGAGCTCTATAGCACGGAGGACGTAGCTTCAGAGGATCGATCTGTCGGAGTGGGACGGCGACACTGTGGGGCGGTTCATTGAGTTCCTTTATACTAAGGATTATTCAGTCGATGAGCCAGATTTCGGAGAAGTGGAAATCGAAGAAGTGGATAGTCATGATAGTGACGATGGCGGTGATGTGAGGGAAAGAATTGAAGAGGATGATACACTGGATACAGATCCAGAATGTCAAACATATGCTCACCGAGTGCTCTCTTGCCCAAGAAACAAGAAGTAAGGCCGAAGGAAAGGGGTTCAGGACAGTAAGGGCACTTTTATACACGCAAGGGGGGGTAGAGCACGTCTTGAATATATGGGAGGAGTTTGAATGTTCTAGAAGAGCAAAGGCAGAAGAAGAGAATGAGGAAGAAGAAACGGGGGTGTGGGAGTAGACAAGCTATAAGAAAGGAGTTCAGATATTTTTTTGGTGTATCTTTTTGGGGGGGTTAACTATTTAGGCATATTGAAATTGATTTGAGTTTCTGCCTCTTACTTTTATATTCGAATTTTACAGGTTCAAAAAGATGTATGTATTAAAATATACCACCCGCGAGAATCTTCTCAACTCCTAGCTACTAGATAGGACCAGTCTTATGCTCTTTAGTTATATAAACCTCTTGTGACCCCCCTCCTTGCATGCGCTCCTAAAACAGCTGTATATGCTTTAAAAAAAAACTCTTGAATAAATTCAAAAAAACTATTCTTTAAGGGTTACTGCCTCTAGTTACAAGTCCTTATTCCGTATTAATATTATAAGTCCTGGGGATAGCCAGCGTCCTCCCCCACACCTCCGCTGCAACACTCACCAACTCCGCCCCACAGTCACTGACCACCCGGTCCATCACACATATGGACATAAGTTCTGATTGCGATAATCAGACTAACACATTCGATGACCCAGGTAACCCATACAACGAAGTGGCGAAGGCGATCGCTAGAAAACTACAGGAATTACTAAGCAGGCTTGAACAGTTGGAAACGAAGTTAAAAGAGCTAAGCGCAGTACTTGAGGCGAAGTGCGATAAGCTCAAAAAGGAAAGGCAGAAAGAGAAGAGGAGAATGAAAAGGAGAAATCAGGAACTGAAGGGCTTAATTAAGGTCTTTGTTTTTTTCTTTGTTTTCGTAAAAAATTAGTATAGAGTCACCGTATCGACCGCATAAGCGTTAAATGAATTTTACTTAAGTCTTGGGGATATTTGCCTGTATGAATCGAGTGATACCCCATGATCAGTACTATCAAGATGAATCCTATGTACTGACTATTAATTCAAAGCTACACCAGTCCAGATTTTTAACTCCAGAATTCCTTACAGTCCCATTTAATATTTCTCTCTCATTTTGCGTATCTCCTTACTCTACGCACGTATGTGACGTCCGGCAGCAATACCAGCCGCTTTCCCCGCAACATCAACAACTACCAACCCCCCCACTAAACGATGGAATCCCCAATACAACCAGATGACCCAACGGCGCTAGAAAAAACACCCCGCGAACCCCCCAATATAAACGATCGCCGCTCTTTCTTCTCGGAACCTTTCGAAATCACTGCAAAATCTGGCAAGCGCTTCTTTATCCATAGCGACGTCCTCACTGCGCAGTCAAAAGCACCCCACATAACGGCGGCAGCAGCTTTGGCCGAGAAGAAATTAAATCTATCCAAATGGGACGATGACATTGTGGAACGGTTTGTTGAGTTTCTCTACTTTGGGGACTACCAAATCTTTGGGCCAATCTCGCAAGGCGATGAGGTAGCTGAGACCAAGAAGGAAGAGGTTGAGCTTGCAGTGGTAGAGGAGGAGGGGGGAACAGCTGTGGAGGAGGGGAGTGGGGCCAATATAGATTCAATTGTACTGGTTGTCCATGCAAAGGTTTATACACTCGCAGCGAATAACGGCATGGAGGCACTTCAGAAACTAGCATTAGAGCGGCTTATGGCATCACTCGATAGAATCGGCAAGTGCATGTTGGAGTCATCGCTAGATCTGAGTGCGTACTCAGGTATTACTCCCCTATTGGAGTACATAGGCTCCAAACCATGTCTGAAAGGCTCGGTGAAACCAATGCGAGATCTTGTATTATCTTCTGTAGCGGATATTTGGCTCCTAACAGGTTGGCAAAAGGCTGAGACCTTATTCGAAGCGTGCGGCGATTTAGGGCCAGGAATGCTAGATAAAGTTTCAGAGAGACTTCGCGATAATGAGAAGAAACTAAATAGCATGGAAATCGAGGTACGGAACTGGAAGGACAGAGCTATTGAGTTGGAAGAAAGGCTACGCAAGTTAGAGGCCGATAGCGCAAAAACACAGGAGCTTGAGGAGAAAATAAAGCAGTTGGAGACATACTTGTGAAGAGAATAAAGAATTCTAGTTGTATTTATTTTAAAGGTTAGCTTATAAACACCATTATCTATCAGTCGTGATGGGCCACGTACGCCTACTATAGATAGTCTCTCATCTCCTTCCTTTATTCGGTATCGAGAAACAGTCAATTCTTTGTATTAAAAGGACCTGTTAGTGATTCTCCAGGAATGTTAGGCATGTTAGTTTTCGACCGACCAGAGATCTGGTATCTACATATGCAGTTACAGCCCTTAAATAATCAGGCTTAGAACAAGACCAATGTTTATAGGACCTACTAGTCATTAACTAAGAGTGAAGAATCTCCGTATAAAACCTATATAGACTTTAAATATGGACCCACCCTACTATTGTGAATGCTATTCCCCTGCTCTGTATTGGTGTAACACTTCGGTAAGACATCAACCTTCCCCGCAGCATCAACACCACTAATCTCTGTAGACCTGAGCAATGACATCCACAATACGCGATTCCCTCTCTTCGGAGCCCTTCGAGATCCTTGCCCAATCCGGCAAACGGTTCTATGTCCACAGCAACATCCTCGCAGCTCAATCTGAGCCCCTCCGCAGCGCAACCACAGGCGTATGGAAAGAAGCCTCAGAGAAGAAAATCGATCTTTCAGATTGGGATGACGACACTGTGTGCCGGTTTGTCGAGTTCTTATACTTTGGGGATTACCGAGTCACCGAGCTAATCTCGGGGGATAAGGGCATCGGGGGAGAGGCAGAAAGAGCGAAGAATGGGTGGTTTGGAACGAATCTGCTGTTGATACATGCCAGAGTGTACGCACTCGCACAGTATAAGGATGTTGTTGATCTGAAGATGATGGCGCTGAGGCGGCTTAAAACGGAACTTGAAAGAATTGATGGCCCCATGCTGAAAGACACCTCTACGGTGACGGAGACTGCCAACGTTATCGAGCTCTTGGGATATGTCTACTCCCACACCGACTCGCTCACAAGCTCGGAGGAGCCAATGCGGGAACTTGTATCGACATTTGCAGCAAAGAATCTGGAGACACTGGTGATTAGAGGGGAGATGGCGCTTTTGTTACGTGAGAAGGGAGATTTTTCGGTTGATTTAATGGAGAAGGCTGCAGCAAGATTTCGCGTAGCAGAGAAAAAGTCGTGTGAGATGGAGGTAGTAGTAGGGGAACTTCGTGATAAGGTGAAGAAGTTCGAAGGTATTGAGAAACAGATGGTGGATTTAAAAGGAAAAAACTCTACATTGAATCTAGAGCTAGAGCTGTTGGGGGATACTAGTTTTGAGAACACACGATTGGTGGGAGAAAACAGGAGGATGCAGAGCACAAGTACTTATAATGCAGGGAGGGTGCAAGGGCTACAGACAAAAATCGATGATCTGAATTCTGAGCTGTCACAATCGAAAACGAAGATATCGGTACTCGAGCTTACTCACCCAGAGAAGATTCGAGAGTACGAGAAGTGGAAGGAGTGTCGAACTACTATTCATAATGCCCTGGCTAAATTAGACATTCCTTATTATTATAGATAATTTACAGGAAACCTGAATAGAAATTTTAGGGACATGTATCTACATGTACCTAATCAACCCTTAAGCAGGGACTAAAGTCAAATACTTGTATGGGATATTCTAAGTGGGATAGTATTCTTAGCCTATAGAAACACTGCATTTATATAATGCACCATAAATCTGAGTATTTATGTTAAAAATGTAAGAGAGCAGGTAGGCGTCTTAATACCCTTGCAAGTAGGTACCATTCTATATGATCTATCATCTATACTTAGTATCAAACTTGAACAGAGGAAGTCGAAAGGCTATTCTTCTAGGGACGCGTTTGGTGGTTTACTTTCCATAATAGGAGTAGACACGGCCCTATGAGATAGAGGTTAACTTATTGATCGATTCTCCAAGATATTCTTCCATTCCCCCTTGTCCCTTCCTATAAACCTATACGGGTCGATAAAGATATAGATAAAGTATATATAGTCTCTACTAGCCCAGCACTAGGAGTTAATAAACCTAAGTATTTACCTCTCTAACCATATATCATTTCCGCCAGATTCAAAAGGCCACATTTATAAAGTTCATGTGATATTCCAAGACTCATACTAGCCGGAATCAATCTTACCAATCAACATAATAAAGACATCTCCCGAGAACTCTAAAGCTACAAGATCATACAATACCAGACTGATATCATCTGCTCTCCTTCTCTGTAATTCATCTTCAACTTGTCCTTTATATTATATTACTGAAGTGATAGCGAGAGGGTGAAGAGAGGATTCTTGCTTCGGAGCTCTCGCTCCAGCAAGATCAATATATACGAGCTTCTCAGAGGCAAGCCTCCTAAACCATAGACCCGCAAAATCCGTTTGTACTCGTATCCCACCCATTCGATACAATGCTACAAAAACTACTAATAGTATCATAGCTGTAAGGCTGTATATACTTAATGAATTAAAAAAACAAAAAAGAATCACTGTTCGGATATGGCTACTTAATAAGGTATAGAGTTGCTAGGAAATAGGTATATTTACCTGCATAGGGACTTAGTCGACAAAGCCTATTAAGAGGCTCGGCACGGGATCGGTTAACGTATATATATAGAGGGACAGAAAGTCTTTCCTAGTTTTTCTCTCCTGGTCTGTTAAGATACTGAGGATACGCTCAAAACCTACTTCTCAAATCTCATGTTTCCGAACAGGTCACACTTATAGAAAGTCGAGTGATAATACATGACTCATACCAGCCAAAATAAATCTTACCGATCAATATAATAAAGACGCCCCCAAGAACTCTAGAGCTGCAGGGTCATGGATACAAGGCTGTTTTCATTCCCACCCCCTCTATAGTTTATCTCCAACTTATCTCTTATATTATACTACTAATTCCTATAATATTCTGTGGTCAGGATTAGGCAACCAACATTTTTCCGCCAAGCCAAGCACATTTCAACGCCTCGTACGTACCACCCCCAGCAAAGGTGTTTATTTACCACTTTCCCCGCATCAACACCTCAATCAATACCAACTTGAAAAATAGCACCATGTCGCAAGAGACCTCAGTACCGTCAAGTCGGAAGATTTGTGACTACAGTACCCTCTCCTCGCAACCTTTCGAGGTCGTCGCCCAATCCGGTAAAAGTTACTTTATACACAGCGACATCCTTACTGCCCAATCGGAGCCACTCCGTAGCACTACTACGGGTGAGTGGAAAGAGGCTACCGAGAAGAAAATCAACTTATCGGACTGGGATGACGATACCGTGGGACGTTTCATCCAGTTTCTATATTTTGGAGAGTACCAAGCCTCTAAGTCAACCTCGGAATATTATAAAGGGACTTTAATCGATTTTCCCCCAGAGGTAGCAGGAGATGCGCTATTGGTACACGCAAAGCTCTATGCGCTTGCTCAGTATAAGGATATCGAGGGACTGAAAAAAATGACACTGGTGCGACTAAAAAAAGCACTTGACGACATTGACGGGTCTATCTCGAGGAACGCTTCAGCGGAGACACTAGCGACGAAAGTTATCGAATTATTAGAGTATATCTATACCCATACAGATTCGCTTTCGAACTCAGTGCAACCGATGCGGGACCTCGTTTCAGACTTTGCAGCGAAGAACTTCGGAGCGCTGAATCAGAAGAAGGGAATGAGATCTTTGTTGACCAAGAGAAGTGAGATTGCGGCCGAGTTGGTGGAGAAGCTCACAAAGAGACTTTTTGATGCCGAAAAAAAGGGCCAGGATTGGAGGGATAAAGCTACTATATTGCAAGATAAAATTTCTGATTCAGAGGAATGGAAGGGTAAAGCTACTGTGCTCGAGGGGCGGGTGCAGAATTATATTAACCACTTTGGTCATTACTATTAGTATAAATTAGGAAATTAAGTTACTTATTTTTGAGAGAGAGGTACATACATAATATATTAGTTGAGCTGCAGCATATTAAAGATAAGCACGGAGAAGCGTTTAGTTGTAGTCTTGCATACACAAATTTTTTTAAATCGTTGTAATTGTAAAAGATATGTATTTAAGGATTTCATCTTGACTTAGGCCGCAGTCTACATGACCTGTTGACCGTATACAGCTACATGTAGTGTTACTTTGTATGTGTTGTAGTATTGAATATGTGAGATATAGAATAGGTCTATGATATAAGAGGCTTGTCTCCAGGGGGTCCGTATATACAGTCAGTATGCAGAAGTTTTCGTGATGAAACAGGTTTTAGATGGCGCAAAGCGATTGATAAAGTTGTGATCATCCAGGTTTAAAATTTTACCAAAAAATAACCATAAAAGATAAATCTCTAGTTAAAGCTGCCTTTGGCTCTCTACTACCTCACCTGCATAAGCCCTTAGTTTGAAGATTTAACTGATTTTCCCTATTTTTTTAGCAAATTTTCTAATGTAGACCAACATTACCGGAGTTTCCTGCTGAGACATATTTCGTCATTTTAGACTTGTCTCATCACGAACACTTCTGCATACTGACTGTAGGAGAGTAGGAGCAATACACTCTGGTTCTCTTCCTATTACCACAGTATGCTGGATAATTGGTCGAGTGATAATCTGTGCCCGCACTAATCCCGCGGCCCCGCTGCTTGCCTTGTGTAACCATACAAACGAGGGTTTAGGGTTGCCTCGGGTAGCTTACCACCTCACACCCCCCGCGTGAAGACACCTGTTGAAGCCAAATCTTTTACTCCATTCTTAGGTTTAAGAGACCCTTGTCATCACCCTGAAAATCATGTCTCCTCGTTCCTTCGGGTACATACCTCTCTCAACTCCCGCTGAACAAGTCAATCTCGCTAATAGCCACAGATACCTCTCTTCAGAGCCTTTCGAAATCAAGTCCAGCGACCGGAGCTACTTTATCCATGGCGATATCCTTGCAGCACAATTGAAAAAACTCGACACTATAAACACGGATGGGTCTAAAAAGATTGATTTATCGTGGCTCAGTAGCAATATTGTGGAACTTTTTGCGGAGTTCTTATATACGAAGGACTACCAAATCCCGGAACCACCTATCTCAGATGGAGACGAAACGGAAACAGAGACAGAGGATGGAGAAATACGTGATAGGACGAATACGCCAGATACAGTGCAAAGCTCCATGGGCCATGATGAGGCGGCGCGCGGTGGAGTAAACACGTCGGATACGGTACAGGGATCAGGGTCTAGGGCTGTGGGCGCAAATCTCATGATACACGCGGGGCTGTATGAACTCGGACAGCACACTGGTGTTGAACCGCTCAAGGAAATGGCTCTTGAACGACTTAAGACGGCGCTTGATAGGATGAATGAGCATATGTCGACCCCGCAGGTGATGGCGAATTTTATCGAGCTACTAGATTATCTCTGCAATCACATGTACTTCAATGGCACAACCTCGGAAGAGATAAAGGACCTTATTTCAACATTTGCAGCTGAAAACTTTGAGAAGCTAGTGAATCAGAAGGAGACAGCATACCTTTGGGGTGAGGAGGGCGATCTTGAGTTTGGACTGATAATGAAGGTAGGGAGGAAACTTGGCGAAATAAGGGGTTTACTTGACGTAAAAGACTCTACCATCTTAGAAAAGTCTCAGGAGTTGGAGGTTGTCAATGCAAAGAGGCGGGAGTTGGAGGTTAAGGTACAATTGCTAGAGGATAGCGTGAAAAGGGTACTAGAGGTGAAGACCGCAAACGCGGAGAGGCTACGCGATTTAGGAGCCGATAACGCAGCAAAAATACGGGGTTTAGAGGCTATCAATGCGATCAATGTGCAGAAGATGATGGACGCCAATATGAAGCAGATCAGACAGTATGAGGCAGGGCTTTTAAAGGCCCAGGCAATTTACCTAGATTCAGATCAGCTACGAGCGCTTAAGATGGATAATGCGACTAAGATGCGAGAGCTAGAGATCTCCTACGCGGAAAAGGTGAGGCTTTTGAAGGCTTCCAGTGCGGCGGAGATGCAGGATTTGGAGGCCAAGTTGGCTGAAGATTTCTTGATCTACGTAAGGGAGCAGGTTTGTATTATAGAAAACAGCACGTAAGGAATAGGGAAAGTTCTCATTAGTATTCTATTGTATTTAATATTTTTTTATTTCTACAGCCTAGTATAAGGTCTATATAAATTGTATCTATGTTATTTGTTATAGTTTTAGGGGTTGGCGTTTGAATTAGCATCTTCTGAAGGTGGAGTAGGACCCGCTTGGCCCCTGGAACTCTATGTGGTGCCTAAATACCGAGTTTCAAGGAACATAATCTATCAACGGTTATTTTAACTCCATAATTCTAGATTACATGATATCTAGGACTAGGACTAGGAATAGGGTTACTCTTCTCGAAGCGAGTGATATTTCATGACTGATACTTGGAAACCAGTACTACATATCAACCTGACCAGCAACCAAGTCAATAAAGAGATTCCCTAGGAAATAGTAAAACCCCTAGTATATATTTCTAGAAAAACTAAAAATCCCTCCAACCCCACGAAGTAAATCCATAGATCAAGAGCACACTATCCGAAACGAAAACAAGAATACAATACTCCATATCGCAGATTATTTAGTTTTACCAAGCTACTTAACATTACGAGCACCCAGGACTTTAAAGGGTTGAAAGTAGTACCGGTACCTCTTGTACGATAGGTTGAGTAAAAAAAGCCCATTATGGAATATGAGTGGCGTCACGTCATCTGAAACCTGTCTCACGGCCGCTGTTGCCTAGTATACCCAACCAACCCTATACGATTGATACATTATTAACCCCTCAGATAATAATCTTGCCACAAAATAAGGGAGAGTCTAGTAGGTATGCAAATTAGGTTATCATCGCACAAGTATAATAACTACTCATGAATAGGGTGTTCTCTAAAAAAAAAGAAAAATTCGGTTCCCCATATCTCGGGTGTTTAGGATATTCTAGAATGGTCGTCCGTTTCTGGGGGGGTTATCTTGTGCTTATCTCCCACCAGACCCCACCTTGGGAGGAGGGAGGGGAGGGGGGGGTACACACTCTCAGGCATCCACACAAAGGGTTAGGGTTACGTATGCGTTGTTCGGAAATCAAGGATGGCAACTCCCCCACCCACCTACCCGCCCCCGGATTCTTCTAGTAGAACGGCCAAAGTCTTTCTTAACTCTCCTTCTTACACCCAAGGAAGGAAAACCGCTGTACACCTAAAATTCATCCCTACGATCCGCACTAAAAGGTCATGTCTCTGCCATCCCTGAACGCTGTACCTCCTCAGTTCTGCGGGTAGTACCTCCCTCCCTCCCCCCTCTCCATACCTAGCTACCACACACCTTTACTAACAATAATAACAATAACAATAGCCTCCTTAGTTCTGAGACTCTCGAAATTGTTGCCGAGTCTGGCCAGAAACGCTTTTTTGTCCACAGCAATGTCCTCGCTGCGGCTACACAATCAGCCCCACCGTACACCACTACGTCCAACAGAGGGGGGTTCGCTAAGAAGGAAATCAACTTATCAGCTTGGGACGGCGATACAGTAGAGCGTTTCCTACAGTTCCTCTATATTGGAAACTACCAATTTCCTGAATCGATAGTTGAGGATGAAAATGAGGATGAGGAGATGGATGAGGAGATGAAAAGACAGGATGGGATAAATACTCCGGATACGATACAGAGCCTTGCAGAGCACGAAGAGTTGGAGCCTACAATGAGGGATACAAATGCTCTTCTGGTACATGCGAAGATTTATGCTCTCGCCCAATATAAGGGTGTTGAGGCACTTCGAGTAATGGCTTTGGAAAGGCTTAGGGCGGCGCTTATAGAGATCGACGAACATATTTCGCAGGGGAACACGAAGGTGACGGTGAATTTCATTAAACTTTTGAGATATGTCTTCTCTCACACAAGCACGGAGGAGCCAATGCGAGATCTTGTGTCGACCTTTGCCACAGAGAACTTTGAGAAGCTGATGGACCAAAGTGAGATGGTACACTTGTTGGGACTGAGCTCGGGGGGTGATTTTGTTGAGTTGATGCAGAAGGTGGCAAAACGACTCTATGATTCGGGGAATACCAGGGATACGGAGAAGAAACTTTGTGATATGGAGAAGGAAATACAGCTCTGGAAAGGCCGGGCTACTACATTGTACGAAAAGATGCAGCTATTGGAGGCTATCAATACGGGTTTGCAGAAGGCGGGCAAAGCAAATGCACAAAAGACAGAACAATTGGAGGCGAAGGTTCAACAGTTAGAGGACGCCAACAGAAATCTACAACATTCGGAGGTTACCAGTGCGGGGGCCCGGCAATTGGAGCTTGCCCAAGCGGAGGCTATACGGAGGCTAGAAATTTCCCACCAGGAGGATTTACGCAAGTCAGAGCTCACCAGTGAAGAGAGAGTCCGCCTACTACAAGTTTCCCATGAGACGGAGCTACGAAGATTAAACGTTGCCAACGAGGAGAAAATACGCCAACTTGAAACCTCCCACGAGAAGAAGTTACGGAGGTCCAATTTTGACAACGAGGAGAGAGTCCGCCTATTAGAGGTTTCCAACCAGGAGAGGCTACAGCAGGCAGAAAAGGACGTGCAGTGGCTCACTTCAGTCAATCAAGCGAGGATGCGAGAAGTAAAGGAGGTTGAAGCTAGGGCACAGCTTTTGGAGGCTAAATTGAGGCGGTTCGATGAAGTTTACGAAGATTAAAGTGGTAGGAGTGTTATTTTTGGAGATTCCGGAGAATCCTTCCCGCCAAACTAGCTATATCTAGTGGTGAGGATAGGTGTGATGGTTGAGGGGCTCAAATCGAGTGATTTATTTGACGGTTTTCTGGAGTAATCTCAATGATCAGATCTATTTTCTTTTATTAAGTTTGTACTATAAATTTCCAGAGAGCTTTGTACCAGCCAAAATCAGCCCCCGAGGTTGAAGAATTTAGTTTATAGTACTGGGAGGGGTGGTGCGGCCTTATGATTTTTTTCTCTTTTGAATTCTCTTGTTCTTGTTACGCACAATTCTTAGCTTATGATTCTAGGAAAAATTCAACTCTTCACTGTCAAAACAAGTAGATAGCCACCAGTTCCTATAGACCTGTATGTTCCCGTATGAAGTAAATAAGTGATATTCTGTAGTCAATAGTAACTAATATATACTCTATCAACCAGGGGAGGTCTCTGCAGCACGAAAATTCTTGCAATACTGTGAAGAGACTCGGTTGACTTGCTATCGTATTATCCTGAGTCAGCCTTAGAAGTAACTTAAATAGCATAAATCGTGAACCTCGAAATAGAAAGTGCTCCCCTGATACACGAAGTACCTGGACCAAAAAATCAGTTATTCGATCAGCTTTCAATTTATAGAATGGTAATTCGGACTTGCCCACAAGTAACATTCAGGCGTTCACTCTCAGGGTTAGGGGTATATATTCATCAGTAACTCCGCAGCATCCCAGATGAAACGCCTAGTAAAGCTAAAAGCCAGTTCCTACTCAAGAGAAGTTAATACCATACTATATATCCCTGCTATCCTTCCTAGATATCATGTCACAAGCTTCCCAGAGCCTGTCACCCTCCCTAAATACCGTGCCTCTCCACTTCTCCGGGTACCTACCCCGCCTCTCCACCTGTGCTACTTGACTAACCAACTACAGCTTCCTCTCCTCTGAAGTTATTGAAATCGTAGCCCAATCCGGCCAAAAACGTTTCTTTGCCCATAGAAACGTCCTAATCGCGCAATCGAAGTCACTCTGTGACCCTGCAAGAGAGACCGGTGAGAGAAAAATAGATTTATCGGCTTGGGACGGCGATATAGTGGAACGATTCCTCCAGTTTCTTTATATCGGAAACTACCAATTCTCCGAACCAGTCCCAGAAAATGAAGATATAGGAGAGGAGGCATTAGGGGGTGTAGGAGGGCAAGGAGATCTAGGGGCCACCGTAGGGGATACCAGTACGTTACTAGTGCATGCGAAGCTGTATGCTCTTGCACAGTATACGAACGTTGAGCTACTTCAAACGATGGCATTCGGACGGCTTTGGGCAACTTTGATAAATATTGAGGAATATATGGGCTTAAGGGCAAAAATGAATACCGTCAAATTGTTGCAGTATGTTTACTCCCAGGAGGCCTCTCAACCGAGCAAGCTAGAGGAGCCAATATACGCCCTTGTATTGAATTTTGTGGCAAAGAACTTTGAAAGACTTGTGGATCAGATAGAAATGAAATTGTTGTTGAGCGAGGGGGGTGAGCTTGCAGTTGGGTTGATGGAGAAGGTAGCAGAGAGACTTTGTGATACGGAGTGGCCTTGTGATGCGAGGGAGTTGTGTGTAGTAGAGGGTGAGCTACAGTACTGGAGAGCACGAGCTACTGCATCAGAAAAAAAGGTTCGTCAGCTAAAGACCGCTAATGCAGACAAGGTGCAGAAGTTAGAAGCGGAAGTACGACTGCTAGAGAACTCCAATGCAGAGAAGGAGAGGATATTAGACCTTGCTGAAGCAGCACTACGAAAGTCACAGACCATTATAATGCGGAATGTGTGGCAGTTGGAGAATACATGTAGCTCACCGACAGAAACACAGCAGTCCATTGTGAAGGTACAAGGTTCGAGGACTTCTAGTCGTGCGGGTATGCAGAAGATGCATGAGGACACCAAGCAGATGATGGGTTCCACAATCCTACATTTAGATAATCTCACGAAGACTATATGTCAGTTAAAGGCCAAGGTGGAATGGTTTGAGGTCACATGTCCAGAGAAGGCACAAGAGTACAGGACTACCCACACGCATGAGAATCTTAGATAGGTTTTTACTTCTTAAATACATAATTCTTCACCGTTATACGTCCCGAGAATCTCGTAGAGGTCGAATGTCAGACTCCTACTAAGTATAATTGATCATTCCCTCACACAAGGCCAGGAGGGCAAACGATCCGGGGCCCTGTGTCGTGGAAGGTAAACTTAAATGTGGGGAAAGCTCGTAAGAAAAGATAAGACCACACTAGTAAAATCTCTACACATTAACAGGAGCAGGAAAAGAAAGGAATGGGGAGACACCCTAACAGAAGAAATCCCCTGTTTGGTACCAGGAGAATCAGGGCAATGGTGCTAACGATAGATAGGCGGAGAAGAAAGGATTGAATAGGTTATCCCAGCAGCCAAGGGCCGATACCCAGCTGGGAAAACACTACAGAAATCCCCCAAATTCTATGGAGAAGAAAGGCCCAATTCTATGCCCTTCTCTTGGCTGTCGGCGAAAAATCTCTCCCGCCAAGGAACACGATCAATATATAAACCCCTCCTCTCCCCCTCTCCCAGCTTTCTTCTCCATCTAGAATTCAACACCATCCATGGCCTCGTCGATCGGGGCTCATGGTTGGATTCATAACCTCTGGGTTAGTATACCCCCTACTGCCCACTTCCCTCTCCTGTGGTCTTTTTCCTCACTTGGGTTTTCCCAGTGAGGTTTTAAATATCCACGCCACCGGCTTATCGATCGGTGGTAGAAATTTCATCATCTTCTGGCCGTTTGCGAGGGGATGAAGAAGTTTCTGAGAATTGATACTGTACTCATGTAAGAAACAAGCTGGGCTTCTTCAATCAAGATTCTTTATCGAATACCGAATGCATTCATATTGTTCGATCCTATCATAGTATCGAGAGAAACTCACTAGTAAGAATTTAGGTTTATTTAAAAACGAGGAAAAATCAAAGGCCTTAAGTTTTAGAGCCTCCCAACCTCAAAATAATCCACTTGATCTCTGCTGCTCTAGGACCAACCATGGCGCCTTTTCCTGCATACGACTATTCACTAGGCAATGGGATCCTTAAACCTATTTCGAAGGGCATCTACTGCCTTCCTATACTTAAATCAATCGGTCATTTATTTCCCCTCAAGCCTCAGCTAGTTTATGTACAAGATCCCCCTACCTCTCCATGGTCGAGCCACAGAGTCTTAGAATTCGAGTGATATTTCATGATTAAGGCAAGGAACCCAAAAAGGATAATTTATAAAAGGGTAGAATAGGATCGATGACACTCCAAGTATTTCAAGTTATCTGCAATATCTTGAAGGTAACTTAGATTATGTTCATGTTGCTTTATGTAGCCTAAGTTATAATAACAACTCATAGTCATGAACACAGTACTTTCACGATATATCCTAATGACCAAGAACCACATATCAAGGGGTCCCAAACCTTCGGCCTACAAACTTTTGGCTATTTTTTGTAAATACTAGATAAAAAATAGCCATAAATTTGTCACTTTAAGCAACATTCAGGCATCCACGTGAAGGGCTAGGGTTATTTACGCATTTTCCGGATAATCTACCACATCAGCTCTCCACACAACAAAACTCAACTAGTTAAGGTCTACCTAGCTTTCATATATCAAAGACCTATACCTTAGTACCTATCTGTTATCATTATACTCTTACTATCTACTTCAAAAATGACCACCATACCTCTCAACTTCTCCGAGTATGTATCCCCTTCCTCTCATAGTTCTACCCCTCATTAACAATAATAGACTCCTCAGTTCTGAAACCTTTGAAATTATCGCCGAAACAGGCCAAAGAAACTTCACTATCCATAGTAGCACCCTATCAAGGCTGCCAAAGCCACTCCGAAGCATGACCGCCGCAGCTATAGTTGCGAAGAGAATTGACCTCTCAAGATGGGAGCTAGAACGGTGATGCCTTTTATCGAGTTTCTATACTTTGAACATTACAATGTCCCAAATGCAGCAGTGACAGGTACGACAAGTACAGCACAAACCTTGGCGAATCAGGAGGAACTAGGGGTTAATGTGGAAGTTTTACAAACAAATTTACGTATCTATAGCCTCGCGGAGCAAGAGGGTTATGAAGAACTGAAAAGAGTAGCATTGAGAAAACTTGTAGTGGCAGCTAGAGGAAGTCTTGAGGGGCTGATAACAGCGGAGAGTGTGGCTGAGAGGGTTGCTGGTATGGAAAAGGATGTACAGGACTGGAGAAACATAGCTACTAGAATGGAAAAACATGTACAGGACTGGAGAAATCGGGCTACTATGTTAGAGGAGAGGCTGCAGTATGAAGAGGCTATATCTGCGGAGAAAGTACAGCAGTTAGAGGCGACAATTACGAGGATGAAGGAGTCAGAAACTACCAATGTGGTAAATCAGCAATCCGGGGTAGATATATGCCAGCTAAGAGGAAGTGCGAGGAATGTGCAGCAGTTAGGGTTCGATTATGAGCAGGGCCAGTTAATAAAAAAGATGGAGAAGAGAATTACTGATACAGAAAAGAAGCTCCAAGATATGGAGAATGAGTTGGAGGCCTGCCGAACTGTTAAATCGGAGGTTTCTGCCTTAGTGGAGCTTCAGGAGTTGGAGGCCGTAAATGCGGGGGAAACGCGGCAGTCAGAGGGATATGCAGGGAGGATAGAAGAGCTGAAACGTAAAGTGCAGCTGCTAGAATCCAAAGTTCGGTGGATTAAGGCCCGGATGCACGATGGCCCACCCCTCTACTCGTTTGACCAGACCTGGGATCCATTCCCGATATAGTGGTCTACGTCTACCGTTATTAGAGATAGGGTTCTTAGAGAAAAATATTTCTATATTACTCCTTTGGATTATTTATATGCAGTATTGTGTACCTAAATAACCTCCGAGAGTATTAAATTAGTGGTTTTCTATATTCTCAGGTTTACATACTACGTACTATTTATCATCTTAGGCTAAGAACTAAGGGATAGAGGGTATGAATAGCTTATATTCAATCATCCCTTCGGAGGTACTAGGCCTTAATGCATATATGCCTAACTATACCCATATCGGATCCTCGAGCCTTCTTAGAGGCGACCCCGAGAGCGCCTCAAGCTCTACCGAAATGACCTCGCCTAGCTAGTACTACCTATTTAGGGAGCTTCTACCCACATATCATTAGCTAATCATGTGAGTGATACTTCATGATTAACCCACCAAATATCAAAAAAAGCTTAAAATTTAGAAAATGTATTAACCTCAAGCTCGATAATAGATATGAATTTTAAATTTCCAGATTACTTGTGCTATTCTGAGTATTTGGTTGACGCCTTTACCCCTGCATCTGCCTTTTGTAATGTCTTGGCAAAGACGTCAATAATTTTCCCCACGACATCACTCGACACCAACACCCCCACCAACTATGGCATCCATGATATTACGAACAAGTGCTCCAATTTCACTCACTCAAACAGCTCGTAGTATTCTTATTCCCTCTTATCGCCGTTTTATCTCTTCATCCTCATCACCAAACGTCGATTCAGCACGCTTGTACTGTTCTAAACTCCTCCGGTACGCCGCCCACGCATGAAGCACAACCACAATTCTAACCACCCGGAAGCATTATATCAGGGAACTCGACTACCCTTCCCACTTGCTCTCTGCATTTATACACCCGAAAGCACGAGATGCACATCTAGCGATTCGCGCTTTCAACATCGATATTGCACGAATTGAAGATGTGGTTAGTAGTGTAACTGTGGGGAGGCTGCGGATGCAGTTCTGGAGGGAAGCAATTGATAAGACATACTCTGGCCGGCCACCAGCAGAACCTGTAGCGGTGCTTCTAGATAAAGTATTAAGTGTTGATGGGGCACCTCTGAGTAAAGGGTTCTTTAAGAAGGTTATTAATAGCCGAGTACGTCTCCCCTCTCTTTCAGTATTAATCAATGCTGAAAAGATAGGAACAATACCTCGGCTCTGTTCCTTTCCCTACTCTGGAGGCACTTGAGACTTATGCAGAGAATACATATGCCTCTCTTTCTTATCTCTCGCTTGAGTCGTTCTCCCAGCACAACGTCACATTCGATCACATCGCTTCTCATATTGGGAAAGCCACCGGGATTACGGCAATCCTTCGAGGAATGCCGTTGTTAGCCTTCCCAGGGAGTGCCAGTGCAGGAGCGGTAGTCTTTCCGCTTGACGTATGTGCCGAATTTGGACTTCGTCAGGAGGATATCCTGCGCCAGGGGAGTAATGCGGAGGGGCTGAGAGATGCAGTATTTAAGGTTGCAACCCTGGCAAATGATCATTTGATTACGGCGAGGAAAATGTTGGAGGATTCGGGAGCTGAGGGTAAAGGGGTTGCATTTACTAGCTTTTTGAGCGCGGTATGTGATGGTTCTTTTGGAGGTGAGAAAGTGCATAAACTGATAGCTACTAGGTACCAACATCTCTATATCTCGAACGCCTAGAAGCAGTCGACTTTGACCCGTTTCACCAGAGCTTGCAGAAGAGGGCCTGGAAATTGCCGTTTAGGGCCTATCGCGCATACACTACTAGGAAATTTTAGGATCTATTAATTCTTTAAATAACTTTACAAATAGACGAGTTAAGATTTTTTTAATAAAATTTTACTAGAATACTATGATACTACTGACTTATATATAACTATTCCCATCAAATATCTTAGTCTCTTTCCCTCAATCCCTTAGGTCGATAAAGTAAAATCTTGTTGGAGAAATCGCGATCTTTTTGAAATGAAAAAGTACCCAATATAAAGAACAAAAACTAAGTGTCGGCCTTTGACCTTAGTTCACAACCATTGGTAATATAATACATTCAAAATTAGGCCCTTGCTTAATAACACTAAACAAAGACCCGGTTCAAGCCCTAAAGCTTCAACGCTACAAATCAATCCTAAAATTAGCCTCAAGTGCATTTCTCGTACTTAACATCACCAAAAGTAAAATAATGAGTTCAGTACCCAGGATTCCCACATGGTCACCCACTGCAGTACTAACTAGGCGATACGATGATTGGGTACAGCAGAGCGGACGGGATGCTCCATTTTCATCGTTCTATGACCGAACACGTAGGTTTCGAGCTCAATAGTCTATTTAACATTACCACCGTCAACATAGACCTTAACTTGACGCAAATTACCACAAAATCAATGCCCCAGCCACATGTTTTAAACACCTCAACTCCCCTGACTACGGCTATAAACGACTTGCGAAATAATCATCAATATCAGTACTAATAGCCTGATACAGCACACTCGGCAACCAGACCTCATTCCAGGCCTCATACCCACTATGGAAGATACGGTGAATATTATGAGTAATTTCTTGTTCATTTAAGGATTGGTATATGTCCGAGAACACCGGGTAGGAGGTTACCATATATCTTCTTAGATAACTCGATCCCATGAGCTACTTCATACGGGTGAAAACTCCCACAGCACATAAAGTATCATAGAGGTATGAAAACGGTGGTACTCAGGTGAGTGTTTTTGTTTGGAGGGGGGGAGGGGGGTTAGCAGATTCAGAGGGGGATATCTAGTATAAATGTGTTGATGCGTCAAAGAGAGGCGTGTTTATATCTGAAAATAATATTATCTGTTGAAGATATCTCTATCGAGAAAGATGTATACTAGAATTTTAGTAAAGGAAAGATGAAATATGTAGGAGACAAGAGACCAGCTGTTCATGACACCTAAATGTTCTAGCGTGTGATTATATATATGTATCTATGACGGCTCTTTTTGTAGGAATCTCTATGCCCTTTGAATTACGCCTACCTGGCCCCTACATCACACGTAGCTACAATTTTAAGATCTATAATAGCGCTCGATATATTACTATCATGTACATGTACTTATACTACGATAGCTGCTACAATAGTCCTAGAATTAGTGGTAATAAACTACATGCACTACTACATCCTCAAACCACAACAATAACTGACCTATATAAGAAATAGTGGTCCCACTACAAGTTACATCATCTAAACTACTACGAAATAAAAGATTACAAACGCAGATCTTTCTTGGCATGCCACTAACTTCACAAGCTAAGGATTTAGTCTAAAGCTTATCAAGGAGCTACTATAAACTGTCATAGAGCCTAACGTGACAACACCCCTCACTCTAATAAGTACATGTAGAATCTACCTGTTACACCTCTAATCAAGCCAAACCAATCTCTCTATCAGTATATATATTCTATATTAGTAGTATCTCTACTGCCCTAGACCCTGGTCGATAAAGAAGATTCATCAATAATTGTCTATATTGAACCGTGCCCTCCTCCTAACCCCCACAATATTAGAGATACTACATGTACATATTGTACCCAATATCTAGACACTCACAACCACTCACTCGCTTCTCCCCCGGGGTAATACCTAATCAGGTAAACCCATGCGTAACTCTACCTGAGCCATCGGAAATTACCCCGCGCTCCCGGTCCCTGCCACCCACCCACCCATATATATAGCAGCAAATTACCGCACGGATGGTGGAGAAAAGCTTCTGAATTAAGTCAAAAGGTATAGAAAAAATGTTTCCCCCTTGCACGGGTCCTCACTCGGGCTATTACCTATTTTCCCCACTTTCTTAGAGTATTATTTCCCTCACATTCTCACTTCAAAAGTACAAAAACAAGGACAAACGAAGGAAATACGCAAATCCACAGCGCCATGCAATAAAAACTAAGACTAAAAGGTAGATCCGCAACAAAAGAAAGTAAATGCAACTTTGCACAATCGACCAGTAAGTGGATATTGAACAAAAGGAAGTGCTTGCAATCACGAGCGACGATAAACAAATAAAAACGAAAAGAAGGTATCGGTCAGTGTGCAGACTCACAACACAACGGTCGGCAATGTAATGGAACACGAGACAAACAAAACCCCCCAAACCCCAGCTAATATGCATCCACAAGAGAACACAAAAGAAAAGACCAAACCAAGCCACCTATATAGACAATCCACTCGACGCTCACCCATCCTCCAGTCACAAAAAATAAACGGGAAATAATAACAAAAGAAGCCAAACAATCAATGTTCCCAAATCGCACAATGACATTAAGAAATACCTATGATAATAATACTTTTACTCACTTTCCGGTCATCACAAAAAATAATTGGTATGAAGGAATACCTTCGTTATTGTTGCGATGGCCCAACAGCCCCGGCTACTGGCATCGGGGGTATAGCAGGTATCACAGGAGACGTAACACCAGCAGTAGGAGCAACGGTGTTTACTATCGCCCGTTTTGAAAGCGTGCTCTTCATTGCACCTAGCCACTTTGCGAGTGCTTCTTCGCTTGGCGCAGAAAACCGGAACGATTTGCCTTCGGTAATAACCTGCATGCAGTATTTTTTGGATTTTGACACTGGGTCGATCTCAACGGCATCGACGATGCTGTCTAGTGGGACTATCTTGATGACTCGGTACTCCTAAGCAAGGTTAGACTCAGGCCTCATTTCTAGGCAATTACAGAGGGAGAGTACCTCTTCAGTTTTATAGAATGCCAAATTGATGGTTCTTAGCACTACCCAGTATTTCTTCCACTGTTTTACGCCACCCTTTGATTTCAGACAGTATAGATATCCATGCCATACAACTCTGCCTCCACCATCCATAACATCAGTCGAGAAGCCCGACTCGTTCCTGACCATCCCAGGGTGCGGGGGCTCCGTTTCAGCACCCGAGTCGATCCCTGCACCTAATGACAACTGCGAGATCCTAGCCCCATCTGACATTGATGAGAACGACCCAACCTCTGCCCCTGAGTAATCTAATGTCTGCGAAGATATCCCACCGCCTCCCATTCCCCTAATCTTGACAGCTCCTGGGTTCGTTCCAAATTCAGGCGAGCTAGATCCCAACCTCATGTCCGGATTGAATGCGGTCGGGCTGGCGAGAGGGTTCGAGGGGTCGTGAGAGTTTATTGGAGATGCGAGCAAGAGTTCATCATCTGCATCTGCTAGGACGGCAGCGCTGCGGATGCAATCGACCCATTCATTTGTATCTTTTAGTGATTCGCCTTGGAAATGGTAGTTTTTGGAAGGCGAGAAGATGCCAAAGACGTTGGGTTTCTTCGCGTCCTTCAATACCGCCACCGCTGTGAGCTCGTTGAGATAGACTTGACGATGTATTTTATACTCCTTTTGGTCCTTGTAAGACTGTAAACGGTCGCCACGTAGAACAAACCAGCGGCGCTTCCAGTTCTGCTCAATCGACACGTCAGCATTCCGGGAGGTGAAAAGGGGTGACTAGCAGCACCTACTTTTGTCTTTCTGTTCCTCTTCATGAGCCAGCCACTCTTAATGACCTTGTCCATGTGGAAGGAGCCATCCTGTTCGACTGTGACGGGTGGGGCGGTATTTGTTCGCATGCGCAGCTGCGGGGGTTGTTCCCGCTGGGCAAACGCGTTGATGGGGGTTGTGGGTGAGAGGACTTCGGCTGTCGACATTGTATGTAGAGACGATGGACTATCGTTATGAACTTGATGGGGAGATGTTCATGCCAGTTGGGGAAAGGGGGAGCGAGGAGGGGGGCGAGAAGACAGAGGGTGAGAAGGCAATCCACTGGGGATGATTAAGTCAATCAACTAGGATGATTAAATAGAGACCAAGGTTATCCGCTGGATGATTAAGTATCGATCAAGACTATCCACTGGATAATTAAGTAGAGATCAAGATGATGCTAGAGTTAAGGTTTATGGAGAGTAGAAGCGGAGAGCGGAGAGCGGAGATATTTGTTATGGAGAGAGGTGATATAGGTAGAGACTTTGACGTTGAGAGGTGGAGATGGCGGTTGAAGGGGTAGAGATGAGAGATGATTGGATGGGAAGTAACGGTTGATGCGTTGAGGGCATTTCCAGAAATGCAGAGTAACGATGGGAACCGAATGGAGAAGCTGGGGGGGTTATGTATGTTGGTGATTGACGTTGTGGGGGCCTATTAGCCAGAGGATTCCTCAGACCGGCCATGGGTTGGTGGTACTGTGCATACGGGGACTGTCTCCTCAATTCTCTTGGTCACTTTCCTGTCTCCCCGTCTCCCGTCCGCCTGTCTCCCTGGCACCCCTTGCACTATTCTTGGTCTAGATTGACTAAGCGAATCAAGGCTTGTCTCGTAGGGTTAGGGTTCAGTTTCATCAGTTTACCCCGCCAATGATATCCACACAAACAATCTACAATCTCCCCCCCCCACAGCAGTAATTCGCCACAAAACTGAGCTCCGTTTCACCTGTTATCTCTCTCTCTTCCCCTTACCTTCTCTCAGCCTCAACCAATACCCCCATATCCCCCCAGATGCCTCCCATCACTCCCGCTCAAATAGTCGCCCTCCAGCAGAACAGTGATAATATCCGAAACGTAAGTCTACCCCCAGCTGAAGTTTGAAACCCGCGCTTACTTCTGATAGATCTGTATTCTAGCCCATGTAGTAAGTTTCCAATTTTATCTTAGGTCGATCACTGCAGCTATTCGATTGCCATTCTCATAATCGCCCTCATCATCCCCAATCCTTCATTCTTATTACCCATTCCGTCCTATTCCATCCGCAGTTCTCACTCCCGGCTACCTGTCCCCCGTTCCCCGTCTCCACTATTCCCCCCTCACTCCCGTACCAATCCCAGGAAACTCAAAATAGTTCGCTGCCCAATCCCTCCCAGCTCTCCCGGGCTCAAAACAATTTTGGAGTAACTCCGTTACTCTCAAACTAAGATAATCCCTTCCCTGACATAACCCTATTCCCGTCTCCCTAAAACTCAAAATAATCTCTCCACCTAATCCACCCTCCAAGAAACCAAAACTCAAAATAACCCTGCTTCAAACACCCCACTAAAACACCCTAGGACCACGGTAAAACCTCCCTCTCCGACTGCCTCCTCGCAACCAATGGCATCATCTCCTCGAAGCTCGCCGGTCGCGTCCGCTACCTGGACTCTCGCCCCGACGAGCAGCTCCGCGGGATAACTATGGAATCCTCGGCCATCTCTCTCTACTTCCGTCTCATGCGGCGGGCCGATCCCACCTCTGATCCTACACCCAGTGAATACCTCATCAACCTGATCGATTCCCCTGGGCATATTGACTTCTCCTCTGAGGTCTCCACGGCATCCCGGTTATGTGATGGTGCCGTAGTCCTCGTGGATGCTGTCGAAGGCGTGTGCTCACAGACTGTAACGGTCCTACGCCAGGCCTGGCTAGAACATATTCGCCCGATCTTGGTCATCAATAAGATGGATCGCCTAATTACAGAGATTAAGTTGACCCCGGCTGAGGCTTTTACACATTTGAGCAAGCTTCTAGAACAAATTAATGCCGTCATGGGCTCGTTCTTTGCGGGGGAGAGGATGGAGGAGGACCTAAAGTGGAGGGAAACGCTGGAGGCGAGGTTAGCTGCGACAAAGCTGAAGCAGGATTCTGTGGGGGGAGGGGAGGTTCCCGGGGACGATACCCCAGAGAGTCAATACGAAGAGAAGGATGATGAAGACATCTACTTTGCCCCCGAGAAACACAATGTTATCTTTGCGTCTGCGATTGATGGGTGGGCTTTTACAGTCCGGCAGTTTGCATCATTGTATGAGAAGAAGCTCGGCATTAAAAAGTCTATTCTGGAAAAGGTGCTCTGGGGAGACTACTATCTCGACCCAAAGACGAAGCGTGTCCTCGGCGGAAAACACCTTAAAGGTCGAAGTCTGAAACCGATGTTTGTACAACTAGTCCTAGAGAATATCTGGGCTGTCTACGAGAGCACCGTACTTCAAAAGTACGTTATCCTAAATTCACATAAAAGCCTTGAATCATGACTCATCACTCGAACCCACAGAGATCAGGAACGCATCGAAAAAATTGTCAAATCCCTCTCACTAAAGATTCTACCTCGCGAACTTAAATCAAAAGATACACGAACTCTCCTTACATCAATATTTTCGCAGTGGCTTCCTCTATCCACCTCTGTCCTCGTTACCGTAATCGAAGAGCTTCCGTCTCCACCAACAGCACAACACAAGCGGATCCCTGCAATCCTCCAAACCGCCCCAGGTGCAGATAAGGTCAGCGTCTCTATCAAAACTGCCATGGTCGATTTCGATAAAAGTAGCAAGGCACCGATAATGGCATACGTCAGTAAGATGGTCGCAGTGCCGGAGAAGGAGCTCAACAAGACAACAAGAGTACAGCTAAGCGCCGAGGAGATGAGGGAGGCAACTCGACAGAAACGTATCGCCCTTGCGAGGGCAATTTCAAACCAGGAAGGGGGTACGAGTGAGGAGCTACCAGTGGTGGCGGAACCAAGTAGATTCCCAAAGGAAGTTGCAACATTCAATGCGCTCACTACCCCCAAAGCTTCCGAACCTGAGCCTGAAAGGAGGGAAGAGAAAGAAGAAGAAGAAGAAACAAAAGAGCGCCTTATTGGTTTCGCCCGCCTCTACTCCGGTACAATCACTGTTGGTCAGGAACTGTATGTTTTAGGCCCTAAGTACACACCGGACCATCCAGACCAACATATCCAAAAAGTCACTGTGACAGAACTCTACTATATGATGGGCCGCGACCTCCAGTCTCTCGAGTCCGTCCCCGCCGGTAATGTCTTCGGCATTGGTGGTCTTGAAGGACACATCCTTAAATCTGGTACCCTCTGCTCCCTCCCACAAGGTGGTGTCAACCTCGCAGGTATCAATCTTGGTGCAGCGCCAATCGTCAGGGTAGCTGTGGAACCAAAAAATCCTAGTGATATGTCAAAAATGATTGAAGGACTGAAGATGCTCGAGCAAGCTGATCCATGCGCAGAATATATGGTGCAAGAGACAGGCGAGCACGTACTCTTGACAGCCGGAGAACTCCATCTAGAGAGATGTTTAAAAGATCTCCGGGAGAGGTTTGCAAGAGTTGACATCCAGAGCAGTGCACCAATCGTCCCGTATCGAGAGTCAATTGTGGCAGCTGCGGAGATGTCGCCGGCAAAAGGAGAGGGCGGGGTGCGTGGGGTTTCAGCGGCGACGACACCATCGAAACAAGTCTCGATACGTATTCGTGTTCGCCCGCTCCCGGTAGAGGTGACGAAGTTCCTACTAAATAATAGTGCGAGTATCAGGCGTCTATATGCCGAGCGTAGAGAAGGTGACGAAGGCGAGGCAGCGGATGCTACAGAGGGAGATGATTCAAAGACTGAGAAAGCCGCGGTACTTAGCTTATCAGAGTTCTGTGAAGGACTCAAGAAAGCATTCGATGAAGTTGAGGGTGTGGAAAAGGAGGTTTGGGCAGGTGTTGTTGAGAAGATCGCAGCATTTGGGCCTAAGAGGATAGGGCCGAATTTGCTTATTGATGCGACTAGTCAGGGGCTGTTTAGGAGATTGTAGGTTCTGTGCAATGCGAGTGACAAACCATGACTAATAGAGTATGCAGACTTAACGACACACCCTCCGGCCCAACCGCACGGGAAGGCGCGTCCTCTTCTGCAAGAGATTTTGAAGATAAGTTCACACACGCGTTTCAGCTAGCAACTTGGCAAGGCCCGTTGTGTCATGAGCCTATACAAGGGATTGCATGCTTTGTCGAAGAAGCAACCGTGCAAGACCAAGAAGAAGACAGGAATAGGAATTTTGAAGTTATAACGGTTGTCCAGAACGCAATTAAACAGGGGTTTCTTGACTGGAGCCCGAGGTTATTGATGGCTATGTATAGCTGCGATATCCAAGCCTCAAGTACCCCACCCCCTTCTAGAATTAAGGTACAAACACTCACATGAAAAATAGCTGAGGTCCTCGGAAAGGTCTACGCTGTGATTACACGGCGGCGCGGCCGTATCCTTGCTGAGGAGATGAACGAGGGAACACCTTTCTTTACTATACGCGCGTCGCTCCCTGTCGCTGAGTCGTTTGGGTTCAGCGATGAGATCAGGACACGAACATCTGGGGCAGCGTCCCCGCAGTTGATATTTAGTGGGTATGAGATGCTTGTAGATGAAGATCCATTCTGGATACCGTTCACAGAGGATGAGTTGGAGGATCTTGGTGAGCTAGCGGATAAGGAGAATGTGGCAAAAAAGTATATGGATAAGGTGAGGGAGAGAAAGGGGTTGTTTGTGAAGAAGAAGGTTGTAGTAGCAGCGGAAAAACAGAAGACGTTGAAGAGGTAGAGAAGTAGGTGAGAGGGGCTTTAAGCTTGTAATAGAATAAAAATACAGTAGAAGCTCATTATAAGAATATGGACCGAAAATTGAGAATATTCTTGTAATGGGAATTCTAACCTAAAGCGGCATTTTTTAGACGAAATACTTACCATACCTAGCTTGGTGTGGCTCTTCTCCTGCCTTTCTATGAGGAATTTTATAGAGAGCTTCTACTGTACTGTCATAGATGGAAGCTTAAATTATTGGCTGTTCGCTTATAATAGTGGCATAATGACGTTTTTAATGTCTTCGCGAGTCTGTTAACAGCATACCAAAGCTCCCCCTCTCCCCCCAAAGCTGTGCCCGATAGGGTGGTTTTAACATCCTGGAGTATTGCTTTTAGCAAGAGAATATTATGTTAGCAAGGCGCTTATTAACAATTCACAGGTCCTACAAAACCCCCCCTCCATATTGGCTGCTTCAGAGTCATACTTATAAGGAGCCAGTAATATATGAATCTTATATTTTTTTGCTCTTGGCAACTTCAAATTTTGTGATTTCAGTCATAATATATCACTCGCTAAACAGGCAGTAGGAAATTCTTTATCCCATTCTTTTGTACAAAACTGCATAATGATACAGTTGAAAAGTGAGAAAGGAAGAAAGAAGAACCGCAGTATATAAATCATTAAACTACCTGACCGAATCCTTACTTTCATAGGCCTAAACAGTATATCTGAATCCCTTTCTACGGCCATCGGGAGCAACCTCTTCACTTGAGCCCGGTGCGAATCCCTCCTCCCTGTCCAGCTTGCGGTTTTCATACTTCAGCCAAGTCCTGAGAGTAAGTGCAGTAACCGCACAGATCCCTGTAAAGCATGCCAAGACCAGACCAGCCTTCAAGTACCTCGGCTTGTCTGAGCTTGGGTATAGATAACTAGTAAACAAATGGGTACAATTGGCGATCGAGTTGACCATTGCAAGAGCCGCAGCACGTTTAGCCTTAGGACGAGGAATCGTAGAGGAGACCCATGAGAGAGTGACGTTGAAAGCACTATAGACACCCATGGTCATAAGGAACATTGCGGCGTAGCGGCCGGCGGTAGATTCGAGGGTGACCACAAGGATATTACCAAGCATGGAAATTGTGAGAGGAATGGCAATATGGAAAGCGCGTTCGCCGGTCTTTCCAGAGTGTAAAGAGTTACCGATAGATGTGAAGAAGGCGAGAAAATATGGGGGCGCAGTTAGGAGGAGGGTGATGATATTGTTGTAGCCAAGTGTCTTCATGATAGTTGGGAAAAAGTAGGTGTATGCCATGCCAACAAGGAGAGAAAGCTGTAAGAGGATGAGTAGGTAAACTTTGGGATCCATAAGAGCCATGAGAGCGCCCTTCCAGATAGAACTGTCATCATCATCATCACCAATACCACCAGCTTCCTCAGCCAAACGCCACACAGCGTACTCACGCTCCTCGACAGTGAGCCACTTAGTCTTCTTGGGGTAATTTGGCAGAATAAAGCCAGCGCCGATAGCTATGACGACGGTAATACATCCTTCAATGATAAATAGCCATCTCCACGCACGGAGCCCACCAACATCTTCCATCTTATCTAGAACAGCAGCTGCAATCATTCCACCAAAGGCGTTGGAGAGCGTATTGCCCGCATAGAGGAAGGCAATTCTTGGAGGAAGTTCGGCGCGAGTATACCAGGAAGTCAGAAGCAACAAAGCACCTGGGCTATAAGCGGATTTAATAAGAATGGTGTTCGCAAAACCTTGATAGGAACAAGGGTATCTCACAAGAAAGGAGCTTCGACGAAGCCAAGAAAGAAACGAATAGACAAAACAGCACCGTACGAATGGGCAGCAGCCATAGAAGCAGAGACCTGGGAGCAATAAAATTTAGTATAAAAGTCTTTAAAAAGATTCGATTATCTGTTGCAGGGTTACTTACACCTCCCCAAAGACAAGCAGCAACTGCAAGGTAAATACCAGGGCGAGGGAATTTTGACAAGATCACGTTGGAAGGGAATTGAAAAAGCAAGTATCCGACATACATGATCATCAAAGAAGTATTGTACTGATGATCATCGAGGCCGATATCGTCCTCTAAGCCGCCCAATCTTGCATTGGTAAAATTGTTCCGGTCGAGAATACTTTAGAGCATTAAATTAGCGATTTTTCTAACATACATGTATTCTATTCGTACTCATTGAGGATATAGAGCTTACTTTAATAAGAACAAAATGATCAGTGTAGGCATAAGTCGTGTGTCTAATTTCCAGAGCATAGTTTTTTTGATCGCCTCCAATTCCTCAGAGGTTTTGTTGACCAGGCATTCCGGCCTAGGAGATTCCTTATACTGCGGTCCAGTGATGTCCTCAACCATATTGTGGTGGGACTTTTCGATTCCCGAACTTATACTAGGGGTAGACATCTTAAGTGACTGAATTTGCGGCTAAAAGGTTGACCGTATCTCCTTATAAGTGCCTATTGTATGATTGGCTTTGGTACCGGACGGGTAGAGAACTGTAGATGATCGGGGGGTATAGGATTATATATAGAGTTTGTACTTTGCATTGGTGCTATGGTTGGTTAATTACATGCATTTGGGATGAACAGTACCGCATGTACGCGCAGGTTTCCACGGCACCCAACGGGGTTTCCGATTGCTGGTCTCGGACAGTGGTGGGGTCACGGGTGCGGGGGAACTAGGATTCGTGCGTGGTTAGCGAAACGTGGGGTTGTAGTCCATGAATCCGAGACAGAAAAGCGAAGTGTTGATCTTTAGTAAACGGAAATGTTACTTCTCCGGGGTTTCCGACCGGAAATGGCCGCGGAATGTCGGAAACCTGTACGCAACAACACCCGAGGGAATTCCATCTCAAGCCTATGTCTTACATTGCGCAACTACCCCAACATGACGAAAGAAGTTGTTGTAGAAGGAAAGTTAAGAAAAAAAGTAGCCCCATTTATATAGATGTGGTTCCACACCGTTCCTCTCCATGCACACAATAACAATTCATATCCTCCTACTCTAATTACGAATAACAATATTTACTTCTAAATCTAACAATGGCTCTTAATCGCACTTTTACCTTAAACAATGGGATGAAGATTCCTGCTGTTGGTTTTGGAACCTGGCAAGCAAAACCGAATGAAGTCAGGATTGCCGTCGAAGCCGCTCTTCGCGCTGGGTACAGGCACATTGATTGCGCTGCCATCTATCGCAACGAAGTTGAGGTCGGCGAGGGAATTAAAGCTTCTGGTGTCGACAGAAAAGATATTTTTGTAAGTCTTTTCTTTATCCAATACCCGATTATCAATCTAATAACGCGAATAAAGGTGACTTCAAAGCTGTGGAATACCAAGCACCAGCCTGACGATGTCGAAAAAGCGCTTGACCGGACGCTAGAGTGTTTAGGAACAGACTACTTAGACCTTTACTTAATGCACTGGCCATGGTTAGTGAGCCGGCGTTTGGAACCTATGCCGAGTACGGTCTTTGAGTCGAAATACTGATACGTGGTTGAGATAGTGCTTTCCGACCGGGGAGTGATTGGTTCCCGCTCGATAGCGAGGGTAAATTTGAGCTTAACCCAGTGAGCTACGTCGACACATGGAAAGCGATGGAGGCACTTCTAGCGACCAAGAAAGTTAGAGCCATTGGCATCTCCAATTTTAATGAGCGTAGAATAAACGACCTCCTTTCAAAATGTACCGTCGTCCCAGCAGTCAACCAGATCGAAGTCCATCCATATCTTCAGCAGCCATCTCTCATGAAGCTCTGTAAGGAGAAAGGCATTCTAATTGAAGCATACTCCCCACTCGGTAACAATCAGACTGGCGAGCCAAGAACTGTTGATGATTCGAAGGTCTACGAACTTGCTGAGAGACTAGGCAAAGACCGAGGTCAGGTATTGGTCAGTTGGGGTGTTCAGAAGGGACATGTTGTTCTACCTAAGAGCGTTACCAAGTCTAGGATAGAGTCGAACTTTCAAGGCATGACCTCTATCCTCAAATATCTTGATTCTTCTAACACTAACTTTACGAAATTTAGACTTCATTATTCCGGAGGCCGAATTCGAGGAATTGAACGCGCTAGAAAGACATAAGAGGTTCAATTTCCCGGCTCATTGGGGTTATGATATCTTCGACGAGGCTGGCGAGGAAAAAGTCAAGAAAGCTGCACTTGACTGGGCAGAAACAAATAAAAAAGCTTGATTTCTTTAGTTTAGGCTTGAATATAGGGGAGACATTAAAATCCGTGGTTTTATAAGTAGGTTTCATAGAAAAAGTTAAATGGGATTCATTTGGATAAGTTAATCAATCGACTGCCTCTTGGGAAATTAGATGCATCAAAGATATAAGGTTTTTGTTATGGAGCTACAAGAGCCTCATAAGTATCCTGACATCATCACTTTATTTATGTAAATCCGAGACTAGATGAGACTCGAATCCTAACCCTGAGAGTTAGTGAATTTCTGTAAAAGCTATGTTGATCTTGTTAGGGCTTTTGTGCCGTATGTAGAGTGAAGTATGGCACGCAGACTTGAGTATGCTAGCTGAATCCGGGTGTGGAACGGCGGCCCTCACCAAGGTTTCACCTCCACTGAATCCCTTATTACTTGTTATACCATGTGTAGCATCCATCATGTTTTAAGTATTTCTAGGAACTGTTCTATTTGAAGCTTTCTTCCACAACAACCGCACATACTAAAATCTAATAAAAAGATATAGAGCTTTATTGAAGCTGTAAAAGGCTATATATCTTTTTTTACGGGTTTGGCTGACTGAGAACCGGAACATCGGCTCAAATTTTACGTCAAATTTAAAACTACGCGTGCCGTAGAAGCTCCACGATAGGTGGGCATGTACTCGCGCGGCTCATGTTCTCCTAGATATGCGGAGTGGACTCGGTTAGTATGTCGGAACAATAAATCCCTGCTCATGTAGCGGGTTATTCCGGGACACGTGGGGGCTAGAAGACAAGTGACGAAGCTTGAAAGTTGAAAGTCTCCCTATTCACTAGACAGCCCTGCCAAGCCGCGCGCCCCCAGGCCCGCGACCACCAGTGCATCTCATCCCTTCCCCGCAATTCACCACGCGTAGATGAAAGTATTCGCAATTTGACAACTGATTATAGACAATATGGATGACGCGCGGTCCCCTAGCAACAATGGGCCCCCAGTCAAGAAAAGACGAAAGAATGCTACTAGAGCTTGTGATCGTTGCAAAGAGTAAGTTCATCCTTGTGAATGAGCTTATGTGATCACAGTATTAATTCTTGACTGTTCTGTCCTTTCAGGAAAAAGTCCAAATGTGACGGTACGCAAGTAAGATTTAGTCTCGCTATTTACAAGCATTCTGTGTAAATTCTGACAATGTGTAACTGAATAGCCATGTGCACGATGTACTATGAGTAAAGAAAGTTAGTTCTCCGCTCGTTTTGACCACTAAGACCAAGAAGCTGACTGGACTTAAGTGTGCTCTTATGAAAAACCCTACCTTCGAGGGTCGGTACCTCAAGTGATACCTGCGAACCCAACACAGAGCCAAAGTCCAGCATCCAGCACTGTTCATGTCAAGTCCCAAGACCCCCAAGACCATGAACGTAGTCGAGAAGGCAGCGTTGAAACAGCACATCACGAGTCTTATCTTGGTATGTATAGATAATATCCTCGCTGCTATTTTGCTCACAATTGTTTTAGGATCTTCATCAAACCTCGTATTCTCTCAAGCTGCTCACTTGCATTTATCCACCCCACCTTCTACTTCTACCTTTATACCAGACCCACAAGCCAGAAGTAATAGTAGTAGCCGTAACGGCATCCACAGCAAATATGTTGGCAACAGTGATAGAATCAAGAATCAAAACAATCAATTTTGCTTTTCAGAGCCCCCTTTTCCAGAACTAAATCTTGCACTATTCTCATTACCTACCCACGAGCAGGCATTTCTATACTCACGTTGGTACTTCGAGAATGCGTCCCCTACATACCGGATATTGCACCGGCCAAGTGTGGAAGCTGTCATCAATGCTGGGTTATATGCTGGTGGGGATTCAAGTTCAAAAAGCTTGGAGGACAAAAGTGTTTGTGCAGTTGTGTTTATGGTATGGGCTTTGGGGTGTCAGTACCCACTTGTTGAGAAAGAGGAGGACAGGCAAAAATATGGGAAGATGTCGTGAGTTTATTTTCTATGCACCAGAGAAACATTGATCCAGACAATGGGGAGGTGGGCAGTTCTAATAGAAACCCAGAGTACAGTTCTACCAATGCGCGCAACTACAGCTAGAAAAGGAAAAATCGCAGATTGACAGACTCGCAGCGCTGCAGGCAAAACTACTCATGGTACGAAGTTATCTTTCTTGCCCCAATCACACACGTTCTTAAGTTGACTTTACATCAAGAGTTTTATCTAATCTAGCCCTGCGCTTCTTATTACAAATAGTGTCTATATCTCTTGACAAAATCCCGACTCAAAGCATCCTGGGATCTTTTCGCGTCTGTGAAAAACATGGCAAACAGCTTAGATTTGAACCGGCGAGTCCGCCTTCGGAATAGCTTAGATCCTGTGCATCTAGAATCGCGTAGGAGGGCATTGTGGGCTGTCTATACTTTAGACTCGTATGCAACTCGTACTATCAATATTTCTGGAGAACTTATACTTACTAGTAGGGTAGATACATGTGTACGATGCTGGGGAAAACGTTGACCTGGGATGATAATGATGTTACAGAACAATATCCAAGGCTAATTGATGATCCAAGGCCGACCTCAGTCGAGATCGACCTAAATGCCGAAGGGGAAGAAGGTGATGATGAAATTGAAAGTGCACCATCTTTGATGCATGCACCTATCGCACATGCAAAGTGAGTGGTTACCATAGATTATCACTAGAAGCTGTCTTATATTCGCAATTCTAACGATGAAGGGGTTTAATAGGCTAGCACGCATAGTACGGTTAACTCTTCGCAGACTCTACAATGATCACCAGAGGTCTGAAGAGGAGGAATTAGAAGAGATGACAGTCGTTGATGATCTAGCAGTAAAAATTGCTGATTGGGAAGGCTCACTACCGGGATTTTTGAAAATGAAGGCCTCTGGAAGTTTGTTATTGATCTATGCACGGTATTCATTCACTCTGTTGCCCCCAGAGCATCAAAACCTAGGTTTTCTATTGACACAGTACAATATCTAGGCAATCCACGGTAATACAGCTTGCACATGCACACGCTTTGATTATGATATATCGGCCTTTTCTACCTCTCTCTGGGCTTACAAACTCGTCTACCCCAGCTGTTGGGGGTAATGGTGGGAGACCAAAAGATGAAAGAGTCAAGATTTACCAAGACCGTTGTCTAGATGCTGCACTGAGAGTGTCGGGTTTGGTCTCAGGCCTGGCTAAAAAGCGCTCCATTTCCACGCCATTTTGGGTAGATAGTCCTACTCTTTTAATATAATGATTATATCGTTAACAATAGCTAGTTTTCAGCATATGTGACCTTTTGTGCGGCGACGGTCATGTTTGTTTATGTGGCGCAAAACCCAAGCTCTAGCAGGCGGGGACCAATATTAAAGGCTGCAGAAAGATGCTGTGTGATCGAGAAAATGCTTGGAGGAGAGAATAACAAAATGGCTCAAAGGTACGCGGTTGCACTAGAGGTATGTAATTTCCCCTAATATTCTACCTGCGTAATTTAGACCTAATGCTCACCTGGTGGGGGATGAATAGGGTCTATCGCGGCAGGTCAAAAGTAGGCTAGAAACGATGGACCACGAGAATAGGCATTTAGAGGGTATCAACAACACTAGCGCTACAATAGATAGATCTCTTCAGCCTCCGCAGCACTTTGGACACTCGAGTCCACAACCACCACCGCCAACCCTTACCTCGCTTTCTAGCTTCCCACAGCAATCACAGTTCTCTCCGGCCTTTTCCGAGTCACCACTATTCCAAGTAAATAATGAAGGCCCGGAACAGTTTAGGTTGAACTTTGGTGATCAAGCAGGTATGACGGAATTGTGGGGTGGTAGTAACGGGGAAGGGGCCGACATGAGTGAAATTTTTTTACAAGGGCTTGGTGAAGACTCTACATTTCAAGGGTTGGACGCAACAGTGAGTGGAGGGTATATTTTTGGCTGGCCAGATGGGCCGATGTATTAGGCATAGATAAATTTGGGGTATATAGCGAGCGATGGGGCTTTAATTTTGCGAGGAGTGATACCGATATGCGGAGTACCGGCTGTAACTGTAGGAATAATATTATTTAACTATATTTACTGAGTTTACCGACATAGCTTTCCCATGAGAATCAAGCTTTTCTGATCTGTGATTGTAACTCAACCTAAGTGGCAATTCGGTAGGGTGCTAGACTATTCCGGTATCAAGCAGGTGTTTTCCGGAGGGATTGCATTTCCGGAGTGCTTCGGAAAAGCTGCCCAACAACTTATGGTGAAAATTCACGCTCGCCTGCCATTTTCCACATTCAGAATTTGTAATTATGCTTGCTCCGAACCTGAAATACGTATTAACTGTATTTCCCCGTCGGGAATTGTGGGGTAAGGTCCGCAGACCAGCACATTGCTGTTACAACTAGTTGTGAAGAAACCTTTCATACTTAAGCATAGATACCTACTTCTTTCTCCATTATTGAAATTCCAATAGCTACATCTTGGTATACCTTATTCCCAGTATCATCTCAAAGAAGAAAAATATGGCACCAGCTCTCATCACCCCCGATACCTATCATGACGCTCTGGCAGTACCTGTACCGCTCACTATTGACCAGCTTATTAGGTCACGTGCCGAATCAATTGGCGACACTCCCCTAATTGCATATCCTACAACTGGTCTCGAGTACAAAGACTATTCAGCCAAGCAGCTAGACATATTTTCTGCTCGTGTAGCGAAGGTTTTCTCAGAGTCAATCCCCACACGAAACTCCTCCTCAGAGCCTGAGAAAGTAGTTGCAATTCTTGCTGCATCGAATTTCGACTATCTAATCACAACAATAGCTCTTAGCAAGCTTGGTTTCACAGTATTGTTTCTCTCAACACGTATATCCGATGCAGCCTATGCCTCGCTTCTTGAAGTTACCGGGTGTATGGATATCGTGATCCAGCCAGCCTTCGAGGCTGTAATCTCGAGAGTAAAAGCCAATTCCCTCCCGGATTTAGAGACACACATGATGCCTGAACGCTTGTTCTACGATTATCCCCTTACAAAAACTCATCCTGCTTTCTCAACTGCTTTCGACACGCATTTTGACCCTACGGTAGAAACAAACAACATCTGCTGGATAATCCACTCCAGTGGTTCCACCGGCCTCCCAAAACCAATCAGACAAACTCATGCAGCAGCTCTTCGGAACTACTCTAATAATTTCGACATGAAAGGATTTATCACACTCCCGTTATTCCATGCCCATGGTATATCGTCAGTTTTCCGTGCCATTCATTCCGGAAAACAGATCCATGTTTACAATGCCGATTTGCCTCTTACAAGCCCATATCTCGTTGATAGCATGGAGAAGAATCCCCCCGAAATTTTCTACGGTGTTCCATACGCACTAAAGTTACTTGCCGAGTCTAGAGAAGGGATGGAAACATTGAAGAAGTGCCGGTTGGTTATGTTTGGGGGTTCGAGTTGCCCGGATGTTTTGGGTGACCGACTAGTTAAGAATGGTGTGAAGCTAGTCTCACATTACGGAACGTATGTTTAAAACTCCAGATATCATTGATTATTTGTGGAGATATGAAATTTAGGCTAACTGATCGTATCCAGAACTGAGACTGGTCAATTGATGACTTCCTTCCGTGAAGACGACGATTATGATTGGAATTTCCTTAAGGTTTCTCCGAACCTTAAGCCTTTCATCCGTTGGGATAAACAGGGGGGAGATGTCTACGAACTAGTAATTCTAGACGGTTGGCCATCGAAGGTCGCTACCAACCGCCCTGATGGCTCCTACGCAACAAAAGATCTATTCCAGAAGCACGCTACAAAAGAAGATAGGTGGAAATACTTCGGTCGTCTAGATGATACTTTAGTACTTGTCAACGGAGAAAAGGCAAATCCAATCCAAATTGAACACACTATTCGTGAAAATCAATATGTATCCGAGGCTGTTGTTTTCGGTGCTGGAAAGCAACAATTGGGGTCAATAGTCATCCTTTCTGATAACTCTAAGGGTATGCTAGAGCAAGAAGTTACGGAGAGGATTTGGCCTTCATTTGAGGCTGCGAACATCCTTGCACCAGAGTACGCTCATATTTCTCAGGAGATGGTTAGGTTCTTGCCCCCTGGTACACAGTTCCCTAGGACCGATAAAGGTACGGTCATCAGAGCTGCGTTCTACAATGCATTCAAATCCGATATTGAAGAGGTCTATGCCGACCTTGAGAGAGGTGCTGCGAATGGTGGTTTAGAACTGCCTGAAGTAGAGATTAAGGATTTCGTGCGCAAGACCGTTCTCGATGTGTTGAGGCTACCAGAATCCCACCTCTTGAAGGACGATACCGATTTTTTTTCAATGGGGATGGATTCTTTGATGGCTGCCCGGATCAGATCTGTCATTCTGAAGACGTTGAATACTGGTGGCCATACACTAGGGCTAAATGTAGTATTTGAAAAGCCATCCGTCGATCAGCTTTCGAGATTTTTATTTAGATTGAGGGCCCCAGAGGAGTCGGTAGAGAAGGAAGAGACCGTAGAAGAAACTATGAGGAGGTTGATTGACAAATACTCGGAATTCCCAACACATATTCCTGGGGATTCGGATATTGAGGGTGAGCATGTGGTATGTTTTCTTCACTTCCCTACTCTGCCTTCGCCGTCCCTGATTAACTTATACAATGGTTTATAGGTTGTCACTGGAGCTACTGGCTCTCTAGGAGCCCATATCGTAGCCCAGCTTGTCGCTATTGAATCTGTGAAGACTGTTTTCTGTCTTGTTCGTGCGGAATCTTTAGAGAATGCTTGGGAGCGTACGGCACAATCCTTGCAAACTAGACGTGTCTACAATGACCTATCATTAGATCAGAAGAAGAAGATGGTTTGCTTGCCATCAGACCTTGGTAAAGAGGACCTTGGGCTCGGTCAAGAGCGCTATGAGGAATTGAAAGATAAAGTTACAACAGTTATTCATTCGGCATGGTCAGTCAATTTTAACATGGATGTAAAAAGCTTTGAACTGCAGCATATAAAAGGTACTCATTAAATCTCTCATCCTCCTAGATACTAGCTAATACTCAATGATAGGCGCCCATAACTTGATCAGCTTGTGCCTTCACTCTAACCGTCCCTCTCCCGCTGGATTTAACTTCCTTTCCAGCGTTTCTAGTGTTGCTGCGACCATTGGCTCGCAGGTGCCCGAATCAATCGAAACTTATCTCCCCTCAGCCCAGCCTATGGGTTATGCCCGCTCAAAGCTTATTACTGAGAATATTTGTAGCCTGGCTGCGAAGAAGACTTCGATGAGCTCACGTGTTCACCGTGTTGGTCAAGTTGTTGGCGATACAGAAAACGGTATCTGGAATGCTACAGAAGCTATCCCGCTGCTAATCCAGAGTGCTCTGAGCACGGGTGCTCTCCCTGCCCTCGAAGATACTCCTACATGGTTGCCGGTAAACGTTGTCGCAAAGGTTATTCTTGAGTTAGCTTTTGTGCCACCAGATGATGCTCCTTTGAATGCACTGTTCCATGTTGTTAATCCGAATAAGATTCACTGGACCAACGATCTCCTACCTGCTTTAAAGGAGGCAGGTCTTAATTTCGATATCGTCGGGAAAAGCGACTGGATCAAGAAGCTTCGGGAGTCAAATCCGGATGTGACGAAGAACCCGTCATTCAAGTTGGTAGATTTCTTTGCGAAAAAATACGACAATGATAAAGTCGGGAAGGGATTATATTATCGTACAGATTTAGCAAGAGCACTCTCACCGACCTTGAGGAATACCGGAGTTGTGGATGCCCAGCTTGTTGCAAAGTTCTTAGCTTTCTGGAGAAAGGAATCCTGGAACACCCCCTCATAACTTTCTAGAAATTTTGCTTTTTAGCTTTTCTAAGGTGTTTTATTTGTACTTTCTTTAGGGTTTCTTTTTTTTGGAGAGTTTTTATGCGAAAATTGAAGCACGGGTTTTTATTATAACTATCCTAAATTAACTTCAATAAAATTTTACTAGATTACTCTGGAGGTACATGAATAGTACGAAAAAATGGGGTATTAAACCGGAATTTAGACAATAATACTGTAATACTCTTGTATTCTATACTATTGCTATAGGATCTTTACTGTATTTGGTAAAACAGTGTACTCAATCCATCCCTCTTTTCGCACTGTAGTTTTGGTGATACACGGCCTTCTGATATGGGAAGAATTTATGCATTGGAAGAAAGCAGAGAGCAGAGGAGAGAGAGATGGAAAGAGAGGAAGACTTAGATAAATTTGGAGAAGGGTGGGGGTCAGTAGAGAGATAGATTGCAAGACAACCGGGGGGAGGATAAGTTTGGAAAGTTACAAGACAAGTTTTAAGTTTATGTTTGTTTTATGTTTGGTGTAGTTTTGTTTTTGCTTGTTTGTTTGCTTGTTTTTGATTAGCAGTGCGATACCATAGCCGGAAGGCTGCATGTATTATGAATGAAACAAAAAAAAAAAAAAAACTGTAGTTTTGGTGACTCCTAGCGAGTGATATCCCATGATGAAGGTGCTTATACAAAATAAGGCGTTTATAAATAGCTATATGTAGAGGGTCCTAGAGAAGCTATATAATAGTTAAAGCCTATACCGAAGTTTCTAGCTAGATGTATTTATACTTTATCTACAGAGTTCTAAAACTATTCCAAACTCACAGGTAGAAACCTCTAGAGCTTCCTTAAATTCTAGACTACATGTACTTTAACTAAAAGAGTCCTAATACTTTCGAATACATGTGGTTCCCAATTTATCTAGAGTATAATTATTTTATGAATAGGGTACTTTCGGTCGACTCCGCCATAACAATCGGAACCCAACATAGCAAAGACCTCCAAACCCCCACCACCATGATATAAGTTAGGACCTAGCTAAAGCAAGTACACATATAATTTTATAAATGGGTTGAATTTAGACTCTAATCTTTTTGTGGCCATGAAGCCCCTATTACTTCCCCCAGCTACCCCGATATATCTAATAATTTTAGCGCCTGTTATGAGCGGGATGAAAAGTCACTTAGGAATTTTTTTGTAACTTTTATAGCTTCCACATCTCTAGAAATCTTTAGTTCACTTCCATTGGTTATTTCTGCCTCGATTACAAAAGTCTTGACCAATGACACGAGTTAAACCCTAACCTTGTTCACGTGATTAGATTAGTCCACAACTCACTAGACAACACGTCAACATTCAGACGCTAACAAGGCATCCATCTCGTTCCCACGACCATCATCAACACCATGATCATCATCATCATCATCATCGGTCATTATCATCACGCAGATATTCGAAACGCTTGACACTGAGTTTTCCCAATAAATCTTATACATATTGCAGAAGCTCCCCCCTACCACTTATATTCTTACGCTTTGAGAACAAATCATTGACTCTCTCTATGCTCCTATCGACACCTTTGTACCAGAATGTTGCACAAGGCGGAAGGGTTATAATCCACCCCCCCTCATTGGGCAATTACATGGAGTTTGGGGTAATGGGTGTCTCAAAAAAACTACCTGCCCAAAAAGGATTTGCCGTTGGGTGGAAGAACAAACCGGCAATCCGGACCTACCACCATATCTTGGAGTTGAGACGATAGACCGTATACTATTAGGAGTCTTTTGGTATATTTGTTAGTAGCAGATAGGAAGGTGGGTCTAAATCATCTGCAATTCATCATAGAGAAGCTCGATATCAACCACTGATTACTGCATAAAAATTTAGCAGATATCGGCGCTAAGGATCAAACAGAGAGGAAAATTTTCATTCTGCAACAATAATAAATCACAAGGCTGTTTGGGGCCTCATCACGGCATGATGCAGTCAGACCTGTCAGGGTAGTGTATGCGGATGCGCCGGTGGAAAAGTGATGCTTTACGAATACATGAAGGGTACGGTAGCTCTATTAGAAAGTGCAATTCTTGGAACGCGGTAAGATACGATGCTACGTGCCTTCACCTTGTGGTCGGACATCTCAGTCGCCAATTGCGCTTTCCGCGGTCCAACAATTGCTGCAGAACGAAGTCGATATCCCGGCAGAGAACAGTTCTAGGGGAATAATTCTACAAAATTATGGTAATGCATCAGGCAGCTACCGGGGTTGTTGGTTGAGAAGATGATTGGTCAATGAGACCCCCAACATTAGAAGACAATCTTTTGAGCGATCCTATACAGCATAGCGATGCGACAGTCAGGCTACTCCAAGTATCAGAAATAAACCACAAGGCTTGAGAGACCCATAAAGAGGTACCCATTCGGGACATACCTCCCCAAATTTGGCAAATCATTGGCCTACTGGAGACAGGAAAAGTTCAATCAGCCTTGGGACTATGGGAAATACAGCCTTGAGGTAGTAAGAGAATTCAATGATGACGTAGTTTGTTAGTCGAAGATGGGGTTGACACCAACAGCCAAGAAAACCAATGTGTAATGAAATTTTATGCAGCTACACACGGAGGAACCCGGAAATGTAATTCTGCTAGGAGGACCTCTCGATATTACATTGAGTGTTATTGGTTAGCACACGGTTATCAATACCAGCAAAATTTAAGAATACTGCATGTAGGTCTAACACTAAGTAAGATCCCATTTCATATATGTAGATGTACCCGAAAATCACCTGAATACCCACTCGTCTGGGTCGCGAAGCACTTGTAAGAAAGCGACTTGTATGTGCCAAAGGATCAACGAGATTGCGCCTCCCCTCAATCAAGAAAAGAAAAGAGGACAAAATCATGAGTTGTCTGCGACGTTTGAAGTTTTTTTCCAGATGGATGTGCTACGTGCTAAGGGGTCAAAAACGTGCGAGTGAAACAGGTGACGCATGGTTCAGCTCTAGTTGTGGAGCGCCATCTCTCTGCTAACCCATGAAGGAATTTGACTTGAACCTCACCAAATTCTACACGTAGGTCTTCACCCCTAGCCATCACTAGAGAATTCAATTCTGAAAACGAATACTGGAGGGTCACTTAGCTAGAAAACTGGCCTTTTGGTATTAAGGCTGATTACTAAGCAACCATCACCAGTAGTGAGAGCTGTTTCATACAAAAATGTATAATATCAAAGGTTTAGAGTATATACAACACAATATAAACTCTAGAACTTAGAACATCTCTACCGGGAAAGAGGACTCTCAGAGACCATGCAGTTTTTGGGGGCCTACTTACCTCCAAGTCAGCTCCAGATTTTATGTTATATACAGAGCAGTTAACTGTATTTCTATGTATGTATACCTTGGATTTTTCAGTGAGTACAGCTAACAATACTTAGGTATTCGGGGAAAAAAAGACTAATTCCAGATATTCCCTGAGCTGACCGTTTTGAGGCATCAACCTTGAAATTTATAGAAGATCTCTTGTACTTGTTTGGTTAGTAATTACTCCTAACTGTGTATTGGTTTACTACTAGATTGGGTTAATCTACTTTTTGTTTGGTCCTCAAATTGTTACTGGATCAATGGGTTTCGAAAAGTTTATTGAGCGAGAAAAACGTGGAAGCCAAAGAGATCCAAAAGAAATCTGAAAGAATTTATTCAAGTAAAAGAGATCTAAACAAAGGAGATCATCTGAAATATGCCGCCGTAAAAAAAAGTAGATAGAAATGCTATGAAATTAAGGAATAATAGAAACTCCGTAAAATAACCCCCCATATCTCCCAAGCTTAACCAGCGCCCTTGGGATGAATAAACAACCTTAAACAAAACTTTTTATGACCAGAACCTCCCTAAATTTTTTTCTTATCTGATATCGCAAGAATAATAGACCATCGCTGAAGTAGGCCTACACGTATCTATCCGTGTAGCGCTTCAATACTTTGGGCCCACCTCCCCACTTGCACATAACCTCTTTATGCTCTATTCCCCCTTTTTAGTTACTACACCGGCTCCGTGTGTTTTACCTTTCCTGCACTAAAAGCGTACTCTTTGTCCACCGAGTTATGGTTTGCAATCCCTAAGTGTTGTTTCCCATCTCTACCCTGAAACCAACCAAAGGAGCATGTAGGCTCGGAAACTTCAGTGGTATCTTCTCTTCCGTCCAAGGCGTACTGTAGACCCTTATCTAACCCTTCTATTCCGAGACCCATGACAGAAGAACCTCCGACAGATGATGCCGACACGCTTGGAGCCCGGGATGACCGAGATGATCCAGAGAAACTTTGGGATAATGTCCCAAGGCTTAGAGTAAGATCGTGTGTTCTAGGACTATTTGTCTCCTTACAGTCATAGAACTCCACGTCATATGGACTTCCTTCTTCGGTCTCAGGATACTCTGATGAAGCTACCGAATCCGCGTAGTCTACCGGGGAGTTGGGGTGCCTGTACACAAATCTCGAAGGTGACATTGAGGCCAAACTTTCGATTATGGAACTGGCCGAGTAATGTATAGCATCCTCAAAAATAGACATTTCCTGGGGAGTCGGGCTTCCGTAAACACTGGCGGAGGGTGTTGAGATATTCGATTGAGTAGAACCTGAACTCAGGACTGAGCCCGGCACAGCGAATTCAGTTTCCGCTGGAACAAGATCTGTAGCATAAACAAATAAAAGATTGGAAGCCAAAGTTACGAGTTGTCGAGGCAGAACCGGTTGTCTTCGGTAAATGAAGATTGCTACCAGTGCAGCCAACATGATCAACTCGCACCCTATCATGACACCAAAACTAGCCCAGAAGCCGGGACCAAAGTCTTTGCGCATATTCAAGATGTTCCAGCTTACAGAGAAAACGTTTGATGCGTACGTTCCTAATATAACCATTAGAATCACATAGTCCCTGGGCCTGTTCTTAGTCATCTTTTTAGAGTTCATGAAGAAGTAGTACAAGTCCTGCAAAGGCCACGTCCCGAGATACTCCAGCCTCAAGACGGACTTTGGTGCACCGCGTTCGTTGAGTAAGAGATAAATCGGTTCCATGATCTTTGCGTTCCTGTCGATTTGTTCCCAAATGATAATGTTGACAAAGGCCGACACCGCACTGCGGGCAAAACGCTCTTCCTCCAAAAATACCCAGAACCCAGACTTCCCCATCGCCCAGAAGGGCTGTCCATTCGCTATCACAAATAAAACCAGGAGGAATGTTATCGTGAATAAAAGGGGGACCGTCTGAAAAACAATCGGGTGGTTGTCTTTATACAAATACCGGACTCGTATATCCTCAACCCATATCTTGAATGCCTCCCATGCTCTCTTGTACCATGGTGGAGAAATAACCCCTTTGTAGATGATGATATCGTACTGATGAGACTGTCCTGCGTGATCCCGACGCTTCAACTGAAATCGAACAGGACCAACCAGCGAATTGAGCTTTTTCTCGGGCATATCGTCTACTAGTCCAAGCTCCTGAAAACAAGCGTACAATGAACCCTCAAGTTTCCTGTTTCTCGTGAAATCAACCAAGGCCTCCAAGCCACCGGGATATCTTTCGAGTCCAGAGTTTCTCCTGCGAATGATCGCGGCCAAAACAGCGGCCAGGAAACAGAGCGAGCAAAGAAAGCCCTCGAACGCGCGGGTGTATACAAGATTCATCACCGCGCCATTGTTGACAGCATCGGTAGAAAAAATACCTAACGCAAGGACAGTAAGGATGCTTGTTGATATGATTCCGGCTAGAGAGGAGCAAAGAACAGCCCAGTGTTTGTGGCGAATGGCTATTATCGGCGTAATGTATAGGGAAGGGCGGAAATAATCAACGCATAAGCTATCCCATCCACTCGCTCCCTCTGGCTTTGAAAGCTGGTAAAAAGGTTCCATCTTCTTGACTTCCTGGTCAAGATCGTAAAAGAAAAGTCTAATAGCAAACAACACGATGAGACCGAAGGACTGAGTGAAGAAATCACGGAAACCCAGTTGGGGTGAGTTGCTATTAGGGTCGAATAACCCGGTATTCTGCCTTGAAGTATGAAGAAGATACTCTGTAACAAAGACCATGGCGAGTGATATAACCGAAAAAATAAAGAGAGACCAAAAACGCATCATCCATGGCAGGTAATTTGGTACCCTCGCTGGGTTGGTATCTAATATCTTTGTTAGAAAATCCCTAGTTATAATGTCCTCAAACTTGCTATAGTCCTTACCTTTTTTGGGGAGCGATTCCTGATCGCAATTGGAGACGGTGGGCCTGACCATCTTGACTGAAAGGATTTTCTCTTTCCTGTACGGCCAGCCGCTTGATTGTCTATATTGAATATAAACAGGAATCTATACCGGAGGAGGGGGGGGGGTTGGTAGAACCGAAGCAAAGACAGTGAATTCACACCTAATTGCAGAAGAAAGAAACAAGTAGAAAGGAATTATATGCAATTTCCCCCACCTTAAGTATATCTACAATTTTTATACATCAGCCTCTTTTTTTTAATTCTGCCTCCAACGTCAACGTGCGCAGGAGATCTGCCTACAACCTTTTGCGCACATTGGCTGCGGTGCGCCTTGCGATCATAACTTTAAGCCTCTTGTAGGTACTGACCAGACATTTTGTCCTGTTTTCATGCGCTATCTACGTATATAAAAAAGAAATGATTCCTATTACACAGATATAGTGACCTCTATCTATACAAGACCCTCTTACCATTCCCTAGACAACGATATACCACCCTGTTATCCCCCACAATAGACACCCCCCCCCCTCCAATCGGGTTCTGACTAGTGTTGAGGAGTATAGGGATTAAATCTAACCCGCGCCTTGTGCGGGCTATGCATACATGTATATTCACCGCATGTAAGGGATATACGAGGGGGGTCTCACATAAAATCACTCGCTATAGTTAAAAAAAAAAAAGGAAAAAGAATTCTAGATCCACTAAAGATAACCTCTTGAACCCTGACAGTTCCTTTTTTTTATATCGTTACTTATCGCCTAATTGTAGCCCAAATACTATAAAGAAACTCCCCAGTTTTCTTTTTTTTACTATAATTACAATCACAAAATATCACTCGTCTTCCCACAGCTCCCCGGAGAGAGGGATTAAATACCAAACCAGCTAGCTGGTCGACTTCTAAAAGGTTATTTTCAATGAGATATAAAAACTCCACAAAATCAATCGATCTAGATTCCCGCAACCGAACCTACCCCCCTCCCCTACCCCACGCAAGAAACATCTCAAGATTAGTCCTATCACAAGCTCATCGTTTGTTTGCCTTACCCCACACAATAGAGATGAAGAAGCACTACACTGTTACATCTATCCAGGGCACAGTACGTCCGATTGAAAATGTTTGATGATTTGTGTCAGATAGTTTGGATTCATTGTTGCCTAGAGAGAGGGGGGGAATGATCTCATCTGTCGAGGCTTTTGAAAACGTGGTGTATGTGTTGTACTTGTTTTGTGGCTAGGTGGATATGAAGCCTCCTCCTCTATATAAACTGCCACCTATCTTGTGTGTAACGTGTTTCAGAACACATACATAATATTCAGCCTTGTAACAGAATAAATACGTGGTTAGCTCGATTGAAGGAAACCCCGCTACTATACATAAGAGTACATGTAGGTATGTACTCGGATATACGGAAGGGGGGGTATCACGTCTAAATGGGCTATTGCAACCAAAGAGAGGATACGTACATGCGGAAGAGAGAAAGAGGGGGGGGGGGGGTGAGACGAAAAGGGAAACTAGCTAGGGAAAAAAAAACAAAGGTTGGAAATGGAAAAAGAATTATGAAAACACTAATTTGTTTGATACATAAAGAGTGCCCACGAGTACGGATATAAAATCTTTAGAATTGCCTAGACCTCGTGTATTCTGTTTCTATCGTGAATCAAGTCAACAACAAAGAAAAAATTTCATGCTGTTTCCACTACCTTCATGTATTGGTGTTTGTTGAGCTTCATGACAAAGATCAACCAGCCAAGATATCTCCTCGAGATTAGTAAGCCCTAAGACAAGATAGGTATTGTACATGATCTATGTGAAGAACCTGATTCAACCAGAGATACGTATACAGTAGAACCAATCTAGTGAATACTTAATGAGGCTCTTAGAAGCCAAACAGCAGAAACAGAGGTAAGGCTGTTTCAAAGATTCCTGGTGTTTTCGATATTGGTGATAATCGCTAGTCCATCCATGTAATTACGTTGTCGTACAAGGCGTATCCTGAGGACAACCAAGCTTCAGCTTGACGGGAGCCAGGGAGGATTACATCTAATTAATTCCCTCGATAACCTGGTAGCCCCAAGATGCCCCCCCCCCATAATCGGTAGACCTATGAGTATTTTTAGTATTAGCAGTACCGTGCTTGGGATAGACCGTACCTACCTACTCGCTGTCATCTCCAAAGGGCAATTGTTGAGGCTCCCAAATCCGGTTTTAGTAGCATCTCACAGATACTCCGACCCGACCGGTCATGAGATCTGACTCGATCGTTCAACTGGCCCACTCGATTCGTTGAACCGTTCCCTCGGTACCGAAGTCCAGACCCGATTCGGGACCGATATCCCCAACTCAGAGAAACGCGCAGTAGCGCACAACAAGGCGGCGTATGTACATACGATCACAAAGCGGCTCTTGATATACTTGTGATCTTCCCCTTTTCTATAATTCCTTGGAACTTTGGGGCTTATAAGCCACCTCTAGTTTTTTTTTTTGTTCCATCTAACTCATGACACCACGTTTTTCTCTCCGTTTCTCCCCACCATCACAGGGGGGTTTTCTTTCCTTTCTGCGGCATCATCATCATCATCATCATCATCATCATCATCACCATCATCATCATTTCTTTCACTCAGCTTCCCCCGGTTTCAGGGGGGATCTTGTGTCTAGGTGGCTGAGTAATGAACACATTAATAACAGAGAGGAAGAAAAACACACATCATGAATAGGACTGACACACTACTGACAGCAAACACTTTGAGGATGACAGCATGAAGTAAGGTGCGCAGGGGGCTGTCCTTAGGAGCCTTGATGCAGGGGAGAAGCAACTATGATGAGGTGGACAGTCTAGGTTGAATCACGAGAATGTCTGTTATTGAGTATAAAATTAACATGCATGGCTTATTGTTAATGGAGTTCTCCGTTTCACACACGAGAAGCAAGTATTATCCTTCACCTGTCCCGCCCTCTCTCTCTCTCCTTCATACTCTCTCACCCTCCCTCATGTTGCGGCAGAGGCATACTGACCTCATAGCGAACATACTACGAACACGACTAACAGAGAACGCAGCACGGGAAATCTCAGACGTCGGAGGAGTGCAGATGACGCAGGAGAGAGGGGGGAGATGCTGGTGTGGTGGGGAAGGAGGAGGAGGAGTAGGGTTCAATCTAATATTTCCTAGGCCCACAGGGCTCCCAAAGTTAAATCAGAGATCTCCTGGAAAAATATCTATGGGGATGAAACAGATTGACGACACCATATAGACTTGACCAGTCAACAAGTGTGGGATAACAATAACAAACCTGTTTTTTTTTTTGGGGGGGGGGTGAGATGGCAGCGACTCTGTAATTACAAAACATTTATCCAATAAAACAGTGGAGATTCGTTCTGTGAAATCTGCCATAGCTATTCTAAGTTGAAATAAAACCCCCGGCCTTTGTTTCGGATGCATACATGTAGTTCTACAGCTGCTATGTAGCTACGGCCATATCATGCGCTGGACAAAAGTAAGCCTCTTCACATACAATAGAGATCCGGTATGTTATGGCCATCCGTGTATAAAAAAACATCCAGAGCAAATTAACGAGACCACCCCCGAAAACTTGAGGCTCAAGTCAAGGGAGTACAGTGATGTTTTTTTTTTACAAGCAGGGCGCACATCAAGTGCTACATTAACCCAATACCAATGGAGCCAAGAAGCGTATACATTCACTTTGAAAGCCTTAGACAGCCCAGGACCACTTTTTCTTTCAGCCCATCGGGACGCGCGATTCCGATCCTCTAACCGTATTTTTCAGCTCATGTAGTGGCTCCAACTCTAGGCAACAGCGCCAAGGGTGTGGTGGTGGGGGGAAGGTGATTCTTCTATCCTATAAAGCTCTCTACCATATAGCCCTTCCCCTTCCCAGAACAACGGTTTTCGATCCTCCCGGCCGTTTTAAACCATGACAGCCAGTGAAAATTACACTTTAGTGGATGGGTACAGCACCACTAAATAAAAACTATGAATTGGATAAACTTCTCTGGGTCGTTAATATTGAAAGCTTACATGCATTAGGGATATATATCACCATTATCGTGAAGGAGTGTTTTTTTTCTCTTGATGGTATGCAGTTTACACGCTGCTGGCCACTCTCTATAGCTATGAATCTGAACCAGAAACACTGCCTTGTGGGTGGTCGGTGGCAAATATCGATACACAGCCACAGGATCTTGTTGGAATATCATTGGTCTTGCAATTGGTTTATATGCGGCTCTGCAGTGTTGTGCTACACTGCCCCCCACTGCCCCGCCCCACCTACCGAGAAAATAAGAAGTGAGTTTCGATCGGTCGGGAGGGAAACACCGTGTTAACATGACTTTTGGGATTCATTGTTCCCCGTAATGTGGATATGGGTGGGTGCTTTTTAATTACCCTATCAATTAGCGTTCAGAGCTTATCAGCGATCTCTATTAACTTTTTTTCTTCTGTGTAATTAGGCAATTGAAAAAAATAAAAATAAAAAGGAACTCTAACTGGGGGGGATCCATGAGAACTGCACTCTCTGGGTGTTAGCGATTGGGAGAGAAGGATTAGAGTTGATAGATATCCGTGTAGTTTTTTTTTAGCGATCGATGTCTCGTGTGACCTCATGTGCAGCGGGATCAACGGGATAAGATGGATCTGTATAGATTATCTTATCTTATCTATGTTTTAACACTCTGGAAATACAGGGGGGGGGGCGTGGAGAAACTTCTGGGGGCAGGAGTTTCGAGTATGATTTATTACTTGCGGTTTATTTTAGTGTGTATGTGGACTATTTATGACATCTCTTTTGCCGTTCTTTTGGTGTTTTGATTAAAAGGTGTTCTGGGCGTGTGTGCTGTTTCGGTATAAGAGTTCTTATGGGACCGAGGTTTTGGACTATAATGTGGAAAGAGGGGATTAACCGCGCTATCTTCTCGACTACTATATTATATATACAATACGGGTATATTACAGCATCCTCTCCTAAATCCAGGATCAACCCTGAATCCCCCTTTTGGTTAATTAATACTGCAGCACTATAGCCATTGTAGCGATCTCGCCCTCTTTTTTTGTATTAGAATTAATCAAGGCCTTCTGATGTGTACTTGACCGTTATATGGAAGACTGAAGAGAGTAGGAATATTAATTGATATTACACTACTCTCGGGGACTTTAGTGATTTGGTGATATCAAAAGGTTGCATCTACTTTCTCTTATAGCTAGCTAATTAACGCTACTCGTAAATGTTTATAATACAGCGGAACGTTAACTTCGATAGTAGCATATATATATATATATATGGCCAGAAACGGGACTTTGCATTCTTGTATCAAGGCTATATACTCTTACCGAGACAGTCTCAGCGCAAAAAAGCAGTTGGGGGATTGTACTACTATTAAGGGTATGCTACTAGAGCTATCGAGGTTAATTCTACTGTATATTTAACTACTAGTTAAACCCTCCACAGAATACAATGCGAGATTATAACTAAAATAAAAATTATAGAGGCATACATCATCCAGTACGTACTAGGAAGAAGAAACCCTAGATGTATATTAGTACATCTGAAATAGTAATCATAGTATATCACTCGATTATCATACCTAATATTATTTTTTTGAGAGTGCACTTTTGTTTGGTTAGTTCATACTTGCGTAAATTTTAGTCTACACCGTAGAGTATAGAACGAATTAACGAGAAAGTCTGACTTAACGTCGTACTGTTAAAAGATTCTAGAATAAATCCGGACGACTACTCTTTTGTGACATACGTAAGATATTTTTTGTAAGAGAAAACTTACTCTATAAGGGGCGTAAATAGAAGCTATAGGGGCACTCGCCAGAGTGGGGTCTTCCAAGCTACCGGCTTATTCTGATCCTTTCAGTAACAAATATTACTGTAGACCAAGTACATAATTTATGATATTTGGAACTTAGGGGGTCTGGAAAGCTAGTGATTCGCTTGCTACCTAAAATGTATAATAAAACCTACTAAAACAATGTATATATATAGATATAGTACTCCATCCTCTTTTTCACCCTAGAGACTATTATATTGTCTCTGTACCCAACCTAGAACTCAGTACTCCAATTTGATACTCCAAAAATAAACAAAAAACAAAAAAGGCTAATATAATAGCTGGAAAAAACCCCCCCAAATTAGAACCAAAACTCAAGCCGACCCTTTATCTCTACAAATAATAATTCTCAAATATCCCAAAACATATAGAAATAACTTCGCAAAACCCTCAAAACCCGCAACCCCCCTCACCATACTAAGGTATTACTTTCTAGTCCTCGATTGATTGCATCTTCATAATATCATATAGCATGCATAACTCTGTGGCTAAGTCGTTTCTAGGTATAGTCACCTAGAGACATAGAACCAAAGATCACCGTTATACATCCACTAGGTCCATACTAGACATGACAGTTCCGTCGTCGATTTGTTTCTGCCGTTCCGGGGCCAGTTTGTATGGCACCATATTGTCTTGACCATGCTTTCCGATACCAATATGAGGTTTCCCATCCCTGCCCGTAAAATTTCCGAAAGCACAGCGGCCGTCCTCGTTGTCCTCGACTAAGTCTAGGCGTACTCTTTGAGACTTATACTGACTAACTTTTGCTGGTTTCTTTCCGTCGGGACTGCTGTGTTTTCGAGTAAAAATTCTTCGCCACAAGCTCTGGGGAGGAGGAGGAGAGAATTCGTTCTGGGGTTGTGGCGACTTTGGGCTCTTAGTGTTAGGCTCTTCCTCGAGAGATGGGCCATCAATGTCATTTTCGGTACTTTGTTCAGTCTTATCACCAGAACTGGTTAGGACTGGGGCGGAATCGTCTTTGACAAGGTTGGTGGCATAAAAAAATAGCAGCTTTGATGCTAAGGTCATCGGTTGTCGTGGGAGAAAAGGAAAGCGGCGGCTATAGAAGAGTAAAACCAACTCAATTATCATTATCAGCTGGCAAGGGATCATGATTGAGATGCATGCGATGAAAGTAGTGCCATGGCTTTCTATAGGTAGACTGTTCCAGGCCACAACAAAAAGGCCTGATGCATATACGCCTGCCGTCACTGTAGGTTCAATGTAACCTGAAGCTGCCTTAAAACCGTTCTCCTGAATATTTCTAACTGAGACGAACAGATCATGAAGGGGCCATGTATATTCTGTGTATAGATAACTGTTTGGTGCTCCTTCTATTCTGTTCATGTTGTAGATATATTCATACTCGTTTGTGTATCTGGAGATTTGCACCCAGATTGTTGTGTGTAAGATTGTAGATAATGTGTTACGGGAGCTGCTCCTCTCGCCTAAAAAGGTGAATAAGGCGGAGTTGTGTGCCCAGAATGGCTGCCCGGTGGCTATAACAAATATAGGAACTAGGAGGAGCATGACCATGATAAGTGGAAACTTTTGAAAAATCAATGGATGATTGTCTTTCCAAAGCCACCGTTTTCGAGCTTGTGTAAGCCATAATACCCATGAAAGCTTCGTTAAGCAATCAGTAAACCCCTTGAGCCTACTCTATACCCGAGAAAATAACCCAGGCTTTCCCTCAGATACAGTCAAAGGATCCTCATATACGGTGACAATATCGAGCCGAACATCGCCAGTGTCTAAATACCGTTGCTTAAGCTGGAATCGAAGGGGGCCAATTCTTTCGTTGAGCTCCTCCTCCGAAATCTCATCATTCAGCTCGTTAAATAAGGCATAAAGCGAGTCTTCTAGTCTTATGTTTCTGGTAAACCTGATGAGAGCTTCAAAGTCATCAGGGGCATGTGGAACTCCAGTCCTTCTCCTGTAAAGTATGACAGACAAAGCTATCATGAATAGGGACATGAGTCCAAGCGCTCCTTCTAGGGCGTATGTGAAGGCTGGATCCATGCTCATGTTGTCGCGATAGTCATAGACAAAGATACGTCCAAATAGCGGCGTAAGAATGTTCGCATCTATTATCACAACTGAAGAGCTTAATGCAACTGCCCAATGGCCATTGTATATCGCGATGAATGGTGTGAAGAATATCGATGGTCGGAAGTAATCGATACAAAGACTTTCCCAGCCGATGGCCCCCCCCGGTTTCGATATTTGGTAAAAGGGCTCCAGCCTCTTTATTCGTGTATCGATATCGAAGAAGAAAAATCCCGTGAAGACCAACACAAAATAAGTCAAAAACAGAGGGACAAACTCGGCAATCTTTTCGCGGGTCTTATATTGATCACCATCCCTGAATAGACCGGTTTTCCTTTGGGAGGTCTGATGAACCCACTCAACAATGGCAATCGAGATGAGAGGCGCTATAGACCAGACAAATAATGCCCAAGGATGGATAAGCCAGGGGCGGTGGTTTGGAAGTTCCTTTGTGGCATCATCTGTAGTTATTTAATTAACACCATTAGTCCCTAAGTTTCTCTATAGGAAAAAGGTTCTTGCTTTCGCAGAAATTAGGCCCCTTGGTTCGAGTGGAAGATGAATCACTGGAGTCAATAGATATAGTAGAAGAAGGTCTATTAGCGGCTATCTCGGAGGAGATATTTTGAAGATTCATTGCTGGTGTATGAGCCAGAAAATGTTACAGGCAACTGCTATCTTACTACTGGGGAAGGTGCTGAAGAATATATAAGAGACTTTAAACTATCTACTGCCCTGGTAAAATTATACTAGAGATTTATTAGGTAAGACCAAAGATTTTTGTTGGTCTTCAAGGCTCTCAGTGGTGATTCCAATAATATACATAAATTAGTCAAAAACTCCTGGCTCATAACCCATACCCCCCCCAGGATAATTCCACTAGGGGCTATATCAATTCTTCTAAAAATTGCCCTGGCTTTTGTATGCCGCTATTCGTTGCGTGGATCGGCAGTTCTTACCCCCTTTCATTGTTACACGTAATTATGGACAAGTGCTTCAAAGTCTCTTGTGGGGGGCCTGAATCTTTGAGATTTATAACCCAAGTAATTGGTTATGTCTTATAACAGCCACTTTATGGCGCATAACCGCCAAGAGTTTTAACTATCCTTCAGGCTATAGTTTTAGGCGCTTTTAATGTGCTATATCATATGTATGTAGTTTTATGTGTGGTATATATTATTAGAAATAGTTGTAAAGACCGTTTCCTCTAAGCTTAAATATATCTTTTAAGCGCAAGATAATGATCACCCGGTAATAAGTATATACCCCTTTAGAATACCTGCACCTAGTGGTGCTTGATACTGCTATAACTCGACTTTGTCCCAGGTCTATATCTGTTTGTAGCTGCCTAAACCAGCTGGAGACGGGAGACTAGGTTGATATAATGCCCCGAGGGACAGCTCCAAACGATTACGTTGACCCGTAGCCCCATGGTATTTGTGAAATGGGGCGGTGAGATCTACAAATTTGATACCGCTCTTGACTAAGGTATATATAGTGCCCCACTCATGCCAGCAAGGAGCCCTCCTTGTATAGGAGAGTTTCTTTTGAGACCACCCGATGCCTCCTTCCTATTTCTTTCAGCCTCTCCCTCTCCCTCTAACTCTTCTTCGGAAGTCCACTTCCGTGAGTGCGCAGTCAGCCCCGAGCACTAGATAGGTCTGCATCACCAAAAGCAATGCATGTGCGCATAAATAATACCGAGATGCAAGACTGTCCACGTAGTAGGATTTAATTTAATTTAATCATATTTAATGGTGGTGGTGGAAGTGGCCGAAACGTGTAGGAAGAATATTTTCTCGTGGAAGATATATGTAGATCAAAGCTTGTTACTGTTAGTTTTAAAGTCTATTGTTTGCAGCAACCTTTTTTCAGAGAAGAATACTCTTCCAGGTGATTACCCAATTAATAATGAACCCCTAGTATCTTTAATTTAGTTTTTGCCAAATTTCTTTTCGATCGAAACCCCAGGCCTTTGCCGAGTCTTTTTGTGAAAGCCTTGTTATCGCTTTAGTCGTCAAATACATAACTGCAAGATCCCGAGCCGTACTTCGGGCAACAGTTTCTTCCTCACTATCACGCACCGGCATTTTCTTCTTCCCGAACTAATAGCTCCTCGGAAAATACCTCTGCTTCCCGTTCTCGTCAAATATTGATGAGTAGAATATAGTCTCTATATATACGCCTCGATATGCCGAGTTACCGGTCCTAATTAGCACTTTTCGGTGATCGCTTTCTGGCAGTCTAAGTAGTCTGCTCTATGCAGAGAGAATTTTATCCGTGCCTAAGCACACTATGATAGAAAAGTGGAGTGAGGAAAGTAAAAAAAGGCACCATGCGGGGAAGGTTAAGTAAATGGACGTTCGCATTGACTCAAAGTTTAACTTGTATATTAGAACACTTAGGGCTTAGGTTCTAAGGTAGACTAAATCAGTATATATAGATAACTTACGATTTAATTGGTAGCTTCCGGTGTTTTTGTTTCATTTGTGTGTTCTGTTTCATCGTAGAGACGGGTTTGTTCTAAACCACTGACCCCACTCCTATTTAGGGCCTAATGGCGTATTACATGTAGTTCTAGGCCCTAAACAAGTGCATATAATATACAAGCCCACAATCCGGCAGACTCACTTTCGACCTCTACATCTATCTCTATCTACCACCAAGCCCTAACTCTAGTGGAGACTAATCTGAATAATCTTACAGAAGGATAGTACTAATACACAGAAGTTGGACAGGAGGATACTAGACTGGCTAGTGAATTTTGTTAAGTGCTCGGTAGGAGGGGCCGACTAGCGAGCACACAATCACCGGAGAGGGGCCTGAATATGCTCTATACTAGGATATATAGATTTATTTATTTATTTATTTATTTATTTATTTATTTATTTATTTATTTATTTATTTATTTATTTATTTATTTATTTATTTATTTATTTATTTATTTATTTATTTGCTATGGGTTTTGTTTTCAATAATAGGGAATGTTTGGACCAAGACTGTATATGTACTTGTTAAATAGCTATACATATAAGCCAGTATAACCTAACGGTATCTGTGCTAGCTAAACCATCTGGTGACCGCAAGGTATCCGGTTCGAGTCCCTAGCGGAGAGATGCAATGCGAATCTGTAGTACGAAGTAGTGCGCGGCTCATTGATCTCTTTTGCCACAGTGCACAAAAACTTCTTAAGCTAGGATAAAGTATTTTTGTAGGTCTGGCCAGAGAAGAAATCAATAAAAGGCTCTTGTCCCTTCCCCTCCGCCTATATGGGTTTGAAAGGCCATTTGGCTCCTAAGTCCCAAGCCTCTACTCGCAGAAACCACACCACCTTTTAAGCTTAAGTTTAATGCCAAATATATGTCTCTAAGACTTTGGATGCATTAAAAGAGTCACAATGTTCCGGATAGATTTTGTAAGTCCTAACCGCCGGAAAAAAACAAACCTATACATCAACATCTACATCCGCTATATCTATACTAAAAATATTAATACCTCATAGTTATGAATCTCTACGAATCATAAGGTGCCGTCTACAGCCTTGAGTCCGTCTTTCGTACTACCATTAATCTCTTAGTACCTCTTAGTTATAGCCTGTAACACAAATCTTGGTTCCTTCGCCTAGATTGCCCCTCCCAGGGAGATCGGTCCTTTGTTTTCTATCATACCACAAGAATTCCCTTCATTTGAGTTTTCTTGCTGGGATCATGGTGGTGGATAATGATAACCCCAAGTCTAGCGCCATCTCGCTTATCTAATCCCGTAGGCTTCTATACGCAAACGGCTGAGGCTATTGATACCTGACAAGCCAAATTTATAGGTAAACATTTTACAGTATGCCAGAATCCTAGAACTTACATATAGGTGATATCTTGAGTTCTAATAAAAAAACGAGAAATTCAGCACCCATAATTCTCAAATAGTCATCCACTGTAGTACTACATAACAATATACCGGGATAGATTCTTTTGTTCTAAATATTTGAGAAGCGTAGACCTACGCTATTACCATTATCATAATAGTACTCCCAAGTTAGGAGCTTATTCTAATGACACCGGGGAAACCCCTTCTATGTAGCGTGACAAGAGAAACATTGTTTCGGGGATTCCAAGAGGGTATTTTGATGTTAGGATAAGGATTGCTCGGCGGCCCAACCAATTCGTAGTATGTCCATTGAATACCCATGGTTCCCAGCTGTCTCGGCCATCAGGTGCCTCCAACGGCACTGGAAAAACGATAATCCGGGCCAGCCAAGCAACACTAAACCCCATTCTGCCGTTTCGTCTCAGGCAAGGCAAAATTCACGACCACGTCGACCATTACCCGAGCATCCCGGGAAGTTGAACCCCTCCAAAGAAGTCCCTCAAGAAAATTAAAAAAAATTCATCTTTGCGACGTCTTTTCTCTCTTTTTCTAGATAGCTATTAATGCCCATCTCAACCCATCGTCTGCAATGAGTGCCCGTCTCTTGTCATCCAGAGCTGTCTCCTCGGCTGTTTCACGCCGGTCCCAGATTACCACTCGTCGTGTGCTTTCGACACCTTTATCTACTTCTGCTACAAAATCCAGTACCACCTCTGGTGGCTTGCTACGTCTTGAGTCAGTGTTGAGGTCTCAACGCCAAACATGGCCCAATCAGATATACCGTGCCCACAGTGGGGCTACCGCTGTCAGGGCTATGAGTTTCCAGCGGGCTATCCCAAAGCTTATGCTGAAGTTCATTAGGGTCCCCGCTGCATTTGGAGGTGCTATGATTGCAGGGTTGGCTTATTTACAGTATCAGGCCCAGCGTCAGTACCGACTACCTATCTAGCGAATCTACGAACGGACCTGTTACTAATTATGACATAATAGAGGCGGGGAACTATGCTATTGGAGTATTCAATTCAGCCGGTGAACTCGTAGGAACGACGTATTCTGGAGCAAAACAGAAAGTCAATGATATTTATGGAGGAGTCACCGATGGAATCAGTTCTGTAGGGATGCCCGAATGGATGCAGGGCTTGCTTTCTGGGAGTGGAAATAGTTCTGGAGGCTCGAGCGGTGGTGCAGGTGGAGATCAAGAGCCGAAAGGAAATGGGAGGGCATATGCTGCAGCAGGTGTTGCAGGTGCAACCTTCGGATATGGAGGTGGTGAGGACGACCAGCGGACGGACCAACAGGCTGCTAAAGATGATCAAATGATGGTCCTGACCAGGAAGATGATTGAGATCCGAAGCATCCTGCAAAAAGTTGGGCAAACCGGGGTTCTTCAACTCCCTTCAATCGTAGTTATTGGTTCCCAGAGCTCAGGAAAGAGCTCAGTTCTGGAGGCGATCGTAGGTCACGAATTCTTACCAAAGGGTTCAAATATGGTTACCCGCCGACCCATCGAATTGACTCTTATTAATACACCTGAATCGCCGGCTGAGTACGGAGAGTTCCCAGCACTTGGACTTGGGCGTATTTCGGACTTTACACAGATTCAAAGGACACTTACTGATCTCAACATGGCTGTTCCTGAGGCCGATTGTGTTTCTGATGACCCTATCCAGCTCAATATCTATTCACCCACTGTTCCAGACCTATCTCTTATCGATCTTCCAGGATATATCCAGATCAGCGCGCAGGACCAACCCGAAGAATTGAAGGGAAAGATCGCTGCATTGTGCGATAAGTACATCCAGCCACCCAATGTCATCCTCGCAATTTCCGCTGCCGATGTCGATTTGGCGAATTCTACCGCATTGAGAGCAAGCAGAAGGGTTGACCCAAGAGGTGAAAGGACTATTGGTGTTATCACTAAGATGGATTTAGTAGATGCCGAACGGGGAAGCGCGATATTGAAGGATAGGAATTACCCACTACGACTAGGCTATGTAGGAGTTGTCTGCAGAACTCCATCTTCAAAATTAGGTTTCCTGGGCAGCAAGAATGTCAACATCACCAGTGCCATCAGCAAGAACGAAAATGCTTACTTTGGAGCGCACCCGGAATTTGCTGCACCTGACAGCACATTGACAGTCGGCACTCAGAACTTACGAAAGAAGCTCATGACTGTGTTGGAACAGACAATGGCACTGAGTCTACAGAGTACTAGTGACGCAATCCACCAAGAGCTAGAGGAAGCAACCTACGAATTCAAAGTACAATACAACGATCGGCCATTGACCGCAGAGACATACTTGGCGGAATCACTCGACAAGTTCAAGCATTCTTTTAAAGATTTCACCGAACACTTTGGCCGAGCACAAGTTAGGCAACTCCTAAAACATGAGCTAGACCAGAAAGTGCTCGACCTCCTAGCCTCGAGATACTGGAACAAGCCCCTAGGAGAAGAAAAATCGAGAAACAGGCTTGATGAGAGACCTCTGTCAGAGCTGCCAAACGCTGACTCCGATAGCCTTTTTTGGCACCGCCGACTCGATGCCTCTACATCCTCGCTCACAAAGCTTGGTGTTGGTCGTCTAGCCACAAATGTAGTTGCTAATGCTCTCACTCAACATATGGACCGCCTCATTTCTGAATCCACATTCAAAGAACACCCCTTCGCGAAGCAAGCAATTCAAGAAGCAACCAATGCTATTCTAAACGAGAGATTCTATTCCACTAGCGACCAGGTCGAAAACTGCATTAAGCCTTTCAAATTCGAAATCGAAGTAGATGATCGTGAGTGGGCACAGAGCAGGGAGAACTCACAACGGCTTTTGAAGGAAGAGCTAAAGGCGTGCGAGGAGGCTTTGAAGACGATGAAAACCAATATTGGTGGAAAGAAGTTGGGGCAGGTTATGTCTTTTGTCGACAAGATTAGGCAGGGGGAGCACGCAGATATGAAGGAGGGAACTGAAGCATTTGGATTCAGCCAGCCGCTTTTACAAAAGGGTATATAACAGCCTGGTCTCTTTTAAGGCGAGTAGGTGCTAATAATAAATCTTAGGGCGTGAGGGTGTCTTCTTGAGAGATAGAGCGGATCTTATTAAAATGCGACTTATGGCTCTTAAGAGCAAGCAGTGCACAAGCATGGCGAATAAATATCATTGCCCGGAGATCTTCATGGATGTTGTTGCAGAAAAGCTTACCTCAACAGCTGTTCTCTTCTTGAATGTTGAACTACTTTCTGAATTCTACTATAATGTACTTGTCGCTTTCCTTTTAGATATATTAAACCTAGTACTAACACCAGCCTAGTTCCCAAGAGAACTTGATAACCGTCTCGGCCGTCATCTCTCAATACAGCAAGTTGAGGCATTTGCAAGGGAGGATCCAAAGATTAGAAAACACATCGATTTGCAGAAACGTAAGGAGCTCCTTGAGCTCGCATTGGAGAAGATGGAGAGCCTCATGGCTTTGGAGAAAAGCAAGAAGCAAGCACAGGGGGCAGAGCCAAGCCCGAGTGTTAGGAGTGGAAGATGGGGGGGCATGTTTTAGATTTATTCAAGCAAGGGAAGGCAGGTTATGAAGGGGTGCGGCGTTTAGTGCATGTTTTTTGTGTTTTTATCTCCTTGAGTCTAGTGTGTGGTGGTACTTGTGGGTGGTTGTTACGATGGTATACATTCCCAACTCCTTCTTTAGTTCGTATGCTCTTATTTGCTACGATTTGTTCTTGTTTCTTGTTTTATGGCCTTTTTTTGTATGCATGTACAATGCTTTTACGAACTATGATACCGATATGAGGATATGGCGAGGAAGTGCATAACATAGGAAGTTATTATAGAATAAAAAACATAAGTCAGGTGTGGTGAAATTAGTGAAACCTAGTAGATTAAGGGAAGATGACAGGCCAACCGAGTGGTGTTATACGCCGTGATGAACAGAGCTCATTGCCATCTCCCCACCCAATGCCAAGCCATACTCACATTAACCCTCAACTCAAAAAAATTCTCTAAAACGACCGGAGAGACCAAAACACTAGTGCTGATAAAAACTGTTATTAGAGATATGATGTATCTAACCCACATGACTACCGATGTGGCTTAGCTCATGTGCCGCCCAGAGGCCATCCCGGGTTGAGTACGGTAACTGTCACACCATCCAAGATCTACAAGCATACCGGGGGGGGGCAGTCCCTTCTCTCACCAATGCCCAATCAATCCCCATATCATAAACAATCACTCGCCATGCAAACCCTACCGGTCAAGTATATAAAGTCAATAAATACCCCCCATAGTAATGATTTTCTCTCAACCGGTATATAGATGGAAGATCAATGACGCCATGCAATCCATAACCTAAAGCTTTCCCAAACATTTGTAACCATGCCACTTGGTCTGACTTAATCTTCTGGCACAGTATAATTTACATATATAAAAACCTTACTTGTACCCCCCCCCCTCCTCTTCTCTACTTCTAGAATACTATAACCTCTTACACTCTTCGATGTATTTCCGTATACTCAAAGCACAGTACAAAATAACACATATACACCAAACACAACATCTGCGCAGAACACCTCATCAGACGCTACAAGAGGATATAGACCGAGAAATCCTGGTAGAGGAGAAGGCTCATGTGCCGTATTATGAACATCAATATAATAAAGAGAGAAGACGTGATGGGAAGAAGGGGTTGAGACCGGGTGAGTCGGCGATCAGAAGACTTGGGTTCTTGCCTGGGAGACGGTATTTGGTTGTTGGGAGAGAGGAGGATGTACGGTGGTCGTGATTTTATTAGTGATTTTGGTTTTCTTTTTTAGAGGCGTTTTGGTTTGGGGCTTTATTATTATTAGATCATGAATTAAGTCGTGAAAATGACTACAGTACTTGAGTTATAGTATAAGCAGACTCTAACCTCTTGAAGAATGTCCATTTTAAGAAATGGAGGGTTTCTCCATTTTGAAAGAACATATGCCCGCTCCAGTCACCCAAGCTAATGAGTACAATCCCATCCTTATCATTAAACCAAAGTAAACCTACATGTAGTTCAAACTCAAACCTTATGCATTCTATGGATGTATACAACACACCAAAAACCAACCCTACTGCTCACAAGAAATAACAATAAAAATAAACTAGTATCGATAATGCCTCATATCCTTAAAATGTCCACTCTCGCCCTCTCATATATCTTGTGCGCTACCATCTCCTCCCCTTCCACTTTCACGCCACCATTAACCGTCATCTTTACAAAGGTTCCTGGTCCCCCCCTCTTGCTCGCACTCCCCCCATTTATTACAACCACTCCATCCACGACTCTTGTAGATGGGGCCAACATACTCGGTAGCACCAACACATCCGGTGTCGCACCAACGAAATCTGCAATCCTCATATAAGGCACATCTAGGTTTGGTCCTACCATTCCATGTGGTAAAACAGATCTAGTTGGTGCTGGAAATAGAGGGTAGAAATTGCGTTGTGAAATGAGACTCCTGGAGAGACGTGCGAGGGGGTTGCGTTCAGTGGGGTTGCGTTTACATTCTTGGTGTGATAGGTGGAAGAGGATGTCGGTTGTGGAGACAGTAAAGATTGATTCGTTGAGAGAGAAGGTAGCAGGATTAGGCATACATATTACATTCTGTGGGTGCTTATTAGTCACGAAGAATCACTCGGAGTGGGGTGGTACATACAGAAGGGAACCCTAGCGCCTTTTTTTTTAGTGGTTCTTGAGGAAATGCAGCATGTTTACTGACTGCATCTTGAATGCTCGGAATGAGAATCACTATACTTCTCTCTACTTTCTTAATCTTCCGGGTGATTTTTTCGCGGAATAGATCCTCGAGAGTGCCACCTTCTAGAGTGTCTATCCCTTCGAGGTCAAAGTCTCCAGTTTTCACCAGCGGATGCTCAGAGTCTATGAATGGACCTGTCAAGATGAGTACATCTGGGCATTCCCTAGCAGCTCGGTTACAGATCTCGTCAAGTGACTCAAATAGTAGATTATCATCGGTCGTATATGGCCCTGAAGCGATAACGATGTTAAGGGGCCCTGCTGCGAGCCTTGAAGCCGATTCGGCCATCGTTTCAGCGGGAGAGCTGACCATTGGTAACTGGGGTATATCGAGGATCTCGCTCACAGCAAAGTAGTGACCTGAAGCGTTGACCCCCCTCGCAGCGATGATTTGACCTGGGAAGAAAGAGAAACTTCCTATAGCACTCAGCTCAAGTGGGACTCGAGACCCTGCACCCATTCTGCGTGAAGACTCAAGCAAGACGGATTTATCATTGAGCTTTCCGTCTAATGCATCTGAGGCAATTCTTCCTACTACAATAACCTCTGATGGAGATGCAGTGGAAGGATTCCCGAACTGTTCATCCGCAAGTTGATGGTGCTCTTGTACAATTGCCATGAATTCGTCGATTCGCTGGTCATGAACCTCCGAAGCTTCAGAAAGCTTTTGGTGCATCGTTCGGAAACTGAATTTCTTGACATCCATGTTTTTAATGGGTTTAACCCTTTGCTCCCATGAGTGGTCAAAGGATCCGGAAAGTGGTAGAGTAGGCATTTGTATATGCCCGTTGAGGGTTTCCACTGTATCCCCCGCATTTGTGCGCTTGCTGAAGGGGGTCGAAGGAACAACCGAATCGATACTCTTGAACGCGGCTCTAGACGGGGAAGATCCAAGGTTCGCCTCACCGGGGGAATTAACATTGAAGAGACGGCTAGATTTATTGGATGGAGTTTCGTATGTTTTCTCGAATTTACGCTTCACGCTACCATTTGCGTTACGAGGTGTGGTAGGTGCCAATTCATCCAAGCTACAACTTAGTTAACACCTTAAGCTCAATAAAACCTTGTCTTAGGGAGAAAACAAACAATGCCATAGGATCTGTAGAACCCTTATTGCCCCTTGGTGTCTTCTGTACCATTCTCGTAGCATTACTGATCTGCTGCTTTGATTTCGCCTTCATGGTCTTCTCAAGCTGCTCCTGAATATCCTTCCTGAACGCGCACGCCGTGTCATAGTTTATCTTTGTATCCACCAAATGCATCTTCATTGAGTAGGACTCCCATTTATAGAAAAGCTCTTCGCTGTCGATACTGTAGACCCGGATGATGCTGAGGAATTCTGTAAGAACATCGGGGGTGAGCTTGCCGAAGCGCTCGATGAGCGCTTCGGTTTCTACAGAATTGTCCATTGAGCTTTAAGATATATTAAAGTGGTACGTATCTGTGTGAGTATTCCGGTACGCGTTGTATAGGTGAAAGGCGAAATCTTTCGGAGGTGCGATGATCGTGGAGAACGACTGGGGGGGTCGTGGTGGAACAATTTCAATTTGGACACGACGCGCGCAATACAAGGATGCCCGACGCGTAAAGCACCCCTAAGACCAAACAACAAAAAGACCCTACAGAGCTCAAATAACCTTGCTTCTCGGGGCAAACTACGTATAACTAAGTATTCTCCATTCATTTATATGTTTATCCTATTCTATTCATATAGCCCTAACCCTAGTTCTATTAATTTAGTCACACGAATACATGTATCTTATCAGATATATGTACCTGAAAGTATCATAGTAATAGTAATCTTTATAAACGAACTTTCTAAGATTAAATAACCCAATTCCCGCATTCTACGCACTCATAACCCCCTCACAAAAATGAAAAGTTCGGTGCATTCACCCTCTTCTTAAACAACAGCTTCTTCGTCGTGTCCTGTAAAGTATTCTCTGCAAGATTCCAATTTGCCGGTCTACCCTCTCCCTCTGGGTACTTCATGTCATATCTCAAAAGCAAACTGACCAACATGATCTGAATCTCATTCGCCGCAAAAAACCGTCCAGGACAGGCATGAGAACCATAACCAAAGTTTAACTCACTCGTTGATGTGGAAACGAACTGATGTTTGTTGAACTGATCTTCCTGTTGGCGGAGCTTGTAAAATCGATATCCATCAAACTCCTCTGGATTCTCATAGATCTTAGGGTCATTATTGATTGATGAAACCGCTGCAGCAATACTCGTCCCGGCCGGAATATGGATACCATCTGACAGGTTAAATGATTCCATTGCCTTACGGGAGAAGACAACTTCAATAAAAACGTCAGCAACCGCAACACATACAAAATAGACCAAATACTCACATAAACTGGTATTAACCCTTTGGGACTCCTTCATGAAACTATCGACTTTCACCATCTTCGCAAGAGTCGACTTCTTCAGTACTCCATCATCCTCTATAATGGCCTGTTCAATTTCCTCCCTCAGTGGCTGAATATACTCGGGCCTCGCAGCAAGATCGTAGAGTATTGCAACCACCGTAAGTGTCGTCGTATGAATCGCCGCCATAGATAAGATTAATTGGAACTCAGCCAAAATTTCCGGTGTCTTAAATTCGGACTTCGCAGCGTTAATCATCCAGGTATAGTTATCATCAATCTTCGGCTTATCACCCCCATCAACCGCGTTCATATCTGCCATCCGTTTTTCATATATCGGCCCAAGGTATTTTCGCGCAACCGCCTTGTGATGATGGATGCGACGCCTAAAGGGTAAGACAGTTGCAGCCACAGGCCGAATGAATTTAGGCAAGAGTGTCATAAGAAATGCGTTCCCGAACACATCTTCAGTGAATTTGATAGAGGCTTTTAGCCACTCCTCGTTACGGCAGTTCTCAATACCAACGAAGACGCGGCCTGAGATACGAGCGACAAGACGGAGGATGACAGAATTGATATTTACTGGTGTCCATTCTAGTAGACAAAAGGTTAGCAAATAAGGAAATAAAAAATATAAGAGATTCTTTACCTGTAGCCTCAGGAAACTCAACGCTGAACGCAAATTTTGCCTCATCAGTTATCGGGTCAATCAGTTTAGCTACATGTTTTAAAGTTAGCCTCAAGTGGCTGAATCGCCCATAAAACTATATGCATAGCACCTCCCGCATATAGCAAGTAACTACATATAAAACCAGAACCTACCGAGACCCGCAGTGAGCTGCGTTTTACAGACTTTGGTATGAGGAGGGTTCGCAAGCCCAAGAAGAGGCATTCCAGACGATTTTATATGCAAGAACTATTAATACTGTCAGTTAATTCTTACTATGAAAAAACATCACTATATCAAATATTCTATTTGGAAATTTACATCAGCGCTAGCATTTAGAAAGCTCAACTTCGCATCGGGGGCATTTCGAAGCTCATCAAGATATTTTGCTGGGAGAATGACTCGATTGTTGGAGTATGTTGGGACCTGGAAAATTTGATCGGGGTACTACAAATATATTAGTCTCATGGTTCAAAAAGTGAATAGGGTTAATACCCCATCTCATAAAGGAGATGAGAAAAGATATTCACCTTATAATATCCTTCATCCAACATTGCACTTCCATGACGAACAAACTTAAAACTTCCAATAAACAGGCTCACAAGATTCGCCGACCCTACACCGGCAAATGGGAATTTCAAAGTGTTCTTCCTGCTAGCCTGGAATACCAAGACAAACAAGGATGAACCGAGCAAGACCAATGCTGAGATCGCTGTATTGCGGTGGGGAGAATCGGGCTCTAAGAGAGCAAATGCATCTGCTACTATCCCCATGGCTGCTGTAATAAACTGTAGGTAGGTATTCTCTCCTTTTCACAGAGTGATAAGGAAGATACCTCCGCATTTGAGGGGTCTGGTCAATTTATAGCTAATTCTCCTACCCTCCTAGCGTACCGCTGTTGACGCGACCCTAATCGAACGGAACAACGGATGCTAAAAATCCCCAGGATAACGGAAGAATAAACCCTCGTCTTACAAGGGAGGTATGGGCATAGCCTGTATATTTTATACCTAGCCATACCTTGAGTCAGCATGTGATATCCAATGAGATACGCTCCATTATAACGTTTATGCACTTTGTGCGCTTTTGACAGGGGGGCGGGAAGATGTTGTTCAGGAATGCTTCAATGGATTGGGTCTGATTCATGGGATCAGATGCCTTTAATGTTGTTTTGGGTGCATAGGCGAGAAAAAAACACTGGCTGTAACGGGTTTTGATAGCAGAAACACGTAATGCCACAGTTGTTGTGTCGTCCGAAAGAACTCTAATCCTCTTAGTAGTGCCCTCGTAATCGCGTAGTACTAGTACATTTAGATACGAGTACGTCCCATCCGAGATTAAGGGGCAACTGCAGCCCCCATTGTTTGAGGTTTCATCGAGTATAATGGCCACACCGTTCAAAATGGGGTGTAAAAAGGATAGTGGATATAAAACCAAAGAGGTTACTACATTTACTTAAGATTCCCTAATACCACTAGATTTACCTGCATAGAATAATTTACGAAAGAATAAGCCATACATGTAGCTTCCAATGAAGTAAGCTTTATATATATCCTAGAATTTATAGTATCAAATGAACAATGAGATCCGCGTAATAATATAATTTACATAAACGATTACTCCGCATTCCTACATTTTACTCGTGTGCTGTGCTTTTTATATGTACATGGGTACTTAGATCCAGCATACATGTACTTATACATGTACCCATGTATTTCGGGCCCATTTGCAGCTTTGTATATCATCACTCATCCATACGAGGGGGATTCAATGTTCTATAATAACGGATAGCAGAAATCCCGAGAGACAGAATCTTAACTAAGACCCAAAAAAAACAACTACTAAGGAGAACGAAGTTGGACCCGCCAAGACAGCTGGTCATAGCAGTTACTTGCGAGTAGGGATAAAGAATCCAGCTGTTGGGCACAGGGGTTTTAGTTGGAGATCTTTAGGTTTTTTTACCCTACTATGAATAACCCAAAACAATAAGAACTCTCTATAAGCTTTTTACTTTTTAGAAAAATAGGCGAATAAGATGTTACGCCTCATTCTTGCAGAAGTGGGCCCCTACATCCTCGGCGTCCCTCTAAATCTACAGATAGCCCCCACCTGGTTGGGGGTTACATATAGTGCCTAGAACAAATGTTTTGCCCTTTTTTTTTTTTTGATGCATATAGAGCCTTGTTAGCCTACATATGTAGTGCTGCAGTGGAGCTCTGTGACTGGTAATAGCAAAATCCGGTGAAGTAAGCCCAGTCATCGGGGGGATTTTTTTCTTGGCGAAAGAAGAATGCACTACTATCTGATTGGCTGAATGGGTAGTTTGTATTACTACATATCAAGATATAACTGAAAGTATTTGCAGGTGCCGGATTTGTATAAGCCTTGTTTCCGGTTTCCCTACGGGTTGCCTGAGTACAAGGCTAATAGGACGCCCAACCAAATAGTCCAATAGTATTCCCGCCAAGAGAATTAATTGGTACACTCAATAGAGTATGCTAGAACTTTTCTTACAACAAGGAAGAATTCTAGTACAATACCCCGCACCCATACACGAAGCAGTGAGCAAATAACTTGAAGTGCACAGTACAAAAAACTGGTATGGATAAACCCGGTAAGACTAAGTAGGTATGATATCTTTCTCTCTCTCGAACGCCATAATGCTAAACAAAAATGAAAACCGATAAATCAAACATTTTAAGAAACCCCCTCTCCTCTCAAAGAGACTTCACTTCAACCCAAGGCCCGAAACAGCTTGAGAAATGAAACGCGATATCCACAACTCGAACACATGTAATATTCTCCCAAAATCAACATCACCCCAGTACCAAAGCCCTGCCAACGAAATAAACCCCAACACAGCTACAATCGTCGACGATTGCCCTACAATTCCCATATCCTGCCATAACGTTTGGTCTTCAACCGGGTAGTTGTGAATAAAGTCCTGGGGAGAATTCTGTTTCAGTACATTAGCCATTGTTGCGAGAAATAAAATCTAACAAGTGATTTCCCTCACTTTTTTTAGGGGCGACTTTGAAAAATCGGGGACTGTAGATGGCATGGTTACTGGTGTTACAGTGCCACTTGTTTTTGGTGTGAGTGTCCCGTTTATACTATTGGTCGTGGTTGTAGCAGCAGTACGGTTTAGAGTAGCCTCAGGACCTTGACCAACCATGCCTTTAGATTCGGCAAGAGCGGTAGAGCGGGCGAAGGAAGGGTTGGCTTGGTAGTATTGGTCTAGGGAGTGACACTTTAGTATCGATGAACTAGAAGACTGAGAGTAGGATGGAAAGAACGGGGGGGATGAAGGGTTTAAATACCAATTATGGGGTGTATTAAGACCGTCTGTTTATTGATCGACAAGACACTATTGGTTGGAACAGTGACCCAGTCACCTCTTTCAAAAGTTAACGGCTCACTAGCAACCATGACCAGATCTTGGCCTCGATCGTGTCTTTCCATGCGGTAAAAGCCGCCTTCCTTATATTCATGGAACCTAGTCCCAGACGAGAAATATAAACTTGCAGCCTCTTCTGTTTGTGAGGTCACATAACGGGTGCAGACAACACTATGGCCGTCAGTCACAGCGAAGTTAAGAAGGCTTGGCTCGTCGACCCCAATATCACTCCAAAATTCATTGAGTCGGCGAATAGTGCCTAGCATAGCCTGACGGAGGAGGGTGTGACCAAAACCGGTTGCAGTAGGTGGGTTCTTCGGATCGACGCCGAGTGAGTTAAGGGTGTCTAGATAGAGCGCAAATGCCCATTCGCTATCGGTTGAGCCTTCTACAATAAGAAAGTACTCGTCCTTAATGCTGCTCACAAGCTTGCGCTTGATCCTCCCAAAGTTTGCCAGATGTCCATTGTGCATAAACATTAAACTCCCGTAGGAAAACGGATGGCAATTGCTCTCGCTCAAGGCACCCGTGGTAGTAGCGCGTACATGTGCGAACACAAGACTGGATATTGTCTTTTTCGCGAGCCTTGCGAGGTTGACACAGTTCCACGCGGGAGTGGTTGAGGTGAAGATGCATGGTTCGTCGCTCAGTTCTGGGGATGTGTAGTATCCAACACCGAAACCGTCTCCATTGTGTGGACGCCTATCGAGGCGAAGGCGACAGTCATAGGATTGAGTTAAGATTGAATGGGTTGGATTTAGGATAAGGTCCGAGAGGAGTATGGGATTTGAGCCCTTGTAGACGAGAAAACGACCTAGAGGGGGGGGAGCTTTAGTTAGCTGTGACTCAATCAAGGGGGGAGCTTAAAGCTTAGAGTTGGTGCTACTTACACATAATTGCTTACTTGTGTTTGTGGGTCAGGATGAAGGGGTGGATGAGATATAGGAAGAGGAGAGGCTGGAGAGAATATGTAAAGGGCACTGGGACCAGCTTGTATTTAGAGGGATTTTTCTTTTTATTGATGCATTCGAGCTAGATGGAGCATGTGGCCCACAGGAGCAAATACCTACATAAGTAGCTGAATGTCGCGATTTTCAGCCGCCACACGAAATCCTTGGCACCAACCCACAGAGAGGATGGGAGAGCCTATTTGCCGTGTTTCCATTGTCGGGTTGCTTAAAGTCTTACCATAGTATCTTTCGGCCCGCAAATGCGTACAAATGAAGCTTGCATAGTAGATTAGAATACGTGCCTTTTGGGGGTCACATTTTCATTTATTGCTCTAGACCTAGGTTCTATTCTATGTACCACTTAGATGTTTTTATGTAGAGTATAGTTATCCTCTAGGCTCGCTTGTCCATTTGATGGCTTTAGGTTCTAGAGGCGAGTCTCTTGGTGTTACCTTTAGAAGGTGAAATTTTTAAGAGCCCTATATTTCCTTATTTTTATAGTCCCACAAGTAGTTTATTATACGATCCTATTTCGTTATCCTTATGTCATATAAATATATGAATAAAGCTGCGCGAAGAACTCACTAACTCAGCCTACTATGTAGAGCCTGTACTGCACTGCCATACTTCATGCGATTCACAGGATTCACTCTATACAGACCCATGAAGGCCTTATGAGGTTGTTTATGTCACATTATAGCTTATAGTTTTCCCGGGTCTTCAAGGATGAAAATTTGTCGGTATCGGAAAGGCTTGTGCAGGGGCCAATTCTTGGCGGCTGCATAGAAACAAAAGGGACCACGACAGGGCCTTCTCATACTGAATGTGCTGGATGCGCCCTGCGCCAGACTGACCAAGGTCTGGAAAGGCCCGGATCTGCACTAGGAATCCTAGAACTGGCACGTGCGGCTGAGCTCTCCGACGTTATACCCTGATTAGGCTCTTGAGGTTCCTGACGTCACATCCTACAACCATCAATTAGGAACCGATTGAAGGATCTAGAGTTATCTTTCGTTAAAAGGTATGGCTGGCCAAGTACTATGCTCACGTATTGATAGAGGGTCACAGGAAAGGAGTTTCTTTGTGCCAGATACTAATAGGATACCTATTGGAGATAAGGGGACTCAACTAACCATTCAAACCAGGGGCTTGGGCCAGAAACTACATACTGGATAGCAGTTGCAGATTGTGGGGGGTATATCACTACCCTTGCATCCCATTGCTCAAAGAAAGACGTAATACTCCTTGCTTATTGATACTCTATCAGTCTAGCCTGGGTCCCAACAGTCACTAATACTGGACGTGTTCAGTGAGACATACAAGGACCCGTGTAATTCACAGGATCACAAAGAGTTCCCTATTATTCACGAGGTACTGCACCTCGGAAAAGAAAAAAAAATACATCTGCGGTATCTACATTCAGGGTATACGCAAGGGGGCCATGTCATCCTAGCTATCTCGAAGCAAGGCGCTACAGTAGCATATATTCTTCAAATAGGGTGATAAGGTATGCGTTTAAGGTAAGTGTGGGGGGTATCAAAATGAAGAGGTTCTGGTATTAAGTCTAGATACATGTAGGTCTGACTTGAGACCAAAGAATTGTGCGATAAAGAGACTCTAGATTTATTAGACGACAATTTCTATTGACCTACTCAGGGAGCATCAAAGAACGAGGTCATAAACCATACTGTTAAGAAATCTCCATGCAAGGTTGGCGGTTATTGAAGGTATTAAATTATATTACACCCATTGATATTCGCAAGTTTCAGATAACTGGTGGATAATTTTATAGTTGCCTAAATAGCAATGGCTATGGTGTTCTATCATAGTAGTAATCACATTCTTACAAGGATATTACCTTTGTAGGTTAATTTACCCAAAGGAACCCACTCTTAACAGCTCTAGCACAGGGACGCTCAATTAAGGGCTCTCCGTTGAATTAAAATTACATGTATCTTATCACCTAACAGTCTCCGAAACCTATACAGCAAGATAATATTCTAGAACACACCAGATAAACGTAGAGAAAATAGTGAAAGCGAGCAGAAGGATATAATCTAGCATTAAAATTACTATTTATGCAAATTTAGAGGCGAAGTAATAGTTAAGGAAAAAGTCTGAGGGCTCTTTATATTAATCCTTAGAATGGTTACGTAAATCCCTAGATATAAGCGTAGGGGGGTGTGCAAATGTGGCCCAAAATTTAAGCAGAGAGATTAGAGCATCTATATCTATAACACTCTAATGGCTAAATGAATATGAATCTTGGTTGTAGATTTGGTCTTTGTCCAGTAAAATGAGATGCCTGAGCATATGAGGCTACTTTATGAGGAAATGCAAAGTGGTAGCTGAGAGATGATACGCGTATCTGAACCGTATTATGTACTCTATATGTAATGGCTAACCTTCGAGTGCATTTTTTTGCTAAAAGAATAAGGCTATATGTATCTACTGCAGTACACACTCATTAGTACGAAATTTAATTGAGTATACAAAAAAAATCTCGTACAATAGAACACCACCCTAGAATAGATCATGAGTAATTGATGATCTGATAATTCTTTGATAAGCCCGGCAAGTTCTTCCGAGAAACTAGTGCCTGCAAACTCGTGGTCAAATTAAAGTTGTCATCCGGCACAGATCCATCCCCTGTCTAGAAAGTAATTTTTTTCTCTGTATTATACCTCTCGATCGAGCCGGTCTCAAACAGTACCGGAGTGGAACCCCTAATTCGGGTTAGAACCGCATGTTGTTATCCGACACGGTTTCCATTCTCCTTGGGTTTGTTCGGGAGGAGTAGAGTGAAGTTGTTCAGCCGAATCAATGGCCGAGATCGGCTATCTAGCATCTCAGCGATTGGGGGGTTTCGCGGATGGGACAGCGGAGATTGCATGAGTGCAGGGAATCCCTGGGAATAGACTAGGTAATACGAATACCCGGTAGGTGCACAATCCGAAAATAAGACGAGAGACGGTGAGTATGTTGTCCGAGAAGGTGAGAGTGAGAGAGGCTATCTAGTAGGTTATCTATCGGGTCAACAACACCACGTCTTCTTTTACAACCCACCACTCCCCTTCTCAGCTTCACTATCACACTGAGTGTTATCGAGTTGAGCTCCATCCATCAGTAGTTTCACTCAAACTTTCTTAAAACTTTAAGAATTGCTTTTACTTCTTCATGTACGTATAGGTTATATTCTTACCTAATTTACCCCCTGTTGACTCATCTAACGTTTAACTTCTATAGATCTCCTCAATTGATTCCACAAACTTCCCATCATGAGCACACCAGCAGTAGAAAAACCTGTCGAAGCACCTGTGGCCCTAGTAGCGGTCGATGAGAAGGCTCCCGTTGCCGGAGCTGCACCTGTGCCCGAGACTGCACCCGAGACTGCAGTCACTACAGAACACACAGCACCTGTTGAAACCCCCAAAGAGTCTACTGAAACCTCCAAAGAACCTACCGAAGCCCCCACAGATATTCCTGTCGCAGCCCCCGCAGCCCCCACCGAAGCTCCAGTTGCTCCAGTTGCTCCCGTTGCTCCAGTTGCCCCCGTAGCCTCCGGGCCGGCAGTTCACCCAGAAGTCCTCCCAAACCCTGAGCTCGCCGCCGAGGAAGCAAAAACCGGAAAAAGATACACTCCCTTTATCAACCCTAAGCCCGAATCCAAGCCCCTCGCCATAGAACCTATAAAGGCGGAGCAACAGGCCAAATATGACGAGTTCCTCGCATATGCTCAGACACTCGAGGCCGTTCCTGTTTCAACCGAGAAAAATGCCGAATCTAGGGCTCTTAAAGATGAAGAGAAGATGTGGCTCACCCGAGAGTGCCTCCTTCGTTACCTCCGTGCCACTAAATGGAACGTTGCCAACGCAAAAAAAAGGATAGAGGGTACCCTCGTCTGGCGTCGGGAATATGGAGTCTATGATCATACAGGTGATTATATTTCGCCCGAGCTAGAGACAGGGAAGATGTATACACTAGGCTACGACAACGAGGCGAGACCATGCATTTACTTGAACCCAGGAAGGCAAAACACTGAGAAGAGCCCGAGACAGGTGCATGCATTGGTGTTTATGGTCGAAAGGGTAATTGATATTATGGGTCCTGGGCAAGAGACACTTGCACTTTTGATCGATTTCAAGAGTGCGACTAGCAGCACAAGTCCAAGTGTGGGGCAGGGGAGGGAAGTCTTAAGTATTTTGCAAATGCACTATCCCGAGAGATTGGGGAGAGCGTTGATTATTAATAGTGGGTACCCTTCGTGAAACAAGAGCTCCTAATTTATAGCTAACACGGCACAATTCAGTCCCATGGTTCATTTCGGTCTTCTTCAAGGCTATCAACCCATTTATTGACCCATTGGTAAGTTTCAACTCGCCTTTTGCCAGGCAAATATACAGCTTCCCCAGTACTATTTCTAACAGTCCTTTTTATAGACTCGTGAGAAACTTGTCTTCAATGAAGACCTCCGCAAATACGTCCCTCCAGATCAACTTGACATCAAGTTTGGCGGTGATAGTGATTTTGAATACGAAAACGCCAAATACTGGCCCGAACTCCTCCGTATCTCTTCCGAGCGACGTGCTGCATATACAGCGAGGTGGAAAGAATTAGGGTCTAAGGTTGGGATTAGTGAGGCTATATTGAGAGGTGGCTTGAGTAGTGTAGACGAGGTTGCGAAGGAGGTTGCGAATCTAGCTGTCGACTAAACGATATAATAGGGGAGGTTTCGGTTATAGCAACAGGGAAGGTAGAGATACACGTTGATATTGTTTTGGGGGAGGTGGTGATAGACTCCTTTCTTCTACACATCTATTTACTATAAGATTTTATTACTAGAATTTTGTACTATGCCTTTGCAATTAAAGAAGCCTAAAAGCTGCCGTATCATTTTGTGCAGATGTGTATTGGCCTAGACCAGATGGTGTATACAGCCTCCAACAGGTTTCCAAAGGTAGCACTATGCTGCTCTAGATTGTGTCTTTTTTTATAGCTGGATTTATTCTATTTCACAGTTCTTTGTGGTGAAACGTGCGTGATTCATACACTTAAGTCATAGTCGATCACTCGTTAGCTTGGGTAAACAGCGCTGTTCATACTAGTCGTAGGCCTGAGCAGGTAGAGTATTGTAACATTGATGAATTTTGGAATGCATATTTCTTGTAAATAGAGTTATTTGAGTAGTGCGTGTCCTCGGATGGCGTGGAGGTGGAAGCTGCGATTTCTATTATCGTATTATAGCTGATTGATCTTATCGTCTCAGGCCAAGTAAATCTAGTCATTCTACTTGGTGTAGGGGGGGTTGCGTATTTGGGCCCGTGGAAGGCCTCTTTGCTACTCTAAAAACACTCGCAGATGAGGGCTTCTTTGTAAATTCAACAAGAGCCCCGCCCACTGAATTGTTGATCCTGTTAAACATGCTAACTTAAATTGGTACTTTAGCAGTATAATAGTCTATAATAATATTACAATATAAGTATCAACACTAGAGACGTATAGTACTATCATCGTTATAGCTGTGTTACCACGAGAATTATATTTCGTAGTGACTATAGTAGGGTTGTTCCTGAAGTTAACCCTCAGCGTATGGGCTAAATACAAAATATCATTCATTGGGTGGGGGTCTAGTTCAGCTATTGTAGTTGACTTGAGGTGCATTTATGGAGATTGATTAATAAGTATACAGTAACTAGCAAGAAGTCTTCGTGATCGGGGTAATACACACCAAAATAACCGACTTTGGGGGCATGCCAAAAAATCATGGCACAACAAATTAAAGAGATAAGAGCGGGAAAAAATAGGTAACTATCTAAATATGCATTTCTAAAAATCTCAGGTCTTAATACTGATTTCTGGCTGTAAAAACAAATATTTTGTAAAAAAATCCGTTACTATACAAGATTTGTATGGGATTTTCGCTTAATTAAGACAATTATGCCTTTTATGCTTTTTAGCTCACCAAGATCTTAATATAAAAAATTCAAAAAATTCACAGGGGATCTTGAGATGCCTTTAAATCATATCTGAAAGTGGTGCCCATATTTATGCTAAATTAGGAGACCTTCTCCCTAGTAGAAGCTCCTTAATAGCGATTTTATACTGAAGGGTGCTAAGCAATACCATTTTGGTATTTTAAAGCAATATAAATCATATCTATACTATCAGCTGGGCATATGCTTTGAGCATGGTAGTGTGTTGGGTTGTTGAGGAATTTGTAGTTAACATGCTGCAGTAAGGCGAAAAAACGGCTTAGTAAGCCGAATCACGAAGACTTCTTGCTAGTGACTGTACATATATGGTTTATCAATCTTTCCCCATTTTCATCTAAATTTCCTTCCTGTTTTATAATAGCTACTAGCTATACAACACTTCCGCTATAGGGCGGTGTTTAGAACTGCTACCTTTGTTCATAATAATTGTGTAGTTTGAGGATATATACTTCTCGTACACCTACATTACAATAGATTCTCTAAAACTAGCTCAGATGATCATAATTCAGTCATACTACACCTAACTTTCAAGAACCAAGATCTCAGTTATATTTCTTTCGAACAGTAAAGCCTTAGGAACATGTACAAGCATCTATATAAGAATGACTCCACAAAGTCTCGGTGTGAGTGAGTGTGAGCCTTATAGACGTAGCCTTCACACTTTGCTTAACGAAGATAACGCAGCAAGTACAGTACCCGGCGCTCTCTCTCGCAGAAGAATTAACCGCCCAGCCTTGCACAAGGCCTCTACAAAAAAAAAAAAACCGAATGAACGACTATAAAGTTCTACGCACATATTATGAAATTTTTCAATTTGTGGGGATTGTTATGCCTTGTTGTCTTTTAACTCATGTCATGGTCATTAGCTAGCGAATTTCGTCTGTGTATGTTTCTCTTGGGTTCGGGTTACACAAGACGCTCTAACTCAGCCTATCACTCGCTCATGGGCGTCTTTGGTAGCCTAGTTCTCTGTCTAGTGTTTTGATTCGATAAATCTTTTTTTTGTGAGGGGAGGTGGGTGTTTGTGTTATTGTTGAGTAATAAAAATGACTGTTTATTTGTGTGGTCGATACTATAGTGGTGTTTGGTGTGGGTATTATATTACTAGGAATATAAACTATGCTTTTCATCAACTTCAGTAATAAGTTTGGGTGATATCTAAGCTCTTTCTAAGTACATGTGGGCTAGCTAGATAAGACTTGCAAAGTTATCTACTCCCACCATAAAGATACTCCATATCTTGCTTTATAATAAGTAACAGAAATCTTGACTGTTCTAAGTTCTAAAAAATACACTTATAAATGAAAGAACATAAAAGAGAGGCAAATAGAAATTCAAACTTGTAAATCTACGTCATAATATAAGGAAAATGTGGTCAAGTGTAGATAACCTCCTATGTGTCTATATGTTCGAAACTTACCGTAGAACACCAGCATAATATAGCCTATTTTGCTGCTGTACCGTTTCCTTTTCTAAGTAACCTCATGGCCTTTCCACGACGAAAACCAATGGCTAAACTCGCCATCTGCCTCAACTTCTTCCTGGCTACCCGGGCCCCATCTGTAAATATCTTCGCCATCTCTACAAAATCAACCCCTTCCCTCTTGCTTGTGGTTGTCCTACTGGATTTCTCTCGCCCTGAATTATCTGAGTTTTCTGCCCCGTTTTCTCTTGCCATGTGTCTCCGCCTATTGCTTTCGACCCATTCTTTTTCTGCTGATTTCATAGTCTTTTTATCTTCGTGCGGGGTTACTTGGCTCAGTATAGTGCATGTTTTCTCACAGCTTTTCATGAATTTACCTCCAAAGTCCTTCAAAAGCAGCTTTGAATTCCCCCCATGCACCCATTGGGCTACTGCTGTAGTATTGTTAGAGATATCATATCGCCGGAACTCCACTCCAGACTTCCTATTTTTGAATAAACCTGTGGCTGTATATTCCTGGGGAATATCTTGAGTGATATCTATTGCCTTTATGAATCTTCCCTGGGGCCCTGGGGTATTTAATCCTATAAAAATGGTGATGGAGTAGTATGACTGTACTGTCACTTGTGGAGCACCTTGAGATAACCATTTGGAACCTAATTTTTTTTTCTATTAACGCTTTTACTTCTCCATCATTAGATTAGGAGGGGACAAACAATATTGTATATTACTCTTACAATTATTTGTCTGGGGATCCAGCGAAGGAATTCTTTTGTGAATATCATTACTCTCCTTGATGGTTAACCACGGCTCTTCCAGCGCCTGCTCTGCAGTCAACCTATCCTGAGGGTATTGCTTCATCAAGCTTGTAATGAAGTCTATTGCTGCAGAGCCCACATTTTTCTCTAGGAGTTTTTTCGTAGGGAACGGTGTATTGGTCCTTCGGACGTATCTGGAGAGCTCAAGGATATTCGTGAACGGGACTTCTTTGGTCATTATGAAATGAATCAGGCATCCAAGTGACCAGATGTCAGCGGAGCTGGTATATGCCTGGGTTTCAGTATCGAGAAAGCCCCAAACCTCTGGCGCAATGTATCCAGACGTTCCTACTGTTGTTCGTAGTTCGACACCATCTATGGCCTTTTTTGTAACACCAAAATCGCCAATTTTTACAATGATTGGCGAGATTGATGCCACTAGGATGTTCTGCTTTTGGTGTTAACTCTTTATCATCATATTGGTCTTTAACATAATTCCTAACCTGTGGCTTTAGGTCACGATGACAAAATTTGTGCTCGTGCATGATCTTTAGGCCATCAAGCACTTGCTTTGTGATAGCCTTTGCGTCATTCTCGCCAATATCTCTTTCGCTAATAAGGTTCATCAGATCCCCATATTCAAGGTATTCCATAGCGATATAGATATTGTCGTTATCTTCAAACCACCCGGAAAGTTTTACAAAATGCCGAGGGTACTACGACAATTACCCCCCCCTATCAATACTGGAAAAATTCATACACACATGTAGCTGGGAAAGTTACTTACATCTTTCAACTCTACCAAAGCCTGTAGTTCCCTTGAGTTCAATAGCGTATTTGCTTTGGAGATTTTCTTCACCGCTCTAACTTCTTTCCCATTATCACTTTTCTCCAATCGTACCTCCCCAAACCCGCCTTTACCAAGCGTTCTACTTATGGTCCATTTTTGTTTTGTTGATCCCCCCAGAGCCTGCGTGCCAGTAGAATCGATACCATTCTGAATTATATGTTCGCAGTATCCCTTACCAAAAGCAGTATCAAACTTGTGAGGTTTGAATCTGCTAAGATCATTATCAATCGGCATCTTATAGGTATTTCTAGAGATGCTGTAGGATAGAAAGTGAAAGGAAATGAGAAAGTGAGAAAGTGAAGAAGAGGTAGAGATTCAAGACCCAATGAAAAGATGTTCAAGATGGCTGATGAGATTTAAGAATGATAGAACTTAAGCATAGTTATTATATACAATACTATTGAAACCTGCGCATCGGTATGAGCATCAATCTCATTTCTGCCTTAAGCATCCTGTACATCTTTGTAGATAATTACATGTCATGAGTTCTATCCGAGGACTCTCACACGCGCAGTGCGCACAGAGGTACATAGTAGTAACACATTTAAAACAATATAAACTAAAATAAATGATAAAGGGCTATCGATGCGCATGCGCAGCCTAGTGATCAACTTAAAGCATATTTGATGAATAAGATATTACAAATTCTTAAGAAAACATTCTTTTTATGTATGTGCTAGTCAGCTTCTTAACTGATGTCAGGAGGTAGAGGGGGATGTATCAGGGTTCTGGAAAAGAAATACTCGATGGATCGATGGGTTGACTGAACAAAGATTATATGCGACAGTAGAGAGAGGGCGGGGATGACTATAACCTTGAATGTCAGGGGCGCTGGATGTACTCTATGAAGTACCGGATTAAATTAAGGGTTATGGCTCGCACAAGGCTATCAGAAAAGTACTTAGCTAATTAGAGCCTCATTAATCCCTGATCAAAGGCACTCAAGAAAGGATTTGTACATCGAACTGTCTTTAATCTGAACTCATTCAGTAACCCCCCCCCTCTTTTAATGATGCGGCTCGGGAAGTATGGCTAAAAGAGTACTTTATAATATAATATGCCCGTTATTGTAATTTAGATCATGTACATACTCGATCGCAGCCTCTCTCTCTCTACTAGCTACTTAGGGGATCGGATTAAACCTATATATCATTTAGAGGAAATTAACGATATTATTTGAAGAATACTCCTCTGAGGACGTGGTTATTCTATAAAAATATGAACGACGTAAATAATGATAATAATAATAAATTTCATTTAAACGTACATGCAGCCCTTGGGCTATGGTACTCTCAAGCTCATACTCTAACTCGTGCAAAAACCAAAACTTAAAACAAAACAAAAAACAAAAAACAAAAAATCATAACATAAAATAAAACTTCTGATCACATAAGTAAATCTTAGCCACTTTCTTCTTCTTTTCTGTTCCATCTATCTCTTTCACCGTTCTACTTCTCCCTTGCCCCACTCCATTTCTGCTTCCGCCTCCCTGCTTTCCCCTCTTGTTCTATCTTCTCCATCTCCATTCTCCTCTTCTGCTTTTCTTCTCTTTTTGACAAATTCTTTCCATATTACTACCGCCTGTGTCCAATCTCCATCTGCTGGGTAGAGTAGAGATATGAGGTCGTGCGTTTTCTTTCTTTCTCTGTGTCACGGTCGGCAATAACAGTGTTCAGTAGCAATGCAGTGAAGTAATCAAGGTTCACAACCCAAGGTTTGACACTTAGCAGGATCCTACTATCCGCAGGAATACCAACTACTAAGTAAAGAACCACAAGAAAGTTTCACAATGGAACTTGGAATGGTAACAGTATGGGTAAAAAATCAAATAAAAAGGTTGCGTGAAGAACCAACAACCGTGGGCACGACTAGCTACTTATATACTTGTTCTTCACGTGTCACGGCGTAGTATAACGAGTCATGGATTAGTAAAGGATTAAATCGGGAAATCAAAATTGAGTGTGAGTCAATGGGTTGACTCATAGATAGCGAAGAGCACGGTTAAACAAGCATGAGTCAATGGGTTGACTCATAGATAGATGTAACGGGGGTACCTCTAGGGAGGTACTGCCGTGTGCAAAAGAAAACCCAAGTCTCCCTCTACAACGAGAAGCTTCAGCAGCGAGGCTTAGAACCGCTCGTCGTTCTGAGTTCGACTAGGATCGAAGGATAGTTCGGATGGGTCTTTAGGTAGTGCAGGCTAACTAAAACTTAAAAAGGACTCAGCTTCCAGGGAAGACAAAGCGCCTTCAAGAATGTAGTAAAGAGTATGAGGATCTCGGAACAACGCTTGTTCGTTGACTAGCAAGAGTAGAATGCTCTGGGGAAGAACGAGCTTAAGCTATGGGTCGTATTTGAGGGGAGAGAGTATGCCAAGCAGCGGGGTAACAATTCTTCCGTGCTTGGAAATCAACACGGTCTGGACCGGGCTCCTAAGAACTAGCGGAGTGGGTCGGCCAGTAGTGACGTAAGAGTCTTTAGTAAATGATCTGTAACTTCTGCAGTTTTGGTCCGAATTAAAATCTGATTGCACCAGTGCGCTGTTGTAATAAACCTGATACCTGAAAAGGAACAGCAGGTAACGATATGAAATATAGTAGGCGGGACTACTATATGGAGAAGAAAAAGATACTAGGCGGAACTAGTATATCACAAATAGAAGATGCAGAGCGGAAGGTGCACAATGTAGGTATGGTAGTAACAATAAGTTGTTGCGTGAAGAACTAACTAACTAACTAAAACATGGCCCTTATATATCCTTCACTGGGCCCTGATGACGTATACTAATACGTAGACAACTCGTAATGAAACAATATGAAACTAGGAGATCCTGATGACGTGGCAATAGACGCGTCATTCCAAATACATGAACCGATAATAGCTGACGCGTCCTGCAAGGCAGACTATCTACAAGATAGAAGTAATAGTAAAGAAATTTATAAGTATATAAAAATAGGATTAGGGTTAAGACCTAGGAAAAACTGTTTAGGAAAATTAGGGTTCTTGACACCCGGCACCTAAACTGTCCAAGGGACAACAATACCGCCGCAACATTCAGGCACGCCTCAGGAGTGCCTCCCCTCTCATCGATCTCTAGCTCTCGGGACGTTTGCCCTAGAAGGGGAGCTACTGTCAAGAACCCTAAATTCTCCTATGTTTTTCCCTAGGTCTTAACCCTAGTTTTATTTATATTCCCATACTTGTATTTTCTCATACTATATCTTGTAGATAGTCTGCCTCGCAGGACGCGTCAGCTATCATTTGTTTCATGTATTTGAATGACGTATCTACTGCCACATCATCAGGATTTCCTAGTCTCATATTGTTCTAACGAGGGCCTTCGGTAGAAGAACTGTACTGGGTAACAGTATGGCTGTCGTTGCAAAATAGAAAGTATTGAGTCAGGTTGCAAGTAAAGATTCTATCGCTAGAACTCAATAATCTTAAGGGCTCTCCTTTCGAATACTAAGTCTGGATCTTTTTAGCTTGAGAGCTGGAATCAAGTTCTCGGGCAGTAGAGGTGCCAGTAATTATACTGTTGTAGCACTCCCCTACCATCACTTCGAGTTCTATACTAAGTTGCAGTAGCTTTCCCAGCGTTCCCTAGAACCCCCGATAGCCCCGCTTCTGAAGAGATTTCACCTGCAGTACAACCATCGGAGCTATTACTAGATCCGCTGTAAACCCTTAGTCAAAACCTATAGATGCTCCGCCGATAGATTAATGCATAATCTACCCTGACTAGAGTTACTACTCTTGGTAGTCATCGGTTTAAGTTGCTGTAAGAGTGTTTGCATGTCCGAGTTATCCTGGCCACTGCCTATCAGTCTCTGCTGATTAGGAACTGCACAGAGTACTGAGGATCGGTGCCTTCCTATTAGTCTCTGCTAATAGTGAGCCCACTACCTTGATGCAGGCTGGTACTCGTCAGTACCATCCTCTTCAAGTAGTTCCTACTGACTAAGGAACGAGAAGTAGTTAACTCTTACTACTGGTAGCTAACCACTGTAGTAGGTACTTGCTTGCCTTCGCTCACATGATACTGGTAACAATCTCTTAAACATGTAACTGCCTTGTGGGTCCGTTACAATTGTCTTATTACGCAAGTACATACGTATTGGTATACGTATGGGTACACGTCATGAGGGCCCCAGTGATAGATATATAAGGGCCGTTCTTTAGCTAGTTAGTTAGTTCTTCACGCAACAACTTATTGTTACTACCATACCTACCTTTGCACCTTCCGCGCTGCATTCCTTTTCTCGTGATACTAGTTCCGCCTAGTTCTTCACAACTATTTTTCTTAGTGATTCCATTCACTATTCTAGTATCGTGTAAAAACCTAATACCGAAAGGGGAACAGCAGGTAACGATACAAGAATAGTAAACGGAGTTACTAAGTAATAAAGGAACGAGATACTAGATAGTTTAAGTATCACGAAAAGGAAACGGTGCACGGAAGCTTCGTTATAGGAGGTATGGTAGCAATACTAAGTTGTTGCGTAAAGAACTAACTAACTAGCTAAAGTATGGCCCTTATATATCCTTCGCTGGGCCCTGATGACGTATACCAATACGTACGCACTTGCGTAATGAAACAATATGAAACTTAAGGAGAAGAGATGACGTGGATAAAGTACGCGTCATCTTAATACATAAAACACTGATAGCTGACGCGTCCTGCAAGGCAGCTTATCATAACAAAAACAATGATAACTTAATGAAATAGAAATAGAGCACTAGGGTTAAAACCTAGGAAAAACATAGGAGAATTTGGGGTTCTTGACATATCGTTACCTGCTGTTCCCTTTCAGGTATCAGGTTTATTACATTGAAACTCCTTCGTTTCAATTCACTTGTGAGCTTCTCCATAAGCAAGACCAGATCCACCACCTCCTTTTTGAAACTCCTTCGTTTCAACCCACCTGTGAGCTTTTCCATAAGCAAGACCAGATTCACCACCACCTTTTTGAAACTTCCTCGTTTCAATTCACCTACCAGACCCTCCATTACAAAGGTTTTGCCCTTCTTCGCAAACACAGGCTACCATCCACGTCATAACCTAGACATCCACGCACCCCCTACGTCAGCCCCAGAAACCAACTCATACACAAAACAACTCTGAAACCTTCAGGAGTCACTACGAGACGAAATCCGTTTCGCACAAGAGTCACAAGCAGAACAAGTCAATAAAAAACGATCACCAGACCCCAACCCGAAACCGGGAGACAAAGTTTGGTTACTCCGACGCAACATCCACACCACGCGCCCTTCCAGCAAGCTAGACTTCAAACGTTTAGGCCCCTTCACCATCCTAAAATCGCGTAGGCTCCCGTGCCTATAAATTGGACCTCCCCGCCTCCATGAAAATCCGTCCAACCTCTCACACCAACCATCTTGAACCAACAATCTCTGTTACCTCCACTCCAATACCAGCTCACTCACAACCTCATCCACTTCCCAACAACTTGTAACGAGGGCCTTCGGTAGAAGAACTGTACTGGATAACAGTATGGCTGTCGTTGCAAAATAGAAAGTATTGAGTCAGGTTGCAAGTAAAGATTCTATCGCTAGAACTCAATAATTTTAAGGGCTCTCCTTTTGAATACTAAGTCTGGATCCTTTTTTTTGCTTGAGAGCTGGAATCAAGTTCTTGGGCAGTAGAGGTGCCAGTAATTATACTGTTGTAGCACTCCCCTACCATCACTTCGAATTCTATACTAAGTTGCAGTGGCTTTCCCAGCGTTCCCTAGAACCCCCGATAGCCCCGCTTCTGTGAAGAGATTTCACCTGCAGTACAACCATCGGAGCTATTACTAGATCCGCTGTAAACCCTTAGTCAAAACCTATAGATGCTCCGCCGATAGATTAATGCATAATCTACCCTGACTAGAGTTACTACTCTTGGTAGTCATCGGTTTAAGTTGCTGTAAAAGTGTTTGCATGTCCGAGTTATCCTGGCCACTGCCTATCAGTCCCTGCTGATTAGGAACTGCACAGAGTACTGAGGATCGGTGCCTTCCTATTAGTCTCTGCTAATAGTGAGCCCACTACCTTGATGCAGGCTGGTACTCGTCAGTACCATCCTCTTCAAGTAGTTCCTACTGACTAAGGAACGAGAAGTAGTTAACTCTTACTACTGGTAGCTAACTGTAACGGACCTACAAGGCAGTTACATGTTTAAGAGATTGTTACTAGTATCATGTGAGCGAAGGCAAGCAAGTACCTACTACAGTGGTTAGCTACCAGTAGTAAGAGTTAACTACTTCTCGTTCCTTAGTCAGTAGGAACTACTTGAAGAGGATGGTACTGACGAGTACCAGCCTGCATCAAGGTAGTGGGCTCACTATTAGCAGAGACTAATAGGAAGGCACCGATCCTCAGTACTCTGTGCAGTTCCTAATCAGCAGAGACTGATAGGCAGTGGCCAGGATAACTCGGACATGCAAACACTCTTACAGCAGCTTAAACCGATGACTACCAAGAGTAGTAACTCTAGTCAGGGTAGATTATGCATTAATCTATCGGCGGAGCATCTATAGGTTTTGACTAAGGGTTTACAGTGGATCTAGTAATAGCTCCGATGGTTGTACTGCAGGTGAAATCTCTTCACAGAAGCGGGGCTATCGGGGGTTCTAGGAAACGCTGGGAAAGCCACTGCAACTTAGTATAGAACTCGAAGTGATGGTAGGGGAGTGCTACAACAGTATAATTACTGGCACCTCTACTGCCCGAGAACTTGATTCCAGCTCTCTAAGCTTGAAGGATCCAGACTTAGTATTCGAAAGGAGAGCCCTTAAGATTATTGAGTTCTAGCGATAGAATCTTTACTTGCAACCTGACTCAATATTTTCTATTTTGCAACGACAGCCATACTGTTACCCAGTACAGTTCTTCTACCGAAGGCCCTCGTTACACTAACCACTGTAGTAGGTACTTGCTTGCCTTCGCTCACATGATACTAGTAACAATCTCTTAAACATGTAACTGCCTTGTAGGTCCGTTACACAACTCATCAACAAAAAACACCATCACTGGTACTCTCACAAAATGTCATCCTCCAACAACACTCCAAATATCAAAAAAATCCCCCACGCCTCTATGCATTTCACTGCATGCTACAACGACAGTTGCGTCATACACATAGGCGCAAAAACCAACGCCAATTACTTCCCTCAGAAACGCGCCATTAAACGTACCAAAAAGCGCCTAGTACAATTCAACGAACCTGAGAAATCCGTTGCTAGGGACTAGCAACCTTAAACGGGGACCTACTGTCAAGAACCCCATATTACCAATCGCCATTTATCACTCGATCATCAACAGTCACTCGACTATCCGGTTGTAAAAACCTGATACCTGGAAAGGAACAGCAGGTAACGATACGAGAATAGTAAACGGAATTACTAAATAATAATAGAACGAGATACTAGACAGTTTAAGTATCACGAAAGGGAAACGGTGCACGGAAGCTTCGTTGTAGTAGGTATGGTAACAATACTAAATTGTTGCATAAGGAACTAACTAACTAGCTAAAGAATGGCCCTTATATATCCTTCACTGGACCCTGATGACGTATACTAATACGTACGCACTTGCGTAATAAAACAATATGAAACTAAGGAGAAGAGGTGACGTGGACGAAGTACGCGTCATCTTGTTACATAAACCACTGATAGCTGACGCGTCCTGCAAGGCAGACTATCGTTACAAGAACAATAATAATTTAATGAAATAGTAATAGAGCACTAGGGTTAAAACCTAGGAAAAACGTAAGAAAGTTTAGGGTTCTTGACACCGCTTGTCTCACCAACACCCCTTGTTTCACGCAGGTTTCATATAGAGAGGATGACGTGGCAGGCCATGTCATCAGGAGCCTGGAGTTACGTTTCAGCCTTGTTTCATGTATTAGTATGACACGTACTATGTCCACGTCACCACATCTTCTTCTGTTTCATATCTGTTTCATATAGGAACGCTTACGCGTTCCATTCTGCATCTTGTCTTGGCTTGTACTATAAGTACAAAGCTTTCTTTCCATAGTTTAGTTTAGTTTCTCACGCTTCAACTTGCATTCAATACTAGAACACCTGTTTAGCACCCTCTGCCTTCCCTTCAGTTCCTGTGATTCCTATCCAAGAACGTTTCCATATGGCATCACCTGTTGTTCACTACTAGCAGGTACTAGGTACTTTTACAATATAAGGGCTATGCTTTAGCTAGTTAGTTAGTTCTTCACACAACAACTTATTGTTACTACCATACCTATTTTACAAACCTTCTGCTTTTTGTTCCATTCTTATGATACTAGTTCCGCCTAGTTCTTCACACTCCAATCCATTTAAGTAATTCCGTTTACTATTCTTGTATCGTTACCTGCTGTATCTTTTTCAGGTATCAGGTTTTTACATGTTTCCCGGTTTTGCTTGGGTCCGCTCTTTGGAATTCTTCTTCCCAGTTGTTTATTACTGCTCCCCTTGACTTTGTTTCCAAAAACGCTATCAACGTGAAAGCTCATTTGCTCCTCGGTTTGTTGAACCCTTCATCTGCCAGTTTGTCTGCTTCTTCGTTGCTTCTGATTCCTACGTGTCCTTTAACCTATTCTAGTTGGACCGTGATGTTTTGTTCCGCTGCGTGTGCTAGCCATCTGATATCCTCCACTAGGTTCTCCCCTGCTTCTTTCTTTCTACCGAATATAAACGACGTACTATATAGGAATTAAGTTAAACTCTAGTATATATAATTATTTAGAGGTTCATACATATTATATGGAACTTTCCAACATTACGTTCTTCTACCATATACCCTACGTACTAAATTTGTTTTATACTAATTAAATATCTATACAGTTTATCACTAGAGTTGGTTGGGGTTAGAATTTCGGAAGACCGGGGGGGTTATAATAGCCAGCACTAAGATCTATAATAGAAAATCAAAGGACCAACCCCACAAAAGAGTAACCATTTATTTATAATTAAATATAATGTCTTGAACCAAAGAAATCTATTGGTGGACAAAACTGGACTTAAGATGAGGTATAACGCACTCACAGCTCGAATCCGAGCTAATGAGCAGTGACGTTGAAGGAGCGAATAATAGACCCTTCGGAACTATGGACCCTGCATATAGATCTCGTTTCGTGTAACGTGTGGACCCTGCGTCATGTTTTCAATAGAACTAGAAAGCTGACATGGGACCTAACGTTCATAGGCTCGAGTCACAGTGGGCACATAAGAAGGGGAATGCAAGTGTTGGATCGAACAAACAGTATATATTCGCTCGAAAACAAGGGAAATGCGATTCTCTATCCGCATCCCCCAATCTCTTACAGCCTTTTCTCTAGTAAAAGGTGTAGAGGAAAATAAGTATGGTATAGCTTATACCAAGCTGAGACTAAACAAGCAAAAGAAAAAGAAAAACAACAAATGCAGTGCAGCAAGACATCTCCAGTAATGGAGGGAATAAGTGAGTATAAATGGGGATTTTAACATAGTAAACAGGAAGTGAAGACAGAATGAGAGCACACTAACTAGTAGGTAGATCTATAGTTGGTAAAAAATAGTAATAAAAGAATAAATCCGAATCTACGGCAAGTAATAAAAAAAAGCTAGTCCCGTAAGATATGGGCATATTGCAAGATAAGAGAAAAAGAAAGGGGGAGAAAATCAAATAACAGACTCAACCCCTCTAACCACAAAGCCTAGCCAGCTAAGCAGCCCCCGCCTTAATATAGATTTAAATTTTAAAGGAAAAAAAAAAGCCGGCACGACTATGACGATAAGTATGATAAAAGTGACAAAGAAAAGTGTACTAGGTGATTTGACTAAAGAGAAGCATCAAATATCCTCTGGAATATCCTGTTCCTCTTGACGCAAGTAAAAACATTGGCAATATAAAGTCGAAGTATTAAGAAAACCGCAAGAACTAAATGTATGTAAATGAATATTATAGGGTGGTAGAGATTAAAATGAAATGAAGAGTGTGGGAAAGCCATCTATGCAATACGGCCACGAATTACTCCTAATACTTCCTTCTGCTCGCCAGCATTTTGGCAAGCACATTGCAGGGTTCCACCTTCCTGTAGATGGAGCCTAACACTATGGGGAAGTTCTTGCTCGTCCATATCTGGTAAATCAACCGATCGGATCTCTGATGGGATATGATATCTTCTAGTTTGTGGAGAATTCTACATCATTTGTCAGTCAACCCCATAACCCTTAGCGGAGATGCAATCATACCTCGTCTTCTGATAAAGACAAAAAAAGCCATCCACTCGAATCTATCTTCATGCATCGCCGTCTCCATAACATAGTGTCCGGAAGCTGAGCATTAATCCAGCCAGCTAATAAATAGGTCCTTTTCGCGGGTTGGGCGAGGACTACTGGGGCCACGGGGGCTGGCGCTTCCTCTTTAGATTTCTTACTCGTCAAAGACGCACTCATTCTCTGGAGAAATCCAGGACTCTTTGGTGATTTCGGGGTAGTCGGTGACTTGGACTTGGATCTTGATGACCTTTCCTTGGAAGACCCCCCGGAACTTGAAGACGACCCCCGCCTTTCCTTTCCCTTATCTTTTTTGCTTTTTTTCGAATCAGTTGTAGATGGTCTAGGTGAGACAGGACTAGATATATTTCCCGAAAGATTCTCCAAGTCTTTTGAACTTGATAATCTAGGCAGGATGCTTCTATCTATGCTTTGGCGTCTAGAAGAAGCTGTTGAAGGAGGACCTGCCTCAATACCCTTACTGCGTAAAATTGAATCTTGTACCGATGTGTCTATGCTAGATCTTCGACTAAAACTATTTGGGTTCTTCAGGCTTCTAGCTGACTCGGGGATTGGAGCTGGAGCTGGAGCTGATGGCTGCGGACTCCCCTGTTCGTCCCTACATATTTGAGTTGTGACTTGTAATTCGGGTCTATTGTTACGTTCGATTATCTCCATTCTCGGAGAAGGGCTTGACGTTGGTGGGCTTGATTTTGGGAGTGACGGTGTTGATATTACTGATCTTAAGGTGGAAGAGAAACTCTCAGTCGAGTTACCAGTACCGGGAAGAGGATTAGGGGTAGATGGGGGTGAGGCTGCCGGCCGTATAGGGGCAAGAGGGTTCGACATCCTACGTAATCCGACAGCAACATGTACACTAGCTGGGCGATTCGGGTGATATTGTGGGATTGGCGGTGCCGGAGAACTGGCTCGGCTTCCTGGGGGAGATTTTCCGGCTGCTGCTGCTGCTGCTTTCTGGACTGATAACATCTCGAGCTGTCGGATCCGCTGTGCTACACCTCCACCTCCACCTCCTACATTGACTTTCCGCGCAGCTGTTGGGGGGGGTTTCATTGAATCCCTAGCCGTCTTTAGGAAAGGAGCAGAAACAGACCGGGTAGAATCGGTAGATGAAATCTCGTTTAGAGGTATGCTTTCAGCTACTGGGCGATCGGTCCTCTTGAGCACTTTTGGATCTGAAGGATCTGGTGATGGAGGTTTGGGAGGATGGGATACGCGAGAACTGTTCTTAATCATGCTAGGAATAGGTTGCTGTATTGCTGTCATAGTTATGGGTCTAGAATCCGTCATAATAGAAATTTCGGCGTGGTCAGACTCGGTATCCACATCAGAATCAGGCTCGCCTCGAACTTTAGTACTCTCGACTGGCTGAAGCTCATCCGGTGATTCTTGTAGTTTATCTTGCTCCCCAAACCCCTGGCCTAAATCGCCTGTTTCCACTTGCCCGTTTTCCCCCTTCGACTCTACCCCTTCTTTCACTGTATCTTCAGTCTCCAGTTCACCAGTAGTTTTGCTTGACCCGGGCTCGGCTACCTTCTGAGACACAACACCTCTCCCCTCCTCATCATCTTCATCCTCATCTGGATCAGTTTCTATAATAGACTTTGCCTCGTCTGACTCCTTCATACCTTGGGTGTCTAGCTCTTCATCTCGTTTTGGGACCAATTGTTCTTTTGATTCAGGCATCATTGTTCTCCTCCTAAGCTGCAAAGCTTTCATTAACCTTTGTTTTTCAGGAGTGAGAAGGGGTTCCTGTGGAGGAGTTGGCGAAAGAGATTGTGGCGATGGTGGTGGTGAGTCTTCAATTGAAGGAAAGTGTGGTGTTGAAGTATCTGAGTTTGATCGTAGAGATTCGTTGGATAAAGACCTAGTTCTAGAGTCTTTGGACTTTCTTGGTGGAATTTGAACAGATTTAGGAACCGACACGACAGGCCGAATTTCCTGCTCGGGGGTGGGAAAGGTTTTCGAACGCTCACCAGAGGTATGAGGCCGTTTTACGGGCTCGACGTGGGGACGTGGTCCAAGTCGAACTTTTTCTTTAGGAGTGTATATGTATGGCCCGTATAAGTCGGTTGTAGATGGCCTTGGTGATGTACCTGTTGACTTTCTCCTGGGTTCCAACGAGTCCCTCGAAAAGGAGGCACTTAGGGGTGACCCCAAAAGATCCCTGTCCCCATCGAGAAAGACGGGTGAGCCAGGTCCACCATCTGCTATTGACGAATCATGTGCGGTAATCACCACCGCCAAGCCCTGACCATTCTTCCCTTTTCCATCCATCTGACCGAATACCATCGGCGAACCAGCACTTATTGCAGTGGTAGGTGGCTCCTCCTCATCTGCAGATTCGGCAATATCCGTTAATCGACGCGCTCGAAGAGAACTATTCGAAGAAGATATGGAAGCAGTTGCAGTATGCGTCGAACATGCTGACGTCAATGCATTGTCGCGTAGTTCTTTGGGAAACGATATTGAGAATGTAGTGTCGTTTGGAATGAACCTTTCGGCAACGGATTGGAAATGTACCTGTGACCGAGCTATACAATAATTAAGGAGGTTATTATTCCGCAAATGGTAGACGGAGGCTCAATCATTACTCACCTTTCAAAACTCGAGAGGTTCCCTCTGGGACATACTTGACCAAAATATTCCGCCGTCGGAACCGTATGAATCCGTACAACGGCGAGTCATCTGGTTCCTTTGCAGCTGCATCCCTCATCTCCTCTGTTCCATTGGCTCCTTGACATAGAAACTCAACATCATCTCGCGAAGTATACTTGATCCAAAACCTATAACGGTAATTATACTACCAGTCAGCGGGAACTCTTGATAGAGTCAACCGAAGAGCCCTTCAAGAAGGATTGATAAATTGGAGGCCAAGTCAGAGCAAAGAAAGATATCCATCAATGAATCACATACCAGCTTCCAGGTTCTGCGCATGCCTTTCCAAAGGCTTCTGTGAGTACGGGTGCATCTAATCCGTTGAGCGACATGATACCGCCCTCTTTCCTGCTACTGTAGAGCTACTAGAACAATGAAACGAGCGAATGGATGTATATATCTGCTGCCGTAGTTGTCGTAATAAGTCTATGCTCTGTTGCCCTGGGATCTTCTCAGGGGTAGAATTTGGTTGGTTTGGCGTGCCTAAGTAGCCACTACGACCACGAGGGGGTGGATTTCGTTTCGATGATATGTCAACAGGGAAGCCACCACGGGCACGATGGAGGGTATGTAAGAACGAGTGAAGGGTTGCCGAAGGAGAATTTTCACAAGACTGTCCGCCTAGCTGGCCGACCCTGGCAGGCACCTTCAATTGGACGGACAAGAGAGCCAGTACCTAAAGGGGGGGATTTCGGTACAGCGCAGAGACACGGGAACACGCAAAGCTTGTGAGAGCTCCAGACTCTTTTTTTTTCCTGTTAACTCTAGGAGTTGCAAGAAGACAAAAGAAGGAGAAAAAGAAAAGGGATGGGGGGATGATGGCCCCAGGGACACTTTTACAGCTTCACTTTCTACTTTACTGTTTGGATATTCCGAACGGCTGGGAACAGCCAGGGATGCAAAACAGGAACAAAATGCGAAAGCCGACAAAGATGCCTGGAGATGATTGGTGGAGAGGAGGGTGTTTTTTTGGCGAGGATGCAGAGACGCAGGGCGGCAAGACACTGATGGGATCGCACAAAACCCAACCGCTGGCTGCAGCTGCAGCACTGCAACACCACCCGAGCAGCAAAGTATAGTACATCATTTAGCGACTCCTCCAATAATCATTTGCCCAACATCAATAATACTATATGTGGTTGGCCCTCAGCCAATAACGACCATAATATTAGCAGTACAGTCCGTACAATCTTATCAATAGGATCCATCGGTTTAATCAACCCTTACCAGAAAGTAGTTGAAGTTGATGAAATCTCCACTCTCCTCTTTATTGACTTGACTCTTGAGCCTCTGGGTAATAACACCACCTCGTGGCTGCCCTGTCTCTTGGCGCGCCAACCGCACAGTCCTCGCTTCCGCCCCACCTGCGTCGACTTCATCCGGGGAACAAGAACTGAATTCTCTACCAATGGACTACACCTCTCCACCCCACCGTGGACCAATAATAGCATACAGAGCTCTAGACAACTCACTCCCATACTTAACGGTTGCAGCTTAGCGCTAATGATCATTTCCTCCCAAAGTCAAGACGGCGTCGTGAGTATCTGCAGCTTCTAGAAAAAAAAACAATACCAGAGCACTGTTCCACTACTTCAGGCCCGATTTAGGATCGGATTATCGGATATGTGCTCCTCGCTGGCTGGGATAGACACGCAGATACACATCAAGCCAGGTGGTGACGTGACAGCATTACAACATTTATTCAATTGCACCAACCGGGCACTACCGAGTCGTCATAGCTTTAGGGCGATAAGGTATATTCTAAAACATTACAAGTCCTAGAGCTTGAATAGATGATAGACTCTGTAGGAGGCGTTCCTGAAGATCATCGTGCGGGGTGTTGTTCAAGTACCAGGTGATGTCAGAGAACTCGGTATGTGTGGCATCCCAAACAATACAGGGCAGATTTGTGGGCTTGTGTACTCTATCGAAGCTATATAAGCTTTGTTATTGGAAAACTGAAACGCCAGAAACTATGAAGTTATAAATTTCAATTCTGATTTATATTGCCTACCCAAGACGTGCACGGGCGATTCAAAAGGGCCAAAAATATATGTAGGAAAGATCATTTCCACTAGCCTGTCACAAGAACCTTGTACTCGCTGTGGTAATCGAGTAACATTAGGTCCTATCCCACTTTTCTTGTTTTTAATACCACCTAGGTCCAAGGTGGAAGCTTCAACTAAAGAGGTTTGGTCGCTGCAAGTGTGCACAAGATAGGATGACCAGAGTAAACTCGAGCCGCCGGCAGTCACCCCACACGCGGCTATCGGTAGTTTATCGCCGAAATTTACAAGATCTGAGGAAAAAGAAATATTACCAACTTTTAGTAGTCAGTTCCCATCCCACTATAGATTATCGTATATGACATTAACATGGTGTTTCGTTTCGTTTCGTTTGGAATACGTACACAACGCACGTGCCACCCCCTGCATTTAGGCGCTACAATTGATATGAGGCCCGGCTAAGCTCCAAGCTTCACTATTGACGAAAAGAGGGTCAGGGTCGAGGCCACCGGCCATAATAGATTAGAAAGACCCTCGTACGATCTTGCATTGTTTTCTCGGAATAACTCTCCTTCCTGGTCTGGGTATCGCAATTTCGTCTAAGCTTGTTGTGGGTGGCTCGCGATATCTAGTTGGTATATCACAACCAACCCGTTTCCTTGTTATCAGAATTTTTTGGGTGCGATCCCTCTGAGCAGCTCGCTTAGCATCACATAAAGACTTGCTACGACCCTGGCTCTACCCCGGGAAACCCTTCATAGTTGTGTATTCCATTCCCCCGGGAGTTTTTGTCCGCACGTGGCAGGTTACTATCAATCTTTTGGAGAAAACATTATAAACCCTGAATGCAGCTGCACTCTGCACTCCGCGATATGTATAGTGGTTGAACATGCACGTTCCAACTCGGCTATGATAGCTATATCAAACGGCAATTGAAGAAGCTATACTCGGATGTGTACCGAGCTCGGAATTTTCTTGCTCAAGCTGGAGGATGTGCAACTCAATAAGGTTGATACGATCCGGTTGAATTCCCCTTTCACAAGCTACGGCCTGATGCCGATTATGATTGCCCCCGTGAGCAGTTTTGGTCCAACAATATTTTGTACTGCATAGCCTTGTCAGGGATACCAAATACCGCGCGTACTCCGATTGATCGGCTCGATTACGATTTCGAAGAGGCTTCCCGAGCTAGGATTAATTTGTTATTATCTATCACGGCTGTGTTTAGCGGTATGTACCCTGAGGTAATGCGATATTTACTATAGGATTCCATCGAAATGCAAACAGTCGAGTGATTACTTGAGAGAATAGTTTATTCCGAGTATCACGGTTCACGACAGCAGGGTTGCACCGGGGGCAATATGTTAGACGTAATTTTGGAATTAAGCTTTTATAGTTCATAATTGGGTTAATGTTTAAGGGGGTGTGGTTGAAACGGTTGGCCGTTACATCGGTAGTTTACTCACACACCTCATTTGTCTGAAACGTGGCTCATGAGGGGTCACTCGGGCTTTCTAATATTCTTTGTGATATGCTTATGATATCCTTATGTGTGATTATTGCGGGCATGAAGGCAGATAAGAAATCTAATGAGGGAACTCTCGGGGTAGTGTCGAGTATAGATAGAGCCTGGAGTCCACATAATTGAAAGAGCCAAAAAAAAGTCAATTAAAATCTCTACCCGATACCTATATGTACTTTTACTTCAACATATTGTTGGGGTGGGGACACCCGGTGAACACCCGGTGAAGGTCCAATACCTATAATAAATTTTGTAGTAATTAACTTAACTACAGTTTTGTGGTTTTGTTCCTAGTAAATGTAATTTGTCACTAATAACAAGGTGATTGACGCTATAATTATATTTCTCAAACAGCAGGATTTGGCCTTCCCCTTGTCGTAGCCAGCATTACTCGGCCAAGAAATAATAGCAGTTGTATTGTCGATCTGCCTTGTGTAAAAATTTTCCAAAACATATCTATGCCAAGTGGTAGTACAGTTTTTTACCATTAGAAAGGTGGTGTATACGTCACGAGTAAGTTCAACCCCAACAGCCAACATCCAAAATGAATACCCCACCCAGCAATGGCATCAACAACACCTCCTTAACTATAGACCCAAGGCTAGATTCATCTGCTCGAATTGCACTGGTATGTTTTTTTATCTACCCCTGTCTGATTACCAACATCAATTCACACTATTGTAAGCAGGCTATCAGACTTCTCCAAACAAAGCCACAATCCCTCTCAATCAGCGAGTTCTTGGGCCTCCTCCGTTCACACACGGTTCTTGGAGGCCGGTCTCTGAATAATGCGTCCGAAAGGCGTCATATTGAAGCGTGCGAGTTCTGGCGGAAACGATCCGAAGTGGATGCTGGAAAAGCTCTTGAGCTACAGGCAAAAGTCAATGAGTTAACAGGGAAGATCTCCGCCTTGGCTAAGACAAGTAAAGTTGACTGCCAGCCTCAAGAGAGTCCAAAATCACTTGGTGGGGGACCGGCGAAAAAAAAGGGTAAAGTTGCAAATAAGAAAAATGACTTAGGAAGCGCCGCGAAACGTGCGGAGAATCAAACTAGAACGTATAAGAAACAAAAGAAACAAGAAGTATCGGAGTTTGATCAGAAAGAAACCCCTGATGAGGTCTTTGCACCGTTCTCGGGATGTGTGTCCCACCGCCTCATAACTGTCGTAATTCTCTAAAGAGTGCCTAGCTAACCTTTCTAAAAGCGGCGATTTCCAACCTGGTATTATCATTACGTCTTCTTCAATTCACCAAAGAACCGTGTCTAGTCCCCAGATCTATCATTCAAATATCTCAAGCTCTCTCTGTCGTGGTACAAGACTTCATTAATGGAAAACTCTCAAAAGTGGTTTCTCCAGTCCATTTTACACGTGGGGTAGCAGCTACCCAAACTCAGGAATCAAAGGAGATTGCTAGCCTTTCTCAGGTCATCGAAAAGACATGTACTAAGGCGATTTTAATTTTGAAACCTTTGAGCGATAGCCCCTGGGAGGGGGGTAAAGTGACAGAAACGAGAAACAAGGAATTCCTGGCCGATGGAATCGGTGGAGTTATTAAGATACTTACAGGGCTTTTCTCATTAATACACAAGAATACTAGGGATCTACTTTCCGAAAAACTCTATCCTCAAGCCTCTTCAGCGAAATCAACGGTCAAAGATATCCGGTTGGAACTCACAATGGTTATTATCCGGTTATTAAAAACCTTAAATCTAGATATATGCTACCAGAGTAATATACTAGAAGGTACTTTTCATTGTCTCTTGAAGATAATTAACAGTATTTTATCACGGTCTTTTATCGATACATTAAGTAAAGGTACCGAGGATGCTGTATTGCTAGAAAAACTGGCAGTTGAAGAGACATCGTGGTATTTTCTTAGGATCTTTGAATCTGTGCTGCGGGTTTTAAGTTATCCGCTTAAGGCCGAGGAGAAGAAGCTTGAAAAAAAATCTATTGAGAGGTTAAATCATCTCTTAATTAACGATATTTTTGGTGGCCAGATGGAAGATAGAGGGGAAATAGAAGGGAATCGGAAACGAAAACGGGGTAACGAAGAGGGGTTCTGGGAGAGTTTAGAAGCGAATAGTTCTAACAAAGACTTCTTAATCATTGAGTCCCCATTTTCGCGTGCTTTATGGGAATTGTTGGGGTTAGATGTATTGGAAATTTGATAAAAGGATATCGGGATAGAATGTGAAGCAGGTAAGTAGCCCAAAAGATATTGTTTTAATCGAAAGTTATCTCAGAAGATTCATGTTTTATCATAAAATAGATGCACCCAATTTCTTAGCAATCTATGCGATTGCCTATATAAATTAGACTGACGACTAGGTTTCGGCTCACTACATGTAGTTATCACACGTTTTGTTTTACATTTTCGTTTCTTATCTTCTAACTCTGTGTACAGGCAAAGATCTATAGAAGAACCTAGGAAGGTAAAAAATTCCTCAACTATCGCATCTGGCATAGGTATACCTAGATAGGTGTCTACCAGTGCTATTATTCTTGGTGTTGTTGTATTATCGAAGCATATTTAGCAGCTAGAACGTGCTCAAGTTTATTTTTAGAGGAATATTGCCCAAGGGCCTACTGATGAAGTATTAGCCCCAGAGAATTTACTAGCACCAATGCCACGGGCAAGAGCGGTACGTATATCACTAACTGAGTAGTTTTAATTTATTGACAGAAGCTCTGGTTTATGGTTTTAGTGGATATTTATTCTGTTGAATCTAGATTGGGGGAAAAGGATCCGACCCTGAAAGAGGCGATCAAAATAACCCTCCGGTCATACTACTGTATTCTTTAATTCAACCGAAGATTGTTGTATTAGGGCTCTAAACCCCAAGTTCATTGGACGGATTAGCAACAGTAAATTTTATGGATTTTCTTGTATCAAGATATTCACTGAAACATGAGGAGGGTCACTTTTTGTGTTTACCGTAAAGTAAAACCTTCGTATAAAACTAATGTTCATAAGAAAAACAGTTCTATAGGAATATGCACCTCGGACCTTTGGTGTGCTAGTACGATTAGATTATTACTATGGGTAAATAACCTGTTCTGGTCTTAAGTATGTTCTTACAGTGAGAGTCTATTATAGTAGGATGATCCAAGGGTCATGAGAAGTAAAGGATAAGGTGAAGTTGTTGAAAAGGAGGGTGAGTCGTAGCTAGAGTCGCTTATGGTTTCTTACCAATATATCGACTACTTAGTACGGAGTGGCCAGTAGTCTCGTGCTATTCAATATTTGCCTTACATAGTGTCATGTTTAGTATTTTGTGAAGTATCTTAGGTTATAACTGATGCTTCAAGGGTGCGTCGAGTCACTTGTTTTGCACTTTTAACTTTACACTTTATAAAGCCATGAGACCGAAGGATAGGAACCAAGAATATATGTAACATCTGCTGAACCTTTGTAGATAAGTCAATCTCAGATTCGCTGCCAAGCGCATTCAAGGGTACCGTTACGCTTTGGGGATATATTTCTTGGCTTTTCAGCCACAATGTTCAAAAAACCCCAGAGTTTAATCGGTTGCAATTAACTATTCTGCTGAAGAATTGATATCTAAATACTTTGCTTTTGTTCATAAAGGATATTACTGTTTTACTCCCCCTAAGAATTATATGTGTTAGTCTATTGGTATCGGTACTAGATAATTTTCTTTTATCATACTTTATATAAAGTGATATACTGTGATTAGGTTGTGTCCGTATTAAGTGGTATGAGATTGGAGTAGAAGCTACTTCGTAACGTATATTTAGCTCCTGACCTCAGAAGATTTGTTCCTTCTAGTACTGGTAAGGTGGATGAAATTATGAGTGCATTGTTCTAAGATTTGAGATGATATCTCATGTGGCAGAGTAAGGAGGTCACACTAAATCACTCGATTATCAGGGGTGAAAAACTACGAAAGATGTTTTTTTTTGGCTCAACCTATTACACATTTCGAAAGATAAAAAAAAAGCTTTAAATATATACAAAACTTCCAAGAAAGATAAATAAAATAAAACAAGCTTTCATATAGATCAAGACCTTCATTCTGTGTTCATTGCCCAAGCAAGATCCTAACGGTACAATCACATCTCTAATCCTCTAGTAGTATCAGTCCTATTCTTAAAAAGTCTCTCAAGAAGCGCGTTCGTATCCATCTCTCTCGCCTCACTTTCATTTGCCCTCAGGGTCTCTTTCTCCAACTGTACGCTCATCTCATTACACATCCTAGTCCTAGCGTCCCTCGAAATCTGAGCCTCCCTAAGCTCTGTCTCGAGGGAGATAATACGTTGGTACTTTTGCCTTATCCAGCGCAAGAGGTCATTTACAGCGAGATCTTGCTCATCTAGTATTTGCTGATAACTTCTGATAGGTGTCGTAGACGCTTGTAGGTTCACTCCTGATGCACGCTTGCTTTGCATCTCGGCGAACTTGGCACCTGCGCGCGCAGCAAGAGCAAGAACATTGTTGACTCGTCTATTATCCTCACCGAATGAAGTGGCCGTTTCGGTTTCGCTCATGACTGGAGTATCAGGTGTGAAGATGGCGGTGTCTGTCTCGGTGCTGGATGGAGCATACTCAGTCGTAACTGGCCGTGTTTTAGGTGCGCCGAGAACTACATATCTTGGTGATAATGTGTTTTTGGTATCCGTAGAACCCTTAGGTTCATGCTCCTCGATACAAGGATCGCCTGACGGCGTGTACCCCACAATCCGCCAGATTTTTTTATTCACTACTGGCTTATACATTTCCTTGTTGCGTATACTCCTACTGTCTAATTCGTATATAGGCTCTCCGATACTTTCCACAGGTGTCGCCGGTTTCTTCAAAGGCTCCGTCAGGATTTCGGTTCCATTCTCTACCTTGGGCTTTCCCGTAGGGATGTCGGTCTCATTCTTGATCATCTTCTCTTTTTTTAGTTTGTATCCTTCTGGAATAGCCGATGTATTGATCTGGAACGTCCCCTTTTCATCTGGCTGTAGTATTTCCCCAACCTTACTCTCAACCGCCCATAGTAAATTATTGATCGCGTCCTCGCGGGTCACCCATTTCTTCCCCTTGGCTTTACATTCAGCCTTAAAGAGGATCTTAGAGTTGAAGTCGGTCTGAGGCTGAGAGTGCAGCGAGTACGATTTGGGCAGGATGAGTGCTGTACAGGCGTTTGAGACGCCGTTGTTGAATGTGTGGTAGAACGTTATGAGCTGAACCTCTTGACCGAACAGCCACCTACAATTCTCTAGTGAAGGATTGTTAGAGGTGGGGAGGTGGTAGTGTATTAAAGAAGGGACTGGGGCTTACTTACCTAGAACCTGTTCTCGGCGCTGAGAGCTCATGGGTTTCTCGTCTCCATCCATTGCAATGTAACTTGATAAACTTGTTCTTTTTTTGTATAATAGTCTTTCTAGTCGGTGGAAGCCCCCCTTCTCAGGAGGGCGGAAAGGTGGTGTGTTGGAGGGTATGTATTGTACCACCATAGAAGTGCATAGCCTTTTACAGCCGGGAGTTCTTTGGTTGGTTGCCTGAGTTGTGGCGTCCCAGACAATATGTAGACACCCGAATGCAGCTATCACTGGATGTTTTCAGAACTTGAGTTTTCTGGGGTCACATTCGGTAATCTCACTACTAGCATACTACTAGTTGTTTAGATACTTGTGTGGCCTAATTAAAAAAGGGGAGGACTTAGAAAATACCTAGATAAAATACGGAGAGGTGTGGTATTCTGAGAACGTGATAAGCATCTTGCATGTATTTATAGAGGTACTTGAGTGGTGATCTAGTTTGTGATTACCTCGGTATATAATGTGTAGGATACATAATCTCCTAAAAGTTCTGGCTATATTGTCTAGCTGAGGTAATAAAGTAATGGAGAGATGAAAGGGGGGTAGGTTCTTCTTAGGAACCCCCGCTCTAGAAAGAGCTCCATATATACGAGCCCCATTGGGGCAAGCCTCCTAGTTATATCATAAACCCCAGAACCTGGTTGTATACGTCACCATACTGCAATAAGTAATAGTATCGTCGTAACGAGTGATGGTACATGACGAGAAAACCTGTAGTCATACATATAACCTCCATATCTATAAGTTAGACCTCTGTAAACTAAACTGAATATACATTTTAAAGGTATCTTTGCCAAAGCCTATAGGTATTCTAGCTATAAACCCCTTAAACCTATATCTATTATATCTACAGGGTTATAAATTTAGGGGTTAAGTTGTGATAAAGGTTCGGCTGGGAGAAGGTTCGGTTTGATTCCTTTAAAGATTCTAACAGCTGCTTTAGAGAAATTCTAACAGGAGAAAGTACACTCGATAGGTAATTTGGATCTGAGAATTTTTACTTTAAAAATCCGTGGGAACGCTAGCTACATGTACCTGCTCACCATCCATAAATATCGTAGATCTGCCTTGCTTGGAGTATACATGAAACATCCATATCTAGAAACCGCTCAAACATATGTACTCGAAAGCCTTGCGACAAGATAGTCGCCGCTATTAATTCCTGGAAATTTTTTATCTGCCTCGTCCTCATAAGTCCCAGGTAGGGCTTCAATAAACTGGTCAAAGTTCGGGTTACAGAAGTAACTACAAAGCATTAGAACTCTATATGAATTAAGGGGGAATGGGGGATTATACGCGCAAGAGTATCTCGCCGGGTACTCATCATTCTCTGGGGCTATTGGCGGCTCAACAACCTGGTGCTCTGTAGACTTGATCTTACAGTTCGACCATCTTGCCAACAAGTCACCCGCGTTTATCACAACTACCCACAACACACTATTAGTAAAGAGAAGCCTACTTCTTATCATGATGACTTACTAGTCCCTGGGATTGGTGTCGCATCCACAAATGTCCCTTGCGGGCTCCTAACCTGTAACCCTCCACGATTATCCTGGAATAGCAACGTAATACTCCCATAATCCGTATGCTTCCCCGCCCTCACTTGCCCCTTATTCTTCAAGAATACCTCTTTTTGTGTAGCAGGATAATGGAGTAAACGCAGCGTATTATCACCACCAGAAGTAAATTTGTCGAAGAATCCGGCCTCAAGTCCCATCCCGAGCCCAATAGCCCGCATCACTTCGATGTGGAGTTGTTTACAAGTATCAAAGAATGACTTCATCACATCTGTGAAAATCTCCCCTTCTGGATCTAGGTGAGATGGCCAGTGGTTAGGTAGACCCGAAACTCCGTCTCTGCCAATCTCGAAGGATTCTTTGAGGTCTGGGTTGGCAGCACGGAGAGCTTCAATAAGAGCAGGGTCGGATAATTGGGTTACCTTTTCGCGGCCATGGGCGACATAACCGCGGTTTGCTAAGGGAGTTGTCTAGTCTAATTGTTAGTGATAATAGGTAGAGATATGGCTTACAAACTTACCCATGCAAGCGTGTTCTTTTGTTCTTTTGGGCGGCGAAAGAAGTTGGCAGACTCTGAGAAGACTTCATCAACTATGGATTGAGAGATGTTGTGGTTTTTGATGTAACTACGAGGGGAGGGTAGGCTAAGTTACTTTACTCCTAGCAATTACTCCTAAGAGACTAGGAGGGTAGTATTCTTACATGAAACCAGCATCTTTAAAGCCGTCAACCATGCCTTTTGCTACAGCTTTTTTATCCTCCTCACTGCCATTTAGGAAGAGGGAAAAGTCGATGAGCTGTTGTGAGAAACCCTTTGTGTCAACATAGTAACTAGGAATATTATCTTCAGACTTCTCACCGGAATAAACAGCTGATCTTCAGAGACAGCAGTCGAAACAGCCTGGGCAGCGTTAACCATGTTGAATCTTGTCTAAATCTTAGCTATTGGATACTAAGAAGACTATAGTTGAATGGAGAGAACAAGCTAAACTCCTGCTGCTTCTGGTGAGGCTGAAGTTGAAGCTGGAAGAGATGTGGTTAGAACACTCTGAGGAAACGGACTTTTAAGTAAGAGAAAGAGAAAACCCGGTATCTACCTCGGGAATATCACACACACATCAGCAGATCCGGAAATATATCTGCAGGACCACATTCCCCACATTTCTTACCATCCTTATCCTGTAGTTATCTATAGGTTACATATATTCAACACCAAACCACCTTCCTTAATGGTATCTTATCGCGATAAGGAACCTCGCTACATACTTGCCACGGGCATCATCGCCCATCACTACCAAGATAGGTGTACAGATTTAGGGAGAACCGAAATGGGATTCACGATGAACTAGAGTAGGTATTCTATAGCAATATTATCCGGGTTAGAGCTGATCAGGATCTTCAGGGGCTCGGGTCCGTCCGATTGTCGTCTGTACCTGTCGCGCTCTCCCGCCCGGATGATGAGTATAATAACAGTGCCCGAGTGCCAACAAGATATTACCTGTCCTCTATCGTCCCAACTACCCTCAGAAAAAACTTATCATCCTGAGCCCACCTTTATCAAAAATCTCCTAAAAATAAACAAAAATGCCAATCGTCGATATTCACACCCATGTCTATCTACCATCTTACATGGAGCGTATGCAATTCATCCTAACCCCTTGAACTCTATTTCAATACTAACATTGCTCTAGTCCTTCGCTCCCGCTCCATAGTGCCTTATGTCCGCACTTTCCCCCCTTCTACTGAATCTCGTTTAATAATTCTCCCCGGCGAAGACTCCCCATCTTCCACATCTACCTCCCATGGCCGCCCCATTGGCCCCGAATACTATGACATCTCCCAGAAGATATCCTTCATGGACCAACATGGCATTGACATTTCCGTCATCTCGCTTGCAAATCCATGGCTCGACTTTCTGTCTCCAGACGAAGCAGCGGAAAAGGCGAAGGAGATAAATGATGAGATGGACGCTACGTGTGGACAGTACCCTGGGCGGCTGTTTGGGTTCGGGACATTGCCATTGAGTGCAAGTGTTGAGGAGATTGTGGCAGAGGTAAAGAGACTGAAGGGATTAAAGTGGATGAGGGGTATAATTATGGGGACATCCGGACTTGGGAAAGGGCTGGATGACGAAAGATTAGACCCAGTATATGAGGCATTACAAGAGACAGGGCAGATAGTATTCTTACATCCCCATTACGGCCTACCCACAGATGTTTATGGGCCACGATCAGCTGAGTACGGCCATGTTCTATCTCTAGCACTAGGGTATATTTCCTCCTCCATCAACCCAAATACCTACTAACCTCCATGTTTACAGCTTTCCTTTGGAAACAACAATCGCTGTCTCCCGCCTTATACTCTCTGGTGTCTTTGACCGTTACCCAGATTTCTCCATCCTCCTCGCCCATTCTGGTGGCACCCTCCCCTTCCTTGCCGGTCGCCTCGAATCATGTATTGCCCATGACGCACACCTCAAATCCTCGTCAGGCGCCCCTCAGAGAAGCATATGGGATGTGCTGGCAAAGAACATCCTCCTTGATGCTGTAATATACTCACCTGTTGGACTGAAAGCGGCTGTAGAAGTCGCGGGGGCTGATAGGGTACTTTTTGGCACTGATCATCCCTTCTTCCCACCCTTGTCAGCGGATGATGAGAAGGAGCAAGAAAAGTGGCTGAGTGTAACCATAAACTATGCGGCAATACAGAGTGAGTTTGAAGGTGATAAAGAGAAGGCTGAAGGGGTTCTAGGAGGGAATGCATTTAGGATTCTAAGGCTGGAAGCTTAAGGACCCGTTCAAACCCAAGAGATAGAGTATAAATTTATGAGTGTACTATGATTCCTGTATCTGTATCTGTATGAGTAGATATTTTAAAAGAGGTTGAGAAAAAAGAGAGATAATAGTATAGGAGCAGATGCTCACACCCTTATAATTCAATATGGTACACCGGGCTTTGTCTAGTACCTAAATCCCAAACCAAGTCAGACAAGAAGAAAAAAGAAATTATTGAGATATGGCTACCTAATAAGGCATAGCGTTGATGGATTAGCCAGTATAATTGTCTCCGAGGAGACTCGGTCGACAAAGCCTATTAGGAGGCTCTTCTTGGGGTTCACTTATTGTTTTCTCTAGGCTTTAGGGTATCGCGGGGTCTACGTGATTAGTAGTATATATAGAGGAGTAGAAAGCCCTTCCTAGGTTTTCTCTCTTAGTCTGCTAAGATACTGAATATACTACTTCTCAAATATCACTTTATTCAACAGAAATTGTTCAAAACTTGCGATAGTCAATAGTAGTTGAATTGATCAAAGTCAGTATCTTAACGGACTAGGAGAGAAAGCCTAGCAAAGGCTTTCTACTCCTCTATATATACGACTAATCAGGTAGACCCCGCGATACCCTAAAGCCTAGAGAAAGCACCAAGTGAACCCCAAGAAGAGCCTCCTAATAGGCTTTGTCGACCGAATCTCCTCGGAGACAATTACACTGGTTGAACCATCAACGCTATACCTTATTAGGTAGCCATATCTCAACAGAAATCGTAGGCTTTGTATCGAGTGATCATCTGTGACTAAGATGCTATTATACCCGCTATACCCGCTATACCAACATTAATTAGCCAAGTTCGATAAACCTCACTCTACACGCAGTATTTCTTATCATACAGAACTATTCATTACATTCATAGGCCTTAGTATAGTCTTGCAAGGTTTAACGTAAGAAGGGCAGTCATCACTCTAGCTAGGTATTATGGGTAAGGATAGACGATTAAAAAAGCATTTACTTAGTTTACCCCAGAGAAGGCTATTAAAAGCACTATCCGTTATCAGAGTACCAATATAGAAATATTTATTGATCTTCTCATCATAGGTAGATAGTGGTAAGAAAAAGAGCGAACGATAATGTATATATAGAACTACAGTATGTACGTATAGAGATATTTACGTAGTACTCGCAATACTCTGACGTTTCCGGAATGGACTACTATTGCATACCATACAAAATCATAGACTTGGCAATGTTTTTTGTATGATCGATATGCAATAGTACATGTAATCTACTCCTGGGACGTTAGGGTATTACGAGATGGTCTAGAAGATCATGGTCATGACGAAGGTTATAGTTAGTGATAAGCGAAACCAACCCCTCCCCTCCCCTAACTTAAGTGTATTACGATATATGATGGTTTTCGTGGGGGAGGTTGTTATTATTATGTATTCTGTAATTAAATATAATGTCAACTTAGAAGAGCGTAGAATTGGTATTTATCCACATCAGAGCTTACGTCGCGTATGACTTAAATATAGTACTTTTTTTTATTCCACGTTTTTTTTAATGGTTGAATCGGTAGATGAGTGCCGAAAAAGGGGGAGCTAGCTAGGGGGGGGTTAAGTTTCTTTTTTTATTTTCTTTTCTTGGAGGTTTCTTTTTTTGTTGCTTGTTGGCTAGACCTAAATGAGAGAGTGTCTATATAGCTATATAAGGTGTGTGTTTTTTTGTATTGGTTATATAATATTCTACTTTAATAGTTCGATTCAGGGGGGGGGATTAAGAAGTAAAAAAATAATAAGAAACATCACGGTTTATCACTCGGGGGGTTTAAAAAACTTGGTGGGTTACGTACTTGACTAGTGGATTCAACTTAGTATATTAGAAACTTATATTTCTTGGTTTAAGGTTCTTATAGTACATGTTAAGATAGTACATATAGGGAGGGAGGGGGAGAATAAACAAGGAACTAACATAATAATTACCTAGTATTTTGTTCTCTGAAAACTAGTAACTGCAGTGTGAAAAGAGGAGATGGATTAAGTACACTGTTCTTTCTAAATACAGTAGAAATAGCGTATAATACGAGAGTATTACAGTATTACATGCATTTTCTAAATTCAGATTTAATATGGTATTTCCTCTCTAATGCTACAGTATGTACTACTGTAGCAATTTCACCCCGCTTTCCCCTATATTTTGTAGAACTTGCTGCACGTAGAGAGGAAGAGAAAGCTGGAAATTACTCTCCTGGATTCCATACACCAGTCTATCACACTAGAAAGCTAGTTGGCTAGTTAGTTGCTGTCTACTTAATCGACACCCTACATGTCTTCCAGATTATGATGCTTGCACCAATTACATACTATATATACGTGGCAAAGATTAAGGCGTCCTAGTAGAATAGCATATCATATATATAAAAAACCCCTACTTTTAAAATCTTTTAAAATCTTTTTATATTAGAATGTTTATTGGATTGTGCTTTGATATATGACTAATTATTACTGAGAGGGGCAGATGTGTGCTTCATCATCAATCTGTCTGACGGTCATCCATGTAATCTCAAACTGACAAAACACCGTAGCATTAGAAATTATAGTTGTGCTAAGCGCCCCGCCCTACCCGAGTATTGTTTCCTACACAGCAGCAAGTAACCCCCAGGGATCTCCAACTAAGTAAAAACACCGTACCTAAGCAGGCTGTGCTTAGGTAGTACCAAACCATGCATAAAACCACCTCTTTGAATCCTTGGGGGGTATATAGTATAAGTATAGTAGCTAGGTATATTATTCATTCCTCCGGCGGCGGCGGCGGCGGCGCATCAGTGAATATAAATTAGGCCCCCACTCTCACTGGCCCGAACCGACCCGGTCTTTGTTAACATTGATCGCTACCGATATCAGCAAGATACTGATATAATGCGTGATAGGCTGATTGTGAGCAGATCACCCTTTGGTTGTTGTCAACGCACCCTTGCTCCGATTACAGTCAGCGAGCAATTACTTGCATAAACTCTATTTTAACCCCTCTCTGCAGAAATATAATAGAAAGGGTGCCTTCTATTGTAGCGGTAGTTCATCGGAAAGAGAGAGCGATTCTTGTTGGCAGTTTAGCCATCTTTTGGGACCATACCCGTAAATTGAGTATGAGTTGCGTACCTTTTTGCATGTGTTTGCTTACAGTGAAATTTTCTTAAGCCACTAGAAATATGGACATTCAACGCTTGGATTATCAATTGCCTTGCATTCACCGTTCTCGGGCGTTAGATTGATCCGAGTCTCCTAATTATAGAAGTTGTGGTATGTATTTCGAGGATAGAATTTAATATGTAAGTATATAGATAAGTAGCAAGCATCTTAATAGTTCGCCTCGCTGGAAATAAATATTGGATTTATCCCGGGTTGTTGATATGCAGCCATGCTGTGGTGGCATAATATTCCTGCTTGCAAATCGTCAGACACTGCATAAACAGGTGTAGTAGTATTGGTAACCTGGAAGCATGGGAAGAAGGCTAACATACTTTTGGTTTAAATAAAGGTTGTACATATTCAATGTAGTTATCAGTATTGTATGTACCGTGATATGAATTCCTAATCCCCTCAGTGTTTGTAAGCCGGAGATTCTTAGTAACGGCTGTCCTGATCCAGGTTGACATTGGCAAATAGACAGGACTAAGTCGACGGGAGACACTAAACCCATTGCTAGAGTACAACGCAATACAATATAATACATACACCACGTTGTCACTCACTGTCGTTAAAATCGAGAACCCTGTCTGTCTGTCTGTCCCAAAGTAACGTTAGTCGCACAAAAACCCAAATTCTTTTTATCCCCATCTCACTTGCCAGCAGACCATAGAGTAAATACTCTTTACCTGTGTATCAAAGGTACAACCTAATGCACTCACGGGAAGGAATTGCTTTTGTCCCCTCATGTTGGTTATGTCTAGAGTATCACACCCTCAAATTACCCAGGAAAATCTCCTATAAAAACCCTCTCCCTTCCGTTTTCCGCGGGTAGTACACCTATCTGTAACAATACTAAATGATACAGGTCACACCTTGGTGGGTTCCATGTTCCATATCCAACCATGGTAAGAGTAGACGAAACAAATGTACCAACAGGCGGACCGGATCTCAAAGTCAGAAGAGGTAAGGGAGGGAAAGAAAAGAAAAGAAAAAAGCTTAGATTGGTCATAGCTCGCCAAGCATTCGCTCCTCGGATAAACGTCTCGCTCGCCCTGCCTACATGTAGTTCCCCAACGCGTGACTGGACTGACTGGACCAAGAGAATGAGCCAAAATTCCATCATTCGCACGAGATATTCAGTTATGCCCAATAATACGCATCTATAGACGCCCAAGGTTATATTTTACATAAGAGTTTTAAGGCAGACAGACAGCACCCGACAAGCATCTGGTGCATGCATTCAGGCTCTCTCGGAAACTAAATAGATCTCTTAAACATGGTCAGTGCGGTAGTCAGCTGTTATGGTGTGAGCTAGGTATTACTTGTAGCTTATGCACAGTTGGGCACTCGCTCGTAGAGTAGACTTATGGAGAAGTGGCAGATGGAGAGAAAATTTTATCTAGAGTTCTAGATGCCTAGGTTACAAATTTTGGCGGCCGGTACCGGTACCGACTGGATGCCAGTTGCCTTGAGGCGAGCTCGCCTCACCCACCTCACCTCAATGGGTCAAGCTGCCTCTAAAGTATCTTCGAAGCGGAGTGGGGAGACTTTTTTCTTCCCATCTCAGTAGGCTATTTTCATGTACCATTACTCGATCAAAATCACTAGATTTCATATATAGTAGTTTCTAGAAACGCCGAATCGCCGACATAGGAGGAGTCACCACCGTCTTCCCTTTAACAGGTAATAGGAAGAGGAGGAAATTTTTTCTTCTCCAAGCAAGGCAGGAGACTTCTCCTTCGGAATGCCGATTTAAGTCTCAAGCAAAGCACCTGTCGGCCCCATTGTAATCCCCCGAACGCATCACCTGTACCATCCCGTAACGGCTAGGGGTACAGTCATTCTATAATATTTCTGGCTTAATCTTTTGCGGGGAACTATCGGCTGTAGTGGTGGTTAGAGGTTTAGTATGTTAGCCCCCTTACTTGTCTTGCCCCCAGGACGGACAGATTATTTGCTCGGTTCAGTTCACTACCATACCTTACTTTGCGAGGCGTTTAAAAGGGTTTGCAAAACGGACTGAGAGAGTTGTAGCGTTACGTAAAGCATCACATACCGGCAACGCATACGTACCCCCGAATCGAGGGAAACCTACAGCCTCGTGAAAGGGAGTGAGAGTTTATACATATCTTGATTATTGGTTGCGTGCTTATGCCTTCCTTTGAGATGCTAGATGCTGTCCGCGGAGAAGTGCGATGGGAAAATAAATAAACTCTTTGACACGCCAAGGCAATCAAACGAAGATCGCCTCGCGCCACTGTCGTCGTTTGGTCTTGGGGCCACCCTGTTTTCGTAATATTTACGCATGTCCTTGGAAGGAAATGGTGGAATTTCCCCGCAATTTGCCTGTTATGGTGTGAGGAACGTTCTTACGGTAGGCAGGGGGGCCCTGATCGTCAGGGAGCCAGAATGCCATCTATTGTTTTCCCCCGATTCACGTCGATCCAGACGTCTATTTTCCTTCCTTTTTTTCTTTCCTCCTTTCTTTCTCCAGCTTGCACTTCCTTGCTGTGGGAGCTTCCACAGAGCATCACCATCATCAAAGTAGGAAGTAAAAAATATCAGGTACCGGTTTATTACAGCTAGAATTAGAATGACATCACTGCCACACCCCGTTAACAGATAGTCTAGGCGGTTTGTTTACACTTTCGAATGACTACACAAATTGGATGGCGTGAGGCGCTCATTTAGTTGGATAGGAATTTTTCTCCCTCGCTCTTTTCTAGGGTTCCCATTATAGGAGCGCGTGACGTGGGTTTGGTATTCTATCCTTGGGACCTGAAAGAAAAAAAGTGAATGCTGTCGCTTGTTTCATGAAAAACAAATAGCAGACACTTATACGAACCTAATTGAGATGAGCCGAGGATGCAAGGTATTTTATGTTAGGGTTGGCCGGTCGGCAGTACTCTAGAGCTTTCAATAGCTGCAGCGGGGCAGCGCAGGAGCAACAGTTCAGTTGTTGCTTCTGCTTCTGCTGCTGCGCGCGCTCACATACGACAGCAAGCCGCCGAGACAGTGGGCCCGTACATGAAAATACTCTAAGCCGAGTACCTAGAGTACGTACAAGATCGTGCATGGTAGGTGTGGTGTTGTGCCAATCTAGCGAAGAGATGGCGGCCTCAGCTTAAGACAGACGGCTGTTAGAGGAGGGTAAACACGTGGGCCACATACAGTAGAACACTCGACTACTTCAGAAGGACTGACTGCAGCATAGCCGTCTGAAGAGGGTAGAGCACCCACTCACTCAGGGCAAGCAAGAGCCGCCTGCCCAACCACCAGAAGGCATCCCAGTGGATCAGCCGGGGGGGGGCTTAGGTGAGAGCTCTCGATAATCAATTTCTCGATATTCAGCCGCGAAACTTCTACACATTTAAGGAAGCCCGGAAGGTGATGTAAGACCAGACGGGCGGACCATGCTGAAACAGGGTATACACATCTACACGCACCGTAGGGCTGCTTGGTAGGCTCGGTAAAGGATAATTTTGACAAGAATGTAGAATAGAGGCAAGGAAGCACTAAACGCCATGTTAATCCGAAACGCTCTGTCCGTCAATTGCATTGGAATTCATCTCAAATTTTTTTCTTTTTTTCCCCTGAGATATGCGAGGTCAGCCCTGGAATTGTGAGGATACGATTGTAGTTTGGGGGGAGAGGGGAGAGGTTGAGGTGGATGAAAGAATGCATAACTTGCGCGGACCAAGAGTTTGGACATCGGATTTGAGCGTAAGTATAGGATCCCTGAAGAGGAGAGCTCGTCTGGAAGGCCCTGAAAGAAAGACCCCACCATCCATCACCAAATGTGTGAGAACGTGTTAGCGCTGCGGGAAGGCAATTCTATACGTAATGAAAAACCCGGGGTAGTTTAGCGGTGACAAGAAAAACATAACGTCTTTGCATTGCAACATCCTCTGACGGATGGTATAGCCAGAGGGGAAGAAAAAAAAGTCAATCCATGTGAGTGTCTGAGCATCGTGACCATCCATCTGCCCACACTCTCCTGTCCTGACGGCTTGGTGTTATTGTTGTTGCTGCTGCTATATAGCTCTGGTAACAGCCTCGCTGCTGTATAATAAAACTGCTTGGTTCACAGCTCTGGATCGATTGCATCTGGTTTTACATTAAATTAAATCGTCGAGACTTCTTCACGTCCATACGAGTGCTCTCTCACACGCACACACACACACACACACACACACACACACACACACACACACACTGTGCCTCGACAACAGGTGTTTAGGACTGCAGCTCTTACCACATCACCACTCATCACCCATCATCTCCCGTCAACGGCTGTGCACCCCCAAAGCTCCTGCGTGGTTCAGCTGCATCTGTGTTCTGGGGGGTTAGGATTAGGAGGAGGATGGGTTTGGAATTAAGAGAGCTACGACAGAAAATCTCATAAGACTAGCTTCCCGCATCACTCGAATTCAAGAACATCTTCAATTATTACTGTTACCATTATCACACTTGCCACTACCGCCACTACCATCCTCGCCACAACTACTAAAGCTACTACCGCCCGCTACAAAAAGCTGTTAGTAGGTTAGGTACAAAGGACTCAGCAACCAAGCTCGACCAACCCCAAAAAACTATTAAATATCCTCTCGAGAAAGTTTTATGCCCGTATACCGGAACCTCACATCTAAACACATACAAGGGATTAATTTTCCCAGGCTTGCTCAACCCCAACAAACTTCACCTTGTACCTCAATGATCTATTTACCCAATATTGAATCGCTTTCCTCAAAGCAGGGGACTTCCAAGCGTCGTTTCTCAGGCTCTCGTTCCAGCAGTGATGGCGTTCGTCCCATGCTTGAATCCTTCCGCTCCTCTAAAGCAACAATAAAAGCCCATAGCGAGAGCTCCGCAGAAGTCAAAATGACGATCGAGTCCCCCCCTCTAGTCTGCTACGGTACACCTAAAGAATCCACCGGCGCACTCCTTTCCGGCCTCATCCATTTAGAAGTAAAAGAGATGGAGCAAAAGTTCGAGAGTTTTACAATGGCACTCAAGGCAGAAGTCCTCACGAGGCGACCTGTAAGTGCGCATTGTAGGGAATGTGCGATCAACGTAAGTGAGCTCCACAAGTGGACCCTCATTGCGGAACCTGTCGTCCTCAAGAAGGGTATTCACACATATCCCTTCAGTTATCTCGTCCCAGGACACCTCCCGGCGAGTAATAACAACGCTCTTAGTAAAATCACATATAGCCTGTCTGCGCTCGCCATGAGTGTTAAGGGAGACGAGATCAAGTTTAGACAACCTATAACCCTTCAAAGAGCCATCTTACCGGGGCTAGACCGTCACTCGATTCGTGTCTTTCCCCCAACGAATCTTTGCGCATCTGTCAAGCTTCCCCCTGTCGTACACCCCGGAGGCGACTTCCCACTGGAGATTAGATTGGATGGAGTTGTACCGAAGAAGAAGCAGACTAGGTGGCGCCTCCGGAAGATCTCATGGAGAATCGATGAGTCATCCCGTGTTGTTTCCCCAGCATGCAAAAGCCACAGCAATAAAGTCGGAGGTGATGGGAAAGGCTTGCTCCATGAAGATACTCGAACAATTGGTTCTGGCGAGATAAAATCAGGATGGAAATCAGATTTTGAAGTTGCAGGTGGTAAAATCGAGATGGAGTTTATGGCCGGCATCCCCGCGCATGTCGAGGCAGCTTGTGCTATCGATTCCCCCTGCGGAATTGTTGTCTCCCACAACTTAATTATTGAGCTTATCGTTGCGGAAGAACATGTGAGTCGACCTCGATTTCAATTGCTCATTTGAAGAATCTCATACTGACTCCCTTTCTCCTAGTGTCCAACAACTCAAACCCGCCTGATAACCCCCACTGGTGCCGCCCGCGTCCTCCGGATGCAATTCCACCTTACCGTCTCAGATCGTAGTGGACTTGGAATTTCCTGGGACGAGGAAACACCTCCGATGTATGAGAACGTTCCGGCAGCACCTCCTACCTATCTTACCATTGGGGACACTACCATCTCGGATTTCCTCCCGCCAGACTACTGTTGAGCTGCTGCTTTTTTTTAACTCTATTCTCTCATATTTTCATGCACATAAAGCGTTTCCCTTTGGAGTTCTTATTCATTTCATATATGGGTCTATCTATAGAAAGGTTTTTTTTTTGTCAAAGGTGTTTAATTTTGTATAAAAGCTTTTTTCTTTTCTTTTCCTCCTATCTTTTACTCGGGTGGGGCCGGGGCCAGATGAGGGGTTCAAGTTATACTTATGATATGTATAAAATTTGTAGATACATTATGCATGCATGAGAACACGAATTTGCTTTGTTTTGTTTGTTTCCTTTTTTTACCTTAGGTGTCTGGGGTATTCGGCAATATTCTATGATGGGCTTGGAATTAATGGTTTCTGCTGTATATTTTAATACAAATAGGCCCTTCTACTTAATCTGTTTCTATACGAGAAGAGGAAGGAAACAGGTCCTCGCGTATAGGTCATAGTTGTCTGATCCGTACTAACTTAATAAGCCGCGTGAGAAGCTATGATGGAAAAGAAGTTTTTTTTTAACTCATTAAGTATATACAGCCTTACAGATATGATACTATCGCACTGCACAAACATACTGCCCCCCCCCCTAAGCCTAAAAATTATAAAATAAAATAGTAACAAAAGCAGCCAAAACAATAAGTCAATTTAACAATCATAAAGCAAAAATAAAAAATACAGAAACCAAGTATTAGATATCGATACATATGTACCTCTGTTAAGAGAGAAATTCATTTAAGCAATGGTATTATAATGCGTTGTAGGACTTATGGTCTAATCAAGGAAACTGGATGTCCCATTTTGCGATGATCCTCTATATTAATCATGTGACGACTGCACAGATTCCTCCCCTCTTCCTTCCTCATTACTTCGTTAGTTATTTATTTCTCTTCATATGAATGATAAAGTACTTAAATAAGTAAGTCTAGCTAAAATAGGGGTTGGCGAGATCTCAGCTAGTTATACCGGTATTATTTAAATTCTAATAGACACAAGTTTAGGAGGTGTGACTAGGGTTTAATTTGGGTACCTGGTAGATCACTAATCAGTGCTATCGATCTGACGTCCTCATTAGGCACTTATAGTAAGATGGACTGGGGAGTTTTGGTGGGTTTTTGTGCCTTGGGTTATTGAACTTTGAAGTAAATAAGGATGTTCTAGAAGTCGTTGTTAGAGATCATGGGTTTCGAATCGTGTTTACTACTAGCTAAAATTATAGCTCTTTCCTAGGTTCCTCTTTACAAATACTATGAGAGAAGAGGTTGGTACGGAATCATGATCCGGTGGTTAAGACGTAGGATATTTATCACTATAATATTTCCCCTTATTTTACAGCCACACTTAAGATTCTAGTCATGCTTTGTTGATACTAGTGGCCATCCATACTACGGTGAGTGCGATTATATGTTTATTACAATCATTTCAGAGATGACGAAGATTAAATCGAAGAGTCGAGAGATGTTAAGATTGCTGACTGTTAACACAAGTTTCTGCTTGATATATCCCAAGTCTATTTACTAGATACTCAATGACCACCATAAGAAGAGAATTCTCATCCTAAAAGCCGCTCATCAGTTTATCTTATTCTAATATTTATTTATTTATAAGGAGTTGAAATTCTTTGTAATGAATAGAAGATATATTATGTACTTATTGGTAGCGCCGGTGTCCTCGGAGGGATAATATATTTGTGGTGGCTATATACTGCATGGGGTCCATTAGAATGGTACGAAATTAGGATTTATAGGGGTAGTATGTTATAAACTATCTAAATAATTCTTATATTTCTTCTGCTAGTAGTTAACACTTCTAGAATACCTTAAGATGGTAGAGTTGATACACGTTTCTAATTTATGGAGCAAGATGTTCTTTTACTTCTAGCCGATTCATCACTCATACTAAGACTAATACCCAAATATTTATTGGAATTAGATGGTTAAGACTTAGTTCACGAGTATATATGTATGCAATGGTTTTATTGGTAATAAGGAAAGTGGGTGATTGATCTTATAATTATCAAAGAGCATCTAGTGTAAAATGAGCAAAAAAAGGTGGTTCCCCGAAACTAGTACTTCCATCCCCCGGACGCACGAGCCGGACTCGAACCAGTGACATCCTACTGTGCAGTTCGAGATAATTTCAGCGACCCCCAGGAATGACCCACTGCTCACTAAGCTATGGGAGCCGCTGTGAAAGTATGTAGACGCCGGCGCCTATGAACTGAACGTCGGCTCTTGAGAACATGTTGCAATATTGGGAGTAAAACTGTTGGGGGCTCTGTTCTAGTTTCCTTTTTTCTCTTTCTGCTATCTACTTTGTCGACTTCTGGTATTTGAAACCACCATGAGCCCCTAGTGGGTAGCTCGATTCTATGATGAAAGGTCGATTGCGGGGGTGAAGAACTAACCACCGACCATAAACTTGGAGTTTGAACCATCAGCTAGATATTCTATCCTTCCAATTAACTCCTCCATGAAAAATATATTGACGAGACATCGCGAATCCACAACCCATAAGACCTTTTTGCCACAAACCCTCTTCCCTTCCATTCAATAGTAATAGTAGTAAGAAAGAAGCAAATGCGATAAGTAAAATAAAGAACTCCCCCAATCCTACCATCCAAACCCTGTCCGTGCCAGAATAAACCAGAAACCCTGTATGGCCAATCCGATGAAAAACGAAAATAAAGCGAAAAATAAAAATAAAGGAGTAAAGATGAAACGAGTCAAGGGGCAAGAGACAAAAATTTCCCAAGGATATATCAACTTGGAGAACCTCCTCCTCCTATACAGCCTTTTGTTTCCCCTGGCTCTTTGATAGAATCTTAAATTCCATCGGTATCACATCTTTCAGGCTCACTTTCCCTCGACACACTGGACACCTCCCACTCGCTTTATTCGGTGGCATAGCGGAGGCCTTGATAGCGCCATGGAGACACTTGTGACAGAACATATGTCCTATATACAGGGAAAATATATATATCAGTAACTAGTCTCCCGGCAAAGAGTCGGGGAAGGGGACATACCACAAGGTGTAACCGCTAAATCTGTCGGTTCATCCTCCATACAAATAACGCAAGTGAATCCAGCAACTTTTCTCCTCTCACTCTCCCTTGCCGCCTCTTGCGTCTTGAGCAGGTCCTCACGCTGCCTCTTTCTCAGTCTATCCTCATCTGGCTCCGTCAGGTCTACGCTCTCGACGACCCTTCTCCGTTTCGTCTCGCGCTCTTCTGAGCTCGCGCGTTTCGGTGATGACTCTGTGAGGTCTATTGCGATAACTGTGCTGCGTGACCGGCGCGTATCTGGAGAACGGTGAGAGCGAGTTTGCATGGAGGGGGAGTGACGAGGAGGAGGAGGAGGAGGGTATTGGGATCTGTGGTGGACGGACATGATGTGTTGTGGAGGTGGATAGATTGCTGTGAAGGAGGATTTTGGCCCCCTCCCCCCTGGTTGTTCCTGAGTTTTGGCCTGCGGGTGGGAAGGCGCCAAGACGGTGGGCAGCTGTCAACGAGTAGCCACAGGGATCTTAATGGGGGGGTCTTAATGGGCCTATGGGGTCTGGAATGTTCGCCTTGATGGGGGAGTTATCGTGGGGGGTATAACATAGAGTATCACACACGAGTACCTACTTATCCCAACTAGATCCGCCTATAGATGGATGAAATCTCCTCGCTGTGGAGATTCAACTGCGCATCATCTATCCTCTCTGCAAGAAATATTCTGTGCTATCTCCCTGTGGAAATCATCCCCTCCATCTGTAAATGGATCATCCTCACCTGTAAGGATATAATCCCCATCTATAAGCAGTCACCCCCCATCTTGGCAGTATTCCCCCACCAGGAAATCATAGAGTAAATCCCTGACATCACCAGAAGAAAAAAAACTTCCTTCATAGTAACATATATCACCGTAATGCCCCCCCTCCATTAATCAACTAGAAATGCTATCCTCATGTATCCGGGCCCGTGGACGGCTACCCTTCACACTCCTCCACAATTCCTCTTTCTCTCGCTGGTCTCGAGCCTACACCTCCAATGCACAAAACCGTATGAACTCTAGCGCTCCAAGAATAAAGAATAAGAAGAAAACATAAATTCTAACCTCCCCAAGTCCTCCACTCTAACCCACTCGGAATTCAACTCCTCCCTCAAAACGTCCATTCTCAGCTCTTCCCACTCTCAGAACCTCCTGCACCAGACTTGATATCTCTCTCAAAATCCCACCTCTCCCGTCACAATCTCCTCACAAAACCTCCCTCCTCTGTACCACCAATATCACTCGATCTCCCCGCCCTCACTGGGAAAACTCTCGATGAACATTTTTATAAACTTGGCATGGAGGCGTCCTCACCATACCTCGACTACGCCCGTGAATTCGCCACCGTAAAGTTCCCACCACCCCCAGAGACTGACAAATGGGTCCGACAGTCTGGATGGACAAAGTACTATCCCGATGGGAGAACAGAGGCCGTTGCAGCACCGGAGGAGGAGTGTCTAGTGTTTGACGTGGAGGTTCTATACAAGATTTCACCATTCGCAGTAATGGCCTGTGCAGCAAGCTCCCATGCATGGTATGCATGGCTGTCTCCATGGGTGCTAGGGGAGACTGAGAACGATAGGCAACTTATCCCACTCGGGGACCCAGGAAATGCAAAAATCGTGGTGGGGCATAACGTAGGCTACGATAGAAGCCGTGTGAAGGAGGAATATAATGTTGTACAACCTGCGAGTATGTATATAGATACGATGAGTCTACATGTCGCATCAAACGGAATGACAGCAAATCAGAAGCCGAAATGGACGACGCGGAAACGAGGTATTCCAGTTACGAATGGCGAGAAAGGCACAGGCCCCGAGGGTACTGGGCAGGGAGATGATGGGAGTTGGGTTGGACAGAGCTCCCTCAATAGTCTTAAGGATGTTGCACTATTTCATTGTGGTATTGAGGTGGATAAAACAGTCAGGGATCAGTTCGGCATCCTCGACCCAGCTGGCGTCCGTAAAAAACTGAACATGCTCTTGAGCTACTGCGCTGAAGACGTAGTAGTCACGCATAAAGTCTACAAGAAAGTCTTCCCAGCATTCCTCAAAGTGTGTCCACACCCCGTCTCCTTCGCCGCTCTCCGACAACTTTTATCTGCCATATTGCCCACCAACAGTGAGTGGGAGACATACATTGTGAACGCAGAGGCAACATACCAACGTCTCTCTGATGGAGTCCAAGAGCGGCTCATAAATCTCGTGGAGGAAGCTCTCGTGCTAAAAGACAAGCCGGAAATCTATATGGCTGATCCATGGCTACGACAACTCAACTGGTCAGTCCAGGGGATAAAACTCAAGAAGGAGGCGCCCCATGAGCCTATGTTACGGCAGAAACAGCCCGGAAAGCCAAAATGGTATAAAAACCTATTCCCAACATTGAGCTCGCTGGCGCCATCAATTACAGTACGTACACGTATCGCACCATTACTGCTCAGGATGAGTTGGGATGGATATCCACTCGTGTGGAGCGACGTCTACGGGTGGACATTCCGCATCTCAAAGAGGCCAGGAGAAGAGGATGCAGATGTGGATGCCGCTGTGGATAAGCAAAAAGGTATTACTATCAGATGCACCATGGACACCGAGAGCAATCTAGAACTCAAAAATGACACTGAGGGCTTTTACTTTAAACTTCCACATAGTGATGGCCCGTTGACTCGCTGCATCAATCCACTCGGGAAGGGCTACCAGCGCTACTTCGACTCTGGTATCTTATCGTCCGAGTACGCACTTGCAAAGGAGGCGCTTGAGATGAATGCGAAATGCTCATACTGGATGATATCGAGAGAGCGAATCATGGAACAGGTTGCTGTATGGCAAAGCGATACCGACTTTGGCCTCGCGCCTACAAAGGAGGGCCCAGAGTTGGGGATAATTCTCCCGCGTATAATCCCTATGGGCACCGTGACCCGCCGTGCAGTGGAATCAACTTGGCTTACTGCCCCATCCGCTTCCCAACACAGAGTTGGTAGCGAGATCAAAGCGATGGTGAAATCTCCGCCTGGGTATGTATTTGTTGGGGCCGATGTTGACAGCGAGGAGCTCTGGATCGCATCGTTGGTCGGGGACACAGTGTTTGGTTTCCATGGCGGTAATGCACTTGGTTTCATGAATCTTGAAGGTACAAAATCGGAACGAACAGACGTGCACTCGAAGACAGCAGACATGCTCGGCATCACAAGGGACGGTGCAAAGGTTATTAATTACAGTCGCATATATGGTGCTGGGGCAAAATCTTCAGCAATGAGACTGATGCAACTTAACCCACGCTTAAACAAAGCCCAAGCAACATTTATCACGGACGACATGTATAGGGAGACAAAAGGGCGGCTTATGTGGCAGGAAACCCTCCATGACCGGAGTTTCTGGCGTGGTGGAACAGAAAGCTTCATTTTTAATAAACTGGAGTCATTTGTGGAGCAGGAAAAACCAAGGACTCCAGTATTGGGTGCAGGTATAACGATGGCATTGATGAAAAAGTATTTATCGGCTGGTGAGCTCATGCCGAGTCGTATCAACTGGGTGATACAGAGTAGTGGTGTAGATTACCTCCACCTTCTGCTCGTGGCAATGTATTACCTTATACGGCGATATAATATCACTGCGAGAGTGGCAATCACTATCCATGATGAGGTGAGGTACTTGTGTAAAGAGGATGATAAATACAGATGTGCGATGGCGCTGCAAGTTGCGAATATATGGACGAGAGCTATGTTTAGTCAGCAGATGGGAATCAATAATCTTCCACAGTCAGTAGCATACTTCTCGACAGTTGATATCGACCATATCCTCCGTAAAGAAGTGGATATGCCGTGCATCACGCCCTCTCACTCGGACCCGATTCCTCATGGAGAATCACTCGATATTGTGGCGCTGCTAGCGAAGGGCGCTAAGGCGAGTCTAGACCCAGAGGTTGTGCCGAAGGGTGGGGAGATCGATATAGAGAGGTGGAAATATATACCTAGGGAACCAGTCATGGATGCGCATAGGGCTGAGGATACGATGGCTTATTTAAAGGCACAGATAATGAAGAAGAACGATGAGTTAGAGGGTATTGTGGATGATAGAATGGAATTGTCTGGGGGGGGTCTAGAAAAGGTTATTGATGAGGAGATAGCTATGGAGGGGAAGGGGAAGGACAAGGGAAAGGGCAAGGAAAAGGAAAAGGAAAAGGACAAGGACAAGGACAAGGAGAAGGAGAAGGAGAAGGAGAAGGAGAAGGAGAAGGAGAAGGAGCCAACCGAGGTAAAGAAAGGAAAAAGGGAGTTGAGAAAGGAGGCGAGGAAACAAGTGAGGATCGAAGCGAAGAAAAAGGCAAAGGAGGAAGCGAAGGAGGTAAAAAAGAAACCGAAAGCAGAATTGCTGCAGGAGATAGCGGAGAAGAGAGAAAGGAGGGCGAAAAAAAAACAGCTGATGATTGAGGAAAGGATAAAACAAGCCGAGGATGCACCGGGCGACCTGAGAACGCTGATCATGGTTGAGGACAGTAAGCCGAAGGAGATAGCCGGAGAGAATGAGGTTTTGAAATTGAAATCAGTGAAACCAACGATTCAGCATATTGATCACAGGAAACAGAGGTTGAAATTGCTAAAGAGGAAAAAGAGTAAATTTGGGGAGGCTGGTATGCTACTGAGTGAAGTGAAGGAAATGCAGCAAATAAATAGCGAGGAAGAAAGGATTAAGGCGGCCCGAAGTCGAAGAAAGAAGGAGAAGAGGCTTTTGACGTTGGAGAAGCGAAAGTTGAGGGAAGAAAAGAGGAAAGCGGCTAAGGCTATGATGAAGGGTACAAGAAAACCAAAGGATTAGTAGCGTATGGCGAAAATACTGAATTGAATGATCAAGAGGTTTTGGATTGTTATAGGTTGGTTTACTACGGCGTGGTGGTAACCGTATGTATACAAGGTAAGGTAGAATAAGTATAAGTTTTGAGGTGATTACATATATATTCAATATAGAAAAAATGGACAAGTAGAATAGATATATGTACTCATTTTTAAGTTTGGGATTAGGGGTTCTGGGCTGTGTTTATGGTAAAATTTGTCGGCGAGTGATATTTGGTGAAGTGACTAAGGAAGCGGGTTGAAAAGCTCTGAATAGTACAGCCGTGTCCAACAAATACCCGGTGCCCCCCCCCCCTCTCCCATAGCAATGGCAAACCCGCAAACCCACAAACCTCGGCTGTTATTAATGTGACAATACATTTGAAGACTAAAGGGATTACGAGAAACATAAATGTATAAAAAAAAGACCAAGAAAGCTATCACTTGAGTGCCCTTTGCCTCACCAAGTGATGTGGTCCCCACCGAGTCCTGCAGCTGTCAGCCACCCCACAATACCTCTATTTGTATCTAAGACCTTTATATTATGGTTGTTCGTGTATCATAGGAAATGACCCCAGCTGCTATAAAGGGGCTCTAGGAATTATTTGGGCACAGCTATACATTGGTATGCGTATGGGAGCTGGCTCTCAAAAAATACCAGTGGTAGATCAATTGGCCTAGCGGTAAAGACATTAGATAATTGATGATGGGAATCTTGCCTTAAGAGTATGTTTTACTCGCACCTTTGTAGCCTCTATGGCCACTTAATATTTTTAGAAAATTTAGAAATTACTATAAATCAAGGTTTTTGAATAACTAAGGAATATCAAATAGTTCTCTATAACGTGCTCTATCTAAAACCTTTCTGTTTTAGGGTTAGTGCTTCACGAACCTAAACTAACACTATCCTACTACTACCAGTCTCGTGGCAGTCTCGATTACTTGGAGATTAATTTATACATATCAAATATGGGTAGTTTGAGAATGTGGAGCTAGTTTATATTTATTTATTACTATAGAAAACAAAATTGTCGCTCCGGGTTTGAAATTAGTCCTCTCTAACGGCTATGATAACGCTCTGGGTACATGTATTCAGGCGAGTAATCATAGATCGAATAACCGAAAGAGTGATTCTCTCCAGTAATGTATATAACCATATGGTGTTTCTTCTGAATTTTCTAAAGTCGTATTAATTTCAGCACTTGTTTCTAAAATCTCCACTGGGGTTTTACAGTCAACAACAGGTTCCCCTAACTCTGAAACTCTATCAGTAATATTGTCTTTATTATCTTTAGTAGGTATCGCTGATTCGATAATATGGTATATTATGTACTCCATCAGATCCAAGTTTCTAAAATCCTACCGATTTTAATCTCGGTTTGATATAGAAGTCCGTAGATTAAGTCTCTCATAGTACTATTGGTTGTTAATTCGGCTCTAGTAGCTCTGGTGAGGAAAAGGATTTCTTTGTTGATGTCGTCGTTTTTGGGGGTGGTACTGAGTTTGTATGTCTTTGGTTACGTAGGATCATGGCGGTGTATTGGTTTTTGGTATCTAGGAATTTAATCATTTGTACTTTGTGGTTGAAGATAAATCGGTAGTTTTCTAGTATGGGGGGGGGGGGGGTTTATTAAATAAAAAGAAAAAGACATAGGTGGTTATCAAAAGGATGGATTGGAGCTTAATTACCTAGGATCTGTTTTTGAATGCTGTGGGGGTCGTCTTGGGGGTCCATAGGTAAGTGGGGCTTGGGGTGGTTGGTGTAAATTAAGTCGTAAGGGATGTATTCGTTGTTTGAGGTGGAATTTCACTTTATAGTAATTCTAGAAGAGGATTTTTGTTGATGGATAGCCAGACGTGGTTTTCTCTCTATATATTTCTAGTATAAACTAAACTATTGGTGGAAATTGGCTATCCACGAACGTTCTTGAAAATACTTAGCTGTTCGCATATCCGTCTTTACCTAGTAGAATTTTCTACATGAACATCCGTTCTGGTCATTAAAAGAAGAAGCTTTACCTATGGCCACGCTTGAACAAACTAGATATTTATGAAATTCCCTTATTTAAGATGCTACCTCGCTTTTTTCGCAACCCTGTAGCTCTTATGGGCTCCTACGATGGTACAATGACCTAGAGAATACCCTAGAGCAAGGGTATATTTGTAGGTAATATTCTCCTATTTTCGTCCTAAAGCCTATCATACTATAGAAACCCGTGTTTATGGCTAGACATAAGAATAATTCCAAACATTCTAAAAGTTTGGTAGAAAATTAACGCTCACAAAACAGTTATTATACGAGCTACGCTACCCTGTCTAGCGCCAAGCATAAAATATCACTCGAAGAAAGAACAGATTCTAGATGGCAGATAATACGAGTATAACAGGGTTATTAGGAGAATTAGGTGGATCCCTACAGGAAGTGATAAAATATCAAATGCCTATAAATCTGCGAAATCACTGGTCACCCACATAGTTACTCTGCCCAAAGAAATAGGTAATAGATTTCTATCCAAATAATAATATACCCAACGGTATAGAAAGCCTTTCTCCCAAAAAGAACCAGACATTAAGAAGGAAAAGAACAAGCCTTATAAAACTGCTAGTTATTCCAAGAAGATAGAGAATAAGTACATAAAATCATATCACATAAATACCTCAAGCTTAAGGGAAAAGATAAAACACTAGAGGAAATCCCGAACCCAAAGGTCTCCCCCTAGTAGTGAATAATAATCAGGAAATCAGGATTATTTTCGTATGTCGTCTAAGAACATAAGCTATGTCGTAATCCTATCAATTCGTACCTTATCTGTTAGATTCACAACGAAACTAGCCTTTGTTCCTATCTTAAATATCCTTGATACCTATTCTTGTGGCTACGAATTTCTCAGACCCAATGTACGCGTAAGGTTTGCTAACGCCTGCCCAAGCTCTTCTTCGCGTAGTCGCTGCTCTGTAACCTGGGATTCTTGAGTGACGCGGATAGATTCTTTAAGGGATTCAATTTCGTTACCCATGCCTTTTATAGTGATCGTTGATTGTGCCTCCTTGATTTCTGCCTCGAACAAATCATTTCGTAGTTTTTCAATGTCCTTGTTTGCACTCTCAAGTCTACTTTCTAGGATGTCGATCTCCCTATCTGCCTTCAAGAGTTTCCCCCCTAGGCGAACGATCTCCTTATCTGCCTCCTCGAGCTTCTTCAACAGTTTACCCCCTAGGCGAGCAATCTCCCTATTTGCCTCCTCGAATTTCTTCGCGCAGTCCACTGGTGAGTGCTCATCACCTAACGATGGAGTAACCGTACCACTATCGCTCACAACTGAGGTGCCTGGTGTGAAGTCGACTATGGAATCATAATCAGGATATTCAGACGAGTAATTATTGGTACAGTTGATAGTTGTGTGTGTTTGTGATGGTAGCGGTCGTGCGAATGAACCCCCGCTGTTTTGAGACTCTGGCTCGTGCTCCTTAATACAAAGTTCGCCAGATGCTGTATATCCCACAACGCGCCAAATCTTTCCTTTTGGTACTATAGGTTCCTCGACCTTCTTACCCTCTACAACCAGTATAGTCGGTTCCTCACCATTTTTATCCTCTGTGCCTAGTATAGTCGACTCTTCGATCTTCTTATCCTCTATGCCTAGTATAGTCGATTCCACAGCCTTATTCTCTGTGTCTAGCATAGCCTTCTCCTCAAATTCTTTATCATCTATACATAGTATAGTCGCCCCCGTAGCCTTGTTATTTTCCCCTTCTTCATCCTCTGTGGTTTGTGTAGAGCTTGTCGCAGCAGAAGACTCTACTGGTTCTTTGTGATGATCAGAGACACGGATAGGGCGTACGGGTTCGATCGCGTCTGGGTCCATTCGGTGGATTGGCCCATAAGGATTGAGTGTGTGTACAAAGATCCCTCCCATTTTCTTTTCGATCATCCCCAACAAGTCCAAGATGGCGAGATCACGACTACTGCTAGGTTTTTCTGATTCGAAAAGGATTCCATTGATGGCTACTGACTTGAGGGAAGAACCCTTTGGTATGATAATAGCGGTGTAGTAATCGCCGTATAGATTCTTAAACGGGGGTGTGCTATTGTAGTAACGGGCTAAAGTAATGATTTGTACCTCTTGATCAAACAACAAACGGCAACTCTCTAGCTAACAATTAGCGGAATAGCAAGCCGCGAGAAAAGAGATTACTTACCCAAAATACGTTCGCGTACATAATTAATATCCGACATCATCTTCAGCCCTTTATTCTTAAGGATCAAGATATGGCTACTGTTATTGTTTTGTCGACGGGCTAGTGATAGCGATGATTCATATGAAGGGTCAGAGGGGGATGGGGCATTTAGTTGGTGCCTAGTTTTTTAGCTTGCAGTTGGGGGCCCCACGCCGCTACAAAACTGAATCCGAATTTGACTCTGATGCCTGAAGTTTTGATATTGGGTTAGGGTTTTTGGAGTCCTGAGAGGGAACTCATTGGTTAGGTTCACACTATATATAGATCTACATGCCGCAACACATAGCCAATCAAGCTATCTTCTTCTATTTCCTTTTTTTGTTGGTTGGAAACTAAATTAGATATTCGATACTACTATCCTCAAGTATTCCCGCAAGGCTTTGCTAGTTCTTTTCCCCGAAAACACTATCTGTAAAATGCATGCTATGTACTTATCTCATGGATTCACAAAGCCTTTCATAAAATCTGCTACCCTCTGCTTCTCGTTGGCTCGGGTCTCTTGGTCTATACGGATTGATTCTTTAAGGGAGGATACTGTGTCGTTTAGAGACTCCGTAGTGAGCCTATATTCCTCAATTTGTTTCTCTTGGTCGCTGCACAGGCCTTTTGCATCGAGTAGCTCCCGTTCTAGTCTTTCGACCTCCTCTTTTGCGTCCTCAAGGGCTCTATTTAGCTCTTCCACCTTCTTCGTGCACTCTACTGATGAATGTTCATGTCCTAATGATGGAGTAATCGTACCACTGTCGCTCACAACAGAAGTGCCTGGTGTAAAGACGGTTCTAGATCCAAAGACGGGATATTCAGATGGGTGGTTCTTGATGGAATTGGTAATTATTTGTTTTTGCGATGATGATGCGTGCGAGCCCCCACCATTCGTAATTTCTGGTTCGTGCTCCTCAATACAGGGTTCGCCAGATGGTGTATATCCCACAACCCGCCAGACCCTTCCTTTACGTTCCACCAATTCCTCAACTCTCTTATTGCCTGTCGCTGATACAGCTGTTTCTGTCGCTCTATCTTCCTCTCCTATGGTTGCTTGTGTAGGGCTTGTTTCAAGAAGGGATTCCGTCGGTTCTAACTGAATATCATCTTGGATAGCTATACTGCACATGGAGCGGGCTGCCGATTTATCGATATAGCATTCCTCGCAACTAGATTTTAGTGGAAATATCTGCCCTAGCTTTTTATTGATTATTTCCAGTAATGCAGAGATGGCGCCCTCATTAGAACGGAAAGGTCCGGACTCGAGAAGTATTTTACTGGAATCGGATTTTATTATCGACTTTAGAGAATAACACTTAGGTAGAACAATAGCGGTGTAAGCGTGGTATTTACCGTCAAAGTAATTAGAGAATGGGCCCTCATTTTCTTTGTGCATATGGTCTAAGGTAATGACTTTTACTTCTTGACCGAAGAACAATAAACAGTTCTCTTATTAATGGTTAGCATAGAACAAAACATAAGGTGGAAGCTACTTACCGAGAACTTGCTTTTGTACATAATCAGTCATAGTTAGAGCCTCTCTCGGAACTAAGATATGATCACTGTAGTAGTTTTGTCGGTGGCGGATGGGTTTTGGGGGGTGAGGTGTGGATGCAGGCGCTGTTTACGATGCGATGCTGGAGGCCTTAAAATATTTGGTCTTCTACGAATAGTAAAGCGTAAAATTGGCGAGTAAACTTACAAATAATATGTAATAGTTATACTACATACTACTTCCTAAATATCTTCACAAATCTGCTAGTTATTTCCCCAGATCGGTCTTGAAGATAGAATCATATATGCTTCCTGTTCGGTACAATGCAGTTTATTGGGTAACATTACATGTACATGGGGTGCCGGAAAATGATGCACATTCTTAAAAATATCAACAATTCTCAACAACATGATTGATTAATGTGATAAAGTCATAAAAGTTCAATTACAATGTGTAGACCATTTCCTACCAAGAAAAACCAGGGCAGGCTTGTAATTATCTACCATACTAGCATTTTAGCAGTATGAATTAATTCTCTAGTACTAGTTCTTACTCAGTAATAATTTTTCTCCCAAAGTAGCACTAGATATATCATCCTATATTCCATTAGAAAAATCCTACCACAAAAATCCATGCTTATTCTTGGGTTTTTGTTGTGACAAAATATAGGTATTTGGGCGTTGCAAGGTCAGAATATGCAACATTTTCCGGCACCCCATGTACATATATACATGTAAGTACTTACATGTCGAAAATGATAATCCTAACCACCATAGCCCTCAAAAAACAGAAACAGAAACAAAAACATTCTTAATGCCAAACAAGACCCAAAGTATTGTAACACAATCTCACCCGCTGTCACTCCCAGAAACCCGCCCTAGCTTTTACTTCAGAAAGCTTCTCGTAAAATCTTCTAACGTTTTCTTCTCAATAGCCCGAGTCTCTTGGTCTATGCGTATTGATTCTTTAAGGGAAGTTATTTCGTTACTCATAGATTCGGTGTTAAGTCTATAGTCCTCAATTTGTTTCTTTTGGTCTTTACACCGGCCATTTGCATCAAGCAGCTCCTGTTCTAGTCTTTGGTTCTCCTTTGTTGCGTCCGCAAGGGCCTCTTTCACCTCCCAGAGGTCCCTTTCTAGCGCAGTGATTTCCCTATTTTTCTCCTCGAGATTGTTTGCACACTCTGTCGGCGAATGGCCTTCATACACCGATGGAGTAATTGTACCGCTGTCACTTACAACAGAGGTCCCTGGTGTGAAGACAGTTTTGGAGTCAAAAGTGGAGTTTTGTGATGAGGTTTCCGGCTCGTGCTCTTTGATACAAGGTTCACCAGATGATGTGTACCCAACAACCCGCCAGATTCTTTTCTTTTGTGCCGTCAAGCCTCGGGTCTCTATCTCTGTGTCTAGTGTAGTCGTCTCCGGTATCGTATCGATTTGTGTATTGCTATCTTCTGTAGTTGCTTGTGTAGAGTCCGTTACACTAGTGGATTCCGCCCATTCTTTCTGGGTATTATCTAAGTCTGAGAGATTGATATTACACATGGAGGGGATCGCTGATTTATCGATCCTACTCGACCCGTCGGAATTTGGCGCTAGGAAGATCTTTCCTATATTCTCCTCAATCGTGGACAACAAGCTATTGATGGCAGCATCACGGGAGTCGATACCCGGGTTAATCTCGGTCTCAAAAAGGACTTCGCTCGCGTCGTATTGGACTAATGACTTGAGAGAACATGACTTTGGCAGTACAACAGCGGTATATGCCTTATAATCCGCCTGATGAGTATATTTACCATAAGAATTGTAAGATGGCCTAGTGCTAAATCGATGTAAGGTAACTATTTGCACTTCTTGCCCGAAGAACATTCGACAGCACTCTAGCTGGTTGTTAGTGTAGGACGCCAAACCCTGGAGATAATGGTCGCTTACCTAGAGCTCGTTCGTGTTGTATATTACTCATAATCAAGTATTCTTGGGGTAGCCCACCGATATAACTTGGTCGATAAACTTTAGGGCCTCTATATTGGTTAGGGTGAGAGGAATGGGCCTGATGCACTTAGCTTCAGTCACTATATGTAGCTGGGTGGCCTTAAAACGCTACTCAAATTTACTTTAGAATTAAAAAATAACTTATAAAAGAATGTAAAGAGGATATTTAACTATCTCCTCCCAGGAATAGTATTTCATATAATACAGTTTTATTCTTTCCTAGATACACACTTGGGCGGGGAATGCCACCCATCAGCCACGTTCAGCCTCCAAACACCTTACCAAACACAAAATATACTGTAACCTAGCCCTATACCGTAAAGCCAGCCTCATTTCAGAAAGCTTTTTGTAAGCGCCACTACCACTTGCCCCAGCTCCTCTTCGCGTTTTCGCTTCTCAATAACCTGGGCCTCTTGGGCTGCGCGAACTGATTCCTTGAGTGAGGTTATCTCGTTACTCTGGGATTCTATAATGATCTTTGATTGTTTTATCTCGGCTTTGTAGTCCTCGATTTGCTTCTTGTAGGTTTTGCATAAGCTCTCTGCATCGAGTAGTTTCCGTTCTAGTCCACCCATAGCCTTTCTTACGTCCTGAAGCTTCTCCTCTAGCTGTGCGACTCCCGTATACCCGTTTTCGATCTTCTCTTTTTCTGTCAAGGGAGTGCTGTCACCGAAGTGTGGGATAGTTGTGCCACTATCGCCTACAACCATAGTATCTAGTGTTGGGTCGGTTCCGGGGCCGGTGGTGAGACCCTGTAATGATGAGAATGAATTCCCAGTATTTGGAGCTTCTGGTGCGGTATAAGTTTCGCCGGACAGTGTATATCTTGTAACCCGCAAAATATTTTCTTCCCCCAACTCTACCGCCCCGTCACTTCCTGTAATTCCCTCCCCCGTATAGCTTGCTGTAGTAGAAGATTCCGCCGGTTGGGTGTCAGCTGGTATAGCGGGCTTGTATATATCTGGGATCAACGATTTATCGATCCAGTTAGACCCATCAGCATCAGGTACTGGCAAGATCGCTCCCATCGTTTTCTCCATTATCTCCAATAAGTCATATACAGCGCTATCACGAGAGCTGGAGGGTTTTTGAGTCTCGAATAGGATCTCGCTGGTGTCGGATTGTAATAATGAGTTGAGAGAGCATTTCTTTGGCACGAAAACGGCGACGTATTTATATCCACTGCTTTCTATCTTGGATTTGTAATAACGTGATAGAACGATGATTTCAACTTCTTGACTAAAGAGTAGTCGACCGATCGCTAGTTATACTGTTAGTGTGAGGTAACGAGCTAATACTATATATGAAGGCGGGGATGGCTAACCAAGAGCTTGCTCGCGTGCACTCATGGCTAGTTAGGATGTGCTCTATTGGTATAGCCTTGATGGAGGATATCTGATAGGCTCGATAATCCTTTGGTCTTTATGATCCGTTTGAGGGTTAGAGCGAGGTGGTGGGTATATTAGGCAGAAGGGTTCTAGTGCTCGATGTGTTAAGCTCCTCCTACTTCACGAATTCTGGAATCACCACAACTACATGCACTAGAGGCCCTAAAATCATCTATCTATGTTTAACCCAAGCTCTATAGAAAGGTGATAATTATATTTCACAGAGTTTTTCTAGAAACTTTATAACCCAACAGTGCATTCGCAAATAGCTTAATTAAATTCCTAAAACTTAAAATAGTTATTTTTGTCTGGAGCTACTTTATCACAAGCCTTTACCAAGTAACCTAACCCTATTCATTCACAAAACTAACCCCAGCCCCGCTTCATAAAACTTATCAATAGTGGCCTTAAAACTGTTGCAGGAACAATTTTTACTATATATAACCAATTATACTGTCCATCGAAAACTAAGCTCTTAATATAGACATATATTTAATCCATATTTTCTACCTACAAGACCCCCGAGATTGCACGGATTGATGCTTTGAGAGAGGCTAATTCGCTACTTAAGGATTCCATAGCGGCTTTTGAATCTCCACTTTGGAGCTCAAAGTCCTCAATTTGTTTCTTTTGGACTTTGCACAAGCCGTCTGCTTTGATTACCTCCTGTTCTAGTCTTTTGATCTCCTCTTTTGCACCCTTGAGATCACTTTTTAGCACTATAATTTCCGTATTTGCCTCCTCAAGATCACTTTTTAACATGGTGATCTCCTTATTTGCCTCCTCAAGCCTTTTCACACACTTTCCTGACAAGTGGTCCCCATACACAGATGTAGTAATTGTATCGCTATCGCTCACAACTGAAGTACCCGGTGCGAAGTCGATCGTAGAGTCAAAAGTGGAGCTGCATGGTGGGAATCGGCTTTTAGAATTCGAAGCTTCCGGCTCGTGTTCTTCAATACAAGGTTCGCCGGATGATGTGTACCCCACAACTCGCCAGATTCTTCCTTTCGCTGCTGCCAGATCCTCAACCCCCTCTTTACTTGTGTCCACTTGCAGCACAGCCGCTTCTACTTCCTTATCATCTTCCACTTTATCTTCAGGTGTTGTTTTGGTATCATCCGGGATAGTGATATTACACATGGGGGGGATCGCCGATATATCGATTTGGTGAGGCAATTCGGAACTGGGTTTTTGCAAAATACTTCCTATTTTCTCTGCACTCATATCCACTATCCCCCAGATAGCACTACCACTGGAACCGTAATAGATGGACTCGAAAAGGACATCGGTAGCACCTGATTTTACCATTGACTGAATGGAGCATCCTTTTGGCAGAACAACAGCGGCATAACCCTTATCCCTCCGGAATACAGTAGTAATTTGCACTTCTTGACTAAAGAGTACACGACAGTTCTCTATCTAACTATTAGTAATTTAATAGCCTGGGAGACGAGATCGCTTACCTAGGGCTTGCTCGTGTGCAAAAGAATAATCCATGGTTAAGTTTTTATTTCTAAGGATTAGGGTATAGCTTGAGCGATGGGTGAGGTTAGATTAAGCACAGTCGGCTATCAGCCAGCTCAGTCAGCTCAGCCAGCTTAACTAGGATACATGTACACAACTTTTGGGGTAAGTATATACCACTTCAGACCGTCTATAAAACATGAAGAGTCAACTAAAAAAAAAAGAGGAGGGGAAGGAATAGAGGGCTAAGAAAGTATAGCAGCATTGAAATTTTTAGTTTTATTTTTCTAAAGTGATAGATATTTTTGTAATAGGCAATATATTACACCCCTAGTAGTTGTAGGACTGCAATGCTTCAACGGAGAAAGCCGCGTGAGCCCCATCAATAACTCTAGCCACACACTCTCTTTCAACATCATAAACCAGCCACTCAAACAACGCCATCCCCAGGTCCTCGTTTCTTGTAAAAACACCCCAGACCTCAAAGAGCGCAACAGTCTAGTCGAAATCCACCCCTTTCCTGCTCCGCCTACGCGCAGTCTTCCAAAATGGAATCATCATCAATATCTTCGTTCGACGATTTCCAAAAATTACACGATACATTGGTGGATCCCCGTGGCCCAAATCTGACGGTGCTGGCAGAAGAGCTAGAATCACGCACTGGGGAACTAAAGAAGCTACTTGAAATTCCACCCAAAAATGAAGCAAGTCGGACAAAGGTCAAGTCCGGTAAGCTACTTACTGAGACTACGCGTTCCATGGGTAGTGATAGGCACTGACTTTTCAACTTGTGTAGGGAAATTGGAAATCAATGGAGGGGAATACAAGATCAATGAGCAATTTATCCAGGAAACAACACAGCTTTCAGATGATTTCAATATGGATGAGGTAGAGGCAGCACGGCTGTTATTTAGAGGGTCCGAGGAAATGCAAAAGCTAGATCGATCAGCGTTCCAAAGCGCCGTTTTTCTCTACCATACCCGTCGACAAAACCTTCTAGAATGTTTACGACTAATACTCTCCTACGCGTTTAACGAATATACGGATGCTGATATACGAGAGCTATCGAAGGAGACGGTGGATATTTTGTCCCCTCCGAAGGCTACAGGCCAGACATTTGCCGAGAAGTGTATCTCGGCGATGGGATCAGTCCGGCGGTCGGTGGAGCAACTAAGAGCAAAGGAGAAGCATGACCAGACGCTCGGGCTAGAGGGGACTCAGAGTCATAAAGAAGATTTGGAATTGCACGTTCAGTTCTTAATGAACCAACATGAAGCACTTGCATCTGCCGTTTACTACCTCGTCAGGCTGAAGCGAGCTACAGTTCCGGATTTTAAGGCTCTATTAAATATCGTCAAGACCCTTGAGAAACACAACACATTCACCTTTCATCACATGCTCCCGCTGTATGCCTTTATCACTATGCTCTGTGATACAGATTCGCCCCTGAGTTTTGAAGAGACCATTCAATTACATAAAGAGATGTTGGGCAGCTACAAATCACCATGGCCATTGAGATATGTCCAGGCCTCCGTTCATATCTGGTGGCTAAGCGAATTTAATGGTCTTTGCAATGATCCACCAACCACCAACGCCCCAAGCCTTTCAAAATTAGACTACATGTCCGATATATTCGACCCAGCAAAAGATGCGTTGGATCAGGGTGGATTTGAATTTATGCTTGCAGTCTGCGCAGACGTCAGTGCGGAATGGCCACTCAATTCTGCAAAGGAAGATGTACACCGATTTTTGCAAGCCCGTGTACCACCAGTCGAACACCGTGGTCATATATCGGTGCCATTCAGATCATTAATGATCAGCCAGCTAGAAATTTTCATTGATAGTTTTATTTCGAATATGGCAGATGTGCTAAAGGATATTAAGACACGGGAAGAAGAAGACGTACTACTAGGACGGAAGACATTGGGACATGAACTAGAGAGGTTTTTCCTTATTATTCATTATGCGTATCTAGGACGACGAGATGCTGGAATGGCATTTTGGAGTGATCCGGAAAGCAATTTGCATGGATTTATCTCTTGGGCTTCAGTGAGGCAAACACCATTCATGGCAGCCACTTTCAGCTATATGTTGGCCTCGCTGTCTCTTGGTAAATCTGCCGCCGAGCACACGCATAGATTTCTCCTCGACGAAGCTTCCCCCGGTAGTGCGAAAAGGCGGACGGTTTACCTATCTTGGGACCATATCTTCAAGCAGTTCCAGCAGTACATTGGTCAACTTGAAAAGAGATCACAGCAACTAGTCCCAGCAAATGCCTTTAGACCTCCCCCACCACCAGCCGAAGCCATGGAGCCTGCACCAGAGTTGAGTATGATGTTGGACGGATTCATGCGGTTAATTTCCCAGGTGGTACAAGAATCTCCAGATGCCAAACTCTGGCATCTCCACGAAAGCCCTTTTAGAGTTATACCTGCCCTTTTTGAGCTTCTCGGGCTACAAGCATCCATTCAACTGTGGGATTCTATTTTCTCAACAATTACAGCTTTCTTGACTGAGAAGACTGAGGTTATCAATAACGAAATCTGGAAAGCAATTGATGATTGGGCTCTAGGGGCTGCTCCCTCAAATGCCCTGCAAATCGGCGCTATACCCGGGAAAGCCTTCGCCCAAGCAGGGTCTGAAAAACTTGACGCGGTAGTAACTTCAGTCCATCCCGCAGAAGCTTTTGTGCGTCTACTTGCTTCTTTGGTCTCCCCAGCGCTAGAGGATCAGCTTAAGGATGCTCTACCATTTCCTGAGAATCTTGGCAGCATGAATCGATTGTCCGGAATTGATCCATACATCGATTTTATATTAGGGACAATATTCTCGAACACTACGGTTCAGAATCTTCCTCCCGACCTTGTACTTCCAGTAGAGAAGCAAGATGACCCAAGCGAGAAATTAACCCGCGCACAATATCGGAGCTTCCGCCCAGCTCTCCAGTCTAGCTGTTTAACCTTTATCCACACTTGCCTCGCAACTTTTAACGAAGATCTTCTCAATATTGCAGGTTCTAATATTGCCGTTGATAATGCGATGAAATCTTCCTCTCTTGAGACCTATTCAAAATTGCATCCATTTGCAAGGGTTATGGAACACCTTTTAACAGAGAAATGCTTTAACGTATTCTATGAAATCTTAAAACTAGGCGTTGAAGACCTCGCGGCTACAGATGTGCCATTGCCTGTTATACAATCAATTCTAACTGTAATCAATATCTTAGACCTTGCGTTGCGAATGCAAACAACATTCTTCGATTTTGTCCGCCCGTTAGTTAAACGCGATGACGGTATGCGAAAGGTGAATGTGCCTTCCAACGGGTACGGGTCTGTTGAAGATGCAATCCTACACCACCTAGACATTGCAGTGTTTTTGGGACTCTTCGTTGGGAGTGCTCACCAGGACATCACTTTGGCCGCCTTGAGTCTTCTAGAGAAGCTTTCTGTAGCGTCAAAGCTTGTATCGACGGCAGGATCATCACATACGTTTGGGCGGAAGATAGGCAAGAATCGTCTCTTGGGAATTGTTGAGTCAAGTCCGGAGTCTCGTAGGATTGTGTTCAACTTTATCCAACAATGGGATGCAGATGTGGATGATGAGAGCCCGGAAATGCGATATCCCTTGAAATTCGCAATCTTGAAATTACTCAGCAGTAGTCTATCTGCACAGCCAAACGAATTCACTCTCGCGCACTTTCTCCTTGGCTTTGGGTACGACGAACAGGAAGGTATCAGTCTTAGCGTTGAAGATGGTGGGATCGGGTCTGGGATTGCGCTTCTCCACAGTATCCTTGGGGTTGTGGATGATGCAGTTGTGTCGGATGACCAAGGGATGTCATTTGATGGAGCCCTGTGCCAGCTGAAAAACGATTGCTTTTCGGTGTTCAAGAGACTATGGAAAGCACCATCAACATCAAGCGAAATGCTGTATGTCCTTCGAGCCAATAAACTTCTATTTACTCAGTTTATGGGGGAGCAGATTCTCAGGGCGACAAGTAAATGGGATGGTATTCCTTTTGGTTGTCTGGAGTTCTTTTCCGAAGGAAAGGCTACAGGTCTTTGCAACTATATTGGGCGACGAACCTCGTTATTCAATTATATTGCCCTGGAAATCCGACAATTAGCTGTCCAGGGCGCATCGACAATGGTCTCAAAGTACCTCTCGACACTTCTTGGCGTAACGAACCTTGATGGGGTTCCAATGTCGAATATTCACATTCTTGACCTCCTTGATTTTCTAGAACTGGAAGCACCTGACGCCCTACCAACTCCAACTATCACATTTTTCCATGATCTAAACCTTGCAGCATTCCAACAGGAGGACCAGTTTGGTAATCCGTCGTTCCACCTACCAAATATCGAGCAAATACTACTACTCCGGAAACAGGAAATACTGGCCTCGGGAACTATAAATCCCCAGGACGAAGAAGCGATCACAGCCGAACTCACCGAGATTTTGAATTATCTCTTCGCCGAAAACCAGCTTCGATTCTTCAGGGGCGCAAGACTGGATTGCTTGAAGTCCTGGGCAACTTTGGTAGTAGTTATGTTAGAGGATTGTGAGTTCGAACCGGCAGCAAGAACTTCATTCTTGCTACAGGCATTGCAAGCCATCATGCCAAAGGTTGAATCGTATAGCAGTGGGAATATCGACAGTGCGCAGGTCCTCAGCTCTTTGACACATTCCCTAATAACCCACCTTAAGTTCGATACCACGACTTTCGGTAAAGGTCGAGCGAGCGACTTGGCAAATGATCGGATGTACCAGCTTTTCCGGATCTCACTCCGATGTATCCAGTCGCCAATGGCAACAGCGAGGCTACGTGAGGACTTCTACAACATCTCATACCGGTATCTGAAGGGCACATCAGACCTGTCACAGCAAGGGAACAGTGTCGGCCGTCACAACATTCAAACGATCAAGGCTTCTGGTGATCGTCTACTGGAGGTTGTGTGCGATGATGCATACTCTGGCGAGGGACAGTGCAAGATCATTGCACTACTACTTCTAGAAGCACTCGTTGCACTGGCAGCGGAAGAAGGGTCAAATTATGTTGTTGACGCATTGATGCGGCAGAATTTCTTAGTTGTACTTGTGGATTCGACAAAACAGATTCGCTCGGACTTGGTAAATACAAACACTAATGGTAAATATGCTAGCTCTAAATCCCACAATTGCTATCACTAACAAATTCATAGACATCCCATACCTAATGCGCTCATTCAAGGCAACTACCGGCTTCCTCGTCCGAATCGCGCAAACTAGGGTTGGCGCTGGTCATATTATCAATGCTGGCCTCTTCAAAGCCCTCCGTGACAGTCAGCTCTTCAGCGTTGATCCTGATCTCGGTGTCGGCATTAACGACCCTAAGGCACTCGAGAAATACTATGAGCTCCTTACGGATGCCATGCGTGTTGTTGTTACCTGTATCATTTCCCGGGGCCAACAAAATCGACAGGCTTTGCAGGCTGGAAGACAGTTTTTAACGGAGAACCGGAATGTTGCATTGGCGGTGTTTAAAAGGCATGCAAATATTGGGGGACCTAGGATGGATAATATTGGGGACTTAGAGGATTTAGTGGGGATGTTTGTGATGATGATTTCGTTGACGGATTTTATTGAGGTTTGTTTACTCCTTCCCGTAGACTGTGATAAGATAGACTGTGGCTAATGAAGTGAATAGTTTGAGGAGGATCAGCCGATACATGCATGAGGGTCTAGTTGAGAGAGGTTAACAGATTAAGAGTAGTTTTGGTATAGTGAAGCGGTGCGAGGATTGTTGTACGTTACGTTATAAAGACGGGTTGTATATTAAATTGAATCTAATCTAATCTCTTGGCGCCCGAATAGCTAGTATGTAGACACAAGTATCAGTGTACCGTATTTTCTAAGTTAATTCAGCCCGCTACAACAGGGGTTTTCACGTACTGGAACAGTTGAGGCCGTGGGAATGGAAGACACCAGCACAAGAAAGGTAGATACTTGTACTAATGGATGAAACTTGTTGCATTTTTATTTTTTTCCCATGAATTACGCGCATTACCCCCGGTCGTAGTGGGTCGAATTAACTCAGAAAATACAGTACTTGCTCTCGCTAATCGAGGAACTAGGAACTAGTGTAACCATAAATAGTAGAACTGAGATTTATCTGGGAATATCTCATACCACTGGAACCAGTTCCACGCTCCATGAAAAGTCACTCGGCGACTGCAAAAAGTGACGGGTTGTATAGTGGCAACGGAGGGTTAATCACCTGAGAGTGTTACCCACTGGTCAATTTAGTATATATAGGAGGGGGGATCCTCCTTCCCTCTCCTTTACTCCATCCCCCGAACAACCTCCGGCCAAGGAGGGTAGACCAACACCTAGTCTCGTGCCCAGCCCCATATATTTACTACGCAGCACCGTAGGGTCTAGAGCAGTAAAGTTCAGAGACGCCCCCGAAAGTCTCCGCAGCGTCCGGAGCCCCCTAGGAGGCTCGGGGGTACCTTTTGAGCTCTAAAACTACTTCGATGAAAAATAATATGACCGAAAAAGCACCTGCCAAAGCTCTGAAAGTAAGCATACTAGACCCTACAGCACTATATAGCAAATATAATATTAGGAGGATTAGGTACCGTGAGGTCTGGGCTAATAAAGCCCCGGAATACTTCCGAGAAGTTCCACAATTTCTCCGAGAGCCTCTCGAGCTTTAATATGCCCGAAATATGCCGGAAAAGGAATTGGGTAAGCTCGGAGGGGTAAGCACACCAGACCATACGGTGCTGCGCAGCAAATATAATCGTGGGGCTGGGCACGAGACTATTAATCTATATACTAAATCAATATTGATGTGATGTCTTACTTAGATGAAATTTGTTTCCGGAAGGGATGGGGGGGGTCTATTCCTACGATATCAGTTTGTGTCTACTTAGTTGTCTGGGGTCTTAGCAGAGTTATCCCTGTTCCTTTCCCCCCTCTTTTCCCCATCCTTTGTTTTGTAATATTTTATGAAATAACTTCTGGTGTATTTTTTTTTGGAGTATTGGGTTACATAAATTTTGAGACCCTAACTCTCCACCGAGTGATGGTACATGAATTTACTATGAAACATACAAAACACAAACCCAAGATAGGTGATATGCTCCCCCACTTAATAAAAATAAATACGTGATAGAAGAGAAGTCCTGTAGAAGATATATGTTCCATAAAGTTATAGGCCAGTATGAAAGAAATAAAGGATAGTCCAAGGACCCACCCAGAGGGGTAAGTCCCCCATTAATGAATCCTTGTTCTACCTCCCCCAAATCCCAATACCATGTAATGATTACTGATAATTGTTTTCTGGAATGATGCGCTGGATCTCGTGTCACGAGAACATTGCTGGTTTGGCAACCATTCCTGAATCATCGTGCATAGGCGAGCGCGTATCCATGTCTGGGATTGGGTTACATATGCACATATTGCTTTTTTTATTTTTATTTATTTTTTAATCAAGAGATATCATTAGAGGAGAGGGAGAGGAGGAGAGTCTCCTATCTCCCTCGGTAGAGAGAGAGCTTTGCCCCGCTTCAACTACTTCGAAGGGTAACTATCACCAACTATCTATCACGGACTCTCAACATTCGTTTGAAAGAAAGAAAGATACACCACAAATCATGGGTCCTTCTCTACCTACCCACGCAAATCTGAGTGAACGGAGGAGTACATTCCCCCTAAGCAACTCCTCGCGACAAAAGCCTAGAAAGTGATTCCTCCATATGTTTCCCTTTCTTTTTATCCTAAGATTCCCCCTCAATTTCTAACTGAAGCTCTTCGTTATCATCTTTCAAGATGGCCATTAGCATTCCGCTTCATCAAAGGCGCAATACACCACGGTAATCCACCTCTCACATATTATAGAGTAAAGAAAAGAAAATTAACATTCCCATAGCTATCGTAATCCCCGTAACGATCCACACACTATTCACTATCCTCATCGTCTCTTTAGACATGCACACCTCCGCAAACCTCGGCATCCCCGCCTCCATCGTCCCCTCCATGTCCATCGTCGTTGGTCTAATGCTTGTCTTCCGTAATAGCTCCTCCTACGACCGCTACTGGGGGGGCCGCACGGGACTCCAATCCATCGTCAACTCTGTGCGGAACCTTAGTCGCTCATTCTTAATCTGTGGCCCTCTCGAAGACGACACGGATAAGATGGAGACTGAGAAGGTCGTAAAAACTCTCGTGGCTATCATGTATGCTGTCAAGAATCACCTAAGGGGTAACTGGCAAGCTATCGAGTTTCAACCAGAGTTTGCGATGCTGGTGCCACAGGGCCTTCGTGGACATGAGTCGGAGGGGGTGGGCATGGCGTTGGAGTTGAGTTTTGTGGTCGAGAGGTATATCAAGAGGGTTAGTATAGACTCTTTTTTCCTGGGAGAGCAGAGACTGATGGGTGAGAGTTAGGGTGCGCATAAAGGCGCTTTCAACGCGCCACAGTCGGCAATGTTGAATGGGCAGCTAAACTCCATTATCGATGCTTATGGTCAGATGGAGACTATCAAGTAAGCACTTGATATATTGTCTTATAACTGTTACTATTCCCTCCCCAAATTCACATTACTAATCGCTCTACAGGCTAACCCCCATTCCCATATGTCAACAAATCCACCAAAAACAAGTTCTTGCGCTCTATTGCTGTACCCTCCCGTTCTGTCTTGTGGATGAAATGGGCTGGTGGACAATTCCGGTGATATCACTCATCTGCTTCACCCTTTATGGAATCGAAGGGTATGTCCCACACCTCTCATCTTAGCTGCAACCAAACTAATCCCCCCTCTAGAATCGGTGAGGAGCTCGAAGACCCTTTTGGCTATGACAAGAACGACATCAAGATTGATGCAATAATCGAGGACGCTAAACAAGAAGTTTTAGTCCTCCTTGAAGGGTGGAAGAAGGGGACTGATGAGTACTATCAGTAATATCATCTCGAACCCCAACCCAGATAACAACCCATCACGAGATGCTAAATGCTTGCATTAAGATCTAATTTTGTTTATAATTTCCTTTACTACGGGAGGTAAGTTATTAAGTTTAAGACGAATATACAGTAGAGTACGAAAGAATTTAATCAACACCACGGCCGAGAGTGTAAGAAAGGCATCTATACCATATCTTGTCTATGTAGTATAGTATTTAGTATCTCTAGTAATTAAAATGCGTATATCCGCAATGTCTCCTCCATATTAGTGTTCCGCCGCCCATGCTCTATACCACTCTAAACACTCTGCGTTCGCAACACTCGCAGATATCTTGATGTTTAAACCACAAAGAATTTGCTTCACGGCTACCTCGACCCTAAACCATTTCAATCAGCTTCTCTCCTTAAAACCTGTATTGAGGGGACTTACTTCTTTCCATTCGTAGTAACTGGGATCTCCGGACACTCATCGATGACAGCAGGGACATGCCTGGCACTGAGTTCCTTTCTAATAGAGTCCTTAATACTCTTCACTAGATCCCTGGATAATTTATGACCTTTAGCCATCTTAACAAATAGCACTACCTGCTCATCTGTATCTATCTGCCGACGCCGACCAATACAAAGTGCATCCTCAAACTCGGTCGGGAAGTGTGCGAGGAGGACATTATACTATTTCTAGCATTAGTCTTGCCCACACGACCTCCAGTCAGAAAACCTACAATTTCCGCAGATCCAAACCTCACACCCGACGGCTTCAAGATGCCATCACTTCTTCCTAGCATAAGTAGTCCTCTTGACCCTGGGATAATCTTAATGAAGTCACCATGATGCCATACACCAGGGAATTCCTCAAAATAGCTCTTTTTATAAGCAGTTTCTCCATTCACTCCCCAGAAGGAAACAGGCATGCAAGGGAATGGTTTGGTGCACACCAGATCCCCGGCTTCATCTGTATCCTCTACGTTCTTCCCTTCGGCGTCCCATGCTTCTACCTTCATTCCGAGACCGAGACATTGGATTTCCCCGCTATAAACCGGGACGAGTGGAGACGGTGCCCCAAAAAGGGAAATAATGTCTGTGCCTCCAGTGATTGACCCAAGGTTAATATCGGGGCCGAATGCGTTATATACATACTCGAATGTTGACGGGGCCAATACTGCAGCAGTGGAATATATTGCGCGAAGAGCAGTGACTGGAAGGGTAGCCTTGGGCAAAACATTATTTTGTTCTAGTATCGACAAGTACTTTGCGGATGTACCAAAATGTGTGACTCCAAGCTCTTGGATTAGCCGGGGCATTGCAAGGTTTCCATCGCCGTCTACAAGTGGTCTGAACGGGGAACCATCGTAGAGGACGATAGTAGTACCGCTAGCAAGACCAGAGACTAGCCAGTGCCACATCATCCAAGTGACGGTTGTAAATTGGAAGAATACATCACCAGGTTTCATGTCACAGTGAATGAGATGCTCTTTTTTGTGCTGTATTAGGGTACCGATTGCGCCGTGGCAGATACACTTTGGTTCTAGTCCATTGTCAGTACAACTATACTAGGACATCTAGTAGGGAACTCACTCCCAGTAGTTCCTGAGGAAAATAGAATGTAAACTGGATGATCTGGGTCCAGCTGTAGGAATTCTAATGGCGCATTCTTATCCTCCGCAGTTGCGAGAAAATCATTATATAGATACGCATTTCCATTTGCCGGTTTCACGCTGTTAATATCTACTGTTTGTTCAAAGTGATCAATCACTATCACAGACTTTAAAGTAGGTAATTCCACAACAACGTCTTGAAGTTTCTGCATGACGTCGTGAATTTTGCCATTGTAAAGGACTGCACTATCAGCAAATAGAGCTACGGGTTCTAGCTGTACAAGTCTGTCCAATACAGCCGTAGCTCCATGATCAGGGCTATAACTTATTAGCAGTCTACAGTTAAACACAGGATAGATAACATACCTAATCCCAGACCACACACAACCCAAAGAAGTCGCTGCAAGCATGACCACAAGCGCATCTACATGGTTCGCAACATAACCTACACAGCTTCACCCAATTAACCCACTACTATTTCCCCCTTTCCCCACAACAGCATAGACTCACCGGCAACCCTATCCCCAACCTTTACCTTCCCCCTCAACGCCGCCCCACAAGCCCTAACACGCTCCCTAAGCTCCCTCCAGGAAACAAACACCCTCCCCTCTCTCTCCGTCGTCTCAATTACAGCAATCCCATTCTCATCAGTAATAGACCTTGGAAACAGCAAGTTCTCTGCAAAGTTAAGTTTCGCACCAGAGAACCAAGCAGGACGTGGGTATATCCCAGCAGACTCATCAACGACGGTCTCCCACTCCTGCGAAGCCACAACCCCAGTGTAATCCCACACCTCACCCCAGAAATTTGCAGAATTGTCAACAGACCACCTCCATAGTGATGTCTCCTTATCTGTTTCTGGGCCGAATTGGATAGCGTATTTTGAGGAGATGTGGGCTTTGAATTTATACATTTCTGTAGTCTCGGGAGAGGAGTGCTGCCATAGTTTCTGGCCGGGGGTGGCATCGTGAGCTATGCCATTGGAGATTGGGGATTTGGGAGTCATCTTTGTATAGAGTAGTCCTGGAGAATGTTGTGAGTTTGAAGCTTCTTGTGTGTAAAGTGTAGGTGTATGGAACCCGAGTAGATAAACTCAAGCTAATAGAGCCTCGGTCTTCGGTCTTCGGTCTTCGGAGTTCGGGGGTGGATGAGCGGGATGGGATTTCTTACCTGCGTGCCTAGTTTGTGAAGCTCTACAGTGCAATTGGGAATAACAAAGTGTTCCTTCGGTGCTTACAAGTTCCAGGGACAGACCGTCGTTAACCGTGGTAGATCAGGGCTATGACTTTTATCTGCAGGGCCGGGAACACCAACTAAGTTTTACTTTTTATGGTTATGTCTTGGCAGTAGAATGATCGGAACCAGGATTAGGACCGGCTAGGATCGGGAGGAGATTTGATTCTATTAAATGCTGGAATTTAGAATTCAAGAGATAGCTAGATTGTACTCCATATTTTTGTTTCTTGGGTTGTATGTAGATAGACTACTACATGTAATTACAGTAATTTTACCAATTATATTCTCAAGAAAGGATGCAGACTTCCTAAGTAGGGTATCCATAAAGATACCATACCCAGAATCACACTCAGTCACTCGACAACTCCCTTGCATAAAAAGCTCATACGTAAATATTACACCCCCCTAAAGTACAATTACCCCAACCGGTCTAGAGAAGGTAACACCTCCTCTCTCTCTATTTTTCTGCCGGCGGTGCCGCAGCCGCAGCCGCACCCTGTCCCTTCGGCATCTTTTTGTTCGTTCCCAAAGTCTCTAGATCCTTCTTCTTATGATAATGAGGCGCTACTTCAACCAGCCACTCGGGCTGTAATGGCATAACATTACGCATAAACTCCTTACCTATACGACACATTAGCATCCTCAACCATGCACATAGAGGTAATGGAACTTACTAGTCAATACTAATTCATAATAAATCAGCCACTTTGGATTAACCTCAAAAAGACAACTACTTGGGTGTACGTGCACCGTCTGACTATTCTTCACGGTCCTATATGTATCACCCCCTCTCTGCAATCTAGCAGCATTTGGGAAGAAGCCTGCCGTAATAGCCTTCTGTATAGGTACTAGATTACTCTCGCCGCACGAGCTCACATTCACCTCTACACGATCACACAGTCGGCTCAACTGATCCCGGACATCCCGAGCCCTCCCAAGACTCCTAAATTGCAGGAAATTTTCTCTCGCCCACACATATGAGAAGTTTGTGTCGACCCATTGGTTCCAGATATTAAGTAATGTAAGATGGTCACCTCCATCCTTATTTGTGAATCGAGAGCGTGCTTGGTCCGCATGAAATTTCTTATCCTTAGGACGGTAGAAAAGTGACGAAGACTCGCCAAGCATAGCAATGATAGAAAGCACCTCCTCCACACAGCCGTATCCATCTGCGGCAAGGATAGCTTTAGCTAACATAGGATCTGTCGGAAACTCCGCCATCTGCCTTCCGATTTTTGTAAGTTCTCCTTTATCATTGAGCGCACCAAGTGCATACAGATTCTCCAGCGCACGAATAAGTGTCTCTGCCGGCGGCGGATCCATAAAGTCGAACTCAATCAGATCGTTAATCCCTAGTGACTTTAGAAGTAGCACAACGCTATTAAGGTTGGTCCGCTGAATCTCAGGAGTCGTGTTTTCATCAAGTTCATTCTGGTATGCCCATTTTGTATATAACCTGAAGCACTTTCCAGGCCCAACACGTCCTGCACGACCCATTCTCTGTTTTGCTGCTGCGCGGGAACAAGGAGTCACGACAAGAGATTCCATCCCAGTACGGGGGTTATAAACATTCTCCTTTACGAAGCCAGGGTCGATGACATATACAATTCCGTCGATTGTGAGTGATGTTTCCGCAATATTGGTGGCGAGGACGACCTTCCGTGCACCTTCTGGTGTAGGCTCAAAGATCTTGGCCTGCATTTCTGATGGGAGATTTGCGTAAATAGGACATATTATCATCTCGCGGATCTTGTTCCCAAGCTTCCTGCAAGTCTCTTGAAGGTTTTGTTCGGCGGCATCAATCTCGTCCTGACCAGTAAGGAAAACCAGGATGTCGCCTTGTGGGGGAGTAGTAGTGTGAATTTGAAAAATTGTTGTAATGGCGGCGTTGAGATAGTTTGCCTCTGGTTGCTGCGTGTAGTGTACATCAACTGGGTATCGACGACCCGGGATATTGAAGATGGGGGCGCCGTCAAAATACTTTGAAAATTTCTGGGCATCCATCGTTGCGGAGGAGATTAGAAGTTTCAATTCAGGTCGGAAGCGGGCAATATCTTTGACGAGGCCGAAGAGGATATCTGTTGAGAGGGTACGCTCGTGGGCCTCATCGATCATGAGCGCGGAATAGCCACCGAGGTCGGGCTCAGTAAGGAATTCACGAAGAAGCATACCATCAGTCATGTATTTCAGTACTGTTTTGTCGGATGTGGAGTCTTCGAAACGGATAGAATAGCCAACTTCATTGCCAACTTTAACACCCATTTCTTCAGCTACACGAGCGGCGACTGACATTGCTGCTACACGACGGGGCTGGGTACATCCTACTTTGAGACCGCCCTTGGTGTAGCCTGCCTCATGGAGATACTGCGGAAGCTGGGTTGTCTTCCCAGAACCAGTCTCGCCAACGATAATGAGGACCTGGTACTCCTCAACAGCATCTAAAAACCTCTGCCGCCACTCATAGATTGGTAGTGATTTTCGTGTCTCGTCAATACTTTTCGCCTTGTTCTCTGCAGCCTTCAGTTGTTGTTCCATTTGTTGTTGCTCCTTACTTGAAAATATAGAGTCTTTATCGAAATCTGTATTCTCCATTACGAACTTGAGCTGTTGCGAATCATCGAAAACATACTCGTAGTCACCCTCGTCCACACGCTCGGGGCGATTAACCTGAGCGCGTGCTTTCTCCGCCTGATGTTGCTCCCATTCTTCTTGCTCTGTTACAAACTTCTCTTGTCCATCATCACCACGCTCAACGTAACGTTCGTAAAGCGCCTTCTCCTTCTTTTTCATATCTATTTTGCCCTTCTCGGTAATGTAGTCTTCAGGAAGCATGTATCCGTCCAGGTGATCATCCACACGGAGCCTCTCCTCTGCTAGCCGGAGAATCTCCTTGTTTTTTGCGAATTCTTCTTTTTCCTTCTTTGTCAAATCTGGGTTTGTCCGAAGCTCATGTTGCTCCTCGGCCACCTCCTTCCGGAGTAACGCTAGGCGTTCCAACTCCCTCTTCTTGAGATACTCCTGTCGTGAGCGTTCCCTGAGATCCGGGAGAGCTGCGTTTCGTGCGGTAGCATCATCTGCTAGAGCTCTTCGCTGAGCAAGAAGTTTGCCATCCTTGGTGGAGGAACGGTCCTCAACCAGTTTCTTTGTTTTTTCATCATCTTTCTCCTTTAATCTTTTTGCGAACTCGTCGCGCTCCTTTATATCGCGGATCCGGTTAAGTTCTGCTATTTCCTCCTCGTCGAGTGCTTCATCCTCATCGTCTACACGAGCCCTCTTACTCGGCGGTTGGTCCTGGTCATCCTGAGGGTATTCCTCCTCCTCTCCTTCGATTTCCTCGTCACCCCACCTGTCATCATCATTGTCGTCTCTTCTCCTAATCCTTTTCGACCGTCGGTCTTTGTCATCCTTCCGGTCCCTCTCTTTCTCCTTCTCCCTGTCCCTATCTCTATCTCTCCCAGAGTCCCTCTTCTCCTCCTCCTTCCTACTCTCCCGTCGCTTTTCCTTACTACTTTTCTCTCGAGTTACTATGGTAGGTGGTGGCATCATGGCCGCGTCATCCTCATCGTCCATGGCGAGTAGCGCATACTTCTTCTTCTTCTCAGGCTGTGGCCTCTTCACCGAGGCACCACTCGAAGATTTTTTAGAAACGCGCTCATAGAGATCTGATGTGAACCGGCGGGTATCTGAAGGGCTACCATCGAGGAAGGCAGATAGGGCGTCATTGAGGGAATTTGAGGATTTCGCGGAGGTTGCAGAGGCGATCACGAAGTCTATGATTGTAGGGTCTGCGGCGCCGGAGAGCTGTGTATAGTGTTAGTTTAAATATTCAAGAGAGTTTATATGACTGAAAGAGCTCACCTTGATAATATTATCGGATACCCAATTGCGTAAATCTGCCATTGTCGCGTGAGGTGTTCTCTCTTGGTTTGGTGACGGGGGTTTTCTAGCTATGTACCCTATGTACAGTACGTGAGGCTCGAACGAGTCTTGGGTAGGCTCGGGTAAGAAGCTTGGCGGAACTCGTCTGCATAGGTCGTCACTCACATTTCTAAGAATCCGATATAGCTATACATCTCCATGCAGAGTCTTGGAGTTGCAAGTGAATGAATTGAATGCAAGAAGCCGATAGCGATGACAATGAACTTCTCGATTCACAATGCAAACCTCTATACTACACTCCATCCTGCACACTGCACCTCTACTCTCCACACTCAGCATTATCCCCCCCCCCAAACATCCTCCGTAGACATCTGTAGAGAATTGGCACATAAATAGTGTAAACTCCTTGTTATCTCCGCAAGTCTGGTAGCTATATTATAACTCCACCATCCACATTCATCCATCTACATCCACCCCCACCATCCACCACCCCTCTATATCCACTCCCGCTGCCACAAATACCCATTCTATCTTCTCCCCTCCTTCCACTCTCACCCCCATCGTGGAGAGCACCCGGTAGATGCCGGAGAAGGTTCCCGATCTCGACGTGCAGTCTCTCAATAAAAAGAGAAAGCAGTCGCCATCATCTATCCCTCAATCACCCTTCGACTCCCCATCAACCCATTCAAACCAACAAAGCAATCAAAACACAATTCCTAATCTTTTCGCTAGTGCTTTCAGCAGAAAGTCTTCTCCGCAGCCAGAATATTCAAAGTCTAAACGATCTCGCTCAAAATCAAGCGAATTTTCAATATCCGAGTCTAGAGCTGCGTCGGTGGGGTTAACGCCGCTGACGGAAGCGACCATGTTGAACTTCTCAAAAAGTAAGAATAATGTCATTGACTTGACAGACTCTCCACCGCCTACAGAAAAGGTCCCAGTGAGACCACCACCATTTCAACCGCACGCCGGGGCGAGGAAACTGCAGATTAAGAACTTGAGGAAGTCAACAAAGGGAGATCCGGAAGCTTACTTCAATACAACATGGACATCGCTGAACGGAGCCCTCGCAGCGATATTCACGGGAGAAAAAATAGCAGCGAGCTTGGAGGAGCTGTATAGAGGAACTGAAAACATCTGCCGTGCAGAGAAAGCGCCACAGCTGTTCGAGAAACTTAAAACTCAAATGGACAACTATGTGGCTGGCCCGCTGAAAGTATGGATCATTGAGAAAGCAGGGCGGAGTGAAGACGAGGCTGTAAAGGCGATTGAAGCAGCATGGTCGAAATGGAATCAGCAGCTAGCAAGTCCTCTCCTCTTAGTGAGGCATGGTATCATATCTAATAATATATATCTTCACAGGGCATGATTCGGTCTATATTTCTCTACCTAGATCGCTCCTATCTTCTCCCTTCGTCAAAAGAAAAATCTATAGAAGCCACAGGATTGGCCATATTCCGAGTTCACATCGCCTCAGACCCTACCCTCGAGCCAAAATTCCTCCGTGGTATATTCACTCTCTTCGAGCATGACCGCCGCAACGAGGGGCAAATCATTAACATATCGCTTCTCCTCTCATGCGTCCGTATGATCTCGAACCTTGGAATGTATAGTCACGCTTTTGAGCCACGATTTATCTCCGTCTCACGCAACTACTTCTCCCGCCTCGCGGAGGATGAATCACAGAGCCAATCCCTCTCCTCATACCTCCGCGGTACCGCATCACAGCTCGAAAAGGAATCGGCTCGGTGCGAGCGTTTCCATCTCGAATACTCAACCAAACGCGATATCATCGCTGTCATTGAAGACGAGATGGTCCGGAAGCGTATAGATACTCTCACTGATAAAGAGAGTGTTGGAGATCTTCTTAAGTCTCGGGATGAGCATTCCCTACTCATACTCTATTCACTACTCTCTCGTGTAGGGGCAGCTGGCGATGCCCTCCGTCCCGCATGGGAGTCCCATATCACCTCATTTGGCACCTCCATAGTTATTGATGATGATCGTGTCGAGGAGATGGTCCCACGACTTCTCCAATTTAAGCATGCGCTTGACCGTATCTCTACGCATTCATTCTCTCGAAACGACACCCTTGGCTATACACTACGAGAGAGCTTTGCGAACTTCATCAATGCCCGTCGGCCTGGTCAAGGTGGTGCAAACAATAGTAAGCCTGCGGAAATGATAGCGAAGTTTGTAGACCTACTGCTGCGAACGGGGACGAAGGGATTACCAGCATCCACAAGCGTTGAAATGTGCGAACTTGTGAGTAGTGCCGGCGATGATGATGCACAACTGGCGTTCATGCTTGAATGGGTACTTGATCTATTCAGATTTATACAAGGGAAAGATGTATTCGAGGCTTTCTATAAAAAGGACTTGGCGCGTCGCTTGTTGATGGGACGGAGTGCAAGTGCTGATGCGGAGCGGATGATGATTACAAAGCTCAAGACGGAGTGTGGGTCGGGATTCACGCATAATCTAGAGGGTATGTTTAAAGACGTTGATCTCTCCAGGGAGGCGGTGGCTTCGTTTAAGACGAGTCGCGGGCACACCAAAACTTCACACGGGGTAGATCTATTCGTAAATGTCCTCTCCCAATCCGCGTGGCCGACATACCCTGAGATTCCCCTCAATATACCCGCCTCCCTCGCAGAATATCTCAACAGTTTCCAGGAATTTTATATCTCGAAACACTCAGGCCGCAAACTAGCGTGGCGTCATAGTCTCTCCCATTGCGTATTAAAAGCATCATTCCCAAAGGGAAACAAGGAGCTCGTATTATCCGCCTTCCAAGCAATTGTATTGTTACTATTCAATGATATCCCCCCTAATACCCCACTCTCCTTCACCGATCTCCTAACAGCCACAAACCTACCTGCCGACCAACTATCAAGAACGCTTCAGTCCATGGCGTGTACTAAGCACCGCGTTCTTGCAAAGTCTCCGAAGGGAAGGGAGGTAGTTCCCGGAGACAAGTTTATTGTTAACACAAATTTCAGCGACCCAAAGTTTCGTGTCAAGATTAACCAGATCCAATTAAAGGAGACGAAGGAGGAGAATAAAGAAACTCATGAAAGAGTTGCGCAAGATCGACAATACGAGACCCAGGCAGCGATTATTAGGATTATGAAGGGGAGAAAGAAGGTTAGACATAGCGAGTTAGTTAGCATGGTGATAGAGCAAACGAAGAATAGAGGTGTGCTGGATGTGGGTGATATTAAGAGAAATATCGAAAGGTTGGTTGTCTATTACTCCTATTTGATGATGGAAAATATTAATATGGGGGTAGGTTGATTGACAAGGAGTATATGGAGCGTATTGAGGATAATGTGTATGTTTACGTTGCCTAGAGTCGCCCGGGCTAGGGGATTGAGTTCTCCTCTTATGTGGCGTGGGTTGGGGTTGGCTGGTTGGGGGCGTATATTCCTCTAGGTTGTTTTTTATTATTGTAGAATAGGACGAATTTGAGGCTTATATATAGCCTTGCTATACGATGGGAAGATGAGTAGTCTGGATCATAATGAATCACTCGGTGGAAATGATACGTGATGACATGGTAATGTATTCTTAACCTAGAAATAACCAAAGATTTATAGGAAATTCATAAAGATGGCAATCTACTGTCTTATCAAACTAGTTTTTAGGGACCATTTTGTTCAAAACACGCCTGGAACGCTAAATTTATTGTAGGCAACGAGAACTTGACAAGGAACTATCATATGCACTTTGATGATAAAACCCCTGGCAAAAAATGTTGAGGGGCCCTTCCCTAAGCTTGGCGTAACTTTCTTTTTCTAGCCCACATATAAGGGTACATGTATATTTTTACACATAGTAAAAACAAGCAAATATCCTGAAGCTAGCAGCTTTGTGTTACAATATATCATATCTGTCTTATATTAAGGTCTCCCGCTCTGTAGTATACTGAAACCCCGTAGAGAATTTCAAAATGTGGGATGCATTACGAAGCGGTGCAACTGGAACATTCCGAACCGTGATACAGATACATGTATACTGAAATTTACAGGAGTTGCCAAGGAGCTGTGATGCATTGCGTCTTCTGAAACAGCTATTGGGGGCGTATGGTTGGTGAATTATTTATTAGTTATTGGAGGCTCTACTGAGTAACTTGAAAGTTCTAGACTACTCTCGCTCGTCTTTCGTTCTATTTTGATGATATCCTCTCTCGCTCACCACTCATTTTACCTTCAAATTCACCTTTTATCACTAAAAGCCTAAAAATGAGTAACCCTAGTGGATTTTCCTTCGGAGGCCAATCCGCCTCTAGTAGTGCCCCACCAAAATCTATCTTCGGAGGCTTCACAAACAGTTCGATATCATCTGGAGGTTCTTTCCCCCCAAGTACACCAGCTGGTGAACCTCCTCTTGGTTTATTTGGGAGCTATGGTCCTGTAGTGACAGGCTCCACATTTGGTATTCCACATCCTGATTCTTCTTCTAATCAACCAGTAAAAAGTGGATACAATATGGGACCTTTTGGATCTAGCTCAGGGATAGGTAGTTCGTCTTTTCCTACAACAGGATGGAAGGGTTTTGATAATACTCAGGTCAAGCACTCTGGAGTGGCTGGTAAGTTCAGAATTTCCGTTGCTTTGCTGCCTTTCCCCCCCCCCCCCCCTTTTTTTGAGCTGAAGTCGTCGTTCCGTTTCCGGCACTGGGATCAACATTCTTTGTTTAAACCATCGTGATAATGGAAACAACAGTAATATTAACTCTTGTACAGCTTGTCCCGTACCTTCAACTTCAAACAGTAACACAGCAAGGGCATCTGCTATTGGACTTGTGCCCCCAATTCCAGCACTGTCAAATAGCAATAATATTGCTACTCCTGATATTCGCAATATGTTTAGTGGCGCATTTAATACAAAAAATGCCGCTCCTAGTGGAGGTTTATTTGGGACTCCTCCTACTACTAATACGAGTTTTATCTTTACAAATCCTCAGGCGGCAGGTGGAAGTAATGCCCCCTCTGTCTTTGCGGCGGCTGGGAATAGTGCACCTGCGGTACCTCCTATGACCTCTATCTTTGGGAAATCAGGCCAGCCGGTATTTGCACCAGCCCAAATACAAAAAACTCCTTCACCTATGGGGGGTCAATCAGCGCAACCTGCTAGTGTTTCTGTGGGTCGGCCACCTGCAAATAAATTTGGAGCACAAACCACCCCAGCTGCTACTCCAGTAGCCACTGGGAATATTTCTCAGTCTATCTTTCCCCCTCTTCCTCCTCCTACAAATTCTAGGCCAGCTGTTGGACCAACAGTCTTTTCTCCTCCTCCTCCTCCTCAAGCGCCTACGATGGGAATATTTGCAGCTACTATATCAGTTGCACCTTCTATTAGCCCCATACCTTTATCGGCCCAGGTGCAATTTGGCACTCAGCCTACCTCTGTCTCCTCGTCTACAGCACCTTTATTTTCTTCTACTCCCACTTTTCCGGCGTCTTCTACAACACCCCTATTCCCGTCTCCAGCAATTCCTACAACCTCTATTTTTACATCTACGGCACCTTCCTCCTCTATTTTCCCTCCTGTGTCCTCATCTACAGAAGCCACAAAAGCGCAGTGTGATTTTATATCTCCATGCTCAGAAGAAAATTTTCCTCCTTCCCAGAAGCCAAGTCGACTGAACTACAATACATCCTTGGAAAGTATCATCAGCCGTTGGACAAGTGACATCGAAAACTATAAATCAGAGTTTAATAAGGGCGGCCTAGAAATCAATAGATGTGACACTATCCTTTTTGAACACTTTAAAAAAATTGGTGATTTGGTCATTGAGGTCACTGATATTGAAAGGAAGGAATGCACAATCAACAGGATGCTAGACCAGCTTGGGGACGACCAAGAACATCTGGAGAAATTGCTTGATTATTATGAAGCAAGCCTCAAAAATATCGAGAAAGAACGCCCAGAGATCCAACCAGTCGATGAAGAAAGAGAGAAGGTACTTCAGACAGTGTTGACGCTAAATGATAAATTGTCAATGATGGCGACTGGAGCGGGGGATATGATCAAGGCGCTTAATGACGCGAGTGCAAAGTTGGAGAATACGACTAATATGGAAAATCCAGTAGGTTCATTTTCTCTCCTTTTCGCTTTATAGATTACTGACCAAAGTAGCTTTTCCCTATCGTGAAGATTCTTAATGATCATCTTTCGGTTATGCAGTGGGTTGATGCACAAACTACTACTTTGGTAATCCATTCCCTATATTTTATTGAGCCGTCTCTTATGAAAAGCACCCAATGGCTAACGGTTCCCATAGGCTGAGAAAATCAATAGTACAAGGACGAAAACGAAGGTTCGCCCACCTGATATCGAAGGTGATGAAGCGATGCGTCGTTATCACAGCGAACACATTAATACTTCCAGAATATGATAAATTACCTGTTTACATATTCTGCCTATAGTTTATATCTCTCCTAAACTAGTGAAAAGGCAAAAATACGTGTGGGGCAGCCTCTTACCATTTAAAAATATAGTTTCTATCGGGCCGAGTGAGAGTGGATGAAGTAGATATAGCGTTAACTCCCTACTGTCTATCAGGGAATATGAAGTGCTATCTGTTTATCATACATGTATCTCCTACACCCTTCTAGTTATTAGCCTTCAGATCTATACTACTGAGTGGCCGATATTATCTGCTCCCACCCTATTGTACAATTTCCGCCTCCACCAGATACCGTATTATAAAAAAATCACGATTAAAATTCATACACATAGATATACCACACCAACAATCTAACATAAACCAAGCCCGTGCCATACCAAATATCAATTGTTTCTAGACATTACTCCTCTCCACACCCTGCCATACTCCGTACATACCATACACGTTACTGTAATATTGATATAATATCATGTAAGAAACAAACAAGCTTCAGCCCATGAGAAATCTAGATATATATATAAAAACTCCCGGATGTAAAAAAAAAAAAACACAAGCAAGACACTCAGGAGAAGGAAGGGTGTAGAGTATATAGAAATTCCATGAATGCCCGTAGGGAAAAATTGTACAAACTCCCAGTAAAACCTACCCAAGCACCCCCTGCCAGCCCTAGGTAATTATTTCCCGAAAAACACACTCCGCAGAGCAAGATAGGGGTAATAGGTGAAATATACATTAATCGGCCTCTTGGATGCGTAAAAGAAACACATACATGCGGCTGGAGATGTACAAAATAGAATGAGAAAATAAAGATAAAACACCCATACCACCCAAGCATGCAACAATTAATCCGAGACGAACAGTACTCCGAATCCCCAATCGCATGAACCCATTATCTTAACTGAGACTGAACATCTTTCACACCCCGCTTAAGAACCTCCTCCAGAGGCCATCTAGGCGGTGACACAATTCCTCTTTTCCTCATCTCCTTCTCATCTTCACGAGTGACGCCAGGTGGCAGAGGGATAGCTCCACCAGCAATGCCACTAGAGAACTTCAATTGTAAGAGATCACCAATCTCATCGCAGGCGGACAACAACCTATCTAGATCATCTTTGGTGTGAGCGGCGGAAACACAGAATCTAGCTCGAGAGGTGACCAGTGGAGTAGCAGGGTATCCAACGACAACGACAGCGATCCTTCGCCGTAGCATCTCATGTGAGAAGGCAGGAATTTTTGCAGGATTATATAACATGACAGGAATAATAGGTGAGTCGTCGCAACCATAAACGATGAATCCAAGACGTTTCAAGCCTAGGCGGAGATATCGAGAGTTGAAGGCCAGACGCTGTAGACGCTCTTCACCTTGACCAGGTACGAGGTCTCCAGAAATGATACGCAGGGACGAAGAAATTTGCATCAATACCGGGGGCGATGGTGATTCACCATATACGCTACCAGCATGGGCAGTCCGAAGTTTGTCAATCACATGCTTGTCCGCAGCAATATATCCACCGTTGGCACCAAAAGATTTAGTTAAAGTTCCCATGAGAATATCAACCTCAGCAGGGTCAACGCCAAAGTAGTCACAGACACCACGACCCCTTGGTCCTAAAGCACCAATAGAGTGGGCCTCGTCAATGAACAAATTGAACTTGTAGATGTGCTTGAGTTCCAACAATCCAGGAAGATTGCACATTGTTCCCTCCATCGAGTATAGTCCTTCGACAACAACAAGAATCTTTTTCCAGGGACGATGTGTCCTCGGTTGGCCCTGAGAAATTTGCTCTCTCAAAAGGCGCTCCAAATCATCCATGTCATTATGCTTAAACATTCCAATTACAGCACCAGAAAGACGGGCACCGAAACGAATAGAAGCGTGATTCAACTCATCAGAGATAATAAGACACCCTTTGCTGACCAAAGCGGAGAAAGCCGTCGCATTTGTACCATAGCCCATGGAAAAAATAATTGCAGAAGGCTTTCCAACAAAATCGGCAACTAGACTCTCAACATCGGCGTGGATATCCGAAGTACCAGCATCAACACGAGAACTTGCAGAAGACATTCCATAACGTCTAACGGTCTCCTCTACAGCATCTGCACATGGGCCTTCTGATTGGGCAAAACCAAGGTAGTTGTAGGAACTCATGTTGAGGGCCTCGGTTTGAGTGCCAGTAAGCTTAAAGGTAAGGTTGAAATCATCCGACACGCGGTCCAAAAGGGTGATGAAACGGCCCGGAACACCAGTAATAGGACGGGCGAAGCAGTCACTAATTCTCATCTTTAATCGCCGAATGTAGAAATTATCAAAATCACTGTTCAATGCTGCATAGCCCTAGTAAAAAGCGAAATAGCCCGCGTCAGCTTCGTCATCAATGGTTGCACAGCCAAGAATGACCACCTACATTTTGAGCCTTTAAATGCTTATAGTTTTGATCCTTGAACCTCTTACCAAAGAAGTCCCGGACGTGTCCGAACACGATCAATACGAGATACGAAATGTACGTCGTAAGCAGGTAATAGTATGGGGGCTCATCCTCAACCGGATCTTCCACTGGTGTTCCTTTAGGGTGTTGTGAGATGCATTTATGGCTTGCGTGGCCTAGAGGACCAAACTGCGCATGCTGCCTTGCCAACTTCCTAGCAGCTTCTGGTGATGGCGGTGAAAACAACATTGTAGGGGTATCCGACAGCTTATCCGCAGTAGCGGTAGAGAGGGAGATTGTTGGTAGGGATACCGAAGGGGTGAAGCTACGAGCGTTGTTCTGCTCCTGAGCAGCGAGGAGAGAGGCAGAGGCCGAGATATGGGCCGGGAGGGAATATGCAGCTTTCGGTGATGAAGAAAAGAATTGAGCCACCTTAGAAGCAGTGTTGCGAGAGGAGGGAGGTGAGCGTTTGCGCGGAGCGTCGATAGGGATAGGAGCCGTCACGGACGAAGACGAGAACGGATTACGAGGCATTCCGTGTCGAATTAGATGACTAGTTTAAGAAATTGAAGCTGCAGATAGTTGTTATCTTAGGGTGCTAGCGGTAAAAGGGATGACTTTTATCTCATTAAACACATTAGTGTGATTGATGGATTAAAGGGGTGGTTTTCGTTGAGACCTTTCACACTCCTTCTAGGGGGGTGCAGTTCCTGAAGATCTCTCCCAATGTAAACACAAAGGAAGGCCAATGAACGTGACTTAAAAAAGAAGAGAGGATGTGTTTACGGGAGAGGGTACGAGACCGAGAGAGGAAGAAGTGGGAGGTTGGGAGACGAAAGGAAGTAAGCGAAAGAGAGCAATCCAAACCCCAGGGCAGGAGTTATTTACTTTAAGAACTCGCGAGGAAAGGAAAAGGGAGATAAAAAAGCCTCGGAACAGAAACAGCCAGACACTTCGCCTGCATGCGTCAGTTAGCAGTATCCTCAACGGCAGCTGTGGCTCCCGGGGAATTGTACTCTAGAGTAACCTACAGAATCTCTTCCTTGAACATTAACAGCTCCCCAATTGGCCCTACCTTGAAATCCATGACTAGCGATTCTGTCCCAAAGGAGAAGGGGGGAAAATAATAAGGACAAGATTAAAGGGTGGACCTACATGTAGTGGAGCGCTCAACCATTATCCCCCTGCTATTCCCGAACGGTGAAAAACGATGAAAACAACGAATGAATGTGGCTAACCTATCCGGCCCGGTCTCGGGCCCGGTACATTATGCAATTTCCGAACGTGCTGAACCCCCCCCCCTACCGTCCCCTTGTGAATTTTATGCTTCTCTTGGTTGACGTTAACTGGCCCAACGAAGTACCTACATGTAGATAAAAACCACTCATCATCCCCCCCCACTGGTTTCTAATGTACAGTTAATCAACACTTGTATTATTCACCCACATCCCCACATCCCACCCCTTTAACGCCTTATTGCTATCTGGTTGTTGCTTTGAAATCGTAAATCGCGAGTATTGTTTACTGACTGTCATCACTTAATACTACACCGTATATTGACGGAGCGGGTCTTAGACTCGAGTAAGAAGGGTATCGTGTGAAGATCTACACCTTCTTGGAGAATATAGCTTCGCTTATGAGATCTCATCGGTTTCTGCCGCCGGATATGGGAGATGAAGCGAGAAGCCTTACAACAGCATGTTGAGCACAGACGGACTTAACCCTAGAGTGGTTAATCTGAGTCTCGTACGATATAATATTCACGCAACCAAGTCTTGTGGAGCCCATGGTGTTTTACGATGCTCGATTCTATCAATCTACTCACTGTTACTACCTGGCTGAGCCCAAGCCAAGGATAAGGGAGAAAAGAGCAACTATAGGATCTGACGGCTTAATCTACTGGGATGATTCATCCCGATAAACTGAGTCCCGAGGAGCAACTGGCTACCATCATGGCGTAACCGGGAATGCGTAGTAGATCAATGTCCAAGGTCAGAGCAGAAACTCATGAATGGTCTACGCGAATGAGGGGTAAATAGTGATATTTCCTTTTCTTCTTATCGACACGACAAATCCAAAACCGGCTACGATAAGAGGGCCGTTGGAATCATGATCTCGTGCCCGCAGATTTTGGTAGAAGGGTGACATCATTCTTCATGCGCTGTTGCCCGACCTGTCTCGGCCCGGGGACTGGGGATGACCTTAGCTTCCTCTTCAGCAAGCGAGTGATACTCTGTGATACCGATAGAAGAGAGCGGTAGGGTGGCGCCTAGCCAGTCTCGTCACCCAATCCTTGTGCGTGCAACGATCGGGTCTCTCGGGCTGCATGCATGGATAGTGGATGCCACGGGTTCTCGCGTGGTTGTTTAGTTCTCTGGTAAAAAAGAACGCACCTTGTCGAAGGTCTAGAAGAATGTTCTACAGTCGTGGTGGGATTTTAAGCAACCTAATAGATGTCTGAAATCCGTGCCTGAACCTTTTACCTCATCGTTACGCTCTCTGGTGGTTTAGCTGAGTCTGACTAATTATTTACTCTCTGTGGCAACGTTGAGTCAGATCCCGAACTCCCGGAGCAACACGTTGTGGACGCATTCGGGCTTGCAAAAGCTAAGGGTCTTGGTATCTCACGTAAAACGGACGGACATGTGGTAGAGAAAGGAAAGAGGGGAGAAAAGAGGGGGAAAGCGGTGAGGAAGGGGGGGCAGGGAGCTAAATAATAGGAATTCTTGACAACTGTATGTAGCTCTCTACACGCACATACAGTACATGTGGATATGGGTCGATAAGAGCAAAGATCACACGAGCTCCCACGCGGTCACCTGGGAATGAAGGAGGAAGAGAAGAAAATAATAAAAAAGGTGGGCGGGTAGTACAACGCGCGAGGGAGAGAAAAGACACCAATCTAACTAGCTTGGGACGTGGCAGCGGTACCTCCAAGAAGCAACAGGCAGCCATCTGTCAAGTGTAATAAATTCTTTTCCAAAGGGAGATATGTAGGTCTTGTAATTGTCTCGCCACTAGGCATAACTCGATATGAGAAAGAGATTGCATGTATATAGTACATGTAGTTAGAACATCTCCAGCCCCTTTCCAGCCTTGCGTTCTTTGCGCCTCCCACCCCTTCTGGAACAGACAATTACATAGGACTTTTGGTCCCAGCAAGAGCCTTGATTGGGCAGCTGTGGCCCCCAAGTACCCAGCGTACATACATACATAATCCCCAGAGCGCACAGATCTGCTGCCGTTAGGGAAATTCAAACAAATTTCTTTTCTCTGCATCACCAAAACCTCAAGAACATCTTTGCGGTCTTTTCTCTTTTCACTCTTCTTCCATTCCCCATCTATATCTTCGTTCTAGACTAGTGTATCGTATCAGTGAAGAGCGCATTTTATAGAAGATCGCACATAGATATTGATCTCACCTTCCATGTTCGTCTGATTTAGGTATCTCCTCCTGGTATAACAGGTACAGAAAAGTCTACAGCACTTGAGGTTGGAGTTTCTCGTCCCTCCATCGGTCCTATCATCTCCTGCGGTAACTGCAGCAACAACAACAGCGAGAACGAAATTTCCTTGACAAGCTGGGCAGCAACCAACTCCTAGACTCTCATCCCCCCACTACTACTACTACTACTACTACTACTACTACTACCACCACCACCACCACAGTATCTTTAGACGCAGCTTTCTAAACTCCCATCGTTATCGATACTACTACTCTATCAGAATAATAATATGTTACCAGCAAGCATGTCGACAACATCACCATCACAAGTTGTCCCCCCATCCTCTGGCCCCCAGTCTGCAAGAACAGGCCGTCTTCGTGGTCTCTCCTACCTCCGTCACTATGCCCACGGCCACAATCACTCGACATCCCCCGCCGCTCCTACCGTTACCCCCACCAATGCTAGCTCAAGTTCTACAAACAACCACAATAATAGTATGATAAACAGCCATACTCCTACTTCACCCTCGTTCCAATCTTCCCCGCCGTCAGCGACGGCTCCACGACAGCGGTCCACCTCGCCGCTCAATAACACAGCTTCTAACGCGTGGCTGCCAACAGTAAGTGGTATTAGTGGGCTCTCCCGTGTAGCTTCGCAACCTTCAGCAGAGCTCTCAAACACTCCTGGTGTCGTCTCGAATGGTTCATCTAGTGCTTGTGTCTCCTCGGACCCCACCGGTCCTGTGCGGTCTATCGATGAAACCATCTCTAATCCTCTCGACCCTACATTGTCAACCCACGGGCATACTCACCCCCCACTTGTTCGCAGTCCTAGCAATAATGCCCGTGCTGCTCAATCTAATGAGCCTGCAGCGTCGATCCGTTTCATCCCTCACATCGATCAGCGGGCGTCTCGTGAATCTTTAATCTTCCCCCCCATCGAGCGTGCCTTGAGGTTCAAGGATGAGCGTATCAGAGTGGGCCGCTACAGTGATAGGGACTCCTCAAACCCATCTGCACCAGTGGGGTTCAAGTCAAAAGTGGTCTCCCGGCGGCACTGCGAGTTCTGGTGCGATGGAGGGCAATGGTATGTTAAGGATGTCAAGAGCTCGAGTGGGACATTTTTGAATCATATTCGTCTTTCAGCGCCGGGAATGGAAAGTAAAGCTTATGCGCTTTACGATGGCGATATTTTACAACTTGGAATCGACTTCAAGGGTGGGGAGGAGCAAATTTTTAGGTGTGTGAAGATCAGGGTGGAACTGAATAGGGCTTGGCAGAAGTCATTAAATAATTTTAAGTATGCTCTTCCTTGTCTTGGGATGGGAGGTCTGGGGAGTTGCTTCAAGAGGAGGTCATGTTGGCTTACCTAGACACAATAGTATGTCTGCGCATCGACGAATACGGAACCTGGCAAAAGGCCCTACTGGGGCGACGAAGGCGAAAGATGGTGATGCGTGCTCAACACATACTTCGGAATGTTCTATATGTCTTATGCCAGTGGCTGTAGGTTTTTCTTTTCTACTTCTAAATACATAATCTAGGTTCTAGATGGAAATGATGATTTACTAACTTTTTCTAATTTGGGATAGCCCTGTCAATCACTTTTTGTAGCGCCTTGTTCCCATGTATGGCACTACAAGTGTATCCGCCCTCTTGTCGATAAAGATTACCCCACATTTCTATGCCCGAACTGCCGAGCAATCGCGGACCTGGACCGCGATATTGATGAGGACGAGCCGGGTGAGGGATGGGAAAACTTCGGTGACCTAGACTTGGATGAGACGGAAGAAAACGGGGTATCTGTAGCTGCAGAAGGGGGGTCTCAGGCACCAGAAGTAGCCTTACCACAGGTCCCGGAAGTTGTGCCCACCCCCGAATCTACTCACCCTGTTATCGATCAAGCTCCTCCAGAAACCATTGTTCATCCAGAACCACCACCACACGCAGCGACAAGCCCACCTGTAGAGATTAGACAAACGTCTTCATCTAAAACGACGGGTTCATGGAGAAGACGTAAAGATAGTGTCCGGGACCTAGACCTTCAGTCAGGGGGCGGAGGGGAGGGAAGCGGAAGCGGAAGTAGTAGCAGCAGCGGTGGGGAGGGGGGGCATGAGGGGCCTATGACACCGATGAATGATGCAGGCCCTTTTGTGTTTGATGGTGGGGCATTCCCGAATCTTGCGGGGAGTACGAGTGGGGAAAGTTTAGGGGCGGGGGGGGTATTTCTGCCTGAACCACCTAGAGTTAGTGGTGAAGGGGCGGAGAGGTAAGGGTCTTTAGTAATAAAGCTTTCTATTCTTATTATTGTTTTATTGTGGGTCTGTGTTGCCTTCTCTCTTTTATCTTTTGAAATGTTGGTGTTTGCCTTTAATCTGCACTGTGGTGCTGGGCATGCAGGTGGGCAAAGTTCAAGAGATGAATTAATGATATGCGGATTATGACGGGAGCTTCAATACATGTGCCAAGCCTTCGTACTGTTGAGAAGGGTGATTTGCATTTTCTTTCTTTCTTCACTTTCTTTCTGTTACCTTCCTTTTCTATAGTTCTGCATTGCATTGTTCCGGTGCATTGTGTTCCTGCGTTCATTATTGGGTTGTCGATGGTTGATTACTTTCAAGAGGTCTTTTTTGTTTTTGTTTTTGTTTTTGTTTTTTGTACGGTGTTCTTTCTGGAGGCATTATTGAGGGGCGTGGATACCGAATGAGTAATTGGCGCGAGCGGCGAAAGGCTTATATAGTACATATTATGGTGCAATGATTTAGGGGATAAATTACTCTAGATTCAATTGGATCTTTTTTTGATCTAGTGAGGACTGAGATTACTTTGCGTATAGCGTGGTCTAAACCACGGTGTGGATTTCGGGGGGGTATCTTGTACCTAGAATCATTGCAAGTAAGTCAAAGTACGATGGGCGGAAAAGTATCAAGATATCAGAAATGATACATCGGTGTCCCGGCTTGATCGGATGTCATTCTAACAGAATAGCCCACCCCATACAAACCCGAAACAAGTGTAGGATTTTCTTACTCTTTACTCAAGGAAATATAGTTCCTATTGACAAAAGCATTCCGATTTTTTACCAACAGCTCACAGTGAGGGCATTTAGACAAGCAGACATGCTGTTATAGGATCTTATAGTACTATATTAGTTTTATAGTTGACGTTAGGTGGTTCTTTAATTCTTTACTACAAGTATTCTTTGTTTAATTTGAGACATGTACATTAAAAATTCTAATTGCTAAAACAGTTATATAATGTTAGAAAGGAGTTAGATGGGTTGAATTTCGAGCGCGCCTTAAGTACTCTTCACTAAATGTTTAATATATCTGACGATAGCATAGTGATCTTTCTTGGGTATACTAAGTCTTGATATTACTTCCATGTCACATTATATGATTAGCGATAATACTCTAATAGATGAATCGAGTATTCGCCTTTAGAGTATCGATATTTGCCTTGGTTTTAATGAATCAGCTCGAAGTATTAAATGCACTAGTAAGCTTTGGGTTTTCAAAAGGGCCCTGAATGGGACGAGGAGAAATAAAACTGCAACCTGAGGAATCGCAATTATGAACTGTAGACTCAAGGTGATATAATATATAAAACTATTCCGTAAGGGGAAAGGTTACTAAACGCCCCTCCTAGTCTCCGTGTTGGGGTGTTTTTGATGGCCTCTATAGGAGTGGGTGTATTCTAAGGGTGACTTATGTGATAGAAGGTATTCTTCTAGAATGAGTGTGCTATGATGTTCATATATCATAAAGAACATAGTAGAAGTCTATAGGGGAGATTCTGCTAGGCGTGTTTCGTTGTGGCGCTGTTATGAGGGGTAAAATTCTATTGTATGATAAATAGGGATAGATGGATAATGATAGGCGATAGGTTTTATTCTCTTAGTCTATTCTTAGCCACAGTTATTAACCGATAGCGTATATTATTAAGGTTTGGTTCTTACTAATCGTTCGTGATGTAGGGCTAAGGTGAGAAGGTGAAGTGTAGGTGAAATGGAGAAAGGGATGTGATTAAGTGGTTAAGAGAAGGAGGGGGGGGGGAGTAGGGGGAGTGAAGATCAAACAAAGAGAGGGATTGTGGGGTTGAACTATTCGGTAAGTTGCTTACCTACATGTGCTTTACTTGGCCACGGGACATCCGTGTGTGTAATGGGATCGTCAAAGTGTTAACTTATTGCGAGTGACGGTCTGTGATCTAACACGCATTTTTTACTCGTTACGGCTCGCATGGCTGTCACCCAGCTGAAAGTACACCGGGTGAAGTGTTTATTGCGGGACAGAATATAAACAGCTCGGTATTACATGTACCATCTGGGATTACATGTGTGTAGGGCTGAGCAATTGACTACATGGGTTATGGATTATGGATGGCCTTATGATACACATGGGTAGATAGTGGGCTACTCTAGCAAGTACATGTCTATACATACATGTAGGCATGTGCCTAGCTAAGTACATGTAAGTCCGGGATGGCCATCGTTAAGCTTTACGGGATGCCTTGGTGACCTTTTTCCGTTTTAGGTATGGTCTCGCCGAGTCGTGAAAGATATACATAGAATCACTTGAGTTTCTTGCACTTTCTTCCCGGCGTCTCCCGTGCCATGGTCACGAGCTGTCAGTCGGAAGATAGGCGTTTCCCTTCAGTCCACTCCATCTAGGCCAAAAATCTATCTAGGAGGAAAGTCATCACCACGAGTGGCCATCTAACATCCGACTACCCGTTCCAGTCCTATAGAACTTCTCATGATAGTTTATGTAGCCATAAATGCGGTAAGATAAAAAAAACCTTGTATCTGAAATCACTACTCTCGGGAGGGCCGGGAAGAAATGTTATTCGAGGCACCTTTAGATGCCTGATCCAGTCCAGTCACTCGGATTAGACTGGGATGAACTAGGCCATTCGGAGGCTGGAAATTGAAATGTTTAAGATAGTCGTGATAATATATTCGTTAGAGCAGTTGTTTTTATGAATCTCAACAGCATGCAAGGTTTACCAATGGTTACAAAGATCAATTGTAAATTGTCCTATAACGAATTTGGCTGTGGAATTAGCCGTAACCCGAGCGACAGAATAAATTAGAACACCCAAGTTCGAATTGATTAAGCCTTCCCCAGTGGAGGGTTGGGGCTTGTTGCGTTGGCGGTGCGTGCAGGTCGTCTTAGGTGTGGTCTTTTGGGCATTTAAGCCACTTCGTCACTTCGCAGTGCTGTCGGGGAGTAATTGGGGGGATAAAGCACCTACCGATAGGCCAGGCCATTGGTGGAAAAGAAGCAGCGTAGTTATCTGTCTCAGACATACGTCTCCCCAAAGCAGGTACGCTACTTTAGAGTACCTGGTTACTTACTTTCCTGGGCCCAAATTTGCTGGCATGCGCTATACGTGTAGGTACATGTGTGTCTCTTCCAGAAGTTGTCTAGGGAAGGAAGTGAAGAGCCTTTACGACCAGCTGCACGACATTTTCGCCGATCCCATCCCTGCCTACTCTATACACTAACCAACGACAACGACGATAGCAGCGTCGTTTTTAAACATCAGTTGACATGCTTGGGGGTTTGCTCAAACATTCGTCAAATACCTCCTCACCGCGTTCCTGTTTTAATTTCACCGCCTCGCCTTGCAGGCAGAGCTTGCCCACTTACAAACGCTTTCTGAAGGTCAAATGAAAACCAATCTAGTAAGATTCACCGTATTCGCTTCCTTGCTTTTCCTCATGTCTTTTGGGTTTCTTTTTTTACTTTCTCTGCCGTGGCACCCTGCTGCTAACTTTGGTCCTTTCTAAAAAGTGCTGTTTGTGCCTTGGTTAGGGGTGGGGGGATAGGTGGGGAAACATGTGAGCCTGGAAAATCCAAGTCCTATAGGATCTAGAAGGTCAATAAACAAAAATTCAAGCTCTCGGGAACCCTGTATACAAGAATCGATCGATGAGCCAAAGAAAAATAAATATTTAGAGATGAAGTCTTTGAATAGAGATGAGTGAGTAGAGTCAACAGTCACTATACTTGCACGTACAGCGTATGTCGTTCTTAAGTTACCCCCCAGGGAACGCCGTAAAACGTATGGTCAATCCACCAAGCAAATCATAAAGTTGAATGCTAATTGTAGAAAAGTTAACCCGTTTTGCGATCTACGGCTCATCAGTGAAAACATGGCTGTGAATCATTGGGTACATCTAGGGAGGTCATCCTATTTGCAACGACTTCAACCGAGCTTATGGCTGACCGATCCGATCCGAACTTTCGATTGAACTCCTGAATTATTGAACTTCTCCATAAAGGTAATTTGAGTTTCAAAAGTGGTGACTACATGTAGGTTCCATAAGTGAACTTTTTTTGTTCCAGAGTTAGAGCTTCGTGGTTGTTGTCGTTGTTGTCGTTGTTGTCGTTGTCGTTGCACCACCACGGCGGCACCGCCGGTTCGTCTTGCCTGTACGCTTCATAGAGGGGTTGCAGATACAATCCCTTTCTTTTTCGATAAGGTGTGTGGGGATATTTCATACAATTGGGAATTAGACGAGACGAACCCTGGACTGTGATTACCTTATATAAGGTGGATTCCTGCCAAAAATCTGGGGATAGCGGCGCTACTGGCTGTAGTAGTTGGCGATTGGTTGGGATGCGTGGAGGAGCATATGCGGGAACAGTTAACGTATCGACGAATGTCGGCCAGAAGCATGGATCTTATGCATTGTATTTCAAAGAAATTGTTCTTAGCTGAAATGCACTAACTTTGAGGGTGTTTAGGATCTCCATAGCGATCTGCCCAGACAGCTATCCTGGCAAGAGCTTCGCCTACGACAAAATCCACAGCCTTGACGCCCCAGATATTATGCCTACCTCACTACTCGGCCCGTGTCTACCACAGACCAGACCTTGAGATATGACGAGGCTGAGGATCGTTAAATGGATCCATTATCGTGTTTATGAAACGATTCTGGTTTGCTCCTATCGGTTTTAGTCGCATGCAGGTCTATGATAGGTACCAACGATTTGCGTCTCGCAAGACTACTGCAGCTGTGTGTCTGGATGCGTGTGGGTGGGATGCGAGACGACAGGATTGTTATAAAGATTGTGCTGGCCTCTGTCCGCCCCATTGTAGTTCGCCTTCGTTCTTACAGCCTCGCATTCCAGAAGTGACCATCGTGCACGAGAGCTGCCTTCATATCTCTTTATCTGCGATACCCCACCTCATCGTCATCTAGCCTGGCGCAATCAGACCTCAGCTTTACTATCCGATCTTGCTCCAAACTCAAGACTTGTTGGTAACCATACGATCTTTCCATACGGCATAATCAAGAGCTTTACAACATTACGATTCCCCCCAGGGCTACGTCCTTGAGCTATACCACGATGTCTGCTCCTCGGCCACCTACAGCCCCAGCCCCGCTAGGGAGATATAGTTCTGGAGGCAGGTCCTCATTCGATGACCTCGGACCAGGCCCACGGCATCATTTCCAAGCGCCACCTTTCGAAGCTGATATAGGCCATCGTCATAACCCCAATGCTCGACCTGGTTTCAGACAGACACAAAGACCCCATAGCTATCACCCTCAAATCCATCAAGACTTACCGCACTCAGGTGCGCTTCCTGGAGCTGGAGCACAACCTAGGGCTTCGGGTGGAAGATCATTTCCCCCAGAAACAGGATATACCGGTGGAGGCCAGAGAGTGAATCCAGTGCTTATACAAGGCTCACCACCAGTCACTAGATATGTATGTTTTCAGAAGAGATCAAATAGTCTTCCCTGGAAGAATGAATGGGAGACCTGCAAACATATCACGATGAGCATTGGGCCGGAAGAGACGGAGAAGCAGATAAGGCGACATGATGAGCCAGGAAAAGACATCGGGACTTGTATCTCAAAGCTAGGAAAATACCAACTACGACATCTCCGAATGCAAGAGGACAAATTAAATACGAGTGAAAAGGATCCGAAGAATTTCAAGTGGGTCATCTCAGCAGTTGGGAAGGAGAAGAAACAGAGTGGTGGTGCTTCACAAACATTTTGGGCGATTTACTCTAGACAATCAAGGTTCCGACCTACTACTGCCTCAGGAAAAGCTCCCCTACCTAGAGCCCAGACTATCGCTCACCCTACTGAGCCTGCTCGTCGTCAAGAACAACCGTACGATGGTCCTATAGTTGTGCAATCAGTAGAGATTCCTGCGCCGCCTAGGCCAGTTAGTTTTTCTGGAGGGAGGCCAGTTAGTTTCTCAGGACGCCCCACAACTGCAGGAGGGTATCCTTCTGGACAATATTTCCAAAGTGACTTTATGCCAGAAGCTTTTGCTACTCCTGTTCACCCGGGACAGCATGGGGCTAACTTTGGCCCCCAACATTCGCATGATGTTAACCCTGTGCGTCAGGCTTTCCCGCAGTTCTCAGGACCAGGCCCGCAACTACGAGAGATTGATCCAGGCTCTGGGCGCCCAGTGTCATTTTCACAATTCCCTCTTGTTCAACCAGTAGACCCGTTTCTACGGTCTTCGGGCCGTGCCCCACCGGTAGTAGAGGCCCAAAATTTCGGATATCAGCAACCCCATAGTGCAGAGCCCCGGGCTTCAATGCCGACAATCCCTACCCATCGACCACAAAGTAACCGTGTAGATCAGCCATTCCAGCCAGAGGTAAAACGGTCACCACATCGTGCAGATGCACGACTCGCAAAACAGCAGCACCAAAGGGCCGCGCCTCAACAAGACCAAAGGCGCAAAAGGAGTAGTAGCATGGCCGCACCTCGGGTTCGCCAAGAGCGTCCTGATAGTCACTATCAGGACCATGCAGACACGCGGAAAAATCGGCGCTCAGCATTGGAGCTTCCTGACTACCCGGAGGATAAGATGAACAGGACAGACAGGTGGGTAGAATCAAGCATTAGTGGTAGCAGCGGCCTTGGAACATCAACTGTTGGAAGTGGAGACGGAGGAAGTGTTGTTGGTGAATACACCCTTAATCCCCCGCCGATGGGTAGACGTAGGAACAGTATCTCAACATATGCCGGAAAAAACTACTACCAAAACTCATCCCCAGGTGGTCTTACCCGTGGTCGAAGCATCAATGAAGGTGCTCGTAACCGTCGAAATGCAGAAGATAGCTACTATCTCGATTTAAAGCCTACTACATCGGTGCGTAGGGCTACCCAGGATTATGATATCCAATACGCAACCAACACACGTGGTAGACGGTCACCAAAATATGTCGGGTATAATGGTCCCGGGCGAAAGAGAAGCCAGAGTAGGAAGCGCAGTCGGAGCAGGCATCATGGAGACCGTGACTCAGATTCCTGTAGTTATGACTACGAAAGTGCGGATGAGATGCAGGAAAATATGAGAAACCTCCGCATCGATAGCTCTACAACACGCCGTGGGCCCTCGCGTCCCCATTACAGACGGCATCATGGACTAGTAGAGTATGGTGGATAAGTTAATAGGCTTAGTGTTGAGGCTTGCTCTAATTTTTTTTAGTTTATTTTCTCCCAAATAGTTATTCCTGATATTAAAGCTGGGATTCATTTCTTCTGTATTTATTTTTTTCTTCTGTGTATAATTATGGGGTAATGATTATAATGACATGATGATAGGACAAGATTAGGAGCAATGGACTCCTTCCTTTTTTATTTTTTATTTTTGGGGATTTATTTGATAATTTTCTTATTTTATGTCGGGAATGAAGACTATCTTGCTTTAGGTTTACACCTCGTTATTTTTGGGGGGGACCTATTATACACTCTTTAGTTGGCGATTGTTCTGTAAAAAAAAAACTATACAGCGATGCCTTCAGGATTTGTTTCTTTTTTTTTCTATTTCTTTCTCTTTCTTTTCTCTGTAGCTATTTGATGGGCATGCAGACACGGGTAAATCAATGGGCATCTTTCCGGCCTATAGTAATAACATAGCTAGTTGAATTCTAGATTGCGATTCCAATTTAGTCCACCATTATATTCCCACTTTTATCATTTGTAGTTATCTCAGCATTTGCATGAGATGTAGAGAGAGAGATGTTTGCCTATGTACCACCCAGCGTGCATTAGGCTGTCATCCATGCAGCTGTCACTTGTACAAAGCAACGGTTGGACTAGAAGGAACGGGCCAACTTTGGAGGGGGAGAGGTCCTGGTGGAATCAAGTGGGTACTGATCCTGGCAGGATTTCCTGTTGGCTGCCAGGAAACAAATCTCTCACGACATGACGCCTTCTAATCCACATTAATTAATGATTCTATTTGTGCATATGGGCCCAGGATCGACGGTTTACCGGGGAATGACGGAGCATTTAAGCTCGAGCGTGTTTAACGTACAAAGATGCACTTCTGCAGTATCGCATCAGCATTTTTGGGATTACTGAGGTGAATTGAACAAAAGAATCGAATGAGCGGTAGGCACGAGGATTCCCAAGGTTCGGGCTTAGCGGAGACGGCAGTTGGGGGTCTCGACGTCAGTTCTCGGGTCATTTTTCTTTTACTTCCTTACTTACATTATTGTTGTTGGTTATTGATTATTGATATCAATAAGTACATGTATTAAATGTTACCTGTCTTTCTGTCAAGTTTCTTCTTTACGAGTGATAATCAGATGTAATAATGATAGAATCATAGAATGTCACTCGGTATATAATCTTGGCCAAGACTATAAATGGGTTCCACTGATATAAAGGGTTCATGGGAGACAGCGTTATACGTTTATTTCTAGTAGCACTCAGAAGCTATCAAGGACAAATTCTCTACTCTTCAACTTAGTTTAGGGATCTCTACCCTGAAATCCTCATGTGCCAATTCTCCGGAGTGAACACCGAGTCTTGATAGCTACAGATCTGAGCCTTAAGAGATCGATGCGTAACGGAGATGGGGAAAGATACATATCAAAAGAGATTGTATGTAAAGATCCTCAAACAATGCCCCTTAGAGTCAAACACCACCCTTTCCAAAAGTTTCAACCGGGTCTCTCCTGAATATTGAGGATCCTGATACTCTTGGAAGGATAGTACGTATTTACCCGCAGTATTCTCTTGATACCAAGTTTAATCCCCCAGGGCAATTAGGATACTCAAGGGGACCCCCTCCTGGTATGGAAAGCTTTTATCCGAACCAAATCCTCTATAAGCGCCAGTACCGTGGTCCAGGAGAAAGCATAGCCGGCCGTAGCCTTGACCGGGAGAAGTACTCTACACGAGCAGTGGCAACTGTGTGTGCTTGACAGGGCCACGCATCACGACACCCGTTGCAACTTGTATGGAGAGATTAATCTTATCGATATCGATAACACCACCATCCCCCCCCCCCCCCCGGCAGGCGTCTCGGTTGCACACCCAGCCGCAAGTCAGGCTGACTAAAAAGTCAGCTCCAGTTTGATTCTTGATATTTATTATGTCACTTCTGCTCGTAAGTACACCTATCTTTCGTCCGGCTTCCTTGTCGTGACGTTTCTCGGTTTTTGTGTGGTTCTGGAGATAGATTGTTCCAGGAAACAATACACACAACTAATCGAGGGCTGAATGACAGTGCAGACCGTAGACGCACGTCAGTAGAAGCGGTGTCACAGCCAGGGCGGAACAACCCCACGCTTGCTTCTGCTGCCCACCCCTCAAACCACTTCTCCTTCGCACATAGACGACCATACGCTCTCAGATCTCTTTAGAACCTTTCCCCATCGAATCAGCTATTGTCCCGTAACAACATGGGCTTACAGAAGAAGCGAAAGCTTGAATATGGGTTCACACCCAGTTCCGTGGGATTACCTACCCCGAGCCCGTCAGAAGCATCATCCCCAAACCCCCCAGATTCACATGTAGACTCACGAGCTGTATCAGAAACTCCATCAAAACGTCCGCGAGTTGGTACTAAGGCGTCAGCGATAACTCTTCGCCGTTCAGCCAGAATCAAGGCTCGGCTCCCAGACACCAGGAATCATGTCAACCGCATGCCCACAGAAATTCTAATCGCCATCTTCACGGAGGTTCAGAAAGCGCTCAAGACCCAGAAGTACACGCTTGAACCATCCGTGAAGACTGTGTGTAATTTAGCACACGTCTGCACTAGATGGCGGGATGTGATGATCAATTGTCCGCCACATATGGTAGTTAATATATTTGAGTCATCCTATTATGATCCTAGGCTAACCATAACAGAGCTTGTATTCTGTATTTGATGACAGAGAGGATGGTTCAGAGATAGAAGTGCCCGAGATCAAAAGGTCAACAATTGGGCCGGAACCACTGGCCGACTTTGTTCAAGAGTTCAAAACTAGGGAATTAGCCTCATTTGTCTTCGCAGGAAAGTCTCAGAAAGTATTCGACTTTAACCTGCAGCAGCGCAATAAGTCACGGAGAGAATTAGAAGTCAAACGTCTCTGGTTTTTGGGATTGAACCATTTATCAGCAGGTACACATAAGCTTCTTTTTCTCAAAGTGTACCAGAAATAACAGGAACGGGAGGTATTTACAGAAAAACGTAGCTAACAAACATTAGAATTTCTTTTGACAAATGAATTCAAGGGACTTCAGTATCTCTCTTTTATGTACACACAGGTGAATCATATTTGCCAGGTTGCCTCAGTGTTGCGTCAACCCATAGCCTGCGAGGTTCTATCATTAGATGGGGTTGCCGTCCGCCACACGGGGGCTGATGTTCATCATTGGGAGCATGCAACGCGGGATCTCTGCGTTCTTCAATCCCTAGATCTTATCAAGGATTGGATACACTTTAAGCATCTCCGAGTCAATGCGACATCATTGTTGGGACAGTCCCCAACACACTATCCTGCAGCCCGTCAGATCTGCGAATCGAGGAACGAAGATCATGTTCGCAGCTTTCAAACAAGTCACAGCAAACCGCCGAAGCTCGAAACATTGGGGGTATGGGAGTTCTCGGCGTTGGAAATTAAGGATATGGGGTTAGACCTATCGGAGCTTCGCCAACTGAGTGTTGAAGTTTCAGAATTTAACTACGGCGCTAAATCACGCCGGGGTGAGGGCAAATGGGAAGAAGGTTTTTGGTCAAGTCTACTGGTGGCTGGGAAAAAGCTAGAGAAAGTAGCTATTAGTGGTTTGACTAAGGTTCAAGATATTCTTGATCTCAGCAAAGCCCTTGAGGGGTTGAGTCCTAGTTGTAGAGTCAGTTTCAGCAGAGGGATTCCAGAGGCTGTGATTGAAGATTTGAAGAGACAGCGGCCAATGGTGGAGTTTGTTAGGGCAGGTCCAATCACTGGCGGCCCGCTCACCCAGAGTGAAGGGAGCAGGGAAGGGGGCAAGTAGTTTTATGAAATTTATCAATTTGTATTCCTAGGGGTTGCGGGTGTTGGTGGGTGTTCTTTTCCAAGTTTTGGTCAGTTTGTGGTTTTATTTTAGGGAAATTTCTACTTCCAGTTTCCCTTTTTTTTTGTTCTGTCCATTTACTCTAAGCTCATATTTTGCTTCTTACACCTTTGGCTCATTTTTTTTAGCTCTTTTATACAAGATACATTCATGGGTAGGTCACAGTTCTGCCTTTCTTTATAACTGTTCCTAATTAAACGCTTGTAAATATATAATTTACGGTCGGTTCTGTAGAGTGTACTCCAAGACGCACACATAAAGGCGATGTTAACTATTTATTCCCTAAACGGAATCTCTATCTTACTAGAATCAAAAAATTTTGGAGACAAGTTATTTCTTAAAATCTAATCTTTGAAGGATATGAAGAAGTAGTTATTAGACCAAATAATACGAACTGTGGCCTGTATAATTAAAAGTGAGGGGCACTAAGGAGGCGGAGAACTATACTATATGGAGTCAAATCCATTAACTAAACTAAAGTTCTTACTATTGGAATAGGAAACATCCAATATGCGTAATAAGGTACAACCTAAACTATATATAAGTCTACCATTTACCATTAGTTTATTTAATATGGGGGCGGTCCATAAACAGCAGACCCCCTTTTCTGTCTCTTCATAATCGCTAGTAGTTAAAAGCCTTAATATATTTTATCCGGGAGAATATTATACTAAAGATTTAATCTATCAGTAATATACTAGTAAGTATACTTAATATGCAGCTTATCTTATCCGTGGCAGAGGTTACCCGGCTCCAATCCATTCCCAACTTCAACCCTAGAAAACTTCAACCAAAAAAAAGACAACCACACCCCCCCCCCCCAATTCCACAATTCCACAATGGGTTCCAGCAACAAGAAGAAAAAAGAAAAAATAAAAGATTTCCAGAAACCTAAACTAAAAGTTGGGAAAACAAAACCCAAAGCTTCAAATTTCACAAACACTTCCTTCAAATCTAAAGGTAGTATTTCATACACACATTCTCTAGATTTCCGAGGGGAAAAAAAGAGCTGCAAGTTGATAAAGTGGAATTACAACAGCAATCGTCGTCGCCACACAATCACTCCATACTTCTGCACCAAGCGTATCTTACCTCTTCACACACCATTTATCATTACTCAAGCATCATTCCGCCTCCACACGCCGCGAGTCTCTATCATATCTAACAACACATCTTCCTAATGCTCTCACATATTCAACCTCCTCAACTTCTACATCAACCAATGGAGTCCCAGCAATGGCGACCATAATCAGTGCACTCACACCACTAATGCTTGATACTTCGCAACTTGTCAGAGCTCATCTTCTGACGCTATTCAAACTTCTCCCACGAGAACAAGTCGCCATGTACATTCCTAAAATACTTTTATTTGTACATTCCGCAACAACACATATCACGGAGGATATTAGGGCAGATTCTACAAAGTTCTTGGAATGGGCAATTGGGGTCGATAGGGAAGGCGCTTTTGGTGGGGGTGGGTGGGGAAATAGCTTGAGGGGTATTGCTGGATGTCTTGGGTGGAATGGGGGTGGTGTGAAGGCGGTGGTTCCAAAGGGGAAGGAAACAAAAATCGCCTTATTACATTTAGGGGTACTTAAATATGTCCTAGAAGCAGGTCTAGAGCCTGGGGAGGATGCTGGGGAGGATAACGGAAGCGCACGAAATTCGGGGTTACTCCATGGGAACTCGGAAATATACATGATACCAAAAAAGTCAAATGCATATGCATATTTAAACCTATTTTCGGCACCGCCAATTAACAACAGTGGAAGTAATAATGAAGGAAGAACAGCTAATTCTGGTCCGATGGCCATGGTGGGCGAACCGGAGGATGTGGATTCTAGGCGGAGGTATTTAACGGATGGTCCTGGGAAAGCTGTCTCGGCTTTATTGAGTACTGGACTCTCAAGCTTGAAGAAGGATGGTGGAGAGGTGGGAAGGGTCGCAGGAAAAATCTTGGCTTATTATGATGAGATGTTAGAAGAGAAAGTAGTTGAATAAAATTTGGGGATTCACCACAAAAGATATTGAAGCCAAAAAATCAATTGAGTTCAGTACCCAGGATTCCCACATGGTCACCCACTGCAGTACTAACTAGGCGATACGATGATTGGGTACAGCAGAGCGGACGGGATGCTCTATTTTCATCGTTCTATGACCGAACACATTCTCTACTAAATATAATGTCTCAAATATTTTTTATACATATTTTGGTATTAGGTCAGACCACATAGTAGTGAGTGACATGACAGATTGAGTGAGAACCTATAACCGTACCTGTCATCATGAAATACCGCCCATAATCTCCCTAGAAATCCATTAGAAAAGATAAACCTCCAATATCTAGCTTAACTTTGCAATCACTCTTTTATCTAAAAAATTATAGTACCAGGATTCTTTCTTATTACTAAAAATCTCGGGGCCATTAAAATATAGCTATAGGTTTTGTACATAGGGTTATTAAATCCTATAAATCCTGACACTGGAACCCTCGAAGCCAGGTACATAAAGATTTTGATGGCCGTCTTTAATATATATAAATCAAGAGATACATCCCTATAGACATATGATCAACTGAAGGGTCAGACTACATTTTCGCTGATACTGAAACATCCTGAAGTGTGAGACTAAGAGCTTTAATAGTCAGATATGCATCAACGCAAGGAAAATCAATTGATCATAGGTTACATTCCTATACCACAGCATATACCCCAATTAAGCACAAATTTCCGAGACAAACACATCACCACACTGGGCGCCGAACTCGAAATTATCACCAGCTCTCCTGATGCTAAGCCCAATCAGATCTATCCCCAGATAGTCGACCTCAACAAGAAATTTTTGGTTGATATACCACTTGGTTGTGATAACTATTACCATGCCCCATCATATAGTGCGCAATGGCACCCAGCAGAGAGAGCAAAATTCCTCAAAGATGAGTATGTCCATGAAGGCTATAACTGGTACAACAAATGCCGGTTTTGTGTCAAATTTGAGCAGATAAATGGAATGCCCGCGAACGGAAGAGGTGTCGAAATTGTGACACCTATTATGAGGATGGACTCATATGAATACCTAGTTAAAGGAATTCTGGAGACTGTTTCATCCTGTCTAATGGAAGTCTCTCTCTTATGGGTATGTGTATTTCATGTACAGCCGTGTCCAACAAATTCCCGGAGCCCCCCCCCCCGCCCATAGTAGCAGCAAAAGAGTGTATTCACCACCTAGCTAGTAAACTACTCCCCAGGGAACCGAACCAGGGGCCCCCTGGTTCGTCCCTGTGCCAAGGCTATTATCAGTTGTCTGAGTCCTTTCACGGTAGGCCATTTGGCCTACCGGTGGTATTGTAGGGGGACAAAAATAACTGCGGATTGCATGTGGTAACAACCTAGTCTCCAGCTTTGGAAGTCAACAAAAAAATTAAGAAAACCTGAGAACTTTACAGGTTTTATCTAATATATTCCTAGTCACTATTCTATACTAAGTGTGAAAATTTGATGTGTTAGATGGTAGTTCCCATTAATATAAGCACTTTTGCGGTCAGAAACCACTTTTAGTTTCCCTTAAAATATACTGAGTAAATAAGAATACTACTCTAGTTATAAATTATACTTTAGAGTTTATTTGATATAGCCTCTATTATTTCTAATAAAAAGAGGTTTGGGTGGAGTAGTGGGTCCTATTGCATTGAGTGATTTTTGGTAGGTAGGTAGAGCCCACAATAGAATAAGACTGGGTAGCCAATAAGGAATTATATCCAGGTAGAATTATTGGCCTAGTACTATTCTACATACTGATATTTTATTGCACTAATCTAACTCCTGTTGTGGTTGTGGTGCTGCATCTAAATTTGTGATTATTTTGAGGTGTCAATCCGCGGTTATTTTTGTCCCCCCACAATATTTGTTGAGAGCCAGTAACTCGCATAAACTCATACCGATGTATAGCTATGTCCAAATAGTTCCTAGTACTCCTTATAACAGCGGGGATCATTTCATGTGATACACACAAACAACTATAAAGATCCTTCAAAGAGAGGTATTGACTGACAGGACTCGGTGGGGACCATGTACATATTGGACGGCATGGATACTTTAGTGTGGACCACCTAAGACGGATAGTAAAGGCCATTGTTCTCTTTGAAGATGTGATGGATAAGTTCTGCCCACCATGGAGACAATACAGTAATATGTATACCAAATCTAACAGGTACATACATGGCACATGGCTTCAAAAAAAAGCCATCGAGCTCAAGTAAACCCCCCAAAACCCTTCCTTTAATAAAGATCCTAGACGGCCCAACTGAAGTGGACGAAAATATTGCCACCATCAATGAACCTAGCCAATTTAATAAGAACTACAAGTATAATTTTCAGTCATGTAAGGCTTATGGAACAGTCGAGTTTAGGCAAGCTACAGCAACCCTGGATGTGCCATGGATTTTGGCATGGGTCAAAATCCCGGCTGCGTTCGTCGAGGCTGCCATCCATACTGGTGATAGCGTATTCGAAGAGATTGCCGATGACCTTGATTGTATTTCGGATATGGAGTCTTTTTATCATTGAGTGATCCCATGATTTTTTATACTGCCTTGTGGAAAGATGATGCTTATAACCACCTAGGTATACCATAGCATGGTATAAGATAAAGACCAAGTAACTAATAGTGGTATTTGTAAATTCTGGGGGGGGGGGGGGGCTTATTCACATTGATGAAGATTGTACATCCACCAACTACGCAAAAAATTACATGTATGATTAAGTTGGATATCATGAATTCCTTAAATATGAACTAGAATTCACTATACACACGCTCCCTAAAGCAATGTTCTGAGAAAACCCAAATGCATATTTTATTAATTTTAGGTGTTCCTCTATAAGATACATGTAGTGCTTGAGTGTTATAAAGTCACTAACTTTGTCCCACCGTTTGAAAAATTAAATGTAATAGGATGTTTATCGGCAGAGGCTTTCTATGTATATACCGTGGAGCAGGCGCTACCAAATAGCGTAGCGACAAGGACTATGAAGTGTACGAGTGTTTGACTAAGTGGGTATGTAATGAACGCTTAAGAAGTGGACCGAGAGTTACATGTAGTACTCATGTAGCAAGAAGTGATACATAAACGATTGAACCCTAACAGCAGAAGGGTAAAACAGTAAAATAGATTAAATTTCATGATATTCCATATTTATCGTGCATACCTCCCTGCCCCGGGCCCTCTATCATCTTAAGCATTACTCCTATCTCATAAACATCATACCTGGAAAAAGCAGAAAACACGCAATTGTGTTATTCATCGGCTTTATCCTCTATCCAATACATCCCCACTATTAGAGAACGGCAGTAGCTCTCCGCTGTGCTTTACTAGGCATGTACCTGGCCCCGTTTAAACCTTTCGATTTTTTACTAGATGTGTGTCTCGGGGTATTAGGGGGCGTGCACACAAGGATATAGGGCATAGTCCGTCTCTCCGAGAAATTCTTTAATACTATGCTTGTTCTACCCCCTGAATATGCAGAGTAATTACATGAAAACCAGATACGCAAAAGGGTAACGGACAAAGGGAGGACTCAACTTAAGCTCTTTTTTATAAAAAAAAGGTCTAATAAAAAAAAAGCTTAGTGGATTATGAAAAGTTATTTGGGTGATAAGCCCCAACCAAACCCAAATCCCTAGTCAATCCAGCGCTATAGATTAGTTAAGAACTTATAGTCTCCCTGTTTACTTCTTTTAGACCTAGGTTCGTATTCCTAAATAGATGGTAGCCTAACTTCTTGGCCTTTCCAGAGGGCTTGTACTTTTTACAGCATATCATGGAATGTTCTCATAGACACAAGGCAGATTTTTCTTTTCTTCTTTAGTACTTATTAGCGGTCGACAGGTTGAGATGGAAAGTTTTGTCGAAATACTTGTCGTAGCTGTCAAAGATTGTTGGCGAAGTATACGCGTACGTGTTTTCCCCCCACTTCACCCTGTTGAAACCCAATTCTCTGATAACAGAAGGCTTAGATCGCGAGAATTAGCGTTTCGAGTTCCGATTTTTGCAAGACTCTAGGGACTGCTAAAGCATTCTATCGATGCACATATGTATGTATGAGATCTCGGCACGTTCTTTCCCGATAAAAATTGCCTCAAGATCTTCTATGAGGGTAACTCGAGGCTGGAGTGTACTTGGCTAGCCAAGCATGTGGGAGGAGGGGGGGGGTCAAACCAATTTAAGTTGATGGGTATACGTGTGCAACAAGAAACAAGGCTTGAGATTTCTACTATAGAGCCTCATGTAGAATGCGCGCGGGTTTCTACCAGCGCTTCGTGAGACTGTTGACTGTTAGTGTCTGCAGAACCTGACATATAGCCGCTGGCTTGAAAGAAAAAGAAAAGAAAGAAAACGTGGGCACCATCAAATAGAAACAACCAAACTACGTCTCAGATTGTCTTCAATACTCTAAATATCTACTGGCTGATGAAATTAATCGGCAGCCCGCTATCGATCAGCTGATAGATCGTACAGGATTCTGATTCGAAAGTATTTTCGTATTTTATCGTATGTATGCAATAGAGCTGAATACCTCGTAACCGCAGCATAGGAAAGCAGCATTTTATCTAATCTCCAATCTTGTTATTGCAGCGTCCAATTATTACTCCAGGACCACCTACTTTTGTAAATCTTGGCAAACATGGTGAGATCGGCCTAATCCCGGTTTATTAGACTCGGCTCCATCCGAGAAGTGAGGTTATCCTGGTGAGCAGGTCCTTTAACGAAATTTCAGCACAATTTATTCGATGTAAGAAAAAGGCCACCACCAACCCCAGCAATTGTGCGTCCAGATCCACTCCCGTGTAGAAGACCGACAACTGGTGCTGGTAGATTGATCTAGTCGTGAATAGGTACGGCTAGAACTGCGTTAGGTTAGGTTTATAGATGTGGAGATTCTCCTCTCGCTAGAGAGAGAGTAATTAAGTCGTGATGGGACATGGGTTAGCATTCAACGAACTAAAAAAAGGGGGGGGGGATCAATTCTATTTTGGAGTGCGTTATACTTGATGAGGTACCTGTACCTTACTTACATGTAGGTACTATTGATTCCACTACTTTCATAATATCTTCTAAGAGGACTAAGCATGTAGTACACAATACATGTATGCATGTCTTCGGATGCCCTCCGGATGCCCTCGATGCCTGATGGGTATTCTCCCCTCTCGTACCCAATGATATGAGACACGGGTCGTTTCATGCCCGTTTGGCCATGCAGGGAGGGGGGTAAGGAAGACCTAACCTCGATGTGAAATGATCGCCCAGCGGGCGACTCTTTTCCTGCATGTTTACTTTTTCTTACAACAATTAAGAGTGCCACATTGGTTTGAGTGTTTGATGGTCAAGGGTAGCAGAGAAGGGGAGTGGTAAGCTAAGTATAGGGTGTTATTCAATGACGGAGGAGGTGGTGGTGGTGGTGGGATGGAAGATTCCCCCTGATGCTCAAACCTGGCAACAAGTTACGCGCCTAGTAAGAGCTCTCCGCACACACATAGGAGGTAAGCGTACAATAGTGGGCACCATCCGCTTCTTTGTGAGTTTTAACTTCTTACTTCCCCGGCTTCATCTTCACCTTCTTCTTCTTTTTCTCCCCCCCCCCTCCCTTTCTATTCCTTTCTTAACCCTACGTTCTTTCGTAGACCATTTTTACTTTCTATTTTCGTTTCTCATTTACTTTTCTTCGACGGGTTCGATTTTTTTCTTCAATATATTTTGCTCAGCTTTATTTTCTATACTGTTCTCTTTCTTTATATACTTGAAGGTCTCACTTGCTATTATCATTTAATTGTACGACCGGCTCGTACCCTTCACAAATCGATCGCGACCGCTTCATTGCTACCTCGCATCAAACAGTATCGTCAATCTAAGCCACAAGAACAAAAAAAACAAAAACCCAACAATGTCAAACCTACGCATTAGATATGCCATCACCTCGGCGCTTTTCCTCTCGGTCTCCGCAGTCCCACTTGAACAAGTCACAAAAAGACAAGAGAACTCAAGTTCGCTAGAGAAGACAATTGAAGATGCCGTGCATCTCGATAAAGATATCAAAGCTGCCAAAGACCAAGAGGCTGACGATAGCGATAGCGACGACGATGACGACGATGATGTATATAATATCCCCTACTTATATCCCCCCCTAAAAGGCTAACCTAGTGCTCCTAGGCCAACAATGACTCCCGCAATCGACCTTCAATAAGCCCTACCATATCCATCAGTCCAACCGCAACACCCACTAGCCTTGCAGACACTCTCGCCTCCTCTACCTCTACTACCTCTACTACCTCCTCTACCGCACTCCCAGCAACAGCTACCCCCTCAACCACCAAATCAAATAGCGGCGCAATTGCTGGTGGCACAATTGGTGGCCTTCTTTTCATTGCCATAATCGCCTTTGTTATCTTCCGCTGGCGCAAAAGTAAACGTACTGACAATAACACCTGGATCAACGAGAAACAAGCCTATTCCTATCCAAAACCTCCCCCAAGCACACTTTTTGGTGGTAGCAGTAGCCAAGGTCTCGGACCCGCACCTGCACCCGCACCCGCAATGCCCCGACCTCCCCCAAGCACACTATTTGGCGGCGGTAGCAGCCAACGTTCCGACCCAGTGCCCGCAATGCCAAAACCCCCACCACTAGTATTCACAAATGAACGTTCCCCGTTCCGTGATCCCGACGAAAACGAAGCCAATGCTGAGCACCGTACCTTCTACCTTGAATCTGAATCCAACCGTGGTTCTCGTCTCCCACCTGTATACGAAGAGTTGAAATCTCCGGGAATGCAGTCTTCAATTAGTCAGATAGAACCCTATCCAGAGAAGGCAGGGGTAAGAAAGGTTTATGCATCCTTTGTGCCACCGCCTATTCCAGAGACACGGCCAGAGGCGCGGGATCCGATGATGTCAAGGTTCTCCTGGACTACCAAGAGAAGTAGCGGTGATAGTGAACCAATGTTTAGGACTGTTCAGAGCTGGGTTAGTCACCAGGCCGGGAGACCAAATGTGAAGGAGAGGTTAGCGCAACTAGGGTTAGAGGAAGGTGCGCCGCCGACACCCGTGGAATTTAGGTTTCACCCAGGTGCCCCAGTGTCGTTTACTGCAGGGCATGGGAGGATGGAGAGTGAGGATTTAGATAGACAGATGAGAGCAGTAAGGTAAATCCGGTGTAGAAGGTGACTTGTGGGTTTGTGTGTAGTTGACTTTTTGGCGTAAAAATATCTTTGCGGGGAAATACGCGCATTTTCTATGGGGGTTGAGATGAATTATATAGTTGACAAGGGCCTTTTGTTTCTTTCTTTTCTTTTTTTTTCTTCTTATATCCTAACCCAGCACCGGCGAGAGAAGCCTGGGGCCAGCGGTAGCTTTGTGTGGGAGGTAGGAGAGGACCTAGAGGCTATAAACCTAGGCTCGCAAATAATCTAATCTTCAGTATAAAAAATCATTTCCCAAAAAAACTGTGACAAAAACAACGTGCAAAGCAGTAACATAAATTCTCAGGATATGGACGCCACAAATGCAAACACCAAATTTAGCAACAAGAACATAACCTAGCCATGTCGCACATAGTAACAAATCCACAAAGAACTACATTTCTGAGAACCTCCCACCGTACATGTCTTACATAAAACTATATCCATTCCACCTAGTATAACTCCCCACAATCAACGAACTCAACAAGATTGGTCCCAAACTCATCTCAGCTGCCGCCCAGATCCAAAGCGTTCCAACGGGAGGGGCCCGCTTCATAACCGCATAGTACCCATACCTATTAACCGCATGGACGAGCCAGCACCCCGCAGCGATGCTGACAGTGAAGAAGAACACCTGCGCGGATATCCAGTGGCGGCGCGGGTGGAAAATGTAGAGGAGGATAAAAATTGCTTCAGATACCCTGTTAGCCTAGTAATCCCTTGGTATCTTCGCTGGGGGGTAGTGATATATACCTGGGATAGCTTTCAACACCCTTCCCATGATCATGTTTACCTCTACATCCTGCCGGTATTGCTGATGGACGAGAACATCGAAAGCGAATAGTAGCATCCCCAGTGGGATGGTCCACACGAAGGCTTGCATGACCGGGCCGAAGATTTCCACCTCTTCATCTTCGGTGGGTTCGATGGGAGTGCCATCGGGGTTACGAGGCCGTTTTTCCTCAATTATGTCAACAAGGGTCTTTGTATCAGTGGGCTTGGTCCAGATAGGTTTCCCAAGAGGAAGCTCTTCGATTGAAATTTCATCTTTGGGGTCTTTTGTGTATTTCTTTGACTTTGTCATGGCCGATATAGAGGAGGGATGGGTCTGCGTGCTAGTGCTCAGCAATACCTACGGAGTTAAAAGTTAGACTATCCTTGGTGTTGATGAGTTGATGAGTTGATGAGTTGATGAGTTGATGAGTTGATGAGTTGATGAGTTGATGAGTTGATGAGTTGATGAGTTGATGAGTTGATGAGTTGATGAGTTGATGAGTTGATGAGTTGATGAGTTGATGAGTTGATGAGTTGATGAGTTGATGAGTTGATGAGTTGATGAGTTGATGAGTTGATGAGTTGATGAGTTGATGAGTTGATGAGTTGATGAGTTGATGAGTTGATGAGTTGATGAGTTGATGAGTTGATGAGTTGATGAGTTGATGAGTTGATGAGTTGATGAGTTGATGAGTTGATGAGTTGACGAGTTGACGAGGCAAAGAAAGGCGTTGTCCAGGAAAACGGCAAGCCCCGTCTTTGGGAGCTCCCCTCCCCTGAGCTTTGTCTTGGCTGTGTTGGAGATGGTTACCCGCTTTTGATCCTAAGCCCCATACAGGGGTTGGGTGTCGTTCACTTTCCAACTGCCACTGCAAGCCAGATACCAAGAGGGGCTATGTATTGTAAAGACAAGTTTTTTCTTCCCCTGTTCCTTAACACCGAGTACTGACCCGTCAAGCCTTACCAAAGTCTCACAAATCCTCGGGATACATGTATGTACATGTACCTGCCTCACGAGGTAGACCGGTGCTCAGTATAATAATACCAGAATGTTGCACACTGGATCTGAAACTCTACAGCATTGAACATGCGTCGATATCTATAATTGAGCCTCTTGTTATTAATCAACCTAGTAGAACCACCAGGAAACCTAAGTACTCTAGAACAGGTTATATCCATATACACAGTACTACTCTCTCTCTCTCTCTCTCTCTCTCTCTCTCTCTCTCTTGAGAATAGATGACTTTGACCAATGTGTCAATACTTTAAAAAACAGAACAAGATGCCTGCAGAGTTGCAACAACTAATGATAGCCCAAGGCTGAAACAAATATCGCAATAAGTAGCGTATGAAGTCTTTAGTTGTACGAATGAGGTACTACAGGTATGTGTTAACGAGCTGAAGCTTCTCTAAGCCCATCACTCTCAAACGTGAAAAACAGAATCAAACCAGGAGTCTAGAACAAAGAACATGAATCATCAAGAATGACCGGCGGTAAATAGGAAACCCCTACTGTTTGTTCTTTCTCACTCGGATTTCAAATGGAATGTCAAATCCACGAAACAGATATTGGAGGTTGAGACACAACTCGCTTCCTGCCGAGATCGACCATCAATCCCAGCCCAATTAAGCGCGTAGTCCCTGATAACGTGAGGCTCACCTCCACGACACCCTCTCCTTTCACTCCTTCACGACACAGCGTCTCACTCGCCCCACCATGAATTTACTAGCAGCACTCTCGCTCCCACTGGCACTGGCTGCTGTCTGGTATATAATATAACCCCCTTGAAAAGTACGACAATTTGTAACCACTAACGGTCTCACAGGCTATACACTTTCTCCTCGGCGCGGGTGACGCCGCTGCGTAATCAACAGATTACATTATTGATTGCGCACCCAGATGATGAAGCTATGTTCTTCTCACCCACGCTTCTAGCATTGACGAAGCCCGAGATGGGGAATACCGTTCGAGTTATTTGTCTTTCTAGTGGTACGTAGCCCCCCTTTATTTAGACTAAGTTACAGCAGCTAATTAATCCAACAGGTGACGCTGACGGCCTAGGCGCTATCCGCAAAAGCGAACTCGTCCAGTCTTGCCTCAGACTTGGTGTGAAATCAGAGAATGATGTAATAACAATTGAGCACAAGTCAGCCCTCCACTTCACTTCTCCACCTCTAGTATTAATTGGTGGATAGAGATCTACATGACAGCATGACAGCCACTTGGCCTACCTCTACTATCACCTCCGTCCTCACATCGCACTTCGATTCTCCCCCAGATATGATAATAACATTTGACGAGCATGGAATCTCGTCACACCCGAACCATATATCGTGTCTCAATGGTGCACGGGAGTATATTCGCTCTGTGTCGACTTCTACAAAACTCTACACGCTTACTACGGTCTCACTACTGAGGAAGTATTTATCTGTTTTTGATGGCCCGATATCACTTATGGAGTATAAAAAGAGGTTGGCTGTGCGCGGAGGAGAGAGGGATGGCTTATTGTTCGTAAATACGCCTAGGGAGATGAGGGTTGCACAGAAAGCAATGACGAGTGCACATATCAGTCAGATGAGGTGGTTTAGATGGGGGTGGATTGGACTGAGCCGTTATATGGTGATAAACGATTTGCGGTTGGAGAGGGTTGTATAAAGGGCTCCTATGGACTAGATAGTGGTAGTAGGTTTTATACAGGTAATGGTATAGTGTAAAGTAAAATTTACTGTTTCTTCTTTAGACCAGCAGTACCTATTCACGGATAAGTAAAATGATATTTTAACTATATAGACCGATTACTAGTAGAGATTAAAATCTTCTATTTATGACTACTGTTCTCATTAACTTTATAGGTTTCTTTTTTCACTAAAAGGGCCTCTTCCAACAATTAATCTAGTGAAAAGGTGCCTGTTTCTTAAAGATCTAATTAGAATAAGTAACGTTGATAGGATGATATCCCAACGTAATCTCACGCTTCCTCAAATAGTGTGTAAAGTGGGGATAGATAGGAGCTGCCTAACCCCTAATAGTTATTTAGCTACATAGCATTTTTATAAGAATATGGTTGTAAGTATTACCCTAGAACGTTTGTTCTCCCCATGGAGGGTGAAGATCTAAGCAATTTCAAAAGAAAGGAGCCTTTTGCTTTTCAACTGTTTTCCTTAGTTTCTTAGTAGAAATAAGAAGTCTATCATCTACAATGCATCTAAGTGGAAATTTCAAGTGAGAATTCCTTTGAAGTCCTCTCTTCCGCATACTCTACCATACCCCCCTTTCGAGTGCCATAACCGAATAGGCTGCATTTACGTTATGAATTCTACTTGTACTACTACCCCCTCTCCTTTTGATGCCCACCAATCACACTTTCTCACTCGTTGCCAGAATTTCGGATTCCAAAATCCTAGTGCGGTCTCCAACACCACCATTCTGACCCCCTTCCCCAGAAAATGCCATGAGTGGCATGGAGTAACCCCCCCCCCCCCCACCATTAAAGGTAAAATCAGCTAAAATCAGCCATAACTACATGTAATAATCCGAATTATACACCGCAGTAGTAACCAAACCCAATTTATCAGAGAGCACCCATATAATTACTACATTTACAGTCCATGACGCCTTGTTCCCAAGCCAACCCAAACCAACACATAAGTCCAGATCCTAAATCCCCGCCGTCACAGGCGGCGCCTCACCTTCACCAGTCCCTCTCCTTCGACCCTTCAGATGCAACCCAATTGAATCATCAAAGCGTGACACTCGCTCTCGCTTCACCGGTACTACAATCTCTTCCTCCTCTTCCTCTCGTACAGGTACCAAATCCACCATATCTAGATCCTCCTCTGCTTCCCTTTCCCTTTCCCTTTCCCTTTCCCTCTCATTTTCCCTCTCCCTCTCCCTTTCCTTCTCCCTTTCCCTTTCCCTTTCCCTTTCCCTCTCCCTCTCCCTCTCCTTTTCCCTCTCCTTTTCCCTCTCCTTTTCCCTCTCCTTTTCCCTCTCCTTTTCCCTTTCCCTATCCCTTTCCCTCTCCCTCTCATTTTCCCTCTCCCTCTCCCTCTCCTTCTCCGCCTCCCTCTCCCTCTCCCTCTCCGCCTCCCTCTCCGCCTCCCTCTCCCTCTCCGCCTCCCTCTCCGCCTCCCTCTCCCTCTCCCTCTCCCTCTCCCTCTCCGCCTCCGCCTCCGCCTCCGCCTCCATCTCCATCTCTTTATCCTTTCCGGGCAGTAGTGCAACCCCGTTTTCTTCCATAATTGCCTTAATCATATCCTCGATCTCGGCCCTCCGCTCTACAAGGATCTCGTCAACAACTTTCTCGACGTCATTGTAACTTTCGCCGCGACATACGAGGTTCTCGAGGAGATCAGCTGCACTGTTTTTGTCCCGAACAAGGAGTGTTGGGTCACGGCTTATCTCAGAGCCAGTGGTGGATTCGATGGATAGTACAAAGGCTTTTTTTGAGTCCTAGAAGGGGAGGTTAGTTGGGTGTTACTATTGTGGGCTTGAGAACAAAAAAGTCTCAAAGGCGAACTCTTAGGGAGAGGTAGAGTGGTAGAGTACAGAATCTGAGAAGCGTTGATATATATCTTTCCGTAATGCGTCAAAGTGGCCGCGCTTCTTGTAGGTAGTTTTGAGAGTCTCGATTGTGGCCTTTGCTTCCTCCGAGAGTGGAGGAGGGGGGGTGAATGAGCGTTTTGATTGGTTTGAGAGGTGACGAGGAGGAGAGGACGAAGAGGGGCGGTAGGAGTCGTAGGAGTCGTGAGAGGCCATGACTGTGGTAGTGGTGAGAGAGATGAGGAGGGGGGCATGTTAGAACGCCGTGTCAAATTCGGGTTTTGGAAGTCGCGTTGAGGCTCTGGGAATGCCAAGTGATGACGCTGATAAAGGATGCAGGGCTTTGCATAGGATTGTCTTAGGCATTTGGCTTCACTGTGAGATCTAACTACAGGAAACTTTCTCTAGATCGATTGAGGACTTATAGAATTTAACTGTATACCACCATCTCAGTTGATGCATCATGAAGGAATTTCTGTTGTTGGTGCTGGGGTTTGCTGTTTCGTTGTTTCACTCCGCTAATTACACCCCTGCCTTATCAGATTCTAGAAATTTTCTTTCCCCCCACTACCTATTAAAAATCCTCAATTCATTCAATTCAACGTCCCTAGAAATATAATACTCCCAATACCCCTCCTATATTCTCCCCTCACTTCGCATCAATTGCGCGGCGGGCTCCCCTCCTTATGAATGGACTACAGCCCGTCTCAATCCGCGCTTGCAAGAGATTCCGCTGCCTGCCAACATGCCCTCTTGGAACCCGCGGTACTGTCCTTTCCCGCCGTCTCGCTCAGGAGCAGGGAGTCCGCTGGTTCGTCTCTGGTGATAATGTCACCGCAGCTATGGATTCGAAATTACATCCTATAGTTAGACGGGTCCTCTCAGAGGATGACACAATCTTACCGAGTCCGCGAGCTGTAGTCCCCCTCGATAGTAAGATCACAGGCCTCGCCCCACTCTCGGTAGAGCTACGAGAAGCTCCCATCAGGCGTCTGCTCAAGGCAATTGATAAACGGGAAGATATGGCTATTTGGCGCTACTTCTCGGCCATATCAGCAACACACATGACGCCCCGTCTCTCTGCCGCGGACTACTCGAGCATCCTATTATCTGTACGGCCGCGCCGTTATGTCTCACTAAAGGCACGCCATTACCTCAATGATAACGGTGATGCCCGGCTCTCACCCGAGAGTTACAGCTATGATGAGTTCCGGAGGAGGTTACATATAGTCTCGGTAGGGATGCAGGCGAATGGGTATCGTCTCAGTGTGCTAGAATATACCCACCTCCTCGATTGTGCACGGGCTGGAGATGATAAGAGGATGGCAGAGGCTCTATGGAATCAAATGGCAGGGCAGGAGGGTATCACCCCAGATACGTGGGCTTACAATTCATATATGGCTGCCATGTGCGGGACTGCAAATACAGAACGAGAACTCCGTATCAGTGAAAGAACTTTAGCGGAACGTGCAGCATCAAACGAGGACAACGTTAGGGCCCGTGCTATGACTATATACAGACGGATGATTGAGAAAGGTGTATTACCAAACAGTATGACGTTTGATATCCTCATGCTTGCAATGGCAAGGATGGGGGATATCCATAGTGTCTGTCGTACACTCAAGCAAGTGTGGGATGTTGATGTTGATTCCCTTGCTACCTCTTCAAACACTCCAGAGTCACTTCCTCCAGCTATGGCATGGGATTCACCCCTCTATCCGCGCGAGCACACACTTGTTTCCGTTGCTGCTGCGTTCGGTTCTAATAATGATGTTGAGACTGCTATTCGTGTCGTTGATCATCTTGCGCGGCGTTATAAGTTGACAATCTCAATGGCAACATGGACAACTCTACTTAATTGGACCTATGTCTTCACCCGTCCTCCAATCGCAATCTTACCCAAATACTCAGTCATAAACCTTTGGCAGATCATGACAGCGGCACCCTACAACATCAAGCCGAGCCTTGAGATGTACGACTACTTTGTCCGCTCCCTCATTGCACGAAAGATGGCAGCTGCAGCTGAAACGATGATTAACCGTGGGCTCAAAGTTTACTCTCGCACGTTAAGCCAGTCCAACATCGCCGCTTCTGCCCTTAAAATTGCACTTACGGGATTCCCAGAGAATAACCTATCTTACGATGCAATCTATAATTTAAAGCGTGAGGTTGCCTTCATGCGGCGTGAGGAGTTTCGTGGCCGCTCCATGATCCGGCGCTGGATTGAGTTGCTGTGTCTGGGAAAGGGGATGACTGTGGACCATGCAAGAATTAGAGTCCCAAATGTGGTGAAGAGGATGGGTTATTTCTTGGGGGATAGGGTGACATATGTTACGCAGACGGGATATGTGGACTTAATGAGGGGGGGGGGGGAAGGGTGGAGACCAATGTCTGTGAGGAGGAGGAAGAGGGGCTGGACACCGCTAGGAACGGGTGCAAAGGAGGAGGATTACTTGGACTAGTAAGGGAGTGGAGGGGATTTATGGGGATTTGTATGAACTGTGATCTATCATTCTTTGTCTAGATTCATTCTTTGGTCCTGATTAGAGGATGAAGCGTGGTAGGTTTGGTGTTAACTTGTTTGTATATAATTATCCTTGATTTTTTTCTATATCAAAATGCTTTGTCATAGAGGATCTAAGTAGATATGTAATTAAATGACTTAGATCTATTAGACGTATCTAACTACTGTTCGGTGATTGGTTATTTGTTGCATATGTTATACTTTTCATAAAGTTTTGATTGCTATGTATAAAGATCAAGCCGTAATATTCTATGACGTCTCTTTGCCATCCACCTTTCTTAATACTCGTACACCCATTATATACACTCTACAGTTAAAACAACATCTTAAAAAATAGAGCAATCACTTTATTAGAGTCATTTTGATCTAAGATACGATATAGACGTGATGTGATCTTTAGACCCGTGTTCTCTATATGGCCACACCATTCTTAATAATAAATACATGGGAATCAGTAAATTTCTTACCTAGATAAATATCATTTGAAACTAGAGTTATACTACAAAATAGTCGAGGCTGGTTTTAAGGAGAAGTTACGAAATAAGCTACCACTGACTTTAGTACGAAAAAACGGGGTGAAATTACTACAATAGTACTGTAGGGTTTGAGGGGAAACATTGTATTGAGCCAGATTCAACTGTACACAAGAATACTTTAATACTCTCATGTTGTATACTATTGCTAAAAAATAATGTACCCAATCCATCCCCTATTTTCATACCTATGTATCTTCCCGCCGTCTAAATCATCCATAGTTCATCCATAGTTGTGGCCACAGCCGCCATATGTCTACAGCCTTCGAAAAATAGTGCTAGCTTTCTTTTTACAAGTGAGACTCAGGGACAGTGTTCAAGAGATTGATTTTCTTGCAGTAGCCTACGTACCCGGTACCATGAATTAATTATACGGTGCCCCCGTAGCTTGTAGCATAATGATAATATGTAGGCCCATGGTGCTAAAACACCATCAAACAGTCGTCTCAGGCTCTAGATCATAGTGCAATTTAAGGCATGAAACAGATAGTCAATTTTAAAACGCTAGACGGACTCTCTCTAATGATTATCGTGGAAATATTATATAGGTGCAGAGTTTATATGTGTAAGCCAATCTAATTTAGGAACCCTAGCGTAGGGTAAGTATTTTAGTGTATCGTACAATATCCCAATGAGCGAGTGATACAATATGTATATCCACAATCACCTGTATAACCTCACTCATATATAACTCTAGTACACACCTTGTTGATTAGACTCGGATGGTTTATAACTAACACAGGTAATAATAATTTTAGTGTAGGGTAGGGGATGAAAGGCTCGTGAATTTCTAATCAACGAGTCTAATAAAAGCAGCTTATAAACCCTAGAAGTATTCATGCACCCCCTAATTTTCCGAGGCAATTATATCATCCTTCTATAAACACTTGTAGATTCATATAGTGTATAGATGCTGCTACTACTCCGTTAAACCTTATTGTCTTTTTTGTAATGTGTGAATTTTGCAAGGGGAATGTTAGGGTTAGGGCTGCTACCGAAGGAAGAAAGCTAATATCAGGTAGAGAGAACTCCAATAAATCTTGGTCAATAAAACAACCAGGGGAAACAGATACTCCTTTCAGCAAAAGAACCCAACCCGGCTGCTCGACTAAGATTTTCCCAGCCAATTTAACCAGATCCTGCATAGTCCCGCCTCAGGTCGGATTACTGTCAGACTACGTTCCCATACCAATTCCCTGGGTCGGGTTATAGCATGAAGAATGGTAGATTGAGCCCAAGGCTTTCTAACTACAGACTACAAGGGCAACCACAATTTAAGGGTTGGGTAGGTGCATTCGTATCTCTAGACCTAAGGATTCTCGATTACTATAGGGCTATAAGACGTCCAAATATTGCTTAAGACTACACTTACACAAACTACCACTTGGGTCGGAAGACCACAGTTTTAGAATAGAGTAGAGGAGAAACATCTACTAATTTATATGCTCGAAAAAACACATAAGGTATGAACACCCCCCCCCCAAAAAAAAAAAACTCTAAGAACATACTTCAAGATAATATATACAACTTCTGAATAAAAATACCCCGTTCAATCCAAACAAAAGATATAATGGCGGGGATATATGAACAAACAGCCAAATTTAATAGACAAACCGATACATACCCGTAGACAAATTGACATCCAAACCCATCCATCAGTGACCCGATTTTTAGCCCACCCGAACCGAACCGAACCGAACCAATTTATCACCAATAATGATAGCAAACAAAAGAAAATTTTGCAGACCCAGAACACACGAGATATGAAAACAAGAATAAAAAAACGGTGGCAATGTAAAACTGCAAGGGAAACCCAAAACCCAAAAGAAAAACAAGCTCATAGAATCATTATACCCACAAAAAAATATTTCAAAAAGAAACACATCATAATATTATTGCCCAGGCAATCCAATCGGCATCCAAGTCCTCCTCTCATCCATACTCCTAGCAATTCTTCCCCCTGGTGTTAACGGGGGCATTAACCTCCTATGCCCCCCTTGCCCCTGTTCCTCCTCTTCATCCGAATCATTCACAGTCTCATCAGCCAATCTTTGGAAGTAATCTGCGAGCCCTCCATTCGAAACAACTGACTCATACCGTGGTGGAGGGGTGATAAGTGGTGGCGGAGCTACGTCATGGTCGAATGGAGGAGGTTGATGTGATGGAACCCTAATTAGATGCATCGGCCTCGGTGTCCCACTATTAGGGTCAAAGTCCGATGGACTGTTTGTTGCTGCCGCTACTGCCGCCCCCATCGTTGGGCTATGGGCTGAAGACATTGTTGGTGTGCCATCGCGGGGGGAGTTACGACGGGAAAGAGGGGGGCAAGAACAAATACCACCGGTATATGATCCTGAATCGTTGCTATTATATGCTGGGAGATCTGTGTTTGCGCCAGCTGCGCGGCAGGAGAGAATATGGAATGGAGAGTCGATGGAGATTTCGAAGTGACGTCGCTTTGAGGGATCATTAGGATCAGTCTTACTAAGGCGCATCACAATCTATTCTACGTTAGCAAGAATAAACAGACAATCATAGAGGAAAGTGATATCGTACCTTGATCCAATGGTGGACTTGAATGTTTGGATACGTTGTATCAAAATGTATCCGGTCCTTTTCCTTTGCGTTGCAGCCTGGTAGCTGAATCGAAAATTCCATCTCTGTAGGTCCAATATTATGCTCCCCATTTAGATCACCAAGTAGATTGTCCGACCCGTTCACGGAATCTATGTTCCGTCCATTGCTAGCAGTTTCACTAGGATCAAACCCTCCACCTGCTATAACCCTAGCAGAAGAGCCCATAAACGCAGATGTTGATGGACTATCCGCCCTTTTTTCAAATAATTGTACCTTCTTTGTTGGATCTAGTCGATGGACCTTCTTATTCTTACAGGAGTATTCGATATTCTCGGTGATGAATATTTTGATCCGGTGACACCGTACTTTTGCTAGCGGCGTTAACTTAAACGCGATAGGTATTTTTGAGCCTAGTGGAAAAGATTTCCCCGAGATGACGATATCATAATGAAGTTGATCCTCCCATGTCCGGCTAATAGCAATAGGCTCTGAACACTCCAAACTAGACTCAGCCGGGCATCGGATGAGTGTAACATCCTTCTTCCCAACTAAGTTTGGACGAAATGCTCCTGGCCGTTCGATCATACCCTCCAACTCATACTTGACAGTTCCCATCTCCACATCAATAGTTTCCGGTAAACAGCTCTCGAGTGGTAACTCAAAATTGTAGATATAATCACCAGGCTGGAAGACCCTGTAACCGCGCTGAGCCACTGTGACTCCGGTTGGAGACTCCCCTTTACTAAAGCTTCGAGACTGAGAAAGTTGTAGTGAGAGTCGACGTTCCGAGGCTGAACCAGCCATCGCGGGCGTTATACTAAGAGGAGATGCTGAACGTGCCAAGTGTCCAATGGCAGAGGTTATGGACGAAGAGCTGTCAGAGGAGCTTTTGTAGAGACGGCATGAATCCGCACAATGCCCTATCTCAGCTGTTGAAAATTGAGCATTAAAAAAAGGCCATGTATGCGTCATGATCTCTTTCTCTTCACGATACTCTGATTTCTTTGGCGGAATGCCTGTCAATTTAATTGTCAGTTGACACGACTATAATTATAGATTTGGTGGATCAGTACCTTCTGGCCATTCTGTACTAGCTTTCCCCTTAAACGTCAAACTGATAACTTTTATCTTTGTTGGTTTTGTTATCCTCAACACCAAACATCCCCGCAACATCGCTGGTGTCCGATTTGAGTGGTCGCTCTGGTCAAATCCCTGCAAAAACAGCATCGGTTCGGCCAGTTGAATCGTCATAGTAACAGCTCCTCCACTTGTCGATGCCTGTGGCTTCTCTGACGTCAACAAACCTTCCACCAATCCACACTCATGCGAGCTATTGCTATTACTGTTATTACTGCTGCTCGACCATGACGGCGAGAGATGACCAGTGCTACTGTTTATTGGCTGCGGTAATGAGAGATGCCGGGAGTGGGAACTTGTGCGGTGAGAGGGAATCCCAGAAGTCCCTCCCCCCATTGTTCGTCCAGCTCTCATTGTGGAAGGAGAAGATTGTGTGGGCGGCGACTGGGACTTCCGATTTGAAAATGAGGAAGAAGTAGAAACAGCGTGGGCAAACAGTCGTTTGGCAACAGCTGAAGGTGTTCTTTGTATCCGCCTAGCAATGGACTCGGCCGAATTGTAGAATGGTGAGGTGGAGGTGGAGGAAAATTGTGAGTGCTGAGTGCTTCTCCGACGTGAAGCTCTGTGAGTGCTGCTGCTAGCGCTGTGGGAGGCAGAAGCTCGGGCGTTGCGCCGGCCCGGATGTACGGCGGCTCTAGAGTTTGGATGGTTTGTAAAGGCGGGGGCTTGAGTGGTGTGAATAGCTGCAGATGTCATCATGTCGGTAAACGGACCCAACACAGTTATGGAATGATATGGTGAATATCAAGCAAAAAAATATATATAGTGTGTTATGTAGGTACTTTGTGGAGTATGCCAGCGTCCACAGAAACAGGAATAATAACAACCTCAATCCAAAAAAAACGATAACAATAGCAGCAAAAGAAGGATGGGATGAAATTCGGGGGGGGAGGGGGTTATGTATATGTATGGATATTGAAAGACAGTGTCTGTGAGTGCGGCGGAAAGGGCGAGCTTACTGCCACTTAATGATCCTCGTCGACACAAGAAGGCACGACAATAATAGCTAGCCGGAGATGTTCCAATATAAGCCGATTCGGGTTTCTGTCTTTCCCTGCGAGTGTGGGGGAGATGGTGGGAAGGATCTTTAATATAGAAGATCCACCTGAGTAGGTGTTAAAGTTATAGCCAAGTGAGTGCAGTGTGTGAGATATCCAACGAGCGGTTTGTGAACGAACGGGAAAGTGAGTACAGTTGGCAGGCGGGCAGCACCAATTTGTTGCCCGTCCATGTCTTTATTTCCCACCGTCAAAGCAGGATTCCCTGTGTGCCAGCAATTGCGAGCCCTGACAGGCCCTTTTACTAACAGGGTTTAAAGGGTTAAGGAAGGGCGACCGGGGAGGTCTCTCATCCCTTCATTATTGTTCAGTAGCCACTACGAGACCCCCCCCCCACCAAACTCGGGATCCTATAGGCTTAGGATCTATTCGAACACCTGCGATGAGGAGGGATCAGGCTGGATGCACCGGCACACTGCTCATTGATTAAAGTCGGTATTAGACAAGAACTGCGGCAAGGCCATGACGAAGAGGCGCATTGCAGTATTATTCAGGGAAGATGGCCCTTCCTGGATATATTGTACGAGGCCTAGAATAATACTCAAGCCTGCCCACTTTCGTCTTTTCTTCCACCACATCCTGTCACTCACCTTTAACACCTCCACAATCACTCTAGTTTTTGAAAGGCAGTGGCTTGTCTTGTTTTGTTTGTTTTTTGTTTGTTTTTTTAGGGGGCGTCAGCGTAGGAACAACTTTGAACCACTTAGGTCTTATCTCTCTCTCCGCAGGCGCATCGCAGGCTCCATCTTCTGTCCGGATGACTCGGTAGAGGGGAAAAAAACCCCCCATTTACCATCAGCAGATTTGGAATTTGCTGACTGCTGCTTCGGAGGAGGAGGACCTTCCAGCAATACGGGCTGTCCCTGATTCCCGGACGCATCTCCGTGTGTGGGCGCATGACATCAGAAAGAAAGGAAGCCCGTTCCATATATGCTGCATGGACTGTGTCTGCATCGCCAGCAGCCACAAAAAGATTGCTGCCACATCTAGTTTCCCCATGTGCCAGTGGAAAAATCCCTACGTGCCCAGAAATTTTCACGTATAACATTTTTCTTTTCTTTCTTTCTTCCCCCGATGCCCAGAAAGCATGTTGGTCTTCGATCCAATTCTACAAGACACAACGCAATCCCTTCCCCCAATGTGTGCTGTCCCTTTCATTTGTCCATGACAAGCATTCCTTGAATTCTGCTGCGACTTCGGTCAGGTGGGTTTAACCGGTAGAAGAACACCCAATCCAACAGGGAAGTGCCTCTCGCGTTTACCATAAATTACATGTATTCTTCAGTTGTAAACTTTGTGATAACAGCTGTTTATTCTAATAAAACATGACAAACACTTGTCAAGAACCTTATAACCGTGACAGTTCCTCTGGCCTAATTCTAGACTTGTTTTCTCCTTAGCCCAACTATATCACTTATTGTAATATCTATCTTGTAAGGTAATACAGGACTATAGGCCCTTGTTAAACTTACGAATCTCCACACAGATCTATGATATCCCACGTCAATTCCGTTCTGGGGGCTGCCTTGCCGAGAAAAGCCCCTCCCACTGACGCTCCACCCACCCACCCGTGCGGCTTGCCCAGGGATCAGAGTTCTTTTTTTATCTCCCGCGCCAAAAACAAATTGTTCGCTAAGATCTACTTTCCTCAACGGTATATCCAAGCCCTATAAGGTACAAAATACTCTACAGTTGCATAAGTACAATACAAGCGCTTAGGGCAATGTGGGGAAGGACTTAATTCAAGGGCGTAGCTATTTACATGTAATCAACCTACCCAATACATCTAACCATCGAGCTTATGTATGGATTCGTAGAACAGCTATTCCCCCCCCCCTTCCCCCGCCCGATGCAAAAGTTTCGTGTCGTGGGTCGTGACTCATGAGAGATTTAACTTGTTTACATTTCCAATACATCTTCGGAACCACGGCCAAACCCCGAGCCCGATGACCGCTACGATCCGGAGTATCCGGAGTATCCGGCGCCGAACTCTCAAGGAAGTGTTCCGGTAGGCCAGTCGATTCTAAAAAAGGGTGGGGGTACATCGGGTACGGGACTCATCTTGAGAAATAACTGTTGATAATTTTTATTGGAATTCTTTAAGCTTCGTAATAGGAATGGTAAGTGGGTACATGTATGTATTGAAGACCTAGGTACTAATATTACCCTTCTAGACGTACATATAGTACTACAGTAGAAGCTTTCTATAATAACACGGTCGGGACCGAAAATCAGGGAGAATATTCTTATAGAGGGCTTCTACTGTGCTTGCAATGGGTGGGGATGGGAACGAGCCTACTACATGTACTTACCCTAGAATCTTCAATCTTCAGATTGAACCACTCCATATTTCTTATTCCACCACTCGTAACTTTTATGCACCTGTAACTAAATGCATAATCTTCCCTTATCCCATATCATCCCTCTAGTGATACCACGGAACCCTAACGGCTCCACATGGGGCAGGGCTCTTTCGGAGATCCCATGCCATTATCCTGTGCCTGCAATCCTAATACATACCTGCGTCATTTGGGTCTCCATCGGTCTTGGTGACGAATGTTGTAGGGGCCTCTTGGCACCACCACCAACGTAGTCTCCAACGGGTGGTTGCATATCATGGGATTCGAGTACCACTAATATTCCTCCGAGATTATATCTCCACCAGACATAAAGTTGAAATAAGACATTCTGTCCCATACAATCTATGTACCCGAATCAAGGCTCAAAAACCAAAGTAGATTACCTAACTACGTAAGACACCGGGATGCTTGGAACAGCGCATCATTTCTAGTCTCGCAAGAGAGGTGACTTGTACATTTAGGGTAGTTATTGACATCATGAACAAGGGTCCATAAAGCTTAGCCCATCCTATGGCCTGAGCTTTCCGCGCGTACTTCCGTGTCAAGCCTCAAATACTTATTTTAGAGAGAGCTAGGGTTAACCTTTAAGATGTCAAATTTATGAAGTTTTAAGTATGTAGTAGCCACTTTTAATACTTTTACAAAATCTGAATCATAGGATGGTTGGGCACCTCCGGGTAAATAAAAAAACGATGAACTATCACTCACTATATTAATGTAATCCTATAGTTCTTTCGATTTCATTACTACTGAAGTAGTTGGTTACAATTGGTCAGTAGCTGGGGGGTAGATGTAAAAATTGAGTATGTACATACAGTACGAAAAGAGGGGATGGATTGGGTACAATATTTTACCAAATACAGTAGAAATCTTATAGAAATAGTATAGGATACGAGAGTAGTATAGCATTCTTGTCTAAATTGTGGTTTAATACGGTATTTCCCTTACAATGCTGTAGTAATACTGTAGTAGTTTGACCCCGTTTTTTCGTACTGTAACCCTGACTTCGTAAAATTTCTTCACCTACAGCTCACTATTAATCCCTCAGAGCTCCCTAAAAAACTTTCCTAGCTCGATTAAGTTGCCTTCTAAGAAGTATAAAAGTAGAGTGGTATACAATGGGGTGATTATATGTATGTATGAATGAAGATCTACATTTAGTGGTGAGCCCCCCCCCCCCCCAACCTAACAACTTCCTCTCTAGTAGAACCATCTCAAAGAACCTAGCTCCAAAATCCTACTCGCCCCTATCTTAAAATGTTTTTTTACTTTGTTCCATCATCGGGTGCCTCGTCTGAGTAGTATAGCGTCTGAGTAGTATAGCGTCTAGGCTTGGCCCCGGGACTTAATGCCCGCCTCCCCTTCCACAAGGTCGGGCGTTCAGATCCCCGCTCGTGCCGGAAACGTAAGCCTCCCTAAGATGCTGGGTGAACCCTTTTGTCATGGAGTACAATGAGTTTATTTTTGTTGAGAAAACTCTGTAGTATATGTACACCCAGGGCAGATTGTCGGCCTCGAGTATCCAATTAGAGAGCTGCTTAATTAAGGATATAATGGGTATTTTAGGACGGACTGGATGATTTTTTGCTGAGTTCATTCACTAAGAGCCATAATAAATCAAAGTCTATAGGTTTTATGAGGGAGGTCTAGCCGTACATCTACTCTTGGAATAAGACTCTATTGTAACTACATTACCACTACTGAGCTACATGCATTCTAGGTGAAAACTTATAAAACTATTGGGTCGGCTATATATGTAGTCTAATATGGGTTAGTTAAGGTGATTTAGCTATGGGAGCTTCAAAGGTGATATGTACTACTACAGAATATGCTTTAATATAATTAGAACTTATAATAATACATGTAGGTAGATAGGTTTAAGTTAAGTACTACCATTATTTTCCTCATTTGAAGTCAAAGAAGTTCCTCCAAAACACTATTAAGAAGATGAGGCTACCCTCTCTAGATGAAAGAGAAACCACCACCAACGCCAAAAAGAATATGTCCACCTATATAACACCTATTAAGATATTTGCAGTTACCACAACAAGGTTATCTGTTCCTCCTTCCCCTTCGTACAGAACCTTCTACATCCACCGCTGTCTTGACTCTCTTCACTGCTCTCGCTGACTTTGGGGTTTCTGGCCCAACTACATCGCCACTGAGCTTCGCTCGTACATTTTTTTTTTCTTTTTCAGCCTCCGGATCTTCATACCTGATGGCCTGACTTGGCGCTGGCCCGTACTGTTTGTTTTGTGGTTTCATATCCTTAGGCTCTCTCACTTCATGCCCTTGTTGGGATAGCGGCACTGAGACGGCATGGCTTGATTCCACTGAAGATGCTCGGGAAAAGTTATTGTAAGATGATAGATTTGATGTAGCTCTCCCTTGGAGTTTCCCGCGCGGCCGCTTGCGCTTTTCCATCGCACTAGTGATTTCACCCTTACCAAGTTTTCCTAAAATATCACTAATACCACTGCTGGATTTTGCACTTTGGGGATCCGGTGTCTCTCCACTATCGTTGGAAGGGGGCTGTGTTTTTAGGGATTGTTTTCGTATATCGATTTGTAACTGAAGGGTTGGCACTGGAACTAAGGTTGGGGGTGTTGGTTCTGGGTTTGTGTTGTGGTGGATGTCGTTATGGTTGTCTTCATCCTGGGGCAGAGGACAGTGTCCTTCTTCAATATCATCTACGATGGGTTCGTCTTTTTCTACTTTGACTTTTGAATCCAATGACATCTGAAGCTCTGGTGCGGGTACTGGCGATAAGCTGCTCGAACCGCCCTTCGCGAAATTCATTTTCAGGCTCTTGCTCGGTGTGATGATGATCGGAGGATAAGCTTTTTCATCAACCATCTTTCCCGATTCCTCGCATTTATATAGCCAATCTGGTGATACTACGTGACAGCCATAGATATTGTTTGCCATCTTGAAATCTTTTGTCGTATCTGGAGAGATTTCCGACAAGTGTATCAAATGCGTGATGGGGTTCACATCGTCGGGACTGAAAGAATTTACAACAGTAGCACAAAGAGATTTTGCGACTGAATTTAATTCGATGCTACGAACCTATGTTCCCATATACTGAGCCACAGTCTATGAAGTGAGTTGAGAGTTAAATAAGTACCTTTAGTTGCTTGCTCACGCAGACGACACACTTTTCCAAAATGGGTTTTCCCTTGTTCACTTGCCTATTCTCACTCCTTTTCCACCCCAAAACCTCCATTTTACGATCTCTGGTATTCCTATCGTTGGGGGGTGGTCTCGAAGTCTTTTCATCCGTATCAGCTCCAGTATTTTCGTCTGGCTTTGCTTTCCTCAGCCTGTCACTAAAAGACTGTAAGTTCTCACCCAGAAGCCCCCCTTGAAGATTTATCCCCGAAAATCGTAGTCGCTTATTATCTCCTAAATCTCCGATCTCTGTTATTGCCCTTTTCTGGCCCTCTAGATCTGGTGGGACTGATTTCTCTAGTCCTGATTTTCGTTTTTCTCCATGTATTAAAAAGTTCTTGAATGGTACTGCTTTTGACTCCTTGAGACATTCTTGAAACCATTCCGCAGTTACGACCGGTATGCCGTTTTGAATTGCGAAGTCGAATTTGTCACCTTTAGCTGGTAGGCTCGTGACAAGTAGGTTTCTTTTCTTCGACAGGATTTCGTCAAAAGTACCCCCTGTAAAAAATCATCGATATCAATAAATAAAATAAAAAGATCTACTTAGAATTTTTCGATTTGGAAACTAACCAAGTAGGGTTATTAGTTTTCTCATATGTAATAGTTCGATCCCAGTAAATTGCGTTAAACAAATCTCCATTCCTTGGAATCCTAGCCTTAGAATCAGTACTACAGCTACAAATATCAGGTTAAAGCTACTGTACTCATACCTTCTAAAGGATAATCCTCGAATGGCGAGAATATAAACCCATCGAATGGATCGATGAGACTTGACTTATGCATACAAGCCTCGATCCACCATTCAGTGACAATAGATACATCGCCAGTACTAGAAACATCAGGGCAATCACGTTTACGCATGTTAACTGGAACCACAATAAACAATCGGGATGAATCCTGGAAATTCTTAAGTGCTTGAAATGAAGGGACTATGTTCGCATCATAAGACAATAGGATATTGTGCACTATTTCGGCCTATAAATATATTTGTGTATATAAGTATTTATGCTTTCGTATAAGAGGTCTAGCTAGGAAATATGACAAACCTGTTTCTTCGTATATCCATAAATGTAGAAGGTACAAAGCGCCATAATTCCCGTCTTTATATCCACTCTGGCCGCTGACTGTATAGAACTTCTTGTGGGCCTTTGTGATATATCTCTGGATGATCTATTTGCGTTATCTGCGTGCGAATTGTCTTCCCATTCGTTTCTCTTCTTTGGTTTCGGATTAGATGCCTGCCCTAGGATATCCCCCCATACGCCCTGGTTTTGGCTACCTAGTAGATCTTCAGCCCTCTTCCGTATCTTTCGCTTCCCACGAACTTCTGGAAGGGACTCCACAGGTATAGTAATTGATAGCGCTGGCCTAGCCCCTACCCCTAGCTCCTCTTTCGGCAAAAGTGGGTCGTAGCACGTTTCCTCCAGCGCCATACCTCTCTCCAAGCTCTCATGAAGCCATTCCACTGCTACGACGCTAATATTGTTGTTCAAGGCGAACTCATATTTATTTCCTCTGGGAGCTACAGCGATGAGGTGGGACACATGTCTAGTAAGATCTGGATGGTAGGAAGCCCCGTGGCTCTTTATAAGCTCTTCAATTTCCTTCCTTTCAGCTAAAACCATAATCAGCATAAACTCTAGATGTCGTCACTGTTGCTTCTCTCACCATCCAGGATACCGGTAACAGATATTGATAGTTTGTATAGAATAGGAAGCTTGAATTTATCTTCAAAGTCGCGTGGGTTAATGTCTTCTCCATGGATCCAAAGGTCGTACATAGCATCCACCCATCCTGCCATCATCACCTTCACATCCGTCCGCATCTTCGCAACATATCTGTATTTCGGTGTAGTGATGTCCTCACACACTAAATGAGTTACGTCCGAGGTAAGATCAAGGACATGTCTTGCGCCCATGTCTTGTGCCTTCTTAGCTAAAATTTGCTAGATAATGGTATTAGTCTCAGTTCTAGGAGTTAGATGAAAGTTCACTCACGCGAGCATCTGGGGGGACTGATGTACAGCATATCACAATGTTGCTCAGAGGGTGAGAGTGTTGTGTAATCTCAGCCTGATCTGCCATGTTGAGCGGTAGGGCGCGTAGGGAAATTTGGGCCCTTGGGTGAGTTGAGAACAATGAAGGTATTGTAGTGAGATGGGATTCGCGTTCAACATTACACTAAGCTTCACGTACATACCAACACTAAGGGTTAGGTTTAAATACCAGCGGCATACATATATGTATCTTATAATTTACCTATATGTAACATCCTCTAGTTTTTGCTGGTTTATGATTTTTTTTTATGATTTAGGTCAGCCTATTTATAGATTATATCTCTTTGTATAAGCTGCGAGTACATGTAGTCTTTTGGAAATGGAGAGGCTAGAGTATATGGCGATATGTGAAACCATCAGACTACATGTACCTCGCACATTTCAGAAGGTAACTACCTAAATAATGTAACATAGATGCTTTTTAGTATAATGATAGTATAAGTGTATATATCTAAGTATATGTGGTTAGATATAAAGCGGGTGGTTAGATATAAAGTGGGTGGTTTAGTATCATAACTGAGAGGCTGTATATACTAAAAAGCTTGTGGTTTAGGGCGTGCATTCCGAGTGAGAGTTGATGTAGGAGATGCCCAAAAGCAGAGATAACCCCGTGCTCATGCTCTAGAGTATTGGGGATAAGTTGTATCATAAAAGTTATCTGCTATCTCTCTTGGTGAATACTCAGAGCTAATTTAATATAGATGAAGAAACCTTGGTTTAATAGCGTAGTGGAGGTGGATTAATTAAATCTATAATTATCAGGGAGTAGATCTTGAATATTAGGAAATTGATCTAGTATATTCATTTACACTATTTTTATCTAGCTATCCCCATGAACAAATATTTAACCCTCCAAATTTGTTTTATCGATAGTTCTTCATGATTCAAGCCGCTATTAACAACTAATTCTAGAACTCATCCTCACCACTGCCTGAAATGATGACATTGTTCACCTTCAAGACCATTCTGCAAAGCTGAGTGGCCAACAAGAGCTGCTGGCGCTTTCCAATCAAGGGGTCAATGACAAAGTGTTCTTTCATGTCATTGCTTCCACTCTGCATGCAATCAACTCCCAACTTCGAGTTGTTCTCGCGGGCTTGACGAGATTTGACGTAAGCCAAAGTCTCAATAGGCGATAGACCAGAGTTCTCAGCGAGCGCCATGGGAATGGCATCGAGAGCTTGGGCAAAAGCGCGAATGGCATATTGTTCCAATCCAGGGGTCTAGGAATTGTAGAGTTAGTATTCCAGGAATTCCCTGAAGAGGTAGATCCTCATACCTTATCAGCTTCTTCAGCAACTGCCAGCGAGCAAGAGATTTCCGCAGCACCTCCGCCATAAACGACACGGTTATCACGAACCAAATTTCGGACTACACAAAGGGCATCGTGTAGTGCACGTTTAGCCTCATCGATGATCTAGAGGGGAGGGGGTTAGTTAATATTACTCCTATATTCTGAAACTAGTTTTTTTATTGATGCTTACCATCTTGTTACTTCCCCGGACAAAGACGGTAACGGCTCGTGTGTTAGCACAGTCTTCAATGACTAACATACGATCCCTAGTAGTCCCGAATGAAAGTTCCCTAACCAATCCAGCCTTTCCAAGTTTCTCCGCTGTTAGATCCTCAAATCGTGGAACAATCCTAGCATTTGTCGCAATAGCGATCAACTCGATCTCTGGTCCACCAACCCATCGGACAGCAGGTAGCTTGTTTTGAAGCAACAAGTGATTCGCCTCATCATCGAACCCCCATTGACAGATGACTAAGTTTGCACCAGTATCCTTTATCTGCTTTATCATCTCCTCGAATTTATTCTTTTCGTAAGCCTGGAGACGCTTAAACTCGTCGACGGAGGTGATGTCGAGCTTATGCTTAGTCTTAGGCTTAGGGGGCTCAAACGCGCAAGTTAAGATGGCTAGTTTAGCATCTTGAATGACCCGGGGCATTTGGGGGTGTGACATGTCCTTATCGATGATAACACCCTTTACCAACATCGAGTCCTCAAGAGCACCACCGACCTTACCATCAACCTTGATGAGCTCAAAGTCAACATCCTTACGGTCTAAGTCTGCAACTGAGAGGACAGCATCGACAGCAATCTTGGTGAACTGGTCATGAGCCTTAGAAACGATTTTTGATCCAAGTGAGGTCTTTGCAGCCCTCAAAAGATTATCCATGTTATCCCTTGAGAACTCTACCACGTCCGAAATCTTATCAAGATGAGCCACGGCAACGTCACATGCCTGGTCAAAGCCATCTGCGATTCTTATGGGATGGATACCCTTATCAATCAAGTCGCTCGCAGCCTCTAAGAGAGCTCCAGCGAGGACAACAACACCAGTTGTACCATCTCCGATTTCGTCATCTTGGGATTTCGAAAGCTCGACGAGAAGTTTAGCTACATGGTTTTCGATCTCCATCTACAAGTACCATTCTGCATTAGCACTTTTAGGAGACACCATAGTGAGAGCTAGATAAATACCTGACCCAAGATTGTAGCACCATCATTTGTGACTGTAATGTCGCCATCTGGAGATATTAAGATTTTGTCGAGCCCTCTTGGCCCCTAAAATCCAATCATCTCAAATCAGCCATCACCCACAAGACCATAATTCTATCTAGGTGTATACCAAAGAAGACTTGACAATATTTGCTACAGTCTTTGCGGCTAGAATATGAGATTTGACAGCTTCTGTCCCGTGTTGCCGTTTTTTTTTTCCCTGGCTATCTCAAAAAATCACCATTAACCCACTGAATTCCTAGTTCTTATGCTTCTCTCCGTAGGGGAACTACTCAACACTCACTCTCGGACAATGATGAACGGCCGTCCATTCTCGTCCCGTACCATTTGGGCATTGCTCATGTCGAGTTGCATCTGCCCAGCCATGTTGGAGGGATGGAGGTTTCGGTGGAAGGCAACTAGGTTGGCGAAATGATTGGTTCCCAGCAACTAGTAGTATAAGGTATTTAGTGAGATGTCGTTGGATTCGGTGAGGGGATAATGGGTGGGATGCAGCTTGACGAGAGTTAACACTTTCTGTCGACCTTATGTTATAACAACACCTCAAAAAATATATCCAGGTGGGGTGCAGCCCTGTGTATTGTGGCTTTAGCGGGGCTGTGGCGGTGCAGGATGGGGAATGGCTCAACTCTACAACTTGTTAGAAACTTAGGTAAGCTAAATAATGAGAATGCTCAAAATCTATTTCACCGATAGATTTTTATTCAAATATTATTCGCCAATCAGACGGAAACACAAGTCAGATAGAAACAAGAATAACAATCACCACCCCATGCACCACAAATCACGAAACGTTACCACCCCTAAGCACAGGCCCTCCAACTTTTTTGATGTATCCGTAGTCCTCAACTCCCTAGGTAACTACTTCGACAATAAAAGAACGTAAATCACAAATAATTTCTTTACATTCAGATCGCTTCGTCTAAGATATCATTTACCTTATTCTCTCGTCTACGAATTATTGACCTACCTCATCGCATCAGCAGCAGAAATTAACACAAAAAATCACAAACTGTTTTGGATAGGTAGATATCGTACCTTTTCTCTTAGCTGCGCTAAGAACTGTCCCAAACTAACACTTTGATCTGCCCTATCCTCAACCAACATTGTCTGTGCCCACAACCTAAGAGCAGGCTCCCCGTCTCCACGAACAACATAAAGGTGTGGGACGGTAATAGATCCAACGTGTTTCGATTTACTGTGGTCTCTACTTTTGTCGATGACATTCCTAACACGCTCATTGAATTCTGCCCCAGGACCTTCCAAGATTGGGAGAGAGGTCTTCCCAACTTTGACATGCTCGACGGCTGGATGACCAAACACGTCTTGTATAAGCTGAGGCACGGCTTGCGCGCCTATCCACAAGAACTGGACTTGGGTGTCATCAATTAGGTAACAGCCATAGGGGGCCAGACGCTCCGAGGAAAGATTCATTGCTGGCGGAAGAACAATTTCCCCGGTTGTCGGGTCTGGGAGACCACAGCCGCCTGGCATGTCGTGAAGAGAGTAGAACTTAGGGTGGATATATTGCATCAAGAGTGGAGCAGGAAGGGTAGAAAGCAAGCAAAGGGCTGCTGAACGGAGATCCGAAGGTATCTGGGCAGATTTTCGGAGTCCGACCTAATTAATGAAAATTAATAAGTAATTTCAAAGAAAAAAGTCAATATGTATACTAACATGTTTCATCAAACCTAAAAACAGAACTACAAGTCCCCTCAAGTTCGCAGAAAACGACAATGGCGTCGCAGCTCCAACATGGCTAGCGGTAAGCTCTTTCTTGAAAGTGATTAAGAGCTCTGTCAACTTCGCTTGGAGAGCCTCCCTCGCCTGTTCTAGCCCACCACTTAGCGCCTTCTCTACAGCCTTGTGACTGAAGTAAGTCGTTATCGCTACTTGGTCGGCTGAAGCGTATACATCTGCTAGATTTTGAGTAGTAGGCAGAGCCAAAGTCATAACTCGAATTCTTCGCTCGCCATTACACGTAGTATGGAGAACGGCTGTTTGCATGCATACAAACTGCTTACCCAGAGTCTCATCAATAGCAACCTCAACTACATAACCCTGATCACGAGGGAAGGCAGGGAATGCGCAAAGATCTGAAGAGCGATTGAAAAAGTTTCCGTAGAAAGTCTGCATCCGCAGTCCGGTGGTTGCTCGGACTCTCATGACAGCCTCAAGGGCAATCTCTGCCGATAAGTGGTCTGAAAACTCCCTAGCGAACTTGATAGCATCCTCGCTCCGGGAAGCATTCCATCCTGGATAGAACCAAGTCTGCCCACCAGTGTATCTTGGTAGATTGCTTAAAGAAGCAACATCCTGGTAACTGTTTGAGAAGAGGAACATGTCGACGGACACCTGGTTCTTGGAGCATTCTACAGCAAACGATTTGTAAAAGCTGTTGCCTGTCTGCAGCAGTTGACTCTCCTTACTTGTTCCAAGAAGTTTTTTATCCTCCCTGCTTTCAAGCTTCCCAGCACCTAAGTTTGGTAGAGATGCAGTTAAGACGATGATTTTACCGCCAATCGCTGAGATTAACTTATGACCAGCCTGTAATGCACTTCCCATAGCGCTTGTACCATTCTGGGTATTCACAAACATATCTTGTAGTTTTCCTAATAGGCTCTCGATGCTCTCCCTACAATCTGCCAAAGGTACGAGTAAATCACCAGGAATAGGCAGAAATGGTTCGTCTAAGTCCGATACGACAAGCATACTTGGCTCAGAACTGTCTCTGGGAACTGAAAAATAGTGCAACGAGCTATCAACAGCAATAAAACCTAGTCGTGTCCGTTTGTCTGCGTTCGGAATCCTATCAAGACTCTCAAGGATAGTTCTCGCTGCGGTTGCCAAGAGACCGCATTGCACAGCACCGTAGCTCACGTCGAGGAGGAACAAGTAGACCAAGGGCTGTGGTGGGCGAACCATGTACTCCTGAGGAGCAATGAATTCTACAACACTGTAGTTGAGTTCTGGGCGCTGCCACCGATCCAAGTTCTTTTGTGCAGCCTGGTCCCAGTCGAACGCTTGTGGGACATCATTAGTGAGGTTACACATGTTACAGCGCCAACGGTGTCCATGATCCAGAAAAGTTGCATATGGGTTGATGTATGATCTGCAACGACGACAACGGGAGATAACGGTATCGGATACAAGTGGGATCGGGTCTTCAGCATCATGTAGAGATGTGTAGGGTTGGATAATGAGTGCAAAGGGAAGCTTTGATTTCTTGAGCAAGCCATGAGTGGTGGGGACGGCATTTAGGGTAGAGCGCATATATTGTGGAGGGCAGTTAGCATGGGGGGAAGGTGTCAACGATGCCTACATTATATGATTAGCAGGGAATGTAGTATGAATAAAGTGGATTCCGTACATTAGGAGGTAAAACGATCTCTGGAGGAGGAAACTCTAACTCAGCAACATTAAACGGCTGTTGCATCAAATCTACCGAGTAAAGATGATTGAGCGCCTGGGGTTTCTGTATACCCCCCTGTTGCCCCAGCCCCATTTGTCCAAACTGCTGCGTAACCCCCCCCATTCCCGGAGCGCCCCCAGGAGGCTCGTACCCGCCAACAGCAGCAATATTCCCCACACCAGCACCAGAATTGCCTTGAGGCATACTATAACTCGGTTGTGCCCCCATGACAGGCGTGGGTCCTCCCATGGGCGAAAACAACTGTGGTGCTTGGTCCTGCTGCATTGGATACCCTCCCATACCAGCACCCGGGATTCCGCCCTGAGAACTCGGAGTACCAGCTGCGTTAGCTCCAGAACCGAAATCGTACTGCTCATCTGCGTAGCCACGCCTTCTACCACGGCCGCCATGGCTAACTGTTGTACTAGCAAGAGAGAGGGGGGGGGCAGAGCCGCCTTGCGGCGGAGTGGGAACTCCAGTTGGAGGAAGTTGATATCCTTGAGGCTGTCCGTATTGTTGTTGTTGTTGTTGTTGTTGTTGTTGTTGTTGTTGTTGTTGTTGTTGTTGTTGTGTATATGGATCAGATATTTGACCATATTGCTGTTGTTGCTGTTGTTGTTGAGGAGGAGGGGGTTGGGATTGATATTGCTGATTTGGGTCTCCATAGTAAGGGCCACTAGGACCTTGGTTCGGGGGAGGTGATGCCATATCTACTCGATTAATTTGGCCCGCGGAGATTAAAGAATGAGAGCAAAGCGCGGGGTAGAGCAGAGGATGCAAGAGAGGAGAATAGAAGAGAGTCGTTAATCGGGGAGATTACTTGAGAGTGATGATGCTAATAGAGGAGGACACCTGCAGAGTTTAGGATAGCCTTTGGAAAGGGTGATGTGTGAAGAAGCCAGATGGTTTGTGGCGTGGCTGGTGGGGGATTTGGAGGGGGCTCGTCATACGTGGCACAGTCACTTAGCCGTTGCCAAGGTAGTTGGTAGTCTCCCTCAAGCCACGTATAGCATAGCTTCTTCGTCTTTATAGGATTATTCGTAATACCCTGCTTATGGGTAAATTTCTTACTCACAGATCCTCACTCGGTCACTCCGCAAGTACATGTAGATATTCCAGTTAAAATACATGTAGTTTAATACCCATGTGCTAGAAGATTTTTACGTTGAATTAAAATAAATAAATGTAAAACTTCTAATTGAACGCCTAATACTAATCGTTATAATTTCTTTCTAAAAGTTGAAACCATAAGCTTTGATAAGCAACTTTTAAAAAATGCCAGAAACATCAGAACGAATATCAACTCAAGATTATAGGCACTCGTTACAATAGCACAATACCTTCACTATTATCTCCTTTCAGACAACCACTTATCGGCCCCCAAAAAAGCATTCGCTTCATCCCCGATAGCGCCTTCCTTCTGAAGAACCTTAACTCCAACGACCATCTACAACTCGAATTGATTAGTTATAGTATAGAATAAACCTTTGGCAGATATCTTACCGCATCCCAAACTTTAAATGCCAAATTAATATCTGCAACGATATCAACAGCCTGCGCAAACATTTTTGGCAACTTCTCCTTTTGTCTCTGTTTTGCCTCATCTGTAGTAGGTTCGGGCTCGTTCGAGAGCTCATCTAGGTAGGTCTTGACCGCAATACCTAGACCTGCGCTGACTTCATCAATAAACGGAAGTTTAAGACTCAGCTCCGTCAAATCCTCTCTATCTCTGTCTGCATCGCCATTCATCAAAAGACCAACCAAAACCATTTCGACAACGTTTCTTAGATTCCGTGTAAGTGTTCTGATGAATGAGTTAAACCCTAAGAGATTTCTGCTTAGCGGGCCGGTATAGCCAATCGATTTGTGATTAATGGGCACAATGCTCGCAACCCGTGAGATAAGTGTTGTATGTGTCTTGTCTTCTTCTTTAAGTAAATTAGTAGGGTGCTTATAGGATAAAGGGTAGAAAATTATAATAATCAGAGGGCAACAAAAAATTACCTGTACCTCTAGACGGGGCTCCAGACAGATTTGGAGCAAAGTTGACTTCCTTAAGAACCTTGAAACGGATCAGCTCTATTCCAATATAAACTGACTCATCTAATTCGGGAGTGTCAAGATCGGCTATAGCCGCTTGTAGGCCACAACCCCAAGGAGTTAGGTGATGTTTTTCGCTGTTAATAAACCCTCGGAGCTGGAGCATGCGCCAAAGAGTGTTCATCCTAATCTCATCTTGGGTTTTTAGGAGCTACAGAGTAAATCAACACCCTGAATATCCGAGAGAAATGGCATGATTTACCTCGACACCGTCCCTTTTGACCATAGTCTTGGTAGCAAAGATAGGGTCTGCTAGTGAGGTTAGAGCGAACGAGAAACCCACAGGTTTCTATCTTAGTCATTAGTGTATATCATGGCTAATACAGGATGAAAAGGGACTTACACAGCTCTTCTCTAATTCTGGTTTCAAGACGTTTTCTTTTACATTCCACATCTTTGTCGCCATATGAGGTGTAGGTACGAGATCTTTGTGGACAAGTTTCTTCGTAGTTTTCCTGTCAAACCAGTAGTGTACAATGACAGAACTGCTGAGCCACCACCTGTGTAAAGGCTGAGCAAGTAAACTTAAAGTTTGCAAGCGTAACGGATTCAGGGAGTCCAAAAACTTCCTGTATTCATCCGCTTCACCATTATCGAACGGTGCAACTACAACGAGCTCCCCAGTGGCCAGCATATCTACAACTTGAGGCCCGATGATACCACGAGAAAGGTAAAAATAGAGTTCTTCAGGTAGACGCTGACCAATAAACTCATGAACGTCATTCGGAGCTTCTTGTGGACGGAGGGGCTCGGCAAAACCCTCTTCTGTGAATATTACGTGATGTTTTACCGAAGCTCGAGCTTTCCTATACTTTTCCACATATCCTGATCTCCCCCATTCCGCATTACTATTGAATACTGCAGAGATATTGCGATACCGCCTCATCAAATCCATAGAGGTTAAAAATGCGTGCGCCGGAGGAGCTGCCTGACTTTCGACACCTGGGAATGGGCGGCAAAGATCCGAACCAGATAGCATGCAAGCGTCTATAAACATATCGCTTGTAAAAGTTATGTCTTGAAGGAGGCTTGGCCTATTGATCCAACTGAAGGAGCCTCCAGGAGTGATATTTAGGTGAGTGATTACTTTCTCAACGTCGAACATAAAGAGTTCAGAATTTCCCCAAATTGCATCAACAAAACCCTGCTTTTGGAGGTATTGCAGCTGCGAGTAGTGTTAGAAAGTGGGATATCAACTGAATCTAGATGTCACTATACCTGGGGCCAGGCGGCATAAGGCGCAACCTGAAAATCAACATCATTGTCTAGCAGAATCCGCTGGAAATAGCGATAAATTTCCCATGGTTCTAGAGTCCCTATAAATTTAGTGTATATTAGTAAATCTCTTGTTCCTTTATTGTTTCATCTTCTGGAGTTCACGGTAGACCAACCTGCTGCGCCAAATGCCTCCACTGCCTCATTCGCCAATCCTTGATCGTAAAGTTCCCATGCCCGAGACCTCTGCACTAGGCCATCGTCATTCATACTGAATGGCTTCTCATTAGGCACAGTCTTGAATCCTCTGAAAACGAATATAGGCTTGATGCCTGCCTTGCGTAGATCGTCAATGTCGGCCTCGACTGTATTTTTCAGACCAAATGGGAACCCCCCGAGAGCTACAATCAATGGTTCTTTGGAGGGTGCTGTTGTGAGAAGCTTTTGAAGGTAATGGTCAGCTTCGATACCGAGCACTGAGTCCTTCAATGCTGAGAGGGGTAGTGTCTTGGATTTGCCCTGGGCAGCTGTCCAGGCATCAAAGCTTTTAACTGGGTTTGTTGGCGTTAGTAAAAATAGATCCTATGTACCTGATCAAGAACCCTTAGCCTGCGTACCGGGCATTTCTAAGATTAAATAATTTTATGGGAGATTGTGTGTAGCTGCGATGCGGCCGGAAAATTATTTAGAGTAAAGAAGGGTGGTGGGGAAAGGCTGAGGAGACAATCTAAAGAAAGTAAAAAAGAGAGAACAAAGTAAGTAAGGAGTACCCTAGGCGATGGTCTCTCTGAAAGGCTAGCAATTGGCTTTGGGGGACTGTATGAATCTCTTGGGTGGCTGTCTTGCTGTGATCACTGATCGCGAGGTAATGGTGTTTGTTGCGCAGGCACAGGGTGCCAAGGCAGAGGATCCGAACCTGTTTGCGGGGCAGCAACAAATCTGCGAGGTACATACATGTACACTACATTACATGTAGATAAACGATCAGGTATACTTGCCAAACTTCATGCCAAGAAATCAGATAATAATATGATCAATTCATTGATCGCCTATCTCAACCTCACCATCAAAAATAACCTCCCCCCACCAATACATGTACCTTAAGAATGCCAGTAATACCTCCAGTTATCCTACTAGAAGATACACTCAAATGCGCTTCTTCTCTTTTAGAAGCTGCTCAGACATTGGGATTTGTCTATATCAACCTCCAAAACAGTGATGTGCCTGAGGAAAGGATCAACCGCATGTTCGAACTGGTGCGCCTGCCCTCCATATATATATACATATAGACAGTTATTTATCTATTACTAATATTCCTGCTCCTATTTACTGGGCTAGAAGCTTATAGTCCAAGAAATTCTTTTTGTCTCCGAGAGAAGAGAAAGAGACATGTTTGATATCAGCAGATAATAAAGGATGGTCTTCAATGCACTCAGAAACGCTTGATCCCCAGAACCAGCGCCGAGGAGATTTCAAGGAGTAAGTATAGTCATATTCTAGAGATTAACGGCAAACTTATACTATACTACAACTCTAGAGCTCTCAACTTTGGCGAATTCAAAAACAGCAAAGCCCAACAACCTATGCCTCCAGCTCTTATAGACCATGAACATGAACTTAGTGAATTTTCAGATCTCTGTCATAACTTATGCCGGAAGCTTCTACGCCTCTTTGCCATTGCATTAAAGGTAATATCACCCGAATATCACATCTCATCTCTAACACCAGCAGATCGACCCTAGAGAGGGTGGGGAAGAATGGTTTACATCTCGTCACTCGCGCTCCCTCGGCCCATCGGGCTCCATCCTTCGTCTACTCCATTACCCTTCTCTCCCTGCTAGCTCGGACTACTCCCCAACTCTCGACATCCGAGCTGGTGCTCACAGTGACTATGGGTCCATTACACTATTATTCCAGCGTGCTGGTGAGCCCGGGCTTGAAATATACCATCCTACACAAAAGTCGTGGGATCCTGTGCCGGTGCTACAGAATACAATCCTAGTAAACATTGGCGATCTGCTGTCGTATTGGACTGCAGGGTTGTTGCATTCAACGATCCACAGGGTTACATTTCCGAAAGCACCAGGAGAGACTCCAAAGGACCGATATAGCATTGTATATTTTTGTCATCCGATAAATGATACATTGTTGACGCCGATACCAAGCGAGATTGTGAGAGAAAGGGGAGAAAGAGGGGCAAATGATACAGAGAGGGTTTTGACGGCAGAAGACCATTTGAGGGGGAGGCTGAAAGCCACCTATGGGTGGAAGGAATAGTGCATGGAGTTGGGGTCTTTGGATTAATTATGGTGCATATCAGTATCAACAATACTATTATCATAGTAAATACATGTAGTATATGGTACATCCTTACTAAGGTGCTAATTTCCCTTGAGGAGACCAGTGCACAAAAGGACAACCTCAAGTAACATCTACTACCTTCTTTTTATTTCCCAAATAGTATCTACGCGCGAAGGAAAAGACAGAAATATTACAAATGTGGCCAAGAATGAGAATTTACCGTTACACTATACATAAGTGTCTCGTATCTAAGCCTTGGTGAAGACATCTCTTGCATCCCGCTTCTTGATCATTTCCCTTACTAGAGCTAACGAACAACCAATACACCCAGATCCCGGTATTTCCCTTCATCTAAATATAAATCTAAAACAGCAAGAAAAATACCCAAAACCAACCAAGGTATTTGACCGTCTACCCACCATCATCCATCTAACCAAAAAGAAAAATGCAATAGATACAAACATCAGTTTTCTGTTAGAAGACCCCCAGGGCATCATTTTTTGACTCCCATATGCAAAAAAAAAAACATCTAGCCCCCCATCTCCTACAAGAAATTTACCTAGCCAAAACCTTGGCTTAATCAAACACTGGGCTTTTAATCTACAGTCATCTAGTCCAAAAACCACCTGTTCTCAATACTTCTCATCCATTTGTTTGTTTGCTCCGCAAGAGTAAGTGTCAAAATTGTATGCGGTAATATCCTCGCAAGGTGCGCAAAATAACCCTTGTAGATAGCCAGAACTCCTTCTGTCTTAACTGTCTTCTTCACACAATCCCAAATCCCAGAGTAGAGATTTCCAGTCTGGTTATACATGCGAGACATGACCGTATCTACCACCCACCAGAAGATTAGCAACTACCATCCCCCATAAAATTATTCTTGACGAGGGCATACCTGGTGGATGCATAACACAACAAACCACAAACCCGCTTACTGCACTACTTGCCAGGTGTAGCCCTACTCCATCCTTCACCCCTGTCCACTGTTCAATCTTTCGCTTTGCAAAGAAATACGTAGGTAGTTGTACACTACTTCCAAACCCTGTACGTACCATTGCGGCTCCTACCCCGCGGTATAATCCTTTTGGGCCCTCTGTTGAATGAATCTGGCGAAACCCATCGATCGCACCTTTGTATTTATGCTGCGTACCTACGGGAAGGGAGGGAGAGTAGGATTGTAGGCGAGTTTTGACAAGAAAGAAAGGGGAGCCGATAGCGGCACCGAGGATACCGGAGGAGGCGCCACTAAAGACGTTAATCCCAAAGGATTGCTTCAAGGGATCGTGGTAAATGAGGGAAGTAATGGAGGTGCGGATGGGTTCGTAGAAGCCGAGACGGCAACCGTTGAGCATGGTTTGGTAGCAGTACTAGATATTGTTTTCAGCATTTTTATAGTCAGCTTCAAATTGCGGTACCACAGACAACCCTGGGCCTTGGTGTTGTGATTCCATATATCAGAACAATGAAGTAGGAGAGGGGGGAACGTACAGCAGCACCCAAACCCGCCATTAACCCTCTTATACCTTCATTCCGTAGAATCACAGTAACTCCTTGAAGGACACCAGTATAGACCCTCTTTGTCTGTGATCTTGCTGAGAGCTCACCCTGTAATTGTAGTCTATATTTCCTCATTAACATAGAACCTAGTAAAGGAGGGGAGAAAGGGCTAACCTCGTCTTCACAGTTTCAAAACCGTGAGTCACCGTCACAGCACCACAGGCGGCAATCCCGCCAGCTACAAACCCGCCGAGAGTTGTGGACATCCCTCGTGCACTTACAGTTGACTATGGTGGTTTGGAGGATCAATTAATGTTGAGCGGCAGGGAGGGAGGAAAGCGAGGTTCAAAAAGAGAGAAAAATTGAAGGTTATGCAGCCGGGTAGCTGGGCCGTCTTTTAGATGCAGGGACAAAGCGAACTCGGGTTAATCTTTTGGCGGGACATCGACAGTAATAAAAAGATCTACAATATTTATGTAGCTGTATCTTACTTTTAAAGCTCGGAAAAGGATACTTTTATGATATTAGAAGATAAGCCATAGGGAGAACTATATCTAGAGTAGTTTCGTTTACACAATCTAATGAGTTAGTGTTCTATTGTATAGAGAGCTGTCTAGATACTACATGTACAGTCAGTTCCCAAAAGACTTGGCACCTCCGGTCCCCTTAATTATATACCAAAATATAAACTACTCCACCACCACATTTAGGATTGAAAAAATAAAGCACAGAAATTAATACCTATACCTGAGAGACTGCCTAACTTGCTTGTGCTTGTGAATTTTAGTAAGGAGAAGTTTCTGTTGGAGAAATGGTGGGTTTGAGGCCCAAATTATAAATTATTTAATGATCAATAACTACTGGTGCCATAATTGATCAGGTTTATAACCCCATGTAGTGGTTTACACATGTGCCCTCTAGGCTACATATAGATATTTTTCTGTCCATGGCAGTGAGTTTTGGTGAGCAAGGCATTGCAGAGGTTCCCCATGTATTTCAGCTCAGTTTACTAGCCTTCCAAAAATTGAGCCCCTCACTTCTGGTATAACAGGATTTTTTATGTGTGAGTCTAGCTATGTTGTATGATGTTTGGCCTTATATATTTTCATAATATAGTTACCATTGCCACAAGGATTCGTGTTATGGAACCATATTTGCATGTGGAAAGGGTCAAATTGCAAGGTGCCAAGTCTTTTGGGAAATGGCTGTACATACTACATACATGTAGCTTTGTGCACAAGTACATGTACCTTACCTTATGTACTTTATAAGCTCTCCCATCGAAAGAGGTCTGCATTTAATTGGTCCCTAGCTCTAAGTATATATCAGAATACTTGCACACTAGCAGTGAAGTGAATTCATAAAGATATAAGCTGCATGATTAAATATCCATGTAACACCAAGCATTCCACCCCAGCTTGCCAAGCTTAGTGGTCCCAGTGAGTTAGGGCTAGGAACGCGACTTCCTCAGAAATCACAACCCGCAGAGCCTCTCACAACTATCGTGAAGCCCCTCTGCTAACAAACATTTCCCTGGAACTCTTCATTAAGAATCTCTAAATTATCCTCGGGAATCTAGTAAGTAGCGCCCCTAACTCTTCAATTTGCAATTCATCTCTGTTTCTTGTGTTCATAAGAAATCGCTTTGTCTAACGAAATATCTGACTACCGTAGATCCCTCAATCAATTCTCGAAGATCCCATCAGGAGGCCAGTAAATTCAGAAAGAATAAGAAGAGAAGAGACAGGAGACTCAAGAAAATAAAGCCGGAGAGACGAAAACAATGGCCACCAGCGCAACAACCCCAGGCCCTCGGCACCCCGAAATCGTCAAGCTCCAGGAAACAATACACCGTTTCCGCCCCTCTAAAGCCTTCTCAAACTTTGCAAAGGGTGCTGAAGTTACATCCCTCGACTTTGATGATACCGGAGAATTCTGCATAGCAGCAGGCGACGACGAAACACTCCAACTCTACGACTGCAAACTTGGAAAACACAACAAAACTTTATATAGCAAAAAGTACGGGTGCCATCTTGCCAGGTTCACTCACACACAAAGCAATGTGATTTATGCTTCTACGAAGGAAAACGGTACATTCTCCATCTTTCCTAGTAACTAAATCGCTGAAGTGATGTGACTATAGACTAGAGCTGATCATAGACCCCCGATGGGTGCAGACACGATCCGCTATCTCTCCCTCCATGATAATACCTTCATTCGCTATTTCAAAGGCCACAAGCGTCTCGTCACATCTCTTGAGGTCTCTCCAGTAGATGACCAATTTATATCCTGCTCCCTTGACGATACCGTCCGCGTGTGGGACCTACGCTCCCCCAACTGCAGTGGCCTCCTCAACATCACATCCCCATCTCTTGCAGCGTTCGACCCCTCTGGTATCATATTTGCCGTTGCCTCCCATGCCTCAAGCTCTATCTTATTATATGATTTACGCAACTATGATAAACAGCCGTTTACTACGTTCACACTCACCGATGACATATTCCTCCAATCATACTCTTACCCGGCGCGAATGCCCATGTGGTCGAAGTTAGAGTTTAGTAACGACGGGAAACATATGTTAGTTGGGACCAGGGGACACGCACACTACGTTATTGACTCGTTTGCAGAAAACACCTCGCAGTTTTTATACAGGACTAAACGGCCAAATGGACCTACGAACCCGAAAAAGATAGAGACATCGGGGGACGTTTGCTTCACACCTGATGCAAGGTATATTGTTGGTGGGCAAGGAGAGAAGGGGGTTGTGGCCTGGGATACCTGGATTCCACCAGATGAGAAAAGGACGTTAAAGCCATTTGTAGAACTGGCCGAGAATAGCAAAGTTATGGCGAGTGTAGTAGCTTTTAACCCAAAGATGAACTTGTTTGCGACAGCTCATAGGGATGTGGTATGTCTATCCCTTCTCTCCTAACTATAAGAGGGGTGGTGAGGGGTTTATAGCAGGAATACCCAAAAGCCAAACCTAGTATTCTTCTCACCACCCTCTAATCTACTCATTTATCTCAGAGGCAAAGGGTCAAGCCTTGGAAAAATTTCACCCATAAATCCTTATCCTTTATCTAGTATTAATAGATTTTCTCCCCGTGATCACCTACTAATTCTCATATCTTCAGACATTTTGGCTCCCAGAACAGCATGCTCCAGATGCACCAGCCTCCGAAATGCCAGCTGCAACAGCAGTGGCGAGATAGAGCGTTGAGACGTCATATTCTATCAATGGACTAAAATTCTTTTTGTTTTACCTTTCTTAAAATTCCTTCCTTTTTACTTCAGTGGGCCTACTAATGTAATATCTGTGGCTTATTTCCATTGTTTGTGACTTTCCTCACAGAGTACTAGTTTACAATAAGTTTTTTTAACTATTTTTATTTACTTCTGAGAGCACTAATAGAGGGCTCTAAAAAGACGATTTATTTGCAAGGGTAAAGTATTCGATGCCTCTTTATATAACAGCATGTGATAAATCTACCCTATCTCTAGCGAAAAACTCTGTTTTGGAGAAATAAAAAAGAGTGCCTCGAACTCATCTACTAAAGTACATACATGTATTCTCTTGCAAGTGATATATACCAAGAAAGATGTTAGCCAGGTGCTTACGTAAATAAATAATTTCCAATCCGCTCTTTTTTTACATTTCTTTTTCCCTCCTTTTATTCACATAGACCCCAATACCTAAGTAGGTATCAAGACCCCGTGCTGAGCCTTATGTAACCCGGGTTACGCCGAGGACCCAAAGTTGAAAGAAAAAACCCTTCCAACCCTAAAGTAGCTACGTTAAAAGAAAAAGAAAATCAAACGGGTTGAAGATGCACAAAAAAAAGACAAAAAACCTTGATATGCAATGTTTTATCGTAAGCATCAACTCATGTGGTTGATTGGAAAAGCCCGTCACATCTTTTCCGCGTCATGCACGACAACACTTCCCCGGACCCCGTCCTTCCAGTAAGGAAGAAATTTGCAAAAGCAATAACGCAAAGAAAGGGAAAAAGCAAATAAATAAACAGCTTCTGAACTCCTCATAAACGAATCAGGTGACAACAACGTGAGAAAATCAGAAAAAACATGGAGGCCCTGTAGAGAAAAAGAAATATGATACCGTTAGTTGGGTGTAGCCCAAAGGCACAAGCTGGACAGAGGAGAAATGATCTACGGTGTGTAGGTCTAACACCTCGAGTTTTCTCCCTCACAATACTAAATTACATCTGTGACCTAGTTAGCGGCAGGTATAAATATAGGCGGGGTGAGATGATAGAAAGAGATCGCGAGATGGGAAATGGTACGGTAAGTTTAAGAAAAAGAAAACTGAGTTTCCGGAAAATAACTCACTTGACGCAAAGAAGCTTGTGCTCCCCCTTCCTGGACTGTTTCGCTTTGAAAGAGGTTCCCCCGCATCTATAGGCCGTGAGTTAGCAAGAATATGGTAAATGCTGTCGGTGGCTGGAGAGGAGTTATAATATTTTGTTTATAGGTGCCTAGATTCAAAAACAAACCTTTTACATCTCACGGTTTCGTTCTCACTTTCTTCTTCATCGTCGCCACTACTAAATACATCACCGCCAGATTCATCCGAGTCCACTGCACTCAATCTATGTCTACCTGAAGCTGAAGCTCTAGGTGTAGGCATCCCCGAGTTGTTCTGACCCATATCCTGATTCAACCCTTGAGCTCTGAACGCATTTCCAGTGTAATTTGACACTGAGCCCCTCGGCCTTTCCGCTTCCAGTAAAGGCTTCTTATCTGTACCTGAATAACTACTATGTCCATGACTTGCACCGCTAGTCATCATATATGCACTCTGACTGCTATGTATTGGGCCATCTACCCCAATTGAGGTTGCTCTTGATGCTCTTGAACGGACGCTTCCAGACCTCATAAACCGATTTGAGGTGCTACCAGACCCGATTGACATTGCCCCCATAGATTTCCTTGGAGAAACGCTTCGATTTGAGGTTCCATCTAGACCGAGACTATTACGGTGGCCACGGATTGAACCATCAAGACTACCATTAGATGTGATACTTTGCCGCCATGACAAAATCCGATCTGAGCCGTGGTGAGAATGTGTTGAATTCCTCCTCCCATGACCATTGAACAAGCTACCTCCAATCTTCCTCGAAAGAGTTGATGTGGTCTCGAAAGAATCACTCTTGCGTTTGTTAAATGCACAATCTTGCCGAAATACTTTTATACGACCAGTATAGTCTGCAGTGACTATGATGTTCCCATCCGAGTGTACTGACCTTTGTAAATACGCAGGGGATTCGGATGGGGGTTTGGGGGCACTAAAGACAGGACTATCGTCTGATTTATGATCTTCCAACGACTCGAGATTCTTTTTCGATGATATCGAGTCAGAGCTCCGACTAACAAGAGTGACCGGTGGTGGATTGCACAGGTCATATAGAGGATCCCCGGAACCCCCCAGAAGTTGCCGAGTTGCTGTCGGTGCCATGATCGCAACCGTAACAATTGCAGGATGGGCTGCAGAGACATTAGGCCAGTCGTCATATGATGACTATTACTATGGAAAAGACTTTACCCTCAAAATGCTCAGTAGGTCTTTTATCCTTCCTCTCTGCTTCCCCTGACCCAACATTCCATATGTAAACCCTCCTATCTTCGCTGCCGCTAATGATGTACTGCGCATCATCGCTAAAGGTAGCGTGAATTTGACTGCATGTATTCTCGTTGCCCTTAAATTTCACTTCCAGACTTTTATCTCTAGCATTGTACATACGTACCCTCGAATCATTGCTTGTAATTAAAAGTTTGACTTCTCCGTTTGGATCATTCGGCGGGAATGTAATTGTTTCGATCCCAGTAATCTTACTCCCCTTTGCGTTCCTCCCATGAGATGATCTTACGTGTACCTGGGTGTGATATCTTAAACCCTCGGTCTCATAAAAAAGGCATAGCCCGCTCAAACAGCCCGCAATTGCCATTCGCCCATCTGGAGTAAATGCCACTGCGGTAATTAGGTCTGGAAGCTCATTCCAGAACGCCACACTTTTATCAGGTATACTCCAAAGTCTTAGCTTAGAATCAAGCGACCCCGCCAGGAAAAAACGGTCATCCCGGGGATGAAACACAATAGCAGTGACAAAATCGCTATGCTGGAAGCAGCAAAGGCATTCGTTTCTAGATACGTGCCACAGTCGTACAGTCTTGTCCATTGAAGATGACAACAAGAAATTATTCTGTGTAACATTAGTAAATTAACGCATCATATATACCACATAGTACTAGGAATTTTTGCCTCGAAACAACTCACCTTGCTCCAACTTAAATCCAATACGTCAGCTGTATGGCCACTATACTCGTGGATAGGCTCTGACCGAAATACAGGAGCATTCAACCGTACTCCCCTTCCACCAGAATAAATATCCCCTGACCCAAATCCAGCAGCATCTTCTTCTTTTTCGTGAGTTTGCCGCTCATCCCTTGTACTTATAACCTGCCATACCCGCACAATTTTATCTTGCCCACCTGCTGCCATATATCGGCCATCTTTGCTCCATTTCATAGCCCAAATAGCTCCACTTTTATGCGCCGGAATGTTACCAACTGATGTTGTTGACAAGTTAGGTTTGCTAGCGTTCGGCGACTTTGAGTTTTCATCATGTTTGCGGTAGAGCTCTTGCGCAAGAAACGTTTGGTTAAATTCACGCTTTGGTTTGTTTTGCGAACGAACCTATAAACTAATTAGCTAGCACAAACTACCCTAGCACATAGTATTAAACACAGACGTACTCTAATATATTTTGGAGGTGCTGGGAACTGGGGTGTGTACCCATGACCACCAATTGGTTGGGAGAAGACATGAGCATCCATCCCCTCTGTCCTCATATCAACTTCAAACTCATCTTCATTTTGAGGCGCGTCCCCGCCCTTTTTCTTCCCACCCATTATGCGGCTGAGAAAAGAAACGCCCTTTCTACATGTTTGATAAGCCTCCCCCACATTCTACCCTTGATTGGAGGGTGAGTGATACGAACTTCTTCTGCGGCTGTGTATCTATATGCCTGGTCGCATCTGGAGTATGTCGTTCCGGTGCTCCCAGCACACCTTCATTCTGTGCATCATCATTACTATCTTTCCGCCCCTTCTGTCTGATTGTATTCTCGGTTCCTGTACGACGAAGAATCTGCATAGTCAATGGGTCAACAATAGTTGTCCCTTCGCGCATTGCCATTCCTTTCCTTCTCGCTGTGCTCGTTGTAGGAGATTGAAGCCATTCAGAGTCGAGTGCCAAAGTCGAATTCGAGAACTTTGATTGAGACCCGTTTGATAACACCGTTGATCCACCATTAGCTGTTAAGACTAGGAGCCACCGCCGCCACCACCGTCAGCATTCCAACGCTAGCCCATCTAGCTCTTATTTGGTCCCTTACCATCGTTTTCAGAAGTTGTCGGACAGTCATTCTCAGAGCCAATATCGGCTACGATTGTCCTTGGTGCACTCGAAGAGGGTGATATATGGCCTCCAGATTTTGATATCTTAATAGAGGGGAGTATCGATGGGAGTATCGAGGTTGTTGTCATTGCAGTCATTTAGCATGTAGAGTCGTGGTTGCAGCACAAATTTGAATCACATGGACCTCTGTGTCTTCTTATCTGTTTTATGGACCAAAACCTAGTACCAAAGTAACGATAGTAGCTGGCCTATCAGTGATGTTAAATAGTCCTAGGCCTTATTACACAGGGCAGATATCTAGGTGGACAGACAGTTATGACGTTAGTATAAGGTACAACCAAGTATCGCAAAGTAGAAGCTCGGCGAGGACTAGGTAATCACCGGCTAGGAACAATTCATCCGAAGAGATATGTATACCTTGTAGATACCACCCATACCCTCCTACAGCCACTGTGGCTATTCATCACGGTTAATGGCATGCCCGTTACATCACATCATCTGTTCCCAGGCACGGACGGTGGACACTTCCGGTTCCGAGCAGGGTATCGCTTGTGGCCCCTGTCCCCCGCATACCATCACATTTCTCTTTGGGAAGGAAGGTAGTAGGCTTGAAAGTCATGTGTAGAAGGTATACTCATATCCTGTGCTATCTACAATGAGGTTTTATCGGGAAAATTGTGTAGGGAAGGAAAATAATGCACTTTGGGGTCTAAACTCTCATACAATGGTCCTCTCACGTAGCCACACTGCCCTATATATTTCACCTAGCTATGCTACTAAGCATAAAGATCATCTTTTAAGGGGTGCTCGATCCTCATTCCTCACCATTTATTCCATAGTTCACTAGGAATTCTTCCTAAATTTCCCGTTTCCACTGCCTAATGGGCAACAACATTTGCTATTTTCCTATTGTTTTCTAGCTCTCTATTATAATCTAGGTTCTTGGATTGACTCAAGGTTCCTCCTGCGCAGTTAGAATGTAGTTCTGTATCGGCGTATCTACTTTGTTTTTTTTGACGAACTGGATATCTGGATTGCTAAAACTAAATTTGAACCTAAGAGTCTCAATCAACAAGGTCCCTTTTTTAGCTTCGACATGAGTTCCTGTCAGTTCTAGAGAAACTTCATAAATTTCACTCACAAGGTCTGTTATTCTATAGCTGATCTCACCAACGATCTCTCGCACACCAAGGGCTGCAACTATACTACGTAGATTTACCTCCAAGCCAGTCTTAATCTGGGGGTTTTACATACGAAGAGCCAGAAATGGTAATATCTCATTCAAAAACAATACTTTAGAGTCCTACAGGTAAAAAAAAAATAGCGCCAAAAAAGGTTCTAGGCGAAATAAGGGGCTGTTGAATTTACTTCAACCAATCGAGGTGGTACATTTATTGGTTCTTACCCGGTTATGCAACTCTAACTCGACGACACGAGTAGCAGAGAATTGAGAACTAATTACATGCTTAAAACCCGCAGCTGGGGAACTCGGCTTTTTGTTTGACAGTCGTCTCTAATATAAAAGATATTACTTCTCCATCCAATCAACCAATGAGCATGATCTGTGCCGATATTGTTATTGATGCAACTCGTTTATAGTAGATTCTGTTGGGCTGCAGGATCGAGAAGCAGATGTGGTCACATTATTTGCTACTTTTTAAATTCGCTAGTAATGGTATTGTAGGGCTATGGTTATGTAATACTCCATCCCTACATACTTCCTTTTGCGACTATGTCCTAGATGGTTTTGAAACTAGAGGGCGTTTAGTATAAATAATAGATGAGTAAAGCGGGGATTCTCACTAGTATTCCCCCCATCTCCAGTTGGAATCATCAATTAGACTAAGTAATATAATAGGGTCTATGCATATATATCCCTATAATATTAATAGTAAGAAAATAGCATAATGATAATGCTAGCTAGCTAGGTGATCGTAAGGGTGGTGAATAATAACAACAATAATCGTAAAGCTAGCTAGGCGATAGTAAGATTAGGGAATAATGGAATAATGATAATGATAGTACATGTAGAGGGTGGGAGCAAAATAGATTTTGGGCTTTGTTCGAGTCTAAATCTTGTTATTACCAAGTTTTATAATATGGCATTGAGAGACTAAACCCGTTCTCCAATTATATTATAACCTCATCTATACTACATGTAGGGTAAAAAGTAATAGGATATGTGGGATAATGGATTTTCACGTGGCCTATTAGGGCTTTTTGATGGACTATATTTCTAAGAATATTGCCAAAAATCTGGGGGATATGTCTTATCTTTAATTTCGCTACATGTAGTTATTTATTATTAGTGGTCCACTAAACTACGAAAGTGATCGACTTCTCCCTAAATACGGCCAGCATAGGGTTGGGTCTTGCTGGGTCTAGCTAGAAATGCAGTCTACTGCCAAATAATCTCGTTTATCGTCTGTTCTATAGATCTAGGGCAAAGAGTGGCCTTTGAAAACAAATCTTCGTGCCCATTTCCGGCCTTGAATATCCGTTTCTAGCCCCATTTGCTCTTTAGCATTCATGCATACATGTACCTACATGTACTTAACCGTAGTCTATAGAAGTTCCCACTATTCGGAACATATGCAGTTTACGGTGGCTTCCCCATCAGCTCTAACTACCACTAAACAGCTTCTCCCCAACATCATTTCCAGATACCGGGGCTGATCCCTACCACCTTCGGCAGTTCGTTAGAGCAGTTCACTTGCCTCGCAGCCAATCTTGAGCACTGAAATTCAGATGAACCAATGCTCCCAGCATAAATCTTGATATCTGTTTAGAGTTAATTTGTGGTCTGGGCCCTGGTAAGAAACAGCCGGCTATCATGTGGATCAAGTTAGACTTCGTTTCACTTCATTTATTTTAAAGGTAGAATAGAAAATGCTGCAGGAACCTAGATATATGATATCGAAAAGTCTACACCTTCCACGCGAGCGGCCGTTCGATCACGCTCAATCTTTTGATTAAAACTACGAATTGTATGCCCTCCAGCCTATGATTGCCTTACGATGTCTCTGTCCCACCGGACGCGTCTCCGCCTTCGAAGGGCCAACAGCTGTCATCCCTAGTCAAGAGATGCACCGCTGTTCCAGGAGAGTCGCGCCATTTATGTATTTGACTTTTGCTTTTTGGTTGATGCTGCGCTGCTGTAGAGATTTTGTGCTGGACCCACCGGCCATGATGGGCTTGAGACTTGACAGTCAACCCCTCTCTTGAGTCTCGAATTCTTTTTGTGCAGTAGTCCTCCGCCCCTCATTTTGAACTTTCTGGAACAAAAAAAGCAACATGCTACAATCCCTTAATTCCAGGTCAGAAGTGGCCTGTAAAACCCTTATGTTTTTCCTTTTTGGGTGTGAAATGCACATCCACCAACTTGGTAGTCTTTTTCATCCTGTGTTCATACCAAGCAGTAAAAAACAAAAATATTCACCCAGAGCGTAGATGCTTGTTGTCTCAGATTTTCAATGCAGGCAGCGAACAAGCGCGAATGCCGACCGAAATTTTTTTGACCAACGAGGACAGGGCACCAAGGGGCTTGGGGGCGATTCCCGGAGCAGGACACAGACATCCTTGGAAATATGGGCACACGACCCCCCTCTTCTCTGACCCGTGTGCTGAAAGCTACTCTCAGCATGTGTATGGATTATTAGGTCTTCAAGTGTCCTAAGAGTACGTGAGGCTGCCGTGGGTTGAACCTGCCGCGACCTGTGTGCCTTTCTTGTCCTGCACGCAACCTTCCCCACACGCCTTGGACAGCTAGCTATCAACCATCATCGACAAGCTTTATTATATCTGCTACCCGTACAGACAAGGTGCAACAGTACAGGAGACTGGGGTTATTTTTTCTTTCCTGATTTGAATGTGATAAAAAGAGACAGAGAAAGAAGAGAAAGAGAAGAGATCTCATCGGCAATCAACGTCACTGTAATGGAGTCAACCCATACTGATCGCAAGGCTTCACAACCACCACAAATAGTTTCAACAACTCCATCTCCCTTTTTCACCTTTACCTCAGTACCCGCTCCGCCCATCACTTTATCCTTCCCACTGCCTCCAGTTAATTCGGCGCGGGCACCGTATTCATGGTCAGGGTTAACACCATCGTCAACATATCCTCGGAAACGAGCTCGGCCACTTGCTGACGTCGATGGCATCGATAATGACTGTCGTGACTACAATAAGAAACGGCGGCTACGGTTAAAGTTGATCACCTCCCGTTTGAGCGAGCCTTTTGCTGTCCCCCCAACAAATATCCTCGATCGAGGAAACTGTTCTCGAGTAGCTCTATGGGCAAAGACACGAGCTGTGGCTAGGCATATTCTACGAAAGGCCGCGATCTTGAATAAAATAAAACGAGATGCGATGGCTGCGAGAGCGGCACAGGAACGACAAGTTGAAATTGCTAGACAACAGTACAGGTACAATAGAAAATTTCTCTCTCAAATCCTTTTGCTTGCGATACCCACCTTGAACTTGATATTCTTTTGTTGCCAGTGATAAGCGACTCTGACATTTCTGCTCTTGCGTCATTTTTTCAGAGAAAAACTGGCTGCTACCGCAAAAACAAACTCCAAAAGAAATCGTGTAGTTCAGTTCAACCCCCCATTAGAGCAAGGAGCCTATGTAATGAAACCTCGGAAATTAAAAGGTACAAATCTGCAGGGAATTTGTAGAGATACTCCAAATCTGACAGAGTAAATTACAGATCCTTATGGTATACCAAAGCACCACCGCCCCCCAACACCACCAAGCGAATCGGAGTTGGACTGGCAGCGACGCGGTATGGGGCTAGGCATATAAGAATTGAATTATAGGGAGGAGATAAACTAAAGAGGTAAACTAACAGTTAGGGAAAAACGGAAAAAATAATAGTCTAGTACTTGTGGGATTTCTTTGTTACGATTTCATTCTGGAGAAGCGGAGTAATTGGAGAAAATGGGTATGTGATTCTTATTGATTTTGCGGGAATGTACAATGAACTTTCATTTGTCTCTTTGGTTTAGGGGGTTTGTTGGGATAATTTTTTTTGATATTGTCATTTCTCATTGTCTGCCTGGCGGTCGGATATTTGACCTTTAGTTTCTCTTCCGGTTTTATTATGTAAGAAGCTTTTCGACCCTGTCTCTTGCAATATCGCACATAGCCTACATTTTTCAAATTGTATGTTAGTGGGCTTATTGTTATCTCGGGGGAGCTGGGCATAGTGGGATAGGAGTAAGATGAAAGCGTTGAAGACAAGGGGGGGGAAAGGGCGGAGAGCACGTTGATTGCTTCTGTTTTCTCGGCTTCGAAATCACCTCGGGCGATTCTTCTTTCCATATCTTCCATGATAACTGCTCTGCTACGGCCATTGACAAATACGCTGTGATTTTGGACAACGAGATGTTCAGCCAAGATACATCGGAGAGAAAGGATGAGGGGTAACATACACATATCTCAAACCTGTAAAGCATAAATGTATCTAGTTAGTTTCCAACCCACATAACCACCTCAGCACGGGGGGCCTGAAGGAACGGAATTATGCACTAACCAGGAAACTTATCCTCGTATTGCTTATTCAAAGTCTTCAGTTTTATCGCCTCTTCCTCGCTCTCTGCTATGAGACTGGCCTGCTCAAGCTTAGAGTGCTCACTGTCAACCTTTTTTGCCCCCAGCCTTGGATGTGCCGCGAGAATCTTCAGCAGCCAAGCAGCGTTCGAAGGAGATTCGGTGTCTTTAAGATCCACAAGAAGTTGCTTGACCAAGGTGATTACTTCGTCATAATTATCGAAGGGCCCCGCAGCCAAGTACTCCAGCGCAAGAGTATTTAGAGCATCGCAAGGTTCAAAGAGATGTGCAAGAACTTTTACACGACCATCGGTAGGTAAAGCTGGGATTAATGCTGCGGAAGGGAGCCTGTATTTAGACATTACTTGGGGCGATTGGAAGATGGGGGGGAAGGGCGCTGTTTAAGTGATGCGATTCTCCACGTAGAGCACGGCACTGGTAACGGAATGGTTACCGTCAGTAGGGACAGCGGAACGCGAGATAAGTACCCGCTCTCCCTAAATACTCGCTCGGTAAATAAATAGATAAAATACCTACAGTATGCACCTGTTGTCTGGCTGTTATTATTATTTGTAGGTAAGAAGAAGTAGCCACGAAGGCCAGGAGCCGCGTTCGAGTTAAAAATTCCCGCGTCTCGACTACCTTGATCCGTCTCCTGCTAGAGGCAGCCCAGTGCGGGAGATAGCCCAGGTAGCCTAGGTATGGTGCGATAAGAGAAGATGAGAAGAGAAAAACGAAACACCACGAAAAAGGTCGCTGCTGCCCGGCACTCGGCTTGTCCCGCTGCCACAAACAGCCCTCCCACGCGAGCCCCTGCAGAACCGACAACCTGGAAAAGTCCCCGCCGACCTCCCGAGCCCTGCTTAAGCTGACAAGTGGTTTATGTCGTAACGCAATTGGGGGGGTTTTTTAATATTTGTATTTACATTTTAGATTTGACCCTTAAAGAAAAATTGATTTGTTGATATTTTACATACCAGTTGTGGTTAAAAATGGACTGTATTGAGATTGGAATAATCTATGTTTTAAAGCTATACCGGTACCCTAACACTAGTAGCCACTTCATCTAGAACACTTTCCACATCAATGTTCTTTAAATACGCCTCTATCGCCTTTGCTTTGCTGCCCCAAAGGCTGCTTCTCTCACTCTCTGGCTCTTGCACGAGCTCAATTCGGTGGTTATATATTTTGTACAGCGCTAGACTCACTAATGAGGGTGTTGCAAAATCTAAACCATGCAACGGCGAGAGACACCTAAATTGCATTTTTAATTCAACTGTTGCTCATAGGGATAAGGGGGCGAGAATACCTGACAAGCAGTTCGAAATCTTTTGTTGCCCTAGCTGAGGCACCTCCAGAAACAGCCCTGTGGTTTCTTAGGAAGATAACAATATCAGTTATATGTCTCTTAATCTCTATGCTAATAGCTACGTCTTCTACCATTGCTTTAAGACTATCCACAACCACTATAGGGACTAAAGCCTCACTCCTAGATGGAGGGAATCTCGATTCTCTGCGTAGCGGAGGGGTCGTGGAGGGTTTACGGATGACAACTGAAGTGAGGGAGTCTGTGTCTGATTTTTCCGCCTCAGCTACCTCTCTCTCCACATCCGCTGGAAATCCTTCTTCTGAAGGGTGGTAATGTGAGATGAAGAAGTAGTCGCGCTTGTACTTAGTCAGTCTCATTTATGCATAGAGGGGGTTGTAAAAGGTGGACAAACCAAATGACTTGATAAAGTTGGATGACCATTAACTCTTGGTAGAGTGGCAATGAGCAAGAACCTTTCCGGGACTTCGCAAACTCCCTTATGTGTAGAGAAGTGTCTTGTTCTCATAAGCTGGAATGAACATTAGTCAAATTTGAATTTACCCTTGCTAAACGAACCACCCATGAGAGCAAACCTCTAATGCCTGAGCTTGTACTTGAGAACCTGCCAAATCTAAGTCTTGTGCAATGACTATATTCGCAATCTTTCGTCCATTTGTGAACTCGTCCTGGGTACCTTGGGATTGACTCCGTAATGTATTTGAACGAGATCGATATCCAAAATAAGAGTCCTAAGTTAGTGTTAGAATTTTATCTATTGATAGTTCATGAAGTGAAAGGCAAAAAACCTCACGGGATAGAACTGGTGATGCCTTGAACGATGTTGACCGTGCTCTAGTTTCGTCAGGCAATAGGAGAGCCTCCGCAAAATCATCTAAAGTCATATCTGGGGTACAGTGAACTACTGTTGCCGAAAGGCCAAACACACTCACAGCTGCCTATTTTTAATGAGAAAAAGGGTAAGATACGGTAATCAGATACTCAAAAGAACTCAACTCACTAGCTCTAACTGCCTTTGTAGTAACCGTAAATAATTCCTTTCCGTACTCAGAATACAATGCCTATCCGCGACCAGGCAGAGCAGAACAGCCAGCTCGATGTCATTGAGACGGTGGACCAAACCCGAGATATGTTCTCTGTCCATGCATGGATATATTCTCGCAGGAATAGAGTTGTAGTTAAGAAGTCCAAGCCCTTGAGGGAGTTGAGGCTCAAGTCTCCATGCCACCGTTACCCGGTTGTCACTAACACGAGCTCTATCGAAACAGTGAGTTTGTCCCACTCCCCGCATTCAATCGTTCATAATTACTAACCAAATATGAAGATAACAACTACCCCTCAGGAGTTTGTCGATGAGTCTCTACTGCTTTTGAAAGCCCGTCCGTCTTCGGTATAATGTCTGCCCATACCTTTACTACAATTTCTAATAGTATAACCCCAGACCAAGATCACCACAACTTACCATGCTGCCGCATCCGGCAAAGGTAAACTTACTATCAAGACCTACGATCCAGTATCTGGAGCTGTCGTCAAGTTCCGAACCTGCAAGGTTGCAGTTGTAGGGCGAATGGTGGCAGGCCTCAACAGACTAGGGAGACAACAGGCCAATGTCCCTGAACCTGTTATTAGTAAGATTTTTACCCCAGTAGATTATTATTATTTGGTCCATTAAGTATATGCAGTCTTCTAGCTATGGCTAATGTAATTGATATCACAGATACACCAGCGACAGATACTCTGCCCATAGCCACACCTAGTGCTGGAACCCCAGTTATAAGGCAGGCAACACCATCGACAGCAGATACAGGATCGAAAAATAAGAAGAAGAAGAAAAGGGGGAAGCCGTGATGATATAGATACTCTCTAAGGCGATGATATAAAGGAATTCTAACAAATAAGCTATGGGCTCTATTACCTGTAAATTATGATCCATTGGCGCCAGGATACATCAGGCAACGTTTCAGGAGGATCTAGATCTAGAACGCGACCAAATGACCTTATTATCTTTTTAAAAGCTTAGTTTTTCAATACAGACCAGGGAGTTCCGTTAGATATCTAGTTTCTGAATCAATATATCCCAAGCATATCGCAGTTAAATTTTACTTCTAAGAGAATCAATAATGAATTTTATATTACTCCAAGACATAAAATATCACCCGAAATCCCTAGCTAGCAAAATATACAAGCATGAATGAAGCTGAAATAGCCAGGGTATCAGCTGGCGTGACTTTAACCTTAACTGCGGTGGCTGGGCGCCTCAGTACTCCAATTTCACCCCACGTACCCTTATACTATACTTAACCCACAAATCCAAAGATGATTGATAAGTAATTGATAAAGGGATACGGAGAGTGGTAAAATAGTCTTTCAACGCCACTTTTTAGACCTCTGGTTTGTCTATGTCTGACGTCAGGAACGTACGTATCTGAGGTATGACACCGTTGGACTCACCATGTTCGTTTGGGCATCTTCTAAACCTCTTTTTAGGTCGTGGTAGAATTCTTTGATATGATCTCCTAGATTATCAGTTACCTGACTTGCCCATCGTGTCCGCTCTATATATATTTAATCAGTCAATTTCCTCAAAAAAAATATGTTGTGTCCTAGGTATAATAGCTTACCTTGAATATCCATTTTAGCAGACTTACTAGCCCAATATGAGGTAAAATACCCCTTTTGGTTTAAGATAGTCTCTATCGCATCCCGCAACTGCTTCTTCCAGTGAATAAAAGCATGGCTCATCTGGGCCCTTGCATGACAGTTTCGTCCTAAATAGAAAACTGTCTCCGCTGCAGGAATTTCGAAACCAGCAGAGTCTTCACTGTCGTCATCACTACCTTCCAAATCTTCTAATGTAGTTGTATCGTATCGTCCCCCGGTGATAGTAACTGCATATGTGGCTGTGCGCCCAGATATATGGCACGCATCACAAATCTGGCGTTCGTCACATGGCTCGGAGTCGAAGGCAGGACGAGCTTTTAGTGCACGCATGAATGGTGCTTTCCACGCGGATGATTGGAGTACGCTACCGCCATAGGAGTCAATTCGTCGTTCGAGTGCGCGCAAGGCGAATACCGAGAGTTCGTCGTCGAGGGGGAATAAAGGGTTCAAGATGCTCTGGACAATCCAGAGACAGACGATCTTGAAATTCTCGCGTGTAGATTGATGTGATAGCCTTGTAAATTCTATTGGGATTTGGGTATCAGGGTCAGGAGCGCCGAGGGTGCCGGCGTCGTCTTCTACTATCCAAGAATCGTTATCAGACGAGTAGTTGCCACTAGTGCGCTGGTTACCACGGTCGTCGTCGTCATCCTCTTCACCTGAGGAATTTTCTTCGGGGTCGGTATCGTAGAGGGCACGTTTTTGTTGGTCGTCATCACTGGTAGATGGTTGTATTACTTTACCAGCCCGTTTAGCGCGGAGTTCATCTAATTTTTTTTGATATGGTGTCTTTTTTGGTGAAGAGCCATTATATCGCGTTCTCGAAGAAAGTATACCTAGGTTGTATGTTAGAAAGTAAGATAATCAAGGAAATCTGTCATAACACACTATGTTTTGACCCCATGAAAGCCAAATCCTCTTCTAGATCTTCCTTCTCCTCATCTTCTACATCAATATCTAGAAGCCCTTCGAGTTGCTTGCCCTTCCCCTTTACAATATTCACTCCCTTCCGTGCTAGAGCAATTGGCGCATTGCTGCCGTCGTCGTCGCCGTCATCGCCATTCCCGCTATCATCTACTCGTTCCAGTGTAGGTTTCTTCTCGGATTTTTTCTGCCGTATACGCTTTGGAGTAGGTCCACTATTTCCTCTTTGTGAAGGGATTGATACCCATAGTCTCTTTTTTAGTATAGAAGAAGAAGATGTAATGCCTATGTCTTCGTCACTGTTGCTGGAGGGTACGTGAGTATGTTTGCCTTTTTTTTTGCTACTAGTGATGGAAACCTTGTCACCGTCATCCTGGGTAACCTTATCGATTGTGCGTGCCTTGGTGCGTGCCTTCCGCTTCCTGGCTGAAGCTAATATCGGATCAATATCTTCGCTGTCACTGGCACTGGCACTGGCATCTTGGGACGCTATCTCTTTCCCTTTCTTTTTTCCATGTAGTGGGGGTTTGATATTCTGATCCTGGCTCTGATCAAGAAGGGGGAACAGTCCTATGGGTCCAGAAGTTTGTTGTGATAACAACCTCCTCTTCTCGGGCGAAGTTATGATGACTACCGCAAAACTTGGGGATTTTGGTGACTGTTGTCGTGATGGAGATAAAACAGGAGCATTGTGGGCGGGGCTATGCTTCTTCTCAACCTTTAGTTTTAATTGCTTTGGTTTCCCTTTCTTTTCAGTGGGCTTTGCGGGTAACTTTGGCGCTGGTAGGTCTTCTGGAGTTACTAAAGTTGTAGTTCCCCGAGTTGACCTCCGAAGATTAGGAAGACCTGTAGTGGGAAGAAGAGGAAACTGGCTAAGTGTAGTCTGACGGACTTTTGGGGGTTTCTTATTGGAACGTTTCATTGCGGGTAAACAAAGATGATGATGACGGTAATGTTGTTTTTCTTCTTTGCAATTCTCTTTTCTGTTTTTCTCTACTTTAGCTGCTGGCGGAAGGGCAAACCCATGGACGCCACTTGCGTCGCGGTAGGTAGCTAGAACACGCGATCGTGGTGGGGGGTGGAGGAGCAAGCCACATGTCGAATCGGTAGGTATTTTGTGTAACTGCCACATGATGCAGATCACCATCCTGCCAAGTAGCGGCAAACTCCATACTTACTTGGCCGTCGTGACGCATCAACGCATCATAGAGTAGAGTACTCTACTCCCACAACGTATCTAACTCTACACCTAGAAACAGGTCTTAGATCGTGACAATAACAAAGACAAAATTATATCCCAACTAAGTACCATATTGATCGGCAAACCAATGTAAATCAAATCATTTGCGGCCCCTTTATTCGCTAACCTTAACGCCCGCATACGAAGCGAGTGGATACTCCAGGACATGTATGCCGTCATGATTGCGCAGCTAGGTCCGATAACCACAATCAATTCCATGCGGACATGACATAGCTCGGAGAATGGCTGATGCCCTGTTTTCGTTGATCTTAAGGAGTGATTGCTTCACCCTGTATATCGTACTTAAACAGTTAATTGTCGCTACAACATACATATAGTTTTTCTTTCCTCATTACACAACTCAGTAAACCTCATCTACTCTTATACTGTTACTACAACGCTCCCATTACAACTAATACTTCTTTACCAATCACGCCCTATCTATCATCATTAAAGAACCTCTAAATACCATTGTCTACTATTAAACTCAATTTTGCCCAACATGAGTAGTAAGACGGTAAATCGACCCGTAGACACCAAACAGAAGGAGCAAGACATTGAAAATAAGCTGCGGCTATTCGGTATCTACAATGGCTAGTCTCACCCCCCCCCCCCCCTCTCAATGGTATTATTCTTATATACCGCTTGTATTATTCGTATATATGTAGTGTATTAACTTTGTTCCAGGTTTCGCATCTGGCAAGCTACCTTCAAATTCCCAAATCGACACAGCCCTCACATCCTTCACATCCCATGCCAAGCTCCAGAACCCCAATGATAAACTCTCCGACGAAGGCAAGGTGATCCTCGCCGATTTCCGTAATGTCGTCGAGGAAGCGAAGCGTCTCCTCCTCACGAAGAATTACGATCAGGCACTACAAGAGTTTATCTACTCAACTACCCAGCTAGGCATGAAGGGTGGTCCACAGATAGAGACACCTGGTGTGCCAGTAACCAAGGACGCTACAACAAGAGATGCCGAGGAAGTAAAGGCGGGGTTGAGAGCGCTAGGAGAACTGGTAATTACTAATGGGTAAGTTTCTTCTATTCGAGTGAGGAATTGTGATGGAAAATAAATTAATGATATAATAGACAATTCCGCAAACTCCTTAATGACGCCGTTCTCCTACTTCGGGATGTAGCCGGTGACTCGGCTTCAAAGGCAGCTATGAAAGTTAGGCCTGGTGAAGATCAGCTTCGACAAATCGATGAGCCTGCACCTGACCATACATGGCACGAGACTCCAAATATCTCAAAAGATAATATCAAAGGTCAGCTACGCGAAAAATACAGCAAAAACAAGCCACTTGACCGCAAGGACCTTCGCGAGATTGGCGAGAATGCTACTGCTACCGCTGATCCATATGGTTCTCAAGACCCTTACGAAACCGCAGACCGTGCTGTACAGGACCAGCGGTATGGCAATTCAAATGGCGTGGACGCTGTTAGTGGCGTAGGTGCTGGTGCACAAGACCTGAGAAATCGAGTTAGCGAGAATACACCCGAGGAGCACAAACAACGCGCTAGAGAATACAGAGAGAGGACTAGAAATTACATGAGCAACAAGCTACCCAAGGAGCGCCGTGACCAAGTTATTTTTCGTCTCAAAAAGATGGTAGTCGAGATTCAGAGTCATCAAGATTACCAACAAGCCATTGACACACTCCTCCGTCTTGCTGAGAACTATACTGGGCATGGGAAAGCACTCGCAAAGGATGGTAGTGGAACTGTTAAAGGCGCTCGCCAGGATACACATCTTTCGAGTGCTGAGAAATATTTCAGGACCATCATTGAGCGATTTGCGAACAACACTAGCGCTGATGATCTGTTTGAGGCCATTGACGACATTTATCGCGATGCCGATAGAGACCCTGAACTCAAACAGTGGTTTAGATCCGTTGATAGCTATGTCCGCACCTGCCTTAAGGAAGAAGGTTACATCATGCGTGATGAATCTAATGATCGCTACGATCGTCTATACGATCAAGGGAACTTTCTCCTGCGCGATCGTTACCGCGACCATACAGATCGTATTGTAAACGAGTTTAGGTTCCTTGGAGAGCAGTTTGCGGAGGATCCAGATAACAAGAGATTTGGGGAGGCTCTACAGAAACTGTTTAATGACCTTGGGAACGACGAGAACGGAAAGCCGGTTTTTAAGAAACATCTGGTAAAGGATATCACACAGGTCATCATCCCAGAGATCTTTGAGAATGTGCGATATGTGCCAATCCCAAGGGTTGAGTATAGTGATCCAATGATGGATGCAGTTGTTGAAAACCTAGTTATTGAGAGCGACAACTTGATGCCGAATGTCTTGGAGATTGGAAATGACAACTACATGAGATTTGGACGTAAATCTCTTGGTAGCAAAAATAAACATAGTGCTATGGTCTCCGCTTCTGGAATCCAGTGTGATCTTAGAGGTTAGTACAAAATCCTGTAACTTTCTTTTGTGTGAAATACTAACTTAGTGATCGTAGATGTCTCCTACTACATCAAAAAGAAGCAAGGCTTCCCTTCAATTACCGACACTGGTCTCGCAGATATCTTTCTCGGTGGAGAAGGTTTCTCATTCAAGCTCGAACTATCCACCGCCGAAAAGCATGACCGCTCGCACTTCTTCAAAGTCGACAAAGTCAACGTTAGTATCAGCAACATGACGATTAAGCTCAAGCAATCTAATCACAAGATGCTCTTCAATGTTTTTAAGCCGTTACTACTCAAGGTAGTGAAACCGGCTCTTACAAAAGTTCTTGAGAAGCAGATCCGCGATACATTCGCAAGGGTTGATGCCTTGTGCTATCGCATACACCAAGAAGAGCTGAAGATCGAGCAGGATCTGAGGAACAATCCTGATCCAGAGAATGCTCGGAATATTTATAACAGATACTATCAGGCTATACAGAGAGAGATGGTCGCGAGGAAGGAGCAGGTTAAGGCGAAGACTGCAGACAAGAAGGTCAACATGGCTGTCACCCAGCAGGAGAGTATTTTTAAGAATATCTCTCTCCCCGGCGGTATTTCGACCAAGGCAACCCAATACAAAGAGCTTGCGCAGCGCGGCGATAGGTGGCAGAGTGATGTCTTCACCATTGGTTCTGCCTCTCCTACTACCAACATCGCACAACCTCAGCAAATTACTCGCAAGTCTCCTCATGGCCAGCGCCGAAATATTCGTGATCGTGAGACTGCCTCTACTAGCGGCTACTCTAGGGATAGTGGTTACCATGCCAACGATACCAACGCTTACTCCAATGGTAGCACAGGCTTTGGTGAGAAGCTAGCGGATAATCAATACGATACTGCTGCGAACCAGAGGATTGGAGGGTACACGTTAAATCAACAGCCAGCCAGTCATTTACCGGTATTTAACAGCACCCAGACCAGTAGACTTGCGTAAATATTTACTAGGGGAACTATAGAGAGGTAACATAGGGATGGCTGAAACCAGGGTCGGAGGAGTGAGGGGGAACTATTGATAAGAATTTAATGCCTTTTTCTTTATATCTATTGAGTTTTTCTTACGAAATTATCGATTTTTCTTTTTGTATAGTTCACACAGTAGCGTAACGATCTCACGTAATTATTAGGTAGTGATAATATATACATATTGTTTTAAGCGTATCTCTAGAAGAAGTTTACCATAAGCAGTAGATTCCATTTAGAGTTTTGTAAAGCAAAGTTTTTGTATGTAAGTGTGCCAATCGTCAGAAGCCCCCCCAACATAACCAACTACATGTACTTGCTAAAATAAAGTTTGGCCTCTGGGTACAGGTCGCAACGGTGTCACTACACAAAATCTTTAGTACTCAAGTGCCAACTTGATTTTTCAGCAAGTACACCTAAGCCCTAGCACTATAAAATATATACATAATCTGTCTATATTTTTTGTCTACGGTAAACCAATAATTTACTACAAGGCTTTAGGTACATGTACAGTAGACTCTCCCTATAAGAATACGCTTGGGACCGAACCCCAGTATCCCTATAAGATGAATATTATTATAAATAGTAGAAATATGACCATGCTGATCTAGTTGGGACCGAGAATGCATATTCTTATAGGGAGAGTGTACTCGGGTGTGAGGGTAAGTCTGACGACAGGTGGCTGTGGTGGCGTCGATTTTGAATGAGGAATATAGGCACAAGCCACCGACTGTCGTCAGACTAACCCGCACACTCGAGTACTATAGTCGTATCGTATTTACAGGGCTCTAAAACTTGTTCGCTGTACACACTGTACACACATAGAGCTCTGTACTACATATACTACATATACAACTCTGTCTACATACTTAATAAGACACAAAAATACTATCATTTTCAGGTATAGACCAAAGTGACTCAACCTTCCTTTTTCAGGAACCTATCTTACTACCTATAGGATAAGCAACTCTTCTTGTATCTTAAGGGGAGTATGTGCGAAGCTTCGGATTTTATAGAACGGAGTCAAGTTGGGCTATTTAAAGTGTTTTCTATCATTCTAGCCATTGGGCCAGAAATTTTACCTTGAAATACATCTTTCCGATGATCTTGAAAATGCCAAGACTCCATATATATATAATTATATACTCAGGCGTTCATTAATAGGCCGGAAAAGCTGCAACCGTGGTGATACCAAAATGCAGCTCAAATAATTGAAGGGGCGCCAAAAAAATTAAAAGAAGTTCTTAAGCAGAATGGAGGGAACATATTTCAGGGCTAAATACTACTTATTCTTATCGCTTGTAATTTTATTCTATTCTTGTTGGTGTTGCATGTCACCGTGCCGTGCTTGCAACCTTTCCGGCCTATTAATGAACGCCTGTGTAGAAGCTATTTATAAAATGGTAGATGAAATCTTTTAGAAATAACGAATAACCTAGTGAGATAGCGTAAACAACCAATAACTTAGAACTACATGTATTGCTCCACCTAAATAGGCCTCACAATCAATGTTAGGCTGCAAAGCATAAACTGCCCAGTTATGAAGCAAGCTGCTAACCGGAAACGTATAGTACAAGCCTAAGCCTAATCTCAGGCTTGGCCTTGCAAATCTTTGGGGGTGCTCCTGCCTGCAGCCTGTAGAGAAGGTTCCCTTCGTCTCACTAGTAAACTGACGATTTGCTTGACCTATAGGATATAGATGCACAAATGTCATTTTATATTAAGCCTTTTTCGGCCAGCGGTCGCGGAGATAGAGTAACTAGAACCCCTAAACTGCGGTTTGTCAGACTCAGTCAGAAACTTGAAGAGGATTACCAAAAAGACTGAGCTCATAATCTACAAACGCTACTGCAAAATAGTGACTGTTTCTAGGTTGTAAAAAGGGATGCCACAAATTTCAATATGGGCCAACATCTTGGTATAGGGGCTATATGTTCGCATAGGTCGGCATTTAGCGTCGGTGGTAAAGTTAGAAAAGGAAGTTTTATGAGAACCCCACCGCACTAAAGAGGCGCGACGCGTTTTGTTGATTTCGTTACCTATTGGGTTGTTGGGGGTAATAATGAAATTATCCTCGATCTGATAACGAAAGGAGGTCGTTGGGCTGCGTTGGAGTGGAAAATACCCCTGTCTTGGCTAGGGCAGCTTCCAGGAAGATGCAGGAGAATGAAGCATGGTTTAGATGATTCACAGTTGACGCGTTGAGTGAATTCAGGTGGGACCGTTGTTGGCGGCGACGCGTTGGTCGTTGATTGATCTCTTGGTATACCGTGTCTCGTATAAAGTCTCTTCACGCCTCTCCTCCTCCTACTACATAATCACACAACACTTCAACTACCTACCATCCTCACATTCCTCTTGATACTACTCTAAGAGATATTTCTTTGGCACTTCTCATTCCAATACCAGCCAATTCAATTCAACTCAACTCATTACGACCGAAATTAACTTTTATTCGAAATGGCAACCATCCAGATCACCCCCTCCAAGAAGGTGTGTCCCCATAGCAACAATCTTTACGCGTCCGTGTGTTCTACTTTAAATATTGTACTAACCCGTGTCTAGGCTGCTAACGCCATGTCAAATCTTAAAGTTGACGACATCACTGCTGCAAAGAACTTGACCTCAGCCTTCCAGAAGGTCAGCACGGACAGCCCCAAGAAAGATCCCAAGCCTCTCGAGGCTTCTGAGCCCGAATTTCTCGATGAACCCATTCTCAGAGAGAACAAGAATCGTTTTGTCTTGTTCCCCATAAAGTACAATGATGTATGTATTGACTATCTAAATACTTCTTAGTGAAAAAAAAGAGATTATATACTCACATTCCTATAATTAGATCTGGCAAATGTACAAGAAGGCTGAAGCTTCATTCTGGGTCGCTGAAGAGATCGACCTTTCCAAAGATCTTAATGACTGGAACAACCGCATGAATGATGATGAGCGATACTTTATTTCACACGTCCTTGCTTTCTTCGCTGCATCTGACGGTATTGTCAACGAAAACCTTGTCCAGCGTTTCAGTAACGAAGTCCAGATCCCCGAGGCTCGCTGTTTCTACGGGTTTCAGATCATGATGGAGAACATTCACTCTGAGACATACTCACTCCTAATTGACACCTATATCAAGGACCAGAAACAAAGAACTTACCTTTTTGATGCTGTCGATACTATTCCTTGCATTAAAAAGAAAGCAGATTGGGCAATCAGATGGATTGAGGATCAAAGCTCCACCTTTGCCCAGCGTCTTGTCGCATTTGCCGCAGTTGAAGGTATTTTCTTCAGCGGTTCCTTCGCTTCCATCTTCTGGCTCAAGAAGCGTGGATTGATGCCCGGTTTGGCTTTCTCTAATGAGCTCATCTCTCGCGATGAGGGCCTTCACACTGATTTCGCTTGCTTGCTCTTTAACCACCTAAACAACCGTCCTAGTAAGGAAGCTGTTCAGGACATCATCACTGAGGCTGTTGGCATTGAACAAGAATTCCTGACCGAAGCTCTTCCTTGTGGTCTACTTGGAATGAACGCCAAACTCATGAAGCAGTATATTGAGTTTGTTGCAGACCGGCTGCTTCTTTCCCTGGGGAACGAGAAATTTTACCACTCAACAAACCCTTTCGATTTCATGGAATCTATATCTCTCGCTGGAAAGACAAACTTCTTTGAAAAGCGTGTAGGCGACTACCAGAAGGCCGGTGTCATGGCTTCCACAAATAAGAAGGAGCAGACATCTGAGGACGAGGATGATGAGAGCAATGGTATCCGATTTGACGAGGACTTCTGAATGCTTTTTTTGCTTTGCAGTTCATAACCTGTATAACGATTTCTTTAAATGTTGGGTGGGGGTTGGGGTCTTTCTGGTTTGGGCTGCGGGTATGAACCTTGAAGGGGGTTTCTGGTTCCTCTTTGTTCCTTTTTAGATGCACTGGTTTTGCTCCTTCGAACATGCCCCTTGGATCGGTAGGATTCATTTTTTCGGTTATGGTTTTATTGGAGTTTGAGTTACATTAGTTTTTCGTTTGGTAGGCTGCGCAGATGCCTCTGTATTTGTACATAAACACCGCTGTATTCCAAGAAACACCGGGTAGAGGGAAATCTAGATATTTGGTGATAGCTATTGTAAGGGAGGTAATAGGCGATAAAAATTGAACTCTATTCCTATTTATTTCTATATTGTATTCTGGTTTTGTTTTTACTTGTCAGATAATAACTTGATGCCCAGCCCTCTAGCTCTAGCATTCTTTATCTTTCCAAGGTATTACGAGTATACCCTTATTTTATAGGAGGTAGTAAATGAATCTTCTAGAGGTTATGGTAGATTAGCGCTGTTTATTTGGCCAAAGTTAGGCCTAATATCTTTTTGGAAATTAAAAAAAATGTGGTAGCGGTATTCAGATAATAGGTATTATACAAGACCTAGAGAGACAGAGGAATAGGGATTAGTGAAAGTGGTAGCCTTTGTACCCCATTGATTGTATATAGGTGTGCGAATGGTGGATAAGCCAACGCCAACAGGAAGAAAACACCAAAGCCATTTAATATAATACGTCAAGTTCGATTAATGAATTGGTAATAGGACCTCTACACCAACAGTAAATTCTAGTAGGTTTTGTCTATTAGAGTTTTTACACTAAGGATTTAAAACCCCAAGTTTCGGCGCGTTCTTTAGTAGACTCCTGGGACGCTAAAGATGGTAGGCAGTACATTAGTTCAGTAGAGACCGTATATACAGATGGTGATTTCATTTAATATGCATGGAGCCCGTGGGCTAGAGTACTCTGTATACAGATAGAGCTCGGACAATCATTTACTAGAGCTTAAGCGCAAACTAAGACTAGAGGTATATATAAAAGAGCTTATGTACTTCACAGTATTAATGTTGGTTGAAGCACTACTTTATTCAAATACCCTTATCATGAGTCTCGCATCCTGTGGACTGGCTAAAGTAATGCCAGGACATAACACCTCTCAAGTAGGAAATCATATTAGACCCAGTCTGACAATAGCTGACTACGTCTAGCATTCACATAGCCTCTTCACCCGGAACCATATCCTTTAACCTATGCTATATTTCCTCCCGTATCTGGTCTCAAGAAAATTTGCCGACGGGCCCTCTTATTCTTAATTCTCCGTTACCTTTGGTCTCGGGACATCCCATTTAGATCCTAGGTCCCATAATTATTAACAAAACAATAGTAAAAACAAATGCAATTTTCACCAGGGGAACTTTTTTGCTGAAACCCGAAAAAAAAAAGCAGTCCACCCCTGATAAACAAAATTTCCGAACATAAGAAAGAGTAGGGTAAGAGAAAAGAAGGCGAAATGTGTAAGTAAAAAAATAACCCCCAAATCCATGCCCATAGACCCTTCCGGAAGCGTCAGAATCAAAGTATAAAGAACATGAGTCCGAATAAACAGAATATAAAATAAAATAAATAAAAAAGGCACAAGCCCATGCAACAAAAAAGAGGCAATATGTGCAATTTACACTAAGCTAGCAAGAATAAGGAGATAAGGGGGTGGAAATATGTGGAATCAACTTTATAAAAAGGTCATGAAAAAAAAAAACTCCAGTGAGCCGCCTGTAAAAGCAAAAGGACAAAACAAAGGAAAATTATGCTGGGGATCATGATCCGTAACAAGGATTACCGAAAACTATTGCTGGGCTGCGACACACCAGTGCCTATGGTAAACCCAGGCACTTTTTTGGCACTCCTTGCTACAGTATTTCGTACGTCTACACCGTCGGCATTTTGCAAATTGGCGAGTGTACTCTTCCCACTTCCCACATTCATAGTATGCGCACTGTCGAATTCCACCCCGAGAGTCATCTTTCCGGCAAAGATTTCTCATCACTACACCCGCCCAATATTGCATATCTGGGGGGTGGTGGCGAACAGTGAACTTCTCAACTAGAGGGAAAATATTATAATTATCCGGTAGGAGATATTCCTCCTGTTCCCCCAAAGATTCTGAATTCTGCTTAGCAAAATTTGTTGGGTCATCATCAAGGAGATGAATTTCGCCGCTAATCGAGAGCTTGGGCACGAGGTGTGACTTTTGGAAGTAGGATCGCAGGTTACAATACTTCGAGACATACGCAAGAAGTTGTAATGACATCAAAACATCCTCTTCACGAGGCATTGAAGGCAGTACAACAGAAGATGAACTGTCCAAAAGATAGCGAGATGGAACTTGGAATGATGTTGGGATAGCCAAAGGTGGGTTAGTCGTTGGGGGGTTTGCATTTGCTGTTGGGTTGATAATGCTACCATCTATTGGTGATCGGTGGGTAATATTGAAGGTCTCTGCATCCTGAGCATCCGTTCCATGGGGTCCAGCCAATCCCATTGGTGCATCTACTGAACCAAGGATTGTTTCGCGGCCATCAATGCCTTCTATGTCTTCTCCTGTTTGTATATCCACAATCGGTTCGTTTGCATTGTCCACTTCGCCTGATGGGTTCGGGATCTCATCTGCATTCGGATCGTCTGATTCACCAGATATCGAACGTTGATGGCGAATAGATGGCCTGTTGCTTCGGCGGATTGCTCTATGAGATGATGTAGGAGGAGGAGGATTAGGTGTAGTAGGAGATTCGGGCTGGGAGGCGCCTCCAGCCTGAAGCATTGATGGTAGCCTATCAACATCTCGCACAGGCCGCAGACCAAATCCTGCAACATTCACATCCATTGCTGGAAGAGCAGCCGCTAGAGGCTGAAGTCCATTTTGATCACGTGCCGGCATTCCAGAATGGTAAGTGTGGAAGTGATGACGGCTGTCGTGAGTCCGATTATGAGAGTGAGAGTGAGAATGCCTGATATAGGCAGTCCTTTCTGTGGGGTTTGGCACAGTGAGTGTCTGTTGAGAATTAGAGTGAAGATGTTCTAAAGTCTGAGGCTCTAGACGGGGCTGGGTTATGGTTGGGGGTATTTCAATAGATGGAGGTGGTGCTTGTCTCCTGGAGGTACGATCCCCGCCAGAAGATCTTTCGTGCCGCTCGTAAAAAGAATTAGGGGGTTTGTTGTCGCGAGACCGAAGTGAATGATTGCCTGAAGCAGTACGCTTCGCGTTGGCTGCTTCTGCCTTTGACTGTAGCTTGTCGATAACCTGTACATAGTTGTCTAAGATAGTTGCGATAACTGGTACCATATCTGCCTCCACTACTCTTGTCCTCACGTTCTCTGAACCCCGCACACCTATGTTCACAACACACTGAAATGCCAGATTCCATTTCCACATACTCATCAAATCCTTGCTCCGTCCAGCCTTCAGTATGCACACTAGCCTTTCAATACCTCCATCAACAGTAAGAATATCCCTAATACGAGCCGAAGAAGTAGTAAGATAGGCGAGGTGATTTAGGGAATTTATGAGTGGGAGCGTCGATGTGCAATCAAGCGCTCGTCTGTCATATAGAGCAGTCGTGATCCCAACCGATGCTTTGTTGACATTGGGAATGCTGAAGTTAACTTCTCGCATTGTCGGTGACTATGAGTAAAGAGGAGAAGTGAAAGTAGGAGGGGTTGGGAGCTGTAGTATAGTAAGTCAGTAAGTCAAAGTTCTGCATGAGAGGAGCATCACTAGCTAGCGATCATAACGCAGTGACGGACCTTGTACACAAGTTCCAAAAGGTGGAAATCGAATTAGGTAGTTCTCTCTAAAGATGAAATTTTGGAGAGAGGATCGAGGAAGTTGGGGCGAGACGTTATCGGTAAACGAGGATGGAAATAGCTGTCCTTAAGCGGCGGAAGGATGGAAAGAAACGAGGGGGGCTCAGGACGAAGCTATAAAGAAAAGGTTTATCAAGAGTCGTGGGGTTAGTGGGCGGCTGTCGTCGTGGTGCGGGTGATGGGTGGTGGTTGTGATGGCGATGGTTGCTGGCTGGCTGGCTGTGCTCTTTACAAATGGCCGGAGACAGGGAGGAGGTGAGAGGAGAAATAAACGGAAGCAGCCAACCACGGGCAAGGGCACACAGAATTTCTCCCCGAGGAATAGGCAAGCACAGACAACACAACACAGCGCGCAGCGAGTAACTGGCGATCCAGTCCGATCCAGTCCTACGGCTACCAGCAGAAAACAACTAAAAACGACTTCTTGAGAGAAGAATTACGAGTGCGAAAAGGTAGAGGAATAACGAACAGGTTAGTTTGGAGGAAGCGACAACAGGTAGTTGTGAGAGAATGATTGTCTGTGACTGTAGATGGGAGGACGGTGGTCTTCGTGGAGTAAGCAACAGTGTAAGAGGAGGCCGGACTCGTTGGTGTGTGGGCAAGCAGAACAAGTCTATTAGCAGGCGGCACTGTGGTTGGTCAGATAAACACAGAGGCGAGAGAGAGGCGAGTGGTGTCGCGCTGGAGCAGGGGATACTAAGATTTTGTCTGCGCGAAGGGGAGGGGGGATGTCAGGGAAGCCGAAATTGTACAATCAAGGATTAGGAGCTGCACCTTCAGTCGTAGTGCCGCCAGAGAAAGTAGCCCAGAGGAGGATCGGGCGTTTCACTACAGTCGTAAGTACAGAGGCGTGCTGGCGCAGCGGGAGTGGTGAGATGCTGTGCGAAAACGAAATAATAAAAACAAATAAATCAAAGAAACGACGACATACCAAAAAATCCCTCTACTTTTGTCAGCGATTGAATAAAGACTCGGAAATCGGGAAGGGGTTGAATAGAATGATCAAGACTTCCATGTGTGCGTTGTTTCCTGTTACAAAGCGAAGAAGCAGAGTGGCAAAATTGAGGGGTCACCTCGGATCCTAAAACTTGCTAATAATTCTACCTCCGGTAAAACTAAACCTAATGATGTGACAATCCCTAGATCTAGAGGAAAAAAAACCGTCCCTAAGAAACCCAGCAGTTACTAATCGCTAGCTTTAGGCGCCAGTTCTCACCAGTATCTTAGCTCCTCACTGCACCCGTGATCACAGAACAATTAAGCCTTTTTGAAATTCTCCGTGCCTGGTTGGTGTTAAAGATGCTTGATTTCTCGACGTCTGTTTGTTGGCACTCAACTGTAAACACATACACACCGAGTAGGATGGGTTTTGCTATGCACAGCGAGGTGGCGAAGGGGTAGCGTGCGGAAGGAGAATCAGTACGATAAATGGTGCTCAAGAGGTGGATTTCCCGTACTAGTGGGTATGTACCTGTCGGGTAACCTCTTTTCATTATCTTGGACCCAAATCCCTATATGTGCATGTTACGTGCATGTTTATGTACACATGGTAAGGTATAGAACTCAAGTCTATCACGACATTGTTAGATAGATATATTTTCGGGTACATATTCTAGTGATGCATCTAGTACAGTCCCCGGTAGAATTAACGCAAAAGTGCACCATCAAGGACTCAGAGGTTTGGTTGGCATCCGACGTCCTCAACAAAGATTCTGGTAGTGAGCATTGGCCACAAAACCCTTACTCCCTGTTTTTGCAATAACACTACTGGAGACTATAAATGTAGACTTTCAGTTCTATGGATACATTTACTTGTAGATCTAGGTTATAAGTACATATAACTTGGGGAGGGTGTAGACTGAGCCACATCTAAGCGATCTTTCAGGTTGCGTGTGGTACCGAGGTTCAAGAGGTATAGGCTCAAGATTTGCTTGCGCCACAAAGAGCAGCCAATGCTTCCGCTAAATACCCACCACTTCTCCGAGGGAAAAATACCAAGAGCTTTTGTATATCTGCTTTAAAAATCATTACAGGATTGTGTCTGCTATTAGCCCTATAATAATAATAGTGGTTTAAGTGTATTTCTTAGGGGTTTATGCTGGGAACTATATAGATAGGACCCAAATTGTAGCCTTTGGGATTGTGTCTGCTTGCCGGGGTCTCACCATTCATATACACTCTGCTGGTCAGTAGACCAACCAAAGGCTTGGTACTTAACCTTGACAACCGGTACATATTCATGTAGTACAGAGGACTTTGGGTCTATAAGTATAAGCTCTCAGCAATCACTAGTAATATGTAGTCGATGGGTAGAGTCAACACCTTTTTAGGGAAGCTACAAACACTAGTTCAAGGAAGAAATTCTCTTACCAGGTACTTGCCATAGAATTTTTTTTATCGTAAAATAGTTGAAATAGACGTTACCAGAGCTACATGTAGGCAAGAAGCCGCGCGGCTGCGTAAGATGGGGCAAATGGTAAACTTGATAGTTTTGAACCCACAGTAATATAATATAAGCGTGTGAATCCTATCCAGGAATGGACTACTTCTCAACGCTAACTTCTTTATATACGAGGTGCTCATACGCCATCTTTGATAAATACATGTATTGACATGCAGGCTGATAATTGATATAAAGCTTCAAACCTAAACAGAGCTTCCCAAGCCCTTATAGAAAATATACAAAAGCACCTCTATTTGACTTAGTTTTAATTCCGCTCCTCAGTTTGTTCCTCACGCTTATTTTCCTGTATCATAGCCCTTTGTCAAGAACCCCAAATTATCAATCACCAGTTATCACTCGATTATCAACAGTCACTCAACTATCAGTCTGTTTTACCAACACCCTTTGTTTCACGTTGGTTTCATATAGAGAGGATGATGTGGCAGGCCACGTCATCAGGAGCTTGGAGTTACATCTCAGCCTTGTTTCATGTATTTGTAACAGACCTACAAGGCAGTTACATGCTTAAGAGATTGTTACTAGTATCATGTGAGCAAAGACAAGCAAGTACCTACTACAGTGGTTAGCTACCAGTGTAACGGACCTACAAGGCAGTTACATGCTTAAGAGATTGTTACTAGTATCATGTGAGCGAAGGCAAGCAAGTACCTACTACAGTGGTTAGCTACCAGTAGTAAGAGATAACTACTTCTCGTTCCTTAGTCAGTAGGAACTACCTAAAGAGGATAGTATTGACGAGTACCAGCCTGCATCAAGGTAGTGGGCTTATAATTAGCAGAGACTAATAGTAATGCACCGATCCTCAGTACTCTGTGCAGTTCCTAATCAGCAGAGACTGATAGGCAGTGGCCAGGATAAACTTGAACATGCAAACACTCTTACAGCAGCTTAAACCGATGGCTACCAAGAGTGGTAACTCTAGTCAGGATAGATTATGCATTAATCTATCGGCGGAGCATCTATAGGTTTTGACTAAGGGTTTACAGTGGATCTGGTAATAGCTCCGATGGTTGTACTGCAGGTGAAATCTCTTCACTAGAGCGGGGTCATCAGAGATTCTAGGAATCACTGGGAAAACCATAGAACTTAGTAAAAGGAATTCGGAGAAGTGATAGCCGAGGGAAACCAGTATAATTACTGCCCCACTATCACCCGAAGACTTGATTCCAGCTCTTCAGAATCAGTAGCATCAAGGAAGCAGAGCCCTTAAAATTATTGAGTTCTAGCGATAGAATCTTAAATTGCAACTTGACTTTTATCTTCTTTGCAACGGCAGCATTACTATACTATCCTCCACAGTTCTTCTAAGGAAGGCCCCCGTTACAACCAGTAGTAATAGTTAACTACTTCTTGTTCCTTAGTCAGTAGGAACTACCTGAAGAGAATGGTATTGACGAGTACCAGCCTGCATCAAGGTAGTGGGCTTACAATTAGCAGAGACTAATAGTAATGCACCGATCTTCAGTACTCTGTGCAGTTCCTAATCAGCAGAGACTGATAGGCAGTGGCCAGAATAAACTAAAACATGCAAACACTCTTACAGCAGCTTAAACCAATGACTACCAAGAGTAGTAACTCTAGTCAGGATAGATTATGCACTAATCTATTGGCGGAGCATCTATAGGTTCTGACTAAGGGTTTACAGTGGATCTAGTAATAGCCCCGATGGTTGTACTGCAGGTGAAATCTCTTCACTAGAGCGGGGTCATCGGAGATTCTAGGAATCACTGGGAAAACCATAGAACTTAGTAAAAGAATTCGGAGAAGTGATAGCTGAGAGAAACCAGTATAATTACTGCCTCCCTATCACTCAAAGACTTGATTCCAGCTCTTCAGGATCAGTAGCATCAGCGAAGCAGAGCCTTTAAAATTATTGAGTTCTAGCGATAGAATCTTAATTGCAACCTGACTTTTATCTTCTTTGCAACGGCAGTTTTACTGTATCATCTTCTACAGTTCTTCTAAGGAAGGCCCCCGTTACAGTATTATGATGACGCGTACTATGTCCACGTCACCATATTTCCTTCGTTTCATATTTCGTTTCATGTAGGAACGCTTACGCGTTCCATCCTACATCTTGTTTTGGCTTGTACTATAAGTGTAACGAGGGCCTTCGGTAGAAGAACTGTACTGGGTAACAGTATGGCTGTCGTTGCAAAATAGAAAATATTGAGTCAGGTTGCAAGTAAAGATTCTATCGCTTAGAACTCAATAATTTTAAGGGCTCTCCTTTCGAATACTAAGTCTGGATCCTTCAAGCTTGAGAGCTGGAATCAAGTTCTCGGGCAGTAGAGGTGCCAGTAATTATACTGTTGTAGCACTCCCCTACCATCACTTCGAGTTCTATACTAAGTTGCAGTGGCTTTCCCAGCGTTTCCTAGAACCCCCGATAGCCCCGCTTCTGTGAAGAGATTTCACCTGCAGTACAACCATCGGAGCTATTACTAGATCCACTGTAAACCCTTAGTCAAAACCTATAGATGCTCCGCCGATAGATTAATGCATAATCTACCCTGACTAGAGTTACTACTCTTGGTAGTCATCGGTTTAAATTGCTGTAAGAGTGTTTGCATGTCCGAGTTATCCTGGCCACTGCCTATCAGTCTCTGCTGATTAGGAACTGCACAGAGTACTGAGGATCGGTGCCTTCCTATTAGTTTCTGCTAATAGTGAGCCCACTACCTTGATGCAGGCTGGTACTTGTCAGTACCATCCTCTTCAAGTAGTTCCTACTGACTAAGGAACAAGAAGTAGTTAACTCTTACTACTGGTAGCTAACCACTGTAGTAGGTACTTGCTTGCCTTCGCTCACATGATACTAGTAACAATCTCTTAAACATGTAACTGCCTTGTAGGTCCGTTACAATAAGTACAAAGCTTTCTTCCCATAGATTAGTTTAGTTCCTCACGCTTCAACTTGCATTCAATACTAGAACACCTGTTTAGTACTTCCTGCTTTCCTTCCAGTTCCTGTGATTTCTATCCTAGAACGCTCCTAGAATGGCATCACCTGTTGTTCACTACTAGCAGGTACTAGGTACTTTTACACCCTTCCTAGCTGTAATTTTCCTGTTTCATTTCCTAGTAATTACATGTAACTAAATATTCATGAAGTCAAGGTTGAGAACACTGTTAGGCTTAGGAAATAAAGACCTACGAGATAAAAATATTGTAGCTACAGCTTAGAAAACAGCTTGAAGTAAACTTGAAAATCTAGCCTATTTTTTAATTGGTAGGAAAAAACAATGTATAGTTACATGTACTTCCGGTCCAAAGCAGAAATTACTCCAAAGCAAAACTACATTATCCAGAAGGCTGAACTACAAATCACAAAAAAAAAGTGCAACCAACAGCTAATCTCGCTACGCGCTGGCGGAAAATAGGCATTCAAAGTCAAAGAATTGGGGATCCGGCAGCGAGGAGAAAGCAGCTTGTGGGCTTGCCAGTGAGTAAAAAAAGACTCGATTACATAAGAAAAATTTGTCATCGGCTACTAGTTAGGGAAAGGAACTTGAATGACCTATAATCTTATCGTAGTCTTGATCTATGCGAGTTCTACAAACTGATATACCAAAGTGATAGGGGAGGGTATAGGCCCCCTAAACTAAACCTACATGTATTTAGCTGTCTAATGCTTTGTGGAAGAAACAAAATTCTTATACAAACTTGTATTCTTTAGCGTACTATTAGAAAATCAAAGGCTTTATGGATTTTATTTTTATACTTCTATGTACTTGGAAAGTGAGTAAATTATATATTTTAACATTTTTCATCTGCTCTAAAGGTTTCATAAGTACAGTGCAAAAAGAAGGGATGGATTGGGTACACTATTTTACTAAATACAGTAGAGATCCTGTAGCAATAGTATAGAATACAAGAGTATTACAGTATTCTTGTCCAAATTCCGGTTTAATACAGTACATATTTCCCTTAAAATGTTGTAGTAATACTGTAGTGGTTTTTCGTACTGTAGGTTTCAATGGCAAACCCTACTTGGTATAAGTACAGTACGAAAAAACGAGGTGAAACCACTATAGTATTACTACAGCATTTTAAGGGAAATATGTACTGTATTAAACCGGAATTTGGACAAGAATACTGTAATACTCTTGTATTCTATACTATTGCTACAGGATCTCTACTGTATTTAGTAAAATAGTGTACCCAATCCATCCCTTCTTTTCGCACTGTAATTGTATGAGAGTAGCTATATGTACATGTATATACTTGCCGGTGAAAGTAGCCACAACTACCCACGAATATCAACAATTTTTACTTAGAAAGAGATGGTGAAAAATAAAAACTAAATGTATGTATTTGTAGATAACCGACTAAACATAAAACATAAAGCAGCGCTAAAAAAATACTGAGAGGAACCTAGAAGAGGGTACGCGTAGAAACAGCTAGAAACAGCTAGAAACAGTCCTCCTTGTCGAAAATCTGCGAGGAAGTTCCAGTAAGTATTATATGATAGATACATGTAGTAGTTTTCTAAGTAACGATTGAATTTTCAAGTTCTTATACTACGTGTACTCAAAGGTTAAAGTGCATACATGTACAACGATTAGTAACCCACGTGATCCATGGGGACACCAAGATAAATCACGTGGGTTACAGATCTATCGGCAGCGCTATACAATATGTCATGATTTTGTGTCGTACCGGATTCAAGGCAAGCAGCGGCTCCTGGTCCTCCCAACCTCATAATCGTTTTTGACCCAGTGTCATCGCCGTCGCTTTTGACTTCCGTTCCACATACCTGCCTAAGGCTTTTTCTAGATTGCGGGGAAGCAAGGTGTCTCGAGAAGCACGTCCTGCATATATCCACCCCGAGGTTGTGTGCGTAGCGTGTTATTTCCTGCAGGCCTACCACAGATAACTTGAAAGTTATGCTCCTATACGCGTAGCTTCATAGATCTGTAAATCACTTGTGCCTGTCGGCGGGTGCCCATTCTCCCCTATGTTTAGATCTTATTAGCTTTGGGAAAGGGAAAGAACTGACTTTTTCCAGGTTACATCTATCCATGGGTGAACCAGACAATAAAGCCTCGGCTTTGGACGAGCAGTCCTATACTGGCAACCAACCGTTACAAATTCCTGGGCAAGCACAGAGTTCCAGCTTAGACACTTCCGCTCCGCTCACAGGAAATGGCACCCCATACGTAAGATTTTCTACTGATCTAGATCCCTCGGAAAATCTGGTACCGGATAGGCTTCCTACAGCTAGTAGAATGGCTAGTACAAGTCTTACAATTGATACCACTGGTAGAGAAAGTTTAGAAATCAGTCGGCATGACAAGGATACAAGTACTACCAGTCAAATGACAGAGACCCAGCCCACTCTAGGCAGCCATATACAATCTCCTACTTCCCCAAGGAAACGTAACCGGGGGTATAGTTTGCGACGTCAGTTATTTTTCCGGAATGTGCACGACCAAGCAGAACAAGGCACTGAGGTTGCCCATAGCAGTGCGAATGATATGGGGATTGAGCTCAGTTCTCAAACACAACCTTCACATAGTGTCAAAAATCAACATATGGGCTTGCAAGTGGATGAAGGAGAGGAAACTGATCATGACCATCCTAAAGGAAAAAAGGATTCACCTCCAGTCGCCAACAGCCTCCCACAATATTCTTTATGGGCTCGGAAACAGTCCAATACTTTTAGAGGGCGGATCGAGACCTACTATAAAAATATCCGACAACTAGTACTGAGAATCAATGAGGTTCCAGTAAATAAAGAAGGGAGGAAGATACTCGTTGATGTAGAAAGGAAGATTCCGCTTATAGATGAAAGGACGGGGAAGGAATATATGGGGAACACCATCAGAAGCAGTCGTTACACTATTTGGAGTTTTTTTCCTAAGCAGTTATTTGCTCAATTCTCGAAGTTGGCTAATTTGTGAGTAATAGGCTCGTAGAGGAGGATTGGATTTAGCTAATGAACCCCCAGTTACTTTCTTTGTGTTTCGATCTTGCAGATGATACCTAGTGAGTACAATTATCTATCTCTCATGTTGGGAATTTTGTTGCTCTATATTCCGTCGGCCGGGTCTATCAGGTAACTAATTTTGGTTGTATAGCGCTGAGCACTACTGGAAGTAAATTCCCGAGTAATTTCCTATGTTAAAAGGGAATCCTAACATCTATATAGCATACACAACAATTGTTCCTTTGCTTTTCTTCATAACATTATCTATGTCTAAAGAGGGCTATGATGACTATCGGCGATACAAGTTAGATAGAATTGAGAACAACCGTCATGCTCAAGTACTTCATACCTACAAACATAGTGATGATCGGGACGATCCGTCAGCACTCCATCACTGGTTAGAAACTAAATGGAAGGATATTCGGGTAGGTGATATATTAAGGCTCGAGCGAAATGACTCAGTTCCCGCAGATTTGATCATACTTCACTCGGATGGCCCGCATGGGATAGCCTATGTGGAAACCATGGCATTGGATGGAGAGACAAACTTGAAGAGTAAACAGGCACTACCAATAACTTCAGAACAATGCGATACCATTGAGAAGCTTAAGGCGTTCAAAGCGCAGGTTATAGTGGAGGATCCTAATATGGATCTATACAACTTTGAAGGAAAAGTCACACTCGGAGATGAAACGAAACCTTTGACAAATAACCAGGTAATCTATAGAGGGAGTGTTATAAGGAACACATCAAGTATGTGGGGACTAGTCATATTCACAGGGGAGGAAAATAAGATTCGGATGAAGTTAGTTGTGATCTTCCTTCTGAGGTTTTCGATTAAAGTTAGCCTCTATTTCCACAAAGCTAATTCTAGCTCAGTGCGAACAAGAACCCGCGGACCAAGGCGCCATCATTACAGGCGCTAGTTAATCAGATTGTGGTTATCATCGTGGTTTTTGTCATCGCTTTGGCGGTTTTCAATACAGTTGCATATCGACTTTGGCGTAACCGAACCGAGAAGCACTCTTGGTACTTGAGTAACAGTAGTGTTGCTTTTTTCCCAATCTTTGCTTCTTATGTGATTATGTATGGGCCACAGATATATTTGATACAACTAGTTTATGTCAAAATTTCATTTTTAACTAACAGATTATAGGTTCAATACCCTTATTCCTCTGTCTCTTTATGTTAGTCTAGAGATTATAAAGCTAGCTCAAATATTTCTTCTCAACGATATCGACATGTACGATATAGAAACCGATACACCAATGGAGGCAAGGACATCAACTATCAATGAAGATTGTGGTCAAGTTAGGTATGAGCTACAGCTTTATTATGTTAACTACAAAAGCATTAACTAGTGGTAGCTACATATTTTCAGATAAAACTGGGACCCTAACAGACAACGCTATGTTGTTCCGGAAGCTCAGTGTTGGTGGTCAGGCTTGGTTACATGACCTTGATATCCACCAAGAAGTAGATGAACGCATTAGCTACCCTAATCCGGGAGGTCAGAAACAAAGGGAGAAAGGTAAAGATAAAGGTAAATCCAAGAAGACAATCGACCGCTCGAACTCAGTCCACATTAACTCGAGTAAAGCCGCTCCTGAAACATCTCGTACCAGGAAGTCTTTTGGGGACATGGCATATCTGCAACACGATAAAGTGATGTCACCTAAATTATCGCTTGACGGACGGCTCCAGAATAAAGAGTCTTTAAATTCTCTCCAGTGGCGTTCCACAGCCATTCCTAAAAAGGCCCAACCCCAATTATCAACGATGGATCTCCTATACTACCTTCAAAATCACCCACATACTTTTTTTGCACGGAAGGCTAGGTTCTTTTTGCTTTCTATAGCTTTGTGCCATACATGCCTTCCTGAAGTAAGTGATGAGGGAGATATAACATACCAGGCGGCTTCTCCCGATGAATTGGCGTTGGTAAGAGCAGCTCAAGAGTTAGGGTACATTACCATCGACCGGCAGATCAACAAAATTTCAATAAAAACGTTTCCAAATGGGCCTAGTGGCGAAAATCTCATCGAACACTACGAAATCTTAGATGTTATCGAGTTTTCTAGCAAAAGAAAGCGGATGTCAATAATTATCCGTATGCCAAACGGGAAATTTTGCATTTTTTGCAAGGGAGCAGACACAACTATGATTGAACTCCTTCGGCTTCGGGATCTGGCTAAACAGAAGGCATTAGATGTTGAGAGACGTGCCAATAAGCGAAAAAGTCTTGAGGCTCAAGAAGTTATACGCAGAACTAGCATGCAGCGTACGAGCATCGGGGGTCGATCTAGTATAGGTGGTCGACCAAGTTTTGGCGGTCCTAGTCGCCCTAGTATGACTACGAATCGTCTAAAGCCGATCCAAGATGAGTTTGATGATTGGTTGAGGGGTAAAGAGCAAGATGTTGATATGTCATCTATTGATGACGAAAGTATTTACTCTCGCCCGTCTATGCAGTTTGTGAACCCCCATTCAATTGCTTTTGGAGAGATGGATATGCCATTGGAACGTGATATGAGCGAGGATATGGTTGATGAAAATATCGCTTTGGACGAAGCCAAGGTCATTGAGCGTTGCTTCGCACACATTAATGATTTTGCCAGTGAGGGCCTGAGAACCTTGCTTTACGCCCACCGCTTCTTTGACGAGCAAGAGTATTTGGGGTGGAAGAAAATATATGCTGAGGCAACGACAAGTCTCGTTGAAAGGCAGCAGTTAATTGAAAGGGCGGCGGAAATGATTGAAAGAGATTTCGAGCTTGGTGGTGCAACAGCCATAGAAGATAAGTTACAGGTGGGCGTACCGGAAACTATCGATAAACTCAGGAGAGCAGGCATCAAATTATGGATGTTAACTGGTGATAAGCGAGGTAGGCGCCACGAAGATGCATGCGTTAAATTAATTCTAATACTAATCGTCACTTCCTAGAAACTGCAATTAATATCGGCCATTCTTGTCGACTGATCAAAGATTACTCGACTGTCACTATCCTCGACAAAAGAGATGGCTATATCGAACGGAAAATGGCAGAAGCGATATTAGAGATTAATGCCAGGAAAGTAGCCCACTCAGTAGTAGTTGTGGATGGCGGTACTTTGGCGAGCATTGATGAAGATGAGACATTAAAGTCCCTATTTTTCGATATCGCTATCATTACAGACTCTGTCATATGTTGTCGTGCAAGCCCCAGTCAAAAAGCATCACTTGTGAAGACTATTAGGACCAAGGTTAACAAATCTGTTACCCTGGCGATTGGGGACGGTGCGAATGATATCGCAATGATCCAAGAAGCGCATGTGGGTATTGGGATCACAGGGAAAGAAGGATTACAGGCGGCCAGAGTGTCAGATTATTCCATGGCACAATTTAGATTCCTGTTGAAGTTTTTACTAGTACATGGAAGGTGGAATTATGTCAGAATATGCAAGTATACGATTGGGACATTCTGGAAGGTAGTTAACCCATGCAATCTGTTTACATGTATCCATGGGTGGATTTCGGTATCACAAAATGCTGATCTCCTGTTGTAGGAATTGTTATTTTATCTAACTCAAGCCCTCTTCCAAAGATCGAATGGGTTTACGGGAACTAGCTTTTACGAACCATGGAGTTTGAGCATGTTTAATACATTATTTACTTCGCTCCCTGTCATTATTCTTGGAATATTTGAGAAAGACCTCTCCCCCGCAACTCTATTAGCCGTCCCAGAGCTTTATCACAAAGGACAATTAAACGAAGGTTTTAACTTTCGTATTTACCTTGGATGGATGTGTCTTGCCTCATCACAAGCAGTCCTCAATTATTATATGATGTTTACACTGTATGCGCCACGCTTAACAGTTGATAACGGGATATATGCTATGGGTGCTATCACATATAGTGTTGTAGTTACTTTGGTTTCGACAAAATTGCAGTAGGTACCTCGCACCTGCTTTCTGCTAGAAGTTGCTAATAAAACCTACTAAGACTTATTGAAACGCACAATAAATCCATCATAGTTGCTGCAAGCTTTGTCCTGTCAGTTGGAGGGTGGTAAGAACTTATTTTATTATCCTTTTTCTCTAGAGGGACTATATAGTTAATCTGTGTCTAGGTTCCTTTGGAATATCATCTTGGGTGAAACATACACCGATAACACCATCTACAATATCAAAGATGGAATTTTACGACGTTTTGGTCGAGATTTGACTTGGTGGCTTGTCTATATATTCTGTGTTTCGGCTTGTCTCATCCTTGACTTAGCTTTAATCTCTATACGTACCGCATTTTGGCCTACAGATGTACGCAACTTCAAATTTTATTCTTAGATCCCTCAGGTTATATCTCTCCATGGCTCAGTTAGTGCTAATTATTTTATTTTTTTAATTAGGTTGATATCTTCCAAGAAGTTGAGAAGTCAAAGGAAATGCGGCAGCGTATGGAAGAAGCAGCTAGTAGAGAGCTTCAACAGGGTTGGGATCGCGATAAGAGAAAATCCAGAATAGAGATAGAGATGGAGGGTAAGGTGCAAGAATTTTTGGATCGTCCGAGGGTCATGGAAGAAGCAAGGGTTTCTGGGAGAAAGAGCACAGGTTCTCGTGTTGATCGAGGGTCAACCACTAGAGAACGAGGAGAGACAGAGGATGATATTAATGTAAGACTTGCAAGGAGATTTGGGTCAATTAGGAGGTAATCGTAGATATAACGCCTTTGTATTTCGTTATGGACTGGCATATATATGGATATTTAGGTGAGGCATAAGGGTAAATATACATATAGTATTTAGACATGTTTACTGAAGAATTGAGCTTTATTAAATCTGGGATGATGTTACTTATACCAACGCTAGAACGTGTAGCTCTTTCCACCACTCCTGTTTCGCTTTAACTAGATAGGGTACGGAAATATATTGAATGATCCGCCTGACTCTAGAAACTGTATGCTTAGCCAACCAGAACGCGCATTCCCGTGGAATAGTAACTCAAAACGCGGGGTGGCACATACAAATTGAGAACTGCCATGGGCACAGATACCATGTAGGTACCTTCAGCCGGCAGCCGTTGGACTTTGTACATGATGTAGGTATTAAACCCATGTCGAAGGCTGAGACTGAGATTTACTGAGTAAGTCTCCAACCTCCTGGCCAGTGTTTCCCATTAAACACCCCACTAGATGGCTCTATAATAAAGTTGCTTTTCCCGTAAGAGTAATATCTGTGCCGGTAGAATTTCCCGTGGTAGTTTATCTCAGTCGGAGAATTATTGAAGCTCAAGCTATAAGCCCGGCTGTCGTTTACCTTTGTAGATCACAAGGTATGTATACTGAAGTCTTTGTGGATATAAATGCTGGCCTGTGTTCTAGGCATATAAGATGCTCAATTTCGATAGGTATACGAGAACATATGTAGCCAGTTAGAGCGAGCCGTCACCAAATCTAATATGAAAGATTGTCTACCATGTAATAGTGGAAACCACTCCTGGGATAGTGTTTTGCTAGTGACATCAAGTCTGCGACTGTGAGGGGCGAGCTTGACTATCATCGTGTATCATAACGCGCTTGGGAAACCCCACCTCATTCTTAGCCATCGGTGTCTCGGCACCTGACCTTTTTTTGGACATGGATCGAGAGTTTTGCCCCTTTTTGCCCAGCACTTGGTACCAACGGAGCGTTCCTGACCCTAGACGAGGCTCCGCTTGCCCTGAACGATGAGCCGCCACCGATCATCCTTACTGAGACCCATGTCTAGCCGACAGACTAGCTGAGACGGGTTAAGACCATGACTTGGGCTTTTCTGAACGCACGCGCGCTAGCGGTCCCGAGACATCGTTCATTGAACGCCTGTCGTCACTTCGTTTTCATGTTGATGACCTCTAACGATACCGAATCGAACACGCTCCCACGATCAGAAGCAGCCGAGGGGGTGTACGAAGCCAGGAGTCAACCTGGACTATTGATAGGTAGTGCAGGAGATGGGATGTTGCCTGGGTGGACACTACAGGATGCCATCCTGCACCGGCCAGGCTGTTCTCTGTAATTTTGGTTCGGCATTGAATTGGATGATTCGTGGAAGTAAACATACTTGTGTTATAGCCATTTTTTGTTCTTGTTGCCAAAACACAGTCCTAAAATTACAAGGTATCGGGGATGGGTTTATAGGCAAATGCATACTTCAGTTATGTGACCAAGGGAAAATAATTGTGATAATCCTGAAAACCTAAGCGGAGCGGCTCCTAGGTATCGCCTTCTTTCGCGAGAGCTGTATGCCCAATGCTGTGTATGCCTGCGGGGTGGGAGGACGCGCTGAAAGAAGAGACGACGTCTCCAGCCCCTGGTGTCAGAGTAGGACGAAGCAGGGTATAATTGGATGGCCACTAGCTAGCTGATTGTTTGCACATCGCCTCCATCTTTTCGTTTCCTTTTCTTTTTCCTCCTCTTTCCAACCTCGTCTCGTTTCCGTAAATAATACATATTTTGGTCAGTATTTGTTTTCCCCCCCAGCTTGCGATTGGGCCTTGTGGTGAGCATGTGTGTGGGTGGACAGCAAAAAGGGAAGGAGACCCCTGCGGCTGTTTGCTGCTGAGTGTGGAGCCTACTCACCGTTTGCTCAGCGCGCTCCAGGTCAGGTCGACCACTGCTCCCACCTCAGCAGCACCACACCCCATCCGCGCCCCCCTGCGTACCTCCACTCAAGGCTCGCTATGCCGGTTCCGCCGTCTGAGCCAGTGGTAGCCAATGCTAGGTCAAGCAATAGATGTAGGTACGCAGTCCAGGTACGGTGGAGGACGTTGTCATCGCCCCCCCACACCCACACGCACGCACGAACCCCCTTCCCTCCTTCCCTTCCTCTTCTTCTTCTCCCTACCCTCTCCCTCTCTCTCACTCACCGACAGTTGATCTCCAGGCTTCGTGATCTTCTTTTCTTTGATCCTATACTCTTTAACTTTGCCCGCCTTTTTCAGGTTACAGCCTCACTCTTTCGGCTGTCCTAGACGCTCTTTTTGGCACCCCTTCACTAGTCGTTCCTTGCAGGCTCTTCGCCAAATATCACCCGACTATTCACGACGTTCCGCTCCGTCACTCCACTCGCCACCTTTTTTCCAAAAAGTACCCTCAGCACCCTCAACTTGTCGACGGTATTTTCACATTTTTTGGTCTTCACCACTTTCCTATATTCCCATTATTAAAATTATTTACTTCTTTTGCCCACCAGGGTTTTTCTTGATTCGAAAGAAAAAATTGCGTCAATAACTTTGAATTTCTACGTCTCCGACCGGCGCGAAGTTCTGCACGATCACTAGCCATTTGAGATTTATAGATATCCTTGCAACAAACAACTCTAGGGAAAAGAACGAAAGAAAGAGAACAAACCGAGAATAATCGACTCAGCACAGTTCAGGTTAACTGTCTGACAGTCATCTCTATCTTTTTATCATCTATCACGCTCTGCATATTATCTTTCAGTCTTTATCTGAACGAAACGTACTCTATAGGTATTACTGGCCCCCTAAGTCTTTCTGTGATATGAATCACGTGGAATATTTTAACTAATTTGTAAAAATAGTCGCGTATTTTATCTTTGTAGCAAAATATTACATAGGATGTCTTCATTGACTTCTCCTTCTCCTTCCCCCCCACACCAGCAGCTCCAGCAAGGAAATGGCTCGCGACGGCCGCCCAGGAAGAGTACGCTCACACAGCAACAAAAGAACCAGAAACGCCAAAGAGCGACCCAGGAGCAGCTCGTGACTCTTGAGGCGGAGTTCAACAAAAACCCAACACCGACAGCAGTTGTACGCGAACGCATTGCCCAAGAAATAAACATGACTGAGCGCTCTGTCCAAATTTGGTTTCAGAATCGGTAGGTAGCCTTGTTTCTTGGGTGATGAACTTATCTCTGACATGTTATTTTCTTAGACGGGCCAAGATAAAGCATCTTGCAAAAAAGAGCATTGAAACCGGCGAGGACTGCGACGCGATCCCTGATTGTATGCGCCAATACTTAGCCATGCAAGCGATGGAAACTGGGAAAGGATTCCCGCGTGGTCTCATAGGTGACCGGTCACGAAGTCTCTCAGCCTACGGTAATGGCAATATGATGTTGACTCCTGAGCCCAGTCCTCAAGGCAAGATTGGTAAGTTGCCTCATCTAGTGATTGTTGTATCAGTGAGGCTGATTGGAATAGTTATCCACCATTTTACATGTCGATCATTAGCTATCGGTACTTGGCGTCGTGTTGGCCAAAATGCGATGGACCTTGTTATTTTCTACTCACCCGAAAAAGCATGCATTACATACTACATTAATAATGATTCGGCCGGGTATAAAATTGAGTATCCCTTCTCATCTATCAAGAACATTGAGCTTGAGGGGTTGGATTCACCAACGTCTGCTGCCAGCGGAACTCAGAAACAAGGACAGCTTGTAATCAGTCTTACTCAACCACCAAACTTTTTTATGGACTCATCAGGATCTGGAGGATTTTACCAATGTGGTGATTTCACGGAAGATCAACAAGCCTCTCAGATTCTGGTGCACCAACTTGGTGGTCCACCAAAAGTACTTCAGGGACAACTTGCTAAGTTGATGACATCAGAGTCATTTGCAAATAGGCATACTCATCCTCCTGCACACATGGCATTTTATGACCACCCCACCCTATCAGTTTCTGCACCCGTTTCTCCCCAAATCATCCGTCCGGCTTCATCAAACGATGTCGATTCCCTATCGGTATACCCCCAGGATCCTGTGTTTGGTCACAACTTTCATCAGAAGCACCGCCGCACAAGGAGTAGATCCGTACCAATTGCCATTGACTTCTCACAGTTCCACCAAAATATGCCATCTTTCTCTTTCCAGGACGCACAGGACCATCTTTACGCGCCAGCGCCACAACACCCTCATTCACTAGTCAACCCTGGACTTTCAAACCCACTACGTATTGATACCTCTTCCTCAGGGTTTCTGGACTATAGACCCGGTTCTGCGTATCCTCTTTCTGCTGCCACTACCACTTCACCTTCTGACTACGCGAGTCCATCAATGTTAAACTCTTCTCTGCAACCTGATATGAATGGTAGTGCAGGCTATGGAACCCCTTATAGTTTACCGTTCTTGTCACCAATGATTGACCCAACAAGTGTAATCAATTCCTCAGTCTCGCCAATTTCGATGGGTCATGGAGATCCTGTAATTGCAAGCGCTTCGCCACCATTGTCGCACTTACACCGTTCAGATAGTTCAGAGTTATTTCCGGAAGCATATGATCACCATGCAAATCTTTCGGATGATGTTAGTCTAAGTGAATTATATTCAAAGCAAACACTAGCTATGTCAGGTAGCTCCCCATCAGCGCTTGACGACTCAGATGAAGTGGATATGCAACACATGATGCATTACCCAATGTCTCAAGGTGTTTCACCTCAAGGGAATATGATGTAACGGGACTAGTCTTTCATGCAACGGTGCTGGGTTTGCTTTTTACAAGCCGTAATCTGCTTTTTACAAGCCGTAATCTGCTTTAGTATTTGACCATTTCTTATCTTTTGGGTTTCAGCTCATCTCGTTTTTCGCGTGTTTTTCCTTTTCATACGACTGTTTGTGATTGTCTCGTAACCTTTTTTGTATGATCATCTGTAGGAGTGCGGGGATTTCTGTTTAGTATACAGTGAGAGCTGGTCTCTCTTGCACCTGAGCAGCATTTTCCGCCTAACAATTTTTTTTCTTTCTTTTTTCTCTTTTTGCCCTGTTTGCTCTATTGAACAGGGCTGGGGTTTCTCAGGTTGGGTTATGGGGGATCTGCTTGTGGTATTCGGTGATAACGGCTTCTTATTTTGTTGTAATAGTAAGCCCATAACCAGAAAACTGTGGAACTATAGGGAGGCGTTCAGTTGGGCTTACTGGAAAGCAATATGCGGATGGGTAGGGAATCCTCAAAAATATTATACCCTTCTATTAATAATTATTTTCTTTCTGGCCTCCGGGCTTATATTACTCTGTTGAACATTGTTTTAGTCCATAAACTTTTATTCACTTTCGGGTTCACGCTGTATTTCTTTCTATGGGTATTCTTATACAAGTTTTTATTTTTATTTATATCTAGCCTTGTAGGTTCTGCAGTTGTGAACTTGCTGGTATTTTTTCTTCCTACCTTTACCCCTTCATTTTCATGTTTTTAGGCCTTGATAGTATGTACTACTTATTGATATTCCGTAGTGTTTTTCACCTTCTAGGAAAGCAAAGACTTCAATGAGCGCTTGAATTTTTGATCCATGGTCATATTGGTCTGTAATTGAGGTAAGTATTTTGGTTTGTCAGTGCCCAAAATGCGAATCCTTAAATTACTTTTATGATTCCCATATAGGCCTTTATAAAGCCAGCTAGTGTTTGCGCCTGTGAAAATAAAACTATCCAGTCACATTATAGTATTGATACGGGGCTCCAAGTACAGCATTTAGTAGAAAAGGTTGGGAAACAATCATAGTAGACGAGGGTTCTTAGGCTAATATTATTGCTAGAATATTTGTGAAGAATGAGAAAGATTTATTCATGTTTCAAATCTAGGGCTTCATGTTTTCTAGTCATTTATATCGGGAGCTGTAAAGTATGACAGCAATAACATCCAGTCCTTCTCGTATTATGTTCTTGAGAAGGGGCTCGAGTCATAGGTTAGAGTAGAGTTTATGATAGAGATTTACCTATAATATTAGTGAGCTGGGTCAAGAAATACCTTTGATCATAGAACCTAAACAAAATAAGAATAATCTTTTGGTTTTATTATTGGTCTAACTTACTGGTCAAGTAGTAAGGGGTTTATTTGATCTATTTACGGATAATCAAGGCCTTGAGGCTGCTTATGTACTTGTGTGAGACAATAGTTACTAAAACGATACTAAATAGTTCAACGTAAAGGACGAAATTATTAAAATGCTTGGTTTGGGCTTGGAATTTATTGTCGTATTTTGTCATCAAACTTAGTACTAATAATATCTTCGCACAAAAATATTGCATGTGGTACAAAACTAGATTTTTTTTTAGTTAATACGTTTATGAAGTAAATATTTTCAAACATAGTTCAACACATCTTGTAAATTAGGGGGCTACTAGTTACTAGCGGTAAATCTACCTTTACTCATTGGAAGTAGTGATTGGGGTTGCCTAATGAGATAATAACTTCCTAAATTATATTAACTAGTGAACATGCACAGCTTTACATTATACAGACCCAATCTCTTTTGGTGGTTGGCTTCGCTCTATTTGGTCAAAGGGATTCTAGGTATCCCGCTCCGTCTAGTGCCAAAACACTCCGTGTTTAGCACTGGAAGTGATCCTTTATATCTTCCACTGTACATGAACCACTACTAGGGATATTATATACTTAAAGACTCGTTTTAAATATCTTCCTCGTGTCGATTCTGTACTAGGGAATAGAACTTAGAGAGCTACAAGTATTGTAGGCTTGTTTCGGCGTTGTTGATATAATATTAGGAAGGAAGGAAGGAATTAAGCTAAAGTCAGAGATTTATAGCCGTCTATAAGAATAAGTTATACCGACCCTATTTGCTATATGAACTAAGTTATATATATCTAAGCCAATCTACTTGGTTCATCCCTATCACACTCATCATCTTCCTTATCTAATGCAGTATCTAAGGCTTCACTCTCCTTATTTATAAACAAGAAAGCAATAAGCACTAATCCTGCCCCAACCCAATAAAGGAACTTGGGGGAGCCTTTTTGAAGGACCATTTGGCCAAGTAGCGCTAGAGGAATAGTCAAGCTGAGACCAACAGTGACGATCAGTGGCGTTGTGAGAAGCATGGCGTAGGCCCAACAGTAGTCGGAAATGAGGGTTATAGATGCATTGATCTGGATTATCCAATTGGACTAAGCAACTTTCAAGGCGGGAATCATAAGGATAAGGGTATGAGAGGATGAGGTACTAACTGCAACAATCCACCATACTCTATTATCTGGTGGGAGTTCAAATTTCTCAACTCCTGCGGCATTTAAAAGCAGTAAGCCGGGCCAGAGGCCGAGGAGGTTAAATAGTCCGACGAACCCAAAAAACATTTGCATAGATACCCTACTTTCATGTCCAACGCGAAATTTTAAAAGTGTAGTGTAGATACCATACGAAAGTGCACCAAGCAATGCCATACTATCACCTAATAGAATTTCTCCTGGTGTTTTGGAGATTTTGCCTACTATTGATTCCCTGGGAGTGGTGCTAAAGTCGATACTAGATATGAGAGAGATACCTGCAATTGAGAGGAATACAGATAGTAATTTTGTCCAGGAGAAGCGTTCAATTTTGAGGAGCGCACTAAGGATTAGTGTGAAAATACCTGTTAAGTTCCCCATCCCCTCGCGGTTATAGTTAGTCAACCGTAATATTTCTATAAAAAAAAGGGGGGGAGGTGCGGGAGTAGTACTGCTGGTACAACTAAGGATAGTTGCACTGGCAACGGACGTCCACTTCAAACAATAGCTCTGGAAGTAGTTTGCCTATGTATTTAGATTGGTCAGTAACCCAGGATATTCGGATTGTATTAACATAAAGTTATCAAAGACCTACAATAAACCACATTAGGCAAAACTGAGTACTCAACTTCATAGTTTCCATAGTTCCCAGCACTTCTTGTTCCTCAGGCAAAATTTCGGTGTCTTCAATATGTTCGCCTTCTTGTGTAATAGGGTGGTATTCACCACGCCTCAAGGCGTTGTCTACTTTACCTTTGCCACCCCACCAGGCAAACCCCTTCCGCGTTGCCCACGGTAGTAAATAGAAGCAAAACACGGATGTGTTAAGATAAGTTATAAAATATGGCTTCGTATACGAGTCGTCCGAGAATATAGCATGGGTTAAGAAGGAACTAGAGACCCATAGGATGATTACAACTAACAACAGGAGTATTCCGAGTTTCTTCCGAGTTGAGCGATCTTAAAATTAAGTGGTGAGTATTTTGCACGGTTATCGCTTTCACTTAGAGTTAAACGTACCAATTCGAACTTGTTTCTTTTGCTGCGCCCTTGTTGCCACGCCAAAGTCGTTTGAGGATGAAGAAACTCCTGTAGTCATCGTCGTTATGGGCGTGCGTGTATGAGAGGGTGTAGGAAAGACTATAGTGCGAGAGAGGCTAAGTCTATGAGTAGCGTGGGTGTATTTTTACGTGGGATGTCTAATCAGGGGGGTTTGAACTAAGATTTGCCCGTCATGAGGCGTAATCTGATAAGATAACAACCTAGCTATCACTTGTCTGGGTAAACTATCAAAAGCTTAGACTTTGTCTGATACAAAAAATACCCTATTGAAAAAAAGGACCCCCTTCCCTTTAAAGCAGTAAAATCCTTATTGAAAATCTCTATTATATATCCCCCAAACTTACCCCTAAGTACATACGTATATATGATAACACATGGCGAGAAATGGCGGGGAATGGCCCCGATAAAGGGCTAGCAGTTGCAGCTGCCACTTTCGTCCTCCGGGTGAGGGCTGATGGGAGAATCATGGTAAATAATTTCAGCCTCTTCTTGTGCATTTCTCGCGATAGCTATGACAAGCACCTAAAGTTAGCCTGGCCCTAGAATTCACCTTCTTTAGTAGCTGGGGTAACCGTACCTTCAAATGCCTGGTCTACATTCGCACCATTTTTTGCTGACGTCTCAAAATAGGGGATCTGACCTTTCGCGTAACAGTATGTCACTGCGCGCTTCTGGGATATCTATGGTAATCGTGGTCGCATAAGCTTCATCAATCCATCATATGTAGTTGAAGATATACTGTGAAGGTGCACCCGGAAGGATGTTTAATACCATCCTCTTGCTTTCATCAATGTCGATCTTGTTGCCTAACACAACCTATATATATATGTTAATATCTAGGACTACTAGCCTTAAGGGAAAGAGGAGAAGGTAATGGAATCTTACAAATGGAAAAGAGTCAGGGTCCCTAGGTGACGCTTGGATTAAGAATTCGTCTCGCCACGAATTTAGATTATCGAAGCTCTTAGGATTATTAACATCATAGACGAGTACACAACAGTCGGCTCCACGATAGAAAGCCACACCGAGTGATTGGAAGCGTTCCTGACCAGCCGTGTCCCATAGCTGGTGATAGCACAATTGTTAAAACCCACTGTACATACATGTATGTATTGATATTTTTATAGAGGTTTGACTGGAGCAGGTGAATCAAGATTCATACAGTTAAGGTAACCATTCTATCATCCACAAGAACATCTTTTGTAAGGAAGTCCGCTCCGATGGTGGCTTTATAGCTGGAACTAAACTTTTTGTTGACCTGTACGCAGATAAAATAAAAGTATGGTATCGGTACCAGTCCAGATCTCGAAATACCCAAGATATCAGGCTTAAAGGGAGAACGGTAAACAAGGAATTATACGTATTGGCTCATAAGAGAGGTCTTTCCAACTCCGCTATCCCCCAAAATAATAACCTGGTTTTGATGTGATCGTGGATCAATACAAGTTTATCAAAGCTCGCTTTGAGGATAGATGTACTGGCTTACCTTGAGGATGCGCTTTCTTGTGACCATATTATGAACAAAGGACGATACTTCTAAGGGTTCTGGGTAAGTGTCTGAATGGAACTAGGTCTAGGTATGTAAAGCTCCGGGGAGATCAGATGTGAGAAGCTTATCGTCACGAGCAATAGCTCATGCACGGTTTGAGCCGCAAGTTCTAGATAAGTAAATTTGGTGTGCTGTTGCATCAATAGTGGTCTCGTGCCTAGCCTGTATATACATGTAGTTTGCAGGGCTGGAGTCGAATATAGATCCACAGGTATACAAAGTACGCTTTAATAGGTGCTGCCATACTCCTCCACCATAATTAGGTTATTCTACATCATCAGTGATTTGTAGTTTCGAGTTTTAAGCGGGACCCTACTACTTTTAGCAACAATGACAGCATCCTCCTCGTCCTTCTCTCACACTTCATTATCGTGGAAAACAGATTTCCTGAACTCGCTCGCCCTACGTGACAAACGAGAAAAGTCTCATGATGAATTTATCTCTGCCTGTCCTCCCCCTTCATTCATATTTATTTTATATTTAGCCTTAATCTACACTTCATTCCTTTATACCCAAATCATCTCACTATACCCATTCCTACTTTCTACCTGATAGACTAACCTACCCTAGACTCCCATCTAGCCTTGCGTACTACAATTATTACCTCTACTGGCTTGTCTACAGATGGTGTAATAAGATCGGGAGCAATGGAAGTTGGGGATATAGCCGGAGCTGTCGACCTGACTCAACTAAAAGCGGACCTGACTGCAGCGCAACAGTCAAAATATCAGCTGCAGTTGAGTCACAAAGCTGTATCTGAAGAAAGGGATTCTCTACAAAAGAAGCTTGAACAGCAAGATCGGATAAATACTGAGAGAAACCGGCTTGATCGGAAGACAAAGGACTTGGAAGAAGAAGTTAGGGCAAAGAATAAACATGTTCAGGTTAGGGTCCTACCTCCGTTATAATTTTTTACTTCTGGTTTTTTTATCTTGGGGGGTTAGTTTATTCTTGGATTTGCTTACACTGGAATGTGGTATTTTCGGACTGGTTATTATAGGAGTTACAAGATGAAATTCTGACTCTGACGATGGAACTCAACATGCTAACAAAGAGAGAAGAAGCCCTACGGAAGGAGAACAAGGAGCTTGTTGATCGCTTCATGGCTGAGATGGCAAAAAAGGCTGAAAGTATGAACCGGGCTTCAAATTGGGAATAAAGTGGTAATATTCAATTGTTATATAATTTATATGTTGGGTTATTATCCCCTGTTTTGGGGCAAACTCTCAGAAGCGACCGAATTTGGGTAGGGGGAACCGCATGTAGTAGAGGGCGTTGAAGTTACTGATATTGATAATGCTACACTAAGTGTGTGTAAGAAAGGTATATTATACATTCAATACCCGATTCTATAAGCTCTATGGCTCTCTAGTATCAATTACGCAATCGTAAATCAATTTCCGTGCTTACTTGTGAGATATGATCATAACGAGTAGAAAGAGACAAGAATGCAAATAATATGCAACTGTGATATACAAATGATAGAAAGAACAAACTCCGGCTACGCAATAAATATCAGCGCAATCAATTAACCCTCAATCATAGTGTTTTTAAGATATGCAATTTTTTTCCTTCTCATAAAACTCTCTTAACATACTTTCATCAACTGTTTGAATATAATATTTCCCCCCGGAATGTGTCCAGGAGACCGAATTTGAAAAGTATTCCTTTTCCTCAATTCTGAGTCTACTGACAGGGTTTCCAGCAGTGCGAGAAGTGATAACATGATTTGCAGGGACAAACGGTTTCAAGGACAATATTTTTGTTCCCTCTTTCAAATCCAGGAACATATCCAGTAAGCGTTGGTTCAAACTTGAGGCAAAAACGTAGTTGTTGACTAGCTTTAGATATAAAAATCATGTTAGGTGAACTGCAGCTAGTATCAGGAGCCTTGTGAGGTCTCTCGTTGAAGGGAGGCAGGTGCCTTACCAAAACATCAGTCCTTTTTAGAACATCAGCGATTTTTCGATTCTCTAAGAAGTCGCCTCTCTCGAGCCTGACTTTTCCAGAATTTACCCCCCACATCCTGCAGCGGGCCTCAAATTCCTTCTGCTGTTTCTGTGCAAGTACGATAGCATTCTCCATAATTTCGCATCCCCAGCTCTCACAACCTATTTCGAGCGCTGCATGGAGGACGACATTCCCTGTTCCACTTCCAAGGTCCACAAAAACCTTATCCCTCGTTAAGTTGGCGTCTTTAAACAGCTTCGCTGTGAACTTTGGTAGTAGCTCCCCGTAAACGGTACTCGAGAAAGCGACATAGTCCTTCAGTGTATCTACTTGTGGGGCGACTGTACGAGCATAGGTCTGCGCTAAGATATGCTCAACTAATGAGAATGGAAGAGTACTCATGTTTGCAATCCTTGCTTTGAAGGTCCCATCCTTGCGGTACCTTCGCATAAGTCTGTTGTACTTTTCGAGACTCTCGTGGAATTTGGTTGGGTCGCCATGTTTTAGGGCTCGTTGCATGGAGTAAACTAGGCCACCGGAGGTCTCGGAGAATATTTCAGCGGCTTGTGGATCGGTAAGGAGATGATTCGCAACATGTTCCATGGTTGTCAGAATATCGGCTACCGGGTTAAACTCATCTGCGTCGGTGTGCTGGACAAGTTCGTACCTGTGCACCTCGTCTTCACTTAGAAACCCTATACTAGATTATTATGAGGATGGAATTATACCTTTCTGATTGTGGTATTCCAGGGTACTGTAGTTTGACAGCTAACAACTTCGGATCAGACTTCTTGAAGACTGGGACCTTTACCGTCAGTCGTTTGCGCTTCCAGAAAAAAAAGGACCTTTTGTGATCTTTAAAGTGTCCTCATACCGCGTGTAGTATTCTTTCCCCAGGACTTATGACTGGCGCTTGCGATCTGTTCGGCATGAACAAAATAACAATCTTCAGCGGCTACGGAAGCTGAAGTATTCCGGAAACTGAGTGGGTTGACGAGTTTCCTATCGTGGGGTTCTACCAGCGCCGCCGGTGATACACTCTTGTATCGCTTGGAAGCACGTTCACCGACATGATCATCACTACTAGAACTTTCATCGCTAGATTCAAGCCGTACGGACAAAGGTGATCTTGAGGAGGAGAGCGTATGCCGGTTTCTCGAGGACACTAAGGGTTCTGGGCTTGGAGGCTTGAGTAAACCGGGGGATGACGAAGGCCCCTTCACCATTACAGCAGTTGCCTCAATATGCTTTCGCTTTCGTGACGATGAAAAGGGCTTTAAGTTCGGACAAGATAGTGGTGAGACCCGACCTCCATCTCGTTTGTGTTTCCCATCTTCTTTAGTTGTAGGTGTTGATTTCTTCGATGTTAGAGCGTTGGATTTTGACTTTGGTTCGGAGGCGACCTTGACTGTCCTTACAGTAAACTTCTGGGGGGTTATTGGTGTTGCCCCGGACTTATTAAACTTCGCGAAAAAACTCATGTCAGAGCCTTGTAATGTAAAGTTAACGCAATAAGGATCTTTGTCTTCGGTGGCCACGATACACGGCTTTACTTGACAGCTGGGATATTTGATAATAGGGTAGTGGAAGGTTAGAACTAAAGAGACGTTAAAGGGAAGAAAGAGATCAATGGTATTTATAGTAATTTGCCTTCTATACCATTAGTTTCAGCGAAACAACGTGAAATATGGGATGAGATGGGGTGCCAAAGTTGGAAAGGCTGAAATCCAAGCCTATTTGTGGAGTGGTAAAGGGGAAATGGTGCAGAACGCGCGTGGAAGCTTCGCGGCTATCGTCTTTGTCTAAAGCCCGATCGACGTTTCATCCTTACAAATACAGATTCTATGAAGATAAAGAGCAAGTTTGCATACAGAGAGCTCGATTGAAAGGAAGATAAGAAAAGCGCTGAATATATCGCAAGAAAGGGCTGACCAGGTTCCCCAAACTAACTACCAGGTGTGTCGAAAAAGGTGTGAACGGCTGAGGTAATTTGCGAGTAGTGGTCAACGTAATGTTTTCTTGTAGGATGAATTGACTCAGCAAAAGAACGGAATGAGGTCCATAAAATATCAGTCTTTTTAAAGAAGCCTATAAAGTAGAAAAAATTATGAATCTAAGACTTTGATTATTCTGATATGTTGCGCGTCTACAAGAGATGGTTTTACGCTTAGCGTTCCTCCGCATCGGTTGGAATAACACAAGGCCGCGCAAGCTGCTTAAGACTACAGTCGTTCACGGCCGGCGGTAGGCACTCTCTTTTTCTCTTTCTTTAACAAGTAGAATTGAGTATCTGCTGAGTGTTACTGAAAGGTACCTACGAGTGACTTGAACAGGGGGAGTTAAAAAGGGCCAGGACGCTGATACAACGGAGCTTGGCGTCTTTTGGTGCGAATATCCATGATTCAAGTAGGAGAGGTAGGAATCCATACGCAACAGTTTTGTCACAAACTTACCCTTCTTTAGTCTAGTAAGGTAACGTATTTGAACGGGTAGTTTGTCTGACTAGGAAGTGAGTTGTAGCAACGTAGTAAAAAAAACTCCAAAGTCTCCAAAATTCTGTAGCGGGGTCTATGGGGAGGTTTGCTAGATGTATGGGGCCCTGTTTCTAGTGCGGCCGAAGACAAGCAAATAGAGGGATCAACTGAAGATTGATGATAAAGAGATATAGTAGTGCTAGCCAATGAACAATTTGGGTATCTCTAAGTTTAAAGATACACTTTAACTTAGCAGGAAGCCTTCCCTGCAATGTGCCAAAGTCTGACTTGTAACCGCCCCTGCTTTGTTACTTAGTTTACCATTGTTTTATTATTTTATTGTTTTATTGTTTTATTGTTTTATTGTTTTATTGTTTTATTGTTTTATTGTTTTATTGTTTTATTGTTTTATTGTTTTATTGTTTTATTGTTTTATTGTTTTATTGTTTTATTGTTTTGTAATTTTGTTTTACTGTAGCGGTTTGTAATGGACCTACATAGCCGCTACATGCTTAAAAGATTGTTACTAGTATCATGAGAACAAGGGTGTCAAGAACCCCATTTTTCCTATATCTTTTTCTAGGTTGTAACCCTAGTTCTTATTTCTATGTTCACGTGTTTCATCTCTGTTTTGCCTTTCGATTATCATTGGTCTTGTAGATAGTTTGCCTCGCAGGATGCGTCAGCTATCTTTGTTTCATGTATTGAGATAACATGTCTCTTGCCACGTCATCAAGATCTCCTAGTTTCATATTGTCTCATTACGAATTGTCTATGTATTAGTATACGTCATCAGGGCCCAGCAAAGAATATATAAGGGCCATGCTTTAGCTAGTTAGTTAGTTCTTCACGCAACAACTTATTGTTACTACCATACCTACCTTTGCACCTTCCGCGCTGCATTCCTTTCTTGTGATACTAGTCCCGTCTAGTTCTTCGCATAATTACTTCCCCTAGTGATTCCGTTCACTATTCTTGTATCGTTACCTGCTGTACCTCGTCCCAGGTATTAGGTTTATTACAGAGGGCAAGCAAGTACCTACTACAGTAGTTAGCTACCAGTAGTAAGAGTTAACTATTTCTCATTCCTTAGTCAGTAGGAACTACCCAAAGCGGATGGTACTGACAAGTACCAGACTGCATTGGAGTAGCGGTTGTAACAGGGGCCTTCTTTAGAAAAACTGTAGTAGATGTTACAGTAAAGCTGCCATTGCAAAGAAGATAAAAGTCAGGTTGCAATTAAGATTCTATCGCTAGAACTCAATAATTTTAAGGGCTCTGGTTAGTTGATGCTACTGATTCTTAAGAGCTGGAATCAAGTCTTCGGGCGATAGTGGGGCAGTAATTATACTGGTTTCCCTTTGGCTATCACTTCTCCGAATCCTTTACTAAGTTCTATGGCTTTCCCTGTGATTCCTAGCATCTCCGATGACCCTGCTCTTGTAACGAGGGCCTTCGGTAGAAGAACTGTACTGGGTAACAGTATGGCTGTCGTTGCAAAATAGAAGGTATTGAGTCAGGTTGCAAGTAAAGATTCTATCGCTAGAACTCAATAATTTTAAGGGCTCTCCTTTTGAATACCAAGTCTGGATCCTGAAGCTTGAGAGCTGGAATCAAGTTCTCAGGCAGTAGAGGTGCCAGTAATTATACTGTTGTAGCACTCCCCTACCATCACTTCGAGTTCTATACTAAGTTGCAGTGGCTTTCCCAGCGTTCCCTAGAACCCCCGATAGCCCCGCTTTCTGTGAAGAGATTTCACCTGCAGTACAACCATCGGAGCTATTACTAGATCCACTGTAAACCCTTAGTCAAAACCTATAGATGCTCCGCCGATAGATTAATGCATAATCTACCCTGACTAGAGTTACTACTCTTGGTAGTCATCGGTTTAAGTTGCTGTAAGAGTGTTTGCATGTCCAGGGTTATCACGGCCACTGCCTATCAGTCTCTGCTGATTAGGAACTGCACAGAGTACTGAGGATCGGTGCCTTCCTATTAGTCTCTGCTAATAGTGAGCCCACTACCTTGATGCAGGCTGGTACTCGTCAGTACCATCCTCTTCAAGTAGTTCCTACTGACTAAGGAACGGGAAGTAGTCAACTCTTACTACTGGTAGCTAACCACTGTAGTAGGTACTTGCTTGCCTTCGCTCACATGATACTAGTAACAATCTCTTAAACATGTAACTGCCTTGTAGGTCCGTTACAGTACTTCCCTCTTCTAGAACTGGGTCTCCAAGTTCAAAAAAAACAATTTATTCTTCTATAAGTCTAGAGTAATGAAATCCCATATAACGCCGAGAGGAAACAATAATAACGACTGGAAAGGCTCACAGACCAACCACTCTTTTATCTTGTGGTTTCTTTGGGTACCTCTTGTGAAAATCGATCAGGGCTTCTTCTCCTGTTTTCGCTAGGTGTTCCCATGGTTCCCAAATGGCATCCTCGTTTTCCCAACCTTCCCATAGCACTAGGTACTCCACTCTCTTTCTCCGCTTATTTTCCCTGCTACTAGCTACTTCTCGGACTATCCAGTTCTCTTCTCCTTCAATGGCTTCTGGCTCAGGTGGGGGAACTCTGCGCTCCGGGTCTTGTGGCACTCGATAGGGTTCTAGGAGACTGACATGAAAGACTGGGTGGATTTCCATCTTAGGAGGAAGACTGAGCTTGTAGGCACGCTTTCCTACAGCTTCTAAGACCTTGAAGGGTCACATCTTCTTGTGATCCAGCTTGTTCATAGGTCGCTTTGTCAGTACATTGCGCCTGTCCAGCATCACTTCGTCTCCTGGCTTAATCTCTGGAGGTGTGGTAGTATGTTTATCATACCATCTTGCCATCCGGATTCTAGCCTTCCCTAGACTTGCTTGCATTTGGTGCCACAGTATTTCCCACTGAGAGATCATGACTTGACTCGCTGGGTTATCCCAATTCGTTCCTCCCTCAGGTACAGGCCAGTTGGTTCTTGGTTCAAATCCATAGTTGGCATAAAAAGCCGATACTTTGGATGATTCAGATACTGCTGAGTTGTAGGCATACTCTGCCATTGGCAAGAGGTCCGCCCAATCATCCTGTTGATAGGAACAGTAGCTTCTCAGATACTGCTCAAGGACTTGATTGACTCTTTCTGTCTGGCCGTCCGTTTGGGGGTGGAATGCGGTGGACAGGTTCAGCTTGATGTTTAACAGGCTCATGAGTGATTGCCAAAAATGCGAGATGAACTTGCTATCTCTGTCCGAAACTATGTCATCAGGAAGACCATGAAGTCTCCATACTTCTCTAAGAAACAGCTTTGCCATGTCCTCGGTTTTATTATTGCTTGGAAGAGGGATGTAGTGAGCCATCTTCGAAAAGCGGTCCACTATTACCCAAATCCGAGTGAATCCATTAGACTCTGGCAATCCCACAATGAAGTCCATATAGATACTTGACCATGGCCGATAGGGTACTTCTAAAGGCTGCAGGGCACCATACTTCTTGTGCCTCGAGGTTTTATTCCTCTGGCAACTGTCACAGCTTCGGACATATTCCTCAACATCTTTCTTCATGTTGGGCCAGTAGAAGTTGGCTTTCACCCGCTCATAGGTCTTGAACTGGCCGTAATGACCTGCCACCTTAGAGTCATGACTGTCATTGAGTATCTCCAAACGGAGCTTCTTATCCTCTGGGATGTACCACCGATTCTTGTATAGCACTAAGCCATCCTTCATTGCCATCTCTGGGTCAATGTTTGCTTTCCTAGTCTCCAAGGAACTGTAGATGGATTGATACTCCTTATCCTGAGCTGCTGCTTTTTTCAAGCGCTCTAGAAATGGGAATTGCAATTGGTTCACCCTGATAGCCGCTAGCCTTCCTGGATCTAACACCAATTGTCCAGGCCTAAAGAACATCTGCGCTTCTGGCTGTGCAGATTCACCTCCCTCTCCTAGGCGGTGATCCCAACGCCTCGATAGCACATCTGTCTTGCCATTCTGTATTCCTGGGCGGTAGATGACCTTGAAATTGTAGCCTGCTAAGTCTTCTGCCCATCTAGCCTGGCGCCTTGTCAATACTTTAGTACTATTAAAGTATTCTAGGTTCTTGTGGTCTGTGAAAACCGTGACTTCCTGTAACGGACCTACAAGGCAGTTACATGTTTAAGAGATTGTTACTAGTATCATGTGAGCGAAGGCAAGCAAGTACCTACTACAGTGGTTAGCTACCAGTAGTAAGAGTTAACTACTTCTCGTTCCTTAGTCAGTAGGAACTACTTGAAGAGGATGGTACTGACGAGTACCAGCCTGCATCAAGGTAGTGGGCTCACTATTAGCAGAGACTAATAGGAAGGCACCAATCCTCAGTACTCTGTGCAGTTCCTAATCAGCAGAGACTGATAGGCAGTGGCCAGGATAACTCGGACATGCAAACACTTTTACAGCAACTTAAACCGATGACTACCAAGAGTAGTAACTCTAGTCAGGGTAGATTATGTATTAATCTATCGGCGGAGCATCTATAGGTTTTGACTAAGGGTTTACAGTGGATCTAGTAATAGCTCCGATGGTTGTACTGCAGGTGAAATCTCTTCACAGAAGCGGGGCTATCGGGGGGTTCTAGGGAACGCTGGGAAAGCCACTGCAACTTAGTATAAGAACTCGTAGTGATGGTAGGGGAGTGCTAGAACAGTATAACTACTGGCACCTCTACTGCCCGAGAACTTGATTCCAGCTCTCAAGCTTGAAGGATCCAGACTTAGTATTCAAAAGGAGAGCCCTTAAGATTATTGAGTTCTAGCGATAGAATCTTTATTTGCAACCTGACTCAATACTTTCTATTTTGCAACGACAGCCATACTGTTACCCAGTACAGTTCTTCTACCGAAGGCCCTCGTTACACTCTCTAGCAAGATATTCTCGGAGAGCTTTGAGTTCTGAGGCTGAGCAAGAATAGAGAGGACCAAAAGGCGGTGATGTTCCAGGCAGAAGATTGATAGCATGATCATAGGAGGAATGCTCCGGTAACTGCTCAATCCTCTCTTGACTGAAAACATCAGCCCATTCTCTGTAGTCCCTAGGTAAGCGAAGAGAAATATCTCCCCCTTTATCATCATGCCAGACTGCCGCACCAATGTAATAGATCTGGTCTTCTCCCATGATCTCGGTGTCTGGTATGAGCTCTATCTTCACATCAGCTGGGAGACAATGCTTCTTGCAATAGTCACTTCGCCAGTTAACCGTGTTGTACTCCCAATTAAAATCTGGGTTATGCTTCCTAGCCCACGCTATTGGCAAATACCCAGAGACTCCTTTCTCCAAATTGGCTATTTCCCAGCGAAGAGATTCTTCACGTTTCCCACGATCATGTCGGTGGGTGCAAAGTAAAGTACTCTCCAGCTCCCATCACGAGATCTCCCGTGCATCAAACATAGCCAACGGATTCTCCCGTTTGTGAACAGGAATCTTCTCCTTTTTCACGAATTCTTCGGCTGAGAATTGGCCCTGTGCAACCGGTATCAAAGAGGAATTTACCATGGGCTCTCTCCACATGATTCTTCACCTTCCAGGTGAGTATTGCTTTCAGTATAGGTCTCTGCCCATGTACTGGTTCTGGTGGCGGAGACTCTAATCTCCTGCGCTTGTTTGTAGGCTCCTGAGAGCGGGTTCTGGGGTGTTTTCTTTCCATTGCTGCTAGCTTTTCGACAAAGTCTTGTGAGTCCCGCAATGTATGTATGATAGTGATGTGAAATGAAGTCAGAGGCTGGCAGATATCTTTGTTAAGTGTAGTCCTTTTTCTCACTTGTATCGGCCAGCGATTTTGGGTATTAAACCCATCCTTGAAAATCTTTGACAAGAAAGATTTGCGGAGGCTGGGAAGGACAGCTTTAATCGTGAGATTAAGTTCTAGGTCTAATGAAACCACCTGCGGGGAATGATGCAGATAAACAGTCTTAGGCGAATGTCTTCAGTGTAATAGATAATTAGACAGAAGACACAGAAGAAATAAACTTCGAGGAGCATAAGAATACTGTATAAGGCGTCTATTGTAGTCTCTTGCTATATAGAACAAAGGTCCCAACCGGAGGGAAAACAGGCCAGTATTTATACAAAAGTAACCAAAGTAAAAACCCAAATATGTAACGAGGGCCTTCGGTAGAAGAACTGTACTGGGTAACAGTATGGCTGTCGTTGCAAATAGAAAGTATTGAGTCAGGTTGCAAGCAAAGATTCTATCGCTAGAACTCAATAATCTTAAGGGCTCTCCTTTCGAATACTAAGTCTGGATCCTCTTTTTTCGAGAGCTGGAATCAAGTTCTCGGGCAGTAGAGGTGCCAGTAATTATACTGTTGTAGCACTCCCCTACCATCACTTCGAGTTCTATACTAAGTTGCCGTGGCTTTCCCAGCGTTTCCTAGAACCCCCGATAGCCCCGCTTCTGTGAAGAGATTTCACCTGCAGTACAACCATCGGAGCTATTACTTGTATCCACTGTAAACCCTTAGTCAAAACCTATGGATGCTCCGCCGATAGATTAATGCATAATCTACCCTGACTAGAGTTACTACTCTTGGTAGTCATCGGTTTAAATTGCTGTAAGAGTGTTTGCATGTCCGAGTTATCAGCCACTGCCTATCGATCTCTGACTGATTAGGAAGCTATGAGTGCGAGGATCGGTGCCTTCCTATTAGTTTTCTGCTAATAGTGAGCCCACTACCTTGATGCAGGCTGGTACTCGTCAGTACCATCCTCTTCAAGTAGTTCCTACTGACTAAGGAACGAGAAGTAGTTAACTCTTACTACTGGTAGCTAACCACTGTAGTAGGTACTTGCTTGCCTTCGCTCACATGATACTAGTCACAATCTCTTAAACATGTAACTGCCTTGTAGGTCCGTTACAAAATATCCGACCGAGAAAACGAGGTGGGAAAGCCATTTGACCCTGAAAATATGCCAAGACATAGGGAAAACATAAATAGTAAACATTGTGACATAGAAGCGAAAAGGTGTGTATGAGTAAACATATACATGCGTATATGACACATATGTGACTCGTAACATGCAGTAATTAGCGCCCAAAACCCGTAAGTAAAATATAAACGTAAAATACAGTAAAATAAGAAAATATAACCGAGAAATACGATCAGTATTGTAATCCAATAGAACCATCAATTATCCGTGTAGAGAAGCAGAAAAAGAGTAAATGGAAATAACAAACTGAGTAACCCCGAAAAAATAACAATCCTCAGCAAGTGTGCTTCTAAAGGAAATGACTTTTATTCTTGTGGTAAACCTTTACCCCCAAACTATAGAAAAGCTGGTGAGCAGCCGCATAAAAAGCCGGTATCTTGTCTCAAAATGAAATGCAGTGAACCTTCACCACATAAGAGATAAATTTAAAAGAGAATATCTTGTCAGTCTCATCCTGTGCCATAACAAAAGAACTGTTTTCACTACGTAGATCTTGGCCCTACCACCGTTATTTTTTCAAGTTCTCAGTTTGTTATTTCCATTTACTCTTTTTCTGCTTCTCTGCGGATATTGGATGGTTTATTGGATTACAATGCGATCGTATTTCTGTTATATTTTTACTTTTTACTGTATTTTACGTTTATATTTTACTTACGGGTTTTGGCGCTAATCATCGTATGTTACGAGTCACATATGTGTCATGCATACATGTATATGTTTACTCATACACACCTTTTCGTATATGTCACATTTGTTTACTATTCATGCATTTCTTATGTCTTGGAATATTTTCAGGGTCAAATGGCTTTCCCACCTCGTTTTCTCGGTCGGATCTTTGGGTTTTTACTTCGGTTACTTTTGTATAAATACTGGCTTGTTTTCCCTCCGGTTGGGACTTTTGTTCGATATAGAAAGAGACTACAATAGACGCCTCATACAGTATTCTTATGCTCCACGAAGTATATTTCTTCTGTGTCTTCTGCTTGATTATCTTCTATACCGAAGACATCCGCCTAAGATTATTTATCTGCATTATTCCCCGCAGGTGGTTTCATTAGACTTAATCTCACGATTAAAGCTGTCCTTCCCAGCCTCCGCAAATCTTCTTGTCAAAGATTTTCAACCACTAGTACTGCCGCTACCTTGGTCTTCTTCTGTCCGCCAGGAGGGCCTGATGCCTCTCCTCCTCTGCCTCTTTTCTTGTATCTTACAGCCGCTACCCTGATGGTGATCGGCTCCTTAGTCCAACAGTCAAACCAATTATGTTTCCCCTTGCCGCATTTAAGACAGAGGTTAGCTTTCTTTCTCTCAGACAGGATACTCTCTGGTATACCTTTGAGCTCAACAGTGTTATCCTTCCGCTCCTTCTCTGAGGATGCGGTACCTGCAGGTTTGTTAACACCTGGGTTTGAAGGTTGTTGGCTTCTACCTGTAGATGAGCGATTAGTTTTCTGCTTCTGGGAGACTGGGACTTTCTTCTTCCTGTTGTACCTCTCATGAGTATGACCTAGCTCCCTCAGAGCGGCAATTCTCTCCATGAGTGTACCAGGTTTGGGATTGAACAGGGCCCAACTAAGACCTAGGTCTTCGTTCAAAGCACTATTGATCTTGTCATCCACTGTACTTCCCTCATACCCGGTTTTCCACATCAATTGAATGATGTTGTTAAGGAAGGAGTCTATTCCTTTCTCCGAAGTATGGGTAAGAGAGTTCCATTGGATGACTGCTTTGTCTCTCGAAATAGATTCGCCAAAGGCTTGTCTGAACGAGAGAACAAAGACTGACCACTGTTGGTATCTCTCATCTAGGACTACCTCTTGTCCTGCTACTCGATTTGCAGCTTCTTGATCAATGGAGTTGTGGTAAGCTTCATACCATTTACTGGGAGCTGTTCCTTCCATGAGGTTGCCTGCATAGCGGATTTTCGTTTCATCGAAGTTGAAGGATAAAGACTCAATGGAAAAAACGTTTTCACATTGCCTGATGAAGGTCTCTACCTGTTCCGCTTTTCCGGAGAATTTAGAAGGGATAGGGGCTTTTGGTTGTCTTTCCCTGGTGAGGGTTCCCATTCTCTGGTGGTTTCTTTCGGCCACTTGAGCGTTCAACAAGAGGCCTTGCTTGTTCTTTCCTTTCTTGCTCCCTTTTGAAATACCTTCGCCAGGCTCTGGGGTCGTTCCCTTCAGGTTCATCATCACTGCTAGAGTGATCGCTGGGAGATCCTCCTCCACCTGCCCCTACTGCTGGTGGTTGGTTTGGAGGAGCTTGGCCTCCATTTCCTTCTGCTGGCACTTGATCTCTCTGGTTTTCCCGAGAAGGTGTGACTGGAGGAGGGGTGTCTTCTTCTCTTTCCGTTTCCCTTAACAGCTCAGAGATATCCCCTGGTGGAGATCTTCTTCTTCTCAAGGGAGCTAGTGGAAGCTGAGGGGTATATTGGGGAAGAGTACTTGAGTGCGGAATCTGAGGGTATGAGCTGAAAGTGGTTCTAGGGCTTAGTCCACCTAGACCGCTGCTGGACCCATATGGACCCTCTCCCGTAGTCCTTCTCATTCTGGGAGGTAGGGGAGAGGATAACCCTGCAATTGAAATAGGTACCCTTGGAGTGGGTGCCGATACTGAGCCTTTTGCGGGCTTGTTCCTAACTGGGAAGCTTGTGAAAGGGGATTTAGACAACCTTCTTGATGCTCTTGAGGCTGATCGAAAGATGGGTGTATCGGGGCGGTGAATCGCTAGTTGACCATTGTCTATAGCCTTCTGGATGTCTGTTAGGTAGCTTGGAGGCATGGCAGGGTTGGTCCACTCGATTTCCATCATGTCTTCCTTCTGAAAGTCGTCGGTTTCCGCTTGTTTGGTCATTAGAGCTACCAGTTCTGCTTGGAGGGCGGATACCTGCTGCTGCAGGAAGTTGGTAGCACTATGGTAGATAGCATTCTCCGCATTTCTTCGGTTCTCTACCAGGACGAGAGTGTTATTTTTTTTTTTTTACTCAGTTTGTTATTTCCATTTACTCTTTTTTCGCTTCTCTTTACGGATAATTGATGGTTTATTGGATTACAATACTGATCGTATTTTTTGGTTACATTTTACTGTATTTTTACTTCTATTTTTACTTACGGGTTTTGGGCGCTAATTACTGCATGTTACGAGTCACATATGTGTCATATATGCATGTATATGTTTACTCATACACACCTTTTCGCTAATATCACATTTGTTTACTATTCATGTATTTCTTATGTCTTGGAATATTTTCAGGGTCAAATGGCTTTCCCACCTCGTTTTCTCAGTCGGATCTTTGGGTTTTTACTTTGGTTATTTGTGTATAAATACTGGCCTGTTCTCCCTCCGGTTGGGAAATAGTTCTATATAGATAAGAGACTACAATAGACGCCTTATACAGTATTCTTATGCTCCTCGAAGTTTATTTCTTCTGTGTCTTCTGTTTAATTATTTACTATACCGAAGACATCTGCCTAAGACTGTTTATCTGCATTATCCCCCGCAGGTGGTTTCATTAGACTTAATCTCACGATTAAAGCTGTCCTTCCCAGCCTCCGCAAATCTTCTTCTCAAAGATTTTCAGGTTATGAGCCCGGCTGTCAATACAGCAATCTAACACCAATCTGGCGTCACCTATTTCTATTGCCTCCCTATTCGACTCTCGTCTTGTCTCTCCAGTAGACCTACTCAACTATCCTGACCTACCCCCCTCACCGAATCCAGACACCATGTCCTCATCAAAAGAAGCCGCTGCATCCTCTGAGAAGGTTCCAAATCTTTCCTCCTCCTTCTCCGCAAAGATCAAGGAAGACAAATGTCACGGCGTGGCTAGATGAGTCAGGAATGAGTAAGGATTGGATCGGGAAAATCGGGTTACATATGAGTCACAGGGTTGACCCATAAGATAGCGAGGAACGCGGTTGTAATGCATGAGTCAACAGGTTGACTCATAGGAAGATAGGATATCGGGTTAGATCGTGCTTGGATAAAGGCTTGGCTGTTGCGTGGAGAATTAGTATATAAGTAGATAGTTCCGCCCGTGGTAGTTAGTTCTCCACGCAACCTTTTATTGATTCTTACCCATACCGTTACCGTTCCCGTCCCATCGCGAAACTTCTCTTTGGTCTTTTGCTTAATAGTTGGTATTCCTGCGGATAGTAGGATCCTATTAAGGAATCGACTTTGGGTTGTGAACGCTTGGTTATTCTATCGTATTGTCACCGAACACAGATCTTGCCGACCGTGATACTAGGTTGCGTCTCCAACGCCAACCTTCACAACATCATGTGCCACCCCATTGATTACGAACAACTGACCGCGGACCTACACAGTTTTTTCGTACGTTACCCAGACGCACCACCGCCTGAAGCCACCGAAGAACTCAGGAACCTCTACACCCTTGTGGTCAAATGCCGACAGGAACACAACAATACAACACCGATCTCACAGACGCTCTCAATGAGCAGAGAACCCTTCTAGACACCACACAGACCCTACAGACACAGAATACCGAACTACGGAATCAGGTAACAAACCTGAACAATCAAATCACTGCACTGCAAGGCCAGCTAGCACAAAGGCCAGCTGGAAACGAACCCATCCCACCACCTCCCGTAAACACCGTACCTCGTGCGAACAGGTCAGAAAAATTACCGGATCCAGCAAAATACGATGGCAAAGGGAAACTCTTGCGCCTGTTCCAACAAGCCCTCAGATTGAAGTTGGTAGGGAACGCAGACCCGCTACCCCACCTTACAGAACCAACTCACCTACGCCCTGTCTCGCTTGGAAGGCGACGCCGCCGACCAATTCCTCGGATACATGACGAACACCTGGGGTAAATCTACCCGCTATGGACGACTTTTACCGGATTTTGGACAACGCGTTTGGAGACCCAGACAGGCAACGAACCGCACAAGATACACTTGAAACTTGAAACAACGAAATACTTCGTTTTCAGTTTACTACGCCAAGTTCCAAAGATATGCACCTGAGACAGGCTACAATGTGGTGGCGCGATCGGCCTCTTGACCAACGGACTCAGCGATGAACTCAGACAACTAATGATACAGCACGACACACCGAACGCCATCGAACAATACGCAACACTCCTGCAAAGATTGGATAACAGGCGGCGACTCCTCCTCCGACACACAGACAACAGAAGGAGCTTCAGGGTATCGACCACCGCGCACAGGCACCAGCGCCCGGCAACACTCGACACCAGCACCTCCACAACAATCTGCAGAAACCCACCCATCGCACACGCCAGGAGGGTGACCCATGGAATTGGGAGCAGGAAGAGGTAGACCGACACCACAGGAAAGGGAGGCCCGGCGCGTTGAGGGGAGGTGCTACTGGTGCGGAGGGTAAATCACTTCGCAAGGATTGCCCCACAGCCCCGCCTGCAGGTCAGGCTTGCCCCTGAAGACAATGCGCGCAGCGGCAGGAAGAATAGAAGAAAGGGATGAGGAAAGCACCGATGACGAGGAGTTAAAAGAGGAGTCACTTGCGCTAAGTGGGCTTAGCCTGGGACTCAGTAAAAGATTTTTCTAGTTTATGTATTTCAGCTTTTTCAGTATCGGAGGAGGAAATGGACGGAAACCAATTGGTAGTTACTTGTTTAATTTCGGAAAATAAAAAACCATTCAAACCTACCTACGCCTCATTGATACTGGAGCTTCTGGATACGCATTTATAGATAAAAACTTTGTAAGCCACAACAACATCACCGTATACCCACTAAAAACCCTCGACAGATTGAGGTTATCGACGGCAGACCCATAGAATCTGGAACCATTACTCACCTGGCAAAACTCAGAATCAACATCCACGACACGAAGAGGAAGCACCGTTCTTTGTAACACAGTTAGGCCACTACCCCATCGTTATGGGAATCCCATGGATGCGACACCACGACGTCACGATACAGCCAAAAGGGAACAGACTGACATTCAACTCCCCCTCTGTTTAACCAAATGCCTATTAGAACAAGCGCCCAGTAATAGCCACAGGAACTTCTGCACCGCTACCAGAAGGAAGGACAGTCAAAATAGCGTGATTGGAGCTGCCCTTTCTATGGAATGCCAACAGACGAAATTTGCAGGTCTTCTCTCGTATCGTTACGAGATATCGACAAAGCGCGAACACTAAGAAGGAAACCATCGACATCAAAACTGTTGTACCTCCTGAATACCATCAATATTTGCATTTGTTTAAAGAATCCGTCGCAGCCGCCCTGCCACCACACCGAAAATATGACCATAAGATCACACTACAAGAGGGAAAAGAACCCCCTTTTGGACCGATGTACGGCATGTCACGAATGGAACTACAAGCACTCAGGGACTATCTACAGGAAAACCTACCAAAGGGATTCATTAGGGCCAGCAAATCATCAGTAGGGGCACCGATACTATTTGTCAAAAAGCAGACGGATCACTACGGCTATGTGTTGACTACCGAAAACTCAATGAGATTACCCTCAAAAACTGATACCCGCTACCACTGATACAGGAAACCCTCAACCGTCTTGCTAAAGCTAAATGGTATACTAAACTGGACCTTCGTTGGGGATACAACCAGATCCGCATAGCACCTGGGGATGAGTGGAAAACAGCCTTCAGAACACGGTATGGTCACTTTGAGTATACAGTTATGCCTTTCGGACTCACCAACGCACCGGCAACCTTCCAACATTGGGTCAATGACATCCTCCGACCATTCCTAGATCACTTCACTACAGCATACCCAGACGACATATTAATATATTCGGAAACACTAAAGGAACACAAGAGAACACGTACGACAAATACTGGCAGCACTGGACCTCAACGGAGTACACCTGAAACCAGAAAAACGCGAATTCCACGTACAGGAAACTAAGTACCTGGGAATTATCCTCACCCCCAACGGTATCAAAATGGATCACTGAGAAAGTATCGGCAGTCACCGAATGGGAAACACCAAAATCAGTTAAAGATGTACAGGTTTTCCTAGGATTCGCAAACTACTACCGGCGATTCATATTGGGCTACTCTAGAGTGGCAACACCCTCACGGCACTGACAAAAAAGGACACCGTTTTCAAATGGTCAGATCTACAAGAAAAGCCTTCCAAACACTGAAAAAGGCATTTGTATCAGCACCCATACTACGGCACTTTGGCCCAGACAGAGAAATAGTCGTGGAAACAGACGCTCGACTACGTCTCTGCCGGAGTACTATCCCAACGAGACGACGAAGGAATCCTACACCCTGTGGCCTTCTTCTCCAAAAAACACTCACCGGCCGAATGTAACTATGAAATATATGACAAAGAGTTACTGGCAATCATCGAATGTTTCGAAGAATGGAGACCAGAATTGGAATCAGCCCAGGATGTGGTACAAGTACTATGCGACCATAGAAACCTGGAATACTTTATGTCAACAAAGTTACTCAACAGACGACAAAGCAAGGTGGAGCGAGTTCCTTTCTAGATTTAATTTTAAAATATCGTTCAGACCAGGGAAACAAGGGGAAAACCGGACGCGTTGACTAGGAGATCAGGGGGATCTACCTACAGGAGGGGGATGAAAGACTTTTGCAACAAAGTCAGACGATACTAAAGAAGGAGAATTTGAACACAAAAATAGGTTTGTTAGCGGGTACTTTGTCAAATGAGCCATTGAAGGATCGTCCACCGTTCGAATTGTTCTCACAGAGCTTACAAGACGGATAGTTTCCAACGAGGTACTGGAAATGCTCCGCAAGGGCACTCGACACTCCCGAAAGATAGCACTAGCAGAATGCGCAGAAGACACCAATGGATCACACATAAGACAGAGTGATGCACTTCGCACCTAACGACACCCGCTACATATCTACGATCTAGTGCAGAATACCACGACAAACCATCAGCAGGACACCCAGACGCGCAAAAACCTTGGACCTACTCAGCAGAGAATATTATTGGCCCACCATGAGGAAATACGTCGACCAATATGTCAGAAACTGTGACACCTGCGCCAGGGCCAAAGCACCACGGAATGCACCACACGACCTACTGAAACCACTGCCAGTACCACAAGAACCTTGCACTGAAATATCAATGCACTTTGTTACCCGACTACCAGAAAGCAATGGGTTTAATGCCATCCTCGTTATTGTTGATCGTCTGTCAAAAATGCATCACTTCATACCAACCACCGAAGAGGCCACCGCTAAAGATGTAGTCGGTATGTCACTCCAGAACGATATGGAAACTTCATGGATTACCGGAATACATCGTATCCGACAGAGGCACACAATTCACCGCCGAATTTTGGACATCACTTCGCCAACGCCTAGAAATCTCCCCACGAATGTCCACAGCCTTTCACCCGGAAACACACGGCCAAACGGAAAGGACCAACGCAATCGTGGAACAGTACCTGAGAAGCTACGTGGCCTACCAGCAGGAGGATTGGGCAGAATGGCTGCCGATGGCAGAATTCGCGACCAACAATCACTGCTCGGAAGCCACCAAAGTATCACCATTCTTTGGTAATTACGGAAGACATCCTCGAATGACCTTTGCAGCACAACAACACGGTAGGACCACAGCAGAGGACCAAGCCAACGGGTATACTGAGATACATGAAGGAGATCTTTGAATTAAGAAACGAAACGATCAGAAGCACGAAAAATCCAGGAGGAAGCGGCAAACAGGAAACGCTCCCGGCACCGGCATATAGGATTGGTGACCAAGTATGGCTGTCGACTAGAAACCTCCGAACCAAGAGACCATCAAAGAAACTTGATTGGAAACGCATCGGAAAATTCACCATCAAGCGCGTCATCAGCCCTCACGCTACGAATTGAACCTCCCGGAAACAATGAAGGACCACCCTGTATATCACGTATCATTACTGTCACCAGTCAACGATAACCCGCCCCTGCTGCATAAACCCCCACCACCACCCATTGAAATTGAAGGCGAAGAAGAATGGGAAGTCGAAACAATCCTGGCTCGTTACCGCTATGGACGACTGCAGTACTTTACCAAATACACGGGCTACGACAAAGCAAGCTGGCAACCAGAAGATGACCTCAGGAACTCACCAGATCTTATCGCAGAATTTCACCAATGGTATCCACGAAAACCTGGGCCTATCGGGAGTTAGGCCTGAGAGAGGGACCTTGTCACGGCGTGGCTAGATGAGTCAGGAATGAGTAAGGATTGGATCGGGAAAATCGGGTTACATATGAGTCACAGGGTTGACCCATAAGATAGCGAGGAACGCGGTTGTAATGCATGAGTCAACAGGTTGACTCATAGGAAGATAGGATATCGGGTTAGATCGTGCTTGGATAAAGGCTTGGCTGTTGCGTGGAGAATTAGTATATAAGTAGATAGTTCCGCCCGTGGTAGTTAGTTCTCCACGCAACCTTTTATTGATTCTTACCCATACCGTTACCGTTCCCGTCCCATCGCGAAACTTCTCTTTGGTCTTTTGCTTAATAGTTGGTATTCCTGCGGATAGTAGGATCCTATTAAGGAATCGACTTTTGGGTTGTGAACCTTGGTTATTCTATCGTATTGTCACCGAACACAGATCTTGCCGACCGTGATAACAAACCTATCTCCATCAGACTAGACAACATTCCTGTACTTAAAGGACAGGAAAACTACACGACATGGGCAGCTATGATGAAGGTATGGGACATAGTAGACGAAGGACTAGAACCAACGGACGACATGAGCGAAAAGGAACAACAGGCATACGAATCTCTTTGCTATCAAGCGGCATCCATATTCCTACAGGTAGTGCAACCCGATATTCTAGAGAAAATAATCGAGTTAGAGCACCCTCACCTCATGTGGACACATCTCCGCTCCGAATTCTATTGTGATACACCCTATGCTATGGTCTCCCAGATCATGACTCTGGTAGAACTACCCAATAGCTATGACCCCTCCAAACCGATGTCTGATTTCATTTCCCGTTTCGAAACAGAATGGTTACGTCTCAACAAACTAGCCAAAAGATCTTCAGACTCTTACCGACAACTTCTCTCCAGATTTCTGGACGAAGATAAGGCAAAAAGAGACTTCCTTCTCGGCTTTATAGTTAGACATCATCCAAACGTTGTGGACAATCTATCCACAAAGGATGACCTTACCTTCTCTGATATCAAGCTTCGGCTATTCGAACTGGATCACACCTCTCCTGCTTCTTCCTCAGATCAATCTGCACTCGCTGCATATCAGCAAAAGCCAAAATCAAAGTCAACCACTTCCACTTCCTTCTTCCCCAAGCCAAAGAATAACAACTCTGGCAAATCCAAGTAGCCTTTCTGTAACTGGTGCAACAAACACCGTTCAGATGCATCTCAGAAGGATAAGGAACATGACTGGCAAAAATGCAAGCACCTACGAGCGCACAACGAAGAGAAAAAGAAGAAAGAAGAATCGGCTCACGCCACGACAGACAAAAACACTGAAAACGTAAGAGGAAACCCCTTCTATTTTGACACTGGAGCAACCTCTCACATGTGTGTAACGGACCTACAAGGCAGTTACATGTTTAAGAGATTGTTACTAGTATCATGTGAGCGAAGGCAAGCAAGTACCTACTACAGTGGTTAGCTACCAGTAGTAAGAGTTAACTACTTCTCGCTCCTTAGTCAGTAGGAACTACTTGAAGAGGATGGTACTGACGAGTACCAGCCTGCATCAAGGTAGTGGGCTCACTATTAGCAGAGACTAATAGGAAGGCACCGATCACTCGCATCTGTGCAGTTCCTAATCAGCAGAGACTGATAGGCAGTGGCCAGGATAACTCGGACATGCAAACACTCTTACAGCAACTTAAACTGATGACTACCAAGAGTAGTAACTCTAGTCAGGGTAGATTATGCATTAATCTATCGGCGGAGCATCTATAGGTTTTGACTAAGGGTTTACAGCGGATCTAGTAATAGCTCCGATGGTTGTACTGCAGGAGAAATCTCTTCAGAAGCGGGGCTATCGGGGGTTCTAGGGAACGCTGGGAAAGCTACTGCAACTTAGTATAGAACTCGAAGTGATGGTAGGGGAGTGCTACAACAGTATAATTACTGGCACCTCTACTGCCCGAGAACTTGATTCCAGCTCTCAAGCAAAAAAGGATCGAGACTTAGTATTCAAAAGGAGAGCCCTTAAGATTATTGAGTTCTAGCGATAGAATCTTTACTTGCAACCTGACTCAATACTTTCTATTTTGCAACGACAGCCATACTGTTACCCAGTACAGTTCTTGCCGACAAAGGGATCGTTCATGAACTGACTCCACCATATTCTCCGGAATCAAATGGTGTTGCTGAAAGACTTAACAGAACAATGGGTGAAACAGTTCGAACAATGCTTCTCCCTCTCAACGATAAACGTCTATGGGCTGAAGCAGTCGCCACCTTCATCTATTTGAAAAACCGTCAACCTCACAGTGCTGTCAAAGATCAGACACCTTTTGAGGCATTTCACGATAAGAAACCTTCGATCTCCCACCTACAGCCCTTCGGATCTGAATGCTATGTGCATATCCCTGAGAATAAACGCTCAGCAGGAAGCAAGCTTTCTCCAAGAGCTCAACTAGGTATCTTTACCAGATACACCAACGTTGACCACCACTATCGAGTATTCCTAAAGGAAGAAAAACGCTTCACTGTTTCAAGTAATATTTTCTTTCCTCCATTTAAGCCAGAAGGAGTGGTTTTCTCGTCAAACCACCGTACCCAACACGCTACCCCAACTGCCTCTACCTCTTCCTCTTCAGGAACAAGCCTCTCTTTCAGTCAAACTGAAGGCTTCCCAACTGACAAGATGTGGTATGACTGGATGGACCGAAATCCTGAGCATGCAAATAACCTATTCGGCTCTGGACATCCTAAAGTCACCAATCTCTTTCAGAAGGCATATGAGAAGGGCAAACGTGATGGCTTCCTAGGACCTCAATTCTGGACACTTTCAAGTCCATCTCCTTCAAGACAACAATCCTCTTCTAGCGATGACTCAAGTCTATATCGCGATCCAAATGCAGCACCAAATGACATTCCACCTTCACCTTCACAATCCGCCATGTTCAAGCAATCTCAAGAATCTTCACTAAGACTTTCTAGAGACAATCAAGATGACTCCATGCCTGATGCACCGTCACTTGAACATTCGACTAGAACACCTATGGACACTGAATCGGATCACCCAGAACAACCAAATCCACAATATCCAAGAGACGAATCACTCCCGTCATTTCACTCGTCTTTCAGACCTATCAGGACATGCTATGGAAGGAATATCAGAGCACCTAGAGAATGGTGGAAAGCTGTTGAAGCAGCTCCAATCCAACCAGACTCAATCTCAAATGCTATCTCCAAATCCACTGCTCCTCCTAGGGATGACTTCGAAGCTGAAACCATCAATTCAAACGAATCAACTGTCCTACTAAGCATTCTTGAAGTCAACGAACCTAAAACCTATTGTCAGGCTATCCATTCATCGGACTCTGACAAATGGCAAAAGGCTATTGATGATGAACTTCAATCACTAAAAGACAATAATGTTTGGGATGTGGTTTCTCGTCCTCTTAAAAGGAAAATAGTGGAATCTAAGTGGGTATTCAAGGTTAAAGGCAACGCTGATGGAGAAGTTGAACGATACAAGGCAAGACTAGTCGCAAAAGGATTCTCACAAGAACAGGGTCTTGACTACGACGAAGTCTTCTCGCCAGTTGTTCGTTTCGACTCTCTCCGTCTTCTCCTTGCCATTGCCTCTATCAAAAACTGGAAGGTTAAACAATTGGATGTCAAAACTGCGTTTCTATACGGGATGTTGAACGAGGAGATCTACATGCAACTACCTGAAGGCAGCAGGTTAGATGGTAAAGTTGCATTGCTCAAACGTTGTATCTACGGTTTAAAGCAAGCCCCAAGGATGTGGTACGGCAGGCTGGTTACCTACCTCCAACCTTTCGGTTTCGCTATATCTGCTTTGAACCCATGTATGTCCATAATTACTGTGAGTCAGGTAATTTTTTCGTGGCCATCTATGTGGATGATATAACTCTCTTCGGACCCAACAGTGATTTAGCTGATCAAACCATTCGTCTCTTGAAATCCGAATTCAAGGTTAACGATATGGGACTACTTCACTATCTCCTTGGTATCCAAATTGATTATACTAACGCCGGTATCACCTTGTCTCAAACAGCTTTCATTGACAAGATTCTATCTAGATTCTCGATGACTTCTTGCAACCCTGTCTCCACACCCATCGACTCCAACCACCGTCTGATGAAGAGTTCTGATGGAGATCCAAGGGCCGATGCAACTGTCTATCGCCAGATCATAGGATCTCTCATGTACCTTGTCACTGCAACAAGACCAGACCTAGCGTACACAATAACTCACCTATCACAATTCTGTTCCGATCCCTCCATTGAGCACCTAAACGCTGCCAAAAGAGTACTCCGCTATCTTCAAGGTTCTAAGGATGCAAAACTCCTATACCCTAAAGGCACCAATCTCTATCTATCAGCTTATTCCGACTCATCTCACGGCAACTGCTTAGACACACGAAGAAGTTTCTCTGGATATCTATTCCAACTAGGACTGTCTCCCATCTCATGGAGATCACGAAAACAACGTTCTGTTGCTACCTCAACTGCTGAAGCTGAGTACATGGCAATCGACCTCACAGCCAAACACTATCTATGGCTAATTCGTGCCATTCGGGAACTACTAAAGATTGATATTCCACACACTATCTTATGTGACAATGCCGCCGCCGAAGACCTTTCACGGAATCCCAAGCTTAACGACAGATCAAAGCACATTGACCTCGCTTACCATCACATTCGGGAACTTCTCGAAAATGGTGAAGTGAATCTCATTCATGTTGCTTCAGCCGATAACTACGCGGACATCTGTACCTGTAACGGACCCACAAGGCAGTTACATGTTTAAGAGATTGTTACTAGTATCATGTGAGCGAAGGCAAGCAAGTACCTACTACAGTGGTTAGCTACCAGTAGTAAGAGTTAACTACTTCTCGCTCCTTAGTCAAGATGGGAATCTAACTTGAAGAGGATGGTACCGGCGAGTACCAGCCTGCATCAAGGTAGTGGGCTCACTATTAGCAGAGACTAATAGGAAAGCACCGATCACTCGATCTTCTGTGCAGTTCCTAATCAGAGACTGATAGGCAGTGGCCAGGATAACTCGGACATGCAAACACTCTTACAAGCAACTTAAACCGATGACTACCAAGAGTAGTAACTCTAGTCAGGGTAGATTATGCATTAATCTACCGGCGGAGCATCTATAGGTTTTGACTAAGGGTTTACAGCGGATCTAGTAATAGCTCCGATGGTTGTACTGCAGGAGAAATCTCTTCAGAAGCGGGGCTATCGGGGGTTCTAGGGAACGCTGGGAAAGCTACTGCAACTTAGTATAGAACTCGAAGTGATGGTAGGGGAGTGCTACAACAGTATAATTACTGGCACCTCTACTGCCCGAGAACTTGATTCCAGCTCTCAAGCAAAAAAAGGATCGAGACTTAGTATTCAAAAGGAGAGCCCTTAAGATTATTGAGTTCTAGCGATAGAATCTTTACTTGCAACCTGACTCAATATTTTCTATTTTGCAACGACAGCCATACTGTTACCCAGTACAGTACTTCTACCAAAGGCCCTCGTTACAGTATAATCTTAAGCTCTAGTCACCTTGCGATTATCCCACCTATTCTAAGCGAAATGGCATCCTCATCTACCTCAGCGATGCTAGCAGCACTGCCAGAAGTAGCAGACCCTCTCAGAATCCAATGGACCCAGGTCCCCCTCCTCGAAGGCGGCGATTCCTCAGATAGAGCCTTAACAGTCAAGAACCCAAAGACTGCCTTACAAAATTACTTCCCAGGAGCGGAGCTTAACTGGACAGACTCCTCGGTCGTGTTGGCAGCAGAATTCTTTAACACAGCACAAGAGCAGATCCTGAACTATGTTCAGGCAGAGATCTACAAGGCCCATGGAGCCTTGGTACTGGTAGAGAACCGAAGGGACGCAGAGAATGCTGTTCACAAAGCAGCAACCGAGTTCCTAAGCCAGCAAGTCTCTGCTCTTCAGCAAGAACTAACAACCATCCTTTCCAAACAGCAGGACAAGGACGATCTCCAACAGGAAAACCTAATGGAAATAGAATGGACCAGCCCAGCGATGCCCCCAAACTATCTTCAGGAGATTCAGAAGGCAATAGACAATGGTCAACTGATCATTGACCGACCAGATACTCCCATCTTCAGGACAGCCTCAAGAGCAGGAAGAAGAATCTCGAAGTCACCCTTCAACTCCTTTCCTATCAGAAACAAGCCAGTGACCGGACCAGTGTCATCACCCTCACCTAGAATACCCGCTTCTATATCTGGATTAACTTCCATCTCATCCCCGCTTCCTCCTAGTAAGAGAAGTGGACCATTTGGAAGCGCTTTTGCGCTTGGCGGGTTAGGACCAAGGGCCACTATGGCTTCCTATACAAACCCTCAAACACCTCAGTTCACTCCCTCGGCTCTAGCAAATCCTCCCCTCCTACCTCGGAGAGAAAGGCGAAGAAGAACTCCCTCGCCAGTTTTGAGTGAGATCCTCAGGGAACAGGAGGAAGTACAGGAGCAAGCACCACTATCACCAAGATCCTCAAGAGGACAGCCACCACCGCTATCACGGTCGGCGGTGTCGGTGTTCGGTAACAGTGCGATGAAGTAACCAAGGTTCACAACCCGAGGTCAGTTCCTTAGTAGGATCCTACTATCCGCAGGAATACCAACTACTAAGTAAAAGACCAAAGAGAAGTCTCACGATGGAACGGTAGTGATAACAGTATGGGTAAAGAATCAATAAAAAGTAAGTAAGTAAGTAAGTAATTCATTCATGTCCGCGTAGGCTAAGCCTATTGCGTAAGCCTTTTTAGGGGCCGTCTAACTAACTCCGCCTAATTCTAAGTTTTTACATAAGTCCTAAAGGCTTTTCCTTCCCTGCGCCTCGTCTTATTTCCCTGCCTGGATACAAAAGAAAAACTTATAAGATCACCTTTTCTGTTTTACGTAAAGTGGGGTTGCTATAGCGAAGGCTAGTAGTGGTTGAATGTTTTCGTGGTTGATGATGCTGTCCCAATCTTCCGTACCGTACGCTCAGGAGAGTCTGAGTCTTTCCGTTGCGTATTCCTGGCAGTCGAGAATAACGTGTTTGGTCGAGGTGGTGTTCCCGCATTGGCAGATGGTGGCTTTATTAAGTGGTGATTCGTCGAGGTGATTTACCTCATTGCGAATTTGTAGTATAAGTTGCGCGTGTCTTCTGTTGAGATTTGCGATAGACTTTAATGGTCCGAAGTAGCTATGTCCTATGCTGGTTGTTAGGTGGCGGTGGGGGAGGCACTTTGGAGCCAAGTGAGCGTTATTTTATAGTAAGTGTCTGCAAATTTGTTGAGTGCACTTTTTTGCTATCTTTGTCAGCTAGGTCATTTTCGATTATCACTAATGTGAGACGGGGTCCACTGTCCTTTGACACTGCAGCCTCGTAGCTGTAGTCACGCTTAATTTCCTCAAGGCTTTCCTTGATGAATTCTTTTTCGCTGGTGCTTTTTGCCTTTCCATAGGCTGCGGAGGGCTGTTTGATTGTCAGCAGAGGTGGATAGTGGTGTTAGCGGTTTTCTTTGAGTTGAGGTGTATGTGACTGCTAGGCGGATGGCGTTAATTTCTCCGTCCAATATGTCCCGCGTGTTGTCATATGTTTTGGGATCCTGTGGCTATGGTTTTGTTGGTTCTAGTGATCGCGTATCACGAGCTGACTGTTGCTTCCTTGGATCCGTCGCTGTATATCTTGATGTCTTCTTGGTGTCTTATGGCCCATTCTTTGTGGGCTATAGCTGTTTCTTCTTTGCTGGTAGGTGGGATGTGAAGATGGTCGAGGAGAAACAATTGTGGGTCGATGTTTCTGGGGTGTATGTTTTTGTTGTGGGTAAATTGTTGGATGACCGAGGCTATGCGGTTAATGCCTGTGCCGTTGCGATGGTGTGTGTTCTTGAGGGCTGTAAGAAGTTGTCGCTTTGAGTACGTTGCTGTCTGGGCTGAGTAGGGTTCTTATGCCGTAGTTGAGGGATCTGTAGTCTAGCAGGTTTTTAGGTGCAGGAGTCTGCGTCTTTGAGTAGTCTGGTGGTGTTGGTGTGGATGGGGAGGCCGGTGATAAGTCTGGCTAGTTTGTGGTAGCTGGGTGATATGGCGTCTAAGAGGTGTCTCTGGCTCCTGTCCACTGACCTCGGAGCCATCCATGTAAACGCGTATGGTAGGGTTATTGTCCATACTAGTCTGTGTAGGGTTTTGGGGGTGATCTTGTATTTTTTCCCTAGGTGGAGAAGTCTGATCGTTGATGTAATAAGCCGGGATGAGGCAGTGGATGGCTGCTGTCTGAAGCGAGAGTCTTTGGTCTATAGTGACGCCCAGTATTTTGATGGTGGGGGATGGCCGTATGGTGTGGGGCGCCATTTGTATTGTGTTGTTGGGTATTTTTGAGCAGGGGATATAAATAGCAGCTCGGATTTCTCTTCGCTGAATCTGATGTTTAGAGGCTTGGCTTTGTCCAACTTCGTATTTAATCTTTCTTGAAGTCTTATGGTTGCGAATTTGGTGGATGTCTTGTAGTAGCGTGACGTCATCGTCTAAGTATCTGTTGTCCATTTCGTATTGGTTGGTGCTGGTGTCTACTAGGGGGTTTGCGTATATTAGGTATATTATGGGGGAGAGGGAGATCTTTGAGGGGTGCCGGATTTGTATGGGATCGGTGGGGATCTTTGTCCGTTAATGGTGAATGAGATGGTTCGGTGCTTTGTTAAAGGTAGAGATCCAGTTGCAGATATATTCGGGAATTTCTGCGTCCTGAGGAGGTCCGTGAGTCGGGTGTGGTTGATGCAGTTGAAGGCTCCTTTGATGTCGTTGGCCGTTATTGCAGGTCTGTGGCTGGTATTTCTGTGTGACCATCCTTGGTGCATCATGCTTGTCTTTGGTGTAAGGGTGCGTAGGAGGGAGTCTGTGCTGGATCTTCCTTCCCTGGCCCCCATTTGGGCTTCTGATAGGGCTCCATTTTTTTGTCCGTATTTGGCTAGTCTTCTGGCCACAATGGCTTCTAGTAGCTTGCTGATGCATGGTAAGAGGGAGATGGGCCTGTAGGATTTGGGGTCGTGTAGGTCGTTTTTCTTTGGTTTCAGAATAGGTATGCATTTGATGATTTTCCAGTCAGATGGCATAACTCCGTGGTATAGTAGTTGGGAGTACATGGTAGGAAAAGGGTCTGGGTTGGCGTTGTGGATGGCTAGGATTGTAGGCCGTCTGAGGCCGTCATCTCGGAGCTGTTCTGAGGTTTCTTACGAGGGAGAGGGTGACTTCGTCTTGCGTGACTGCTGTGAAGGATTGGGTAAGGTCGGTATTGATGGGAAGGGTGTAGTGAATAGGTGGGGGGGTGCTGTCGTTTCGGGAAAAGCGCGGTGTTTAACTTAGCGCATTTATCGAATGTATCACTCGCCTTGTATAGATGGGATGTCGTCGTCGTTGTTTTCTCTTTCATGAGTTTCCATATGGTGTTTTGGCTAGCGTTGTTGATGGAGTGGTTCCAGTAGTCGTTTTTGGCGATCCTTACTAGTTTCCTCCACTTGTTTGCGGTTGTTCTGAAGTCTTTTTGTTGGCTTCGTTCTTGTTGTTCTGGTATAGTCTTTGTTTCCTGTGGGTTTCTTTTTTGAGGTGGTTGATTTCTGGGGTCCACCATTTGTAGTATCTTTTGTTGGGTTTTCTTATGGGGACCGTTGTCTCGATGGTGTCCCATATTTCTCTCGTGATGCTGTCAATGGAGTCGAGGGTTGCTTGGGGGAATGCCATGCTTTCTCTGCGATTTTGATGTTGTATATGTTGGCGTGAAAGGTTTAATTGGTTTTGCCCCATTACGCCTAGTTGGTGTGGCCTTGGAGGGTTCGTGGTCCATATTGTTTGTGTCGTAGCGTGGTCTGAGTCGTGGGTAGGTCCATCGTCCACTGACCATCCTTGTATGATGTTGGTAGCTGAGCCTTGTGAAAGGTGAGGTCGATGATGGTTGGTCTCTGGTTGTTTTTGGGGAAGTTGGTGAAGCTATTTATTGTCGTTTGCTAGAATCATGTGGTTGGAGCTGAGCCAGTTGGATATAGAGCTTCCGTGTGAGTCTGCTTTCTGATTCTGTCGGAGTATTCCTGTGTCTTGTTCTGGTACCACCATTCGTCGTGGCGTTGAGGGTCGCCGGCGAGGTAGCGTTTTCGCGTAGGGGGATGTTGGCCATTTGTTTAGCCAGATGTTTGGATTTTCCTGGTGAGTAAATATTGTATACCGTAATGCAGTTTCCGTTTATGGTGATGTCTGTTCCCAAGCTGTCGCTTATGGCTAGAGAGAGAGTCTTGGTTGGATATCTATATCTTTCCGATGTATGTAGCAACGTCGGGGTTTGAGAGATGGGTAAAACATATGAAAGTTAAGTGTTGCTTTGGTGGTAGGTGGTTTTTGTCGTTCCATGGTTCTTGAAGTAATAAAATAAAAACGTTGCGGGATGAGTCCGCTTACCTGTAATACGAGAGTGTAGTGGCGCTGTCCTCTAGCGCGATTCGATTGCCGAACTAGGGCTATGCTGTCGTGTGGATGTCGCTCATGGTTCCATGGCGTCTCTGGTTTCTTTGGCGGTTTGTTGGACCTTTCTTTCTGTGTTTGCATGCGGGGTCGGAGAGCTTTGTGTGGTTCGCAGATTACGCCCCATTTGTTTTTACGTTAATACGTACGATGGGGGCGTGGGTGCATCTGAGTCCGCCTCTGCAGGAGCGCGTTTATGGTCTCTGGTGTGGTGGTCTTTTGCGCAGACTGCGCAGTTGGGTTTCGGACTTGCGTTTGAGGGTGTGGTGGCCGAATTCCTGGCAGTTGTGGCGTTGTGTGGTGGGGCAGAAGCTGAGGTATTCGGTGATTCTGCGCATCTTGTTTTCTAGGATGAGGTGTCTGGTTCCTAAGGGTATCGATTGTGTGGGTGCGCTGTGAGGCGATAGCAATGGATGAGTGTTCTTTTCCTGTTCTGTTTTCTTCGCTTTGAGAGCCAATACGGGATTTGTGCGAACTTAAATTGTGGGTAGTTGTTGGTGATGATTCTGGTCGGTTTTTCACCTGCTTCTCTGCAGGGTTGGTGCCAATGTTGGTCGGTATGCCGTGGATGATGAATCTGCTGGACTTGGTGTTTGGTTTGGCTTCGTCGGATCGTGATTCCTAGTGAGTCGACTGCTGCGGTGATTTCTGTGGTGAAAGGGGAGTAGTTGGCGGCTTAGTGTTGAAGGTGGTTTGGAGGACGATTGTTTTCTTTCCTACCTTGCGGGCCATGATGAAGGGTGCGATTTGTTGTGCCGTTATGGGCTCCGTTGATTTTGAAGAGAAGAGGCGTTGTTGGTAATAGTTTCCGGGATGTCTTCCTGTGCCGTGATTATGAATTCTCTGTTGATTTTAGAGAATTCAGGTTTGAAGAGTGGGGTGGGTTTTTTCTTTTGTTTCTTGTTCATAGCTTGTTGCCATCCTGGGTTCTTTTTTTCGATCATTTCGTCTGTACTGGCTGCTGCTGCGTAGGACTTCTTTGCGGTGGTGTCGTTGACGGGTTTCTTATCCTGGCTTTTTTTTTCTTTCGCTGCTTGTTGCGGCTGGCGAGGGAGGGCAGGGGGGGGTGGGGCTGGGAAGTGGAGGGGGTAAGTTTGGGGCCGGGAGGCGGTTAGGCTGGTGACCTGGTTGTGTAACGAGGGCCTTCGGTAGAAGAACTGTACTGGGTAACAGTGTGGCTGTCGTTGCAAAATAGAAAATAGTGAGTCAGGTTGCAAGTAAAGATTCTATCGCTAGAACTCAATAATTTTAAGGGCTCTCCTTTCGAATACTAAGTCTGGATCTTCAAGCTTGAGAGCTGGAATCAAGTTCTCGGGCAGTAGAGGTGCCAGTAATTATCTTTGTTGTAGCACTCACTAAATCGCTACGAGTTCTATACTAAGTTGCAGTAGCTTTAGCGTTCATAGAACACGATGGCCGCTTACGAAGAGATTTCTCTGCAGTACAACCCAGACTATTACTAGATCCTGTAAACCCTTAGTCAAAACCTATAGATCTTTCCGCCGATAGATTAATCATAATCTCATGACTAGAGTTACTACTCTTGGTAGTCGTCGGTTTAAGTTGCTGTAAGAGTGTTTGCATGTCAGGGTTATCACGGCCACTGCCTTATCGATCTCTGCGATTAGGAACTGCGATGCGAGGATCGGTGCCTTCTATTAGTCTCTGCTAATAGTGAGCCCATTACGCTTGATGCAGGCTGATGCTCGTCGATCTGTCCTCTTCAAGTAGTTATCTTGACTAAGGAACGAGAAGTAGTTAACTCTTACTACTGGTAGCTAACCACTGTAGTAGGTACTTGCTTGCCTTCGCTCACATGATACTAGTAACAATCTCTTAAACATGTAACTGCCTTGTAGGTCCGTCACAGGTTGTTGAGGGTGGTGATGGTGGATTCTTGCTGTAACGGACCTACAAGGCAGTTACATGTTTAAGAGATTGTGACTAGTATCATGTGAGCGAAGGCAAGCAAGTCTCTTACGATGGTTGCTAGGTGGTAAAGGATTAGCTGCTTCTCGTTGAGTCGTAGGAACACTTGAAGAGGATGGCAGCGGTAGTGGGGCTCGCTATGTGCGAAAACTAATAGGAGGCGCGATCACTCAATCTTCTGCAGTTCAATCGGCGAGTGATGGAGCATGGCGTGCTGCAAGCGCTCTCTTGACAATTTAAACCGATGACTACTCAGAGTAGTAACTCTAGTCGAGTAGATTATACGTTAATCTATCGGCGGAGCATCCAGGTTTTGACTAGGGTTTCTGATGGATACAAGTAATAGCTCCGATGGTATCTGCAGTGAAATCTCTTGAAAGCGGGCTATCGGGGTTCTAAACGCTGGGAAAGCGCACGACAGCTTAGTATAGAACTCGAGTGATGGTAGGGGAGTGCTAACAGTATAATTACTGGCACTCTCTTGCCCGAGAACTGATTCCAGCTACTCAGAAAAGAGGATCAGCTTAGTATTCGAAAGGAGAGCGTAAGATTATTGAGTTCTAGCGATAGAATCTTTACTTGCAACTGACTCAATACTTTCTATTTGCAACGACAGCCATACTGCTCACGTCAGTTCTTCTACCGGCGCTCGTTACACAGCTTGTTAATGGTTTACTCAAGAATTCAACCGTATGGGCGAGGTCTTGGATAGCCTCATTTAGGGGTCTGGTGGTTGCTTACGATGAGCGGGCGAGGTAGTGGACGCCCTTAGAAGTTTTGATGGGGCGTTTCCTTGCTTTGGAGGTAATCGGTGTTTGGATCGTATGTGTCCGTATTCAAGTCGTCGCTTGTCGTCGTCAGGCTACGAGTCGGCGTCACGAGGATTTCCTCGTCGTGTTCGAAGTTTGGGTTGAGCTGGGCGGTGGTTGGGAGGGTGGGGTCGGGCATCTGGGTTTCGGTGGAGGTGGGTGTGTGTTCGGGCCACCCGGCCGTGCCGAAAGGGGAGAGTGGATTGTTTGGACGTTTTTCTGCAGGGAGGTTGTCATTCTGGCTCAGGAGATGTTTCTGAGAGGGTTCTCTTTCTTCCCGCCCACTGGAATTGTCGAAAGGGGTTTGTTTGGGGAATAAAGGGGGGTTTTGGGGAGGGGAATCTGCGATGGGTGCGGGGATCACGCTGAACGCACAAAAACTTTCTGCTTTTATCAACGTAGCGCGGTTCCTATCCGGAACAAACAAAATACTAAGTGATTTAGATAGGTAAAAGTATAATTCAGGTATTTCCGACCGATAAAAACTTTTTATTTGGTGGTAATACTAAAGGTTGGTGTTGAGTTTTCGTAGCCGAAGGAATAAAAAGGTTGCGTGGAGAACTAACTACCACGGGCGGAACTATCTACTTATATACTAATTCTCCACGCAATAGCCAAGCGCTTTGTCCAAACGCAATCTACCCGATATCCTATCTTCCTATGAGTCAACCTGTTGACTCATGCATTACAACTGCGTTCTATCTTATGGGTCAACCCTTACTCATATGTAACCCGATTTTCCCGATCCAATCGCTTACTCATTCCTGACTCATCTAGCCACGCCGTGACAGGTCACTCTCTCAGCCCTAACTCCCACGATGAGGCCCAGGTTTTCGTGGATACTGTTGGTGAAATTCTGCGATAAGATCTGGTGAGTTCCTGAGGTCATCTTCTGGTTGCCAGCTTGCTTTGTCGTAGCCCGTGTATTTGGTAAAGTACTGCAGTCGTCCATAGCGGTAACGGGAGTCTAGGATTGTTTCGACTTCCCATTCTTCTTCGCCTTCAATTTCAATGGGTGGTGGTGGGGGGTTTGTGTAACGGACCTACAAGGCAGTTACATGTTTAAGAGATTGTTACTAGTATCATGTGAGCGAAGGCAAGCAAGTACCTACTACAGTGGTTAGCTACCAGTAGTAAGAGTTAACTACTTCTCGTTTCTTAGTCAGTAGGAACTACTTGAAGAGGATGGTACTGACGAGTACCAGCCTGCATCAAAGTAGTGGGCTCACTATTAGCAGAGACTAATAGGAAAGCACCGATCCTCAGTACTCTGTGCAGTTCCTAATCAGCAGAGACTGATAGGCAGTGGCCAGGATAACTCGGACATGCAAAAAACTCTTACAGCAACTTAAACCGATGACTACCAAGAGTAGTAACTCTAGTCAGGGTAGATTATGCATTAATCTACCGGCGGAGCATCTATAGGTTTTGACTAAGGGTTTACAGTGGATCTAGTAAATAGCTCCGATGGTTGTACTGCAGGTGAAATCTCTTCACAGAAGCGGGGCTATCGGGGGTTCTAGGGAACGCTGGGAAAGCCACTGCAACTTAGTATAGAACTCGTAGTGATGGTAGGGGAGTGCTACAACAGTATAATTACTGGCACCTCTACTGCCCGAGAACTTGATTCCAGCTCTCAAGCTTCAGGATCCAGACTTAGTATTCGAAAGGAGAGCCCTTAAGATTATTGAGTTCTAGCGATAGAATCTTTACTTGCAACCTGACTCAATACTTTCTATTTTGCAACGACAGCCATACTGTTACCCAGTACAGTTCTTCTACCGAAGGCCCTCGTTACAGTATAATCTTAAGCTCTAGTCACCTTGCGATTATCCTCACCCATTCTACAAAGCGAAATGGCATCCTCGTCTGCACTTCAGCGATGCTAGCAGCACTGCCAGAAGTAGCAGACCCTCTCAGAATCCAATGGACCCAGGTCCCTCACTCGAAAGGCGGCGATTCCTCAGACAGAGCGCCCTTAACAGTCAAGAATCCAAAGACTGCCTTACAAAATTACTTCCAGGAGCGGGGCCTAACTGGACAGACTCCTCGGTTGTGTCGGCAGCGGAGTTCTTTAACACAGCGCAAGAGCAGATCACTGAACTATGTTCAGGCAGAGATCCCATGAGCCCGTGGAGCCATGGTACTGCTAGAGAACCGAAAGGGACGCAGAGAATGCTGTTCGCAAAGCAGCAACCGAGTTCCTAAGCCAGCAAGTCTCTGCTCTCCAGCAAGAACTAACAACCATCCTGTCCAAACAGCAAGACAAGGACGATCTCCAACAGGAAGACCTAATGGAAATAGAATGGACCAGCCCAGCGATGCCCCCCAACTATCTTCAGGAGATCCAGAAGGCAATAGACAATGGTCAACTGATCATTGACCGACCAGATACTCCCAAAATGCCCGGGTGACAAATTTGCCAAGAAGCAGGAAGAAGAATCTCAAGTCACCCTTCAAGCTCCTTTCCTATCAGAAACAAGCCAGTGACCGGACCAGTGTCGTCACCCTCACCTAGAATACCCGCTTCTATATACGGATTAACTTCCATCTCATCCCCCGCTTCCTCCTAGTAAGAGAAGTGGACCATTTGGAAACGCTTTTGCGCTTGGAGGGTTAGGGCCAAGGGCCACTATGGCTTCCTATACAAACCCCCAAACACCTCAGTTCACTCATCGGCTCTAGCAAATCCTCCCCTCCTACCTAGGAGAGAAAGGCGAAGAAGAACTCACTCGCCAGCGCTTGAGTGAGATCACTCCGGGGAACGGGGAGGAAGTACAGGAGCAAGCACCACTATCACCGGATCACTCAAAAGGACAGCCACCACTGCCTGCCAGAGGAAATGGAGGGCAAGGACCCCTCCTATCCAACCACCAGGTGGCGCTGCTGAGGAAACCACGTGATCGCGGCAGTGATGACGAGCCAGAAGGAAATGATCGAGATCGTGGAGAAGGTATTTCAGGAAGGAACAGGAACGGCAGAATAGACGGTGGGTGGAACTCCTTAACAAACAAGCTGGAGAAAGGAACTATCAAAGACCTCCCCACGCCAGGGAAAGACAACCAAAGCGCCAGCCTCTACCAAGTTCACTGGAAAAGCGGAACAGGTAGAGTCGTTCATCGAGCGGTGTGAAAACGTTTTTCAGATTGAATCGCTTTCCTTGGCACGGGACGATACCAAAATCCGTTATGCAGGCAATCTCATGGAAGGAACATTTCCCACTAAATGGTATGAGGCCTATCACAACTCCATTGACCAAGAAGCCGCAAACCGGATAGCAGGACGAGAAGTGGTCATAGATGAGAGAGTACCAACGGTGGGGAGTGCTTTGTCCTCTCGTTTAGACAAGCACTTTGGCGAATCTATCTCTAGGGATGAAGCAGTAGCCAGTGGAACGCTCTCACTCATACTTTGGAGAAAGGAATAGACTCTTTCCTAAATAACGTCATCCAGTTGATGTGGAAAACCGGGTATGAGGGAAGCGCGGTGGATGACAAGATCGATGGTGCTTTGAACGAAGGCATAGGCGCTTGGTTGGGCCCTGTTCAATCCCAAACCTGGTACACTCATGGAGAGAATTGCCGCTACTGAGGGAGCTAGGTCGTACTCATGAGAGGTACAACAGGAAGAAGAAAGTCCCAGTCTCCCAGGAAGCAGAAAACTAATCCCATTTCATCTACAGGCAGAAGCCAACAACCTTCAAACCCAGGTGTTAACAAACCTGCAGGTACCGCATCCTCGAGAGAAGGAGCGGAAGGATAAGACTGTTGAGCTCAAAGGTATACCAGAGAGTATCCTGTCTGAGAGAAAGAAAGCTAACCTCTGCTTAAATGCGGCAAGGGGAAAGCATGGTGGTTTGACTGTTGGACTAAGGAGCCGATCACCATCAGGGTAGCGGCTGTAAGATACAAGAAAAGAGGCAGAGGAGGAGAGGCATCAGGCCCTCCTGGCGAACAGAAGAAGACCAAAGTAGCGGCAGTACTAGCGGTAGGGCCAGATGCTCATGGTGAAAACAGTTCTTTTGTTATGGCAGCTCAGGATGAGACTGACCAGGATATTCTCTTTTAATTTTATCTCTTATGTGGTGAAGGTTCATCAGGCATTTCATTTTGGTACAAGATACCGGTTTTCTTTATGGTGAAGGTTCACCAAGTTTTCTATAGTTTGGGGGTAAAAGTTTACCACAAGAATAAAAGTCATTTCCTTTAGAAGCACACTTGCTGAGGATGGGTTTATTACCCGAAATCGCTGGCCGATACAAGTGAGAAAAAGGACTACACTTAACAAAGATATCTGCCAGCCTCTGACTTCATTTCACATCACTATCATACATACATTGCGGGACTCACAAGACTTTGTTGAAAAGCTAGCAGCAATGGAAAGAAAACACCCCAGAACCCGCTCTCAGGAGCCTACAAACAAGCGCAGGAGATTAGAGTCTCCGCCACCAGAACCAGTACATGGGCAGAGACCTATACTGAAAGCAATACTCACCTGGAAGGTGAAGAATCATGTGGAGAGAGCCCATGGTAAATTCCTCTTTGATACCAGTTGCACAGGGCCAATTCTCAGCGAAGAATTCGTGAAAAAGGAGAAGATTCCTGTTCACAAACGGGAGAATCCGTTGGCTATGTTTGATGCACAGGGAGATCTCATGATGGGAGCTGGAGAGTACTTCACTGCACCCACCAACATGATCATGGGAAAGCATGAAGAATCTCTTCGCTGGGAGATAGCCAATTTGGAGAAAGGAGTCTCTGGGTATTTGCCAATAGCGTGGGCTAGGAAGCATAACCCAGATTTTAATTGGGAGTACAACACAGTTAACTGGCGAAGTGACTATTGCGAAGCATTGTCTCCCAGCTGAGGTGAAGATAGAGCTCATACAGAATTTGAGATCGTGGGAGAAAGGCAGGATCTATTACGTTGGTGCGGCAGTCTGGCATGATGATCAAGGAGGAGATATTTCTCTTCGCTTACCTAGGGACTACAGAGAATGGGCAGATGTTTTCAGTCAAGAGAGGATTGAGCAATTACCGGAGCATTCCTCCTATGATCGTACTATCAATCTTCTGCGCATAGAGCATCGCATGCTTTTAGTCCTCTCTATTCTTTTCAGCCTCAGAAGCTCAAAAGCTACTCCGAGAATATCTCGCTAGAGAGATACAAACAGGCAAGATCTCGAGATCAAATTCCCCAGCAGCTGCCCCAATCGTCTTCATACCTAAGAGTGATGGAACCGTTCGCATCTGTGTGGATTATCGAGGCCTGAACAAGATCACCATCGAGGACAAGTACCCCTTGCCCCTGATGAGCGAACTCGAGAGATAGGTTGGGCAAAGCTAAGATATTCACTAAGATTGACCTCAAGAATGGGTTCAACCTTCTCAGGATTGCAAAAGGCCACGAGTGGAAGACTGCATTCAGGACCCGCTATAGTCTATATGAGTACAATGTCGTGCCTTTTGGTGCTTTGCAATGCACCTGCAAGCTTTCAAGCAATGATCAATGAAGTTAAGAGAGAGCTTCTAGACGAAGGAGTTATTGTCTATATAGATGATATACTCATATATTCGGAAACAATGGAAGAGCGCAAACGGCTGGTCAAAAGAGTTCTCAATAAGGCTCAGAGAAGCGAGACTCGTTGCCTCCCTAAACAAAACCTCTTTCCATGTCAAAGAAGTAGAATACTTGGGATATCGGATCTCGAGAAAGGCATATCGATGTCGGAGGACAAGGTTCAGGCAGTTAAGGACTGGCCTGTTCCTAAAGATACCAAAGGTGTACAAGCTTTTCTGGGTTTTGCAAACTTCTATCGGCGGTTTATCAGGGGCTTTAGCAAGATATGCAAGCCACTGACAGACCTGTTGCAGAAGGACCGGAAATGGTTTTGGACCGCCGCTTGTGATAGATCTTTTGAGGAATTAAAAGATCTTTTCACTAGTTCAGTGCTGTCCCACTTTGGCCCAGCCAGGCGCGCAGTTGTAGAGACTGATGCCGGTGACTTCGCAAAGGAGCGGTGCTCTCTCAGTATGCCGAAGCTGGCAAGTTACATCCTGTAGTCTACTACTCCAAGAAATTTTCTTCTCCTGAGATCAACTACGACATTCATGACAAAGAAATGGGCGCTATTGTGCCCAGTTTCCGTGAATGGGAGCACCTGCTTAAGTCCTGTGAGCAGGAAGTCACGGTTTTCACAGACCACAAGAACCTAGAATACTTTAATAGTACTAAAGTATTGACAAGGCGCCAGGCTAGATGGGCAGAAGACTTAGCAGGCTACAATTTCAAGGTCATCTACCGCCCAGGAACACAGAATGGCAAGACAGATGTGCTATTGAGGCGTTGGGATCACCGCCTAGGAGAGGGAGGTGAAGCTGCACAGCCAGAAGCGCAGATGTTTTTTAGGCCTGGACAATTGGTGTTAGATCCAGGAAGGCTAGCGGCCATCAGGGTGAACCAATTGCAATTCCCATTTCTAGAGCGCTTGAAAGAAGCAGCAGCTCAGGATAAGGAGTATCAATCCATCTACAGTTCCTTGGAGACTAGGAAAGCAAACATTGACCCAGAGATGGCAATGAAGGATGGCTTAGTGCTATACAAGAATCGGTGGTACATCCCAGATGATAAGAAGCTCCGTTTGGAGATACTCAATGACAGTCATGACTCTAAGGTGGCAGGTCATTATGGCCAGTTCAAAACCTATGAGCGGGTGAAAGCCAACTTCCACTGGCCCAACATGAAGAAAGATGTTGAGGAATATGTCTGAAGCTGTGACAGTTGCCAGAGGAATAAAACCTCGAGGCACAAGAAGTATGGTGCCCTGCAGCCTTTAGAAGTACCCTATCGGCCATGGTCAAGTATCTCTATGGACTTCATTGTGGGATTACCAGAGTCTAATGGATTCACTCGGATTTGGGTAATAGTGGACCGCTTTTCGAAGATGGCTCACTACATCCCTCTTCCAAGCAATAATAAAACCGAGGACATGGCAAAGTTGTTTCTTAGAGAAGTATGGAGACTTCATGGTCTTCCTGATGACATAGTTTCGGACAGAGATAGCAAGTTCATCTCGCATTTTTGGCAATCACTCATGAGCCTGTTAGACATCAAGCTGAACCTGTCCACCGCATTCCACCCCCAAACGGACGGCCAGACGGAAAGAGTCAATCAAGTCCTTGAGCAGTATCTGAGAAGCTACTGTTCCTATCAACAGGATGATTGGGCGGACCTCTTGCCAATGGCAGAGTATGCCTACAACTCAGCGGTATCTGAATCATCCAAAGTATCGGCTTTTTATGCCAACTATGGATTTGAACCAAGAACCAACTGGCCTGTACCTGAGGGAGGAACGAATTGGGATAACCCAGCAAGTCAAGTCATGATCTCTCAGTGGGAAATACTGTGGCACCAAATGCAAGCAAGTCTAGGGAAGGCTAGAATCCGGATGGCAAGATGGTATGATAAACATACTACCACACCTCCAGAGATTAAGCCAGGAGACGAAGTGATGCTGGACAGGCGCAATGTACTTACAAAGCGACCTATGAACAAGCTGGATCACAAGAAGATGGGACCCTTCAAGGTCTTAGAAGCTGTAGGAAAGCGTGCCTACAAGCTCAGTCTTCCTCCTAAGATGGAAATCCACCCAGTCTTTCATGTCAGTCTCCTAGAACCCTATCGAGTGCCACAAGACCCGGAGCGCAGAGTCCCCCCACCTGAGCCAGAAGCCATTGAAGGAGAAGAGAACTGGATAGTCCGAGAAGTAGCTAGTAGCAGGGAAAATAATCGGAGAAAGAGAGTGGAGTACCTAGTCTTTATGGGAAGGTTGGGAAAACGAGGATGCCGACTTGGGAACCATGGGAACACCTATCGAAGACAGGAGAAGAAGCCCTGATCGATTTTCACAAGAGTGCCAAAGAAACCACAAGATAAAGAGTGGTTGGTCTGTGAGCCTTTCTAGTCGTTATTATCATTTCTCTCGGCGTTATATGGGATTTCATTACTCTAGACTTATAGAAGAATAAATTGTTTTAGAAGCTTGGAGACCCAGTTCTAGGAGAGGAAATACTGTAACGGACCTACAAGGCAGTTACATGTTTAAGAGATTGTACCAGTATACGTGAGCGAAGGCAAGCAAGTCCTACTACGGTGGTTAGCTACAGGTAGTAAGAGTTAGCTAACTTCTCGTTCGCAGTCGGTGGGAACTACTTGAAGAGGATGGTATTGGACGAGTACCAGCCTGCATCAAGGTAGTGGGCTCACTATTAGCAGAGACTAATAGGAAGACACCAATCCTCAGTACTGCTGTGCAGTTCCTAATCAGCAGAGACCGATAGGCGAGGCCAGATAACTCGGACATGCAAAACACTCTTACAGCAACTTAAACCGATGACTACCAAGAGTAGTAACTCTAGTCAGGGTAGATTATGCATTAATCTATCGGCGGAGCATCTATAGGTTTTGACTAAGGGTTTACAGTGGATCTAGTAATAGCTCCGATGGTTGTACTGCAGGTGAAATCTCTTCACAGAAGCGGGGCTATCGGGGGGTTCTAGGGAACGCTGGGAAAGCCACTGCAACTTAGTATAGAACTCGTAGTGATGGTAGGGGAGTGCTACAACAGTATAATTACTGGCACCTCTACTGCCCGAGAACTTGATTCCAGCTCTCAAGCTTGAAGATCCAGACTTAGTATTCGAAAGGAGAGCCCTTAAGATTATTGAGTTCTAGCGATAGAATCTTTACTTGCAACCTGACTCAATACTTTCTATTTGCAACGACAGCCATACTGTCACCCAGTACAGTTCTTCTACCGAAGGCCCTCGTTACAATAAGGGCCATGCTTTAGCTAGTTAGTTAGTTCTCTACGCAAAAACTTTAGTATTGTTACCATACCTACCTTTGCACCTTCCGCGCTGCATTCCTTTTCTCGTGATACTAGTTCTGCCTAGTTCTTCACAACTACTTTCCTTAGTGATTCCGTTCACTATTCTTGTATCGTTACCTGCTGTTCCCTTCCAGGTATCAGGTTTTTACACTTTATCAGGTATACCTTCCAGGCTTCAGGTAGCTATCCTTTTAGTCATCCAAGTATCACGTGACTCTTTTACATAAGTACATCGAAGCCGGTCATAATGGTCGTTTAACCGTTACAGTGGCTGATTTTTGTTATCTCTGTAGTGCCTACCTTTTTCCTTTGAAGCCAATCATGAAATATCACTCGCAGCCCTGGCGCCGAGCCTGCCTCGATACAATCATAACCTTAATATAAGCATACAAAATTCCGTTCCCGACCGTATGCTACTATCGAGATTTCACTGTATTGAATGTTGCGGTGCCAAGGTTAGTAGTTTTTCACCATTGATACTTGAGGAAGTCTTGGCACTCAACCCTGCTTCGAAGCAGATCCGGCTCTTGTGCCGTGCGCACCATACTAAAGATAACAGTTCCTTGATTAGTATATAATCGTCTCGTAGAAGCTCTGCCTATTCCCTATTCATTAAAAACGTCTAGTTCCTCTTATAGAAGGCGTTTCTGAATAAATTATATAGGATATGAACTGGTGCGTCTCAACTTGTAAAGCCCGCATCAGGAGAATGGTTAACCTCCCACTTGTCGACCGTGTAAGACTACTTTAGTGATCCCCAGGCCCTCATAACTTTAGAATCAATGCTTTCAACTCACGGTTATAATGATTTAATCATTATACATGGGGGCTATGACTATATACTTAGGTATGGTGGTAGATCTGGAATAATGATATTATTCTGGCCTCGTAGCAATTAAAGTCAACAAATGCTATCTTCCGCACGACTAATCTCGTATCTTGGTTGATGCTCTTATTTCAAGTTTTGTAGTTTCGGCTACTATTAATCTAGCGCCGCAGTTAGTATGCAGCAGAAATTCAAAGCTGTGGAGATGATTATCCCGTTTGTATACGCCATCGCTACTGATGGTGTTAATCTCCAATTCTACCGTTTTAATGCCAAATCAAAACTCCACGCAGCGGCGAAACATTGGGAGAAGGGAACTGCTTACAAATATATTCATGTGATACTTGAATTAGCTATTCTAATCATACCAAACCCAAAACCAAATACTATTTCAAAAATCAGTGGTGGGTTTTGAATTGCGTATCGAAACCGTACTCAGGAGAAAGCCGATTCCCTTTGTAAAGGGGATAGTGGATGAGGAAGAGTTCGATCTTGTGATTGTTAGAGACGAGAATGGGCATGAGTTCTTGGAGCATGCGGGTGTAAAGCTAGTATACTCTATATTTGTAGCGTGCTATTGCTAACATTATTAGATGAAGTGAATATCGAGGATAACGACGGATCAGGGGATATTATTTAACTTTGCAGGAAATTTTAGGAATGCATGTAGGCGGTAGGCGGTGCTCTAGATCAGCCTATGAAGCTCTTAGCTGCTAGTATACTACGCGGATAAAAGGGTAGCTTAAGTTATACGGAATAGCGAAGTACAACTAGGAGTAGTAGTTTCGAAGCTATTTTTGCCTAAATTAGGAATATTCTTGCTCATTTTGAGTGGTTTGGGGGATCTCCATACGCCTTCTATAAACCTCTCTCGATGCTATAGAATGTATATCAGGCTTCGTACAAGCTATATTTATACACTTGATAAATTTTGGGCATGGTTCCCTAATTCTTACGAGCCTGGTTATCCAAGGCAAACTATAAAGAACCTCAAATATCGCAGGGGTACAAAAGAGGTTCCACCAACCAGTATGTGCTAATAAGAGTATAGATCCCCTAGGGGCAGAATATAGATAGAGTGGGATCCCAAAGGCTAATACTTTAGGATAGCAATAGCCGACGCATTTTTTAAAGTACCTAGGAGGGTGATAAAAAGGCCTAAGCTGGTAATTAATAGTAAAAAGAAGTTAGAGAAGCACTACATGTTCGTCATGAATTTCATCATCATTATCATTATCAGTTAGAGAAGCAAAACATCCTCGATGATAACCCTAACCCAATATCACAAACAAGTAAGCACATAGTATCACATGACGACCGTATTAGGAAGCAGCTTCAAATATTTGACTTGTAAAAATCGAGTGATTGTGCATGCTTGAGTCTTGAATAATAAGATCTCTATATCTAGTACATAGAATATTTTTAGGTCTAGAAGACCATTTTATAGGATATTCACCTCTGTAGAATCAAATCCACGACAAAATATTTAAAAACCCATCTGTCTATCCTTAAGCTCTACCAGCGACGCCTACCATACTTTCAGCAAAGACCCCCGTAGTATAGTTAAAATTTATATTGCAAATACGAAAGTTAAAAGCGGTGCGGGCGGGCGCCCAGAGTTAATACTTCCTATCTATCAGGGCTAAAAAATAGTTTTAATCTTCCATTCCTAGATAGAAATTCACCTACTCTAAGGTGCAGGAGGGGTGCCACGGTGCTCTAGCTTCGGCAAGACAATGTGAGCACATCCAGGGGATATCAGAAATGTTTCATAAGTATTGGATAAGTATTCAAAGCCTTACCAGGTACCGCCTGCATGCACGCCGCCGCCTTGAACCTGAGTCGCAAATTATATGATAGCCTCATATATGTAGTACGCGGCCGCTTTTCTTTTTCCTTCCTTCCTCCATTGTTTTTATATCTATGGGTGAGGTTCTTGGTTGTGTTTACTTGAACGTGTCGCCGGGAAGATGATCTGCTGCCGTATAAAAGTGTTACCACCCTCTGTGACGCCACATAATACAAACCCCCCTTGTCAATAACTCTACCGCCATCTTGTTGTAGTGTATTGATAGGCTCGCACATAAGAGCTGTAACTGAACTACACCTTTTTAGGGCCAACTGGTTGATCCTTAAACATGCTGTATGTCGTACTTGATAACTAGAGTAAGTATCTCCCTTGGTTTTGCTTTCTCTTGCTCATTAACAGCCGAGCCGCATCTGAGACGTGGGACCGGCATACTATTTAGAATGTATGTTTCAAATGTAAGTGCTCGACAAAGAACATAATTTTTTATTTTTCCCTTTCTTTTTGTTTGCTGGGAAATACGTCGAGCGGGAGAAGAAAACGAGGGATTTGTTGAAAATTTTCGGTGACAGAGCACCGGAGTGGAAGAGCGGGAGCTCCTATTCAATCGTTTGACCATACATGAACAAGGCCGACCATTTCTGAGAGATGTTTCTAGCTCAAATAGAAATCAAACCAGTGGTGTTCCCGTCCAGCTTGGAATTTCGGATCACTGAACCCTTGAATGAGGGGCACGAGTGGGGTAACATCTGTCGAACACCGTGATCTGCCTTCGTTTATCTCGCTATGTACTCGAACAGTGTTCCTTTTTATTGCCCCACAATTACGAATTATGCAGGGAAGAGAGAAAAAAGAAAACGAACGCAAGAAGAAAAAAAGGAAAAAAATTATGTGGGGTAATCAAGTTATGCGCAAGAGCTGAGACGAAAAAGGAAGTGACGTGACTGTTATTTAACCCGGAATACCGTACAAAAGGACATTGTTGCACGTGCCCTACGAACAGGTGTACCAGTATCATACGTGCTGTAAGAAAAAGAATTATACAATCAGCAATAGGCGGAAATTATCATTGTACCCTATTGGCGAGGCCTCTTCTCCCTTTACCTCCAAGTATACATACTCTTAAGCTCGGTCATACACCCATCTCATCTAAACCCGGTCACACACCAAATACGAAATTGAACTTCCTACCATTTATCATAGTTGTTGATGACGTCTGTCTCTATCTAAATGGAGACAATACTAGTGATTACATGTAGTTTATATTTCTTTTATTCCATTGCGCCTAGTGAATGTATGGATTTTCAGGGACCCTCGTTCTGCATACATGTATATATGCAGTTGAGTTCGCCCCGTAATTCCTTTTTATGTGTTTAATTATCTTTCTATTTCAGTTATGTGCTCAGTCAGCCACTTCTTTTAGCTGTTTTATTCGTACTTTACGCGGATGACCTGATAGTGAGGTATCAACCAAGTACCAATTACTCCCCAGGACGATTTAAAACCACACTGTCACACCTTAACTTACATACTTACAACCACAAAACTTTGCGAGATTTTCACTCAAGATTTTTTTCATTATGCTAAAAAAATATAGGTGTCACGCCCATGTCAAATGAATATGTACATAAATGGTTGCTCTTAATACCACGCACTCAGACATAGGACTTGCATAGGTTTTTCCGTTGGAGATTGATCTTCCTTTGTTTTGTTTCCGTTTTTCGCTCGCCTTGTTAGGACGCGGGGTGGTTCTCGGCGCGCTAGGTTTTGTTTTTCTCACGCGGTCATTTCCCATAGTTTATTTTGGCAAAGCGGAGCGCTGTAAGCGCATTTACCAAATGCAGCGCTGGCAGTAAGGATTTTTTTGCCCTGTTTATTGATGTTTGCCGCTTGTTTCAAGTGCACTTGAATCTTTGGACAGTGTATGTGGTACAGTGGTACATCTACTTCCTTCATCCGTAGAGTATACACTATACAGTCGGACTACACAGTTTGGATATAGGCCGTGAAAGAGACGGTCTATACTGCACGGATGAGGGACCTGCGATATTCAAAGTCTTCGATCGATCTGAATCTGGGGGTGAAGATTAGTTCTTACCTAATTTTAACTCGCTTTGGGAAGGATGAAATAATCACGTTGAGGAGAAAAGTGTTGTCAGTGGGGAGCTTCTAGTTTCTCCTCGGGAAGCGAGCCAATGATTACAGGGTTAGGGGGCCAATGTTTCTAGCGTCAATGTAATAGATGAGGGGGCGCCTGCGGTTGAGTTTTCTTTTCCTCATAAGCACTGCTCTACCGGCTACTGTTTCTTAGTGACTGTAGCCCCCATAGGTCCCCAAAAAGCTTCCCAAAACAAACAGGGGCATTGTTTTTGTTAGGCGGGAACCAAATTATGGGGAACCGAGGTTACCCAAGCCAGAACGCTTCTCGAAGGGAGGCCCTGGGAGGTGGATTATTGCCAACCCTGAGTTAGTGGTCCAATGGGGCTAGCAATGGAAAGATGGCGGGGCTGATAAGGGTGCAGGAAAGTGTTGGTTTTGATAGGTGGTTGAGGGCTGTAGATCCACCGTTTCCGCTCGTGTTCCCCCACCCTGCAGTATGATGTGTGGGTTTTCTCGCTGCAATACAGGGTGATCTCTGAGACTACATATGTAAGTATCAAAACCCGTCCCATGGGTACTCTCTCGCAGCGTATAGAACTCTACATGATGTATGTAAATTACCCCATGTAGAAAACCCACCTGAATCCCCTGGCGGGTTAACATGAAGTTTGTCTCTCTCTCTGCCGGGCCGGGAAAAAGGCCTGTCTTCTGGAGAAATCTGATTTGCTTTAAAAGTAGTAGGCCTCTAGATAGGGAAATAGATACTTGAAAGGTACCTACTTTGTGTGAGGAAGTTACCGACCGTCTAAAAAGTCCACGACTTCGCCGATTCCCTATCTCTCCGTATCTCGGGAGTTTCACCCCATACTGAAGGAGCTTTCTTTTTCTCCTTGGACTTCCCTGCAAGTCGGTCTTGTCTTGGAATATTTCCTGTGGCCTTGTTGGACATCATCCTAATGATGTGAGGTGGTGCTCGTCTCATCTTCCTAGTCTTGTGCCTGCCTTGCCAGCTATGCGGTCCCAATCGTCACTGCCTTGGTTCAGTTGGGTGTTTCTTATCTGTGTTCATCTGCTGTCCATCAATCAGCTCTGTTACTCCATCCTCATCTTGTCCCAACATATATCCATGGGTGATACCCGCCTTAAGTGACGACTGATTCAACCTATATGTCGTTTCTCCACTTTGTTTAATTTACATAAGAACGTGGCCTCCCTCCCTCGCTCCGTTTGAAACGGTATCTCTTACTCTGCCTATTGTTGTTTACATATCCTGTAAAACGCGTGACTTGATCTGGACCCTGTTTTTTAATCCTTGAGCAACCGATTTGTCACGAGTCATCCAGCTCTACCAGGTTAGCGGACAGTTTCAAACAAACGTGTGCGGCCCCAACATTTAGCATTCAGCCCACTGCCGCATGAAGTAGACGTTATCTATCTACATATAGCGGTCTGCCGGTGCAGAGGTTCCCTATCTATTTAGGTGAGAAGCAAACAGACAAGACGGACAAGGCTCTAGCACCAATCAGCGAGTAGAAGGGTCTATCCAGTGTTCTAGACATATATACACAGCGCACCCTTTGTGCGCCTAGTTCCGGGACCCCAAGCCACCAGCCTCAGACATAACCCCAAATTTATTAGCTATCAGTGAGCCCGTTCCGATGGAGCTACTCCTGACTCCCGCAAGGACTACGTCCTTATCCTCAGCTACCACTACCACTGCCACTGTTACTCTCCTCTCCTCCTCTAACCTTCACAACCACAACTCTTATTCCCAATTTCTCGTCCGCTCGCTCTCCACTTCATCTTCGGACGAAGATATATCTCTATCCCAGGAAACGGCTGTCGTACATGAAAAGATACATTCCTGGTATTCCCACCAAACCTCGTCGTCGTCGCCGCCGAACAAAATGTCAGCGCTACCTTTAGCTTCGTCTGAGCCTATGGTTATTCCCACCAGAGGCTCTTCTCGATCCAGAGGAAATCACCTAAAGAACCAGAAACATGCCGGTGTACCACCAGCAGTTGCTGCCCTTTTAGCGGTAACAGCTATCCCCCCCCCAGGATCTAGAAAACAGAGAGCAGCCTTGCGGCAACACCAACAACGAGCTTCTCTGGACATCTGCATTGAACCACCAACACCTTCTGACGACATACCTCTCTCATTCGATGACGTACTAGGAGAATCTCTTTTTCTTGGTCTGGAGTCCGTCGCTCTATCTCGGGACCCTTCTCGTGATTCTACTCGATCGTCGTTATCTGTGCTTCTTGGTCCTCCAGATGACTATGAAGAATCCTCTTTGCTTCAGAAATCGCCAAGCGATAGCCACCTCTCCGTCCGGTCTGATTCATCGGATTCCGTGCCTTCGCTAGAAGATGACGACCATTCTACATTTTCATGGAGCAGTTTTCAATCATTGCCCCTCTCTAGAAGGCGCTCCGGCGGTGATCCCCGGGCCCGGATCCTAGCATCGAATTCTGAGGAGTGTCATTTCGATCACCCGCTAATGTTCGATTCCGACGACGATGCTGCAGAGCCAGTTCTTGAGCCAGAGTTGGGATTCTTTTCCGAGGACGCTCTAAAACGGGTGACTCGCCGCCTGAATTTCAAGTCAAATCTAACTGCCTCGATTCGGGTCCTCAAATCTGCCGCCCGGAGTTTTTCATCAATTTCTGTCGCTGCACCTTTTACCCAACCCGACGACTACCTTACCCGAAGTATCCTTTCCATAACACCACAATTCACAGACGAGAAGCGACCAGCACTTACCCTAGACACACCAACACCAGCACTTCGTCGTTATCTAAATCCGACTAATGCCACCTCCGATTCCCCTTGCACTGGGGCGATCCAGATGCAAACTTACTCTTCATCACAGAAATCAAGTGGTGGTGCTCGGGATGTATGTGTAGCAGCTTCCCGCATATCTAATCCGGCTACACGGCCACGCGAGGTTAGAGAAAATGGTGACTTCCTCCGAGTCATTGTTTTAGAGATGAACATGCGTCGGCGGGGCAAGCTGAGCGATACCGCGCATGGGAAGGCGAAAATTGCCCTCCCGCCACGTCAACCGTACAAGTATAGGGTATTAGGGGATGCCAGACGCTGGGAGGCTTGGACATGCAGTTACAATGAATAAAACTATGCAAGAAATTAGTGGCACTGGGCGAGGGTTCTCCCAAGTGCTTCCAGTTACTCAGGATACTGGATGCTGTCAGCTCTTTTTTTGAGCCTCCGGCGATACCGGTATGTTGTAGGTTTGGTGATGACGCGATATGATAAGTCTTTTTGTTTTTTTGTTTTTTTTTGGGGGGGGGGCAACCAAGCTACGGTGGGTGTTCTTGGGCAGCGTTCTTAGTGGTTTTGCTTTTTGCCTAGCCATCTTTCCATATCTCGTGACTTGGACGTATCAATTGGGACACAAGGCTTCCAGTGGATCATGTCTTATCATGATAGTCAGTGTTAGCATTTTTTTGGTTTTCTACTGTTACATAAATTTTTTGCACGGATTTTTCTTGGAGGTGTTTCGTTTGCATTGTGTGCTGGTCTGGGTCTCTTGTACTCACATTTATATTTCATTTGTTTCTGGTGGTAAGATACCTTATTTATGGGATGCGATACTCGATTGAATTTATTGTATGAAATTGGTGGGTTTTATTTTCTAGATGTTTCTTTCGTTAGATTGATGAGCGGTTTTTGGTTGGGTGTTTTTCTTCTATGTTTTCGGTTCTGGAATCTGCTGATGTCTTCCGCTTTATTCTGAATTTCGATATTGGCCAGTCCAGGCATCTATCGAGAGCTGGTGGTGGTAGGTTCTGTACGTATACAAGGTGGAAGCGAACCAGAGGAACAGGTGCGGGGCGACTCAATCTTATAATCAAAATATTATCTTCCATGATTCTACTAGTCGGTTTATATCTCGCTTTTGCTTTTATTACCTGTTAGCAGATCAACACAGTATGCTGATGTTTTTCTATTTACATGCACCTGTGAGAATGATGCGAATATGTGCCTGAATGACATCAGATGATGGGATTTCTATACGATATTTGGCAATTCCTTCACCCAACATATTCTCGCATGTAAAAATGATGATTCTAGATTAAGAGTCCGCAGGTAAGAAATAAATAAATAATTCTATCCATGTTTGTGCGTTCTATGCTTTGCATTAATTACTAATTATAGATATCTACCTTTAAGACAGCACGCCGTCTCTTCTATCAAAAACACTCTTCCGTGTCTATACTACATGTATGTTGCTTTTGCGAGAAAATTCAACGCCCTCTACTATGTGCCCTTCTGGCTTGTAGGCTTGAATTTAACACCGAGCCGTCTGACGGACTGCCAGACCTCGTCCTGGATGCTAGAAGGCAACTTTCTTCCCTTAAGACTCTGATCAATCAACCATGTACCAACAATGAACTCGTCTCTACTAAGTCGGCCTTTTCTCCTGCGGTCAACAAGATCCCAGACCTCTGCTAGATGGTCAAATGGTAGTCTTGACCGTGCCCAAATATCCCTTGCTATCAACGAATCTACACAGTCCGCTAAGGTTTCGGTATAACTCGGTGTTGACGACCACGTATGCTGCTGTTGGAGCTCTGTCTCTAGTACTGACGAGGTAGCAGCAGAGGTTGCTTCAAGTGTCGTAAGGAGAAGACCCTTATTAGCAGCCCATAGGCCCTCGTATCGTTTCCGCTCTATATCAGTGATAAAATGCCGCCAACGTCGACGCTGTCCCTCTGCATGTTTATGTGGGTGATGTTTCACTAAGTGAGGCCTCGACTTTTGGGAACTGGGATTACTGGGTTGGGATTTTAGCGGCTTCCGCATAGTCTCCCTGAGACCCGTCTTAGGGGGTGGAGGGAGACTTTTGCGCCGGCCGCGGCGCGGTGGAGGTGGTGCGGGGGGTCTTTTGGGTACCAGGGACATTACGCGGGAGGGAGCAAGGGATGCAGCAATTATAGAGTCACCTGTTAAATGTTGTGGTAGCGGGGAGTGTTGGGGTGTGTTGTTGCAAGGAGGTGATATTGATAAGGTATTTGAAGCGACTGAAAATATAGCAGCTGTTAATGCAGCTGAGGACTTATCTCCTGTAGTTTGGCGGGATATGCTACCTATTGAGAGGCATCTTTGTGGAGGAGGTGGTGCTGGGGGAGTGAATGGGCGTGATAGGGAGTGGGGTAGTTGCAAAGAAATTGATAAGTGGTCTGTATCGTATTTTGTATGGCTAGTGGTGGCAGAGCTAGTAGACACTGTATCGGAGGTGTCTTCAAAATCCGAAACTTTGCCATTGGATACCCCTTTCAAACTATTTGGAGTTCTTCTTTGTGGAGGTGGTTTGGGTGGGGGCTGGGCTTTGGACTGAGCATTTGGTGAGCTCTTCGGCTTAGCTGCTAGGGTAGCTGCTAGAAGTGCATTATTCTGATCTGATTTTATGGAAATCTTTGAGGACATAGATTCCTTTGAATTTATAGATGCCATACCGGGTTTTGATAGCCCTGGTTCATCATATCGGGGTAAGGATAGTTTAGGTATTGTACCAATAGAGATTGGATGATTAGGAATGTTCCCCTGTGTAGGGCTTCCCAGACCAGATGTCGGGGCTGATTTAAGGATAGGGCTGCCTCGTCTGGAAGTTTGTGTAGAGTTAGGCGGCGAGAGCTGGGTAGCTAGAATTGCAGCTGTCAATGATGGGTTATCCAGTGAAGGAACATGTCGAACAGGATTTGGTGTGTTTATAATTGGAGTGGGCTGCTTGTGGGGACTATTTTCAAATAGATGTCTGAGTGATGATATATCTTCTAGTGAAGTTGCATCGACACCTCTAGAAGCTAGGTCCGATGTCCTTCTCCGTGTTCTTTGTACTTTGTGCGGCTGCGCCGTCGGTGTCGGTGTCGGTGTCGGTAGCGCCGGCGAATCTTGGAGTGTAATACCCTCCTGAAATAATCGTCGTCGTGCAGTCACTGTACCCCTTACAGGTAGAACTTCATCTCCCTCGCACTTAGTTTCTTCAAATTTGTGTTCCCTGTTTCTAGGCGGAGTTCCGGATCCTACGGCCACTAGGTTTGTAGCAACCATCGATGATGATTTTGAATGTAAGGGGGGTTTTAGAAAATTTTGTTGGGTAGGTGGAAGGTAATCTTTATCATAAGTATTCCCTTTCCCTATTTGTAGACTTGGTGTAGAACTCCTGCCGCTTACACGTTCACTCCTGGCTATGTTGCGATTATTCGGAGAAGGGATCTTTCTACTAAAACTCAGAGTTGCTGCTCGTAAAGCAGTTGCGTTTGGACTAGAATCTGGTGGTTGCTGGATCCGGGATACCGGAGGGCTAGGGTCATGGTGCGCTGAAGCCTCATCCTGTAAAAGCGTATGTGAATAATAAGCCCCAAGAAAGCCTGGAAATGGAGGTCTGACCAATTATGTGATTAATCATAAATAGAAGGATAATCTCCGAACACGGAGACGAAACACGGAACACATAGATGTTTATTCCCTCCATACCATTTAGTTATCTACAGTAGTGAGTGGTTTTGTTTTGATCCTTTGCTTGGAGGGCCTTGACCATGCCTAAATACCCCTACGCTAGCTAGAGTACAAAGTAGGGGGTTTGATAGTCTCGTGCCCCCAGCTACGTACCGTATATGGCTAGATAGTGGACAAGGGTTTGACTTGGCGCTAACTATAGGACTATGGTATGTTTTTTGAGAGTATGTTTTTTGAGAGCCAGCCAAAACAGGAGAATCGTATTTCATTAGGTACCTAACATAGCCTGGTACCCCATTGATACATGTAGTCCCCGGTACCCTACCAATAGTCATCTAGTATGTACCTTATTGATACCCTATTGATATGTAGTTCGCGCCAAGTCAGGCCCCTGTCCATAGCTGGGAACCGGCCTAGGGATCTGATTAGCCAGCACCCATCGTAAATACGTAGTCACGTGTATTCTTACACAAGGCCTTAACGCATCCACCTTTACCCTGCATATGTCAACTATGACTCGACACTAGGTAATCAAGTCACGTCTTCCTAACTTCCTTAAGTACTGTCATCTCTTTTCGTGATATCTACCTCTAGATCTGACTTTTATATCCAACTCACCATCACCTCCTGCCTGCGTAATGCAAGATCCTGATAGTCTCCCAGATGCCCCTTCAGCGCTCCGCGATGTCACAGAGGGGACTAGTGCAGATACTTTCGGCCCTAACAGGATCCTTACGGAGGAAGATCTTAACCGCGAGTATCCCAATAGGCCTAAGAACAAAAAATCCACACTCCCATTCTACGAATTACACGCGTACCTCTTTGACCCACTTCTCACAAATAAGAAGAAAAAGACTAGCCCAGGGCGACGAGTATCAAAACTAAAACCACATGAAATTAGAAGAAACATCATTGATCACTTCATTTCTCGTTGGAGGACTGAAGTTGGTCACGACATCTATCCAGCTCTCAGGCTGATTTTGTGTGACAAAGATAGAGATCGTAGTGTGTATGTGAGCCCTATTTGCCATTAATCAATATATCTGGCCAAACCCTTGGGAATGATCATAAACTCACTGCATTATTTCTTATCAGGTATCATCTCAAAGAAAAGACTATTGGACGGCTGTTGGTTAAGGTTATGAAAATTAATAAAGATAGTGATGATGGTTATGCCCTGTTGAATTGGAAACAACCGGGCTCATCAAAGAGTGCTGGTGACTTCGCCCTGCGCTGCCATGGTATAACCTCGCTATAAGAAATTATACTCCCCTAGTTTTTAAAAAGAGCCTCTCTTCTAGAAGTTATATTCCGTTCCCTCGATACACCCCATTGATTTCTCATATTCTTCTCTATCTAGTTCTCAAAGACTATTTATACCTTTCTTTTTGCAATATAACTGTTCTAAAGCTAATATTAATACTTGAGACTAAGAGGTGATCAAGAAACGCCCCATGCGTACCACACCAGGCAACTTGACAATTGCCCAAGTGAACGAAATGCTCGATCGCCTTTCCCAGGCCACCAAAGAGTAGTATTTCCATATCTCTCTACTCTTGTAATTGCCTAAGTAGATTGTTGACCATTGCCACTTTGGGTTTTATGTTTATTACTATAGAGAAGATCAGCTTCCTATTATGATTGAGTTCTACAATAGTATGGATGCCTATGAACTAATGTGGATCGTCAGGATCATCATGAGGCGTAAGCAAAAATCTAATCTCTTGGGCCTTTTATTTATTACTAGAAGGATTAGTTATGACAGTCAATACTGACTACTACCATTGGCTTTTGTAGATATGAAGGTTGGTGCCACTGAAAAGACATTCTTCGAGTACGTATTCATCATGGTTAAACTACAAAGTATCTATTACTAACCCCCTAAAGTGCGTGGCACCCCGATGCTGATGTTCTATTCAACATCTCATCCTCTCTAAAGCGTGTCTGCTGGGAACTCTATGATCCTGATTTCCGCATGGACTCCGATGTAATCCTACCTCCCCTGTCTGTAGCCCTTACACTAAAAACTCCATATAGGACAAATCTGTAACTCTCATGTCTTGTTTCCAACCCCAACTAGCCCAATTCCAGAAGCGTTCCATGTCCGATGTTGTCAAGGCCATGCACCCAACGCTTGAAGATCCAACATTTTGGATTGAAGAAAAACTCGACGGGGAGCGAATGCAGTTGCACTATGAAAATGGTAAATTCATGTTTTGGAGTAGGAAAGGGAAGGAATATACAAGACTCTATGGGTCGGGATGGGAAGATGGGAGTTTGACAAGACACTTAAAGAAGGCATTTGATCAAGGAGTTAAAAGGTTTGTATTGCTGATATTTGCGTGAGGTACTGGTTCTAATCTAGGCAATAAATAGTATCATTTTGGATGGAGAAATGATTACTTGGGATCCTAGGATGGATGTTATCGTTGCTTTTGGAACTTTGAAGACGGCGGCGCTAGAGGGAAATAGGAATCCCTATAGCGATGGACCGAGGCCGTTGTGTAGCCCCCCCTCCCCCAAAAAGATATTTATCATATGCTAATCAATATTATAGTCCGTATCTTTGATATACTTTACCTAAACGGACAGTCATTAATTAACTATACATTGAGGGACCGCCGCAAAGCGCTAGAGCGAAGTGTCAAGAGCGTACATAGAAGAATGGAAGTGCACAAATATGTGGAAGCCTCAGCAGCTGAAGAAATAGAAAAGATGTTACGGCAGGTCATTGCTGAGGCGAGTGAAGGGCTAGTTATCAAAGTAAGTAGACGCTTTGTATAGTCAGATACAGTTCCCTCTTTAGATTCTATAATATCGGTATTATAGTACATGCAAGTAGTTGCTTTATACCCTCACTTCTATAGCTCCCACAAACTATAGTTATTCGGGTGTTCTATTCTCTTCACCCTCACTGAAATAACGAGTTATATTCATGCTAATCACAATCTTCAGAATCCACGAAGTATATATCGCCTCAACGATCGAAACGACGACTGGATGAAAGTAAAACCAGAATATATGGCAGAATTTGGCGAATCACTCGACTTACTCGTCCTTGGCGGTTACTGGGGAAGCGGGAAACGTGGTGGTATTCTTTCATCTTATCTCTGCGGCGTCCGCCTTGACGGGAACCACCTCCTTCCTGGCGAAAACCCAATGAAGTTCTGGTCATTCTGTAAAGTTGGTGGTGGCTTCACCGCAAATGAGTACTCCCAAATCGCACATATGACCGACGCCCAATGGGTACCCTGGGACCCGAAGAACCCCCCAAAAGAATTCATGGAGCTTGCAGGAGGCGATCAGAGCTTCGAGAGTCCGGATGTGTGGATTCGCCCTGATAAAAGTATTGTGGTTGAAGTTAAGGCGGCTAGTGTTGCACCAACAGATAAGTTTAGGGTGGGGATGACTTTGAGATTTCCGAGGTTTAAGAGGTTAAGAGAGGATAAAGATTGGAGGAGCGCGTTGAGTATTTCTGGGTTCTTAAGGCTTAAAGAAGAAGTCGAGAGGGGTAATGAGGAAGAAGAGAAAGCTATGGATATGGAGAATAGAAGGAGACCAGGAAAACGGGTTAAGAGAGAATGGAAGGTTCTTGGTGTGGATGAAAACGCTGGGGAGTTGAAACCAGTAGTGAAGACAGGGGTGAAGATGTTGTTTGAAGGTTACTCGTTTTGTAGGTTCTTAGACGACAGAACACTCAATGGTAAACCAACTAATAAGGTTTTTTCTAATAGATATAATGTCTGAGTCTGTAACTACAAGCCAGAAAAAGAGCAAGGCCGAAATTGAGCAACTTATCAAAGCTCACGGAGGAAGGATATTTCAAACAGAAAATGCAGTCGAAAACACACTCATAATTGGAGACAGAAGTAAGATATCATTCCTTAAATTACATAGTTGTTTACTTTCTGACCTTTCTTGGCCTAGATAATGTAAAGATCTCTGCTTTAAAGAAAAAGGGAACACATGATATCATCCGCCCTGGGTGGGTCTTTGATTGCATCTACCAACATGAGGTAGAAAAGGAGAGAAGTGGGAGTGGTTATATTCTTCCCTTGGAACCTAAGTACAGATATCTTTTCTCGAGGGGCTTACTACTATAATTCTAAAATCTTCGATAGTTATATTTTCTACGCTACCGAAGATACTAAGCTGAAAGTAGAAAACTCTGTCGATGAGTGGGGAGACAGCTACGCAAGAGATGTGAGCGTAGAGCAGTTAAGCTCGGTCAGTTTTATTTATCTTCGCCTAGTATCTAGGGACATCTTTAACTTGAACATTTTTAGATTCTCGAAGGTATGCCAGGTGTATTTGACAGGAAATTTGCGGCGGACTTCATCCAGGCCCTTGATCGCCACGACCACCATGGATTTTTTAGGTTGCCCGGATGGATTTTTAAAGAATTTGTGGTTTATATCGATATCCCAGCCCTGAAAGAACCTAGTGCCAGGTATGTGAATAGCCATTATTCCTAGCTCTCGGAATGAGAAATCTTACTTTGGTTTACCTCTCAGCTTAGCTCTGTCTAAAAACCTACTCCAGTTCGCCGGAGGCAAAATTTCGAATGATATCAGTGACCCAATACTTACGCATATCGTCATTTGCGACGACGATTTGTCACGGTTGCAATCTATTAGAGATACAATTCAATGGTAATGATATTATTTCCTCACTTAATATTCATAAGCTAATATTATTTCATAGGCGGCAGAGAATTCCAAGAGTTGTAACGACAGAATGGGTCGAGAATAGCGTAAGATCCAAGACTGCATTAGACGAAGAGAAGTTTGCACCTCTTTTGGACCATTCTGAATGATGGGGAGAGGTCTATACGAGATGTTTCACCGAAAGGTTTTAAATCTAAGGTGGAGGGGAGTGTGTATTTGATGGTACTTAGGAGTAATGACTCGAGTTCTTATTTAAAAAAAAATAGTATTCCCTCTCTAAATCTATAATTACACTATTAGGAGAATTTTTCGGTAAGACCAGTATGTGCTGTCGCATTTTGCAGGGGTATTATTCTGCCCTCGGTAGTTATATTTCCTGGTATCTTTAGGTGATGGACCCTGTAATTTAGTAATTAATTCATGAGATTCCTGCTAGGTGCCAAATCTGAAATCTCACTTGGATCTTTATCACACATAGTATGAAATATGCCTATGTTTATATAGGTGGCCCAGAAATTTTTTTTAAAGGAGGCTTGTCTAAACCAGGATATAGAGGGGAAGGAATGGGGGCAAATGGCTTTTTTGGTTCCTTAGCCGAATAGGCTCCATTAAAATTGTTTAAATATCTGATATATTTTTGGGAAACTCCTATGATTAACCTCGTTCCTATTGGCGGATTAACTCAGTACCCCCATTCTACTTCCTCAAACGTTTATAGGAATAGCGTCAAGTTTTGCATACCAGATCAAACAAAATGATCTCTTAAGGGCTTACGGTATAGGTAGGAAATCTTAGTTGATGTCTTTACTAGAATATTTAATATTTTTTAGCTCGCCCTAACAGTCTATTGTTGGTCTGTTGTGAAGGCTTTCAATCCACTGTACGTTATAATCATAATCATCGGTCAATATTCTATTGGCTCGAGTAATTACGAATTAATTAGATATAAGTCTTAAAATATTCTAAGTAGGTATATTTATTCAGACTTCCTTTAATCATAAGAGCCCCTATTATAGGGGCTCAATAGGAATATATCACTCTAAGCGTATTCTTAGCTGTTCTAGACTACCTGCAGTTCTAATATATAAAGGATGGCTAATTAATGCTACCTGAGACAGAAAATTCTGGCCTCACAGCACTATAATCAGATGTTTCTATTCTAGCAATCCCTGCTATATATCTATAAAAAAAACTAGATGAATTATGTGCTCTTTTCTCCTACTAGATTGGTTTAGTAGCTTCAGAAGAATTTAGGCTAGGAGTACCATAATCAGAAAAAAAATCATTTTAGCTACTATAGGAGTAAGATATTGGCCCCTCTTAAAGAGATTCTTCCAACGAGAGTCTACTTCATATATGGCCCTCCCATCTGGCCATTCCCCCCTCTATCATTAATAATCATCGACTCTTGCCGGCGCTCTATGCACCCTTGTTGTACTATTGTAGTCTCTTGGATCCAGAGTCTTGATTTTATAATTACCCCTATAATAGGCATAGAAATAAAGATATTTTGATAACTACTAAATATACTATGGATATCTCTGCTGCACCCTTTGTCTCCCTGATAGGAATGTCTTTAACATTAATATATACCTAACGGTATAAACGGTTTTGAATAAGTTTCATTAGGTCAAAAGAGTATCATAGCTTAACGGCTATATGTATTTGAGTGTTAAATGGAAAAAGATATATAGTTTAGAATAAGTATAGAACCCGTCATAATAGCTGTGTTTTTTTTAATTGCGCAAACCCCAATAAGAGGGGATTTCACCCTATATAGAAGTATGTTCTTGGTAGTCAAAACTCCCCTTTCAATATTTAAAAACCTTTATGACGGCATATATGTATTGTGGGTGCAACATAATAACAAAAAGACCAACGGTGTAGCCTAGAAAACGCCTCAAAAACAACCCCACAGAACTAAACAAGCATGGTAGCACTTGTGACACTATTAGAGGTGTAACAATGTAAAGAGAGTCTCCTATTAGAATAAGAAGTATGCCATCACCTATACGTGACCTAGTGGGTAAACTATTGATCTAAGACTGCTGCAGCCTTCCTATAAGCATCTAACAACGTGTCTTCCAATAAAAATGCAAGCAAGAAATGCGAAAAAGACTAGGAATTTGTGTTTCTCGGTCATGAATTTCGTCTTTGTCGTCGTAACTGCTGTTGTAGCAGCAATATAGGCACAGATCTGGTCTAGTTCCTTGATAATAAGAATATTATTCGAGTAGATTGCCTTAGACTCTTCAACGATATCTGCATCAGTCCCAAGGATAAATGTCAGCCAAATTACAGTTACTATTTCTTAATTGGAGGGTAGGGGGACTGAAACTTGAGACTAACCATGCTTTTCTTCTACAGTCAAGCTGTTCTCAAGGTCACGGAGAGCTCCTTTAAAGCTCTCTCTTAATCCTTCCTCCTTTCCTTTATCAACCTCGAAATTGAAGATATTTGTCCCAGCCTCAACGCACTCCTCTTCTGTCATCCCGTAGCGCCCAGGGAAGAAGTTCTTGGCCTTAGACATCTGATATCTAAGAATCTTCCCACCAGCAAAAAGTGCCATGTAATAATTATAAGCGTAGGCGATCAATACATGCGGCCTTTCAGCTATGACCTGCCGAATGTGATGTACATAGGCAGCACGCTGGAGAGTTGTAGGAGTTCCAATAGAGAATGGGGTTGAACCATAGTAGTACCGAAGGTCTTTAGCTATTTGGGGGGTCCGTAGAAGTGGTGTAGAATAGAGGTTCTGGAGAGCGACCTTGATGCGTAGGTTGGAATTTGTATTTGGAGAAATAAGGGTAGCCCACTCTTCTTCAAACGTTTTGTACACGAAGGCAAAAGATAGTATCCCTTCCCGATAGAGACGGTGGTCTGTAAAGCCCTTGTTTAGATACTTCCTAAACATAACAAACAAGAATACTAACCATGGAGCCCAAGAGCGAAACGAGTCATAATAAGGCGATTCACAATATCATGACCATCACTAGGTACTGTTAGGAGGGTTTCCAGGTTCAAGATTAGACGGAGATTAACGAACCGGGTCGCAGAATTAATTTGCTGCGCAAGGCTCAGCGGGCTCTGGTACTCCTTCTCGGCACCGTTCCCAGAGTGTGGGTGGTGAGCAGCATGATTATTATCTCCACTAGAAAAATGTGAGTGAGGGTCCATGTTTGAGGTTGTCTCTGAGCCTATCAAGGCCTTCAAGTGAACTAGGGGTAAGAAGTTAAGGATGGGTTTAAGGGAACGAGTGAGCGAACGAGGACACCTTTAAGGGAGAGGCTAGTAGGATGGAACATAGAGTCACTCTTTCACCACTTGCGCCACCTGTTTCAAGAGGGGAGAAGCAGGTGGACAACGAGGTTGGTTACAAGCCTTATCATACATCTGCCTGACCAGAGAGTCACCCAAACCTGGACTACTGTGATGCCATCATTTCTCTATCAAGGTTACACATATATACTAAGAGATGCAGGTGCTGCAGGCACGTGGCTGATCCACCTTGCCTGATCTCGTGGATCTAAGATCTCCTTAGATTATAGTTAAATATGTCGAACGGCGGACAGGGGTTTGACTTGGCGCGGACTATAGGAGGGGTACCCAAAAGTTGCCTGAATGGGCTCATGTTTTTGAGAGTCAGCCAAAACACGGGAGCCAATTTGTAACACTTTTGTATTTCATTAAGTACATACTTAGTAATAGTCCGGTACTATCAATAAGTAGTCCTCCAGTACCCTATCGATAGTTCGCGCCAAGTCAAACCTCTATCGGCCGTTCGTAATTACCACCAAGAACTCTTGAATTAGTCAGCTAAAAAAATCCTAACAGGTGCTCTCCGATTTGACTTGACAACGTTCCCCCAGCCTTGAGTACACACAACACTGCCCCTCTCGCTATCTCTCCCTTACCCCATGGTCTCAAGCTCTATTCAGCGCATCATGTCTGGTTATGGTTCCCTCCAAGGTCTTCTAGGTACAGTTTTCTTCCTGGTTATCAAACCTAAGCAACTATAACCCAGTCGCCCATTTTACGTAACCTGATCTCCAATCAACTAACAATCTTTTACATCCTCAAATAGCTGTGAACAAACCATCTGGGATTACCTCTGCAGGGGTCATTCGGGAGCTCCAAAGAGTGTTCAAATCCTCCCCCGTCTTCTTTGAGAGCTTGGAATTAGAGCGGAAGACACGTTTAGGTGAAAGCGGGAGACAACGGCAGAAAAGAAGAGGGAAGCGGGGTCCTGTCGAGGTTAAGATGGGGCATGGGGGAACCTTGGACCCGATGGCTAGTATGATTTTTCTAATCATCCCGGAGAACTACCTACTAATTAACTATACCTCAGCTGGCGTTCTAATCATTGGTATAAACGATGGTACTAAACACTTGAAGCAATTCCTTGATTGTAGTAAATCATATGACTGTGTTGCGCTCTTTGGGTGCAGCACTGACACATATGATGCCGAAGGCAAGATTATGCGCCGCGCGCCGTACAAACATATTACCAAGCAAGCCGTGGAGGATGCTTTGAACGCTTTCCATGGTAATATCTTACAGAAACCACCAATGTAAATTATTATCTCTAGGCACTCAAAGCCTATTATACAGGGGATCTTATAGCTAATGTTTATTCACAGTTATTCAGCCCTCCACCAGAATGGAATGCGATTGTATGAATATGCCCGCAAGGGGATCCCCCTCCCAATGGAGATCAAAGCGCGACCCGTTACTGTAGCTTCCATGGAATTGCTTGATTTTACCACAGACCACACCTGGGAATTTCCTGCTGAGGAATTAACTGAAGAGGATAAAGTTGTTGGGAGAGCTCTCAACGACCAAGTAGCAAATCCATCAGGTCAGATTGGGAAGGCCGAAGAAAAAAAACATGCTAGGGAAGAGGATGTTGAAGCTGCTAGCCTATCTACAAAGAAGTCTAAGCTAGATATGGTCGACGAAGAAATTGCACCTGCTACCCAGGATAGTACTAGTACATTTATTGACGTCCCTACCGCCACAACTGAAGAGGAACCTAGACCGGCAGCCGTTTCGATTCGCATGACGGTCACTTCAGGTTTCTACGTTCGTTCGTTGGTCCATGAGTAAGTTTAACCGTCTTTTATAGGATCAATAACTGACATCATACTAGCCTTGGTGAAGCTCTTGGTTCTGCAGCACACATGGTCAAACTCGTCCGCACCAGTCAGGCAGACTTCAAACTTGGAGAAAATGTAATCGAGTGGGAGGATCTAGTTAATCCAGATACAACTGTCTGGGAGGGTAAAGTAGTGAAAATTTTGAGGGCTTGGAGCGACAAACAATATGGGAGTGACAAAAAATACGGGACCACTAGTCGGTCTATTAACATTTCTAGAAGCCCTAAGGAAGAGGGGCAAGCCTGTGCTGAAGCCGAAGCCCCGAAGAACGAAGAAGTCACTGCTGAGGACAAAAACTCAACCAATGAAATTGTGGAAGGCACAAATAGTACTGTAGTGAAAGCCCAACTCCCTTTGTAATAATTTGAGAGCTTTATGGGGCCCATTTGTGGTTTTGTTTGGGTTTGTGTATATTTATGGAGAAGAAACAAGAGTATGAGTTTCGCGCTATACCATAGGAATCGGTAAGTATTCTTAGGAGTTAATACTCCTCGATCACTGAAGAGTCTTTTTTGCTAGTATGTGATATAGCATATAGGTATTCTTTGTGTTTTGACTGGGTGTTCGGGTCGTTCCATGCATATCAGTACAGAAGCTGTTGTCATTCTAGTTTATCTTAAATCACAGTACCCAACACTAATTCACTTAGCTATATACTTAAACCAAAAGGTTTTCCAGGTCTATATACACTAGGGATACATATATATACCTAAATAAGCAGGAACCCCCTTTGCTCCTTCCATAATTCTATTGTTCTACATGCAACTCTCTTATTCATAGAACAAATCCAGGCTGGAAACCAAGTATGAGAGGAGCAACAGGAGCGCCTGATAGTTATAAATAAGGTCTGGAGCCATAACCACAATACAAAGTGTTTGGTGTAGGGTCTCAAATGACTATTACTCTTGACAAGAAACCAAATGCTATTGTTGGTAATTTGTGCAGGAGAAGCAGTATGTGAGTTATTTAAACTGGCCCTTTACCTTTTGAGGCCGATTTTTATGGGCCTGTTCCGTGACGGATTTGCATAATGACTATAGGTAAAAAGAGAAAAATGATAATAGCTAATTTTAGTAAACATTTTTGGTGGGAAACCCTAGGACTATACCAAGGCAAGACCAGCGTTGAATACTAGAGCTGTTAGTATATGTGAAAAGGAATTATACCTAGGGATATCGAGAAAGGCAAGCTGAGTTACTTTGATAATTTAAACCAGGAGAAAACGCTAAGGCCGTGCACTTTGGGGGGCTACGGAGATTCAAATACGATAATTTATTTGTATAACAAATTGATTAGATCATACATATATTTAGTCTTGTTCCTATCCCCGGCCAGGTTTGCTTTACTGCATCGAACCGTAGGGCAGCAAGCTGCGTGTAGGGGGTAGACACGGGACTAGTAAGGGATGTTCGTTTTAAAACATACATACATGATAGGCACGAGACTAGATCATATAGAATGGAAATCTACACAATACGATCTAGTCTCGTGCCCATCCCTATGTTTGCTTTGCTGCGCAGCCACCGTCGATCTATACTCTACAATACTCGTGCGTTAATTAATAACCCGGAATTTCCACTACAACACCAAAACACTCACAACCCCCCCCCCTAGAAAGCGGGCTCTAATATGTAATTAAGGCTAGTTGATATTTCCTTCGAGAAACTACTGTAATGCTATGGGATTTTATTAGGTTTGCCGCTGCTATTTAACAACCTATACACCATTAGGTAGTTTTAGGCCTATTCCGAGTTGCTGATTAATGCATGAGTATATCTCTTAAATAACCGTTTCTATGACCTAGATGCGTGTATTAAGTATCTCTATCAGACATAACATACCGTATTAGAAAGAAGAGATAGACGACAAGTAGATTACATTCAATCACTTACTAGCAAGTATTCCTATATAGTTAAATCGCCCTATAAGAATATGGAATTGGGGTAGGATCGTATCCTTATAATCATAGGGCAGATGTCCTTACAAAAAGTGACCACTACGTACAAATAATCCTTGTCAAGGTAGGGGGTGCGTACCCTTATAAGGCGATTATTCTTATAGCCCCATCCCTTATAGGGCGATTGCGCTGTGGCTTCTATATATATCCTTCTAATAGTACAAGCTTCCCCTATTATATATCCTCAGAACCTACTTATACCAGTATATACTGCATTATATACTCCAATATAAAGTAATAGAGAGAGGAAGGCGGGTATATTGGCGCTTAGGGGTGTTCCTACTGCTAGTGGGTAAGCCTCCTAATTAAGAATCTACTCATCAACCTCTCTCTCTATTACTTCACAACATGTTGTGGATTTGCTTCTATATGGTTATCACGTGGTATATCATGTGATCTCTCACGGACCTCTATGTTTGAGGGTCTAGGCGAGAGACACTAGGTTAGGGTTTCTCTTGGAGATATCTTGTTTGTTTGATTGCTAGTCCTTTAGTCAATCAATCTACGCCTATTCTCTACCCTATTACTTCACAACATGTTAAGATATGGCTACCTAATAAGGTATAGCGTTTATGGTTCAACCAGTACAATTGTCTCGGAGGAGACTCGGTGGACAAAGCCTATTAGGAGGCTCTTCTTGGGGTTCACTTGCTGTCTTTCCTAGGCTTTAGGGTATCGCGGGGTCTACGTGATTACCAGTATATATAGAGTAGTAGAAAGCCTTTGCTAGGCTTTCTCTTCTAGTCTGCTAAGATACTGACTTTGACTGATTAATCTACTTTTGATTATCGCCAGCCTTGAACACAACACACAGAGATATATCGAGTGATATCATATGAAGTTCTTCATTAAAATCCTTTAGGACAGTCGTCTTATCAAGAGTCTTTAAATACTCAAGGGCGGAGAGAAACCAATCGAGCCTCAGTTAAAAAACCTAATTTTTTTTTCTATTTTATATGCTCCAGATAGGTACAATATATTAGGCCATAGTCGCCCAATCCGGTAGCTTCGTCTCATATGCCCATCTTCCTTCCTCACATTCGTATCGCTTGGCATGGAGATATATCCCCAACTATCACTTTAAATTAGTATACTCCCTCCATTTCTCGTGTGATTTGCCTTCTGAACGGAAAACTTACTTCGTGCGATCCCGGATCTGTATATAATGGAGCATCACAAACTCCACAAAGTGCCCCCGACAGTTTATGAGCTTTAATCTCCTCGTATTCTTTGATCATCTCATCAAAATATGCCACTGCATCAGCAGCCTGATCTTTCCCCATCCTATTGAGCCGTGTTATGATGTCTTCATCCTCGCCTTCTCCCCCCTTCCCTAGCCCTGGCCCCCAGACAAGGCGATTGCAGTATATTGGATCATTGCTAATTGGATGTCCGATGTATTGGAGATGCACACGAATTTGATGTGTCCGCCCCGTGAAGGGGTGACACTCGACAATGGAGTAGTTTTTGGCAACGTTGTACGCAAGACGGCGGAATAGTGTCTTTGCATATTTCCCACTTGCACGCACACGATTGAGGCCTAGTTTTGGGGAGATAGCGAGGATGGGCTCATCGCAGACTATATCCCCGATTGGAAATTCACCGGTTACTCGCGCGACATACTGTTTCTTAATTGTTCTGGTTTTGAGCTGCAGCATCATTTCGTCAGCAGCTTTAGGAGTTTTTGCGCAGAACATTAGGCCACTTGTTAATCTATCAAGGCGGTTACAGGCTACTCAGGGTTAGCTTAGCTCATGTGGAAGAAAGAAAAAAGCATACGCAGTGGTGCAACCCCATCCCGTTCATACTTCATGATCTCGATAACAGAGTTATAATTATATCTCCCTGCTGGATGGACCGGCACTCCTGCAGGTTTATTGATAACAATTAATGCATCATTCTCAAATACCACTTCAATAGGTTTATCTGTGACTGGAGGCTCATGCCGATGCAAGGTATGTGCTATCATATCACCGTTATTGACGATTGTATCGGTGCCGCAATGAATCAGTTGCTCTTGTGTTGGGTCGCGGCCATCTTTCTTGCGGAATATGGTAACCGTACCAGCTTCTATAGCCTTTTTCTAAATATGCCCAAGTATTTCAGTTTCATAATAGCCTAACCACTCTACCTTTTTGTAAAGTACAGGTAAATTAAGAGAAAATAAAAAGAAACCCACACACATAATACTCCTCAGGTCGATCTCTAAACTCGTTCACGAAGATATCCAATAATGACCTCCCCCTCCACCGTTCCTTGCAGTATGTATTATAAGTATAATTATACGGTGGGATCTTCCTCAACCCATCCTCATAATAATAAAGCGGTTTAGGCGGCTGGTTCAGAATCTTTGACGGTAAGCTCTCCTTCTGTGCGGCCTCTTTTCTCCGCTGAGTGTATGTTTCTTTCCCCGCCACTACCAACTTTGGTGAACTCGGGGGTGTGATTTCGAGCGCCGAAAGTTCAGCTAGAGTATCTGCCATTATCATACGGTGATTATAGAGGCTTATAAATCCTTCCAGTGTTGCTATAAGGTGGAGGGGAGGGTGAAGGCGGTATAATCCGACACGAGACCCTGTAACGATGCGCATGCAGATGTATAATAGACGAGATGGTATGTCTGGATGCGGATGAAGAAGGACCTCGGTTGGCCCAAGGGCTACCCGGCCTCGGCCCGGCGAGACGACCCACCAACCCTTACATGTATTTAATACCCTCTAACTAGCCCAGAAGTTCTGTTGTATGTATGAGGCCAGAGCGATGTCTATCAAGAACCGTAAAAGAAGCGATTATGTCTATTTCCTTGACTATCGAACAAGATGGTCGGATAATGACCAGTACTCTCACCTAACCAATACTATCTACAATGTTTTGTAAGCAAGGGGCTCAGTTGTATATGCCATCTCTCATATCAAATAACAAGCTAACTTCTACAAACTAGAATCGACTCGGTGGTAAACACATACCTAATTAATCATTGCGGTCTTAAACCTGAGTCTTCGGCCTCAATTGCCTTAATGGTGGCCTCACAATGTGCCTTTGTGTCGTCTACTTCATTCCCAGCAGTTCTTGACCTTGGGTTGAGAGTGAATAAGCTAGGGAATTCAAGCGTTACCTATGAGTGTGGTGTATTTGAGCAAGGCGTTGAGGAGGTTAAGGCCGTGGGGGGGTATACACATGTATTTTGCGATAGCACTACCAGGAGACCGATGAGCATGGAACCAGCATTCCGGGAAGGTTTAGAGAAACTTTTGGTAAAAACTGGAGCAAAACTATGATTATGGTGAACTTTGAGACTTCTAAAGATTTTCTAATTTATTACGACAAATACCATCATAGAGTTTTCCCTCACCTGTAATCTATATAGAAACCTACATCTAGCCATTGTGTCTCATGTCGATCTCTTTTACATATATACATAAGTTTACCACCCTAAACATTACCTTCCACACAAATAAAGGCCTTAATAGACGGCGAGAAAAGCGTAGCCTATTTACGAAGACGTTTTTGTAGCAGCACCAAATAAACCTGTTGGAATTGGGTATCACAGCTAATAATATATACAATCTTCAAGTAGTCTAGTCTGACAGTATCATTTTCTATGTTAATAACAAAAGCTTATTTATGGGCACTACTACTTTTCTGTATTGGTTTAGACTGTAAGGTTAATTAATGTGCGAGTATTTTTACCATCTAACAATAATTGGCTATGGCTCATTTAAAGCGCAAGATGTTCTCTACGAGACGAGTTCATACTAGTTTACTCTAACCCATTTCCTAGAAATTTAAGAGACAAAATACCTGCTCACCTACACAACAAATATTCCATACCAGGCCCCCCAAAACGAGTGGTACAACTAATACAGATAAATTTAGAAATTTAGACTAGGGAATGAATAATATGCCACCAGATATTCTATCCGTCTATGTTATGTGTGTTTTAGTGAGGAAAAATGCTGCACCAAGCCCCTCGGTTTCCATACAAATAAGGTCTATATGCTAGTGCAGTAACACAATATCATAGCCTGAAGGCTACATATGTTAGGCTTTGTTCATGCCATAGGTTTATACTGCATGCGACATTCTTGTACCTTAGCAAGAAATGCAAACTCTGATATAAAAAATAAATACAAGGCTGCATATATGTACTTTATTGGGGTAGCTGCAAATAGTTAATACACGGGTACAAACAGGCTTTTAGGCCTATGATATAGGGACTCGGATATAAATAAGTAGCAATCTACCGTTTCCTCTCTATTACAACATACTTCAAAAGGCATATCGAGTGATATACCATGACTACGATCTAGATTAAAGGCTCCTTAGATTGGTCATCATATTCCTTTATTTAACAATTACCAGAGAACTTTATGTTAAAAAGGTTATTAATAAATATGATAAATAGTGACCCTGCCAGGCTCCGTAATCCTGTGCGCGATAATATAGGCTCCAAGTGTAAAATAGTGGCTCAAAATTCTGCAATGAGAGCCCCCCGCCAAGAAACTCGAACGGAATGGTTTTTAGAGCTTTTGTAAAAAAATTTAGTCCTGCATGACAATAAGGACGTGCCTCCAAGTTCCCTAACTGAAAGGTCCTCGCCGATAATTGACTTGTACTTCAACGAAAAAATCCACAGAAAGAAGAGAAGAACTACATACACGTATTTCCCTCTTCCTTTCTTGGCCATCTCCATTCACAACCAACATAGGAAGAGAAAAAGATGTTTCTCTTTCTCTCTTTCCGAGGAGAAAGAAAGAAATAGAACTGCAAAACTACCCCCAAACAAATGAAGCGAGAAAGAAAGGATGACGGAATAATAGATTGTAGATGAAGGTAATGGTGGGGAAGAAAAGAATAAAGAATAATTCCAACATTGGGATTCCTTTAGGCAAACATGGTAATCAAGAAAGACGGAACTTTTGAAGTGACGGGAATTTAAGAACACACCCGAAGAAAAATAGACATGAAATAAACCCCCAACACTCTAGCTTTGTCATTCCAAAAAAAGAAAAAGAACAAAAGAAGAGAGAAGAGCCAAACCGTCCTTCCACCAATATATCTAGGGGGCAGCTGGTGGCCTTGCCCCATTAGCAACACGGCCTCTCTTTGTCGAAACAGTCGACCATCCATCTGCAGTTTCCTCGGCTGGAGCCTCCTTAGGCTCAGGCTTCCGCCAGTTAGTTGGTGTTGCCTTCACAGGCTTAGCTTCCTCCCTCTTTTTCGAAGTAGCAGGAGCAGCCTCCTGTTCATTTTCACCTTCAACGGTAGTCCCCTCAGTTGCTCCGGATGCCCTTCTTAATAATCCGAAGTCCTTATTTATAGTTGGAGTCCCAGCCTCGCTCTTGTCAGTTTCACCTGAAGCAGCGGCACGGGCCTTTCTCTCATCCCTCGCTTTCTCATCCTTTAACTTCTTGGCGGCGATGGCAGCAAGTCTCTTTTCCTCGACTTCTTTCTCTCGCTGAAAAGTATCAATAGGCCTAGCAGACCCAAAAGGATTGGGCTTGTTGGACGAGTCACTAGTTGCAGAGGCTAAAGCAGGCTCAATTGGGTGTTCACTACGCTTCTTGAGCTCCAATCTAGGGCGAGTAGATGCAGCAACCGGGCTTGAAGGTGCGGTAGGCGTCCTCTGGGGGACGGGAGGATCAGGGCGAGCGCCCCTACGCCATTCATTGTCCCTTTCTGGGGCAGTCGGCTGTCTTTCGACAACCGGGCGTTCACGATACTCTCTCTTAGGGCCTCCTTCCACATTTGGTGCCGGGGAACGTCTCCTAAATTCACGTGGCTCACCGCGTTCGCTACGGTCTCCACTCCGAGGACGGCCATGCTCACTAGCGGTGGGAGTTGAGGGTGGGAGAGGACCCGTGCGTTCCCACTTGTCCAGATTACGCAATTTGTCTGATCCTTCATAGGCGCTATGACGGCGATCTCCACGGTCTCCCGATTCACTGCCTAGGCGTTCGCGATCGCCAAAACCACCACGGTCACCACGGTCACGGTCACCGAAGCCACCACGATCACCACGTTCGCTGCCACGGCGCCCACTCTCCAGAGCGGGGAGAGGGCCAGTACGACGCCATTCTCCAAGAGTGCGCTCATCACCACGGTCCTTTGCTATAATAATCTATTAGGGTTTCTGTTGATGTAATATTATAGAATGAGATAACTTACGTGGTTCAGCAACATTAATTCTGACGTTTCTGCCAGAGAGCTGAGCACCGTTCAATTCCATGGCTGCAATCAGCCCCTCTTTTGTGTTGAACTCGACATATCCAAAGCCCTTAGGACGGTCCTCCATCTTATCACGAACAAGTCTAACACTTGAAACATCGCACTGTGAAAAAAATTCGGAGATCTCATTTTCAGAGACATCAAAAGAGAGGTTTCCAACGTGGGCGGTATAAGGAGGTTTGTCAGGGATAGGGAGCTGTTCACGAGGAGGAAAACGTTCGTCGCGATCATCTTCGGAAGAATAATATTAGGCTCTGATCAATCCGAGACAGGGATTATAACTAGACATACTTCTAGAAAATCCACCAAATCCACCCCCAGAGGAAGAATCTCCATATTCACGGCGAGCATACCCAGTGGATGAGTGACCGTCTACCGAACAAAACGTTAGTTTTCCATATTCATATATAAGGCCACATCACAACATAGTTAAACTAACCAGGGCCTATGACTTAAAGTCAGCCACAGTAACAAAAACCAAAGGAATATAGGCAGGAGAAGAGGAGTAACAGTAAAAAAGGCAGAAATCAGACTAGTACATACGAACAGCAGGTGTGTCCTCCATCTCATCGGCCCAGGAACCGAGGGCTGTTAGTAGACATAGTTAGTACGGCCCTTATTGTTAAAGTATATATTTACACCATCGCAATAATGGTGGAGGCCTAGCGACATACATTCATCAGCAAGGAAATCGCCGAGACTCATTGTTACTTTCTTATTCTTAGGTGGCGCTATAGGACATTGTTAGCGTATATTTGTTCATTTTAATCAATTCATAGTAGAATGATTGTAGTGCCTGGTAGGGAGTGGGGTGGAGGATGAGGGGGGGAGGCTCTGTGTGTGGGGTGGTAATGGTGGTGGTGGTGGTGAGATTTCAGTGCAATAGTGATGCATACCCATGATTGCGAGAGCAGCGAACGCGCTTTAAAGTAGAAAGCGCGCTTGCTAGAAGAAGGTCGGTAAGCTAAAGGAACTGGCAGCCTTTAGCAGTGAGAAATATTTGGGTATATTTGAACGTTGAGTTTGTGGGTGCGGGGGAGGGGCAGAACGGGTGAGGTTCTATTGAGTGTGAAGTGAGAAGGTTATTGTGGGAGAAAAAGATTTAGGTGGTGGTTGTGGGGAGCTGGGATGAGGGCGCCAGCAGTCAGCGAGTAGTGGCCGGTGGTGATTGAGTAAGGAAAAAGGAAAAAGGGACAGACAACACCCAGACAACGCAAAGGTCCTGATATGCGACAATATGATTCACATTTGCTTAGGACAAGAGGCTCGACCAGAAAATATCTTACATCCATATGGGCTATGCGAGAAACTCATTCTATGAGCACATATACTACATATACATGTAGTTTTTAGGAGAGCCTCCATAAGCACATGTAGGCAATCACCAAGATATGATACAGGCTTAGGGTTAGGGGAATTAATGCCCTGTATGTAGCAACGATACTTCTCCACTCACTCTTCCTAGTACTAACAAATCCGTCCGTCGCAGTAACGAGCCATGAAAATCTCCTCAGATAACCCTGCGGCAAACCAAATCTTCAAACCTGCCCTCAAAGTAGGGGCAGTAACCGGTCCGTCATCCCACATACTTAGCACCACTCACAAGCTTACATGGCCAATGCCACCTTACAGGAGCGGCAGGCATGATAGTTGGCGGAGCTAATGCAATCCTTCGAGGCAGCCCTACAATTGGACTTTTCTCGGTGCTCACGGGGTTTAATTCTGCCCTTTTGGGGGGGACATATTGGGGTATGTAGGGCTTCTACTAGGCTTCTGTATTCATATCTGATTTATGTGCTTTTAGCTGTTAGAGAAACTATGATTAGAGCTCTACAGGACCCTAAGTCATCGATCGTGTACCCAAGAGAGAAAACCTATGTTAGTGGTGCGGCTGGAGCTGCTTCTGGGAGCTTCGTTGCTCTTGTGATTGGTATAGCCCCCCCCCCCTCCGGCACGGAGGTAATAGTAAGAGGGATATTACAAGAATCTCTACACAATCGGGGTTGACAGACCAAAATTTGTTTTAGTTCTCACTTCACCTTCATTGTTCTTCATTTTATCTACTTCTCCTGGTATTTTCTGACCCTAAAAATAGGAAAACCGCGCTCCGCCCTCCCTGGTGCTTTAGTCTGGGGGCTCGTCGGTATCTTAGGGCAATCACTCTACAATTTTGCCGATGACCGCCACACAAAGTCTGTTATACAAGAAAAAGAGCGAGAGAAAATAGGAGGATTAGGCTTCTGGGGTCGTGCAATGCGTTCTAAATGGAGTCCAGTGACGAGGTTAACTACAGAGGAGTACGAGAATATGTTAAGGCAGAAGCTTTTGGCTGTAGAGGCTGACTTGGCAATTGCAAACGAGGAGATTACGAGATTAGAGGAGATGAAGATAAAACAGCAAGCAATTGTACCATCGAAGAAAGAAATATAGGGACTATCCATTAGGCCCTTTTTATTAGGAATATCGAAAGAAGTGGAGAAGGAGGAGTATTAGGCAAGTGTGAGGCTTCGTCTAAGCCTATATGTAGAATCTAATAATCTATGCTTAATATTATAAATACATACATGCAGCCATAAACCCTCTTCGAGTATTCTGGCTCCCAGCCTCTAGTTCCTATCTAAATTTATATATATACATGTAGGTAAGTATTACTAGGCTGCTAGGGCTTAACCTAAAGTGATTCTTACCCCTCTATTATTATAGGTATACACGAGCAGCACACACTACACGTCCGCGATGACCAACATCCATATTACTCACAGGACCGCCACCACTATCAAAATTGTTTTCGTTTTAGAGATTGTGCTTGTTCCTTTCCGCCTTAGGCCAAATAGTTTACAACTTTGGGAGATCGAGTGATGACTTATGACTGGGCTACTTCACAGAGGAGGGCTATGTAGAATCTGAGTGTATAGATGTAATACGGTATTTAGTTGCTCCAGACAGGTACTACATGTAGCCTAACATGAGACTTGTGAGGGGCGCTTGTAATATGTAAGGCTCCGCTATAAAGTACCTTGATTTATTTAGTTCCAGTGCGCACAAGAAAGGGCTCGTATTTTAGATATATTATTGGTAGCCCTGAGGTTTTAGCGGCCCACCGGAAATCTATCTAACGTCATGATATCTTCAAGATTCGCTCAGGCCCAGGCCATAGTTTATAACTGCATGCCACTATTTCTGTACCCGGAATCAATAAAATTGCTTGAAATTTTTTTTTTTCTTCAAGATTCGCTGCTTCAGAGTCGGAGCTGCCGGCGGGACACGTACCCAATTTCTCGGGACTACGCTTTACTCTAGCAGTACGCCAAGACACTGCACTGCACTGACATGCGAGATCTTTCATAGCACAGCCACCCGAGTATAAAAGAGAGCTGACAACGGATGTTTCACAGTAAAGAGGTCTCCCCTATCAATCGTGAGCTAGGTTTTAGTGCGCATACTGAGTGAGATGGTCAACACGTTCGTGCGAACTACTGCGCATAAAGGCATTTAGGGGGTGTGGCTTCAATGTTCCCGGGCATGTTCGGAAATATATACATGTATGTCTGTAGTCTCCGGTAAATAAATACCTGTATATTATAGATCCTAGTAGCAGGGTATATCTTGCCGTGTTCTCAGGTAGAATTAACGGTGTTCCTTGACTTTTTTCGTGTATTCCACTTCCCCTGCATCCAGGGTCGCCTAAATCTTGCATACGAGACTCGGGATTCGAGATCATCAGTCTCGTCTATCAACGCAACGTAGCTCTTGTTTTCATTGCACAAACGTAACAAGCTCACTCCCTACTTATCTTCTTTATTTTTCATTTTTCTCTTGCTATAGTGCATAAGAGGCAAATTATGATAGCAAACCTTTAACACAACAAACAGCATTCGTTCACACATTCTTCAGCCTCTTGGCACACAAGTCGAACGTACCTGGCCTTCTTGCACGGGGAGTAGTCGAAGAAGGGAGAAGGGACTAGGGGGAAATAGGGGAGGAGCCCTCGGAATTGATATAGAGAACACTTTCACAAATGGCCACCGCGTATCACTTCCCAACGTTTGTACTGGGTGTCGTAGTCGTCGTATATCTAGCCACCTTTGTCCTATTTGCCATCCTCCGAATCCTCACAGGAGTCTCTATTCAACGGATCGGATACTTTTCGTTTAAACGGATCAGTTATGAGCCCGTTAATGGGGTTAAGGTCGAAGTTCGGAAGCTTGGGCTACTACTACACAGGCCAACATTTGCTCAGCCTACATGGATTTCTATCGTCGTATCGGATTCAGCTTTGTCTATGGACCTCAAGAAGATCGAAGACGGGGATGATAATGACTTCGACAATCTTGAATATAGCAACGGGAAAGGACGTGAGAGGAAAGATGCGCTTAAGAAGCAGAATGGTGTAGTCTCTGGAGATGCATCTCAGAAGAGTAAGGCACGTGAAGGGACAGCGAAGCTACGGGAGAAACTGAAGAAGCTACATAAGTTGGTTAAGTGGCTTCAGATAGTAGATATAGTATTCACGAATACAACCCTGATAATCCACGATGTGGGGAGCATTCAGATTAATAGTATGACAACAATGGTGGACACTCGGCAGAAGACTGACCGGAACCGGATGTTTGACCACTGTCAAGATCTTAAGGAGAACCAGAAGCCCATTGAATGGATGTTCACCGCTAGGAGCATGCTCTTTTTTCACCAAAAGAAGGAAGACCCGATCGAGCTCATGGACCATTGCATGCTTAACGTCTACGGTGTTTTAGAAGAGGAAGCAGATGGCATCTTAGACGCCGCAATTTCCATTAAGTTTGGGAAGATTAGTCTTCCATTCGATCAAATTCTTGGGTGTTATGCAAAGCTACAACAGATGAAGAGGCCGAACGGTAGAAAACCGAAGGCGAAGGGCTTAGGGGTATCACTAGACACACTTGTGGAGGAGCTATCGTCGCCTGGAGGCCAATCAGAAAAACTGGTAGGGGCGGTAGGGGAAACAAAAGAGTTTGTGCAGTCTCTGTTAATAGGGCTGAAGGAAGTGCAGTTTGCTATTGGGTATCTTGTCGTTTCGAAGGGTGTTACAAGGGTTCAGCCTTCTGGAAAGCCAATGCAGGTTATTGTGGGCATGAAGGAGCTGGGTATGGATATTCATCGCTTGGATCAAAAGTCGCCTGCACATCGGATGTAAGTATGCCACTCCCTATCATGTTAGCCATGTACTGAAAAGTTTTATACAGGTATTTCTCCCCGGAGGACATTGCCCACCAAGCCCTCCTGGCCGCAATTTCTGTTTCCGTCAGTGTTGATGATGGCACTCGACAGGACAAGATTCTTTATATCCCAATGGTTACCGTAACCACCAAGACTACACTCCCATCGAAATTCATTCAAATGAGCGAGAAAGCGGCCGAATCTGATCGTAATGCAAATATGCTCTTCGCCAACATGGTTGTTACATCCCCTTCAATAGATCTTGAGCCTAGACATTTGCCCGTTCTGCTGGCATTTACCCAAAAGAAGCCCCACAGGTCCTCTTCCGGATCTACTGGAAAACCTTCCTTTATTTCAAAACTCCTACCAAAAGCAAGCATAAACTTCTCAGTCCACGAGCCTGTAATCCGGATATCCGTATTCCCCACTGATGCTGAACGAAAAGCAGCCGGAGATACGGATATGCTTATTTCAAGTATGTCTTCGATCTCGGCAGTTGCAGATTCATCACACGAGGCCGAGGGAGAAAATCATTACTCCCTCTCCTGCTCATTCCGTGTCACATCTCATCATCTTTACTACCAAGGGTTTTCCGGAGAGAAGCATGATCTTTTACAAACAGATGCACTTGAAATCAGGGTACACGTGAACGCATTCCCAGAAATTCAGGTTACTGCTCATGCATATCTCGAGACTTTTTCTCTGCGTCTTGTACGCTCTGAGATTGTACAGGGCATCAAGCAGATGGTTGGGCAGTTCCATCGGGGTGTTAAGCCCGACAAACTCCGCAAGCCACGAACCTCCGAGGCCCCGAACTTCCTCCGCAGCCTTCCTTCATGGATCGAGCACTTTAGACTAGAGGGGAAAGAGTTTAGTATGGAGATTGCTGGTATAGATGAGGAGATATCTGGTTTCACGCGCGGGGCTGCACTGCAGATGGACTCCTGGACAATAGAATACAGAGGCCGGAAAAGCGATGAACGGTATCGGCCACCACCACGAAGGCGAATTACATCTAGAATCCTCACGCCAGATGATACAAGAGGATCGAAATTACCGCCAGCAGCGGCTCTGAAGAATCCTACTGATGGGAGAAAACTGACGTTTCATACTAGGGGACTGGAAGGATTCATGGTGGATTCAGAGGATTCTTGGGAACAAGAACCATTTTTGAACATCCCAACGTTTGATATCTCGTTTTCGACCTCGACAGATATTGAGGGCTCAACACTACATATTAGCTCTCATGCGAAGTCATTCTTTTTTAGCTACTCATTATATCGACATTATACCGTCATTGTTGCGACCAAGGTTCTTCAAGAAGCGTTTGGCAGTACCTCAAGGTCCGGAGAGGAGTCTCTAGATAATTCCAGCACGGGGCCCTTAGGAGGAATCGAAATAATCGATAGCCCACTCTCAGGTTCGTCCGAACACGTTAACATGGATTTAAAGATTCACCATGTTCGCATCAAGGCGAGTATGCCTGATGATCCCTCCATGATGTTGGATGTATTTGGTCTTGATGCTCGGCACCATAAATGGGGTCCTCCATCACTCAAGGCAAAAAATGTAAGATTGTATGCAGAATCGCCGAAGGTGACGGAAACTTGGGTTCGACTTGTTAGTTTGAGACAGCTCCAGATCAGTTTGCGTCAGGGGGTAAAGAAGGCCGGCAATGATATTGTGGAGCAGAAGTCGATTGATATTTCGGCTGATGCGATCCGGTTGGCGATACCGCATCAACTTATTTTGTATAAGGTGACTGATAACATCATCAACACTGCAAAGGCAAGCCAGCAGATGCATCATCGATTCAAAACGGGCACGAATGATTATATTCTGGACAAGAAAGCAGTGAAGGCTAGTAAGGTACCTAGAGTTTCTCTACGTACCAAGGCGCTGCTTCTGGAACTTGAAGATGATCCATTCGAGACACAGCTTGGTATTATCTACCGGCTTGGTTTGTCAGAACAGAAGAAGCGACTTGCGAGAGAGGCTGCATTCGATGCTAAAGTGAAAAAAATGAAGGAGAACGAAAGAAGGAGATCATGGGAGACCTCTAGAAATATGCAAGTGCCACCTAAGACAGCTAATGGAGGGTCATCAATGTTTAGAGGGCGTAGCAAAACCTGGAAACCAGATACAAACGTACGATCTGAGTCACCCGAAACTGCTAGGCCGAAGTCGTCTCACCGAGGGAGAGAGGCAATGCGGTATAATCCTGGAGGTTCTTCTGGCCCTTCTGATGAGTCACAAGTTTCTATTGAGGATGCTTGGGATAGACTACAGGAGCATAATTCGACTGCATGGATTAAGCGGATGAAGTGGGCTCAGGATTATCATAGTTCTAAAACAAAGGACTCTCGAGAGGCGTTTTATGGGCGTGATGAAATTCTGATTGATGTTGATGAGAGTGAGAATATTCTTGGGCTTCCTATGCGACCTGCACTTATGGCCGGGTTTTTCAGTGACGTGGAACTGGTTATTGATAAGCCAAGTTTCGCTATGGAGGAGTTACCAAAGTTTATGCATAGGGTTGGGAAAGGCCTGCCTGAGAATACACAGTTTGCATTGTTGGTACCGATCAGCATTAGTCTGGATTTTAGTGAGGCAAGAGTACTATTAAGGGACTACCCACTACCACTTATCCACGTTCCTCGCGTCAAAGCTTCACAGTCAGCACGTGTACCTGCGTGGGCTCTGAAAGCAGACTTTGTGATAGGAGAGGAATTGAGTGGCTATGAATCGATTCGACATTGTAAGGTAAATATCATTCCACCGTCAGCTGGCTCTGGTGTGTCAGAAGGTGGATTCGCGATCGATGTGAGACGTACAGTTGCCGCGGTGAAGAGTTATTCAGACCTTGATATTGCGATTAATACTTCGTACGCTACGAGAGTTACATGGTGTACTTCTTATCAACCGGCGATTCAGGATATGATGATGGTTTTTGAGACGTTTACGAAGCCGCATTTCGACCCAAGTGAGAGAACTGGGTTCTGGGATAAGATTAGATTGGTGTTGCATTCACATATGAGTGTTGTGTGGAAGGAGGATGGCGATGTTCATGTTACGTTAAAAGGTATGTTTTTCTGCCACCTCCCTTAACCTTGCAGTGATACTAAAGTAGTTTGCAGGTTCTCGTGATCCATACCAGATTGTCGGTGATGGTGCTGGTTTTGTTATGTGCTGGAGGGGTGATGTGCGCTGTGAAATTGGTAGATCGGAGGATCCTAGAGAGTTTATGAAAGTCGATAGCGAGGAGTACCTGCTTGCTGTTCCAGACTTTACACACCAAGTACGGAATGAATTCGACACCTTGGCTCCTTCTGAGAATAAGAGTGTATACAGCTTAAGCACTTTTGAAAGCGCGGTAATGTTTAAGAAGGTCATAATGAAGCTCTCAGGTAAGGTGCGGTGGCTGGTTGGACTCATGTTTGAGCAAGAGTTTATGGGTGCGGATGGACATATGAAGAGATCTTTTGAGTTTAAACCTCATTATGATATCTCCCTGAAGACACCTTATTATGCTAAGGCTTCACCAGGGGAGGAGTACGACGCCTTTCGGGGATTCCGAAGTCATCATATTCATATGTCTTTGTCAATTTTATCGCCGCTCGATCGTGACTGGTCACCATCTAACACAAAACCATCAACAAGTTACAACACTATCCATCTCACTCCAAGGTTTTTCACCCATTTCTTTTCCTGGTGGGGTCTCTTCTCGGGTGTCATGTCGCTCCCTATACGTCAGGGCCCTTTATGGCCTGGCCTAGAGAAGTCAAACAAGAAGTTTGGAAGGCATCTTGCCACCATCAAATACAAGCTCTGCTTGTCCCCACTCTTCATCAGTCACATATACAAACACAATGACAAGGATGAAGCCGGGAATGATGTCGTTGCTGCAACTGGTCTTAAGGCTAAGCTTGACAGTTTTATGGTTGATATTCATCAGAGGCGCGAAGATATCGGGCAGAGCACCACTATGAGGATCAACCAAGCCGAACTTGATTTTCATTCTGCGGATATTAGAGCCGTGTCCGCAGTCATTATTGGAGCCACGGCAGATGAATTGATGAAACAGGCAGCGGAGACTCCACTGAACTTGGGAGAAGGCACTATTAGATACTCGGGTGATATTTCACAGTTCACTATTCCGGATGGAGATTCTTCTTGGATTGATATGGATGATTTTGTTGAGCTTGATTGGGTTTTGCCTAGTAACAAGACACCAAAGACAAAGATAATGCCATTGGCTTATACCCCGAGATTTACGTATTTTAGGCAGACAGATCATTGCGATTTTGATTCTGGCGCAAGGAGTGGATGTCCTGCTAGTCCGTTCGGTAGTGAACCTACTCATGATTGTCTCATGTCGGAAAATAACGGTAGGTTAAATATCATACGAGAAATATCCAGTGACTAACTATTGAGGTAGACCCTCGTGAGATTCAATGTGGTCTTGTTCAAGCCCGACTTGAGAAGGTGAATCAGCAAATCCACAAGAATAAAGAGGCTTTGGATAGCCTTGCCCAAGCATTGAGACTAAACCCTGAAGATGCAAATCTCAAGCAAGATGTACGTCTGCCTAGATCCTAGTTTTGTTATTGCATGACTAACATCGATATAGTCCGAAAAACTTATTGAACAGAGCTCGATCCTATTCAACAAGCTTAATTTCCTTCAGACTATGTTACGGCGAATGTCTAGCAAGCTTGATAATGATAGGGCTACCATGAGCGGAACTCCAGATATAGACGGAACAGAAGGATCAGACACGGATTCGGAGATGCTCGGGATGGAAAATTCACCCTTCGATTATATCAGCGATTTTGATAATCGTTTTATTGTCCACAACATGCAAGCGAAGTGGAATAACTCATTGAGAAATATTATCCTGAAGTATATCCATCAGGTTAGCCAGAGGCGTGGTTTTGTGTACTACATGTCCCGTCGAGCGGTCAAGTTTATTCTTGATATTGTCGAAGAACAGAAACAAACTGGTAAAGAGACATCATCAGCGTCTACCACTGGTGAGTATACCAATTCAGGCCCTTCCTCGACACCAAATAACCAAAGCGACGATGAACTCAATGCCCGGATACAAGAACTTTTAAGGAGCGAAGAAAAGTTTGTTGTTGCGGATGAGAAGCCCAGCGGTGGGAAGAGTATGGATCAAGCCGCAGCGAAGGTTCATAGAGAAGATCTTACTGGGGATGTTGCCGAGGAGTATGTACCACAGAACAGCTACCATATCCGTCTTATTGCACCTCAGATCCAGATGCAGAGTGAGAAGAATAAGGGTGCTGCTGTACTGGTTGCTGCTCAAGGTATGCAGTTGAAGGTTGTGTCTATCATGGATAGGGATAGGATTGGAGATGATGTTAGTGGGTTGGTACAACGCCGGTTTGCATTGAACCTTGAGAACACACAGTTCTTTGTCTCTCAGAGACAGGATTTCGCGCCACACTCAATGTCGCTTCACTCAGCTAATCGATATGGTGCACCATCTGGCTCTTCATGGCCTCCTTGGGTGCCGCTCGAGAGTATGTTCGATTTCCGGAACTTACCTGTTGGGTTCTCACGTGTTGTCGAAAGAACCTCTGCAACACTAAGATACGACAAGTATAATTCACTTCGTCTGAAATATAGCGACCAAGTGAGTGATATGGAGACTGGTATTTTGAACACAAAGGGAGGGCCTATTGACGAAGAACGTCGCATTGATCATGTTTGGGTGGATTTCCCGAGGGTGGAAGCAGCATGTGACTCGGCCCAATACTTTGCGATGTATATTATCGTTCTTGATCTTCTACTGTACTCCGAGCCGTTAGAGAAGCTTCGCAGCGAGAAGCTGGAAAAGATAATGCTTGCTTCTGACTTTAGCGATTTAACTGGAGCCCCAGAAATGGTAGAAGGGTTACAAACTAGGATTCATCAACTTGAGGACATCAAAACCTACTTTGAAATCAACTCTCGAAATCTGGATATTGAAGGATGGAAAGGTCGAGTTTCGGTTGATGAAGATCTAGCAAGCTGTGAGGAAGAGCTTTTTTTCATGATGAAGGCCATCACCACCGCTCAACGAAAATATGATGATAGGTCATCACAAGCTACCGGGATCCTACGATGGTATCTATCAGCCTCAGAGATTGTTTGGCGCCTGCTTCGCGAGAAGCAGGACCCTCTTATGGACATTCGTCTTCAGAATGCCGGGTACGAGCGTATGGATAATAATGATGGCTCCAATTTCAACACCGTAGAAGTTGAAATGATGAGAGGATACAATCTTCTTCCAAATGCTGTATACCCTGAGATGATTGCTCCCTTCTTCGATCAAATGCGGACTATGACTGAGATACGCCAAACCAAGATCCTTCGCGTGTACTGGCACATGCTAGAGGCAATTGCTGGTATACCAGTGATGGATCATTTTGAAGTTAATTTATTCCCTCTGAAAATCCAACTTGAGCGTGAGATTGGAGACAAGATCTTTGAATATATTTTTCCGGGTGTTGGTACTAGTGCTTTTGAAAATGGCGGGTTTTCGCCGTTCTTGGTCCACTCTATGAAGCCTATCCCTGACGGGTCAGGGTCGGACGATAGTGACGATGAAATGGAGGGCGAAAATCATACTATGGACGATAGCTCATCAACCAAGAGTGATGGCGCCTCGCCAGTAGAGTTAAGGTTGAGGCCAACTTTATCACTCGACAACAATAAACCAGAGCTCATCAGACCAGTCTCCGCAGGATCGATTAAACCTAGGTCTAATAGCTTCAAGGCATCAAATGCCGGTAGTATGTTTCGTGGATTCAAGCCATCGCGAACACCAACTCATAAATCCTCGATAGAAGCTCTGTCTATCAAGTCACGGAAGTCTGCAGAGGGCCCTTTGCCCGTTCTACCACCGCTAGATAAGAACAGCAAGAAATTGCAGATTTTCCACAGGTCTAATAGTGATCGGAACGAGAAGAGATCTGATGAACTCTCACAGATGATGTCAAGAGCATCGAACTATATGACATTGGCGTACATCAAAATCCCTAGTGTCGTTTTGTGTTTGAGTTACAAGGTATATTATCTATTGAGCTCATTAAATTTATCAGGTACTGATAATTTTTACAGGGTCGTGATCAGAGTAACATTGAAGATGTTCATGAATTTGTATTCCGTATGCCTATGCTTGAATATCGAAATAAGACATGGTCAAATCTCGATCTGGCCATAAGACTGAAAAAGGATATTATCCGGGCGCTCATTTCCCATACCGGAGCTATTCTTCAAAACAAGCTCACCCATCACCGACCAAGCAAGCCTCAGCAAAACCTACAACGGATGATGGCAAATAATGGCTCGCTCGGGACATCAATAACCTACTTCAATTCGGAGGGTGATGGCTACGACTCACCTGATTTCACGCTGTCGTCTCGTGATTCAATGACCTCTAGGCCCGGTACATCCTATAGTTTTCTTAGGCCGCCCCCAGTTATAAGACCAGGAACTTCAATGTCTTCAATGTCTTCAATGTCTATGAGAACTATAAGTACTATGGGCTCTACTGGTAGTAGCGGCACTACAAACTTTTACACACCGCCAACAGGTGCAACTCCCATGGAAATTCAGGACGCATCTGAAGGAGTGGATGATAAGGTAAGAAAGATGTTTTACATAGTCTAGTTCTTTTTGGTGGAACCATAAATACTGATGTAGATGAATAGAAAAATATCTTTAATAATACACTTGGTCGCCACCTTTCAAGTCTGGCTGCTTTGTCTAGACAAAAGGATGGAATCGCAGATGAGTCTGAAGAAAGTATCAAGAAGAAGGGTATGATGCTTCTTGGTAAGAAGATGTTTGGTGGTAGTAGCTCATCGTAGGTTATTGATGGAAATGTTCCTTCGTTTTGTATAATTTCATTTGTTCTCTTCGTCTTTTCCCTTTCCGTTTGGAGTTTTCTTGTGGGCATCGCAATTCACTTTAGGTACAGTCATTAGAGGTGGAATTTCCTTTATCAGCATTTAATATCATTATCAATACCGAGGTCCTTTGTAGATTTTGAGGTCGTTTGAGGTGCCGTGTTGAATAGAGTAGGCAAAGTATATAATGTTTAAGAGACTAGGTTTTATCTTGCATCTATCTTTTTCTAGTAGTAAGTTGTGACAATTATAATTTGGTTTATCAGTTGTTCTCTTTCTCTTATTTTTGTTAGGCCCTTTCGATCTCTTTTTTTGTGGTGTAATATACAAAAGTGACACTTATATATGTATAGTGATAGATTTAATTGAGCCATATCTTATTGATGTGAATTATTAGGGCTAGCACTCTGGTACCTGTGCACATTCACCCACCTTCGCATATTTCAATCTACGCACCTAAGCTAGAACGACATGTGGTTATAGACTACGGGGTACGGAGGCCTATATGTTACGGAGACCTGCACGATCTGAACCACAATGTTATTTATAATTGTAATTTGGAGGTTGCAACTAAGTGAAAATGCGTAAAGTAAAAAATCAATAAAGTGAACTCCACAGAGAGGCACCACAGAGAATCTATAGAGAAAGACTCTACCCATATCAACCCCTAAATAATATTGTTACAAGCTAGGGCCTGATATTCTATAAAGCCTTGGAAAGCGCAAGTCTGCTTACATAGTAATTTTTGTTTTGTTTTTTGTTTTTTGTTTTTTCTAACTCATCAAGCATTTAGTAAGATTATGAATACACAATAACTCCTAAATTATGCACTACACTTACCATGAATGCCCAATGATTCTTAAATCATTGTGTATTCATAGTGGTAACAAATGGACTTGCACTCCAATACTTCATAGAGAGTATTAGACCCTATAAACTAGACTGTAGTTATGCTATTTGGGAGTTGACATAATCGAGTCCCCTATTAAGTTTCTGTGGGGTCTCTCTATAGGTTTTTATTGGGCTTATTTATCGACTTTCTCTTTCTTATTTCACTTTACACATTTTTGCTTATATTTTAGTGACAGCATTGAAGTCCAAATAACTAATAACATTGCGGTTCGGGTCATATAGGCCTCCGTAGTACACAGATAGTATTCATAGGTCAACCGATAAGTCTTACATTAGAAAACAAAAACATTAAATTGAAATGTCCCTTTTATCTAAATTTCCTATAAAACTCATAGAGCACGACTGCAGCTGCGGTTTGAACATTCATACTCCGTGTTTCACCTTTCTGGGGGATTTCGACGCAAAGATCTAGCTCTCCAAGCAACTGGGCTGGAATACCATACTTCTCACCTCCTAGAAGTAGTACTGCCTTCTTTGGAAGTGCATGATCTTCCCTCCCAAGGATTAAACTTCTATCCGTCTGCTCTATCCCAATTGCAGAATATCCTTCAAGCTTCTTCAAACGAATGTACTCCGGTATATCCGTTATTTTGAGCTCCAAAATAGAGAGCCACACTTCGGAGCTAACCGAGACTGAAGTAAAATCTTTCAACTTTAAAACATCCTTGCTGTTAAAACAGAGGGTGTTAACACCCATGATTTCAGAGACTCTGGATAGACCGCCTAGGTTGTATGCGTTTTCGATAAGGGAAGCTATAACGATAATCTCGGGTTCACCATTTTGAGGGTAGCTAATTTTGCTCTTCCGGTGTTCGTTCGCTTCGATAAGAGCTTTTGCATCCCAGCTCCCACTCTTTGTTTGCAGGGGTACCTCAATGAGCGCCGCTTCTTCTGTCTTTGTGAATTCCACTTTATTGCCGCTGCTTTCTAACTGACCGGTAGTGCCGGTTGGAATAAATGGCTCTTTCGGGCCCTGAGGTGTTAGAGTAGCAAACATTTCTGACGTAATTATATTTGCTTCATCCCCCCCGAGGAGATAATTTCCGGATAGAATACCCGAAAGAGTGAAGTTCCGCTTGGCGTCGAAAGTCTTCTCATTTTCCATCTTCCCAGCAGCAATAATTTGCTTGAAAAACTCTGAATTTAATATCGACTGCCGAAGGCGTTGAAATACCACATTATCCCTCAAATGCTGCCTGTTCTAGTTAGTTTCAATGTAAGAATTCTGAAGATAGATACTTACCACTGTTCTAGATCATCCCATAGCTCAAGTACCATAGATGTAGCTTGGTGCCGCACTGCTACTTTATTATTATTGCTCAAAGGAATCACTGTATAAAGTAACTTTGATAAGTTAGTACTGTTGTATGTGTCAAAGAAAAGATTTCAAACCTCTGTATAAAATTCTTCTTTTAGATCTTCTTTGAGCTCACGCGCAACCATGATAGCGACTCGTAATAAAGAGGCCTGCAACTTTGGGTTCGGATCTTCTGGTGCTTGGAGATGTCTAGGTATATATGAGCAATAATCTATGGTAAAAAGTGATGTAAGATATATATACTTCCATAAGCAGTTTCTGTTTTCTGTAAAACGTATAATGCACAACGCCGCTATCCACTATAAGTTGTATAAGACCCCATAGACTAGTAGTTATATCCATATAGCTTACCTCAAAAAGAAACCGATACCTTGGATGCGGCTCGTTACACAGAGTTGGGATAATCGTAGATAAGAATGAAGCACTCTTCTCTGCTGTCACAAAGCGCTCTAGAACCAGTAAAACTTGTAATTGAGAGGCCTGTCCTTTCTTAGCTACCATACTATGAATTAGTGATTTTTGAGGTCTTATTTTACCTTTTTCCACTTGCTATAAACTGGCATTCCTGGTTTATTTAATTTCCATGGGCCGTACACCTTATCTCTCAGGCGCTCCGAAAATGACGACTCAAAAGGACTATTTGGATCGAGTCGAGATAAGATATCGAATATGTAAACCTGGGAGATTTCTTCTTTCTCCCCATAATATTTTTCATAGTGGCTTCTAGTATTCCTGTTAGTTTCTTGTAAATAAGAGTTTAAGAGAAATAAAAGAGATACTGACGGCTTAGAGCAAGTCTTATCGAAGATCATAGCTACTGAATTTTCGACGAGAAATTCAGGGTCCTTACTAGGAACATAGTTGATGAACTCAACAAAAATATCAACTACCCATATACATGAGCAAAACATATCCGAGTTGTTCAAATATATTTCTCGAAGCTTGTGCGCAAACGCTGGGGCGAGTGATCTTTTCCCTTTGGAAAGCTTCATAACCTCTTTTCCAATCTATAGGGAGCTAGTAAGCCATCAAGTCGAGTCCCCTCAAGATAGTGGGGAAGGTACTTTAAGTAACACCTCAATCAATCCTTGATTCGTTCGTATGCTCGCACGGATGATGGATGGATCGAATATGGTCCTTATTAAGCTAACTTCGAGAAGTGGCTCTTCTTCAACAGCACTTGCCACGTCTGCGCAGTCCCATAAATCAAGAACCAGAGAATCCAGCATGGAGTAATGTTCCACAACATTAGAGGCCTTTCGGAAGACTGTCCTGAAACACTCGAGGATTCTAAGTAGAGAGCCTTTATCAATGTAACGAAGCATTCGTCGGGTTATGTCAAAAAGAGATTTGACAAATTCATCTTTTAACTATTGGGGTGATATTAGTAAAGTTTTGAGCCTGTTGATACAAATTAACTCATACCTCTTGCCCTCGTTGTTGTAAAATTAAAGAATTCAACAAATCATATGCAGAGTAAAGGAATTTTCCGATAGTTTTCAGTTTGACCATACTACAACCGATAACTCGCTTTAGTCAAGTCACAAATTATCAGTCACACAATCGTCACAAGCACTACTCACTTCTCATGTTTATCCTGATTCAATACCGGTAATGGAACCGTCATGATGAGTCTCAAAACCTCGTATTTCCTAGAAGCATCTATGTACTCCGCTTTGTCTGCTAAAGCAGATACAGTAGCACCACAAATTGCTAAAAGCTCGCCATTGAGTTTTTGAGTTTCTAGGTCGAATATTTCGCTGTAGGTTGTTTGCTGTTCTGAAAAACTTCCTCTATTTTTTACCCAACTCTGCTGATGCATTAAATCCCATGAAAGTTTGAAAAGGGTTGCAAGTGTTTTATTGTTAAGATGGTTGAGAAATCTGTAAGTGTGTTGGTGGTAGATGAGAGACGCTAGTCCTGTTATATATCCATCTTCAAGGGGTTTTTCTTGTAGATGATCCCCGATATTCTCGAGTTTCGCTGTTAATACTATGCGTGCTTCTGGATTTCTGAATATTTCTAGGCAGGGGAATGTGTTAGAAACTTATTCAAGCGTGTGCTTGGCATTTCTCTTTACCTTCTGCAAGCTCTTTACTACTAAATATGAGAGAAAGAAACTGGAATTGACTTGTATTAGTAGATATATTATTGAGAATCTTTTTTATGTTCTGTCCTTTTTCGTTTAGGAGGGCCGCGAGGATGGCAACCCGTAAGAGGATCTTAGGTGAAGCACCGTTGATATTGCAAACCCTTAATGCGTCCTCTAGTTCCGTGAGAATAAAATTCGGACACCCACTAACGCTCTTACTAATTCCTAAGAATTCTCGCAATAAGTTAAGAAAACTACTGGTGATTAAATTTTCCTTCCTGAAAAAAACCTCGGTTAAGGCACTGTTTTTCTATACCGTCAGCGATTTTCTTAGGGGTTTGTAAAGAGTATTAAGACTTACTCAAAAAATGTCCCGAATGTCGTATGATCTACGTTAATCAATAGCAGAAGCTTAAAGCATATAGAAATGCAAAGATCCGTTTTTAGAAGCGCGCTATCCCCCACAGACGTTAGTCCCTTTTAAAAATTACTGATAGATAGAAATAGACTTACAATCTCTTCATTTTAGAAATTCTTACAATCATTTCCATTTCCTCTGTTCCGAGACCACCGGAGAGCTCTACTGCTCCGTCCATAATACCTTTCAGCACGTATACCCTCGCCGGCGCGAAAATTGTATCCTGTCTAGTGTCGACAAATTTTAATAATCCCTTTATATTTCTAGTCCGAATGATAACTTTCTTTATGAAGCCCGCGAGTTTATTGCCATAGTCACACTGAGCGTCATTCCTTCTTTGGATAGAGAAATGATAAGCTGTGATTGAGTAAGGTAAAAATATATCTACACCAGATGTAAGCACTATAGTCGGGATTGATAACCTAATATATAAAACGTAAAGTTTAGTCACAAACCATTGATAAAATCTCCCCCCTTCTCATCTTCCAATAAATTTCCTAGCTCTATCCCATCAAGACTCAATAAAAACTCCCAAACCGCTTTTTGTAATGGCCCACATGAGGAGGTCAATCCGAGTGTGATTAAAACCACAACCCAGCTACCATATATAGGAGAAGATGGTTTCAGAAGCCGGCGAATATCGGGGGCTGCTGCAAGAAACTGGTTTGTAGAGGTAGAGAGAGAAATAATCTCCATCATGGTAGAATATTTTGTCCATGCTACAGAATCCTTCGCCGACGATGGATTATATTTAAGAAGTTTGTTGTTAATTGGTTTTGATACTAGTTGGAGAGAGGAGTTTAGGATGTGGAGACAGAATTTCCGGCGTTCGTTAAAACCAGTAGAAAGTCCATCCTAAAAGTAACATGAGTGGTTGTAATTGAAAACCCAAAAAGGATGCTTGAGCTGACTTGTAATAATGACCAATAATCCTCCTGCTCTAATATACTCTCTAAAGGAAACCCCGTAGCATTTAAAGATACCCAACGGAGCCAGATACTGAATGCAAGATCTACATGTGAAGAGGCCCTAAGAAGAGTTTGAATGCCACACCAAACCATCTGGAGGCGAATCTCTATATTAGGGCATTTTTAGGGTTAGGGTTCTCGGGTTAGATGTCTTACTCACCCCCGAGGTCTTCTCAAGATCGAGTTTTCCGAGAAGCAGACGAAACACATGACATGACAGCCCTGCAATTTTTAGATTTCTCAACGCAATCAGAGAGAAAAGGAAAGAAGGTAGTGTTTGCATATTATCAACTAGTGTATTGGTAGGCTTGGCTAGGTTGACTTCAGCCAGCAAGAGAATTCTAAGGAAACTCAGACGTTGAATTACAGTAGCGTATAAAGGTTGGAAAAAATCCGAATCTTCGGACTTTTGGCCATCGCTGAAAGTAAAAGAGCAGTATTTTTCTAGAAAGGGCTGCAAATTAACCTCGAACGCATCGTCGCTAGCAACATGGGAATTTGAAGCCGCAAGCAAGAGTCTTGAAATAACCCTTTTTGTTTCCTCAATAAATTCACCTAGTATAATCGGTACTGATAATATAATTCGGCCACAGAGCTCGAGGTTCTTGTGCGCTATTTCCTCCGGGGTCTTAGTCGTAGTAGCAACTAAGCTTTTCACAAAATCGCTAAGGACACTCTCCGAATATTTCTAGAATATGCAAATAGAGGTGGTGAATTAGCGAAACTCTTTTTTCAAAACTAGCTTCTAGGGTGAAGTTCTTTCTCCTTAAAAAATATGTACATCTTGGGATTTAGACAACAATGCTGCCAAAACTTCGGCTATGACGGCTCTTTCTGTTTCATCTTGTGAAGAGGATAGCTGCTGGGCTAAATGGTTGGTAAGTGGGAGGCCTTCATCCTTTTCCTTCGATTCAACTAGCGATACCAGAATTTGTGCAAGTGAATGGTGGTTGGTGGTTGCATCCATAGTGTTGTAGAGTTGTAACTGCACAGATTCATTTGGGATGGCGGGGCAAATGAAAGTGGGGTGCAGTTGAGTGTGGCCGGGTAATCTTAGTCCAAGGTATGCTTACTATGCTCTAGTCCTGAACAGGCAAAACCAAAATATTGACAATTCAGGAACAGCACAGCAACCACCAAACAGCATTAAACGCAGCATCAAAAGCAGCAGGACATACAGCAACTTGCACACAGCTTCACTCAGTCCGAAAATCTCCAGTATTCTCAACAAACAGCAGCCATGTCGAGCATCATATCTTCACCAGGGACGCCAGTAAGACTTGCGATGTCTACTGAAAGCCGCTCGTTTCTCGAAGTCGCCCCTCATCACCCACTTAGGACCTCTGCCTCAAGTGCATCCTTGCGCTCACGGGAGGTAACTCCACAAAAAACGTCTGCAGAAACAATCAACGGAAGGGGCGGAAACGTCAGAGTTGTAGTCCGAGTCCGTGGTTTCCTTCCCCGAGGTTTGTGCTTAGTTCTTTGACCAGATTCGTATTAGAAATAAGCTAAGATAATATCATGTTGCTAGAAATCGAGCGGGGAGCAACCAATTTGATTGAGATGGATCCTAGGAGTCAGTCCACTATTCTCTATCCTCCACTGGAATCTGCTGGAAAATCGAATAGCCGAAAAGTCATGGAGAAAAAAGAATTCACGTTTGATAATTCCTTCTGGAGTTTTGATGATCAGGACGATCATTATGCAGATCAAGATGATGTCTACAACGCTCTTGGAGAAGAATTTTTAGATCATAACTTTGAAGGCTATCATACTTGCATTTTTGCATATGTAAGGTTACCGGTCTTGGTCTCCCTGGCGAACTGTATATTGACGGGGAAAATTAGGGTCAAACAGGTTCTGGGAAGAGTTACTCAATGGTATGTTATCTAACATGATTCTCTTTCCGCTAAAACTGAGGATATTTCGGCTAATTTTCGTCCTCATTTTCATGAAGATGGGTACTCCTGAACACCCCGGTCTTATCCCACGCACTTGCCGCGACCTTTTTGAAAGGATAGAATCCAACAACTCGCCCAGCGTGAATTATTCTGTTCGTGTCTCCTACTTTGAGGTTTACAACGAACATGTTCGTGACCTCTTAGTACCCCGTCGAGAAACACCATACTATCTCAAAGTCCGTGAATCACCAACCGAGGGGCCTTATATCAAAGACCTTACCGAGGTTCCCGTCCGGAATATTGGGGAGATTTTGAAATGGATGAAAATGGGAGACAATAATAGGACTATTGCTAGCACGAAGATGAACGATACTAGTAGTAGAAGCCATGCAGTGTTTACTTTAGTGTTGAAGCAGATTCATCATGATATGGATACCGATGAAACGACTGAGAGGGTGGCGAGAATTCGGTATATTCCACCTTCAAGGCTCTCAAAGGCAAGTAATTAACAGAATTGGTAGACTTGTAGATCTGGCTGGTTCAGAAAGAGCAAACTCGACTGGGGCTACTGGAGCCCGATTAAGAGAAGGATCAAATATCAACAAATCACTCACGACGCTAGGACGAGTGATAGCAGCGCTAGCCGATGACCTTCCAATAAAAGGTGCCAGGAAAAAAAGGGAAGTGGTTCCATACCGCGACTCTGTAAGAAGCCAAATTCTGGTTGAAGGTGCAAACGAGGGAAACAGTGCTGATGGAGAATTTCAGATCTTGACCTGGCTCTTGAAAGACTCTCTTGGCGGCAACTCTAAAACCGCTATGATAGCCTGTATCTCTCCATCAGATTACGATGAAACGCTCTCTACTCTCCGCTATGCAGACCAAGCCAAACGAATTCGTACGCGCGCTGTCATCAACCAAGATCATGTTTCTGCTGCCGAACGTGATGCTCAGATCGCAGAAATGCAAGAAACAATTCGTGCTCTACAGCTCTCTGTATCTCAGGTTACCCAAACGAAGAAGCAAAACGACCTACAGAGTGAGCAGCTTGAGATGTACCAAAACGAGGTTGAGAAAATGCAAAGAAAAATGGAGGAAGCGAGACAGGTGGCAGAATGCAAGATCAAGGCGTTACAAACGCAAAACGAGGCCCTGAGGCTGCATCTGAGGCTTGCTGTCGAAAGCTTGAAGAATCCCATACCGACTGTGATCCCACCATCTCGAAGAACTAGCATTGGTGAAGGAGGCGAAGAGCAGGTCGAAATCGAAGAGTATGATGACGAGGACAGTGAAGAAGAGTATGAAGATGAGGATGAAGAGAGGGATGAAATGGAATCGAGGCTGGCGGATCTTCTGCAGGATCTAGGAATGTTCAGGAGGAAGGTTTCTGATGACAAAGGAAGGTTTTTAGAAGAAGCCTATATACGGGAGATACCGGCCAATGCTTGAGCCTGGACAGGCAAGGTCGCCGAAACAGTGAATCGGATTTTATTACATTATAAGCGTGGAGTTATTAGGGCTTATCATTAAAATTGACGGGATTAGTTAATATTCAGGTTTAGTGCCTTCATCAGAGATTAAGCAGGCTTTCTATTCATTTTAATTCTCTCATAAGTTACATTTGATATTGGGATATCCCAGGTTAGAAATAGGGATACTCGGGCACCGGCCAACAAAGGAATAGTGACCCATGTTAAAGCTCCTATTATAAGATGGAAGCCTACATGTATACTATATGTATATAGCTAAGTGAGATAGGTTGTGTACTATGCACATTATGGTTACACCAAGAAATGTGTCGTAACAAAGCAACTTGAGCCTCACCCCACCAAACCAAGCAACTCATAACCCCTCTCCACAACATCTTTAGCTCTTCTACAACCGATAAAATGGATCCACCAATGCTGGTATCGCAAAACTCCGACTTTGCTGGTGACTCCGATGACTCTGTTGGCAACAATGATGGGCCGCTAAATCCTGAGGCAGAAGACCTCGTGGACCGCTGTAGTGAGCTGCTGGATGAGGTCGAGGCGTTCCAGAAAAGTTTGAGGAGGAATAAATTGGATAAAGGGGTTGAACTACGACACTTTCAGGGAGCGATCAAGAGTGAATTGAGGGGATTACAGTCGGTATGTTGTGTTTCTTTAGATCTCATGAATATTCTTCAAGAGTGCTTCTGGTCGTTATAGCATTCCAGCTTTCTTGAGGTGGGTTTAAGTAAACTAATTTTTGGGTTCTGGACAGCTCACATTTGAAGCGCCAACATCGTCGAAAGTTCAACATACACTAAGGAGCTCAAATCTATCGTATTTGGAGACTGTCTGGTTGGCTGCAAAGTCAACGACAGGGATTAAAGGACTTACAAAGAGCTTTACAATTACCGAACCGGGAGAGATATTGGGAAATAGTGAAAAGAGAGGGAAACGGAAAAAGTCATCAGTCTCTGTAGATGTAGTTGCACAGAGTGGGTTACAATGGTATGGATGGTCCTATAACAAGCCTTTCTAGAGACTAATCATGTTTTGGGACCCCAGGATAAAAGTATCTACAATAACAAACTCCCGTGTCCTTCATGAAATTGCAAAAGCTGGCTGGGAGGAGTCTACCTCCCCCTACGCCTCCTCCTCTGAGGCCGAGACCCCCCCAGGCATAGATCCGGAACCTACAAAGCTAGCCACCTCTTCATTATCGCTCATAAAGATTTCAAAACTCCTCCACAAAGCAGCTGAACAAATACGAATCCAATATCTTCATCCAACAATCCTCTTCTTCCTACCTAATATTCACCCCTCACCCTCTTCTCCTGAGATCGATAACTTTTTATCCACCCTACTCGCTACAGGTGCACGTATTCAATGCGGCCCCGACCTAAATCTTCTTTCTCTAAAGCCGAGCCTTGAAAAAATGCTAGAAAGTCTTGAATTGACTGAAGCACGAAGATATGAAAGCTTTTCAGAAGTATTGAATATAGACTGCACTATCCTTCTCGCTCTTATCTCGGATATCTCAAACACAAAAGTCGAAGTAGAACCCCGCTTCCACCCAGCAATCCTACGACAGCTAGAGTTCGAGAAGGAGTTGGCATTATTACCGAATCTGCTGTGGCCTGCGTTGAGAGGGCGTAGAATGGTGTGTACAGAGGTTGCGAGGGAGCGGTTCGAGGAAATTGTCGAGATTATAGGGAGTACAAGTGAGAAAGCACGTGCACTAATTATATTAGATAAAAGGAAAAAGAGGAAAAAGAAAAGCACTGAGTATGACCAGTATTATTACGATGAAGACAAAGGTCTAGGGGAAGTACAACGAACAACTTTATCGCGGCTGAAAGAGTTCCAGGCAGTGTCTATACATCACGTTCCGGAAGAGATTTTGTTCCCGATAACAACTCTACGATCAGATGTACTTGAGGAGGGGGAGAATTCGGCGGATTGTGAGAAGGAATGCATGACCCGGGTTTCAAGTAAACTCTCGCAAGTGAATAGGAGTGTGTTTATGACGGGGTGGAAGAAGGGATATACTACTATTACCAGCAACAGAACTGTTGCGAAGTTGATTGAGGGATTGGTAACTGAGGGAGAGAAGGGACCGGACTTGTTTGTACTAGATACTGCGAGGAGTTTGGTAGGAAAGGCCAAGAGGATTTAGGAGGCGGAGGATCTGGGATAGTTTATGATTAGGTCTAGGCTAAGGCTTTGGCGGTTTCCTTTGGAGATTTATGGAGAGTAATATTGGGACCTCAGAATAATTCGTGTGTTAAATAATTATACACTGCTTTTTTGTCTCACTGGTGCGAGGGTTGTTTTTCATGGCGAGTGATATCATATGATTAGGTATGTGACTTCAGGCAACCGAACTAGATTGCCCTGAACGAAGTGAAAGGGTTATGGGGTGAAGGCCTAGCGTGTTTCTGATTGGTCACTTTTTGTGAAAGGCATGCGACACCCCAATGGGTAGAGATCTCCTGGGCACTGGCGGGCGTCGTCTTCGAGTAACTACATGTAGTTTTTGAAAGGGTTATGGGGTGCAAGAGCCTAGCGGACTTTTGATTCGTTGGCCACATCCAACCAATAAACCCTAATAGCAACCCACCCTCTCAATCCTCCACCTGAGCCTAGTGAGCCCTAACCCAATATCAAACAGCTGGGGGTATTGGGGTCAGCCAATAGATCAGCCCTCCGACCAACAAACCCTAACCCAATATAGGATCGTGTACTGGCACTAGTACAAGCTGCTAAAAGAACATAGAGCACGGAGTAGTTCGCTGTAATGGGGTCTGGGCCTGGACCTGGGACGCTCAGCAGTCACGGATGGAGGGGGGGGCGGGCGTGGCCCCCCCCGCCCAGGGCCAGTCAATCAGGGCCAGCTCTCAGGCCTTTTAGTAATTCATTTGGTAGAGTATATGGCGACCCCCTAAATGGCATCGAGAAATGGGCAATGGGCAATGATCACAGCCGGACGACCACACTGCAGAGCCCACGGCGGGGGTCGTCTCGAGTTAGATTTGCCTTGCCATAAACCGGTGGCCATATGTGGCGCCAAAACCATCTTGGCGTGGCTGAGCACTACCACAAAGACGTTGTTGTCTTCAATTCCTAGCCTTGCGCCAGTCCCCCATGATGGCGCAGCATTTCCAAGCATACGCAACAGCGCAAGACATTCAAAGATAGAGTTGCAGCCCGTCCCGCCGTTCCACCTAGCTGTCAACAAGTCTATGTACATACAGCAATCTTCTAGAACTCACCAACAGGAACACCCGAGCACTGATACACGTGTCGTGTTAAATTCTCTCCCAGCGTAACTTCTGATCCTCAATACAGAATGCGTGGCTGGCTGCAAGCTGCGCTGCTCGCGCTGACTTCTACCGCTAGTATTGCGTTGGCGAATGAATACCCTTTGGTACATATCTCCTTGTCCTATATTCTAGGGAAAGAAAACTGCCTAGATAGCTAACCGAGTGTTTTCTTTTTGTTTCTCTAGAGAAGTGATGGAGACCAGCAACAATGTTCAGGAATGTATAACAAGAAGGCATGGGGCGGGAACCTTGATCCGGCAATTACTGTTAAATTCATACCTCATCATGACGAACATACTGTGTCGTTGATTATCTTCGAGTTTAAAGATGAGAGCTTCTTGGGACGATACCCAAGTGAGGATTCATTCGATGTTCGTACCTTTTGTGTTGCTTCAGGCGTTCTCTCCTGACCCCTCTCATCCCCCCCCCTAGAAGCACTAGCATTGCTGATAGCTTATGTGTTCCGTCCGCCGCAGAAAAAATACATATGCACCGACGAGAATATCAAAGCCGACCTCTGTAACTCTACTGATGTCGGTAAATTTATTCTCGAGCCGAACACGAACAAGAGCTCCACCGGGAGCATTTACAATACCGCTATCAACCTGAAAAAGGTCGAGCCTATTTACTACCCGATCAAAAAAACTGGATATTACTGTGTCTGGGCAAACGGATTTAATCCTGTAGAAGTTGATTATAGCGCAGTCGTTACGTTCCAGAATTCATATGGTGAACTGCCAGCGGCTCAGATTGCAAAACTTCCATTTTATGGCGGGTTGACGATTGTGTATGCGGTTATCGGGGCGCTATGGGCGTTTCTATATGTGCAACATAGACAGGATATTCGTGAGTACAATCTTTGACCTTTCTCGAAACCAAAATTATGTAATTGACCGCTGGGGTAATAGTACCTGTACAAAACTACATCACGGCGATCATTATTTTTCTTATTGTGGAGATGCTGATTACGTGGGCTTTTTACGATTACATGAACGTTCATGGCTCAAACACCGCTTCAAAAGTGCTAATGATCATCGTCGCAATTCTAAACGCTGCCCGTAACTCATTCTCTTTCTTCTTACTGCTCATTGTCTGTATGGGCTACGGTGTCGTCAAGTAAGATCTTTCATGTAACTCACACTATAACTCTTGAAGTCCCACTAATACATTCCACTAGGCCTTCCCTCGGGCTCTTGATGAAATATGTCCGTATCCTCGCTGTCGCACATTTCGTTTTCGGTGTTGTTTATGCCATTGCGTCCCTTACCATTACCCCCGACTCCGCCGGCCCTCTCGTGATGCTCGTTATCCTACCCCTCGCAGCAACCCTAACAGCATTTTATATTTGGACCCTTAACTCTTTAAAACTCACAATGAAGGAACTCTTGGAGAGAAAACAAAACGTGAAGCTACTGATGTATAAGCGTCTTTGGTGGGTCTTACTAGGAAGTATTGTTGTGATCTTTGGGTTTTTCTTTTTGAATAGTCTCACATTCGCTGGACACGGGAGCCCCGACTTTATCCCAAGTCACTGGAAGACCCGGTGGTTTGTGCTGGATGGATGGTTGAACTTGGTATATCTCGTTGATATTGTTGTTATCGCTTACTTGTGGCGTCCCACTGCCAATAATCGCCGGTTTGCCATGTCCGAAGAGCTTGCACAGGATGACGACGGGTTTGAGATTGCTTCTTTAGCAGATAGTGACGATGAAGGGGACGAAGAGCAAGGACGCTCACGTAATGGTACTGCAGGGGGTGGGAATGGGGCTACAGTACCGGAGATTGGGAGGACAGTTCAGGGCCTTGCACCTACAGCACTACAACAACAGGGGCGGAGGAGTATGGATAGAGGGCGAGACAGCGTAGAGGAGACAATGTTCAGTGTGGGTGGGGAAATGGATGAGTGGAGTGATGACGATGATGAGGAAGGGAAAAGGTTAACAGGGAGGAAGGCAGATTAGCTTAGAGGGGAGTAAAAATAAGCCTTTTTATGCCAGGATTAAATAACGTAGTGTGGTGTATGAATTTCAATTTAGACCTGGGTTTTAGGGTGAAGGAGAAGTACGACCTAAAGAGTTGGTGGGATTGGATGGTTCAAACCCGGAGTTACGAGTATATGGGGACGCGGATGGTTCAAGCTTAAGTTTTATGAGTATCTTTATTCAATTTCTTCCTATGTGTTGTTTTTCCTAAGGGTCTAAAGAGGATGGGCAATTTTTCCTAAAATGTTCATGAATGTTTTTTCTTCTGGGATCGACAATGTGCATAACTCTTTAAAACACCCCCGGGGGGGGGGGAGATTCGTCGATGACTGATTAATCATGGGTGTAACTGGGTATATCATTGATTGGTGTGGCCAGGAAAAGGCCAGACGCTGGGAATTGATGGTGCTCACCAAAGATTGAATCTGGCAATCAAGATCAGTATATAAACGTAACGCAAAAAACTCCCTATTTAGACACTTAGACCATTACCATAGCTAATATTCACTTTGAGACATTCAGCAGGTTTCCTACTTGCGTGTTAACAAATTGGAATAGGGTACTCTAAATATTAATCATATTTTGGAGCCTATTTTCTAGGGGTTATGATAATTCAGAGTTATTGAGTACATGTACTTATAGCTGTAACCAGAGACAAGTTTGAAGATACGGCGATTAGATTACGTTGGTGGTTTAGATAAAGATAGATTACTATAGTGCAAAAAGAGGGGATGGATTGGGTACATTATTTTTCCAAATACAGAAGAAATCCTGTAGCAGTAGTATAGAATACAAGAGTATTACAGTATTCTTGTCTAAATTCCGGTTTAATACGATATTCCCCTTATAATGCTGTAGTAATATAGTAGTTTTACCCCGTATCTTCGTACTGTAGCTACAGATTGGCAATAGCTTTATGTAGCTACTGCTAAGAGCTATGCTAAGACTATCATATTTATTGTTTATTGTACATAAACAACTACTGGAAATAACTTTTTAGCTAGTAAATGTTATGCGCTCCAGTAATAATTGGTCCTAATTACATATACTCTAGATGAGATATACTCATGAGATATCACTCGTGCATATGCACCTCTGCCATTTTTGTAGTATTGAATAGGTGAGACACGTATACAAGCAAGTTTTGTGTCTACATATCATTTAGAAGGCTTGCCTGTAGGGGGCTCGTATATAGAGGAGTAGTAAGAGCACTCCTAAGCAAGAATCTACTCGTCGACCTCTCTATTACTTCACGCCGGTCATACTGCTGAGAGAGATAAAGGGTAATTGAAGATATACTACACGGTTTCCAATTCTGTACTCACACCTCATAATCCTCTTCGACGCTTCCAAACTTTATGCCCTTATCCATGCATAGTGTACTCGCCTCGTGCATAAGACTGGGAACTACATGTAGTATTGGGCTTTTCGCGACCCCAGCGCCTTTTCTCCTTGTACATACTATTATCTAACTTCAGTTACTGAGCTTTCCAGAGCTGTAATGGTCTCGTGGGTCGTATTTCCCGTTAAATCCCAGAGCCCTTTATCATCTGTTTGCACGTACGTCGACGCTGGTTTTTGGGCTCCTTCCACCACTTGGCGAAACATAGCTGTTCTTATTCCTCTCATAAGTCTCCCCAAGTGATGCGTAAATAAGTACCGCATGACCTGTGGATCCTCCGAGCATATCTTTAGAAACATCAACTCGATAAGAATGGCATTCACTGGCTGTATCGTGGATATCAATAGAGGGGTCTGGACTGTAGATGACTGTGACATTAGCGTCTATTCTCGTCTTCATCTACTAGGTAATTTTCCATGAGCCCTTTTCTAGTTATTTTCCACGTCTGTTTGAGTGGACCGAGGAGGAGGGGAGGATAATCTTTATTTGATTACGGGCGTATGGGATGATACCACAGCAGTCTCCATTAAGCGAAAGATATGATCATCGGGTTTTCGAGCTTAGTGAGCATAGTTTTTAGTGATCTAGGAGGGGGGGTCCTTCATGTGGCTGCTTATTTGCACGTCTTTTTTGGGGGCTTTTGTATATGGGAAGAGAACTGGGGGCCGAAAACTTTGTGGACCGTATTATGGAATCCGGGCTTGATTCACTATAGGTACATGTAGCCTCTAGCCTTCTTGGGTTTTTATATATACGATTATCGATAACGTACATGTATTGAAGACTCCCATGATATGTCTGGGGTTTGAGATCTTGCGGGTACCCTGAACGGTATTGTAGGTTTCATCTTAAATATCTCTGGTTTTTGCTACGTTAAGCAAATTGTTTACAACATTCCACAAAGTTTTATTATTGGTAGTCTCTACTATTAATTTAAAGAAACCACGTATTTCCTCAAGGCGGGGAAGACCATACAGGCTAGAAAGTGGAGTGGTCGCTATAAAATAACAAAGGGGGGTAGGAGCTATGCAGAAATTTTGCGACGGGTTTTTGCAATGTTTTTCGAGAAAGTCTCTACGGAAAATTAAGTTTTTGAAGTTTTTTGGAGGTGAGATGGGAATCGGAAATCTGTTTTTAATATTAGAAATGAGGGTACCAAGATAACTGTGAGAAAGGACTAATCACCACGCTCGGGGTAGAGAATCTTCGTCATTGGGTTGATTATATAGGCTTTAGAGATGAAGGCAAGTACTGTAAACCCAGATCTAACAATAATATAGTCGAATCCCAGGTTTTATCACTATCAGAAAATTATATATCTTCTAAACCATGTCTTATATACCTGAGCTGATAAGAGATAAACCAGCAGTAAGGAAGGCAATTCCCATCAATTCACCCATTAATCTTTTCATAGAAGCTGGTGAGTCTATGGTTATCCGAGAATGACGATAAGAAGAACCAAAACTGGCACAATGTAGATACGGCTGTAAATCGGGATCTAGGGAGTCACTAAAGATATGGCCAGCATCTATATAAGAGATGATGGCCGCCCTTAACAGACATTCGAATATTGACTATAATGAACGGTATTTTGTAGACCTTTAGAGCGACAAATAAAAAAATGACATAAGTTTACTTAAGATTGGCCTTCAAGTAATTGATCATAGGTTTTAATTAGTCTATCAGGCCTACGCTTAATGATATTAGGAGTGACCCAAGATGGAAATCAGTCGCACTCATAATTAACCCTCAAGTAGCTACAACTACTCTGTTTACACAAACACGTTATGAAAAATGAGTGTCATTCCAAATCCTATCCAGAATGACCCATAAGTAACCTCGAACTCGGTGTTGGGGGTCTCCACCCTTTCCTCTCTAAAATCCCTACTAACCCCCTTTCAATCTTCCCAAACTACATACTATATCGTTAGTAACCATTCAACTCTCTTTCTCCCTTAGAGTACTTACGAATGTCTTCTCCGGACTAATAACACCGTCCCTCACCCACACACCCCAAGACCCCATCATATTCGCCATTAGTATATCCGTAAACAGTCTATCCCCTACTATTGCGACTTGATCTGGCGACGTTACCCCCGCACTAGGTGAGCGCAGAAGAAACTCAAAAATCACATTATAGCATCCCGGTTTCTGCTCTGTGTCAATAGTGTAGTGGGATCGGGGAGATCAGATACCAACCTTTGTAGAATGAGAGAGAACTCTAACGCCGGTGTTTTTTTCAAGTATCGCAGCCTGGGGATATTAGTATTTAATTCCAGTAGAGGTCATATACACACACCTCTTTATTACCAGGGTCATCCTTTGTTCCCGCTGAGTTACTGACAATCAAAAGTTTATCCCCAGGGTACGCTTCTCGAAGTTGCTTGAATTTAGCCTATTCCAATTATAGGAGATTAGTAACAAAAACAACAAGGCGCCCAAGCAACTGGTGAGAATACGTTACGTTATACCCCGGGAATACCTCCAATGCATGCGGAACCGCGAAGCAGTTATCCTTATCTAGTATCACAGCTCTAATATCTGCCGCCTTCTCGCCATCCTTGAGACCCCTTCCTAAAGGCACTGGTAGGTCATTGAAGGTGTTTACAGTGAGGTGGGGATAACAGAGCGCTGGGTTCTTTATAATTCTGAGGCCATTGAGAGTAGCAGAGAGATTAAACGGTATCATTATCACTGAAGAGCAGTGTTGAACGTTTCTATTTTGTCTTCTATAAACTAACTAGACTTAAGAAACAACTACTGATGTCGTTCATCGCTGAAAAAGAACCCTGCATATTTACCCTGTCGATGAATGTACAAGACGGCTAGTCGCGGTATTCTTATTCCGACCTCACTCATAACTCTACTAACCGGTCCTCAAATGATTATCGCTCTGGTACTCCAAAAACCTCCTCGCCGGAACCCGCTTCTTGAATCTCTCGTCAATCTCCGAGAAAGTTAGTCCCTTAAACTCGGGAACGCAGAAAAACACCCATATTGTGCTTATCAAACTTGTCGCGCCAAAGATAAAGCCGACTTTACCGCGGAGGTTTGCTTCATCAGGATTCACCTATAGTAATGTTAGCCAAACTGCCATAACCACACACATAAGAATTTTACGAACCAAATAAGGGATCGCAAAATTCATAACCAGTCCCCAAAGACTCTGTACCACTGTTGTAAGACCGATAGTCCTACTCCTCAGTCTCGGACTGCTTGCCTCACCAAGTATGACATAGCCCATCGCTCCAATTGTTAAAAACCACACATACGCATAGATGACTGTGAGACTGCTCTGCACCCACTGTGCACCAGAAGCAGGGATAACATCCATCACACCAATAAGAAACAATATAACTGTCAACGCACACATCCCCACTAAGGTCACAATACGTCTCCCCGCGCTATTCACCAGCCACCACGAAGAGACATTCCCAGCGACTCCACAAGCCGTGACACCCACCCCTAATGAAAAGGTCTGTGAAGTCGGTAGTCCTGCAAGTTGAAAGAAATACGTCGAGTACCCAAGCACGAAGATAATCCCCGACAGATGCTGGCAGCAGAATGCGCCTAGCGTTATCATAGTCCGTCGCGCATCAACACCACGGAAACAGTCAGCCCAGGTTGCGTTAGCGTATAGCTCACTCTCGAGTTTCAGCGTCTGCTGGATCTGTGCGAGACGAGCAGTAACATCGCGGTCTTTCCCGTGTAGTCGCTTTAGTGATGCAGAGGCACCATCGATGTCACCGCGGCGAACTAGATGCCAAGGAGACTCTGGGGCAAATGGGACTACGAGAATGAGGAATGCGGGGAGGAGGAACTGGATGCAGAAGGGGGCGCGGTAGGCCCATCTGTCTTCTCTTTCTCCAAAAGCTTTGATGACCCCATTGGAGAGTAATTGGCCAATGACAATGGCAAGTGAGACGCCACAGGTTGTGATACCGCGAAGCACTACCGGGGAGATCTAGTGGTTGTTAGTTTGGGTATATTAGGACTGAAATTAGGGAAGTACCTCGGAGCAGTAGGCCGGTGCCATACTTAGATAGAAGCCTAGAGCGAATCCGAGGACCATCTTTGCGACCACGAATACCGCTCTAGATGTGGCAGCCACTTCCATTGCAATTCCGGCGACCAGTACCCAAGAGCCCACCCACATACACCATTTCCGGCCGATACGGTCGGCGACATAACCAGCTGCTAGACCGCCAAAGAATTGACCAACTAGTGGATATGTTAGTTAGCTACCTTCATGTAGTTATAGAATACCGATGGTAGACAAACCTGAAGACATGACATTGAAAGCTGTCTGCCAATTTGCCGGCAGTACTGCTTCTCCTTCGTAAATGTATCCAAAATCTCTCCTAAACGAGTTTACGCTGATAGCAGCCCCATTCTACTCACAATCAGTTAATTCGGTTCAAGGATTTGCACAAACTTGTATGATTAACTGTTGCGAAAGTATAAAGCTCACCACCTGCGCGTCGAACCCCCAACTCAGCGCCGCAGCTGCAAATACAGTGGCCCATAGTAATACACCTTTCTCATCGCGAAAAGCCTGTTTGAAAGTCTGCTCATGTTCCCGCTTATTCTCAGCGTCAAAGAGGGCTTGTTCCTTCGCTTTTGTCGTGTCTACATAAGAAAGTTCGACATGGTCTGTGTTGGGTGAGTTCTTGATGTCTTCCACGTGCGAGATAGACTGGGAAGCCATTCTGAATGAGAAACTGAGGAGGAGGAGGATAAAACCGACGATATTTACTCGATGGGGAATATAAATTCCGGCTGGAGAGGGAGAGGAGGGTTATATACAAAAAAAAAAACGAGTAGACTACATGAGAGGGGAAAAAAGCAATATAAGGGTTTGTTTCTGCGCATTGTGTACAGTATGCGATAGGTACTGCAAATGGGGAGGGGGGGGATTCAGGTCTAGGATTCAGGTCTCACAAAAGTGGCGATGAAGGTCTAGGTCTACTAAGGCAAACAAGAAACAAGTAAAAAAAATATATAAAAGAAACAACAAAAGAAACCCAATTACCCGGGAAAGATTTCATATTGCATCGTGTATAGGTACGTAGTATTAGCGTATCGTCAAGATACCAGTAACTCGGAAATATGGGGAAATGGGAAAGGTGTGGGGAAATGGTAGTGCAGTAGCGAGAGATTCTCTAGGGATTAACCGATTACCCGGTAGGTAGAGCGAGCGGGAGGAATACCGAGCGAGAGAAAGAATTGTGGGGGAAGCGCAGTGCAGGGATGGGGTCCGGAACTCTGCAGTGCAGACTTGGCAGAACGATGTGGTGCAGAGGTAAAATCACGGGGGCATAAGTAATATCACATTATCTCTCTAACTAGCTAGAGGAAGCGGGTTACGGTAATGGGAAAGAGCCTCGTGGGGAAGGAGAAGCCTCTTACCATTCACCATTCCCTAAAGATTGGGTCTGCTAGAGCAGGTAAACTTCACGATCATCAACTTAATTGACTAGTGATATGGAACTGATGTTCAAATAGGCCGACGAAGCCCTTATAGAATTAATAAGAAACAAGTGGACTCTTTGTACAGTCTTGATACTAACAAATGGACTAGTTTAGCGGGAATTTTCATTTTGACAACGTGATGGAGAATAGACCTGTGGGAGGATGGATGATCAAGAAACGAAATCCATAAAAATGTAGTTTTTCCGCATGCGACCGGAACGATGCGAGCTGGGCTTGGCGGAATGTTGACATAGAGATGTGGCGTAGGGTTAAGTTGAGAAGGGAGTGAGAGACATACCCCACACTCGATTTTTGGGGTCGAGTGATGTAGTGTGAATATTAGTTGAACTCAGCTGATCCTCACTCGCGGAGTATCGGGGATGAGGCCGAGTATTATGATTACCAACAGCACTCTGATAATGCATCGTGGGAGGGGGGGGATGAGATCTACGGTACATACCCCGATGACTTCACAGAGACCCCTCTTTGAGTAAACAGTAGAGTAGAGTACAGCCAAAACCTAAAACTAACCGCGTAACACAGTACCCGTTCTTTGTGCCTAATTCTGCCTGTCTTATTAGTTAGCACTAATATTTGACTACCGGGCTGACGATATCCAGGTCCGGGGAGCCTCGGCAGACAGGGGTTTCCCCCGCATTCTATATAGGGAGCACTGTATATATAGGAAGCGAGTATTTGTGCTACTCCGACACTCCCCGATGGCGTAGGGACCAGGGAGCACTGTATTGACATCATGATACTGGTGTGTTTACGCTGTTCCTTCGGTTCGGAAGATCATCCGAATTGGCGGGGAGTGCTTGGAGAATTCATGGAGAACTGGATTCAGGGGCAGTGTTGCTTTTAGCCAGATATCTGTGAGACTTTGTGTACGGTTAGCTACGGGGTCAGTCTCGTGAGCTTTGGAGGTTTATATCAAGTCCCAAAATACCCCTCGGAATTATACTGAACAAGAGGTAGCTCATATTCTGTACCTAAATAACTCCCCCTTCATTACTCTCAATTAAAAGCTATGAGCTCAGATGCTCTCCCAAAAGACTTCCTCTGGGGTTATGCCACAGGTACACACCTCTTTCTTATCTTAAACAGCAAAAAAAAAAATTTAACTATTTCTAGCATCCGCCCAAGTTGAGGGCTCCCCCACCGCCGATGGCCGTGGCCCTTCAATATGGGATACCTTCTCTTCCCTCCCTAATACCACCGAAGACAACAAATCCAACTCTGCCGGGACCGAATCCTACGCCCGCTGGGAAGAAGATATTGCATTAATGAAGAGCTATGGTAAACCTCACTTTTTTTTATAAAAAAAAGAATCTCTCTCCAGACACAACCTAACACTACTTCAGGCGTAAACTGCCATCGTTTCTCCCTCTCCTGGTCCCGCATAATCCCCCTTGGTACCTCTACTTCCCCCCTCAACCCCCTCGGAATCGCCCACTACCGGCGCTTTATTATCGCTCTCAAAGCCGCAGGCATAGAGCCAATGCCCACACTCTTCCATTGGGACCTCCCGCAGACATTACAGGATAAATATAATGGCTTTCTATCTAGTGAGATAGTAGAGGACTTCAACCGCTACGCTAGAGTCTGCTTTGAGAGCTTTGGTGACCTTGTGAATACCTGGTTAACAATCAATGAGCCGAATATCTATAGCGTACTTGGACACTGCATAGGCGCACACGCACCAGGGCGTAGCAGCAGTGGGGAGGGTATAAGGAAGGGAGACAGTATGGTAGAGCCGTACATAGTCGGACATAACCTACTTCTTGCACACGCCAACGCTGTCAAGATATACCGTGAGGAGTTTGCATCTCAGGGTGGGAAGATCGGAATTGTGATCAATGGGAACTGGGCAGAGCCGTGGGATCAGACAGAAGAGAGTAAGCTGCTACAATGAAAAAATTTCAGGACTTTTTTTTTCTAATAATTACTTATAGGTAAAGCTGCGGCTATAAGCCATCTAACTCTGTCAACACTCTGGCTTGCCGATCCCTGTTTTACGGGTGACTATCCACCTCTTCTCCGTACGCTTGTTGGTTCGCGTCTTCCGAAATTTACGCCTGAGGAGTCTGCGCTATTGAAAGGTAGTAGTGACTTCTTCGGGCTTAATCATTATACAACGTTCTATGCTCGGAAACGTGTGACCCCTATTGCGGAGAATGACTGGCAAAACACGTTTTTCGGTGATAATGAGAGTACCACAACTGCACCAGATGGAACAGAAATTGGCCCAGTTGCAGGACTGAGTTGGGTGCGACCTGTTCCATGGGGCTTTGGAAAGTTGTTGAGGTTTTTGTGGGAGAGGTATGAGAAGGATATATATGTTACTGAGGTGAGTCTACCCGTCTAGGTGTTGGGATTATATGCTGATGGTGTATAGAATGGTGTTATCTGCCCTGGAGAGAAGGATATGAAGAAGGAGGATGCTGTCAATGATGATTTCAGGATTGAGTATTTCCGTGGGTATATTAATGCTATGGCGGAGTGCATTAGTGATGGAGTGCCAATTAAGAGTTACCTGGCGTGGGCGTTTGCGGACAATTTTGAGTGTATGAACCTCCTCTTGTAGTAGACGAAAGATAGAGTACTAATAACAATGATGATACAGGGCAAGAAGGCTATACAGCGAAATTTGGAGTCACTTTTGTCGACCACGACAATAACTCCGAGAGGACACCAAAGAAGAGTGCATGGTGGATGAAGGAATTTATGGCAGCAAAAATGGGAACAAAATAGAAATAGGAAAAACTATCTTTGTTTATAGAGCTAAAGATACTGGAAAAGGAATCTTAAACATACTCATACAATATTTCTTCATGATCCCAAATGACTGGACTCCCAGAATTGTGCTTGGAATATTCCTCTTTCTCTTGCGGGAAGCGTCCCTCCCATGCGCTCTCATCACTACAAATACTCTTCAAGAACTGTTTAAGATATATCATCTCATCCTCCCACAAATCCCTAATCTTCAACCCTACTCTCAAAGTCAGCCTTTTTTTCCTTCTACTTCAGACTCAGCTCCACAAACCATCAACAACAACCGGCTTCACATCAACCGGAACCCACCCCTCAACCCTCACCATCACCATCCCACGCTGCCACACAGGAACCTCATCCTCAAAATCATACAACCTCTCCAACAACGGCACCTCAGACCCCACATCACAATCTATACAAAAACCCATCAGCAACCCCCCTCTAAACCGAGTGAGAACCCATGACCAACTCACCATCCGCTTCAACGAACAACACATACTCAACCCCACCACCACCCATATCCTTCCCCCCATAATTCCCCTGCTCTTGCGCATGCATGTAATTCCGATACCTTCTCCTAAGTTTACAAACCGCCGTACAAGACCAATTCTGATCCCACTCGTCTTCTTCAGCTTTGGCTGTCTCTTCTTCTTCTCTTTGTCCGCAGAAACATGATGGTGTGGTTTGTGATGGACCGGTGAGAAAGTGAATGTCGGTGTTGATACCGTCTGGGAAGGCGTATTGTAGGTCGATGCTCCAGGATGAGGGTGTGAGTGCGATGGTGCAGGTGATTAGTGTGTTGGCTGAGTTGCGGGGGAGGTGGTAGGCGAGGACTTGGTAGGTTGTTGGTTTTGGGGGTGGGGGGTGAGTCATTTTGTGTGATTGGGATGGGTGGGGCTTGGTGGGGTGGATGGTCGTTTTTTTTGTAGTAGGTTGGTGGATCATTGATGGTCACTCGGTGGCGCTTTTTGTTAGTGTGGGCTCTGTGATGAGTTCATATAGTGTGGTTTCTAGGGTGTAGGTGGTTGATTTTATAGGATTATTTATAGGTATATTATATTTACTAGAGCTTTGGTTAAATTTAAGTACATATTGAGTAAAGTGTTAAAGTATAATATAGGGAGTAATGTGGTAAGAGGGTAGTAAAAGACCCGAACGGAGTAAGTATTGATATGATGTAGTAGTAGGCACATAAAACTATTTTGATTCAAATCTAGACTGTTAAGTACTAAGGGACTTGAGAAGCTAGAGGGACTATCGAGAATATTTACCTCACGACGTCATATGAGTATTGAGGGTCGTACTAATGATTACAGTCGTAAGCCATCAACGGGAAATCTTCTAGCCTATATGTTTCACCGTTTTCACGGAGTTTTCACTTCATGCCTTAGAGGCAATGCTCATTTATGTTACCAGCAAACGAAAGTCGATTTATGAGCTAAAAACGCTAATCTTCCACGGAACTCTATATATATGAAGCACATTTAAATACCACATAATATCAACCATATCACAATATTAGTGCCTTTAAAATAGAGAAGTACAGCCATGTCCAATAAATTCTCGGAACCCCCCATAGTAACGGCAAACCCACAAACCTCAGCACCATCAAAAATACTAGTATTAATGTAAGAATACACTTGAAGACTAAAGGGATTATGGGAAACATAAATATATAAATAAAAAAAGTACCACATAGGGTGCCCTTTACCTCACCAAGTGATGTGATCTCACTAAGTCCTGTCAGCCAACATCACACAATACCTCTCTTTACAGATTGTTTGTGTATCACAGGAGATGACCCCCGTTACTATGGGGAGTTTGGGGGAATTAGTTTAGCACAGCTGTACATTGGTGTAAGCTATGAGTGCTGGCTCTCAATAAATAATATCGGTAGGTCAATTGGCCCACCGACAAGGGCTTCAGACAATTGATAATGACCTTAGTTTGGGGCCTGTGGCTCGACTCCCTATAGAGAAGTAGCTCACTAGGTGAACGAACTCCTTTGCCATTGGTTGCTATAGGAGGGGAAATGCTTTGGGAATTTGTTGGACACGGTTGTAGAAGAAGAGTGCCTCATACAGCCTACAGATTACGCAAATATCACTAAAGGCTTTCTTTATACCATGAGAAATACCAAGGAATCGGTTACATGCGCAAGAGATCAAGGCAGGTGTTGTTGACTCAAAGATTTATTCCGCAGCCGTAAAAGGCCTTAGAAAAAATGACGATTCTCTGGGGAAGGGGGCTGGTGAGAGCATATAAAGCCTCTATTATAGGCCAATTACCTAATTCGTAGTGTTCAAATAGTAGAAAATTGAACAAATAGATGTTAATAGAGGTTCTCAATTAGCTATACCCCGAGGCTTTTGAAGCAGGGCACACTGGAACGAGTTGTGGGAGGCGAGTGACTGTTGGAGATGCCAGAGTTCTGAGCCTAGGTTAAAAGTTGAACCAATCGAACCTCCAGATTACGTTAGGTACAGGCGTAGTGAACATTAAACTTTTTAGTGGGTGCTGACTAATAGTGTCTGATTTCGTAGCTGCCGGAAAAACTTTCCTAAGGCATGTAGATCTTAGAACTCAGCTCCCCTTATAGCTAATGGAACCATCTAAGATATATATGTAGCTCCCGCGTTATCGACTATCTCCAAAATCAAATATCTACAGTACGTTTCTATGTCGTAGCTTATATCTACTTTGAACAAAACGCTAGTAGTTACATGTAGATTCCTCATTAAGATGCCAATATCTCTGAATAGCCTATGGTTAGGATAATAGAGTTTGTGCATATACGCTATATACTATATCGTAAAAGCTTCAGAGCTAGCACTAGCTCCCTAATAATGAGCTTAAGGGGGAGAGTGCTCAATGCTTAGGATATTAAAGCAGTGTAGGTGTTGCTCTATGACGAGAGGATATGCCCATAGTTTCCTTGGCGAGCTTATAGAAGTTAAATGTCTCCGAGATATTATCTAGGGAAATATTTACTTAGATATCAATCTGTGAATAATAGTCATAAGCCGTTACTGATTATTAGTAGGGTATACCTTACACTAACAATCAATAATACAGACCAGTTAACTATATAGAAAAATTACCATGGCGTATCCATAGCCTTGGATAGTATGTATATGCTCAGTATAGAGGTATGAAAATTCTACATGGGAAATCACCGTTTTGTTATTGATGGGGAATTTAGCTCTCCCCCTTTGGGGTGCTGGGATCCCTATTGGGTATAAGTGAAGCACACAGCTCTCGTATAGTGCCATAACCGCTCGGGTATTAGGTAGAAAAACCCCCATATGTGAAAAGTATGACTGGATTATTCCTGCCATCAATTTGTGCTGTACCCAAACTCTAATGTAGGAAGTTGATGATAACCAGATCCCTAGTAAAGAGGCGGAATTGAATCCAGTGGCATTCGTGTCCAATGAAGTGTGGAATCAACCTAGTAACTGAGCAGCACCAAGTGTCAAAAAATTAAATATATAACCAACCACCGACGTAAATACACCTCTCATCCCCGAAGGAAAGAAAGAAAAAAATAACAAAAAAAGGTCGTAAGTACCAAAAAATGGCATCATAAAAAAGAAGTACGCCATCCATGAAATCCTCCGCTCCAATCAGAGAACCAATAAGAAAAACCCGTACCATGTAGAAACAGAAGAAAAGTCCGGGGGGATGCAAACGCTCAGCGTAGAAAAGAAATCCCAAAAAGAAAACTCCAAAGAAACAGAACGACTATTGACAAATGTCTCCTATAAGCCCTGAGGTTAATCTAGACGAGGACATATCTTCAAAAAAACCCAAAATGCTCAAAAAAAGTATACGAAAAACTCCAACTTTTAACCCCTACCTTCTTGCTAATACTACGCTCTTATCCCGTATCCTTTCCCGATAGTGTTTGTGGGCATGTTGGGCCTCTGTCCATCGGCAAGCACTTCTCTCACTCTTCCCGCCCTATCAACTGCTCTCTCCAGTAACCCCAACCGCTCCTTCGTCCTCCCTTCTCGCCCCTCTAGTACAGCAACCCGTTCCTCAAGCTTAGCCCGCTCCCTCCTCTCGTTTGCAACCATCTCATTAGCTTGCTGGAATAAGCTTGCAGATAGATCTTCCAGTTCCTCCGTGACCTGCTGTAACCGCTCCTCAGCCTTCACCCGTAGCCTCCGCTCCTTCTCTAGCGGTTCATTGAACTCATCTGGAGGTGGACTGGGCGGTGGTGCACCACGGCGGCTGGTTGCTGCGGAGAGGAAGGCCGATATACGGTTTAGTGCCGGTGGAGGGGTTGGGACCTGAGATGGTGACGAAGGAGGACGTGTTAAGGGGGGAGATGAGTTTATGGAATCACTAATGGATGATGCCGAAGAGATTGATCGTTTCCGGATCTCATCTTCGTAGTCGGCGAGTTTATCCACTAGATTCACGGCAGGGTTTAGTCAAGATCTTCATGAGAGTTGACCCCCTGTGTTTAGAGAAAACCTGTAGGGGTAGATTGGGGGGGAGGGGGTAGAATGACTTACCGGCAGATGAAGCTTTATCGCTCAGTAGCCTAACCTGAGCTTCTAGCTCTGCTATGCGTCGCTTCGCGTCTGCAAACTCTTGAGCATCCGCTCCACAGTTAGGACAACATGTTGACGACCTTATTTGCAAGGGCAAGACCACTGCTGGAGACATTTATGTTTAAAGATCTCTGTGTTATGTAGAACGATTCTATGTTATGCGAGGTAGAGGCAAAGTACAAGGAGGTGGGTGGAGGAACTGGAGCAGTTTGTGCTATATGTATCTGTAGCATCCGGATCCCCCTCCGGAATCTGCTCGCGTGCCCTTCCCGCTTCCCTCCCACGCGCAATTAAAGGGGCGGCGAGGGGGGGTGATTTTGTTGTATGTTGGTGTGTGATAGATAGCCTTGTGATGATGAATGATATGATGCGAAGGATTCTCGTCACTCTTCTCCCCCCTCAGCTTGTCGCCCAGGTTTGATCTCGAATAGTCAGAACAGCTGCTGCTTCGTCTCGTCTAAGGTGATGGACAGGGAAAGGTGAGCGGGTAATCTATTAATGGGATCCATGTCCTGAAACAGAGTAAGAGAATGCTTGGCGGGTAAGGGCCTTTGCTGTTTCCAGTTATTGTTTTGGACGCTCAGCCGTATTGTACGCAATGGCTACTATCACGAGATGTGGATTGGTGTTGAATAGGGGCAGGGAAATGATAATAAACATTTCTCTTTTCTTTTTTTCCTTATCTAAAGTATTAAAATCATGACTGCAGGAAAACAGCACTGAGGCAGTGTTCGATATTTACTTGTTGATGCTATTTTGGGTATGGTCCAGCTTCACGGAACCTGCCGTGTTGGGTTGACAACCACCAAACGTTTGAATAAGAGACAGTTTTTCGCTTAGGTTCTCTCAAATGCCTATCATCACTCAATCGATCGAGGCGTTAAGGGCAATTCTCGATCCCTCCCACTGAAAGTGTAGTGGGGGAAATAGAGTACACGCACTCCTTACCCTTTTACGCACACGTTATGTACTGACTCAGGTTCCGTTACAAATACTGACCCGGATCAGCCTCATTCCTTAGTATGGTTTGAATAAAGAAACTGGATCCCGTATTCACGTAACGTTACTTAAAGCCTCAATTACGATATCTTGCGGTCAGGAAGGACGTACCTACTCTTATCCCACTTTCACCTAGTTCGAGAGTCAATGATCTAATCTGTACACTATTAATAGCAGGCCTTCAAGCTTAAGAATAAGTAAATATACCTATACATGTAGCCACAATACTAAACTAAACCTAATATCCAACTTATTCGGTGAATCTATATTTACACCAACTAGCTCGACGAAGAACCCCGCCTTTCTTAAAAGAAAATCACAATTAAAGTATCCTATTAGATAGCTTACTATGTAGATCAATTACTTCATACCACCTTCGTCATAATGGAAATCAAAAACAACCATCTAGACCTTTGCAATTTGCTAAACTAGAACACAATAAGGTCCCATCTACTGGAAGCAAAACCGTAAGCCGGGTCCCGAACTGCAGTAATTCCGGCCTACACTATTGATAACCTTTTCAGCCTCCAACGCAGTCGCTATCCTAATAACGCGTTGGAACCCCCCAGTTGGACTAATTCCTAGACCCATTAAAATCTACCACATCTACACAAGCCAAGAACTTGGAAAGAGAACAAAAAATCCCAGCTAGATATGCGATGTTCTAAATTTATCGTGGAACAAATCGGCGTACGATCGGAAATATGAATTCCGAACCCCCGAGCACATAAGTACCGGCCCGCGTGACTTAATCAACGGATAACTGCTTGATCAAACAGCTTTTGTCGATACTGCATCTTGGCTATTTGGCGGCGGGAGTGCGTAATATTGCTAGTCTCACAGCCACACTCGTATTTTAACCCGCTATTCCACTCTGTAGAAAGTTAATCAAGGTTTTTTTTGATAAAGAAAATACCTCTACTGGATTCAATCTTGGCTGTATGGTATGTGTGGATATATAATCTAAGACCCGGGTTATGTCTCGAAGTCGTACTTTAATGCTTGTCATCACATGTCACGTGCATGGAATTAGCGGTTATTAAACTTTAGTAGAGGTATAAATTAGACTATTGCCACTCTTCTCTGAAGGGGGCTAGGTAGTTGGGCTCGATAGTTCCATAGAGAATGGCTATTAAGCAACATTAAAATAGCTTTAATAAGATACGAATCTTGGTACCGGTTCATGCGGTGTAATATGTTAAAAAATCTTACCAGAAGCTTCTAGCACTGTAGGTACCCAGGTGCTGAGGGTAAAATAACCGGCAACCGAAAGATATATGAAAGAATAGATTAATAGTTCATCTAGTATAGAATAAAGGGCAAGTGCAAGCTTATTCTGATATGCCCACACACTTATGTATGACCTGATATGGATTGACAACTATCGGCTACCACCCAACACATCAGGTAAACAATAAATCCTACGATCTTTAGTTTATGATCTGGCTTCTGTACATTATCCAGCCTCATCGTTTCTATCAGACTTAAGATCAAGTGCAATCAAGATGGTACCTAAGGCAGTAGGGTTTACTCATGCAAGATTCCCCTAGTATGTACAAGAATATCTAAATTCTTAAATTCAATATAATACTATCAATACAGCTTCTTGTTAACCCTCAGACTTCTAGAGAACTTAGGAAAGCAAATACGATAAAAGTCCATGTATCTCAGGCTGGACCAGGCTTGAGCCACAGTTCGTCATGTACTACAAGCCACCGCCACTCCCCCGCTTCCTCTCTGCGTTGTCCACAGCCGGACCTAGAGGAATGTTAACACCCCAAGAACACCAGCTCGTCTAAGCTAGTGAGTTCTAGTTAACTAAACCTAGAAAACCACTGATAACCACCTCTTACTCTCCTCGTATAAGCGTTAGCGGCTCGAAAACAGTTAAACTCCTGAAAAGCTCATGCACGATATTTAGGTAAGAATCTGACTAACCTCGATACAAATTTTGTAAGATTCTTATAGAATTTAATTGATAAATTGCTAATTTATACTTAGATACTCGATATAAGGTTTACGGCTACACACTATGGAGGCATTCGGGGCAGCTGCAGCTGTTGTAGGCTTGGCCGGCCAACTCTTCAAGACTAGCATAGACTGCTATGATATCCTATACGATACGAAAACTATCGGCACCGACCATGACCACTTCGTTTGGCAGCTCAAAACCGAACGAGGTCGTTTAGCTGAGTGGGGAAATAACTGGGGACTAGCTAGTGGCGTAGAACCGAAGCTGGACCAAACCAATCGCCAGTACCTCTATGCTGTCGAAACTTTAGCAAGAATTGTTTTCCTCTTCAAGAGCGCCGATAGTCTAGGTGAAAATTACGGCATCCGAGCTAGTGAACAGGATACTACGAGATCCCAATCCCAAGACGCAAAAAATTCTCGACGCAGTCGCTTCTCTCAGCTATTCGTGGATTTTTCATTCAGGTCTCGGTCACGCTCTCCCGGGGGTGCTAAGGTGAAGCCAAGCGAATCAGTAACTCTCCCAGGACTAGATGCGTCAGTAGCGACAACTCTTGAGAACCCTCATATATTCAAAAACAAGAATATAGCTCCTGATCTTGAACGTGAAATCAATCGTCTTACCGAAACCACAAAGATTATGCAAGAGGTCCTACCATTATACAAGAAGCTTCGGTGGGCTATTGTCGATAAGACACGATCTAGTGAACTCATCGACAAGCTGAAAGCGTATAATGATGGTCTTAGTGCAATTCTTTCGGGCCCCCAATCACCACAACCTGCTACAGTTTCTCGGTCCTTCTTGAAATTCAAGGTCCCAATGCAACTACCGATACAAAGAAACCACCATTTCCACGGAAGAGAAGATTTACTCGAAGAGATTGACATGATTTTAAACCCAAGAGCTAAGGCTAGAAAGGATTCAATTAACCAGGCCGAACTTACAACAACGCGCCAGATTGCTGTTCTTCACGGTTTGGGGGGTATGGGGAAGAGTCAGATCGCTGCGGAGTATGCATATCGACACTATTCTAACTCGGAATATACTTCAGTATTCTGGGTTGACGCTACCAGTCAGGCATCCATTGCCCAAAGCGCATTACTAATGATTGAGCAAATTATTTCTCACTACCAGACAAAATGGGAGGATTACAGCCCCGACTTCGCGCACATAGGTGTGATGCTAGGTATTCCTGGGATTATCGAGCCAACGGGAAAGATAAAATTGAATAAAGGCGCCTCCGATCTGTTAATAAAAGTAGTAAAAAAATGGCTTTCAGACCCTGAGAACAAACACTGGCTGGTTGTCTTCGACAATAACGACGATATCGATTCAGTGAAACTTTACGACTTCTTCCCGACTCTTGACTTTGGACACGGAAGCATCATTATCACTACACGAAGGTTCGAGGTCAACCGTTTAGGGACTGGAGTTGAAATAAACAAGATAGAGAAAACTGCAGCAATTGCTATTATACTAACATCTGCTGGGAAAGTCTCTAATACTATGGAAGATAATGCAGGTATGTTAATATTTAACATCTAGAACTATTCCTAGGAATCACGCTAAATGTTTAATTTCTTGAAGATTACGCAGAAGCCTCAAAAATCGCGGAGAGGTTAGGATATTTCCCGCTAGCACTTGATCAAGCCGGTGGATATATATCAGCCAAACAGATGCCAATCTCCGAATATCTGCCACTTTACACTACGAATTACAAGCGTGTTGCGTCGAAAGGCCACCCAGGTTTAGCTGAGCGCTATAGAAATGATACAATATTTACCACATGGAAAATCTCATTCGACTCTCTCCCCCAACCTGCCTCAGAGCTGCTTCTGCTGTGTGCATTCCTTGGGGGAGTAGATATACTCGAAGAATTGCTCGTTCGAGGAAGACGAGCAGTTCCTTGGTTGTTTGAAGGTATATTCTATCAACACTTGTTATTATTTATATTTATAGAAACTTACACCGCATGCTTGAAGACGATTCTCTGGTTGATAACGCTCTGGACCCCCTTTTGTCATTCTCACTGGCAAAGCGGAAAGAGGATACACAATCATCGAACCTCAAACTTTCGTTCCACCCGTTGGTACTAGAGTGGGCCCGTGAAAGTCTTGATGATGATGGGCGCCGGAAATACATCAAACAAGCAGTTTGCCTCGTTGGTACAACATATCAACAGAAGGAAAGAATCCGGACAATGGAAGAATGGACTTTTGGAATGCGGATTCCTACCCACATCGATACCGCTCTTAGCAACATAAGTACCTTACTCTCTACGAACGATATAAAGGGCGAGGAAATGATATGCGCCCTTAGACAGATAGGAGAATATCTTTTTTCTTACGGGAGGTATATAGACGCAATCGAGATATCCCAAGGCCTTCTAGAAAGCTGCGCAGGGGGTATAAATGATGACGAATTAAGTCATGAGATAATCAAGGTCATGTACAAACTAGCCTTTACATATACTCGCGTGGATCGACTCAAGGAATCACTAGAGTTGAACAAAAAAGTCCTAAGTCTTCAAGAGAGATACCTCGGAAAAGACCATCCTGATACTATGGAAACCTGTAATGATATTGGCTGGATTCTCGGCTCTCTCGGGAGGCTCAAAGAATCGATGGAAACCTTGGAAAAGGCCTTAGGTGATAGAGAAAGGGTACTCGGTAAAGAACACATAGATACGCTAGAAACCGCTAGTGAATTGGCTAGTGCTCTCAACAGGCTTGGGAAGCATGTAGAGGCAATAGAACTGTTCAAGCAGGTCTTAGCCAGTAGAGAGAAGACACTAGGAAAGGAGCATCCAGATACCCTACTTACCGCCCACGAAATGGCTCATTCCCTCAGCAACCAGGGGAAGTACGAAGAGGCAATAGAACTGTACAAGCAGGTCTTAGCCAGTGAAGAGAAGACACTAGGAAAGGAGCATCCAGATACCCTAAACACCGCTCACAACATGGCTCATTCCCTCAGCAACCAGGGGAAGTACGAAGAGGCAATAGAACTGTACAAGCAGGTCTTAGCCAGTAGAGAGAAGACACTAGGAAAGGAGCATTCAGATACCCTGATTACTGCTCACAGGATGGCTCATTCTCTCAGCAACCAGGGGAAGTACGAAGAGGCAATAGAACTGTACAAGCAGGTCTTAGCCAGTGAAGAGAAGACACTAGGAAAGGAGCATCCGAGTACCCTAAACACCGCTCACAACATGGCTCATTCCCTCAGCAACCAGGGGAAGTACGAAGAGGCAATAGAACTGTACAAGCAGGTCTTAGCCAGTAGAGAGAAGACACTAGGAAAGGAGCATCCGAGTACCCTAAACACCGCTCACAACATGGCTCATTCCCTCAGCAACCAGGGGAAGTACGAAGAGGCAATAGAACTGTACAAGCAGGTCTTAGCCAGTAGAGAGAAGACACTAGGAAAGGAGTATCCGAGTACCCTAAACACCGCTCACAACATGGCTCATTCCCTCAGCAACCAGGGGAAGTACGAAGAGGCAATAGAACTGTACAAGCAGGTCTTAGCCAGTGAAGAGAAGACACTAGGAAAGGAGCATCCGAGTACCCTAACTACTGCTGACAACATGGTTCATTCCCTCAGCAACCAGGGGAAGTACGAAGAGGCAATAGAACTGTACAAGCAGGTCTTAGCCAGTAGAGAGAAGACACTAGGAAAGGAGCATCCAGATACCCTAAACACCGCTCACAACATGGCTCATTCCCTCAGCAACCAGGGGAAGTACGAAGAGGCAATAGAACTGTACAAGCAGGTCTTAGCCATTAGAGAGAAAGCTCTAGGAAAAGAACACGCTCATACAATGATTACTGCCGGAAATCTAGATCTGGTCATGAGTTACCTTCGCTAGCCATCAATCTGCAACTACAAAAGTTAACCAATAAAGGCCAACGACAATGGCTATTTTTTTTAACGGCCCCCTACTACTGGGGTCGCCCTCACCGTTCTTTATAAACACCAATCTCCTAGATATCTATAGTACCGCCCAATAGACCCTTTAGAAGGGAAAGCTGTAGGGATCTAAGCTGGAAATTATACCCCCCCCCCCACTTCATGGTGTAGTTTATTTATTCTATTCTTACTATTTAATTCTTATTTATCTCTTTCGTCACTTCCACCTCTTTTTCAATTAAATTTATATAAATATTATTAGATCAAAGACCTACACGGGGTAGACGAGACGGGAATCCTTATAGCCAGGAATGGTAGTTATTTAAGTTATCTAGGCTAGGCTGAGGTAAGTTCTTACCCCTTTATTGTGATTTAATATATAGCGCTAATATGACCTATCTCTCAGTAGAGTTCAAAGAGTCGAAGAAACGGGAGGCCGAGCTTTATTTTTATTCTATCTACCCTAGGATCACATTTCAATATACCTTTCTTTTGCTTTAGTAAGGTTTAAATCCTTGTGGTATTTCCTCAGATAAGTAAATGAGACCATTCCCTTCCTGTTTCAGTTTGCTTATTAGATCATCCTTAATTAGAGTAGTTTATTTTAGCTCTTGATGCTCATCTCTTAGTTCATTATATTCTTGTTCGAATTTTACATTTTAATCTTTTATATTTTATTCTTAAGTCAGTTCATCTCTACTACTGTCCCTATAAAGGGGGCATGGGATCTTCCTAGGTCATCAAGTGGTCCTTTGATTTATCATTTCAATAATCAATGAACTCCATATACAAATATGGACACAGCCATAAACCTAATACGAGTAGCTGGTATATAAGTCTTTTATACCAGTCATCTATCTCGCTACATGAAAAATGAGACCCACCATATCTTGTTGCTCAGATAATCATCCCCATTCGTAGTATGAATATTACAGCGCTTTCGAGACGTGGGCCCCCAATGCTGCCGTCTAGAAACACGAGATTGCTACATTGAAATCACAGTAAAACTTAAAGTCTTTAATATAAAGCCTTCAACAAGAGTAGAAATACTCGTCCCTAAGCTAATAATACATAAAATCGTACAAACCCCACTCAATTCCAATCATCCCACTCTGTATCATCACTCGCTGGCTTTTTCTGCTTTGGGTTGAACCCTACCCTCCCTCTCTGCTCCCTCGTCAAATGTCTCGGCTTATGCTCCCTCATCTGTGACTCCTCCACTCTTCGCTGATACTCCTCATCCACCCTTGCCTTAGCCTCCTTATCCATATACTTATACCCGCGCCCCCTCGGAGGCGCTCCGGGTAGTGGTGTCCATGTCTTGATTGTTTTCCCGTCCTTTCCTTTCTCTTTTTTTGGCCGCCACTTTATCCCCAGCTCGTCCATCCTCTCCCGTTCTCGTTGGACCTGGTACGCTTTCAGCAGCTTTTCGTGGACCTCGGAGAATTTCCGCTCTGCTTCTTGCAGCTCACCTTTGTAGTCTTCAAAGGCCGCGTCTGTATTACGGAGGCGGGTGAGAGTGCGAGCTTTCCCAAGTAGGAACATTGTATCTGCCATGGAGGGGCCAGACTTGCCACCACAGAGGGCAATGCGGAGGAGACGTGCACGGTTCGCCCATACTTCTTCATCGAGTTCATGCTCATAATTGAGGAGAACCTTGATATTGGAGACGCTCCAGTCTTCGGGGGTGTCGGGGACTTTCTCAACTTCTTCAATAAAGCCGTGATATAGCTCCTCGGTGGACATGCCGGTCAGTTTGCGGAATTTGACTATAGATTTTATAGAGGGGTCTGAGTCAAAAGTAGGAGATTTGAAAAAATAGTCGGATTTCACGGCGAATTCGGCAGGTTCTAGGTAGTTTTGCATGTTAACTTTTAGGATCGCACGGATATAATCCGTAGTTATAGGTTCGCCAGTTTCGATTCTAGTAAGAAATTATTAGTGTGTATGAGAAAATGGAATGGGTGAGTTTACGTGTCGCCGTATAAAGCATGGACTTCTTTTTCGACTTTCGCAACCTCAACGTCCTCCGATTCCCTACTAGCCTCGAAGTTCTTCCTCAGATGGCTCTTTTGTAGAAAAGGCAGCTTCTCGGAATTCACAACCGTATTACCAGCTGTGAGTCCTTTCACATCAAACAGTTCTACCAATTCTTCAAGCGTCATTACATCGCTCCTTCCCTTCCCGCCATGACTCCACCCCAACAACGCAACAAAATTATTTAGCGTATCCGGCGAGTACCCTCTATCCCTATATTCGCTTATCATGACGCTCCCTGTACGCTTCGACAACTTAGTGCGATCTTTGCCCTGTAGCAATCCGACATGGACCCACTGGGGGTTATTCCACTCAAAACAGCGATATAAGTGCATATGTTTCGGTGTACTCGGCATCCATTCTGTCCCCCTCACAACATGGCTAATTTTCATGTAATGGTCATCAATGACATTTGCGAGGTGGTATGTGGGCATTCCGTCAGATTTGAGCAGCACTGGATCTTCGAAAGAGCCTTCGGAATGAGCACGGGAGTTCTCGCCGTAGGAGATACGGCCGTAGACAACGTCGTTGAAGCTGGGCCATACATCTGGGGCTACGAGACGAACAACGTAGGATTCCCCAGAGGACTTACGTGAATCCGACTCGGTCTTGGAGAGATTGTAGCAGCGGCGGTCATATTCGACGGGAAGGCCGGAAAGTTGGCGCTTTGTAGCAAGGGCTTCTAGGCGGTTCGGGCCGCAGAAGCAGCGGTACGCATGGCCGCCCTATAAGATGTTAGTATGAATCTAGGCAGAGGTTTGGGAGGTTAGATGGAACCTGGAGAAGTTGCTCGACATGGGCGCGATATAAGGCAGTACGTTCAGACTATAAGAAGTTAGTTGGATCATGTACTATCACTCAGAGATATTGAAGTGGGCTTACCTGCTTGTAGGGGGCATATTTCCCTCCTACCTCTGGGCCTGTATATTGTTACTACTTTTATTGCCGCATAAGCTCCTAATGAATATACCTTCATCCCATTGTAACCCAGCCCACCTTAGAGTCTCAAGAATACTCTCCTCTGCACCTGCTACAGTTCTTTTCTTTTTACTATCGCCTCAGCTACTATTCCTCATTCTACCAGAAAAGAAAGACAAACCTGATCCGTATCTTCAATTCTAAGAATAAACTGCCCCCCAGTATTTTTCGCAAGGAGGTAGTTATATAATGCAGTCCTCAAACTACCCAAATGCATAAATCCTGTCGGACTAGGCGCAAACCGCGTCCGCGCGGGCGCCTTTTCTTTCTTCCCCACTACCGTAGTATGGGCAGTATAGCACCGTCGACATACCCAGGCGCCAGAACTAGGACGAAAGACTGGGCGTATCGATCTGCGGAGAATTGAATTCATTTTTGCCCAATGGTGGTGACCTGTGAGTGGAGGGGCAGCGCGGGGGAGACGTGACGTGGGGAACCTGTGAATGGTGTAACGTGGTGCACGGCGGTAAAGCGGCGGACCCCACAGTTCTATCCTGACTCCTGAGGTTTATATCGCTGGGTTATATGCAGCACGCAATGCCGCTTAAAGAATTATTCTTTTACATGTGTATCAACATCAAGCATTTTTTTTTTCCATCTTGTCGGGTGTTACTGCTTGCTTACCCGTTCTTTTACTCTACACCACGCCTTCCAACTCACATTCCAAACGACATCTCGTGATTTATATAGACAGTCTTCTCGCCCCCAAGAGTCACCTTTCGCTATTTAGGCCTTTACTTTTTCGATCATTATTTTTATAACCCCCACCCAAACACTTCTTTCCACGGTGATTAGGCGGAATAAATTTTAGAAGAGTAAGTTACACACCCCCGGATAACCCTGGTCTTTCGCCCCGCCAAACATCCCACTTTACCCCCACAATACTAATATACGCCTAGTGAATGGTTCCGCAGAATCAATAGACCTCTACGAGGTCCTCGGTGTTGAAGCCGGAGCCTCAAAGGTCGAGATCAAAAAAGCATACCACAAAGTTAGTCCCTTCATTGCCTCTCTAATGTGTCTACTAACACACATCAGGCAGCCCTTTCATCCCATCCCGACAAAGTCCCCGAATCCGACCGCGCAGAAGCAGAACACAAGTTCAAGGCCATCTCGCAAGCTTATGAGATTCTCTACGATGAAGATAAACGTGCTCATTATGACCGTTTCGGTATGGCTGATTTTACAGGAGGTCCAGGTGGTATGGATGGAGATGTGGATTTGGAAGATTTGCTGAGTCAGATGTTTATGGGCGGGATGGGTGGTGGCGGTGGCGGTGGTGGTCACTTCCATGGCATGGGTGGAATGGGTGGAATGCCAGGAATGGGAATCCCAGGCATGGGGGGTGCAGGGCTAAAGAGAAAGACAAAGGGGAAGGATACAGTAGAGCAATATGAAGTGTCATTGGAAGAACTTTACAAGGGGAAGACTGTGAAATTAGCGAGCACAAGGAATGTGCTCTGCTCACAGTGTAAAGGGTATTTTCCCCCATCGTTCAACATTGAAGGAGTGAGGTTTGCGGACACCAAGGGCGGATATCTTTGTGCTGTCCAGCGAAAATACTTATGGCACTGTTGTAAGCTTGACTTCACTGGACAGCACTCGATTCTTAATTATACCTCTAAATTACATCATATCGTTCTTTTTGATCCTTGCTAACACTCTCAGTTCCGGTGGAAAACCCAACACAAAGCCTAAAAAATGTGCCACATGTAGCGGTCGCGGCTTCTCTCAAAATCTCCGCCAGATTGGTCGTGGCCTCGTCACGCAAGAAACAATCCCCTGCGGTTCCTGTTCTGGTACCGGCCAAACTTTCCGGGATAAGGACCGCTGCCGAAAATGCAAAGGTCTTTGTGTCCACGAAGAAAAGAAGGTAATAGAACTCTATATCCCCCGCGGCAGTAAAGAAGGGGATAAGATTGTTCTTGAGGGTGAGGCGGACGAGGCTCCGGATCAGGAGACGGGGAATATCATTTTTGTAGTTGAAGAGAAGGAGCATGAAGTATTTACGAGGGCGGGAGTAGACCTAAGCGCACCTTTGAATGTAACACTTGCTGAGGCGTTAACTGGATTCTCGAGGACTGTGGTGAAACATTTAGATGGAAGGGGAATACAAATCACCCATCCGAAGGGTAAGATATTGAGACCTGGGCAGGTACTGAAGGTGAAAGGGGAGGGGATGCCATATAAGAAGGGGGATGCAAAAGGAGATCTATATCTGGTCGTGGATATCGAGTTCCCAGAGGACGGGTGGAGTCCAGAAGTAGAGAAGATTAGGGGGGTGCTTCCGAAAGGAGCGGTGGAGGAGATAAAGGTGGAGCAAGTTGATGAGGTTGAATTTGAAGGCGATGCGGACATCGATGAGGTGGGTTGATCTCCTTCCTTTTGTTTAGCAAGTGAACATGTGACGGAATTTTACCCCCTGTGACTTACAAAAGCACTACTACAACAAAATAAAATAAAAATCACTAACCTTTTAATCCAGTTCGGCGCTGGAGAAGACGGACAACCCGGTGGCGCATGGGTTGATGATGACGAAGATGATGATGACGAAGGAGATGGGCACCCGCAGTGTGCACAGGCTTAGGCTGAACATTAGAAGAGAGGGGGAGGGGTAGATATGAATTTTAGATCAACTTCATTTTAGGGAGGGCTGTGTATGTTCTGTCACGCTTGACGATTCCTTTTTTTTCTCCACTTAAAGATTTTTACCGCAAAAGAGGTGTGGGTGTGGCGTTATATTCTGCAAAAAGTGGGTTTGCTATGGCATGGTGGGGTATAGATACAGGTGGGTTAATCTTATATAAACAGAGAAGAGGATCTAGTAGGTATCTTCCCTCTTGGACATTACATTGCAGGTGGTCTTTAGTGGTAACTCGGGGTATAACTTTGAGATATTTGATCCGATAATGTTTCGTAGTGACCCTTTTTGACTAGGATTTGTAAGATAGTGTAAGTGGATGCTGAGTACGCAGCGCATGTATTTTAGTCATCAAATATCACTCGTTAGAGACTTCTTTTGTATTTTTAGCCCTAACACAACTCCCACAGCCATAGATACCGGCTCATCAGGGTCCTTTGTCTTTAAAAGTTGCCATGACATCATCTATTGATTATAAGAGTAGCTCCAGTGGCCTTGGCATGAAGACAGTTACAATTCCTAAATAGGCGAATTTCTACTATCAGCCTTTATTAATATTACGTGATCACTAAAGAAAACACCCCCCAAATCAACGTTTCTGGTAATGAGAGTGTCTGCCACGAGATGAGTATGGATGAGCTCTCGAAGCTTCTCCCAGTTGTTCCGTGCAGGTGCAAAGTCTTGGCACGCGTAAAAGCAGATGTGTCCTCCCAGTCCCGGCACACGAAAAAACCGTAGCTCCCCTATCCCACCCGAGACAACAACCACAGCCTGCTCGCGCTATATATCTTGCACCTGTATTCATTTCTCTTCATTCCATCCTACACCTCACAACATAAACAACATACACTATGAAATTCTTCTCAACACTCCTTCCACTTCTTGCTCTTGGGCTGGCTTCGGCTGCTGACGTTGCTGAGCCGGAGAAGGTCGCTGAGAAAGTGCGAGCGTTGAATGTGACTCTTGGGGTTGAATTCATTGGTTCTGTGCCTGAGTTTGGGATTAAAGCTGTGAATGGTATGCCGACAAAGTTGAACCTTCACATCACCAACAACGAAGATAGCAAGATTGGCGTCCAACTCATCCAAGGGTCATTGAGGACTCCGAAGGGGGTTGAGTTGAGGAATTTGACGGCGACAAAGCTGGGTCTTAGTTTGGGCAAGGACCAAGCGGTATGTTAGCCTTTTGCTAATTATTTTTTTCTCGCGACTGGGGTGTTGTACTGGGGTGTTGTACTGACTAGATTCTTATCATAGATTGATGTGCCGTACCAATTCACAACTGAAATGCACCCCCAGGATGTTATTTTTAACCTTAAGATGTTTCTTAAGACTCCTGAAGGTCAATTGATCAGCCAGTCTGCTTTCAACCATACCATCTCTATCGTTGAAGCGCCTACTTCGCTCTTCGATCCCCAGGTGTAAGCAAACCTTCAAACCTTAATTTCTTAGGTGCCCCACTAACATATCGTAGTCTTTTCTTGTACCTCCTACTCGCAGCCGGATTTGGTGCTTCAGGTTACTTCGTCTATAACACCTGGCTCGCCACCGTCATCCCTAAGACTAGGCGTTCCAATACTGACCAGGTTCGCCTCGTCCGTCCTGTCCCCTCAACTACCGCTTCTGGATCATATGACGAGAGCTGGATCCCAGAGCATCATATCAAGAAGTCGACTAGCCGTGCGAGGAGCGGGACCCCTAAGGGTGTCAAGAGCAGGAAGGGTGGTGAATAAGATTCAAAAGTGACATGTGTTCGGTGGGAGTTATTTATCTATTTTTGCGCGGGTAGCGGATAGCCGCGTTTTGCTTTCTTTGTAATTTATCGTAGGTGGGGGGGCTCAAAAGGGAACTGGAATGTGATATGGGTTTAGGAGATAATGAATATTTTTCGCGTACTAGTGACTATAAGGAAGTGAATGATGAAGCCATCTTTTAGGAGTACGGGTTTTATCCGTTATTATATCCAAGTATGCGCATTTTATATTTACTACGCACTACTTACCGAAAAAGAAAAAGTGCCTTCCAGGTCTACCTAGGTAGACGTTGCATATAGTCTTTCTCTATTTAACAAACCCCCTCTAGACCATTCCTTCAGACAATAGGACGGACTTTACTTAATTGTGAGTACCTTTTATTACCTGTAAATAGTTTAAGTGTAGTAGTAAAATAATTGTTCTATGCAGAGTAAGCCCAAAATTTACTGTAGTTTTGTATTTTCCACCCATAAAGTAAACCTGGAAGACAAATGGTATTTTTCGGTAAGTATAGAGCACTTTACGCCTATAAGATAAATTATATAAAACTCTACCTCTAGGGGTAGCTCTATTCGGTTTATACTCTAACTGTATGTGACTGGACAAGCGTAATAAGTGAGTAACATTCAGTGAATGATGCTATAATGCGCTTGTGGAAGTTAGCCATCCCATACGAGGGAATATGACTCTTCTATACTTGGATGTGATTGCATGTTGTTATACTATTGAATATGAATTTCAAAATTATGATGCCTTTGTAGCATGGAATCCTCATTCAAGGCCCCCCCCCAACTAGTAGCACACTTAGTATATAAGGGCCCCCGACCTCTCAACACTCAACTCTCAACTCTCAAGATCTAAGTTTCTTGAAAATTAATCAACACCAAATAAAAAAGCCAAGATGGCCAACCTAATCCCCACAACTGAAGCCCCCGCCCCCGCCCACACACCCTACTTCGTCTATGGCTCCCTCATGTCGCCCACAATTCTCTTCACCGTCATCGGCGGATACAGCCCCCTCACACCAAAAATTCTCAAAGCGACCCGGATGAAACGCTCAACCCTCCACGGGTATAGAAGACATGCCGTGAAGTACGCTGATTTCCCGGCGGTTGTCAAGACGGGGAACCCAGAGGATTTTGTAGAGGGGTATTTGGTCACAGGACTTACAGAGTATGAGGAGAAAAGGATTGAGGCTTTTGAAAGCGGGCTATATACAGATGAGGATGTGGAGGTTTTTGTTGAGAATAAGAAGGCGGCGGCGAGGGTGTATGTGTGGGCTGGGACGTTGGAGCAGTTGATGGATGTGGGGGTTCGTGAGTGGAGTTGGGAGAATTTTAAGATGAGTGAGATGTATCTGTTGCGTGTAATTGATGAGGAGGATGAGGATTGAAGCTTGAGGGGAGAGTTATTAGTTTAGAGTAGAGCTTAGGTATATAAGCTACATGATAGACGGGGGAGAGTTGGGAATTAAAGCTTTACTTTGATAGAAGTCTAGGATACTCTCTTTGTTCGCGTGACTTGAGAATAGCAAATCATAGTATCTCTAACTCCGATGATAACTATACTTAAGGCAACAGCAAAGGTTTCCCCTCAGCATAATTATATCATGGATTTTTACATGACTTAAATAATCACATTAAGGCTTTATATTCCCAATATAAGATCCTGTAGTCTATTACCGCAAATAAGAAACTAATAGTAGGTAGTAGTACCAAATCCCACGCCCCTCTCGGCCCCTGTATCTAATTATTTCTAAGACTTTATAAAGGGAAATGGGTTTTCACCTCCTGGTAGACCGAAGTATAGAAGTATACCTACCGATGAAGGTATTTCTCTACCCATAAAATTAGCACTCTTACGTGTTGGGTTAGGTTTTGTGTAACATCAGTGTATGACTAACAGGCGACCACACCTCAGCTCTGGCATCATCCATAGCACTGACAACTCAACACTCCTATTATCATCTGGTAGAGATAGGTCAAGTTTCACCATCTTCGATATTTAAAGGTCTCCCACGAAGTTTGTACCGACTCTTTGCTGCATGGATTTAAAGTTCAAGGTTCGTAGCGTTGAGCAAACTCTCCCGCCAAGTCTCCCACAATATGCTAAAGAAGATTAGGCAAACACCACAGAATCGAGAAATCAGATAGCTGTTGATTAATCTGCTTCCTGCGCACGAACAGCCTGTGACAAGAATGGATACACTGGCTCCCGAACTCATCCAGAGAATCTTCAGTCACATCCACTCGGGTCCCGATATTGCAAATTTTCGGCTAGTGCAACGTTCCTTTGCCGAGCTCGGAACAGAATACTTCTTCAGAAGTATCGATGTCAAGCCTACTTATCGCAGTCTACACAGACTTCTCGAAATATCCCAAAATGCCGAATTTGCCCATCACGTGAAGCAAGTCGTATTACATCTTGATGATTTCAGACATTCGATCTGGATTCCTTTCACAAAAAGGCTAAAAACCGACAACCTCGAAGATGTTACTCCTGACCAAAAGTCCAAGGTCCTTCGGGAGATTGTTGAAGAGTTTGAAAGTTTTCGAAAATCGCCGGATTACTCAGGGATTCTTTCCTCTGCATTCAGGCGTTTACCACGTCTCGAATCTATTCAAATCATAGGCAAGCCTTCAAGAAAATACGGCATAGACCCTCAAACTAGCCTGGATATGGGCAAGCACTTCATGTACGAAGAGGAATGTCCGGTGGAGGGGTGGTGGGCATACGGAAACTATTTGGCGTTTTACTCCCTTGTGAGCGCTGTATACTTTGGTGGGGTTAAGCTGGTGTCTTTCCGGAACAATACAGACTTACCATATATTGAGGACGGATTCGAGCTTTATAATCTCGAAGAACTCGTCCGGCGCGCTGCTACAGCCTTTCGGGATTGCCTCGTTTTAGAATTAGCCTATTCTCAGACTGATCCGCGTCTATTGGTTGACATATTGGCACCTGCTGTCAGAGTCGAGAGATTGGGCCTCAAATTCGGGACTATGATTTACGGTGATTCGTTTTCGAGGATTTTTCAACGTGAATACGTCTGGTCAGGTCTAAGGGAGCTAGAGATGCGAACGGTTTATATAGATAGTGCCGACTTCGAAAGCTTTCTGAATTTCTTGCAGCGACATCATGCGACGCTTCGAGAGCTGGTATTATCGGATTGTAGACTGACTACCGGCTCGTGGGCAAAGTTGATTATATGTGCGAAGGAGGCCCTTAAGCTTGAACGGCTCGAGTTAGAGTCACTTTCTGACACATCTAAGACCTACTCTAAACTGGAGTTAGAGGGTATGGTAAATTATGTATTAAATCCAAATAGTGGCGAGCTTCCACCTAGCCTACGCTAGTCGTTCATGCTTTAGGGGAAGGGGGTGTTTTCTGTGTTATTGCTCTTTCTGGAGAGAGCTTAGATTGTTTTTCTCGGTTTTATAGGTTTATATTGAGTGGTTTGGGAGTTTTGTGGTTGGAATTGGGCAGGTGCCCTTTACGGAAGGAGGTTGCAAACTATATTTTACGGTATTAGCACTGGCTTGGGTCCGTAAGTCGCTACTTGAGGAAATTTCCCTTTAAGTTTAATAGATATGTTATTATCCTAGAACAGAAGAAATCATTGACTTTGTTGGCAAGGATCAGAGCTATACCTAGTGATTACTTGCGGTAAACTTTGGCGTAATATGTGACCTGGTACTAAATGCATATACTTGATTAGTTAATGAAATATTTAAAAAAATCATACTGAAAATCAAGCATATACCATCGAGCTTCCATTATCGACCACATCTCTCCATTCACGAGTTGCACCACCCCCAAGTAGATATCAGCTATTACGGAATCTCTCGCAAATCGAGTGACTGATGATGATTCATCCCATACTCTAAATATAACATATTTCTATAATCCAGTTTTATTATTATCCCCCTAGTATATTACTAGCCACTAGTCATTTAGTCCCCCAATATCACTCCGGGGCCCCTGTGCCTCGGATTAGGGTATCCCAGAAGTAAATTACATCAATATTCGGGGGTGAACTTCTCTGGGCCGGGGGTTTTCTATATCCCATATACAGAGACAATTACTAAATGCCAAATGAGGTAATTGAAACGTTACATAATATCAAAATGGGAAGTGAGTCTAAGTCTGGTAGACTAAAAAAAGTGAAACATAGAGATATAACATATCCTGTCTGCGGTGCTCGGCTTACAAAAAATATTAACAGAACCATAAAAAAACCTGATACATAGTTCGTATATCTCTATAAGAATATTGTGCTACCATTAAGAATGTTCTCCCAGAGCGATTATGTAGTATTAGAAGTTATAGGTACTAAAAATCTCATCTGCTGGATCCAGAAGCTAATAGGTTACTTACTACTTATGCATGTCTTCACTCTAGTTCTGAGTTCATTATGGGTTATATAGTCTATATTACCCTATTTTGACTTCGGGGGTGTTGTACTACTACTACTACTACTACTACTACTATGTGATTAGTGAATCAATAGTACTAATAGTCGGTAGTTCTGCGTTAGAAAAGGGTGGGGTTCAGGATAAGGATGAAAATAGAGATTCTAGAGTTTATTTAATTATGTCTAGATCTTCTAGATTAGGTATATCATATATTCATCAACTCAATCCATCCATCACATAATTAAGTTTTATCCAAATAATAGGAACTAGAGTACCTTACTTTCTATAGACTCAGCGTGACCTACTCTGGGTAGACAGTAGATTAAGTACAACCGCACTCAAGCAATTCCCAGAGCTCCAGACACAACCCCTACGTCCCAGACAACCTGTGTTATTCAATACTTATTAATCTCATCAAGTATCAAGCGGGAGGCGAGGATCAAAGCTAGTAGCGAATATGTACGGTACTACTTACTACTAATAGAGCGTAGCGGATACAGATATTCCTTGGCGTATATGCAGGGAGGTCTAGGTATATAATCTATAGTCGCACCTTGTACTACAATACCTAGCTGAGTACTTATGGAGATCCACACTTTAATGCTCCTTTACTCGGAAAGGTGGATTAGTCATCCGCATGATGTGATGGATTTTCTTTAACCATCATCTGATGATACGTAACGACTGTTTTAGCGGTTCTATGTCAGGAGTGGAAAGAGGGAAAGATCGCTAATAGAGATCTTACCTTTTCCCGAGTAACATTACTTGTAAAGAATATCGATTGACCGGTTTTGATAAATTGTACATGCCTACATGTAATAATACTAAGTTACATGTACAGCCGTGTCCAACAAATTCCCGGAGCTCCCCACAGCAACGGCAAACCTACAAACCCCAGCACCACAAATACTGAGAATACATTTGAAGACTAAAGAGATTACATGTGCTCTGAGAAATATAAATATATATAAAAAAAGTCTAAGAAAACTATCCCTTTACCTCACCAAGTGATGTATGTGGTCCCCACCGAGTCCTGTCAGCCAATACCTCTCTTTGAAGGACCTTTATAGTTTGTATCACAGGAAATGATCCCCCCGCTGTTATAAGGAGCTCTAGAAATTATTTGGACACAGCTATACATCGGTATTATAGGAGCTGCTGGCTCTCAACAAATACCGGGAAAGGACTCAGACATCGGTATTATAGGAGCTGCTGGCTCTCAACAAATACCGGGAAAGGACTCAGACATCGGTATTATAGGAGCTGCTGGCTCTCAGCAAATACCGGGAAAGGACTCAGACAACTGATAATAGCCTTGGCACAAGGACGAACCAGGAGGCCCCTGGTTCAATTCCTTGGGGAGTAGTTTACTAGCTAGGTGGTGAAAAAAACTCTTTTGCTGCTACTATGGGGGGCGGGAGGGGGCTCTGGGATTTTTTTGGATACGGCTGTACATAGTTATTGGCTTAAGCTTATGAATACCGAATCCAAAAGCCCCACGTTCAAAAAAATTAGGCATCTACATACGTATTGATCTTAATTTTATCAAAGCCCCCTTCCCATAGTATATATCTATTTAATGATACCCCGAGGTTTCTAACGGATGTTAGTATAATAGGGCTTATTAAGTTGGAGGGTTGCTATTAATTCCTATTGGTTAGATCAAACAAGGAATTCCTACTACCGAGGTAAGAATGACCTATGGCAGATGGTTACGTACACACTCTAGTCCTTTACACCCACGGTCCTTCCCTTCTCTTACCACAATTAATGGGGTGGCAAATAAAAAAAGAAAGATAAATATTTACCGAACTCAGTGCAGATCTACCGGCCAGAGATCATACCACAATTCTCCGATCTTTCTTCCTGCACAAAATCGGGGGAATCATCTTGAAGCAGGTGATCCTCCTATGTAACCTATATTCAGATTGTAGATTTTTGGTGGATTGTGGATGTTGGCTGCGATAGGATGAATTTTAGTCATGGCCACTTTAGCTGGTATGGAGTTGGAATTAGTTGGTCCTATTATATGGATCTGTAGCTTTGTTGGTATTCTTAATCGTTAAGGTGGGTGGGGGGAGGAGTGAGTGGGAGTTATTTCTCAGTTTTATGGAGAACTATAAATAAGTAGTATTCCCCCCCCTCTCGCTTCAGTAAATCAAAAGACACTTTTCTCCACACACACATACACACACACACACAAAACACCCAAGATCAAATTCACATAATATTCAGCCAACATAAACATCATGTCTGACTGCGGAAATCCTACTTGTAGCTGTGGTACTTGCAGCTGTAAACCTGGAGAGTGCAAGTGCTAGTGAGTTCTCCCAATGTTAAACAAGGCTAAACTATATCCCGTACATTCACGTACTAACATTCGCTCTACAGGAGATCAAAAAAAACCGCACCGTCCGAGGCGCCAGTTATCTTCCTGGCAATACCGACTACGGAAACTATCCGGAGAGCAGGGGAATTATATGATTTATGGTGGGGAATAGGCATCTAGTTTGCAGCCCTTCGTAGAGAGAGGGAGGGAACTGTATTTCTTTTCTTAACGGCGTTGAAATAAACAAAAATAATAGTATTCTATTAAAGTAACTTTTTATGTTAAGCATGGAGGCCAGTCTAGTTATACGAGAGCTAAGAATTAAGGGTGTGGCTCAATACTACATCTAGTAAAGTATTACTAAGAGGTGACAACAATTAGCGAGTATTGTTGCGCTGATGGTTTTCCGTCAGCGTTGATCGCCGTTTAAAGTATGCTGATATAGTGGTTATCCTTTCCATGTATAGTATCACTCTTTCGAATGGTTTCATCAGTAATCCGGTACACCTAGTCAATAGGATGTGAGGTTGCATGTCTTGAATTGTCTTGATATTAAAAAGACGTACAGTAGACAGAAGAGTCCTAGATTAATAATCTACAGGTCTAGTAATCTTATTATCTAAAACTCCATCCTTAATTAGTGTCTACCATCTATCCGCGAAAAACTATAGAGTGCTCTAGACTTATATATCCAGTGTAAGTATTCTAATTGAATAAGTTAAAGCCTTCATAAAAACCATGCGCTATCTGCTTTACTCCAACATGCAAGCCGTGTCCAACAAATCCCCCCCTATAGCAACCAATTGCAAAAGAGTTTGTTCACCTAAGTAGTGAACTACTTCTCTATAGGGAGTTAAACCACAGACCCCGAACCAAGGTCATCATCAATTGTCTAAGGCCTTTGCCGGGGATTTTCTGGGCACGGCTGTACATACGGGTATACGCTCGTGATTATGGGTATGAGGGATAGTTTTATCTAGCATTTATCACCCATAGCCTAATCTGTCTATACTTTTCGTTCTTCGTTACACTTTCAAGGTAGGTAGAAGTGCTGGGCTTGGATTAGACTTCGGGGGGTATTCGTGCCTAGAAAGGGTCGTAGTTAAGTTCTATTGGCTAGAAAGATTGACGGAGGCTGATTCTTATGAGTATTACTTTTTTTTTTTATGAGTTTCTGTTTTATAGGTGTTTTATATCATGTTAAGAGGATAGTTCTTTTATGTGGCAGCTAGTGTAGCACCTAAAAAGATGTACTTCTAGCTTAAGAGGGGGGGGGGGGTAATGAAGGTGTGAGAGGTGACTACTCCCCCTATTCTTATCAAATGTAAACTAACTGTATAAAAGCAAATGCCAAGACAAGAAAAAATTAAAATTTTACAGAATAAAACAAACTAGCTGTAAAGTCGAGTGATAGTCTATGAACGATTATTTTGGTGAGTAAGGTTGTAGTACCCTAAAAAGATTATGAGAAAAGTATAATTAAGGTATCATTATCGAATACATATATAACAAAGTCAGAAGTTAAAATAAACTTAGCCAGTAGTAGTCCTCACCCACTACTTAAGCGGCGCATTCTTATTCTTTTAGATGACAGGCATTCGAACACTCAAAATTCCCCCCTGAGAGATATGAGCTACATAGAATAAATACACCACCATTCTCAGAAAAGGTTGCTTAGAGATGATAACTAGATTGTCCTTATCAGATAAGTTAATAGTTAGAGATATAACACCAAAGTCCTTACTTACTCGCGTATCGCAACGTCTCCTAATACCTATTTATACAAACTTATACTAGGGGATTACCTACTAGAGGCCCCATGAAATACTAGCCACCTCAACCCAGGCTATGCCAAAATAAAACTAATAATGGTTCTATTCTAATAAAGCTATAGGGCCAAAGAAGAATTGAGGAACTCCCATAGCAGTGAACAGAGCAGCGAACTGGGACCAAAACCAGGCGAAAAAAAACAAAACTCTGAAAATATGTAGCGAATGTAGTTTGATTTAGGCTCTGTATATATATTAGTATAGACTTACATAGAGAAAGAGAATGAAGAAGCAAAGAGGGGCAGTCCAGCCTATATATATAGACGTTAAAGTCTTTAGGCACCTTGGTGGATAGTGACGTCGGTGGCCGGGTAACATACGAAATCCCGGCCTTATATACATGTAATTATAGAGTACCGAATATATGTGGCGAGGAATTGCAGTAATCCAGAGGAGTACTATGGAGCAGCGGGTGTTTAGGGTGAGTGAGAGAATGTAGGATTCCCGAGATCGAGAGTATATGATGGCGCTTGGTGGGGTTATGCAGTACAGTACAATCGCCTTATAACTAAAGAATATGATTTAGGCGCGATATCATATTCTTATAGGGAAATTATTCTTCTAAGAGAGTTCTGGTACACTTGAGACTACCTCTGCCTTGGCCGGGTTGCATATTCTTATCGATTGTACTATAGCATTTCTCTTATTAATATAGCTACTAGTAGCTACGTAGACTTACTTACTTATTGGTTAGTAGACTAGCCTTGAGGAATATATATTAAATACTATGAATCACTTCAAGGTATTGATAAGATTAGAAAAAAAATTCTGGGTTTTGCTACTCTGTTCTTAGGGAATCTGCCTCGAAGTTGAGGAATTCTGTATCTAACACAGTAGACGCAGCAACAAGAACTACTGATTTAGAATGCCTTTCTTTTTCTCCTCCCAATATACTTAGGTTTCTATTAAATACTCGCAGGTGAGGGAAGCAACAGTAGACGCATGTTGCAGTGCCAAGTACGGTCACTTAATATGCTGCAATATAGTATATATTCATAATTAGAAGTAGGTATTTAGGGTCGTCCTTCGCTCTCTCGAGTTGTTGCTTTTGTTCTGAAGGAGTATTAAATACAAACAATTTTTAATATAGGACCTGTAAAGGTTTCCCCCTCGTCCAGCTAGAGTACTCTAGCACCAAGACTACCTGCCAAGGCTTAGTGAATCCTGCACCGCAATCATTGGCCGGGTCGCGAGATGCATACTCATGTTCCACAAACTTTCATAGCCTCAAGAATACTGACAGGGGTTACTGGGTGCCTTCCTTCAAATTCAGCTTTAACTAAGCATAACCTCTCAGCTACTACTTCGTGTGCACTGCTCTAGAAGTGATATGTACTCTACCGACAACTCCTAAAATCTCCGACTTAAAAATACATTTTTAGCTCCAGCAACCGTGCAAGAAGCCCCCAACTAACGAAAACTATGTCCTTTGACCGGTTGTGGGGTGGGCTCCAGGATGGGGTGCGGGGTTTGAGGCGAAGATCAAGGTCAAGATCAAGACCTTCAACTCCTGACCCTTCCGTACCATCAACTCCACTCTCGCCTACTTCCAGCTTGAATATCAGTCTAAGCTCCTCTAGAAACAGTACAAGTAACGCATCGCCAATAGGGGCCAACAAGTCAGGCCCGGGTCCCAGCGCCCAAACACCTATTATTCCATCGGTACAAATAACTACACCAACAGTTAATGTTATTACCCCTAATGTACCAGGAACAAACTCGCAAAATATTGTACCAATAAGGTAAGACACTAAGATGAGTGAGAATATTTTGGAGTTCCTACTGATTTGAGATAAATGCACTAGTACCAAGAAGTCTCTATGGGAAGAGGCCATCGAGAAGCTAGACCCGGAAGACCGGAGTGCCTTCGATTTCGATAACCCAAATAAACTTGGTACATTATCTGAAGTTATCAAAGCGGTCGAAGTCAAGAGGGAGGAATGCATTAAGAAGCAATGGAAGTTCCACAAAAAGAATGGAGAAGTAGTATTCTTGAGGGACTACGCCGAGCGCCTTTTAGTTCATCTTAATAAGTATGCTACTATCGGAGATATGATTGCCAAACATACTCCGAATAGCGGTGTAGCAATTGCTTGGACTGGCTTTAGATTTCTTCTACAAGTAAGTTTTTAAAAGAGCTTACCATTTATGAGTGCTAGATCATTGCCTAACCTAGTTAGACCGCTTCGAACGACATCGAGACAATGGCCAACATATTCACAGCTTTAGACCATATCACCCAGACGCTGAGCCGGTGTGCTATATATGAATCCCTTCATATCAGAAGTTTTGGTCAGCTTGAGTCGGTTAAAGCTTTGGTTACTGCTTTACCAGATTTATATGCGTCTATCTTAGCGTACCTTTGCTCCTCGAAACATTATTTCTGCCGGAACACTGCAGGTATAGTTTGCCACTCGACAGAATTAATTTCTTCTGCTAATTTCTTCCTATAAAGTCCGAATTCTTGATGGTGGACTAAGTCCATATATTGAGACATTCCAGCCCCTAATGGAGCAGATTAAGAACCAAGAAACAAGAGTAGAAAAAGATGCCCGAGTAGCAGCAGAAGAGTGTCAGGCTCCAGTATCTCCTAGATATAGGGCTTCTCTAATAAAGTTTGAATATTCTAGTCCAATATTCGGCAGTCTCGAAAGCGGAGAAACAAAGTTCCGGTACGCAGGTATGAGATATTAACATATGATATGATAACTAACTACATACTTACCATAGAGCAACAACGAGAACTCCTACGAGTTCTAGAGGGGATTCAATCTCCGCTTTCAAGAATCGAACTAGAGATCATCGATATTAATGACCAGATTCAGGCAGGGTTTGAAGGTAAGAACTCTATAATCGGCCATTCCTCCAGAGAGGTATACCTAAACAAGATAGAATACTAACTTAGAGTTTTATTCCTAGATCAGTCAAAGCGTACCCAAACACTTCAACGTGGATTAGAAGAAGAAAAAGAACACAGGAGTATGTATCATTTCCTATGTTCTAGCGATATTCCTCTGGAAAAAGTTCCACGCACTCTATCGCATACTGATTACGGTGCATAAAGGGCGGCTTGAGATACTTGGGTGGCTTTCGAAAATAACGTTTGAAGATCATCATTCATTCATTTGCGAAAACCGCCTTGAAGGTACTGGTGAATGGTTACTGGAAAAACCCGATTTCATCAAGTGGAAGGATTCTCCATTGTCCTCAGTACTTTGGCTACATGGTATAGGTGAGTTACCCATTATGGCTATATAATTTTCTTTCAGGTGCTAACTGTAAGTCTCATAGCCGGAGCTGGAAAATCAAAACTTGCGTTAGTCCTTGCTTTTACCTTAATCCTTCTAAATTCTCCCTACAGATAAATTAATATTCTTCTTATAGGTCACTCGTAGTTGATACATTTCGAGAGCAAAACCAAGGAGATGCCCTTGCATACTTCTATTGCAACTACAAAGAAAAAGAAAGACGGGATCCTGAGAATATCCTCCGAACAATTGTTAAGCAGCTTTCAACCATCGAATCAAGGACCTCCCTACCAAAGTCGCTAGTTGATATTTACGAAGAACGGGAAGAATCAGGCTTCAAATCAGGGTTGCTTAAGCTAGACGAAAGCAAGGACCTAATCGTGGAGTTGACAGGAGGCTTCAAACAAACAATCATCTCTATCGACGCCCTCGACGAGTGTGAAAAGGGTACTAGAGGCAAACTTTTGGGGGCCTTGCAGCATATCCTCTCAAAATCAAAGAGCCGAGTCAAGATTTTCGTCACTAGTCGGGATGATGACGATATCGTTTTACATCTTGCCAATTTACCAAACATTTATATCAGATCTAGCGATAACTCGAGCGATATCAATAACTTTATTGAAACAGAAGTTGAAAGGTGCATCCAGGAGAAGAAAATTCTACGTGGTTCAGTCCCACATACATTGAAGGGGCTCATCATTTCAACCCTCATCGATGGGGCTAACGGAATGTACGTATAATACAAACCCTTATTAAATTTATCTTAAATGGGTCAATTAAATTAATTTGAGTTAGGTTTTTATGGGCCCACCTACAAATTATCAATATCTGCAAAGAAAAAACGGCCCCTGCAATAAAGAAAGCTTTGACAAGCCTTCCCAGCGATTTGACAGAGACCTTCTCTGACATAATGTCGAAGGTTGAAGACCAGAGCTGCGATAGTTCAGTTCTTGCAAAAAGAGCGCTTATGTTCATCATGTGTGCCCAACGCCCTCTACATCCAAACGAGCTTATAGGGGCCCTTCGTATCGAGCCAAAAATAACGACGTGGGGGTTCGAAGACGATGGCTTGACTGAGATGACGATCCTTGATGTGTGTCAAAATCTCGTCGTGATCGACGCCAGTGAAACCCAGTACGTACTGCGGTTTGCCCACCTATCTGTCCAAGATTTCTTGGTTCAGCGACTCGATCCTTCATCAGGCCATACACAGTTTGCGGAGGTCTGCCTCACCCTTCTTTGTTGGCCAATCTATGCAGACGTAAACAGCAATTCTCAGCTGAAAGAAATCGAGAATCATGTTTTAGTAGATTACTCTACCGCAAATTGGGCAGCTCATGTTCGGCTATCCAATACTAAGATGAACAACATACTTGTGGGCTTAGAAGAAGATTTTTTGCGCTCTATTAAAGCGTATAATATATGGTGGGGCAGAATAGAAGAGGCGCAAGATTCCAGCGAGCTGAGCAACTGCATAAATGATATAGCCTTGCATAAACATGTCTTAGACCGTCGAGGGAATATATTAGGAAAGGAGCATCCGGAAACCTTGATGACCGCACAAAAAATGGCCGATTCCCTTAGAGTCTTGGAGAAACATGAAGAGGCGATAGAGGTTTACAAGCAGGTCCTAGCCAGTAGAGAGGAGGTACTAGGGAAAGAGCATCCGGATACCCTATCTACCGCCCACGATATGTCTATTTGCCTTGATAGTCTAGGGAGATACGAAGAGGCACTAGAGCTAGACAAACAAGCCTTAGCTGGGAGAGAGAAGTTAGTAGGACGAAAGGAGCACCTAGACACCCTAGGTAGTTTCCATAATATGTCTATTAGCCTTTCTAAACTAGGGAGGTACGAAGAGGCACTAGAGTTGTACAAACGAGCCCTAGCTGGAAGAGAGAAGTTACTAGGGAAGGAGCACCCGAATACCCTAGGTACCGCCCATAGTATGTCTAATTGCCTTATCAACCTAGAGAGGTACGAAGAGGCACTAGAGTTGTACAAACAAGTCCTAGCCAGCAGAGAGAAAGTACTAGGGAAGGAGCACCCGACTACTCTAAGTACCGCCCATAATATGTCTATTTGCCTTACCAACCTAGAGAGGTACGAAGAGGCAATAGAGCTGTACAAACAAGTCCTAGCCAGTAGAGAGAAAGTACTAGGGAAGGAGCACCGGAATACACTAGCAACCCTCAATTTCATGGCCTACCCTATCAGCATGCTAGGCCGATATAAGGAGGCAATAGAGTTGTACAAGCAGGTTTTGCCCATTAGGGAGAGGTTGCTGGGAAAAGACCACCCGGATACCCTAAACACCGCTGGGTGGCTAGCCCATTACCTTGAAAAGTTCAAGAATAACGATGATTCGAAAGGGCCCCCACAAACGAGTCCTAGCCAACTCGAAGACAGTACTACGACAACGACATAGCCCCTCTCCGAATACAGCCGCGGTACTGAGTATATGGACCCCCAGTCATCCTCATGCAGCTACTTAGGCGGTTTTATACGGGGGATGAAGTGGGTAGTGAAGAGTTTTTCGATGATGGGGTATTATAAATACTGTGGATGACTGTTATATTCTGTTTTTATTCGTTGTTTATTTTCTTTCATTTTCTTAAACCGAGTTCTATCAAGGAAAATTAGTTCGAGGGATTAGATACAACAAGAAGCATTTTCTTTTGTCATCTATCTTTGAAATATTGAGGGATGGACGGACACATGGTACGAGTGGTTCTTTTTTCTTGTTCTAGGGGGAAGGGGTTTTAGTAGTCTCCCAATATATCGTATTCCCTATTTTTATTATTTCTTTATTTTTCTTTTATGAAACTGCCTTACGCATCACGAGAACACGAAACTACTTATCTCCCTACAAACCCTACCCAGCCATCCACCTACTTAAACAACCCAACCACCAAACCCATCCCACCACAAACCCAATAATATTTCTACAAGCAATTCACTATGCAGTAACAATACCTACACAACCTCCGACACCACATAATAATCCCATTACAGAGGGGGGTATGTACATGCCATTATACCCTCCATAAATTACTAACACGTATCCAACTACTCTTTAACAAAGGTATTCATGTAGTATATATCACGGAAGGGTGCGGGATCCATAAGATGATCGGAAAAGGTGTAGAAAATGAAATCATGTTCCTCAATTAATGTCACTATTATATTATACATGCATGCAGTCTAATCCTCGTACTAAAAATACTCTAGGTGTAATAGATAAGAGACGGGGTATACCATTCGTATATATGTAGTAGGGCCACTTTTATATACCCTGCATGTACCTTTGATGAAATTTATTATTATTATTATTACTTTTATATACCGTAAGAATATGGTTAGGCAGTTAATGAGAAAGTAGAAAAAGTGTAGTCTTGCGCCGGGTAACGATGGACAGGGGTTTAGTCGGTCAAAAGAACATGCCTTTTATTAGGTAGGGTGCCTAGAATACCCCTATCCGCCATAAGACCATAATACCCGCCGTCACCGTGAACGTCTATATAAGAGATGTTTTAAAAGTGAAATATCGTCATCTATATCTATTATTTCTCGATCTTTTCAGATGCAGGAGGCTCATTCATATTAAAAATACTCAGAAAGTAATGATAATCAACTAGTATTTTTTTTCTCTCGACTATCTATATAACCGACTCCCCTCACAATACTCTGCACACATCCACATAACACTCTTATAAAATACATAAAACGCACAAAAGGTTATAATTACAATTCTCACAGCTAGCTAGACACATTCAAGGTCTAGGGTTAGTAATTCTCAGCCGGAAAACACGGTACGCCCCACCCCCAAAACCGGTCCCCTAACATCCATTTAAAAAAGCCATGATAAAAATGCAAACCCAAGCTGCGCCAACCCATCCACCCATCCATTTCCCTCCAAAAAATACCCCATAAGACAACCACCACCATGCAATGCAAGAACAGGGAAAAACAAAGTAGAATGTAACAGAAGCAATGACCACCGAAACAATAAAGAAACGGCCAAAAACAAAGACCAAAAGAGAGCCAAAAAAGAGTGATCACAAAACCGGCTAATATTTAAAGCGCCCATCAGTGTCATTTAAGCCCACACCTATACATACACCCCAATCTACAGCCCAACTAACTTAACGGATAGTCATCTGCTTGCTCATACCCACACCCTTCCCGCTCCTTCCCCCAGCAGCGCCGGCAGAGCCAGCAGGCCTCTTCTCAAACAACTTCCAAAACTTCAAGTTCTCATCACTTGCGCAGGTGGCGAGAGTCTGGCCGTCAGGTGAGAGGGCGGAGTGGAGAATACGGGTCTCGTGGGCTGGGATCTCGACATTACGAACAAGAGTAGGGTAAGACCAGACAGTAAGTTGGTTGTCAGGGAGACCGTGGCAGGAGACAAGCTCGCGGTAAGATGTAGACCACTTGAGGGAAGTAACTTGGGAACCAGCGTCAATGCTGTTGACACGGGCACCAGTAGTAGAGTTCCAGAAGTGGATGCAGCCGTCATAGTTTCCTCCTCCGGAGGCGAGGAGGTTAAGCTGCCATGGGCACCAGGCAAGAGCCTTAACGGCAGCCTTATGGTTGGTCTTGGTCCACTTAGGAGTAGTGAGAGAACGAGCATCCCAGATGTTGACAAGGTTATCATTACCGCCGGAGGCAAGCATAGCGCCATCAGAGCGCCACTCAAGGCCACAGACTTCAGAAGTGTGCGAGTTAAGCTCGGCAATCTTATGATCGGCAATGCGGACATCATGGTTGTAGATGTTACCTGAACGAGCACCAGTAGAGAGAATGGCCTTGTTCCAGGACATGACACCGACACGAGATTCGTGAGATGACATTGTGCGGAGCTTGGTTTGATCCTCTACATCCCAGATCTGGACGTCACCGCTGGAGACGCCTACAGCAACGTAGGCACCATCTGCAGACCATTTGACTGAAGAGACATAGGTATCTGGGGAAGTCTCAAGGAGCTGGGAAACGGAACCACTTTCTGCATTCCAGACATAGACATTGCGCTCAAGACCAATTGCAACTTGGTTGCCAGATGACCAGTCGAGGAGATTGAGATAATAATCGTCAACGAGACCCGGAGCATCCAAAACCCTCTCAGGAGCAGTAAGGATGCGGCGGCGGAACTGTGCAGCAGATGCGGCGGGCTTGAGAGGACGGTTGTACTGAGACCTCAGGTCAATCGGCTTTGATGACTCTGGAGCAGCGGGCTTAAAGGCGAGGATACGAGTAGTGAGGTCGACGCCACAGGCTGCGGCAACGGAGGATTCGTATGCAAGTGACTCTGGGTTGGGTCGCTCGTATGAGATTGGCTCAGTATCCTCACTGCTTGAGTTACCAGAGGATGTATTATCGTCGTCAGAGCCAAAGACGCCACCACGGAGCACAGAATTATCTGCAGAAATTGGTCGTCCAGTTGCAGATCCTGGGCGGTTGGAGGTCTGCGACGAAGGCCGGGGACGCTCGATTTTTGATGCGGCGGTGGGGGAAGATGCGGAACGAGTAGGGATGAAACGGTCACCATTCATGCGAATCGTTGTCTTGGAAGCCTTTGACCTCTTCTTGACCGGGGTCTGTCCAACTGTTGTTCCAGTCCCAGTCAAGGCCCATTCACTCACGCCAAGATCCAACCGGAGTGGTGATCTTGTAGAGGCAATGTTAGACTTAGGTGAAGTAGCAGATTTAGTAGCAGCACGATTCTTTGATGGTCCTGAGACCTTCAATGACTCAAAAGCAGCCTGGAGAGACGTTGTACGGCTAGGCTTGCGTTCAACGTGCCATTCAGGATCGTGGTGACGTTGACGAGGTGGGGTAAAGGGAGAGTTGTTCTGGACAGCGCGAGCACGAGGAGAAGGGGTGAGGGGCATACGGCCGCCAGCTGTGCGAGAGTTGAAGAGACTAGAGTGCGACTTGCGCGGGGTGTGGACTGCTGCTGTAGCCATTTTTATATCGATAGAGAAATAGGGTTTTTTTGATAGGGATATTTGTATAAGACAATGAGATAATTGTGTCAGTGAAGACGAACACAAGGAGTAACTCTGTATGATAAGCTCAGGAATGGGAAACTGAGAATGGAATGTAGTTTGTGGTAGGAATGGAAAGGAAGATGTCACTTTGTTGTCCGGTGGTGGACCTTATGTAGCAGGTTTCCATGGTGGTTTAAGCATCAGCGTTGTGCCAAGAGGTAAACACAGTGGTATCCAGAGGCAACGACTATACCAATAGGGGCCACCTTACGCGCCTTGACAGCGCGGCAAGCTCCCATGGCAACGAGACATCCTTGCAAGCACAACAACAGATCTGCAAATGACAACGACTCCAAATGACAACTCTGCGCTGCGTTGCCCAATTCGTTAAAGACTTGCGCCCGAAAAGCATGAGGTGCCGCCTGCTAAGCCTCAATTGTCAAACTGCAGGGGCCCTCCGGAATATCTGGACAGAATTATCCCAGAGCTATGACAATACGTATCAATTCATGGCTGTGGTAAAGGGCAACGTATTTACACTTTGGTGTCGTCAAGGGCAACCGTGAGCTGTAATCACGTTGCCCTTCACAACCCTTCACAACCAATAACTCTGAAAATTGTGTCTTTATTTGTATGTACCAGAGATTGCTCAACACCACCACTACAAGTACATTCTCATCAACTACTAGGATACATGAAAACATGAAGCAAACCGGGTAAGAACCCCGCACCTGAAGCTCTATCGTGGCATCTACGCTATCTACCCGGAACATCCACGAAACCCTGGTCCTCCACTCCACACCTCGGTAAGATGAGACCTTGTGTGTTTAGACTTCCAATCAAGCAGGCAGATCGCCTACCCACTTACCTCCTTCAAAATCCCCCTACAAACCGAGGAACATCTGTCAAACATGAACTCTCCTCAATCCCATAGTAAATACAACAAAAACTTCAATAGTTCCAATGATACCCTAAGAAGGCGGATTCTTCTAGATCTCCTATGAAAACTTACGGAAATAGTCTATTATGTGATCCTAAATTAGATCTAAGTTCTAGGAGCTTCCTCTGATCATGGACCATCACTCATCCATATAAATATTCTAGTGGATAAACACTATGGTAGGTTAAAGGGTACGAGAGAATAAAAATTCAACAGTTCTTGATCCCTTTATTTCCTATGCTTATTATTATGGTATCCACAATTACAAAATCCAACTCTACCACAGCCCAGTTATATCACAACTCCGACTGACACCCTCTGTATGGTACTACTACATAATCCCCACCATGAGAATATCAATTGTAGGACCATAGGGACCCACTTAGCTTCTTATCTTTGTTTCTTACGTTATACATTGAGGGTACCAAAAAATTAGATGCCTGCATCTCTTTTCCCGCCTTTTCAGCTCATCTTAGATACCAGATCTTACGACGTTAAACCACAAGTGATACAAATTATACTACATTAAAAACCCCTGTCTGAGAGGCCTTTTGAGTAATAGTTAAATCCACAGCAGTGGTACTTGTAGCCATCTTCTAGAAATTTCACCCTAGACTTATATATACTTAATGAGGTGTAAAAAAATCACTCTACCAATTAGACAATGCAATTAGATCACCAATACTAAAACAATTATGTAGGTAAATAAAGGTAACATACTAGTGCGATTGGGTCAGCGGGAAAATCCGGGAAAATACATGTATTAACAAGATAACAATTGCTTTGTAAACACAAACAGTTACGTTAGTGGGGCAATGTACATCTAGAACGTTAACCCTTACTGCACTTCCTTCTTTTCTTCAAGCTAGGTAGGATAGAATATCAGCTTGAATGAGCCAATACGCCAGTTCTAAGTGGCAACATACTTGAAGAACGATACCGTATTAGCTCAGCAATAAGATGCTGAATCTACCGCCTTGAGAGAAGTGTCTTGAATCCCCCCTCCCCTTCCCCTGTCTGCTGGTAGAATATAATTAACGTGTTTTGTGACTATCCGCTGTAATGAGTTGGTCTAGTAGCTAGCATCTAAATTATAGAACTACATATCCCACCATTTTTTAAAAAAACAACCTAGCACCTATAACCCCCGCAACTATAATTTACACCCATATATTAACCCTATGATGATGGTAAGAGTAGCAGAAAGGGTTTCTGAATCTCTGGGACCCAATATAAGCGTATATCTACCCCAACTTAACCCTAGAGATAAAACTCTAGAATCTATTTAGAACAATTATCTAATATCTATATTATCAAGTTAAAACAATATTAGTACAGGTATTTCCTAGCGATACCTACTCTAATAAACCACTAAGTGCATAAGTACATGTATTCATACAAGCTTACATGACTGCCCCTAACGCTACCTTCATACGGTATATTGACTTTCATCTTCTCCCTAAATCCCTACAGACAGACAGATAAGGTCAACTTCCCATGTCAAAACCATTGAATCTCAATCAGCCACCTTTAGCACCGGAGCATCTCTAGGAATGACTCCGAATCATTTTAAATGGTACTCAAGAGCCGATTGAGCTATAGTAGGTACTAGTGGGCGTATCTATTATCAAACCCCCAAAAAATTAACTTCACTTTTACTAATATTAATCTAAATGGAAGATACACTTAGAAACAGCATCTTAGATTAGTAGTACCCCGGATGTATGATGGGTGCGAGATTGGATAAAGGTTATAATAGCCCTGAATTATAATGTAGTTCGTAAAAAGAAGTTCTCCAGTTTGAAGAGTCTCTTTTATGATCGTCTTAAAGAAGACAAAAATCTTATTCTTAGTATCTATCGACTAGTCTCAGCCCGTACCAGATTACTTCGGTCACGGCAGATCGCTCAAATTATGTTGGGTATACCAGAGCCCCTCTATTAAGTATATTCTTCTCTAAACTCTCATGATGTCTCTCATATTTAATTAATACTATAAATCCCGGCACAATAACTTTTCCGACCCAGTCAACCCGGGGTGAATATTTATCTTTCTAGCAGATAATATCTTTATAGATTAATAGAAACTATATTTATGCTATATTTATGAGGATAACACTTATTCTATATTTAGGTATCCTAATTATCCCCCCCCCCCCGAGTCCTTATATTTATACAGTCCTATAGACAAACTTTTATAGTACAATACAGCAACCATATATGCTTCATATTATCAGCACTTTGTAACATTGACATCGTGTGTCCAAGTCTATTCACCAAAGGTTATTAGTATATAATGGAATATAATTGAGTAGGAATTAAGTAAGGACCATAAAAACTTACATAGCTCCCCAACACCAAAACCATTAAGCACATCCCAACCACAACACTCACCCCAGCATATACATATCCATGTCTAGCCCTCAATCCCCTAACCTCTACAACAAACGTAGACACCGTAGTCAAACACCCACAAAACCCATCCCCAACACCTTTGACTACTCCACACCCCTCTCCGCCCCCTCTATATCTCCCAACTATCACTGCTGCTAATACCCCCGTGCCAACAATATTCACCACAAATGTCCCTACAGGGAACGTTCTCATCAACGGATTCCCCCACCTCCCAACCCAGAACCGAATATACACTCCTAGTGGCGCAAATACACATGCATATAGTGCTTCTTCTCTCCAGGCCGGTATGTACACGCACATAAGAACCGCGCCAACCCAGCTCCCAATTGCGAGAGGGATTGAACACCAGTCAATTATAGCAGAGACGCCTGAAGAGAAAGATAGGAGAATCGGTTGTGAGAATATTGCAAGCTGTGCGCCGAGCTGGAGGCCAGAGAAGGAGAGCGATAGCGTCGCAATTAGATATGCCAACGCTGCAAGCAAATTATACCCCTTCGTCGGTCGCCCATCATACGCCGGCAATGTATTTGACAGATTTTCGAAAACCACCAATAAGAAGCTCGAGAAACTTGTAACACTTCCACAGAATCCTGTAGTGAGGCCAAGATAAAGCGGCAGCACAGATTTGGGCTTAGGGGGTGGTATAGCGTCGTCTTTATTACGGGGTAGAGAAGGGCCCCGAGATTGCCACAGGGTGAAGAGTCGCAAATCCTCAACCAAAAACCCCATAACTACACATCCAGCGAAATTCGCCCATATTACTCCTCCGATTGGGCTCCCAGGGTATGACGTAAGCCCACTCAAACCGAGTCGAGTCAGTGTGCCAAATATGGAAAAGAAGGTTAGCCAGCATGTTGTATGGAGAAGCTGTAGGAATTGCGATTCCCTCTTCACAGGTGATGTCGCGCTGGATTCCTGTCCTAATGGTATAGCTGTGTCCTGGGCTCCTGTCTCTTCTATATCCTGCAATACTGGCGCTGCAGTTGCTGTGTTCTGCCCGGTGGAAGCCGAAGAACGCGTTTGGTAGAGTGTTACATCTTCAAGGTGTGGGGAGGCACGTGATCCAGAGTACTGCGCGGGGGCAGAGACTTTGTCTTGGCTAGAAGCGACATTAGTTGCAGTCTCGGGGTGGGACATGGTGCTTAATAGCTCTTGGATACCAACTGAGCTTTTGGTAGTGGTGGTGGCATTGGCAGTCGTACAGGATAAGAGGAATCCATGAGCCTCCAGATGTTGCTGCAGCTACGACGTATGTGGGATAAAGATATTCAGAGCCGAGCATCCGCAGTACTTGAGGGGAAATGTTTATCGCATTCTTTATCTGAATAACATATCTACATTTATTCCTCTACGATGTCAAGCGAACCAATGATGAGGGAGACACCCGATAAGGGGAGCTCCTCGCGGTCGGGTCCTCCCGTTGGAGTTGGAGTTGGAGTTGGAGGGGCAGCCAACAAAGAGAGACAGCCAGCCAGGTGACCGTGAGCTGCAGATACTTAGAACACCTCAACTTCACATCTCTCTCTTCCCCCCTCACTTTCATCTCTATTATCACCCCCAGCATCACCATCAATTGCATCCCAGTACACAATTAAACCAAGCAATCATGGCATCCTCACTCCCAAGCAACGTGCACGTCTCTACACATCCTTGCCTCCTCGCGAAACTCTCGCAGCTCCGTAGTGCATCAACAACATCCAAAGAAACCAAAGCCCTCGTCCACGAGATTGCACTCCTCCTCGCTGCGGAAGCGTTAGGGAGGGTGTTGACGATTGAGGGTAGTGGTGAAACAGATGTAACACCCATGGGTGTTAATTTCGAAGTACAGAAGGCTACGCCAAAGAGTATTACCCTTGTACCTGTTTTGAGAAGTGGGTTAGGGATGCTGGAAGGTTAGTTCCCCTCGTTTCGTTTCGTTTCAGTGTTTCAATATTTCGTTTGTCTTATTATTATTATCTATTTATTAATATTGCTTGGAATAGCTTTTGAGATACTTCTCCCCGCTCCCGTCCCCGTCCATCACCTCGGTCTCTTCCGCGAAAAGACTACCCTCCAACCAGTTGAATACTACAACAACCTCCCAACCCGTGTCAAGCCTACCAGTGGTGAAAACACAGCACCCTGTGACATTGCCATTATTCTCGATCCTGTCATTGCTACCGGAGGCACTGCTGAAGCCGCTATCCAGACTTTGAGGGAGTGGGGTGTCAAGAAGGTACTCGAATTATACAATCTATTTAGGATATAAAGACTAACACCCTCAAGATCTTGATTGTATCCGTTCTCGGCTCTGTCGAAGGTGTCCAACGTGCAGCCACAGAAAACGGCGGTGAGGATGTTGAGATCGTTATCGGTGGTATCGACGCTTCCCTTGGTGGAAAGAATGACGGCATGATTATTCCTGGGTATGTATCCTCCTATTCTTCCCCTACCTATCTTTTTCCTATACTAATTACCCCCAACAGTATCGGCGATATCGGAGATCGTCTCTTCCTCACTATTGGGAAATAAGTCAAGGTCCCTTAACACATCATTCATCTTCTTATGTCTCATAAAAATTCCCGCGCCGAGGAGAGGAAAGGGGGTTTTGTGTTCTCGCTTTTATATTGCATGCTAGTGGTCTTGTAAATGTCGAAATATGAAATATGAATAATGTCTCGGTGATCTCTCCCGGTCTCAGTTTTTACGATCCGAGATCCTGCCATAATTTCTCCGCGCCTCGGACCGCGAGTGAGGGTCCGTGAACACGACTATATATACATAAATAAAACATGCACACAAGCGATGTTACACACCAACCACCGGCTGAACAATGCACTATACCTTTCACCAAGGTAGATCCTCGTCTAGGAAGTTATTTCGAGCCTGTGTTTACGCACGTAATAAATCCAAAACGCCACTTACCATGGGTCACCATGTAACCGAGCATAAACCCAGGGAGGTAGAAGCTAGCTGAAATCACGTGCCATCACTCGCATCTGGCCCAGAAATCCCTCACTTATGTATGAATATAATTTCTACGTAGAATATTGTAAAATCAATGTAAGAATTTAAATTCAAAAACAGTCCCTAACGCCATCCCACACTCTCCTCGGGCTTAAGGTTTCGCTGCAGTCTCAATCTTAACCCCCCCAAAGATTCTATCTTTCACCACACTTGAAAATAGACCAGCAATCTCTTCACTAGCAATCTTATTAGAGTCTTTGACAACTTTATCGAGGTGTCCTTCCGTGGCACTTGATTTTCCGCTACCAGAGCTAGCAGGTAGTAGTGAGGAGCGCGCTGTTTTCCCCGGGCCAGCGAGAACTGTGACCTCTGTTTTGTAGATTTTTTGGGAGAGATCAAGCATCTGTTTCGTAGAGTAGTCACGGTTTGTAAAGAGAGGGGACTGGGAAAGAGTTGAGACCCAGTATTTATTCCAGAGGAGGTCAAGGAGGTGAGCATCGAGAGAGGACTTAAAATGAGAAATTTCCAGGGAGTAGTACCTATGGTGGAAAGTAAGTGCTAAGGTTCGTTGTTTGAATAGATAAAAGTGGGTGCGGTAGGTAAGGATTAAGAAAAACCTACTGGCTACTATGTGCACCGAAATCCTCAATCTTACTCAACGGGATTGTTTGATACTCTCCATCATCGTCACCACCCTTCGCCTTGTGTCCTTCCGGGTAAGTCCTGAAAGCGCCTACGTCGACCTTTCCAGCAGAGATTGTCCTATCGGGGTCGATGACAACAGCAAGAAAGGGGTCTAGGAACTGCTGCTGGTTCATCTGGGTATTTACATCGATACCCGAGAGCCAGCACCCGTAGCCAGGATGAGAGTGGTACCAACCAACTACGTTTTCTGCGCGGCCAACGGCTTTCTCAGAGGTATCAAAGGCACCCATGTATTCGTAGGCTTGATCATGGGCGTTGACACGAGTCTCTGTGCCTTCTACAGGGAGAGGGAAAGCGTCCATTACTATAAAGGTTTCGTGGGCGATTTTCCCTTGCTGTGGCGGGAGTAGTGTTAGTTATCGATGATTGAAGCCAAGATGTATCATAGAGAGAAGACTAGGAGGGCGAATACCATCAAACCCATTATTTCAAGGGAACCACCAGAGCGGGCATGCATAACCATCTTTAAAAGAGCTACTGCAGAGATACGGACTCTTTTGAAGTAGTTGACATTTTCTTTCCAAGGTCGCTTCTCGTTAAGTGCTCTAGGCGCAATGGTTAACCGGATGACTAGAGTAAGGAGGGAGAAGTATGAGTACTTTTGTTCAGATGCATCATAGGTGTAGATACCATCCTTGGTGGGGTCTACAAGGACGACGTTGTTCTCGAATTCTAGGCACCAGTTAGTTTTAACCCGACTAATCATAATAATATAAAGTGGGGCAAATGACAAACCAAACTGTTTCCTGGCTGAAGTCTCCATGCTTGAAACTAGAGTTGTTCTTACTGATGGACAACTTTGTACACACAAACACACAAGATGAGGGGAGCTGTCGTTGGAACAAGAAGGGCTGACAATGCAGTTGTCGTTGATGGATGATCTGCACCTAGCCTAGACTAGAGTTACGATAGTGGGGGAGGCTCAACGGCTGAAACGTTTCAGCTTGGCCCAGACAGGCAAGTTCACTACCATAGGTGGTTTCTGTGGCAACTCAACGTCACCTGCGTCAAAACATGGCCAAACATTCAATCTCCCTGTTTTAACCACAGCCCTGCTGGGTTCTACAAATATCCTCCTAACTGAGGTCACTCTTATATCGTCCCTTCCCCCCACACTAGACTTCCTCCTCCCCATCCTCTACGCACTTCTTGTCTGTCTCTTGACCAAAATTGGTGTCTGATCCTCCACAAGCTTGACTAGCACAAGTTTGTCTCTCCTTCTTTTCGCTCTTTATAATTATTACTACTTTCATACTTATCACGCGATCAACGCCGCTTGTAACCGTCAAATTCAAGACAGTCTATCTGCAACCCACTTGACTCATCACATTCCCCGCAACGGATTACTTTCGCTCCATCTCCTTGCTTAATTGAAAGATTTACGAACAAACGATAAAATGGATACTTCTAAGAGCCATAGCTCAATGCAGGATGAACTTACGAAAGCCATTGGTAATCTACACGGCTTGTTTGATGAGATTGGTCTTTCCGTTTCGGCCCGTGAAGGGCGCGAGGCAAGCGTCTACTCCGCGTTGAATACTGTACTCCAGAAACAGTTGGGCTTAGTCGCGGAGTCCGTTCACCCCCGCTTTCCCGAATCGATTGGTCAAACACGGCGACTAACAACCCAATAGAGAAAAAGACCACCTAAAGGAAGAATGTCGCAAGCTTACCACATCGATAAGACAGATGGAACAATCACTTGATGATAATAAAAACGCCCGTAGGAATTCTAATGAAGATCGGGTTACTACCCCACTATTGAAATGTCTACGAGGATTGAAAGAAAAACATGAACATGTAAAGAAACGACATTCTGAGAGATACGATTCTATTAGGAGTACGCTTTTCCCACATGGTAAAACTATTCCACACAGCACGCTAATCTTAAAATAGAACTAGCGCAAGCACTTGAACAATATGCCTCCCGACTTGAGCCTTCAATAATCAAAATTACTCTACCCCCAGCGGCAGATGACCCCGCAACGATTGCTTCGCTTGATCTCTCCAAGTCTTACCAAGAGCGCCTCGAAGCGGAATTCAGTCGCATCTACCACGAGTTTACACAGCGTGCTGCTACAGTCCAGTCCATTTCAAAAGAAATAATCAACCTATATAACGAATTGGGGGTCCCCAAAGCTCAGATTGATAGGAATATCGTAGAGTTTGGGGCAACTCAACCTGAACGGTTGGGATTGCTGAAAGAAGATTTGGAAAAATTAAAGGTGAAAAAGGATAAACTACTAGGTGAGAAAGAGAAGAGGACCGCACAGGTCGAAGACCTCAAGATTGAGATCGGCGAACTATGGCAGAAGCTTAAGGTCGAGCCACAAGAACAAAAGACCTTCTTGTCTCAGTACAGGGGATGTGATATAAAAACTATCCGTGAGGTAAGCACCACTAATTTAATTGCCTTGCTTTATAGATATATAGTAGCTAACAGATACGGATTCTAGCTAGAGAAAGAACTCGACAGGTTACTAGAGCTGAAGCAAGAGAACCTTCATGTATGGGTTAATGATGCCCGAGAAGTCCTCTTAGGGTTGTGGGAGAAACTCTACTTCTCAGAGGAGGAGATATCATACTTCTCACCTGCTCACTCAGACATGATGTCTGATGCTCTTCTTTCGGCCCACGAAATTGAGATCCAGCGCTTGCAGGATCTCCTTAGTGAGCGTGCCCCTATTATCTCTCTTATTGATAAGCACCGCTCCCTCATTGGCGACCGCGAAGCACTTGCCGCCTCTACCAATGATTCATCCCGCCTCATTTCACGTGGGGGAGGAGGAAACCGTGATCCAACCCGTCTTCTTCGTGAAGAGAAGATGCGAAAACGAATCTCCAAGGATCTCCCTAAAGTTGAATTAGAACTAAAAAGGGAACTTGAGAAGTGGGAAGATGAATACGGTGACCCATTTTTAGTCAAGGGCGAGAATTATCTTGAAACTTTGATGAGTGTCGTATGCCCGTCTCGAGCTGGTAGCAGAACGCCTGCACCAACTCCTGGGAGGCCAAGATCTAACACAGCGGGGGCTACCCCTCGTACTATTTCAAGGGCTACCACTTCTGGAAGGTCGTCAGCGGCACCAATCGCTAGACCGAAAACTCCAAGTGCACAACCCCTAAGATCTAAAACTCCTACAGAGCGTGCCGCCCTAACCTACAGCAATAACTTGAACTCCACCATTGGCAGATCTGGAGGCCGAAGTCTAGCAATGACATCGTCAAGAGAAAATATTTCACTCCACAGATCAGGCGCAAAGACTCCTGGTCCTAGCAGCCGTATAGGTCTCACGGCTAGTACCAGCACGGCTAATGCTAGTAATATTAATAGGTCGCCATCTAAGTCGTCTATAAAAGACTCTAAACTACCAGAGAGAAGCCAAAGTATCAAAGATGGGACCCAAACTATTGGCCGATACTCTAGCATCAAGCGTAAAACAGCTCCTCTATCAAACATTATGGGTCCCCCGAAAATGCTACCACTCTCTCACCCACCACTTAAAGTCGGGCAGAGGGACCGTGCTACGAGTGAAATCAGTATCCGTTCTGTATCCCCAGAAGAGCGCATTTACGAAGATGAGGAGGATAGGCGCATATCTCCCCGTCAGAATCGTCAATACAACCAATTGAACCACAGCACCGGTTACAACTCGCAGAGGGAAGCGTTGGAAGACTCTATGGATTTGTCTATGGCGGGTCGAAAGCTTTCGATGACTTCCTCTACAACATTGACAAGTGGTAGTGGAAGTGAGAATTGGGAGACATTTGGTGCTAGTAGTGAGTTTGGGGATGCGGATGAGGAGAGAACAGATCTCAGAGAGGGTTATTATAGGAATAGGTTTGATGGGTATAACTATACTGGAGAGGCTAAAGGCGGAAAGAGTAGTGCGGGGATTGTTATGGTGAGGAACGAGGATGAATGGGACGATGATGACGGGTGCTTTTAGGTGTTCCTGAGTGAATGGCAAGAGACATGTTTAGCGTGGTGCTGATGGTTATAAAATACGCGGAGGGTCAATCCGCCTACATTACATTTTTTTTTCTATGTCAACCTAGGAGTTAGGTTCCTCACGGATTTTCATATCCTCCTTTTCTTTTCCTCTTTTTTACATGTTACCTTTCAGACTTTATTACGTTCTTGTCTATTCTTACGACCTATACCTGCAGCCTTTTTACAAACAATCAATCCCCTATGTTATGTACTACTTCCACCTCTCCTTACAACTTTCCTTTCATTATCTTGTTTTATCGCGGGTTTTATATCGTACCAAACCAACCTGAATCTACCCCTTCATAACATATTGTGAGAGGAGAAGATCTAAGTGGCTATGATGTAATTATCGGTACAGAGATTGAATATTTCTATCCTATAAAGCGGATTATCAGTATTTCTTCTTTCCTTATTCGTTTCTTGTGTTTAGGTATATTTTTCCCCTGGGGGTACATATTGCTTTAGTCAAATGAAAAATTATTCACCTACAAATATTGAGTTTCGTGTGCTAGATCACAGTATAGTACGAATAAAAAGGGGATGAAACCATTAAAACAGTGCTGCACGATTGGAGGGGGATACCATATTAAACCAGAATTTAGACAAGGATGTACCAAACTCATCCCCTCTTTTTATACTCTATCGAATAGATATAGTGCGGGTACAAGCAAGTTTTGGATTCTATCCTATGATATAGGAGGCTTCCCCCCCAGAAGCTCTCCTAAGCAGGAACCGAACATCTTCCTACTTCTATTTATAATGTGTTATTAAGGATACTAGAGAGAGATATATACTCAGGAGTCCTCTATTGCTCCTATATATACGAGCTCCTACATAATAGGCCCCGGAATCTGCTTGTACCCGTACTATACCTATTCAATATCATATACTACATGTACAAGTTTAGACTACTCGAATTATATTATATGAACGGAAAAATCCCCCCTTGCCATGCGGGACTAAAATATAGTAACATGAACAGGTTTTCTAGAAGTACTAATTAGATTGTTCGTAGTCTTTGAACTGATGAGCCTCCATTACCGAAAACATACACATAGGAATGCAGCCTCCACCCCAACTAAATCCCCATCGTCTTTATGCACATCCACAATAGATACACAATAATTACAACACATAAAACCCCCGTGTACCCCTCAAATTAACTCTTGTAATCATTACAGTAAGACGCAGGAACGTAATCTACAATTCCAGTATATTAGCGAAGGGAAGTAATGATCCTCAGGTGATAGTAATCAAGACAATATAAATACCAAAAACTCCAACCACCAACTCCTCCGCCTTCACAACCACAAAAAGTCAAAAGCAATGAGTTCAGTACCCAGGATTCCCACATGGTCACCCACTGCAGTACTAACTAGGCGATACGATGATTGGGTACAGCAGAGCGGACGGGATGCTCCATTTTCATCGTTCTATGACCGAACACGTCATTATCGTGTCTGGCAGGCTATTTATTTAGCAGCAGGGAGTATATTCCCTTTTAGGTCATATATACGGGAGGGACAGTTCAATGTTCTTAAAGTTTGAATTAATACGTTGTTGATACATGGGAGGTAATAATGCCGGGTAATTCCCAGAAATGATCGGATTACGAATAGAAATATTCCTATAGCAAGAGACCCAACCCCTAGGCCTCTCACCATCTCATAACACCCTCGCAATAACATATAAAAGCATGAACTGTTGATTACAACTTGATACTAGATAAAATCCCCGCCAGACACGCTGATAATGTGTTCGGTCATAGAACGATGAAAATGGAGCATCCCGTCCGCTCTGCTGTACCCAATCATCATATCGCCTAGTTAGTACTGCAGTGGGTGACCATGTGGGAATCCTGGGTACTGAACTCATTTATTTTATTTTTTATATTTGCTGGAGGCGGGAGTGGGGGCGCCGTGGGGGGTGTTTAGTGCTTATTGAGACGAGTGATGATGCATGTACCATAATCGCAACTTCCTAAATAGGATCCATTAATAATGGTAGGAATGGCTTATTAGTCTGTTAGTTAAACTCTTTCCTTTTGCGATTAGCCTTAGCACTTGGGTGTATCCTAGGCCTTAGAAAGATACCCTATATAGGAATATATATAGGTATATTATTAAAACATAGCCCGTAATTAATTACTACCCATATAAGCCCTCTAAAAAGAGAATCCTTTAGTTACAGTGCATATTATAAGAACTTAATACCACTAGCATATAAAGAAAAAAAAATACCAAGTCGAAACAACCAAAGTATAAACTAATCAAACCACGCGCACAACAACACAATCACTTAGCAAACAACCCCCCAGCAACCGCTATTTTAATCTTCTTAGCAGCAATCTTCCGCGCCAACCTACGACCCTCAGCAGAAGCCACACTCTTAGCCTCACCCAAGACCAAAACCTCTCTCGCCACACGTTTAAGGCCCTCATGAATCCTACGACACTCCTCAGTACCATCCTTCACATACATATCAACCTTCTTCTGCAACACACTCTCCTCTTCCGATTTTATAACATAATCAGACCAAATCTTTGCTATTTTCTGTTTCTGTTGTTCTTGCAGGTCTTCATACTTTGTTAACTTCGCTTTGAGATGCGTTAGACGTGCTGCTTTCTTTGACGCCATAACAACTTCTTCTTCTTGTTCTTCCATGGTTGTGGGGATCTCAGAGCGTAATGATTGTTCTTGTTTTTTTTATTTATATAGATATATAGGAACCTTTTTATACTAATAGCTCGAAAGATTGAGTCTAGGTGGATCATGTTGTTTCTTGAAACTGGAACTAGGGGCTAGCCTTAAGTTGACTAGTTCCGTATCACTGTGTACTGGTGAGGGTGAGGGTTAGGTTTTATGCTTATGTCTTTCCCCCCAGAGATCGATGAATCATGTACTTAAAAAAACAAAAACTTGAATCATTCCTCGTAATCAACTTATCGAGTGAATGTAGTAAACCACATTACTTACACCTTCAAACTACCATGAGCTCCATGAAAGATAATTCCACCCCACGTAGAATAGAGAATTATTACTGGTATACTGTATATATGTACCAATACAGTATAAATTCCCCCCCTATATTAAAACCCCATAAATCCATCCTATCTACATACCCTACAACCAACCAATAACCAACAATTACACAAAGCACTCTCCTTTGAAATACCCGCTCTTTTTTTTAAAAATCCAAAAAGTAACGTTACCACCACACTTTGGAATAAACCCCGCGGAACAAAACTCTTAATTTCCACCCATATTCTTCCCGTCCGTCAAATAGACAGTCTCTTTTTTAAATTCTGCTTGGCTAGTCTATAAAATATGGACTTAATTAGATATATACTCTATGCACAGTACTCCTTTATATGTAACCACCCGTTCTGATCACGCAATCTTGTATCAAATCAATATCAAATACCTTGGCAACGGTACCTCACTAAAATATACCGGCTCCCACATACATCGGCATCGTACATATGAGATCCTGAATGTATCGGGTCCCTACATGCGTCATATAAATCATGCATGAGTGGAACTGCTACCAAAACCTTCCAGTAACGTTTCTCTTTGGGATGTATTCCTCAAATAAGAACCTCCCCTATCTATTGAAACAAGAGTCATGAACTACCGCGCGATCCCTACAAACAATACACCGATCTCCCAGTTATTAGGTCTCCTTTTCTGCCGAAATATTTTTGCCTATATTTTAAATCGACCGAATAAATGGTATTCATGTTATACATATTGTCTATATAATATCCCACCCGTAATTAATGAGATTGCAACACTCAATATCCACAACAACAATTACTCTATATTCCGAGATTAAACGGGTGTCTTTTATGCACTCGGTTCCTTAGCCTTCTTCAATAGATAATCCAAAAAGAGTCTTCCATCCCCAAACACTTGCCCAGTCATTGCCATATTCTGCATCCACCGCGGAATAGAGCCTTTAGCATCGCTCTATCGAGTAATCCGTTAGCACAAAAACAAAAACAAATCGAGGTATTGCCCCAGTGGGGTTACTTACACATAGTGCCAAGAGTATCTCAACGCCTCCACCTTCAAGCTCATGAACATAATCTACAGACACATAGTGGCCAAGGACCGCGCCTTCGGATCTTGCGGCACCTTCTAAGGGCATAGAGATAACGATGAATGAGCGTAGACCAGTCTTAGATGGTGGCAAGTCATGAGAAATAATAGTCTCCAAGAACTCCCTTGCAGAGAACGCTTGTATATGTAGCAACTTGTGCACATCTACCCACAGAGTACAATAATAATAATAATTAGTTTTAAACAATTAATAAAATAAAACAAAAATATAATCATACCTTCCAGATGTATTTTTACATCTTCAAAAGTTTCTTTTGCCAATACCTCCATGGTATCCTCGGGCTTGGCCAAGTATTCCTTCTCCGCTTCGAGCTTATCCTCGACCAGGCTTCTCCGCACCACCTCATACGGGACATCCGCTGTAGTAGTCACCCTAGCAGTCCATCGCTCCCCCTCGTACGTCAAGCTATGAACCTTGATATCAGCATCCGACTTCGCGAGTGACCACTTCACATCCACGGTCGAGGGCTCACGGGAAATTCCGGGGTCTGATGGGATTGAACGAACAAAGTCGAGACCATCCTGAATCAGACCCGGCAAGTTTTCCGCGGTGAACGAGGATCGTGGGAGTTGCGCCAGGGATAGCTTTAGCGGTTTTGACGACATAGCGGGATTCTTCTTTTTTTCTTTCTCTCTCCTTCTTCCCTTAATGGAATACTTTGATATTAGAAGAAGTCACGGGTGGGGTTGGCTGGGGGGTTGGGGGGGTTGGGGGTGGGGAAAGGTAGACCAAAAAACCACATATACCTAAGTTTAGTTTGGTTGACACTCCGTACTAAAAGAAAGGAGGTGTCTTTTTCGTGCACGGACCAAGGGGTGGTCGCTAGGCAGCTGCGTAGGCAACCGCTAGGCCTCGGGTTTCGGGAATTAAAGTATCACGGAACTGTGTCTCTACGATAAGTGCATATAGGCATACAGTCCCCCCCCTTCCCTCAAAAGCCATTCGGGAGTAATATTATTAGTATGCAAGGAGAGAAGTGAAACTCCCGGATTGTAGATAGGGTTATTTGTCCGATTCCCGGGGGGATTCAATCTCAAAGTAAGGGTGCATTCATGTCTCGCCGTAGCAATTCCAACATCTACCGTGCAGTTGATACATAACTTACCCAGAGTGACAGAGACCCGGTAACTTACACTTACACCCTGTATTAGATGGAGTAGAGGTATAGAGTACCTACTATACACATAAAATAGGGTGGCTACATTGTGCATACGTTGACATGTAGCCCGTATGCAATAGCACGCATCTACATGCTCCTAAGAGGTTAAGTGGTGAGTTGGCAAGTCACTCGCAAAGAACTTAGTGAGTGATGTGCTGTGATGTGCTGTGCTGTGGAAGCCGTGCAGTGCAGTGAGTGACAGGGTCTGAAACAGGGCACGTGCGCCCCGATCAGATATGTCTGAAACTGCAGATATCTCTAAATGGCGAGTCACGCTGAAGGGCAGGAGGACAGGAACAACACCGTGCAGCTGAAGTGGAACTCACAAAAGGAAAGAATTCGAGAACCAGGTTTCTGCGCAACCATCTTCCAAAGAAAAAATCCTCCGGGTGCCACTATAGCTATAACTCGCGAGGTAAGCGGTGGCTTTTGATTGCTTAATGATGGGTTCTGTCCCTTCTCCCCTTCTCCACCACCGTAATTTGTTGGTCACGCTCATGAGAGATGGCAAGTCTTCAATGTTGACTTACAAATTGCCCTAGGATACCCGTGTCAAAGAAAGAAGAAAGAAAAAACAGTATCGGGTCAATGAGGGATATTAGAATGTTCTATGCCGGTCCAAAGCCTTAAAAGTTACACTTGTCAAGGAATTACACTTTATACTCCAAGTCCACAAAGTACTCTCATAGGTACTTTTTTAGGTCACTCCTCTCTCCCCCCCCGCCCACACACCTAACTAATATGCATGTAACGAATAATTACCCAAGTCTCACCAATTGTCTTTTTTCTTCAACCACCTGAATATATTCCCGAAAAATCAAATCAGTGGTGTATCGCGCAATAGCATGCGTTCCTCACAGTACAAACTACTGCCGCCTAAAAATGCATATACCTGCAGCAGCGTGGATCTGCTTTAGCCCACACAGCAACGTTTCACCATATCGATGTACCAATGGTACGAGTACTACAACAATATATGCAACCGGCATGCTTTAGGTAGTCATCTAGATCATCTGGAGAAGGTTTCCCCTAGGAAGAGTGGAGACTCTAGTACTTTTCCCTGTCATTGGCCATATTTTAAAAAGCTTGCTCGCCGGAAGATCCGAGATAAGTACAGCATATGCAGCAAAGCAACTCGAAACACATGTCCCAAATATGGTGAAAACGCACACCCTGAATCCTTGGCTCTGTAATTGATTTAACCTATCAAAAAGACTATATATGCGATTATAGGCCAAATGGAAAATCATATCTGAGGTGCAACATGTCATCTTAAGGTCTAGGCCTTATCATCAGACCCATATGTTCCAGCACAAGACCTTCTAGTACGTTCCGATTGAAGCTTTTAGTATTAACCAGCAAATATACCCGTGAGATCCGCCATCTCCAGACTTTGACAGCCCACATAACCCCACCATCTTTTGTTTTCTCTCCCTCCCCTCCCCTCCCTCTCACAAAGTCGCTTATTTTCCCTGAAAATCACGAAAAAGGAATGAAAGAATGAAAGAATGAAAAATTATGCGGCCCCCAAAATAACCTCCTAGCCCACAGCTATGGTTCGCCCGTCTGAAACGTACCCGGGAGGGAGGTTTTAGGCTGCAGCAAAGATCGGCTGGAGACGGCTTCTTGTTGCCGGTAGTCTTTCATGCCCAAAATGATAGTTGATTCCGTAATCATTTAGTCTTTGATACACTCAGTGTTCCCAAAAATCGACTTCATACTCGTGTAGGCCACATCAACAGATATATATCTACACTTAAGGGCTATCCACGGAAGACCCCATTGGGACACTCAGGCACTTGATATTTGGTAGTACGTTCTGAAGCAATTATTCTTAAAGTTAACCGCCAAGGCTCATGAGTGGCCTTTGGGAGTCCGATTGGGAACACCCTTAGCTAACCATCGAGAAACTTTTCGTGATGTGGCAATGATGTTATTCAACGATGGACGGTGCCATTTTGAAGTGTATAAAACGACTCGGAGATTGAGCGGCTACTATTAAAATTCGAATTGCCTCAACGTAGGAGAGATGACATTTCAAGATTAACCATTCGATCATCTAGTCTTGTGGCGTTGAGCTAATAAGTTGATACTGGTGAGTTAGTGGATAGTTCCACGTTCAAATCGAGCCCAGTAGCATTCGTCATAACTGATAAAACCGTTTGCGATAAGAGACTTTATCAGCAACCGTCATGGTACATATACTATCCACATAGCTTAATCTTGTTTCTTTTATCGGGTAATTTACCGAGTAATAGAGGATAAGAATTGATAAATAAACGAAGGCCTTCTCACTGCTCGGGCTAGGATGCGACGAATAAACGAGTGATTTCCCATGATACACAATTACTGGACAAGTGTTAAGGCCCAATCCACTTATGCGGAACATGAGATATATTCGCGCAGGTACAAAATATTTTTTTTACCCCGCACGCAAGTAAATTTGCACACGTACCTTTAATATTCTAATCTTTCCCTAAGTCGCACACAAAATATCGGGATCTAGTTCAACATACCCCCGACACTCCCCTAAGGCGGTTTGTTTCCTGTGGCTTGCGCGGGGTCAGTTCAAAAGGTCAATGAGCCTGTAAGTTAGCAAGTTACAGGGTTATCTTGTGAGCGACACGCCATGAATTCCGGGTCACTTAAGACATTAGCACTAAATTAAACGCCGCCAAACAACCTAGTAAAAGCCTCATGGAAGCCCATCCCTAGTTCTCGGCGGCCGTTAATGCAAGTCTGAACCCGAAGTCTGAGGCCAAACCCCGCAACTAAACCTCTGAAGGCTTGTCCCGGTAAATCAGGAACAGCCTACGGGTACCCCTCCTCCCGCGAATTGAACAACATCTTTTCAATTTGACGCAATCCAGTAACCAGGATCAGCTGCTTCCAAAAAGAGAGGGGAAAAAACTTGAAGAGGGTTGCTGTGATTGGTGCAGCAAGCGGTAGCTTTTGATTGCTCAATTGGAGAAACTTTAATGCAAGCTGCTTTAGATCTCGACATGCCGGTAGCTACTCAATTGTGAGCTTCTCGATGTAGATGTAGATTCTTAGTCGCACCAGATACACTACCGAAACATCTTTTTTAGGACGGTCCGAAGACCCCGAAAACCAGCGAGAGATACCGAGGATCCATGAATGTATCACAAACAGGGTCTTTTCTATACCCGGGTTGGAGACTGAAACTGCGGCTAGTTAGCCGATGATACCTAAAGTAGGTTCTCCATATGTGAGGGAAAGGAGACGGAGAAACTTTTCGTCGTTTTTTACTAAACAAGACGATATCGTTTCCACAGCTCAACTTATGCAAGCAAGTACAGGGGTATTATGTGTGCAACATCAAGGATGGGTTATCCACCGGATGCTAGAAATCATTGACGGGTCGCATTCACACCGAGCCGATTATCGGCCACGACGCCATCTATGGGTAGGAACCGGGGACGAGACCGTGAAGTGACGTTTCACGGTGCAAGCACCTTCCATGAATAATTCAGATATATCCGGGTGGAGGTAAAGTCACGTTTCGCCTCATCCTGCAAGCTTTGGCTTCTCTACAGCTCTACTCTACGCTAGAATCCAGCACTCTATGCCAAGTGGCGGGGTCAGACCTGGCATTTCTCCTATGAAGCGGGGGGAAAATAAAAGCAATATCTCCAAGACCCATAAAAACGGTGGACTGCCTAGGCGACATGCAAAACTGGAGAAACGCTCCCGGGATCGATCGAGCGGAGGAGGAAGTTTGGAGGGGAAAAAAAGCACCAGAACTTAGATTTCTCCGCCTCCCCCGCCGCCGCTGCATAATCGATTGTTGGGAACCGTGCACACTGGATTGTTGGGTGGAAAGAAGGTGTGTGGAAGCGGAAAAACAAAGGAAGACGTGCGTGTATGGTCATGGAACATTGCAGTAGACGAAAATGTGCCATCATAAGTTCATCATCCATCCTAAGGCGTTTCAAGGAACAAAAAACAAACACCATCGTGTAAATATAAACACTTAGTTATAGGCGCGCGTTCCTCGGAGCATCTAACCACAAGCCCTCAAGTAATTGCTCCTCCTTCCCCGAGGCAGAGAGCTGATTATTCCCTGAGCTGAGCTGAGCCACAACTTGTAGGCGTTTGGGGCGACGATCAACGCACTGACACCACCAGGGCACCCCAAGCCAATGGAGGCGATTTCATACAGCTTTTTTCAGCTGCAGCTTGATTCTTGCTTTTCGTGCACTCCCGAAAAACTCGATACGTAAGTAGAGTATACGTGCTCATAAGAAGCACCAGTTGACATGGCAGATTTGTACCTACTGCTGGGTATGACCTACCTCGGTCTTGAAGCCAATCCCTAATTTCAAGCTGAGGGGGTTCCATTTCCAACCCCGCCAGATTCGCGAGTTCACGTTGTCGCATCACTATCCCTCTCTGGTCCGATCAAGACTAAACCACATATTACTTTTGTGGGGTTTTCGTATTTTGCGGGGGGGTGGGGGGTAGGGGGAAGTGAAGAGAGAGTGTCACACGCCCGTCCGAACATAGAATGAGTTAGCTCACCCCGCAAAAACACCCCACATCCACCACACCACCGCTCACACGACAGCAAAGGAAGAAAGAAAGAAAGAGAGAGAGAAAAGTCACGATGGGAACGGAAGAATGTGCGCTGTCTGCTGTCCGAACCCCAACCTACCTACTTACCTACCGAATCTCCCGTATGTACATTACATTAAATAGCGGCAACTAGACGAAACGAATCAGTCGGAACCTCCCCCCCAAACTGAGAGGGAGAAGGGAAAGGGAAAAAAAAGAAAAAAAAGAAAAAGAGGCAGAACTCCGGTAAATCTGGGGAATATCCCTCGCCTAACTAAAAAGAGTACTCTCGAGCCAAGCGAGAAAGAGAGAGAGAGAGGGCTTCCTTCTCCACACGTGAGGAAAATAACCACATATCCCCAATACCTGTACGTAGCCATGTTGAACGCGTATTGGACAATGGCCACGGCGAGCGAGGCGGGGAAATTATTCTTCGATCTCAAGGTACCTGTCTGTCAGGAATATATGCCAGATCCTTGTTGAAAATGCAGCAAACCGGGCATTTCTAAAGTGACAGGATGACATTGAGGTACACACTACCCGTCTTTCACTGCACAGTACTCTATAACAGAGTATATAGCATTAGTATATAGACAGCAATCACTCTCAGTTCGTAAAAGAGCATGTACCCACAAAGGCAGACTACATGAGCCTCGAGTGCATACATATCTACTTTACGTCATCCACTCAAAAGCTTCATCGGTCAGTGACAGGTCAAGTTTACCCCACGACGGTAGGCAGCAGACAGCGGCAACGCCGTGCGATCTCAGTCAAAAAACCAGCCCTGGAATTATCATATCGATACATACAGGAAATAAAAAAAAGGAAATAAAAGCAAAAAAAGATTCAAAAGCACATTCTGGCCTGCCACCCCACTCCAAGTTCCGAGTAATAGTACTCTCCATCATGAATAAGTTACCGATCATCCCCACCATTTTTTGTTCAAAATATAAGGAAATGAAAATGAAAAAGAAAAAAGTATTCAGAGAAAACATTGACTAAAGGCAGTATGATTCGTTATTTTTAAAAAAGTTCATAAATAATAAAGGTAATAATGACGAAAGTTAATACCACTACTAAAACTAATAGTTACGTTATGGTGATAAGAGTAAAAAAGTAGAGAGAAGCATCAATAAAAAGGATTTTAGACGCACACACGTCAAAAACGGCTGTCCAGAGCCCTTTCCAAGTGTTTTGTACGAGAAAGGGAAGAAAATCAAATCAAAAACAAGACATCAAAGCAAACCGACCCATCCATGTTCCCCGATAAACCCACCCAAATCTTTCAACGCAATAAAGCAGACCTGTACCGAAAGCCCCCCCAGATTGCCTGCGCGCGCAATAAAAGACGAAATCCACTACCAATGACCAAATGAGATGCGAGAAAATTCAAAAAAAGACATTAACTCAAAAAACGAAAAAAACGCTCAATCCATGCTAAAAACTCAATAGACTGAACCAAGCCAGAGGACGCCATGGTAAAAACGAGAAAATGAGGAAGGAGACTTTCCTCTAACAAAAAATAGTATTCACAGAACTGAATAAGGGGAGGGGTAAAAAGCCGAACCAATTAAGGAAACAATGAAAAAGGCTGATCTTCTCTGGCAAGGTTGAAAAACCGATAAAGAAAAACATAAACAGAACAAGCAGTGATATATGCGGAAAAAACAATTCGTAACGTCATAAAAAGTATTAGGCTTGCAAGTAAAAAAAATCCACCCTCTTCATTCCTTCGAGAAGGAATTCAACTATTCGATCTCACTCTCCATATCGTCTTCTGCCTCAGGCGTAGGAGAAGGCGAAGAAGACATTGTCATTCCCATGTCATCACTCAAAGCGAGAGTGTGAGAGTGGACCTTAAACGATTCGCCAAGCAATTTTGTAATGCTAGAAACACTTAATCAGTAAACATGCTAAAATTAGAACAATAAAGGATTGTGACTCACCCCCAAACAACCACTTCATCAACCATTCCTCCCCAGACCATAGCGACAGCAGCGCTCAGCCTTGATCCGTACAACTCAACAGAATCATCATCAAAGAGATTTCTCACTTTGGTCAACATCACTTCTTCTTCCTCGGTTGGTGGTTGGGTTTCACACTCCTCCTCCAGTCTAAACAGCCACAAGCTCAGAATTAACATGAGTTCAAACCCGCAAAGTGGATGCTCCACGCTCCAGTTTAATGCAGAGGTTCTTGCAACCCAGCGGATACCCATCAACGCTGGAATTTGAAAACACTCAAAGCACTGTTGAATAACCCTGGTCATCGCATCCGATCTCGGAATTGACTGAGCAGCAGAAGTCATAGCTTGGGCAACCTCATTGGGATTATGGTAGCGAAGTGCTTCTTGGATACTAACAAGGTCGACTTCAAGTCTTGCAATAGTACAGCGGTACATAGCCATGGCGTTAAACACCAGAGGGTGACCTTTCTGAGGAGCCGTCAAAGGAACAATCATAGTCTCAGGTGTGCAATAATCCAACGCTCTGTGCCAGGTATCTAGCGCAACACGGAGCTTTTCGCGATACTCAGACACAACAGTGTCAAGAATCTCAGGACTTCTCTTAACACCCCAAACTTCGATAAAAAGGGCATTGATCATGATACGCGCAGCAAAAGCGCTGTACTGGAGAGGCTCGCCCCTGAAGAGGCGCGAATGAGCCTCTTTGAAAGTGGGGAGGGACGCGTTAACCAGATGCTCCCGCCAACTTTGGTCATCAGAGCCATCGAGATTCCATAATGTTTCAGAGCAAGGCAATGCGAGCGAATCGAACTCATTATAAGTAATCGCAGGGGTATGGTTGTATGTCAATGTCAAGAGACCAAAGAAGACGTATACAGCGAAGTATGTTCGCTTGCTGCCCTCATCCTCAATCCACTCCTCACGAGTAGGCAGCTCCTCCCCACGCTGTTCAGTTCTAACTTGCAACTCATATCTACCACCAGCAACCATCTAACGGACTATTAGCAAGAGCTATTTTTGTGCTGCCGAATGGAGGACTTACATTGGCAAGGAGACCCTTGATGGAACAAGCCCACTCCAACCCTTTCGGGTCACCACTCCAGCTCGCAAACACCATATTGAGTAATAGGGTTTGGGTAGTCCATAACGGGCAATTACGCGAGTTATAGTCTTGATGACGATGGAGGAAGTTATTTACCAGTACCTTCGCGGATAAATGCAGTGTGTAACTACATCTCGGTTAGATTTTGAATTAGACTTTGCGTGCAGATATTGGAAAATGAACTTACGCTTGTTCTTTCTCGAAGGTATACAAAGCACCGATAGACAACACAGCCAACAATAAAGGTGGTGCAATTGTCCCAGGGTTGAATGAAGCTGGATGTAGGAATGGAAAATGGTGATGGAATAGGTTGAAGTAGGCGGTAAGATATCTGTTCAACGCACTTTTACTCGGCAAACGGAACTTGTCAAGCACAGCACGATCGATATCGATTTCACGAATGTTATCTAGTACCATGTTTCTGTCGTGATCTGTATCTACTGATGGAGGTGTTGGTGGAGGGGTAGTCTGTGATGAAGCACTAACACCACATGGATTTACGGGTGATGGGGGGCCCGTGAACCAAGGATTCGGGGAAGCGTGTGAAGTTGGGGTCACAGTTGAACCACGCGAAGGATCAGCTGAAAGAGATCGCTCCATGGTGTTGCGGTATGAAGGCGGCTGCAAGCTGTTTGAGCTCCATGTCATTCCTGATTCATGTGAAGATTGGGAACTTGACATGTAATGGCTTCTGGGTGGATCGGGTCCGGTGGCCGATGAAGGGGTAGGAGGATCCCAGGTGGACATATTTTGAACCGGAATTGCGCCGGGCGCATATGGCACAGAGGGATCAAATACAGATTCAGGATTTGACGACATTGAACGTCTGGATTTCTCTTGCAACAGCATTTCCTGTTCATGATCGACTATCGCTGCTGCAGCGGCATGATGAAGCTCAGTCATCAAAGCTGCAGCTGTCTCTAAATCCACCATCCCATCACTACTCGCTTCTAGCTGCTCGATGGCAGTTTGCTCAATCGTGATAGCTGGTTTTGATGGAGCTGAAGTAGCATTCTTTGTAGATCTCCTCTTCACCTCACTGTGCAGTGGGACACCACCATCCTTAGCATGAACTGTTCTATCGTGTCGTAGTAGCAGATCTCTCCTAACGAAGGTGCTTCGGCACTTGAGGCATTTGAAAGGTCGCTCTTTTGTGTCTAGAGGAACAGCGCGCGACTTGTCAGTAAGCAAAATAAAACCCGGATAACGCGCCCCATGGGTATTCCTTACGTGATCTTTCATGCCTACTCCTGTGCTCTGACCTGCTGAATGCTCTTGAGCAATATGCGCACTTATATTTTCGCTCTTGTACAAGAGCTGTCTTTTTTGTAGGCTGGCTCTGGGCCGTTGGTGTTGATATAACTTCGTGCATTATGTTGTGTGTTGTGATGAAAGACTGATAAAGCACTGAAGGCTATATAGAATCGATGTTGAAATCGTTCGGAGGTGTATGTATTGTGAGGATTGTTGAATTCCGGAAGGGTCTTTAAGACTGTATTCGGTTTCTGAAATGCTCTTTCATTGACCAGCTCTGGTGGGAGGGGTTTAAATTAACGAAGGTGTATGTCCGAGGGGTGAAGGGGGACTGTTGCTCTGGTGATGAAGATGAAAGGGACGAGGGGCAACGGGGACTATGTATATTAGAGGGATAATGATGAATGTTGTATAGGCGGCGGGGTAGTGAGAGGGAGCGAAAGACAAAACGAAGGGTAGGTGGGATTTTTGAAAGAGAGGAGGGGCATGGAAGAAAGGGGGGGAGGGGAGGTATAGAAGGAGGAAGGAGAGGGAGGTAGATAGATGGAGGGGCGAGTAAGAAGAGTCTGCTGCGAGGGCGAGCAATACAATTAAAAAAATATCAAATTAGGACTGGGGCTGTTGGAGGGGGGCCGCGGACGAGGGAGTGCGGGGGGGGTGGGATTAGGGAGAGGGGAGTGAAATGGAGGGACACAGGAGGGGGATGATGGAGGGCGAGGGCTATCAAGCTAGGAGGCGAGAGCGAAAGGGGTTGGGGCTATCGCTGGTTGCTTGCTGCTGTGTCGGGCAGCTTGGGCTCGAGTACACTGTGTTCTGGATGGAGGAACAGCAGCAATACTCGGATGACCGAGGTGTAAGTGAAGTCTGTGGGTGAGGCGAGTGAGAGGGAGAGTCAGAAAGAGAGGCGAAGTGGGTGAGAAGGGGGTAATGGATGGATGGAAGGTGTTAAGGAAGGAATCCCGAGGGGGATGTATGGGTGGATGCTTGAATTACTCCACAATCACTACGGGTAACAGGTGGTGACCGCTCCCATCGTCACATAAATGGTTTGGTCCCGAACATAATGACCAACAGGAGTGGCCTACATCGAGTAAGCTAGGTAAGCTAAAGCTTTTCTGCACCTCCACCATGGAACAGCCCCTCCTGCCTGCCTAGAGTATCAACAACAACCCCTCCATGGGTGGACATAGGCGCGAACGGGGCTAGTACTCTGCTGACTTAGAGGTGCCATTACGATCCACCCCCAACAACAACAACACCCCCCTGCTCACTCTACCTTTTGGCAGATGTGGATGTGGATGGGTAACTCATACTGGATAGGTGTGTGTGTGGCTGTTGCCGTGGCCGCTTTTCAGTGATTTGCTTAGCTACAGGCATCTGCTTGTTGAGAGGTGTCCTTACCAGTTGCACCCCTGCACCCTGGTCTCACGGTTCCCCTTCCATATTGTTCGGGCCTAGGAAATAACGGCCAAAACCAAAACCCATAACTTACTTGCCTGGATAACGAATGCTACACACCAGTTCCTGACAATAATACCCCATCCCCCCGTCAATACATGAGCTCTCATCCAATTCGTGTAAAAATCACTATGTCAGGTCCGTCATAAAAGGTGAATAAGTACACTGCTGGGAGTCAGGTCCTATGCCACTCCCACAGTTCAGACTTCATTCCCACCGTCCCGTCCTCCAAAAATGTGATCCGCTGCGCGTGAGGCCGCCAGTGGGGTTCGGCTGTTGTGAGACGACTGGGACTGTGGAAGCGAGGATAAACCAAAACCCCCGGCCGAGACTCCTCACCTCCCCAACCAGTAGAGGATATGACTGATCTAGCAGCAATCCACACTACTACCTAAAACGTGCTAATTACCGTCTCCACAAACGCACCCAAACGAAGCGAAAACTTAGGAATGACGGCTAGGTAACGGTACGGTACATACTCAAAACACGCATAATTACTCCCTCCACACCCCTCGGTCGCCTACAACAGCAACCCCCCCAGTACCCTACGCTAACACTTCTTGCCATATCTTCCCACACCGGGCTGAAGTATTCCAGTCATGGCAAAGGAGGAATAGCTTACGCGGCCAAGCACCCTTTGCATGTGTGCTGGCAAGTTGCTGTTTAAAACCAGCCTCGCCAGTTGCTGGCAGCTGCTGGCTTGCCTGCTTCTACTCCTGCTTCGCTGCTACTGCCTGTCCGCCTTCTGAACAGAACATGTTCGGTCTGCCCGCACGGTACAACGAACTGCGGCCAGCCCTTCCGGTTAGTTTTCGCAAGCGGCCTTGTCTTGTGACTTTACCATCAAGCCTGTTGTGTTGTCTATATCCGCCAAGGTAAAGTAAGCCTGTCTTCTAGGGTTGGGGTGAGGGAGAGAAAAATAAATACATGGAGTCTCAATTCCATACGAGACAGGAACCCAGCTTAGTTCGTTCAGACTGGATAGTCGGAGTGTTTACTTTTGATCAGTCAAGTTGGTAATAAACAACATCTATCCCCCACCTCCGAAAACCAGGCCTTCGGGATCCGCCAGGTCCTGTTTGAGGAAAACAGGAGTCAATCAAATCTCTCAGATACTCATATTCCTTTTCTAATCTCATCGTTTCGAAACAGAATGTGGAAATTCTTAGACGAAATTGGCGAAGGGGGAGCTTTCCTTTCTGCACAAGGTCTCTAACAGGGACAGGGGTCAGCAGGGAATTCACTTTTTTTTCTTGTTAGTGCCCGTGCCCATACCTTCTCCCCCCCGAAAGCGGTAGTTCCAGAGGCGCATTGGTTTTACATAGAGAATATTTCTAGCCACCGCCCTACCACTTACAGACTATACGTATAACTCATCACCTTGTCCCTTCCCTAACTAACGATTATGCATCATGTACGTAGTAGTGTACACTGATTGATCATTGATGCATCATCATGTTTTTTTGTAGAGGCGATCAATCAATCAACAACAGTCCGCAAGTGCTTCCGTTATTGGGATAGACATTAGGCTGTTTCTGTTTGTATTTACACTCCATAAACTTTCTTCACCTTTACAAGGTCCTGTGTAAGGTGAAAAGGCTGAGGCGGAAAAAAAGTAACGAATCTAGTGGGAACACGGTGATTAAGAATACACTTTCGAAAACTCTATAGAAAGGACCCAGAAAATAAACAAAAATATATGCTGTCCTTTTTTCCCCTTGATACTTAACCATGCAAAAGCAATCATCTAGATTACCTACAAGCCTGATATATTTAGCTAGACTACCCTAGAATACAACTGTTGACGGGCTGGGGTTTCCCCTTTTCATCTGTTTCGCTAGAACCCCACGCGTTCTGGAATCACAACCAATTGTCATTCCCCCACGAACTTCCACGATGTCCATTGACATTTCACATTTCAACCTCCCGTGCACCTTCCAGCTACGTTTGGGATGGGAGGCCGTGTGCACTAACCTGGGAGTGAACGTCCCGCCCGGTGTCTCAGGATTCCGGTATTCGGGCATGGGGCAGGATCCGAGGATGTGGTCCATTGAACAAATATGTTGCGTGCTTCGCCCACGCATGGCCACTCACTCTGGAGTTACGAGGGTTTGAAAATTTTCATCCGCTGGGAACAAGTCTGTGCCTTCATATTACAGAAGGATCGAAGGAAGGGACGTGAACCTCCCGAAAGTTCCTTCAATCTAACCATGGTGGGACCATGTTCTGGCCGAGTCGCCGAGGAGGGAACAGCCTGGAGGGGTTCCCTAGCACTAAGACGCTTCGTCCGAACTCGATAGATACTTCCCTCTTTCTCCGGGAAATCGACCAGAGTAGAATGGAGGGGCTGGAGGGGTCAACCCCGTTAGCACAAGGCTTGCCCCGTTTTTGCATTGCCAACGTTGTGATCTATTATGGGGGGGGGGGGGAATTATCGACGTTGAACAACACAACATTAAGACCCTGGAATACCGGCATGCATACATATCGTGCACGCTGTGACCGTACCTACATGCACTCAACGGCACCCTAAGTGTGCATAAACATTGACCATGGTCATCGACCACGTACTGATTTATTTTCTTCTTCTCCGCGATCAATTGTAACGCGCATCCAGATACGATAAAGGATATTCCTTCTGTATTCGCGCTCGTTCGGGAGAAATAGGCACTGTGTTTCCGTCCGTACCAGGCATCTATAACACCGACTTCCCAACACGCCCACTATGCCCACACTATTCACCCACGCGCACACGGCCAGGCGGCAAAAGAAACACTTGCCGACTCTATTTGCTGACGGCGGGTTCGGATCGCGTCTTCTGACCGGACATCCCGATTGTTCCTTTTCCTTTATTTTTCCTTTACAAGTGCCGTGTCCGTGGGTGGTCTTTGCACTAGGGAGTTTTAAACATTCCCCTCTTTGCTTCTTCCTTGCAGCGGGAGTGGAGCGGGCGCGGGATGGACTAGTGATGAGGGGTGTACATCGCAATGTATAACGTGCGATAAGGTTCTGCTTATTAGATCGTAGCGGATTACTATCAAGTCTAAATGAGATGAGATGACATGAGAAGAAAGGAAAAAAAAACGAACGGTTGTTTCATGAGACTGCTTCGGCGACTTCAGCGACAGCCTTATGTTCGGCGGATTCCTAAATCATATCGCATATCGCAAAAAAAATAAAGCGATAGAAATAAATGAGGAGGAGAAATGCGAAGGGCGGAAAACTCACCTACAAGATAGAGCTGATACCAGGGAGAAGTGGAGGGGCAGAAGACAAGATACCTAGGGTTCCGTAGACCACGCTACCGGCTCGCTACCTCTTGTCGTCTGTGCTCAAAGGTAGCGTTTAAATTGCTGGAACTGTTTCCCACCAGCCTGAAATGACTTTCCCGGCGTTTAGGGAAATAGGCGGGGATTTTTTGTATTTTGTACGGATATGCTTTGCCTTTGGTAAATTTCCCTTCCGTATGGAGACGAACGAGGTGGAGGTCTCTTGCTCTAGAAAGTATCCTGTCACTTGCCGTTTGACCTACATAACGGTACCGCCACAAGCCCGCAGAAACTTGCAGCGGAGACTCTCCGAGGCCCGGTATAATTGCCTTATGATTAGGATTAGAAAGCAACAAAGATGTTGGTTGGGGTTGGCCCGGAAGCTTACAGGAACGGTTCTTGCGGTGGTTGTATGTGGTAGTGGTATGTATGTAAAACCCTTCGCTTGGATAAAATAACGGTTCTCATCACCTTACATACATAACAGTAGCAATATCTCCCAAAGTACTCCACATAATGATCAGCTTTTATAGGATCTGCCGAGTCGACGGCCCGCAGGAGTATTGAATAGAGGGGGATCTTCGACGAGGGATTCGCCCACCAACAGTGAGAGTATGGCACCACGGTCAGCCGGATGTTTGAATATCTGTATGATAATGGGTATTCCATTCATGAGGACCCGGATGAGTGTGAAACGTATCATACAAGAAGACTAACTGTTTGGGTAAGAGGATAGTAGCAGGCTTGAAAGGGCACTACACGGGATCACAGGTGACTTCTGCGGCATTTTCGACCGCATTCCTCCACCCAATTTCTCGGTTCGCTGACCGACGACCCGGGCAGCGACATATGTTCTTGATGTCCCCAGTGCTCCCGATGGCCGGAAATTGTGTTTTGAGGGGATTTTGTTTTCTCTATATCTCTTTCCCTGGGGAATTGCGAACTCAATGCGGATCAGGACGAAACATTCGGCCGACTGGGGAAATGCAATGTAATAAACAAGCACACAATGCAGTTCGCAAACTTTTCAGGCAGAAAAGGCGGATCAATCCCCCAGAAGGTCCTGTATGTACGTATGGATGTGCTTCATGTACATACTCTCACTTCAACTAGTACTTCCTTGCTTGCGAATGAAACAACTTCCAGGTCTACGGTTTTGTTTCCCACCCTCTTGCCCCGCCTTTCCCTCCCCGCCCTTCCCCCCGCTCTAGACTGTACCTGCCCCGCATCCATTGCCCCTCGCTCTCTATGCAAGCAGGGCACAACACCCAGGAAGTCAAAGTAGGGGAAAGGAAGCGGGATTAATCTATATTATACCCTACACTCGGCGACCACAGGAATAATCCTTAGCTCTTATAAAAAGTGCAGAATCTAGACTAGTAATAAGGCACTTACTCGGCCTCCCCGTGTTCCAAAATTAATGCTTTTGCCTCGGCCGTTCTCGAGAGCTGGTTCTCTGGAACGTCGTCATAATCGCGTTTGTCAGTTACTAACCCTTCATACCGACAAACGCGATACAACATGTCAATTTCTACCGCCAGATCTTAGATCTCTCCGACGTAGGATTTTATTTGTTTCATTTCCCCCGGACTGCGGAAAAGAAACTCTCCAAAGGAATATCAAGATTCAATATCGTAAAAGCGGTTAAACATCCTTGATGTCATATAAGATGATATGACGAGATAAACGAAGGAACATATAGTAGGTAGCAAAAAGGAAAGAAAAGGTTTATGGAAGGTTCCGGGAATATGTTTGTACGGAATGAAACAAGATAAGGCCGCTCGTATCGAGTTTCTTTATGTGAAAAATAAGAGAGCCCATCTATATGTGTCCTGCTAGGGTATCTATATCTCTGGCCGCTACCCCAATTTCGTATCTGATACCAATAGTGTATGTCGCGCAAGGAAACGAACGCACATACGACACATCCTCGGTTTATCCGATCCCGGTTGATTCTTCGCTAACGGCCGTTTCCACGGCCCCCAGCTGTTATTGTACTCTTGACATTCTCCTGTCCCAGGTTGCTAGATATCTTAGACCTAAACGGTAAAGTCGTATGTACATACCCACTCCTCTGAATTTGGACTTTTTATGGATAGAAAGTCACAGCCTCTGGAAACGAGACTGTACGACAGAGGCACGAGAATTCCTGTAATCTGCCGGTTTGAATAGATAATCATTACTTTTTTCATACAAATCTCCACACCCTCCGCTTCGGGGTGCGTAGACAAAGTGCCGATCCAGTTTGGAATATAAGCAGATGCTTCTGCTACAGGTTAGGCGCTTGTTATCTGTGTACTCCTCTAGATGCATGTGAGAATCTTCCACGACACATGGGAAGAGCTTCGAGAATGGGGAGATAGAACGCCTCAACCATGGAAATGTGAAGCTAAAGCTAGAGGGATACACACCGTAGATCACTGCGGATCGTGAGACTTCCCGGCTTTTCCATAAAGGGGAGAGGGGAGAGGGGCAAAAAAACACACTGACAGAAATGTGATTCTCGGATGAACGGGCTCAATAATCCATCATTGTGCTTTGGGTAAGGTGGGTTTGGCCTTTTGGATACATACATTCAAATGGCAAAAGTGCGAACCAGTTCTCATGCTGTCAGCTCTGCATAATGTATTGGTTTGTGTACCGAGTACATACGTTTCTTGACCGATGCCTCGTGGCTCTCGGGAAGAAGCCGAAGACAGCCAATGATCCTTAGGGCCCCTCCACGAGTTGCTTGGATTAATGGATGTCATTATGCATACCGGTATATCATGGTAGCTAAAGAGTTGAATACACCAAACGATGGAAATCGTGATGAAACAGAAGAGTCCGCCATTGAGCTAGCTGCATGACGGAGCACCGGTTATCGATATGATACGTGATTGAAGCTGAAGCCATGGCGATTTCCGGCCTGCCATATTTGTTCCGGAAACCCGCCTAGCTCGATATCGAACTTGGCCGCCGGTTACTGGGGTGGTGCTCTAAAGGTATCAATTGATGATGAGGGAAGAAGAAGAAGAAAAGAAAGGAAAGAAAACGTGGGTTGCATGTCATCTTGTTCCGTTCGGCTTCCTTCGACCTTCTTCAACGCGTCAAAGCGCTCAGGAAAAGCAGAAAAAAAGTAAAGAGATGTCCGCATTACGACAGCCTGCCACCCCGGCTTCTGGGTAAGTGTCAAGAAGGCTGTCCCCCCGTTAGTATAATTGACAAGAGTACCGTTTGGTGGAAAAAAACCCCCCGATCTAAAGTATCCCGGTCAATTATCAACTGTTGAAAGCCCTGGGACAAGGAACGAGCCTCTTTGAACAGGACACTAAACGCAGAGAATCACTAATTCCTGTATCTATTCCAATATTGGCACAGTCCGAGAACCCAGAAGTCCGAGATTTGGAAACATGAGCGGTTGAGCGATTTAGGGATTCTGCAAGCTAGAGATACTGGCCATCGGTTGAGGTTAGGTTTTTTCTATTTATTCTACAGTAAAACTTGATATCGATGTCGATTGCAGGAGAACTTTTTTCCCGCATTCTCTTAAAGTACTTTAGTTAAAAAAACGTGCTTTAGATTATCTGCGCCGCGACAACCCCCTGCCTTAATAAATGTGGCCGGGACAGTAGAAGTCACCATACTTTCACCAAGGGAAAAAAATTGAGGTGCGTGTGCTGATTGATGCAGTGTAAGGAAACCAGTGATACATGAAGAGTGGCTTGCAGGCCTCGCCGCCAAAGAGGACATATCACACATATGGCGCGAAAGTATCATATCATAGTAGAATCACGGTTGTAGAGGGGCACAGGCGGAAGGTGAGAGGAGGACTGGAAGGGAGAGTTTCTTTCGTTCTGTGGGGGTTTTCCCTTTCTTTTTCGTTTCTTTTGTGTGAAAGTTATCACAAGAGAGTGAGAATAAAACAAAACATACAGCAGAATGACGCATGTATGTGGCCTAGAGAGCAGCACATTGGATAATGGGAGAATGTATGTGCGTAGTTGCCTAGCTAGGACAATCAAAAGGTGGCAGCGCGGGCGAAGATGTAGGCAACTGGGTACTGGATGAATGCTTTACTCTACATGTATCTGAGACGCAGGGGCATTCTAGGAAAGACTGAGAGCACACTGACCGTGCCTCTAGAGTACTCCGCCGCATATGGACGGCCAAGTGACTGATGAAGTTTGGTGATTGACTAGACGGGGTTTCTTCCCTCTTCACTGTTGCTGTCGTTGTCGCCATCTCGTTATTCTCCATCTGAGCTACGCGAGAGAGAGTGTGTATGAACAATAGGTCCAAGGAGGAGAAAGAAGGAAATAGAACAGCAGAGAGAGGGAGAGGCGCAAGAAAAATATATTGTTTTTCTGCCTCCTCGGAGCTGCCTGCTGTTGCTGCTGCTGCTGCTGCTGCTGTCTTATTGCTATTGCTATTACGGCTGTGGTCTTGTTCTATCATTAGGCCTTTCCTTCTTCAGTCTCTTGTTCCCAGGCTGCTCTTCTCCGCTCGGCGTTGCGGAAACCAATCTGGACGTCCTGTGCTCCAAATAAACCACAACCACCACTCAACCCCCCCCTTTACCCCTCGACTGCTGCGCTTGTTCACCTCACCTCACCTCATTTTATATCATCTCCAGTTAACGGCATCTCCCCTCATCACTGTCCAATAGACATCGTGTCGTCCTCATCAACTTATCTATCGATAGCCGTCATTTTGGCTGGTTTGGGCTTGCGGCTGCCCCACTGTCACATACGCATCCCTTACTCGGTCGTCTTTAATCCAGTCTTCCCTACTCTCGCTCTAATAATAATCAATATTGCTCGAGTTTCACTCGTTAGGACATCCTGGCTATCTTGATTCGTTGCTTCTGCCAATAACAGTAATCAAGAGCGTAGCGATTCCCCCTCCTTAGCGGCCTCTCTACTTGTGATGATTGCTACTGCTACTGTCCGGCACTCACCTCTCTTTTCGCCGTCAACTACTTCATCGCGTGTTGAAAGAAACGGACTTGCCAACGGTGCTGGAAGACAAGGCTCTTCAGATAGTGGATTTAGGGAAGGTGGAAGGACTAGTCGGCCGTCAACCTCCTCAAGCTACACTCGCGATCGCTCCGCATCGACATCTCAGCAGTCGGGGATGCCTCAGAGAGCAATAAGAAGAGAAGAGATTCAAGTTCCAGCGAGGATGTACGTGCGCGCATTATATAATTATACTTCAGAAGATCCCACCAGCCTGAGCTTCGGCCAGGGCGATGTGATCCAGGTGATCACTCAACTGGAGAGTGGGTGGTGGGATGGAATAGTTCATAATCAGCGAGGATGGTTTCCCAGCAACTACTGTGAACTAATTTCTCCCAATGACGTGACGGAAAATGGCAGCACCCAATCTCCTTTAGACGACAGCGATGACTATGAAGACGACTCTTATGATGAATATGATGATGACGATGACGACTCAGAACGTGGGATGGCGTCGCCGGTCCTGCCACTGGAGGGGACAGATGATAGGGAGAATGATGAAGCTGCGTTTTGGATACCACAAGCAACACCGGATGGGAGGTTATATTACTTCAACACTATTACCGGAGTAACGCGGACAGAACTTCCATTAGAAACACCTACTTCGACAACAGAATCTGGTCCTCGTGATAGATCAACTTTTTCTGCACCCGACCAAACTCGACCACCACCCGAGTTGATGGCAGGTGGTTATGGGGGCGAAGAACTGGCAGGTCGAGGCTTTGGGGGAGAGGAAGAGGGTGATTCAGGTTCTGATGTTGGAGAGGGCGAACTTTTGGTTTTATCAATGCATAGCCCTGGGCCGTCGCGAGTAAGTTCTCTCAGGGTTCGTTGGTCATCTTAAACTGCATACTGACTATAAGAATAGGATAATGAGAGTCGGTTTTCCATTTCTATAGTTCATCTAATCCAGGATTTTAAGCTCATTGAATTTTCTAGATCGTGAATCCCAGGCTACACTTGTCGACAGTACTGCAGCATCAGTCGAATCTGTAAGGAACTTAAACGGTTCTTTCAAGCCTGGCCATTCCTCTTCGTTCTCAACGTCAACAGCAACAACTGCTGTAAACATTGGCAATGGTGCCATTACTAATAGCCTATCCACCATTGATACTAAATTCGATAACAGCACATATTATGACGATGGTATAAGTATACCGTCATCGTGGGATGAGTTGATAGAGGCTACTAGGCTTGCTGTTGAGAGGTACCGACAAGCGATTAACACTTATGACCGCGCAAATTATGTTGCTCGAGCAGAAGATATATCCGATATGCTTCGATTGTTGATCGTAGCAGGTTCTGCAACCACCGACAATCATTCAGGGCAACCGTCGATAATTATGCGAAACGCAACTCTCAACCCTCATTTCAGACATTTTATGGCTGCATTTTCGAAGCTTGTTTTATCTTCGCACGTAGCAGCAACAGATTGCCCCCCTCCAGATGCTGAATCGAAGTGCTTGGCTGAGGCTGATGAGGTGATGGTTGGGGTCTTTGGTTTTGCCGATATTGCAAAAGCGCAGAGGGAAGGGAAGTTGCCACGATTAAAGCCTGGCTTTGTTCATGGAAGTCAGGTAGGAATTAACTGGCGAGGTGCGACTTCACCAGCGGCTAGTCAGGCATCGGTAGATCCTTTAGTTCCCCTTGAGCTTGAGTTGGTAGACAGGATGGAAGAATTGAACGGTCTTGTGAAGCCTGCCCTGAAGCGACTTGAGAATACTTTGGACAACCCAGAATCCGTGGTTACAGAATATGGGCAAGGCATGATTGGCGCAAATGTCATTGCCGCAGCACAAACAGCGTTTGATGCTATCCGGAGATATTTTAACCTTGTCGATAGTATTAATATGGCACCCCTAACAGCCACCCCGCAACATCCTACTTTGGTTGACTTTTCATCACAACGGCAGCGGTTACACGACTCGTTTGCGGATCTATTCTTGGCTTGCCAAGCAGTTACAGCACCTCTAGCTGACGAATGGACGGCGATTCGTGGGGAGCCTTTGGAAGAAAGGCTGAATTCTGTCCGGATGTATGTGAAGGAGGTGGAGAGTGGGATGAGTGCTTTGAACTTTTCAATACAGTTGCTTGTTGAGGAAAGAGATAGCCGGGAACCTAGGGATCGGGAGATTTTAACGGAGGACCTTACTCGTAAAGCTGAGTTAGGGCATACTGATATGCAAGGCCGTCTATCGCATCAGCGATCAGTTTCGCGTCATCAGAACAATGCACGAGCCCCCTCTGTGATGGATAGGCAAATTCTTCGAGGCGGGGGGTCTAAAATCGCGAAGGTATTTGGCGAAGAGCCTCCTCAGGAAACACCATGGTATCTTGGATGTGATCACGATAGTGAGATAGTCTATGGCGCAAAAGGCAAAGTGAAGGGTGGAACATTAGTAGCTCTGGTAGAGCGTGCCTCTCGACACGATATGCTGGACTCGAATCTTATTAGCACATTTTTGCTCACCTATCCCTCATTTACGACCGCATCAGAACTTTTCAATCAACTCGTTCGAAGATTTACTGTCCAACCCCCTTCCGGGCTATCCTCAGCCGATTTTGAGATATGGACCGAGAAAAAGCAGAAGCTTATACGTGTACGAGTCTTGAGTATCATGAAGATGTGGTTAGAACAGAATTGGATGGAAGGGTTAGATGATGCAGCACGTGAACTCTTGAAGAAGATGTACACCTTTGCTAAGGATGTCATGCTACCGCAACTTTCAGGGACTAGTCAGGTTTTGTCTCTTATCGAAATTAGGTTGCGTGGTCAGGAGCCAGAGATGAAGCGCATGGTACTCAATATGGTCTCTCAACCACCACCGCCAATCCTGCCCAAACATATGAAGAAACTCAAGTTTTTGGACATCGATGCTTTGGAGTTCGCTCGTCAATTGACAATTATCGAATCCAGGTCATACGGAAAGTTGAAGGCGGCCGAGTGTTTGAGCAAGGGATGGAGCAAACAGCCAAATGGTGGACCAGATCCTGCAGAGAATATTAGGGCGATTATCATGCAGTCGAATAGACTTACGAACTGGGTAGCAGAGATGATATTAACACAAACCGAGGTCCGGAAGCGAGTGATTGTGATCAAGCACTTTATTGCAGTAGCTGAGGTAGATAAATTTGATTCAAAACTGCAACCTTTAAATACTGACGGCTACGTAGAAATGTCGGCAACTAAATAACTTCTCAACACTCACAGCTATTCTTGCTGCGTTACAAACATCTTCTATCCATCGTTTGAAGAGAACCTGGGAGCACGTACCAACCAGGACCAATGCTATCCTGGAAGGAATGAATACTTTGATGGGAGCAACTATGAATTTTGCCGAGTATCGAGAGATGCTTCACATTGTCAACCCTCCTTGCGTTCCATTTTTAGGTAATTTTATTTCTGTATGTCTTCAAGGATCATGGCTAACAGAATTTATTAGGTGTTTACTTGAAGGATCTTACTTTCGTTGCGGACGGAAATGAAGATTTTATCAAAGGAGACAAAGGCTTGATCAATTTTGACAAGCGTGTCAAGACCGCCAACATCGTTCGGGAAATCCAACAGTACCAGTCAGTGCCATATCCGTTACAAGTAGTACCAGAACTTCAGGAGTATATCATTACAAATATGCAGTCTGCTAGGGATGTCAATGACATGTACAACTTGTCACTGACCCTAGAACCAAGGGAGAGAGAAGATGAGAAAATTGCAAGGTAAATCCATTTTTTTTTCCCCAACATGATTTATATCCAAATCGTCCCCCTTATCCACCGACTCGCTTTTTGTCATTGAGATCCGAAAAATATAGTTATCGCGCTTCTCAAGCGCAAGTAAGAGCGAACCGGTGGAGGAGGGAGAACCCAGATCATGAAGATGAACCCCCTGTTCTGACGTAAAATCCAGATTATTACAAGAGTCAGGTTTCTTGTAAAGCGCTGGTGGACGTTTATCACCAAAAAATGTATTGTTTATCTTTATTTCTGGGACTTTTTTATTCTAAGGCATACTGTATGTGTGGGCCAATTTTTTCTTTTTTGGTATTGGTGGTTATATGGTTTCTTTTTTTGTTTCTTTTCTCTTCTCCCTTGGCTTGCATAGTCAAGGACTATTTTACATCTTTTTTTGTCGGGGGCCGGAATGGTGGGGGCAACGGTTTTATTTTATTCGTTATTTGTTTTACATTTTAAATTTTTCTCCTTTACAGTTAGTTCCCTGAGCCCTTTTGTTTCTCATCTACGGGGAGAGGCTGGTGATCAAATCGTTGGTTCAGTTCAGTGTTTTTCCTTGTGCTGTGTATTATGCGTTTTACGGCCTTATTCCCTTATTATCTTGGAAACCCCCGGTTATTTTTGCAGCAGTTTTTTTATTTCTTTTCAATTATTTCTTACTAGGTGCAACGGGTGTGGGAGGGGAGGTCTTTTGATGCTTTCAAGGAGTTCTGCCCGTGGTGGGTGTATGTGTACACAAAGAAGGTTCTTTTTCGTGGCACTACATGTAAACTGCTACACAACATTTACTCTTTACGTTAAATTCGAGCCACCGATACGTAGGTTCCGAAAAGGAAGATTTTCGCGGGAATTCACAAGTTTGTTGGGATAAGATAGAGAGGGGGGGGGCGCAAAAGACATAAAAGTGGAAATTTGGTGGCGAGTTCCGGTAAATGTTTGGGGCAGATTTTTATTTTTCTTTTCTTTTGATCTCACATATTTTCTGTTTAGGGGAATTATTACCGTTGATTTAGTAAGGTAGCGCTCTGAATGAAACAAAAGTTCTTCCGTAGAGTACCGAGTTGCAGTAGTTAGTTACACGAATTATCTTGAGCTTTTTTTTTTTTTGCCTCTCTACCGGGGGGGTTACCTTTTTCTGTTTTCTGCAGGGCGGCGCTGGTTGAACTGAGATCCAATACATTGTTACCCTACCCTGGGGGGGGGTCCACTCTTTGTTGTCAATGATAGATTCAGTTACTACTTTGAGTTGAATGCAGGTCATACCGGTACAGTCAGCACAATCTTTCGGGTCTGGGGGGGGGGGGGTCCACAACAGATTCTGTAAGTGATTACTGAAGCGCTTCTTGGGATGTCTCTACCTCATTATTTTGGATGCCAAGATTTAAGGGGGGGGATTAGTACTATTTTGTAGAAATACTTCAAGATATAGGTGTATGTTAATGTTGAGAAGCGAATGAGGGCGGAGTTTGTTGATAGATTTGGTGTACTTGAGGCTTGGATAGGTGGATTTAGTTAGTGGGCAATAGATACTATCAGTGTATTAAAGTACTCATATATACACCTACTGGTAGTTAGAGTTGTATTAACTATAGGCCTCGTAAATAGTAGGATAGATATGCGCCCTTAATTGGGGCTTCTTTAAGGGGTGTTGGGGTTAGTCAATGGCTTTCTTAATTGATAACTACATACCCAAGTAGGGTTTTTTTTAATTTTTAGTACAGGTGTGATCTAGATGTAGAAAGAAAGAAAAGGAGGTTAATTATTCAAGGGTTATGAATACAGGCTTTAGAGGCGAACTCTAATCATAACAAATCGCGTGTATGTACGAACGGCTATCCGGCGGTGAGAATTACCTACTAGATTATCTATTGATGGAAATGATCAACTATCAGTTTAAAAAAAATCCAACTAATCATTTATAAATAACCGGTTAAATACGACATACATATACTTAATGCAGGGAAATATTTAGTCTAGTACCTAGAAATAGACCTCCCCCGTTTAAAGAAAGAAAAAACCCCCCCCCCTTTCCTAATAAGGTACAGTTTTAAGAGATGGAGTGTTGGAATGACAATCATTACGGTATTTGTAGTGAGCATCTCTCTTTCGTGCATGTGCATAATCGCGTGCATATATATGACGACAGTGGGGTATAGAGAGTAGTGGGGAAGAAAGAGAAGGTGAAAAAAAAGTAAACAAAAAAACATTTAATCCCTCTCAGATGAACTTCAGGCTACTAATTCATCTCCCCCCCTCAATTGAGATTACAAACCATCGCGGCTACAATTTTATCCGATAGCCCCCCCCCACCCCTAGAGTGAAGACGCGTAAGTGATTTGGCTACGTTCGGTTCGGTTCATTTAGTGTATTTAATTGGTTGAAAATATCAAGAGGAGTGTTATATAAAAATATACTACATGTAGTATATATATATATATGTACCTTCCCTTACGATACTCTTACTCTACCCCGCTCGCTCGCTCATAGAGATAAGATAACAAATCTCCACATAATCACCAATCCCCCAAATCACAATCAACATTCTACAATGGCACCAATCGGGATTGCAATCCTCGGTTCTGGAAACTTTGTCCGCGACCAACACAAACCCGCTGTTGAAGCGTGCAAAGACCTCACACTCAAAGCCGTATACTCACGAAGCAAAGCCTCCGCCACAGCGCTCCTAGAAGCATCCAGTAATATCGATATCTACAGCGATGATTCAGAGGGGAAGGGTCTAGACGAATTACTATCACGAGAAGACATCAAAGCCGTAATCATTGCGTGAGACCCCATTCCCCACACCCCATTCCCTAAGCCAACTAACCCCCTCTACTCGTAGACTCCCCATCCCCGTTCAACCAGATGTAATCAAGAAATCCCTCCTAGCCGGAAAACACGTTCTATCCGAGAAACCCATCGCTGGGGAACTATCACTCGCTCGAGAACTCATCACATGGAGGCACTCAAGCATCCCATCCAGCACCATCTGGTCCGTAGCAGAAAACATGCGTTTCCAAGATACTTGGCGTTACGCCGCCTCACAAATACAGAGTCTTGGTCGTGTACTCAGTTTCAGAGCCGATATCATGCTCTCTCCGGGTGGGAAAACTTTACAGACCGAGTGGCGTAAGAAGCCGACTTATCAGGGTGGGTATTTGTTGGATGGGGGTGTGCATTTTACGGCTATTTTGCAGATCTTGTTGGGTGGTGATAGGGTTAATAAGGTCGCGGCTTTTACTTCACAATTGCAGGAACACCTCCCGCCGGTGGATACGATGGATGCGATCATGAAGACCGAGAAGGGCGTTACGGGCACGTTTGTGTGTAGTTTTGGTATGACGGCTGAGGCGGTGTTGGGGCTGGATTATGTGGTTGCGTGTGAGGGAGGGGTTGTGACGGCTTCGAGGGGGAAGGTCGTGGTGAAGAAGGGGGAGGATGTGCAGGTGAAGGAGTTCCCAGAAGATGGGTCAGGGGTGGAGCAGGAGGTGAAGGGGTTTGCAGAGGCGATAGTTAAGGGGGTTGCGGATGAGAGACAGACGCCAGAGTTGGCGTATAGGGATCTTGATTTGGTGAGCTTTTATTATTATTTTTTTATATTCGGTGTGGTGAGTGCTGACTGGGGTTTTGTGGTAGATTGAAAATATGTTGAGGTCTGGGGAGCAGGATGGTAAGACATTAAGTATCGCTGGGGAATTCTAGGTTCGACACATCTTGAAGGCCAATTGGATGTGTTTTTTTTTGGAGGGGAATTGGCGTTTCGCAGTGTTGGTTTGTCTATGGGTACATGTAGTTAGGAACCGAGTGATAATCTCAGGAACAATTGTCTTGAGACATGTCAATGATATTTCTGCCCGCCACGATGAGTCTCAGAAGTGATTTGAAGAGAATTACAAATTCGGGATAGATAGAAACTGTCGGAGCCCCTCGGCAAGAAGTTCAGCATCGGAGATCTATGGCTACGGTCGGGCGGAAAAATAAATAGCCGGCAACCGGAGATGGTACCCCCCAACAGATTTTTGGAGACATCTACAATTCCATTGTGGATACTCTCACTGTAGAGGCTCACCACCGACGTCATGGACGAGTTTAAAACACCAAAGAGAACCGAATTGATTGAGCGGTGAGTTCTAATACATACATAGCCGGTATTTCCCGAGTGCGGAGATGTGGAACACCGGAGGTGAGGGAGGAGGGAGGGAAAAAAAAAGAGGAAAAAAATTTCAAGCAAAAACCACCCCTTGCCCCCCCTTGAGAATATCTTCAAGTTCACCTGCCTCAGTCCAGCTCACAAAGGCTATCTTCTCACACCCACACACAGCCACAGTTCATTGAATTGCGACACACATACAAAAAAATAAAATGCATGTGCCACTAACCTCGCTCCGAGTTGCTGCCCGCCGCTCATCAGCGCATGTGCATGTGCTGCCCCGCACTTTGCTGACTGCCCCGCGAGCACCGTTGAACCTTGCTTCCTCGACAAAAACTCTGCCTGCAACAGTTAGAAAGTCTTTCTCTACAAGTGCTTTCAGAATGGTGGGTGCTTTATTTGTTTCAGATCCCTACTTAATATTTACTCTAGGACTCGCTGATAGCTTTACGATTCAATAGACAGATCACAGAATCGAACGCGATGCTTTCGGCGATATCAAGGTCCAGACGGACAAGTACTGGGGTGCTCAGACTGAGCGGTAAGATTCAGAAAACCATCTCATCTGGGGGAGATGTAAACTTACGCTGTGGGAGGAAAGGTCCCTCATGAACTTCAACATCAACCAGCCCTTCGACCGTATGCCTCCACCGGTAATCAAGGCCTTCGGAATCCTCAAGCGTGCTGCTGCAACAGTAAACATGACCTATGGCCTTGACCCAACCATCGGAAAAGCCATCGAGCAAGCTGCCGACGAAGTCATCTCTCTCAAGCTCCTCGACCACTTCCCTCTAGTCGTCTGGCAGACCGGTTCTGGCACCCAAAGCAACATGAACGCCAACGAGGTTATTTCAAACCGTGCGATTGAGATCCTAGGTGGTGAGCTTGGGAGTAAGAAACCAGTGCACCCCAACGACCATGTCAATATGTCTGCCTCTTCAAACGACACCTTCCCAACTGTTATGCATATTGCGGCGGTTCTTGAAATTACTGGGCGCCTTCTCCCGAGCTTGAAAGAGCTCCACGCGGCATTTGAGGAGAAGGTTAAGGCGTTTGATCACATTATTAAGATCGGGCGTACCCATCTCCAGGACGCAACCCCACTTACCCTTGGCCAGGAGTTCAGCGGATATGCTACACAGCTTGCGTATGGTATTCAGCGTATCGAGGGGGTTCTTCCACGCTTGAGGATGTTGGCACAGGGTGGAACAGCTGTTGGGACAGGGCTTAATACTAAGAAGGGCTTTGATGTCGCTGTCGCTGCTGAGGTTTCGAAGCTCACCGGTACAGAGTTCATCACTGCACCTAATAAGTTTGAGGCCCTCGCTGCTCACGATGCTATTGTTGAGGCGAGCGGCGCGCTTAACACCCTTGCGTGCTCGTTGATGAAGATCGCGAACGATATTAGATATCTTGGGTCAGGGCCTCGATGTGGTCTTGGAGAACTAAGTCTTCCGGAGAACGAGCCCGGTAGCTCTATCATGCCTGGAAAGGTTAACCCGACCCAGTGCGAGGCCCTTACTATGGTCTGCGCGCAAGTCATGGGTATTTCCCCGTCCTCGAGTGATCTACCATGATGCAGGCTATCTAACGCGCAATAGGCAACAACACGGCAATCACCGTCGCGGGCTCTCAGGGGCAATTCGAACTTAACGTTTTCAAGCCCGTCCTGATTCGCAACCTCCTCCATAGTGTTGCACTCCTTAGTGATGGAATGAGGTCCTTCAAGGACAACTGTGTCGTTGGTATCCAGGCGAATGAGACACAAATTAATAAGCTCCTGCATGAGAGTCTTATGCTTGTGACTTGTTTGAATAGTAAGATTGGATACGACTCTGCATCAAAGGTCGCGAAGAATGCGCATAAGAAGGGGGTTACGTTGAAGCAGAGCACACTTGAGTTGGGCGTTTTGACAGAAGCGGAGGTAAGATTGTCTCTACCAAATTCTTTAGGACTGAGTTGACTAACTGGGCGTAGTTTGATGAGTTGGTGAGGCCAGAATTGATGATCGCGCCGAAATAGATGGAGTGTGGTGTGTAGATGTAAGGATATGGGATAGGAGTTAGACAATGTTTGTAGAGGTCGGACGGTAGAAATATGTATAGTACTACCCTGATCGCTTATGATTTGAGCCATCTTTCGAATTTAGCGCCTTGCGTATATGTAGTGTGGGGGTGCTTTAGAAATGTGTTGCTGAGATAGCTCGAGTGACATTCCATGAATCATCAATATAAGCACCTTACTCTTTACTAGCTAAGTTACTCCCATAAACAAAATGGCAGAAAAACGTCGTATTTGCAAATTGATCCTCCCTATCACTCCCCCCCGACAGTCCTCAAAAGTTTTAAGGTCCCCGCTCCACCACTGCCTACATACCACCCACAAGCAATTATGGTCATGTTGTGGAGTACTTGGTTCTTTAGGACTGTGCTATAATAGACTTTTGTGTTTATCTACATGGTTACAAGAAACGATGTTTCGATTCTTGAAGGGCACGTAGAATCTCTATCAAAGAGAGGTATTATCTAACGCATGCACAAACTAATATAGTACAGCGTTCAGCGAAACTCTTTCATTCTAGTTTTTGAAAATTTTCTTTCTTTGTCACAACTTTTAAGTGTTTCTTCTCATGTAAAATTCCGTTTCTCTAGACAGAGCTCCATCAATGTACACCCATCTCCGTATATAAAGTTTCCCCTAATATCTCTACACCACACACTATCGCTCCTATCAACCCCCCCCCCAAAAAAAAACCAAAAAACCAAAAAACTAAATGAACACCTTCCTCCGCCCTGGGCCCCTATACTCTATCATATCAGTCATCCGAAGAATCATATTAATGGCAATCATAATATTGTTCACTTACTTAGTGATATTCGTCATTGTTGCTACTAGTAATATCATTGTTATGAGAGGTAGTACTTTGGCAAGTGTCGTTTGGTAGAGGTGTTTTGATGTGGGTGAGGTGGAGGAGGAGGAGGTTAATTTTGTGTGCTCTTTGGATACTCTTGGGTTTTGTTTTTTGATCTGTGGATGAGCTTAGAGGGTATGAAGGTTCTGTTTTTCCTTACTCCAATCCTATGAATATCTCTTCTGTTTACTTTTCGGCAGTACTGGTGTAGACGGATGTTTTAGTTGAATCTGCCCTATATCAAGTAGCTACAAATACACCAAAAGCCATGAACTCCCCCACTCTCATTCTAACACTTCCCATACTTTAGGTTCTATTTATCTTACAACCCACAGCCCACACCTAACGTTTCAAAAAAGAAAGAAAAAAGCCCAAGTTAGGACTTGAACCATACCCACCAAGACACCAAAAAAAAAACGAGGAATAAAAGCTTACAGCCCCCAGAGTTAATTGTGGGCCTGCCAGAGCTTCAAATAGTCTAGTACATGTTATACCCCTAGACTATTTATTCCTGGTCTTATGATTATCTAATACTATTCCACCCTTATACCTAACAGCCAATATATTTTAAAACTTTAGACCTAGGTACACCTTTGCCCTAGCTCCAAGGTACAGCATCTGTTGTAAAGACGCAAAAGCCTCCAAACTTCAAGCTCACGAGATCCCCCTCACGACACCACCAATAACAAACACTTACACACCATGATCATCCCTATCCGTTGCTTCTCTTGCGGCAAGGTAATCTCTTAACCCCATCTCAACCAATGTCAACCTAACACTATAGGTCGTTGCAGATCTCTGGGAAAGCTACCTGGAACTCATCGGGACTGGGACCAGTGAATCGTATTAATCCCACCCCCATCCAAATCGCTTGGTCTAATGAAGAATAGAGACGCTATGGATAAGCTCGAATGCAAAAGGTACTGCTGTAGGAGAATGCTTATGACGCATGTCGACCTCGTTGAAAAGCTTCTGCGGTAGGTCTTACTAGATACCTGGGGGGACTGTGGCTAATAGTCCTTTGGGCAGCTATAATCCGCTTGAGCGTAGAACACAAGCGAGAAATGTAAACCCCAGGGTTATGTAGATTGGAGAAGAGAGTAATTGAGGAATAGCTTCTGTTTGATAATCTATGGGTAACTTCTTTGTGGGGGTTTGGGCCTTTTCTGTTGCGAGAGTGCACGGTATTTCCGGGTCCTATATAACTCTATCTTTCACAAAGGCCTATTTTCTCTTTTAAAATACTATTTGAAACTACATGCACTTATTAATATAAAATATGGCCTAGCATCTTTCTGAATGATATGGAGTACTGGTTGGCATTTTTTGAAATCTTTATGGGAATTGTCGGAAATTTCAATCGAGTGATAGTATATGAGTAATCAGGATCGATCTCGAGTTGTATGTGTATGGTATGTGTAGGGTAATGGGCGGATCAAGTTTTCTATCCGTGTATTTTCACTGTGCCAAAGTAGTGGGAATTGTGCTAGCTAGCGAAAATGAATAAACACTATAGATTAAGATTTTTGATCGAGTTACTATGAGCCGAAGAGGCACTACGATCAATGTAAACAACTCCTACACTAACTATGGTTGTTACAAAACATAATTGATTTTATGAAATGCGTTTTTTTATCAGCCTGTTAACGCCTCCTAATATGACCCTTCACAGGATCTATCGCCCTTATTACTCATATTTAGGGATTGTCATTAATTTCCGTGGGATTAGGGAATTTTTTCAGTGCCGGGCAAAGCCTATATATCTCGAATTTGGGTCGTCTAGATTCTTTTTGACTATAGCCGCTATGACAGGATCTGCTAAGTTGGCCTTTCTTGCAGCGATGCCAAATGGAGTCTCTCCATAGTTATGGATATTCGTGTTGGCCCCGTCTTCGAAAAGCATTCCGAAAATCTCGGCGTAGCCGAAAGAAGCGGCGTGATGAAGCGGCGTGTTCCCATCGATATCCTGGGAATTGATATCCACACGTCTCTCCAGTAGTTTCTCAATGGTTAATACAAGATTTTCCTGAACGGCGAGGTGAATTGGGGTCTCTAAGTGAATATTTAACGCGCTATCATTAGCACCGTTAGCTAGTAGTAGCATAATGACTTCTTCGGATCCACAAACAATTGCCCTGTGAAGGGCCGTTAAACCAAAATTGTCCCTATATTCGATTTCAGCTCTATTTTCTAATAGAAATTTAACCATTGAATACTCTGTTTTAATATCTGTATGGGGTATTTCCCCCCCAGTATTTTCACAAGCATGAGTACCCGCCTCATCCACTAGAAGTAAGTCGACTAGATTAGCAGCATTCCTGCTCTCTATCTCTTGTGTATGTATATTCCTCCGCGGTTCTTCATATTTTGGCCTAGGCTCTACTAAAGGATCAGGGTCCTCGAGCTTTATTACTCTTTGGTACATAGTACAGCGTTTGGAGTTTATTGCTAGGTGAAGAGGGGTTTCCCCATTGCCGTTTTGAGAATTAATATCTGCATCATGCTGAATCAAGAGGCTCACAATGCCTATGAAACCACGACTAGCGGCTTGGTGAATTTCGGTATTTCCGTTGTCATCTCTGATATTGATATTGGCACCAAAGTCAAGAAGAAGCTGACATATCTCCTCATGTCCCTTTGTGGTGGCTCTGTACAGAGCTGATTTTTTGGATTCGCTCTCCAAGAAATTGATGTCAACTTTCTGGCTTAGTAGGTATCTAACGAGTAGATCTTGGCCGTGTTCTGCTGCCCAAGAGAGTGCTGGAAGTCCATCTTTGTCTTGAATGGCAAGATGATGAAGATGTGCGGCTAGATGGACGAGGAAGGTTTTGCTGGTTTGGAGGAAGGAGTTGAGATCTTGAGGGCTGAGGTATGAGGCAATCCGGGAGAAGACCTGAGGGAGGAGGAGAATATCAAGAGGCATACCTACATAGGCCATGGATTGTTAAAAAATGTTTAGAGGCTAGTTTAGGGATGAATTGTATACTTTCTTCCTATTAACTGCCTCCCTTTTTCTCTTGGGACTACTTAAGTGGCCCTTTAAGGTGAGATAAAATGGGTTACCAAATTTGATAGTTGAAATTTAGGCTGGGGGATTATTGGATGTGGTTGGGGGTTAGGTCTACCTATTGCGTTTGGGACTATTCAACGATGATAACGTATATGGAGCCTACCGGCTAAGATACTCAAACTAGCAAACAAAAAAGCCACAACTAAAACAACTAAACAAATAACCAAGTGTTCTCGTAAAAGGCTTATCCCATCTCATTGGGACTTATTTACTATATCCTGATGACGATGAATTCAATATATATAGCATACATTTATTATCCTATTTTGACTACGTTAGAATAATCTTGCTAAGTCGCCTCTTTTAGAGAACCTGTATCTTCTATTTGTGTAGCCCATTTAGTTTACAGAACCCCACTTGGTGTCAATAAAATAGATCTAGAATGGTACAGCCGTGCGCCGCGTCCAACAAATTCCCGGAGCCCCCCCACCCCCTCCATAGTACCAGCAAAAGAGTTCGCTCACCTACATATTAGCCAGTGAACTACTTCTCTCCAGGGAGTCGAACTACCGACCCCTGGTACAAAGTCATCATCAATCACATGTATGAAGCCCTTGCCGGTAGGCCAATTGACCCGCCGATGGTATTTGTTGAGAGTCAGCTCTCATAAGCTTATACCAATGTATTACTATGTCCAACCAATTTCTGGAGCCCCCCATAAGAATGAGGATCATTTCCTGTGATACACCAACAACTATAAAGGTCCTGTGCATATTGTGTGATGTTTGCTGAAAGGACATAGTGGGGACTACACTACATATACTTACTTGGTGAGGCAAAGGGCACCCAAAGTGATAGTTTTCTTGGACCTTTTTATACATACATTTATATTCTCACAATAATACTAGCATTTGTGGTGTTGAGGTTTGTGGGTTTGCTGCTATGCGGGGAGGGGTCCGGGAATTTGTTGGACACGGCTGTACAATCTAATCTTGATCTTATGTTGAGATATGGCTACCTAATAAGGTATAGCGTTGATGGTTCAACCAGTGTAATTGTCTCCGAGGAGACTCGGTCGACAAAGCCTATTAGGAGGCTCTTCTTGGGGTTCACTTGGTGCTTTCTCTAGGCTTTAGGGTATCGCGGGGTCTACCTGATTAGTCGTATATATAGAGGAGTAGAAAGCCTTTGCTAGGCTTTCTCTCCTAGTCTGTTAAGATACTGACTTTGATCAATTCAACTACTTTTGATTATCGCAAGATCTGAATATCTTAGTCAAAGAATCTATCGAGTGATCTTCTATGACCTAAGTAGAATTTTGGTTTAATCTGAGTCAAAAGCCTCTATATAGGGGCATTACTACAGGTGATTTGGGTTGGTAGTTCTCATATCATAGTTATGTTATTCAGCTAGTTCTATGACGCCATATTATAGAAGGGTCGATCTTTCCACTAGAATCCCCCACTTTTTGCGAGGAAACAGAAATATTAGCCATAGTTCATCCGAAATCACCATAGACGATGATATATTTAATAATAATTTGGAGATTCATATTATGATCTACTTTAATCGTTATCGCGGATAGTTTATCATATAAAAATCTGTTTTCACTCGTTCGTTTTGCCTACGGCTTGATTAGAGGTATATAAGGTAGAGGAATATTTAGAGCTAGACCCCAAGATTTTAAGAATGATTTCAATAACTAGTTCGTGTAAGGGGTATCAGTTCGTGTCAGTCGTAATAAAAATACCTATGCACCAGAGGGTTTAAATCAGCAGGTTGGAAATAGAGTGACACTTAATTTATAGGACATACAATTAAAAATTTCAAGTCCCTCTTGCCATCAATCTTTTCAATAGCAGCTGTTGCCTAACAGACTCCTGCTTCCCAATCTCCTCAAGTAATCTTAATTCCTCTTCGACATCCGTAACACCTCCTTCAGAATCCGTTGAATACTCTCCTCCAGCCTCTAGTGTCCCTTCACCTTCATTATTCGAAAACGAACCCCACCTGGATCTGTCATTTATACTAGGCTCGCAGCTCTCCATACGTGTGCGCTTTTTGATTTCGATCTCGTCGTTGAAGCTCCTTTCCATTGCTTGTAGCTTTTCTAGTGCGATCCGGCGTTTTTGCCGGAGTGCAGCCGTGAATGGGTCGTCTTCTCCCCAGGAGACGGTCGATGCAGAATACAGGCTTGTTCTATCGTCATCATCATAATCGGTATCATCATTGTTATCGTCATTGTTGTAATCATGGTCGTATGCATCTTGTGGATCGTTTTTGGGTACTGCGACTTGTCCAAATGAAACTAGAGCAAGCGGGACGGAGGAAAGTATCCCTTTTTTGTCAACGCGGGATGGCGGTAGTGGTGTGCCTTGCCTTGAAGTTTTTATAGATGATCGCTCGCGTGAATTAACAGACACCCATTCATCACCATCTCCTTGTGATCCTTCAACCACAATATTTCCTACACCCCCGGAACCAACCAATCCACCACTGCCGTAGCGTTTCTCTGGGGAACGCCTTTTTTGTATAGCGGTAGGTAACGGAGAGGCGCTCACTGCTTTCCGAAGCCTAGCTAGCTGTGGTTTTGGTGTAGAGAAGGCCCCAGGTGCTAGTCGGGAGCTCATTTTCTCTGTTCTCTGGGCGTTTGGGGAAAGCGGCGGGGTCGGTAAACTCGTCGCCCAATGCATAGTCCTTAGTAGTGATGGGGGAAAAGGAAGTGGTGATTTAGAGGATGAGTCGTTTCCTTGCTTGGAATTTCGAGATGTCGTAGATCCAGGGCGAGATGTGGGTAGAGGAACATGTGCAGCAACCTCTACGGTCAATCCGCTTCCTTTCATTGGGATCGAAGTCCTCCCAGTATAGGAATCGAGGATGTCTTTCTTCGCCAGCGAAGAAAATGACAGTGGAGTATCAACACCAGATTCATCTTCAGTAACCCATTGGCTTTTATCTTCCTCTTCTCTATCAGCTTTGATTTTTTCTACTCGATTTGAACCTCTTTTCGTAGCTTTGATCGTCCCTTTTTGATTTATCAGCACAGAGTCTTCACTAGACTTCTTTTCGCCTTTCCCAATAGATAGACCAGCTGCAGTTGGCGGGGTTTTTAATTCGCCCCCAAACTGATCATATTTGGAGCTATGCCGTTGGGCACGCTCCATAGCTAATATTCTGGCAGGCATCCTTTTTATAGAGGGGTAGTCTTCACGTCTCAGCTGGCGTCGTCTCAAGGTCTCAAGGGTATCTTCGTTATTTCTATCTTGTAGATCTTGCCTAGAGTATGGTGAAGGTGCGGGGCAGCGCGCAACAATGGCATTTACACGCGCTGAAAGCTGTTCTATAAACCCAGGTGGTATAGAGGAGCAAGAAGATGTTGGGGATGGTACTGCTGGGATTGAAGTGTGGCCCGCCGGGGAAGGTCTTCTAAGTTTCGTGTCTGGGAAATCAGGCATTATTGTTCCAGAGAGATCACTTTCCTTGGTCAACCCGTCCTTGGAATGGCCCACCTTATCCGTTTGTGACATAGCCCCAAGGATGCTGCCGTCCCATCCTGAGTCCTTGTCGTTCATCGAAATCTCATTATCCTCCATCCTAACTGTTATAGGTAATACAAGTACTGGTTGTTGCTTCCTCGGCGTTGGAGAGCCTTCAATATTTTTTCCAGCAACACCTCCTATTCTATGCATTCCTTTCGGGGTTCCTTTGGACCTCAACTTCTTACTTCTCGGTGTTTCAGGTCCTGCCGTCGACATCCCAACCAGTCTTCCTCTTTCTCCAACCTCGACTATAACCTCGACAGCATCCCTCACAGTATTAGGGTCCTTCTCACAAAACTTTCGTAGGTCTAGTTCCTCAAGTTGCTGTCTCATCTTGTCCGTTAAAAGTCCATTCCGGCTACTTGCAATGCTTCCAATCAGCAGTTTCATATTCCTTAACCTTGTTGCGAAGCCGGCTGTAGTGGCGTCCACGAAAGGCACGCGCTGGAAGGGTGGTAGTGACTCATATAGAGCTATGAGAAGTGAGGGTGTTACATCGAGGATATTTGTGAGCTTTGGGAGGTTATTTGAGGAGAGGAGGCTGTTAAGACGGTGGAGGAGGGAGAGGTCTGTTTAGAGTAGTTTGATCAACGGCGGTTAGCGAGAATTCTAGGGTTGGGGGGGGTGAGTAAGGGGTAATAACCGTCTGGAGATTGGTCTGAAAGGTATGCGGAGGAGAGAGAATCGAGACTTGTACGGTCGAGATTCTTATTGTTTAACATCTCCGAGATTGACCATGGAAATAGTCTACTCGTTCTCGCCGAATCTTGAGTTGTTGTTGTCGTTGTTGGCATTTACCAATGCGCCGCGCTAATGCAGATTTTGCTTAGTGGTAAATCTCTTGGCACATACCCCTCTACGCCTTTTTCGACCCCACTGGTATCGATACAGCCTCATAGCTTATTACGCGGATGATACGGATAAGGCTATGTTTTAAGATACAAGCTTCCTCTTTCTTTTACGTGTAGAGATAATATTAGTGATTTTTATCTTGAAAAAGGGGTATTCAGGTTACGGTTATTCTGCATATCAGTATTTGCCTGGAGAGGGCTTTTAAGGTTAAACCTTTTATTAGTTTAAGGGCGCTAGCGTTAATAAATCTTTGCAGTTACGTGTACCTAGGAGATAATTGCCAAGCAATCAACCCTAGGCTATTTCTTTCCCTGGAATTTATTTGCGCGATGGTTACATGTAGTTTTGTCCCTTTAGCTTTTAACTCTACTACATGTAGTTCCTTAGGAGTGAGTGCACCTGAGATATTAATAATGATTATTCTGGCTCTGTAGCCGCTCGGGAAAGCCCTATGTAGATGCTTGTACTAATCCCTGTTTTTAAAAGAGAGGAGGGTTTTGGTACTACCAGAAAGGATCGAGGAACGAGATAATTAGAATATTCGGAATGAGTTCTCTCGCCGCCTGAGATTTTCTCAGCCACAAAGTCGTCATTCTACAAAACGATGAGCTTTAAAAATTACCTGCTCTTTAGTGTTGTGGGGGCGACTTGGGCTTTCAGCTCACTTTATTAGAAAATTTCGCTACTATTTATTGTGAGAGTTGGAGATTTCTTAGATATACTTCTAGGAGCAGCTCAGGCATACGTAGGAATATGTTAGGGTCAAGCTCCTGTCGGTGAACCATCTGAGACACTGAGACGGGTAATATAAAGGCACACTCTATTGGTTGGGTAAAGCCGCCTTGGATATCAGTAACACATTACTAAGAACAAGGCTCTAAAATTCTCAACGACCAACGGCTACTTTGCTTTGGGGACGTGTTTTCTTTACAGACATTCGATCTTTACTCTAAATTCGCGAAAGTATTAGACTTTATTCCAGCTATGCCAGAACCTCTTAGTGCCGTTACGAGTATTGCTAGCTGCATCCAGTTGGTGAAAGATTTAGACTTGATGGTCCAGGGCTATATTGATACACTGAAGGAAGTGCCTAGAGGGGCTCGGGAGCTTATAAATGAGCTTAAGTTAATTTCTGGGGTGTTCGTAGATTTTCAGAGGCAGGACCTGTCTAAATCCCTGGGGCGACTGGGGGAGCTGGTGGAGGAGGGGCTGGGGCGGTTGGGGGCGGTTGGGAGGATGGGACAGGCGTGGCGGAGGGATCTGAAGGAGAAGCATAGGGGAACTTCCCTGGAGTTGACGGGAAAGCTGGTGGGGCTGGTGATGAAGCTTAAGGGGTTCACTATAGGTGGGCGAGATTTTCTGGAGCGACAAAGGAAGATATTTTCCCACGGAAAATGGCCGTTTACAGAGAATGAGATTGTTAGTATGATCACACGGATACAGGACCTTAGGAATTCCATCTTGTCAACCATGGAATTATATACCCGGTGAGTAGTACCTCGGGAATGGTTTAATGGGTCAGCTATTAAGACCTAAGCCTAATCATACCCATTCAATGCGCATGATTCGTTTGGAGTTTTAGTCTTTACAGCATAAGTTCATACTGACAGCAGGTTAGAAATCACACCGTTGAAGCTCATAAGATCGCTAGAGCTCATAAGATCGCCGAAGGTAAGGTTAGCAGGCCGGATTTATGGAACTTTCAGCTTACATGAAGGTGTTTTAAAAAGAGGAACGGCAAATGGTGCTTGACTGGATATGCCCGGACGCTTTTGATAAAAGACATACTGAAGTTAGCGGTAAAAGGAAGGGCACCAATCAATGGCTCTTCCATACGCCTGAGATTATAAACTGGATGGAAAATAGTGGGATACTTTGGGGTTATGGCATTCGTAAGTTATTATGCTGAATTTCTTCCCATTAATCTTTGAATTTTGGCACTGAATAAGACTTGTTTTATAGTCGGCGCTGGTAAAACATTTGTAGTGTATGTGATCGTCTGGGTCATTTTGTGAATCAAGGCACTAATGTTAATCTTTTAGCTCATCTATAATTGACCATCTTCAGTTTAAAGGAGATAGTGGGGTAGCTTACATCTACTTTAATAAGATGAATCAAAAGGAACAAACGCCAACTATTGTCCTCAGAAGTCTCCTTAAACAGCTTGCTGTTCAGATCACAATCATTCCCCCGGAGCTTAAAGAATTATATGATTCCTTGAAGTTCAGGTCAGATTTACCTACTATTCATGAACTATACATCGCCCTTATTAGGCTCTCAAAATGTTTTGCTCAAACCTTTTTTGTCTTCGATGCACTTGATGAATGCGTTTGGTCCCAGCGGAGAGAACTATTGTCCCTCTTTCATCGGATGCATTCTAATAGAATATCCATTTTTGTCACTAGTCGACAACACTCAACAAGCATCCAGGATTCTTTTAAGTATTCCGAAAGGCTTCACATTTCAGCAACCTCTGAGAGTATAGAAAGCTATATTAGAGAGAAAATCGAAGAAAACCCTCAAGCAAAATGTCTGATCGAACAAGGGAGATTGGAAGAGAGGATTATTTCTGAACTCACAGATCGTTCTAGAGGAATGTAAGTAGCAGCGCCATTCAGACATCTATTAAATACTAGTTAGGTTTCTACTAGGAGTATACTAGAATTTGCCAAGACACGATTCTGGGCAAAGAGTGGTGATAGAAGAAGGCATCATGGAAGAAACCTATTATCAATACGTTGATTTTTGGTTTATCATCGTTGCCTTCTTGCACTACTTTAGTTATCTCACGTGGTTGCGGGGTTTCAAGTATTTAATGAATGCCTAAGGATTTAATCGCACATATTATATTATACTAATATATAAAACGACAGGTTCTTGATTGTCCACTTTGAAATTCAGTACCTATGCAAACAGACCACCACTCGTCAAATCTCAAGAGCCCTTAAGGATTTGAAGTACTCGAAGGTTAAATTTTTAGACCCCACCTATTCGAGAGCTATAGAAGAACTCAAATCTCAGTCCCGGGATTGCATTGAACTTGCACTTAGCACCCTATTATGGCTTTCTAAAGCCCAAAGAGTACTCAGTACTCGCGAGCTTCAACTGGCTGTAACAGTCGACGTCGAGGACAAGGCTTCATTCGATGAGTGTAAACTACCAGACCAGATGACGATTCTTGACGTCTGTGCTGGCTTAGTGGAAGCTAAAGAGGGTGCTATTCAATTAATCCACTATACCCTTCAGGATTTCCTTATTAGAAAATTGATAATTACCGAGTCTGCAGACCTCGAAATAGCCACGACCTGCATCAAATTTCTTTCCCTTGGTATCTTTGCCGGGGGTGCCTGTTCATCCGATATCACACTGAAAAATCGGTTAGAGTTATATCCTTTCCTAGAATATTCTGCCCAGGAGTTGGTCTTTCATCTTAGAAAGTGTGAAGAGGATTTAACAGTAGAACTTGTTCTCAAATTTATCGGAAAGCCCGGTAACATCTCCTCCTATTTGCAGGCCCTTTACCTCAACAACCCTATAGATAAGGATTTAGAACGTTACAATTGCTATCCTAGAGGCCTGGCTCCATTGCACCTAGTATCTACAATCGGGCATTGCACTGTAGTACGGTTACTAATTGAGAGAGGGGCTGATATAATGGCTATGGACGAGAGAGGGTGGACACCACTACACTGCGCTGCATTTGAAGGAAATCGATTGGTAGTAAAAATGCTGCTTGATCACGGTGCTATGATCGACTCTCTGGATGAAGCAGGACAGGCACCACTACACTACGCAGCTTTAAAGGGGGACGGGTCTGTAATCCGCTTGCTTCTTGATAGAGGCGCCGACATCCTAGGGATAGATAAGATCGGACGGACACCATTGCACTGCTTAGCAACGGTATGGTACGGCCCCGAGAAACACCGGCTACAACATCAATTGGCGGCCCGACTATTACTTAAGCAGAGTACCGAAGCCCTGTTAAAAGATAAAGCAGGCAAAACATTATTGCACGATACCATATGTAGGATCATATCTATGGATGATTTGAGAAGTCCTAGATCCCACTGTGCGATAGACCCAAGGAAAGAATCTGTTGCTCAATCGCAAAATGGGGGAGTTCTTGATATTTCAGCTTCAAATAATGAGAAAGGGTCATTAGAGTGCGCGGTAATGGTGTTCTACAAACCTCTAATCAGTCTACTTCTCGATAAAGGCATCAATATCAACGCTGCAGACTTTAGTGGGAAACGAGTACTGCATTATGTAGCAATAGGTCAGTATTGCGAACCTTTGACTCTTTTTCTACTCGAAAAAGGTGCCGAAATCTCAGCTCTTGATCATAATGGGCGAACACCACTACACCATGCTGTGATTAGAGGATATGAGCCACTGGTGGTACTGTTAATCAAGAAAGGAGCCGAAATCTTGATAGCAGACAACAACGGGCAGACGCCATTACACCATGCGACGATTGAAGGGTACGGGTCACTAGTATTATTGCTACTCAAGAGTGGTGCCGATGTTCTAGCCATTGACGATAATGGGCGAACTCCACTACACTATGCGGCGGCCAAGGGATCTAAGTCACTGGCATCAGTATTACTTGAGCATGGTTCTGATATCTCAGCTACCGACAAAGAGGGGCAGACACCATTACATTATGCTGCTACCGGAGGCTATCAACCCCTAGTGTCGCTGTTACTTGAGAAAGGCTCCAATATCTCGGCCGTAGATCATAAGGGATATACAGCGGTGAATAAAGCGGCAATTGGGGGGTATTCGCTGGTGGTTCAGCTACTGCTTGAGATGAGGGGTGGTTTCTCAGTTGAATGTTTGGAGAAGGGAACAGTACTTTGCTTAGCAATGGCTCCTAGCAATCTCGAAAGATACAAAGAATCGCTAGTACTATTCAAACAGGTCCTGAAAATCCAGGAGCGAAGGCTAGGAACAGAGCATCTCGATACAGCTGATACGGCCCAAAAGATCATTCACGCCCTTAGTCACCTCGGGCGGTACGAAGAGACGCTAGGACTATTCAAACAGGTATTAGTTAGCCAAGAAAAAAACCTCGGGAAAGTACATGTAGATACTTTGACAACAACTCACAATATGGCTTGGGTTCTAAACCGCCTCCATCGTTACGAAGCTGCAGCATTGCTATATATGGAGGTTTTGATGGGTAGGGAGAAACAACTAGGGGAAGAGCACCTGGATACATTGGCAACTGCTTACAACATGGCCAATACTCTTAGTAGTCTTGGGAGATATGAAGAGTCTGTGAGGTTAAACACGCGGATCCTGAGAAGTCGGCGCAAAATACTCGGATATGAACATCAAGGTTCTTTGGACACTGCCCAGAGTATGGCACAGGATCTCAGTCACCTCAAGCGGTACCAAGAAGCGCTAGAGTTATACACGTCAGTCCTGATTAGTCGAGAGAAGGTCCTTGGGGAAGAGCATGCTGATATCTTGGCTATTTCCCACAACATTGCTTGGATCCAATATAGTATGGGGGAGTACGAGAAAGCGCTGAAGTTGTATAGGAAAGTCCTGGCTAGCCGGGGGGTGGCATTAGAGGGGGAGTATCCTGATAGTTTAGAAACAACTAGCAGCATGACTCAGAACTTTAAATCCCTTGAAGAGTACGAAGACGCCTTTGAATTATACGAGAGAGTCTTAGAAGTTCAGAAGAAAACCTTAGGGAACGAACATCCAGATATCCTAAACATCACTAAGAAGATGACTCATTCTCTTAGACATGTCAGAACGTATGCAAGGTTGTTGGAGGTGTACAAAAGAGCTTTAGACTTCCAGGAGAATAAGCTAGGAAAGGAAGACCCCAGAACCTTGAAGACTACTCAAAGTGTGAAATCTATCTACGAAGCAGCGGGGCGGTTTGGACAAGTGTTAAGGTTCTATAAGGATATTTTGGCTAGCCGGGAGAAGGAACAAGGGAGGGAACATCCTGATACCCTGGATGCCCATAATAAAGTGAGCTCGATTATCAAAGACCTCTTCGATGATGAGGGTATGTTACGGACTATTGAGGCTAGTAGCTCTAAGGATGGTGTGATTAGAGAGTCCCAAAGATCTGAAGGGCTCCCATGCGTGCAGAGTGGTAGGATGGAGGGAAATCATCAGGATATCATCAAAGATGCCCAGGAAATGGTGACAACACCAGCTCGTAGCCAGGATATTTTCGAAGATGTCGAGGAAATAGTGACAATACCAGCTCGTAGCCAGGATATTTTGGAAGACGTCGAGGAAATAGTGACAACAACAGCTCACAGCAGCCTTCATACGATAAGGCACCAAGAAACATTCAGGTCATCCGAGCAAACTCTAGTGATTCAAGGCGAACTACAGCAAGAGGAACGACCGAAGACATTAGAACCTATCAGCAAAACTATTCCTATTCACAAGGAGCCTAGGGTGCAAAACGAGGCGTCAATTCCACCAAGATGCGACGACGAAAATACTGTGGATATCTTCTCATTTCTACGAAGACAAGTAAAGCGGTTCGAGGACACAAATTGGAAGATTAAGTATAAGATTTCAGCTTTAGAGTTCTTGATCATACGAAAATTGGAATCACACAAAGTAGATAGGAATTTTCCTACACGTGTGTACTGGAAATGTGTTAGTAATCTACTTTATCCTAATTTTTTAAAGACAGAGTACTAATTTGATCAAAATTAGTCTTGTGGACTAAAAATGTTTGATGATTTCCAAGAGTTTAATAGTGATCGTCCTGCTTCTCAATACATTTCTGGTTTAAACCAAACGTCTAGAGATTTGAGCGGTGCAGGGTCAATGTTTTGCCTACCAAATTTCCTTTCTTTTCCCACACAAGCGGCCCTAGGGGGCTACTATCAACTAGGCGTCTCCCCCCTAGTGCGGACAATAATGGGGGGTTTAGAACTACCAGAATTCCTCTTTTTCTTGATACAAATGACGTGGAGAGGAGGCAACAGTCACATAGGTGCTCATACCGGTCTTACAAATCCGGGGGGCCAAGTATCTCACCCTCCAAAATCCACACAAGGGGGAGCTAGCAATCCAGCCCTACCACCTCCGATACATCTCACACAAGTTGGCAGTAGCTCACATCACCCTCAAAAAGGAGGAGCCAGCAATCTATACCTACCAGCAGTGCAACTACCTAACGCTATCCGCAATAGTCCATCTCCAGCACAATTAATATCAACACCAGATAGCATCGACCATCTTCTTCTGTGCTTCAATGATGGATCTGTCAACTTTCAGAATTTCCAGTTGGCGTCTAGCACGTGCGACCAACAAATATTTATGGAGATCCGAGAGGAATACTATAAACAGCGGGGTTGGTGGAGGTCCCAATTCTCATTTGAGGTTCTCAAACGAGTGGAATTTGTCAAGGTAATAATCTATACTCCACCTGTATCTTTATTTCGAGAGAATGAGCGTTGATAATATGTATAAAACACAGTTTGAGGTCTATTACCAAAATCTTGTTGAGATACGCGCTCGTTGTGAACTTCCGCCAACAAGCAATACGGAGTATAAATACCTCCCCAAACCTGCCGAGATGATACCTCCAGTCCCAGGTTTCATGTATTTCTTTCACAAACCTGAATGTGCTCCTACTTCCGACGAGCTCCTGACAAAAATGCCGAAAAGGGTCTCTGCGCTAAGGGACCTAGGATGTGGATGGGGGATCCACTTTATTGAGGAGCCTTGCATGTTTAGGATTTATATGCTGGCTGTTTTCATCGTTATTGTTGACTCGATTTTTGCTGTCGTATGGAGCGTGGTAAAGAAAGATATTCAGGGAGGATTTGGAGTGGCCGCTTTCATAACGTCTGTGGGGGCGATATTTATTGCAATTGGATGGCGACGGGTTTCAAACTGAGTTAGTTGATATTTGAAGGAATACATATGTGCTTAATTGTTACTGTTTTTTTTGTTGGTGCGGTACTAAGGTTGGCATTGAAGAAAGGGCGATATACAAAGAATATTTGGGGCTAGCTATGTTTACTTTTATTGTTTACATATTTTATATATTTTACTAGGTTATACAAAGAATGATGTAGGGTATTGGGATAGATTGATAGGTATAATATGGTGGGTGTGGGTGTTGATGGAACCTTTGTATATTGGAATACATGATAAAGAGCAGTCATCATTACTTCCATGACTACCCCTATCTAAATATATCTTATTACCTGAGGCATCTAAAGCTTCTCCAAATTGCTTAGGCTCTTCAACTCAGGGGGCTACATATAATTCTAAACACTAGTATAAATCTTGGGGCGGGGTTAGGTGGGCCTAGCTTTATTGATAACTGAAAGGTTATAGGGACGTCAAAAATCTCCCTTCTCTCTCTGGGAATAACTGATATCCACTTTGCTGATTCCTAATTTTCTTTTCAAAATGAGTTCCTGTAGCAATTTTGGTCTTATATTTGCTGCCGGCATTCCCTCAATCCCGTAGGCCCTAGAATCTAGAAGAAAAAGGATACGTAGCTACATGTAGTATCACAAGAGATGAACGGTAGATAGAGTATATCAATATTCTTATATTTCTTTTCCGTAGTATTACAGAAAAAAGAAGGTATTATTTTCAGCTTTTAAATTGCTGTTTATTTTAGAGTATTGGAATAATGATTAAATCTATGGGGAAATCTTATATATAGCGGACTACATGTAGTTCTAGAATCTATAGTGAGCCAGCGTGGGGAGTACTTTTCTCTTTAATGTTTTATATATCGTTCATAACTTAAGTTTTGTGTGCTAACAAATGTTATCGAGATTCATCTAGAGTGGCATCTTATGTAAGCTACATATCTGAGACATTGCTACCTATTGGTGTAGGTATGTATGTTACACTTCCTTAGACCTCAGCTCCACATCATCACCAAGAGGGCTTCGACTACCAACGGCTACTGTAACTCAGAGACGCACTTATAATCTTTAACCCTAGTTTGCGGATCGAAGCCTCTGGTCTTCAATCTACCTATGGAGGGTTCTATCGTTACCCCTAGTTTCCAGGGGCCTCTGGTATTCAATCCAGCTATGGAACATTCTACTGTTACCCCTAGTTTCTGGGAGCCTCCGGTCTTTGATCTAGATACGGAGCCTCCTATCGTTACCCCGAAGGCTACTGTACACGCAGCTATTCTAAGCACAGCTAGGTTAATCGCGAAGGTCTACCACTATAGAGTTCTGATGAAGCGACCACCTAAAGTCATTCAGTGGCTCATAGAGAGACTTGAGCTAATTTCTGTATTTCTAACCTATTTAGAGGGAGAATTACAAGGGAGGGGGGTATCCACGCTCCTGAAGTTAGGGGACCTACTCATGAGACTTATTAATGATGAGGAAATGCTTTTGCAGAAGTTGGATTCTAGAATGCTCTGGTCACTATTTTTTAGAGTATCGCGTTTAATATGGCCTCTCTCAGAGAAGGAGACTGTTGGTATAATTTCCCGAATTGGAGGGTACAAGAATCTCCTCATATTGGCAATGAATTCTGATTTAAAGTGAGTAGTAATTTAACGATATACTTCTTTGACAAGAATATGAGATAGATGTGTTTCATATTCTAGCTGATCTACCGCAAGGTCCTAAGACCTATCATTTTCTCGTCATCCACATAACCCGAGTCCCTTTTTTGAGTGTTTAAGTTGTTTAAGTAAAGGATTATATTGATTATAAGAAAGAACTAGTCAGGTAGCTATAGAGAATGACGGGGGAGGAGGTATTTTCGAGGCCGATCTGGAAGCTACCCATACCGGTAAGGGTGATTAACGGAGTTCAAGCTATGTTAGAGGTGTTGATCTCACAGCTAATATTGTGGTATGAAGAGGTTCATAAATGGGTGGACTCGAGGGAATTTCATAGTAGGCATCTTGAAATTAGTAGTAAGAGGGTAGAAGGTATCGGCAAATGGTTATTAGAATCAGCCGAGTTTACGACCTGGCTAGGGAGCACCGAGATTTTTTGGGGTTATGGTACTCGTGAGTCATTACACAAAACATCTCTATTGGGGTTTATTGTTAACTGTAGCACAATTTATAGCTGGGGTTGGTAAAACATTCTTAACGTATGCTCTCAGGTTAGATACCTAGCTATAGGTAGCGGCTGACATGTTCTAGCTCACTTGTTATTGATCATCTTATGGATCAAGTAAAATCAAAAGAAATCGGAGTAGCCTATATATATTTTGAGTTTGGGAAGCAGAACTGCCAGGGACCGGCTGATGTGCTCGCAAGCCTCATCAGACAACTTTCTTATCAAGTAGAAGCTATTCCTGAAGCGGTTAAAGAATTATATGACACTCTACAAAAGCTTAGCATTTCGGATCTATATACTACTTTCTAGGAGTCTTGTCTTTATTTAATCGAACCTTTTTCATCTTCGATGCACTAGACGAATGCTCCAACCGGATAGCGCTCTTGCCCCTCTTACATAAGATGCACTTGGATAGCATATCAATTTTCATCACTAGTCGGCGAGGTCTAGATGATATCCGTATTGCTTTCCCACGGATCATAGAAATCAAGCTCTCCATATCAATGGATGGTATCAACGACTACATCAGACAAAGATTAAGGAGAATTCCCGGGCAAAAGTTCTTGTGGGTGGCTCTTTCGAATATATAGTTATCTCAGAGCTCACGAGCCTTGCTTTTAAGTCGTAAGTACATGTAGTAGCTATAATTCCACCAATATTTATAAATATACTAATTATACATGAAATTGAGATTCTTATCTCTCAATTTTTTTATTGAGCACATATGCCAGCAGACCAATCCCAAGCAGATTCTATCAGAAATTACAAAGGCAAGAGATACCGGCATCAACCTGTACACTCTCTATGGCAGAGCTATGATAGTCCTTCGAAATCAATCAGAAAATCGTTTAAAGCTAGCAAACATGGTCCTTTCTTTGCTTGTCAAGGCTAGACGAACACTTACAGTCCATGAACTTCAGGAGGCGGTATCGGTTGGGGAAGGCTGCTCCGGGTTAGATGAGATGGGTTTACCAGATCGGGAGACACTTGTTGATGTTTGTGCCGGATTCGTGGAGATCGAGGAGAGAAGCGATACCATCAAATTAGTCCATTATACAGTCCAGGAGTACCTTCTCAACAATTTAATAATCTCAGAGAGAGCAGATTTTGAGATCGCGAATATTTGTATTCAGTATCTCCCGCCCGATATTTTCGCTCGAGGTGCTTGCCCATCTGGATACCTGTTTAGCTATCGACTTGCCCCCCACCCTTTCTTGTGGTACGCTGCCAGTAACCTGAGGTTTCACCTTAGACAGTGCAGCGAAGATTTAACACTGCGTCCTATCCTTAAATTTCTTAATAGACCTGGTAATATTTTGTCCTATTCCCAAGCTCTTAGAATCAAAGGGGGTTCCTGTCCTAGCCACGTGGAAGAGTATGGTGAACTGGATTGTGGAGACAAATCATCGACCCCACTATATATAGCCGCATCACTTGGGCACTGGTCGTTGGTCGAGTTGCTACTTGGGGATGGTGCCGACATCTTTGCGACTGACAATTATGGGTATACACCGTTGCACTGTGCAGTGGAGGAAGGCTTTGTAGAGGTGTCTGAGCTTCTGATAGATAAAGGCGCCAAGATCCTAGCTACAGATAATCGTGAATACACTGAACTGCACTGTGCAGCAGCCGGAGGGTTTGAAGATGTAGCCTGGCTTCTTATAAGTAAAGGCGCTGATATCTCAGCTACGGACGATCGTGGAAATACACCATTGCATTGCGCAGCATCCGGAGGCTTCGAAAGAGTGGTCCGACTTCTTATAGAAAGTGGCGCGGATATCTCAGCGATAGATAATGATCAGTGCACGCCATTGCACTGTGCAGCATGTGGAGGTTTTGAAAGGGTGGCCTATCTTCTTATCAATAACGGGGCCAATGTCCTTGCTATGGAAAACGATGGATACACACCACTGCACTATACGGCTGCCGGAGGCTTTGAAAGAGTGGCCAGGCTACTTATCGAGAACGGGGCTGGGTTCTCAGATATGGACGATCGTGGGTACACACCATCGCACTGTGCAGCAGCCGGAGGATTTAAAGGAGTAGCCCGTCTTCTTATCGAGAAAGGTGTTAAGATTTCAGAAAAAGACCATAATGGATACACACCCCTACACTATGCAGCAGCCGGAGGCTTTGAAGGACTCGCCCGGCTTCTTATAGAGAATGGCGCCGATATCTTAGTAAAGGGTCATCATGGATACACACCATTACACTGCGTAGCATCTAGAGGCTTTGAAAGAGTAGCCCGGCTTCTCATAGATAGTGGCGCCGATACCTCGGCAATAGACTATCGCGGATACACACCATTACACTGTGCAGCAAGTGAGGGATATAGACAGTTGGTAGTATTATTGCTTGAGTGTGGTGTAGACTCCTCGACTATCGATATTAGTGGAATTACTCCATTAGAAATGGCTGCATCTAGACAACATCAGTCAGTTGTCCAGCTACTACTTGAAAAAGGTGGTACATACTCGGACAAAGACCTACACTCGGATGCAGCAATTTGTCTAGCCCAGAGTCTTAACAACCTCCGCCAGTATGAAAAAGCTTTGGTGTTATTCAAGAAAGTCTTAGTAATTCAAGAGGAGAGTGTTGGGAAGGACGACCTGGCCACCATTGAGACCATTCGAGGAATTGTGATTGCTCTTAACCATCTCCAGATGTATGATAAAGCGTTAAAATACCTAGAACGGGTCTACGCCTTCGAAAAGGAAGAATTTGGAATGGAAAATCTTAGTACTCTAGCCACTGCTCACAAGATAGCCCAAGTTCTTGGTCATCTTGGAAGGTATATGGAGATGTATAGTCTCTCTCGAAGGGTTCTGGCTAGAAGAGAAAAGACACTAGGAAAGGAGAATGTTGGTACCCTGAGTACCGCCTACAATATAGCCTGGGCTCTTGATCGTTTGGGGGTCAATGAAGAAGCTCTTAGCTTGTATGGGCAAATCCTATCTAGTCGAGTGAAGATATTGGGGAATAATCATCCAGACACCTTGAAGACTACCCAAAGCATGATAATAGCTCTCGAAAGTCTTGGGAGATACAAAGAAATGCTACCGTTATTAAAGAACATGCTATCACACCAACAGAAGATACTAGGGAAGGAGCATCAAGATACCCTAACCACCACTTATCGCATGGCTTCGTCTTTCTACCACCTTAGAATGTATAATGAAGCGCTTCAATCATACCAAGGCCTCTTATTTTCTCAGAAAAGGTTGCTTGGGGATGGGCATCCTGATACTTTACAAACTTCTTACAATATAGCTCAAACTCTCAGTCATCTTAAACGGTATGATCTAGCATTGAAAATATACCAGGGGGTCTTAGCGATTCAAAAAGCTATGTTTGGCAGCGAGCATCCCGATACCTTAGAAACAGTTCAAAACATTGCCCAGACCCTCTACCACCTTAAGAGGTACGAATCAACATTAGATTTATATCAACAAGTCTTACCCAGCCGAGTAAGAGCGCTTGGGAGCAATCATTCCGATACTTTGGACACGGCTTCTAGTATGGCCCATACTCTTAACACTCTTGGGAGATATGTAGAGTCAGTAGAGTTGTACGCACGTATCTTAGCTACCCGACAAGAGATTCTAGGACAAGAACACCCACTCTACATTGACACAGGTCATAGCATGGCCCAGGCACTCTGTCACCTCAAACGATACGAACAAGCGTTAGACTTGTATAAATTTGTGATTGTCAACCGAAAGAAGTTTCTAGGGAACGAGCATGTAGTTACTTTAAGTACAGTTGACGAGATGGCATGGGTCTTATGTTGTATTGGGTTGTATGAAGAAGCGCTGGTCCTATATAAAGAAGTTTTATTAGCTCGAGAGCTAGTATTAGGAAACCAGCACCCTGACACCATAGAAACCATCAGCAAAGTTATCCAGACTCTCAACAGTCTCGGGAGATACGAGGAGGCTCTGGAACTTTATACGATTCTGCCTACCCGGGAGAATATTCTAGAGGAGTATCCCGATCTCTTGGCGGCAGCTCATGACATTGCCAAATTCCTCGCCTGTGCTAGTAGGTATGCAGAAGCTATAGAGCTATATGAGAAAGTTCTACTAGGTCGCCAGAATATTCTTGGAAGTAAAAATCCAGATACCCTAGACACTGGTCGGAATATGGCCCATGCTCTTAGCTGTCTTGGGGGATACACAGAGCCGCTAGAGCTCTGCGATGGAATCTTAGTCATTCAAGAGGAAACCCTAGGGAAGGAGCACCCCGATACCCTGAAAACTGTCCAAATCATGGCATCTACTCAGGAAAATGGAGGTTGGCTCCAAGAAGCGCTAGAGTTATACAGGCGTGTCTTAGCCAGTCGACAGAAGGTATTGGGGGAGGGACATCCTGATACCTTGGATACCGCTCGCAAAGTGATCTCGATTATCGAATATGTCAGTGATGGTGAGGATAGACCTGAAGCTATTGGAAGCGATAAATCTCTAGAAATATGGGGTGATGGAGAGTTATCGGGGGAGCGTTTGGATACTCTGGAAAATTCTCGCAACAGTATGGCTGCAGCTGCTCGCAGTAACTCTCATAATATAAGGGACCACGAAACATTTAGATCCTTCCAGCAAACCTTGGTCACACAAGACGAGCTATTGGAAAAGGAATCCCTAAAGGCATTAAACCTCCTTGGTGAAGATACTCCCGGAAGTGTTGAAATTCAAAATGCGACACCGGAGCTTGACGACCGTACCCTTTACAACACAGATAATTCAACAGGGGGTGGGGCCGGAAACAACTTTGATATTGTTGCCTTTCTAAAAATTCACGTAAAACGGTTAGATTACACACTTTGGAGGGTTAAATACAAGATTTCAAGCCTAGAGTTTTCAATTATACAGGCGCTAGAATTGCACATGAATAGAAGGATTTCTAAGCATGCGTATTGGAAATGTGTTAGTAATCTCCATGCTTATATGTTTGTGATATTTTCTAATTAGAACCGTAATTAGGCTTGCGGAGGTACTGATTTCGATGAACCTCAGGAGCCAAACAACCCCCGTCCTGTTTCTCGAGACGTATCAAATTTCTGCGATGCATCGAGCATTCTTGGGGATCTAGAGCAAACTTTTCATCTACCTATCTATTTCTCTTTCTTGACCCAGCGTTTTTTGGGTGGGAGTGTTGGTCCAACAAGTCCCCCCATTAAGTTATCGAATCCAGGAACTTTAGTATCTAAGCCTTCCTACCCTCCAGAAAGTCAACAAAGCCACTCAAATTATCCAAACTCTCTAAGTCTTGCACAAGTACCATGTGGAGGCTGTAATCCCCACAATACCCTACAAGGAGGATTGGGTAATCAATACTTACCGCAAATACAGCAGCCCCCAGTGGGTTATAGCAGCTCATCCAACACACCAATATCAATAAACCTTAACAAGGTCCATTACCTACTTTTGTGCTTTAACCATAAGTCAGTGGTACACCGAAGCTACCTTGAATTTGCGTACGAAGAACTTGTGCAGCTATTACATCTCGAAATTACTCCCACTATGACAGATCGGGAAATGTTTAGGAGTATTAGCGAGCTATACTATAAAAACAGAGGTTGGTGGAGGAGTACTTTTTCATTCGAGTTTCTTAAACGTGTGGAATTCGTCCAGGTACTATATCCAAGTCCTTAACCTATGCTTCTTTTAAGGAGGGGGGCACCATTTAATAAGTACTAGATAGCTAATAATAAATGTATAGTTTACTCTACTTGACCAAGATCCAGGGAAAGGCTCAAATGAGGTAGAAATATGCGATCAAAAGATTCTGCCACCCCAAAGCAGAGGTGACTATATATACATGCCTAGAGACGCTAAGGCACCGCCAGTTCGGGGTTTCATGCACCTCTTCCACAAACCAGAATGCGCCCCCTGCAGCGGCAAGAACTTGACAAAGATCCCCAAAAAGATGTTTCCTCCGGACAACTCAAACTATGAGTGGGGAATTCATTTTATTGAAGAACCTAATAAATTAAAGGTTTGGATGGTGGCTGTATTCTTGGCTATTATTGACCTTCTTGGTGCAACATTGTGGTCAGTTCTCAAGGGAGATATTCAGGGTGGTTTTGAGGTGGCGGCTTTTATAGTTAGTGTGCAGACACTCTTTATCACAATTGGGCTGTGGCAGTCAAATTGATAATATTGAGCAGGTATAGGAGCTGGTTATGAGGATATTCTTAGCATGCGGAGTCTTACTAGGCAATATTTCGTAAGGTTTCTTCCATGTTAGGCTAGAAAACTCTTTTTTAAGGATATTCTTCAAGATTTGTGGAGTTTTCCGGTACTATGTAGTCGTATTCTTATAGCTATATTGCCATATGGACAGGATTCCGGGGCCGGGGGATTGTGCTGGGTCTGCATAGTTATCTGAGGGGAAGTGATAACGGCAGAAAAGTAATGTATAGTTTATAGGGCATGTAGTTCTATTCATTTTTATAGGTTATTTCTAGGGAAAAAAAGGTGTTATTGTAAGGATGAGTTCTTAGCAGTTTTTTCTTTATCTTAAGGTCACGGATAGGGGTGTCTATAAATGTAATGTGATGGTTTTCTTGGTAACTATCAAACTCGTATAGCTTAAAATGATATCTAACAATGATGCTGCTGTGATAGATAGTATAAGACTACTCAAAATTCAAGATGTTATATCGAACTTCTAGTGCATAGTTACTATACTACCGTATGAAGCTCTCGAAGCTCTTCACCCGAATACGCTCTAGGACTAAGCTTAAACACTAACATAAGTCTTGACAGGAGGCATAGTGGGACTAGTACCATTGACAAGTGAGAGACTTTCGTGCCTTCGTTTTCAACTTTTTATCATTCATTAGTTTCCTAATAGGCTGCAGGTCCTATCTACAAGGTATCGGGTTCAATGATACCAATGAAGAAAATGCTAATGAAAATATCTATATAAGAAATCTACAACCAGAAAACTCTCTATACTTAAGCCCCCCCCACATCCTTCTCCTTCTTTTTCTCTACTTTCTTCTCCTTCCCCCACCCAAACCTCGTCGCCAGTCTCCCATATTCCCCCCTCTGCCTTTCTGTAACACTCGGTCTCACCCCACCCCATGCCGTCTCGAAATCTTCCCATGTAACCCTCACCTGCCCAACCGGAACACTAACTACCTCACTCCCGGAACCAATATCCTTAAGACAACTCTTTCGCAATGCACTCACACTCGCTTCCCTTACAAGCGCTGCAAGATCTGCACCAGAGAAGTTCTCGCAGCGTTGGTCCTCACCGAGAGTTTTAAGATTTACACCCTCAAGTGGACACTTCTTAGTAATAGTGCGAAGAATATCCACACGTTCACCAGGTGTAGGGAGGTCGACAAAAAGTGGCTTATCTAGTCTTCCTGGGCGGAGCATAGCGGGGTCGATAACGTCTGGGCGGTTCGTAGCGCCGATAACATAGATACCCTTACGGTCGTTGAGGCCGTCTAACTCTGTCAAAAGGGTGTTAACGACCCTCGCGCTGCTCTCAGATAGTGAGTCGTCTCGTCGTGGGACAAGGGCGTCGAGTTCGTCGAAGAAGATCACACAAGGTACACTTGCTCTTGCTCTTGAGAAAACTTGTCGTACTGCTCTTTCACTCTCGCCGACGTATTTGTTGAGCAGCTCTGGCCCACGTACGGAGATGAAATTGGCACGTGACTCATTGGCCACAGCTTTTGCGAGTAGCGTTTTACCGCATCCAGGAGGGCCCCATAAGAGGACACCGGTCGGGGCGGTGATTCCGACTGAGGCGTAGAGTTCTGGGCGTTTGATAGGCTGGACTATCGCCATTTGCATCTCGACCCTGATGGGTGCGAGAGCGCCGATGTCGGCCCAGGTTACGTCTGGAACTGTTGCAAAGCCTTCACGTTTGGATGAAGGTTGAATTTTAGGCAGGGCTGTAAGGAAGTCGGGAAGGGTTATTGTTAGGGGTTCGAGTTGCGCTTCGGTTAGTGTTGATGGGTAGGCTTTTAGAAAGCTCTGGATTATGCTAGTGACTGGTGCGTTTTCTTCGTGTGGAAGGGTCTCAGTGAGTGGTGCAGGAGGTGGAGGGAGGTGTTCGAGGTCGATATCCATTCCATCGGGGTTGAGGGCCTGGGTGGGTTCAAGTGTGAGGGTGGAGATACTAGGGTTGGTAACGGGCGTCTTGAGAGTCTGGAAAATTCGCTTCATGGCTGATGTACCAGCCTCTGCTGTAAGGGAGTTAAGATCTGCACCTACAAACCCGGGAGTCATTTTTGCGAGGGCAGCAAAATCGAAATCTCCGCTGAGACGTAGTTTTTGAGATAGTACACGGAGAATCCTGGAAATGATCGTTAATGCATGTTTCAGAGGAACTCCGAGTGATAGATGAAGATCCATACTTTTCCCGGCCAATCTCGTCTGGAACATTAAGACAAATCTCCCTATCGAATCTCCCAGCCCTCCTTAACGCAGGGTCTAAGCTGTCTGGTCTATTTGTTGCGCCAATAACCATGACTACTTTACCCCCAGTCTTCTCAAGCGTAAGATCATCCATACACGTCAGAAGTTGTGCAACAATCCTCCTTTCCATCTCCCTCTGTGCACTCTCCCGCTTCGGCGTAATAGCATCGATCTCATCCATAAACACTAAACAAGGCGCTTTCTCTCGTGCTTCCTCAAACAGCTCCCGGAGCTTCTTTTCTGACTCCCCGGACATCCCAGACACTATTGATGGCGCAGAAACTGACAAGAATGGTAAACCTAGTTCTCCGGCCATGGCATTTGCAAGCATGGTTTTTCCACATCCAGGGGGTCCATGGAGAAGGACACCCCTAGGGGGTGAAACACCAGTGTGGGCGTAGACTTCAGGGTGGGTGAGTGGCATTGCGATGAGCTCGAGGAGATCATTAATTATGTCGTCAACACCTCCGAGGTCTTTGAGGGTTATATTTTTGGGGGGTGTGCGGTCTTCTGAAGAACCTGACGACTTTACACGCTTTGTAGATTCTCCATCCTTTATAGGGCGCTCCTTTCGCTTCCGGACGGGGGACGGAGGCGCTGTAGAGGTGGGAGGCACTGGGAGAACCGTGGCGGAAGTGGTGGTTGTAGATGTAGATGCTGTTGATTCGACGGTTGTGGAGGTTGCTTTGGTGCCCCACATGTCCACGATTTTTTTATTCACCGAATTTGTGTTCTGACACTGAATATTAACAGACTGCCTCTCCCTGCGATACACTCCAAGTCGGGAGTATTCGCACCTTTGGTTCCATAAGACCCTCTTCATTCAACCCCTCAAAGTCCGAATCAATCTCAGCCTCCTCGTCCTCATCCTCTCCTTCCTCTCTTAGGACCTCAATTGCCTTCTCAATCATTTTCTCCAAGTTCTGTTTCTTCTGCCTTGGTACACTCCCATCTGCAACTACATATTGATAGAGCTTCGACACTGACAACCGCAATGAACCCGAGCTCCCACCATTCTGCTCCTCCGAGAGCGCAAGATCGTCGACGTAGCGGCGGACAAGAGCCAAGACTTTGTTTTCGAGGCCTTTTGAAAGGGATTGTCTATAATGGGGCATTTCGAATACTTGAGACCACAATTGCTCAGCGTGATTGGGGGTGTTACTCCAGTGTTGACTCCAAAAAGTTTCTGCGAGCGGCTCTAGTGTGCAAGGTTTAGCCCCACGCTGTGCCACGTGACCTGCAGGTGCAGGAAAATGTTTCTTCGTCTGCAACTCCAAAAAGTTACCGCAGACCCTGTGACAACCACACATTCAATAACCCCCCTCCACAAACAATAATAGCCAAAGATGGCTGTAGCTGCGAATTCGATGTCGCTCTCGGCACCATATGTCATCTTCCCCCTCTCTCAGCCACTTCACCAAACTCGCGCAAAAGATAGAGAAGGTGGTACATACCGCACTTGCTTCACATCCTCTGTCGAGTCTACAAAGAAGCGAAAGCGTGGTGGTGCACAGGAAATCGTAGTTGCGGTGGACGGGGAGGGTGTTAACATCTATGATGTATACCAATTGACCCACCTTTTGTCTAGAAAAAGATACAGAAATTAACAATTCTCTTTCACAAGGTCCGTGCTACGCAAATCGTCTCAACTTATGCGCTCCCACCAACAACAAAGTTCTCATGCACTCCAACATCTTCCTTTTCCCGTGTGGGTAAGAAAGCAGCGGCGTTTAGCAGAAGAACTTATGCAGCTGTTTCAATGCCAAAGAAACAGCTCCTATGCTGGGAGGAGCAAGGAGTTTCTAGCAACGATGACAAAGCTGAGGCAATCAACATGCTATCTCGTAGTGGTGATTCGAGACATGATGTGATCTATCTTCAGGATCTTTCTGCTGGGCGAAAGCGCGCTGAGGGGGGATTGATCGTAGTATACGCAGATGGATATATACGCTGTTTCTCCTCTGACCTGAAGGAGCAGAAATGGGAGTTCTTGGCTCAGAGTTTAGGAGCTGCAAAGAAAGTAGCAGTAACCTTTGCAGCGTCAACTACGTTGGCATCGGCAAAGAAATCACTGCTTAAAGACCGCTTAGACATTGTTCTCCCGCAAGCTGCAACAGAGGAGACCCCCGAGGATATTATTCTCTTCACAGTCTCCCGTAATGGACCGATCTTTGAAGCTAGAGTTTTTTCGATACCGACTGCTGGTGGTGAAAATAAAGCTCCGCGTGAGCTCTACGTCCTCCCTCTCCCTGGGGCTGCAGATGAAACCCTTTCCTCGTTCTCTGTCCACTTTCCGACTGCAACTCTTAACCTCCTCTCGGCAGAAAACCTGACCACATTCTCACTCTCCAGTACTATACCAGCAGTTCTTTCATCTCTCCACATTGCATCTAGCTCTAATGATGATCCTACCCCGTCTTCCCTACTTCGTATCTCGTCTTCTACTGTGTTAGTGGCTACAAACGAGGATATCTCACTCTACGATACTAAATTTACGTCTTTGCAAGCCCGTGTTCCAATTCAGCCTTCTACTACCCCCAGTACCCCCGCAACATCTCGCGCTTCGACTCCCGCATCTACAGTTAAAGGTGGTGTTGCGCTGACCGCATACCTTCCTGATCTCGACCTCGCAATTGGGTACTCTCAAAATGGCATAGCTGCAATCCAGCTCTCCCGTGCTGGCCTTAAAGGCGACGCCCGAAAGTCAGGTCTTCTCATTGATTCCCTTTGCCGCGGTGTCGGCACTGATGAACCTCCTAAAGAGATTCACGGACGAACTGCAGCGGCAAAGCAGGTTCTCTTGAAACTGTCGGTGGAGAAGGTGAAGATGGAAGCTGCATTAACCAAACTGCAAGACGCAAGAAAGGACCTCGACCTTGATACATTCGAGGCTGCATTTGCGGACTATGTTGGGATTAAACGTAATGCCAAAGAAGTAGAAACAACTATGACTAATGGCGCCACAACCAAGGCTCTCCCAGAGTTCTATGCAAAAACCAAACTTAAGCCCTTGCTCCACGAATTTGTCACTGGTGCTCTTGCTCTAATCTTTGAGCCATCTACCGGCGAGGAGACGGGCCTTAGAATCACCTTCTACCCTCCAAATGTTGTAAAATACCTGGCCGAATCTGGTAATCTCTCGAGTGCCCTCACGGGACTTGTGGATGCGCTTGCTACGCACGATCCAACCCTACGCGCATTGGAATGGGCGCTCTCCACAGTTTCCGAGCTAAGCATCACAGAAGTTATCGACGCAGTGCGCATTGCGCTAAGACAGGAAGAAAGTGAAGACCTTGCACTAAAAGTAATTCGTTCTGAGGTCCTCCGTTTGGCGCTGGTCAGACTGGATACATTCCCCTCGTCATCTATTATCGCCTCCTTCAAGTCACGCCTCTCTGGTGATGACCTCAATAACCTCATCTCTCTCCTCCGTGCAGAGCTCTCACTCCACGATTACGACGAAGACACACCGGAAGTCAGTGTCAGCATCGGCGACATGGGGATCGCGTCCTCACTACTCACCACCGCACTCGACACAGTAGGAATTTCTGGCCTTGTCCTGCGCGATGGGGCAGATACGTTTGTTTCTTCCCTCTATGAGGAGGTCACAGAAGCAGTGGAAGCAATTGAAGAGGCTGCAAGCCTAAAGGGGATACTTGAGGAGATGTTCCGCCACGCTGAATGGAGTGGTAAAACCCATGAGGCCTCAAAGGTACCTCAAAGGAAGAGAACAGTCGAAATTCGTGATAAAGCTCCACCAGAAACCCCGAAGCGTGAGATACAGCGTCCGATAGAGCCTACAGTCACGTTACCTGCCACGCCAGCCCAGACTCCAAGTCGCCAGCTACTTAAGAGTGCTAAGAAGGCACGCAATGCGCGAAAGCTACGTGTTGCACGGTCTTCGCCTTCTGCTAGAGCGGGTTATATTGCGCGGTTAGAAACACGCAGGAAGCCACGTGCCGCAGGGAATATTTCGGCAATTAGTGCATTATTGCCACTTGGTATATCGCCTATGCCTGTAGGAGGTATGGCAGAGCGGATAGCGATGGAGAGATTATCGTTGAACGTGGGGAAGAAGGAGGCAGAGAAAAAAGGGGGACGTGAAGGGGCTCTAAGGAGGAGTATGGTTTTGGGGGTTTATAGTGTTGAAAGTATTGTCGTTTAGTAGAGACGAGTGAGGGGCTGTGATGCGCAAATAAACCAAAAGTAGTAGAAAACCCTTTAGTAATTTATGTATATTCCATTTTCTTTCGAAGAATCAAATAGACCCAAGTGCTCCGCTTCATTCCTATTTACAGGGGGCATTTTAGGGAACTAGGTGGGAAAGGTGCCGGTTTTACAAGACAGGGCTACATATTTATAGGAATATGATCCACCCTAGGGGTGAATATTTCTGATACAATACACTCTATACACTATATTCAATCAAGTATTTACGAATGATCACTAGTTTTATAGAACGTCAATTCTTAAGCATAACCTAGCTCTCAGCAATAGTTAAACAATACCTGCTTGTACCTGACTAATGTGACACAAAACCTAAAAGCAACCCAGACCTAACACTTCCTACCCACTTATATTCCAACAACGCCAAACATCCCCACTATCTTTTTGCTCTAGCGTGGCAAGGGGTTTTATTTAGATAGTGTAGTGAGACGAGGAACTTAACCACCTAGATAACTAACGAGATTATATAACCTAGCCCTATATATACTCATAAAAAGTAGCCTATATAAAGCGAAACTATTATTCACGTGTTATTGTTGCTGCAGACTACTAGTACAGAGTTCCTCCGTCGATGTAGTTTTTGTTCGATACGTACCCGGTAACAGACAAAAACCTTAAACGAATACGTGATGTGGTAGACGCACAGAAAATCTTAAATCCGAATATAGTAGCCAGACTTGGCTGTTGCCTAGTATTTCTGCCAGATCTGGTTAGTTCACAATTTAAGACTGCATGATTACAGCAAGGAGGGACTCATTCATACTCTATCACTCGTGTCTTGGCGTCGTCCCTAACAAATTTCTGTATTGCTATAGATTATATCTTGTAGCCATATATTTACAACCCCGGTAGAAATTTTGAGTGTGACCACCCCACAATCATACATAACGGCTTCGTAAGCAGAAGGGCTTTAATCACCGGAGGTCACTCGCTCCGGCTAAACTTCTACGTTAGTCTTGTGTTTAGACTTATAAGCTTCAATACATAAAGGTCAGTTTCTCAACAACCGGGTACTACAGATTATGATTTGAAATTAGTCTTTGTTAGTTTGATGAGTCAAGAAATGGACGGAGAAGTGGACGAATGAGAAGACTCTAGACAAAAGCTGGTACAAGGCACACGGGACATTTGTTAAGATTATAGAATACACGTTATAGTATAAGGTAGTCCTAGCATAGAGACCTAACCTTGGCACAGGGCACAGCAATCATTCTGAGAGCATTACCCGGCCTCGACCGTGGTATATATGGGGACAATTCCCCTCGCTCAACCCCGTTCTTTATTGACGATAAGAAACAGGGACATGGCTGCCCAAGAACCTGACTTCGCGACGATGGTTGGAGTCATGAATATCACTTCTCGTTCTCATTTATCTCTGCCGAAGAACCTATAGAGAATGGGAGAAGCCTCCCAATGGTCCAAGCCGGTCCCAGAATTAGTCGTCGAAACCGGACCGAACCGACCATGATACCTGCTGATGTTTTATCTACTAAGATCTTTCTTGGAATAAAGGGTATACTAGCATGCCTAAAACACTGTTTTGAAATACCATTTGAGATTTGGCCAACTCTTGCCTCTGCAACTTCATACTCCACCTATAAAATCTAGTAGATATTACTTAAGGGCTATTTATTCAATATAAACTGTTCTCAAAAGAGGGCCAAGACTGGACCAGATCGACAAATAATAAACAGGTTCTGACCATATAAGGCTCAGACCATTGGGTGCCTTGGAATGGGAAATATTCCAACTTTTGATACTGGGGCTCAAATACTACTTGAGCTGAGGAATATAGTTCAGAGACTCAATGCTCTAGAGCGAGAAGTCGCCGAGATATACATCCGACTCTCTTCCGCATGAGTATTTTTCGCTACATAGCTTGAATATCCGTTAACTGATAATGACGATTGGATGGGATTACAACGCTATAGCTTGTTTGACAAACAGCTCTCTGGCGTCTATGGCCGATTCACGGCTTATTCCTGTACGGACACCGATAAACTTTCCATTGATTCCTGGTGATATCAATCGCCCGAACTGTGAGTCTCTCTTACACTTTACACTCTCGTGTCTTTGCGTGATGGATAATGTCTGTTGACTATCACCATGGGTGTATTTGAATGCCATCCTCAATAGCTATGGTCTGCCGACAGTGGTAGTAGTGGCGGTTCGGAGGAGACAACTCAAGAAATACCTAGGCGTAACTATGGCCGGGATCTAAATGCGTTTCGGGAGTCTTTTTCGCTTGGCTGAGTGCTAAGATGAGGTTGAGGAAGTGTGCGGTTGACTTGAACTGACTATTAAGCAAGGGTTTTCTTACCTTTCTTTCAATTTTTTTCAAATGAACCTTACCCAATACCATATGATCTCGGTCATAAGGAACGGGGCCGGGCTGAGACAGCAGAATGAGGATGCATTCTGCCTGGTCGAAAAATCGCGAGGCTCAATTCGAACCAGTGAACAAACACCCAAGATCGAACCTCCAACCTAAACAGTACGGATCCTACCACCTCAGCCAGTAGTGTTACGGTATTCTCCTATGGTCTCAGGCCGGTCTCGTTCCTTATGACCGATATTATACGGTACATATAACACGGTGACTAGAAATAAGGATTAAACTCTGAATTTATATAGTATAAATAATATCAATTTCCTTAGCCCCCACTACCTGTGATTCGCTTGGTCACTATAACTTATACGCTCCCAAAAGGATTACCCTGTAGGAGTATGTTGTCACGTGATCAAAGATACGCAACCGATGAAGTCATTTGACTCACTTCTCAGCTTAATCTTAACCTTCCCACACAACGACACCACAATATAGTCATGTCCCTCCTAACACTACCTAACGAACTACTTTATGCGATCGTGGATTACCTTACACTAAACGACTTCAACTCCTTCCTCAAAACAAATCGTGTCTTAAACCACATATTTACCCCGCTTCTCCATGATTTTGCCCTACAAGATAGAGGAGGAATGCCTGCACTCTGCTGGGCCGCTTGTCAAGGGCACTATTACTTAGCCAAGCTTCTCCTTGAGAAGGGTGTGGATGTCGATACTCCACACCCAATCAAAAAGACAACTGCACTCTCGTTCGCTGCAACTGTCGGGAACCTCCCTATCGCTCGTTTATTGCTAGAAAAAGGTGCAACAGTAAACTATCTCGATAAAAGAGGGTTTAGCCCACTATTATGGGCAGCTAGGAATGGGAATATTAAACTATGCGAACTACTTATTAAGAATGGTGGCGCGGATGTAAACCTGTGGGCCCCAGGTCAGACGGATACGGAGCTCTCGAGACCAGCACTACACTTGGCGGTAATTGCATCCCATTATAGTCAAAGTCTTCCCTTAGTCAAACTACTTCTGGAAAATGGAGCCCGGGTCAATGAAATCAATCAGGGTGGTGCGACCGCAATTATTGAAGCAGCATCGTATTACAAAACACCTATAGATATTCATAAAATTTTAATCGAGGCCGGTGCCGACGTCAACTTCCAGGTTCAGAGAACGATTAGCTATTATATATCTGGACAGACTGCGTTCCACAAAGCGGTTTATAATCTTGATTTGATCAAGTTGTTGATCGATAGTGGTATAAACCCAATGCTCGAGTCTGAAAATGGCGACACGGCGCTGGATTTAGCTATATCGACACCAAACTATTCCATAATAGAGTGTGCAACAAAAGCGGCCAAGAATAAAGAGCGGGATGCTGATAGTGTTTGAGAGGGTTATGAAATCGCTATGGTGACCTAGTCACATGATGGGTATAAACTTCCAGCTGCACGTATTTATGGCTTTCTTTACTTGTCTTCTGTAGCGAGCTTTTGTGTTATCTATATTGCAAGCTATTATCTTGTATATTTATTTGTTCACGGGTGTTGGACCATAATTTGAAGCTTTCCAAAATTGCTACTGCTAACTTTAACTATAAATGTCTATATTGATTGTTTCATCTAATTTTACGTTCGCTATAAAAAACATAGATAATCCTTCCCTTGACAAAAAGAAAGCAACAAAAATCACTCCCTATAATGATTCTGTTGAGGGCAGAAGCCAGTTCAACTGTTACTTTACCACCTTGATACCACCCAAGTACAAACAAATCGTCAGAAGCAGAAATGCTGTATTGGGTATTGTGGGTAGAATGCCCGCTATCAGCAAGGCCTATCCCAGCGCCCACAAGTATTTTTTTCAGGCTCGGTTTATCAAACCCTACTTTAGAAAATCCCATCAGTTAGCCTTCTCCCATCTATAATTCCCCGTATATTACACATACCAAGAATACAGACTCAGAGAATCACATACCAGCACCCTTAACAGTCACCTAGGACCATACTCCTCATAGAACCCCAACCCATTGATCGAATCCGGAGTTATAGAATCAATCTTCAACACACGTCTTATGACTTTACGTCCAGATGGTGTCTCGAAGCTTATCCTATCCAGATTATTTATGACCAACCCTATGGTCGTAGTAATACTTTGTTTACGTGTACTACTAATGTCCTTATTCCCGTATTGCGTGGCGTAGTTCAAATGATGGCGGTCATCGTATGCATTAAGTTCTATACAGCTTGCGCATTGGCAACTATTGGGGTTATCGAATCGATTGCATCGAGTACCTCGTGGGCAGCTTCGGGAATGTTGGGTAGTGTTGATAGCTATTGAGAGGGGAGATGTTACTTATTGGATTTGGGATTAGTTTGGAATTGGGGGTTTTTATGTACCTGTGTTTCTCCTTGTTTCGAGGTCTAGTTCTAGCATTTTACGTGAGTTAGATTGGTCGGATTGATAATTCCTAGAGTTTTGGAATGTAGTCATAGCTATGAACCCGAATCAATGTTAGATGGTATCTCTTACTCAATCCCCCCCCCCCCCTGTAGTGAATAATCTTACCATTTGTATCCCTTCTTGACCCACGAGTCGGCTCTAAAAGAAGAGATCCTACATCTGCTCGACGTTTATCGTATAGATAACCTCTAGAGTTTTGTGGGGTTCTGATAGCTAGAAAAGAACCGAACGGATGATATTGTTAGATACCATATATACTTTGAACGAACGAAAGAAGGAAGAGAAAGAAGGAAGAAAAAGATGATTCGTTCTTACCAGATGTACTCTGCCTTTGACCGCGCGCTGACTCGGGATATCGAAGGTCTCGGTTATGGAGGGATGAGGTCATTCCATGATATTTAGAGAACTCCATGACTCTGAGAGGATTTGTGTTTACGAGTATTCCAGTACTATATATCCGACGACTTTCAAGAACTAGAGAATCAGTGTGTATGATAGTAATCCCAATCTGCTTTTTAAAAAAAAGGTGCCGCACTGAGGATTGATGATGGTATTCCTATCTAGAAATCGAGTTACTATGTAATATATAAAAGCCAACTCATCCCATATAGAATTATTTTTTTTCCTGCTTATCACCACACCCGATAGGTATGAAGAAAAAAATTTTTATCCCGAGACGCCAGCACTCAGTAATACCCAAAGCCTTGCTTGCCAACACGCTTGCGTCCTGACGCAATTACGAGAACCCCTCCCCTTGTTTTACTGGGATAGATGCACTGAGGGATTATTACCAGAAACAAGGCTGAGATAATTGACAAGTTATGTGACACTTCACGGCCTGATCCCCGGGATCATGATCGTGATTATAGAAATAAATAAACAAAACAGGATCAGCGGACCTATCAAGATGGTACAGAGGTTTTAATACACTTTATGGTGAATCGATTGATCGGGGATTGTATGCTGATAACTATTGTCTTTGGTCACGTGTGTAACTAAGGTAAGGACGCTAGGGGTTTGCCAAGACTGGCTTTGCATGTGTCATGTTGTATCACTCGGTTGTAATGTTCATAATGGTGGTTACACACAATGAATATTTGGAAGACGCAGAATAGGCGCCCTCAGCTGTCATAGGACTAACTTAGACATTATTAGTAAACTAGATATCTTGGAGAAACAACTAAGTTTGAGAGGATCTTTTAACTGTACCATCTAGTAGATCACTACATATCACTCGGCCCTATATGTACATAGATACATGTCGCTTATACTCTACTACTACATCCGTCAGGTATGTTATGTGAGTTAAAAAGACTTCTCAATCTCACTTTTTATTACAAGAGAGACCTACTCACGCACATCTGTGATTGCCTACAAACTTATAATAAAATAGATCTATCCGCAAAAGTTTTTAAAAAGACTTCCTTGTTAGATAAATTCGCAGGATTCTAATATGAGTGTAAAGAATATTACTTTTATAAGTGTTTGAAGTTTTCCATCGTTCCTTTCTGCTGGTATACCGGTGTTGACATCATCGGTTCTAATAATATATTTTCAATGCGTATGTATCATCCTGGCTGATATAGGGTATAATAGACTGAGATATACGTCGTGATACACAATACACTGCAGATCTAACCGTTCTATTGCTCTGCGTATTTTGAGCAATCATATTTGTTATTCCCTTCTTGCTTGCTAGAAATAACTTTCGGCTAAAAACACAGGATGCTTTCTTCGTAGGTAGGAGTCCAGACATGTACATCCTCCAAAACCGAATTACTTTTTTACCTCCAACGATATTTTACAGAGAACTTGCAACTACATACCAATGCCCCGATTCACAGCCTTACAACATACCCCTACAAGTTTGACTAATTCCACAACCTCGCTGTTCCGTCTGCACCAGCACTAAATAGCCAACACTCTCTACTATGCCACTCAACCTCCAACACACCCAAACTCTTCTCCACCTTGTGACCCCTCAGCACCTTCAACGGAACAATGAGTGCATTCTCCATAAGGTCCCCATACACCCTCCCATGGAAAACCTGAATCTGCCCATCATCACTCGCTGAACAAAACAGTGGTAGTCCACCCTGGTGGTACTTAACCCCCCTTACAGCCTTTTGATGGTACCGCATCGTTTTATAAGGTTTTGTAGATAGGTCCATGTCATGCCAGAGTAAACGTTTATCATACGCACCAACGATAAGATTGTCACCGCCGGGATGAATATCAAATGAAGATATCCACCGGGAACCGGGCTGGAGGGTCTTGATGAGTTCCTGCTTCGACAAGTCGTATAGCCGGATGTAGCGTTGAGTTGCAACAAACAAGTGAGGTCTGAAGGGATGGAATTCAACACGCTGAATAATACCACGGGATTTGCGGAAGGGAGATTGAGATGAGTGTTTTGAGACTTGGTGAATTGCGACAGCGCGGTTCTGGCCCTCAGGGGAGACCGTGGCGAAGTAGTCGCCACGACGATGCCAGGATATGTGTTTTATTGTGTGTTTCACTGAAATAATTACTGCAACTCCAGCCTCTTGTTGTTTAGGTTCCGGCTTAGTCCATTTTGCGGGGGGTTCCTTCTTCAGAGGGTCGTTTTTGACGATCTCGGCATAACCCCAACCAGCGGCAAGGAGCTCTTTACTGGCGAGCTCTGTTTCTGGGTCAAATATAGGGGGGATAATTAAGAGTATATCATCACCACTATAGCTTAGGTTAGCATATCAGTGTACTAGGTTATGGTAAAACACAGGACATACGTTGCAACTGCCAAGACTGCTGCATCCCTACCAGGCCTCCATTTCACTGAGTTCACGGCATCGCCATTCTCTCCAGCCTGTAATTTCCATACTTCTCTTCCAGTCAGGATTTCCCAAATCCTCACTGTTCCATCATCGCCCCCAGTTGCGAGCCACACTCCACTAGGGTCACAGCTAAGCGTTCGTACTCGTCCCTCATGTCCTCGGTATACTGTCGCTGTAGTGGTCGGGAACGGCCTTAGATCTTGTGGGCTCGGTAACTTGGGGAGTAGACTATCCGGGTCAATATTAAGTTTATTTCTTCTTACTCTAGGCGCCAGGTATAGATCTAAGCATCTTTCAAAGCGCTCCTTAACAAAGCCATTATAGCCTGGTACCAAACGTAGCGCTGAGTGCGCGCGAGGGAGGTAGTCTTTATCTCTATCTTCTGGATCCAGCTCTTCCCAGGCCTTCTTCTCATGTTCATTGGGGAGATATTCCGGTGGCGGGTTATAACTCTCGTCATGTGTTGGAGGCGGAAGCTTCGGTGCGGGGATGTTCATGATGTGGTCTGGCCGTGGTGGGAGCTCGTCGGCCCAGATATCATAGTAGGTAGGTTTCTCGGGTTCTTTAGGTTTTCCGGGCACGATGCGACCTTCACGGATGGCCTTTACGATCTTCATGACTCGCTTGGCTTCGTGTTTAGAGGGGACGAAACGCCGTTTTGGTTCTGGGGCTGCAGAAAGTGGCATGACTTCTGTTTTGGATGTGAAGTATTCAACAGTTGGCTATAGAGTTCATATAAGCATAAAGGTTCTTCAAATATTCATTAGCTAGAATTTAGACCTACCTGGTAAGGATCATAACCATCCGCATTCTCGTCCATTTGTATCTTCCGAACCATCTCAAGCTCTTCATCTGTGAGCTTAAGTCCCTGACCAGTATTCTTGTCTGTCAAGCCAGTCCAACCCTTGGGTACCTCAATACTCTCGAGTAGAGCATCAAGCGCTTCGCCCTTTGCAGGGCGCATTATTTTTTTTCCATTAATATCGTAACCCACATGCGGGTACTCGTCGTAGAAGTCTAAAGGAATATTCCCAATGGTATTACCCTCCTCGGCATCTGTATCGTCAGAATCATAGACTGGATCAATCTCAGGGTATATATAACGTTGGTTTCCGGCAGAGTCGATGGCAATTTTTCGGCTGTCTCCGAATTTGTCTTTTTTGGCAATAGTCAATTCGCCGAGTTTTTTGTCGACTTTAGCTTCGTCACCTTCGTCCTCGTCCTCACTCTCTTCTTCTTCCTCATCCTCGTCTTCTTCATCCTCGTCGTCCTCACTTCCTTCACCCGAACTATCTAAATCGCTTTCTTCATCTTCGTCTTCGCTCTGCGACAATGCACCGTCCAACAAGCCAACCTCAAAATCGTCCTCTGAAACACCAGAATGTTCGTGGTCCTCACTCGGGGGAGGGAGACGTCGCTTTTTTGAATTTGGAGGAGCCATTGTGGAAGATCAATTTGTTGCTTTTCTGTTGCTAGCAAGTAACAATTGCAGGCACAGGTGAAGGTTTCAACGGTGGACGTTCCTCCCACCTAAAAAAAAAGTTTGCGGCTCTTAGAATTAGAAATCTTGGCATAGGGTGCACAATCAGATAAGATCAGATAGATCGGCATTATCATAATCGGATAAGATTAGATAAGCCACCTCAGTTATCTTGGCGTCATCTAAGACACCAAACAAGAATAAAAATACTGGCGTGGCTGATCTAGATTGTGCCGATGTTCGCCATGGACGGCGCCGAGCTCCCTCCTTTACCTGAGAGTCCAGCGGTGAGTGCTCTTCCCTATTGCTCCCCCTTTGACAAGCTCCTACGCAGATTCAATTGATGGTAAGGCGGTCTCTTACATTCCCGTGTAGTACCGTACACCCTCCCCGCGACGCCGGTACACTGTTGGCCAGGACTCCCGAGACTGGTCTTTCTCGTCTTCTACGCCGCAGGTACAGGTGAAGCAGACAGGCTATGAAGATGTTGTTCGGTTACTCGAGACGGTCGCCAGTGCGACACTAGGGGAGCGGACATTAACAGATACGTACGAAGCCCGAATACGAGATCTTGAGGCCGAGAACGCAGACCTTCTAAGAGGTAAGATCAGGCATTTACAAATAGAGGCCTATTCTAATATAGGATAGAAAACGAAGAGCTTCTAAACCTTCTCAACCGCGAGGATCGCCCACCAACGGCACAGGCTACAAAGGCTTTATCCCAAGTACGAACTCTACAAGAAGCCCTCGCCAGTGATCGAGAAGGGTTCAGTAGACGGGAGGCAAGCCTTACGACCAGGATCTGGGGCCTCGAACAGGCCGTTACGGATTCTCTAAGGGACTTGCTACAGGAGAGACGGCTACGTGAAGAGGTTGAGTGGCAAGCATGGCCGAGGGGGAGAGATAAGGATGACAGTATGAACACAAGCATGAGCATGAATACAAGTGGCATAAGCAACATGAGTATAAGACGCGACGATTCCGATGATGTGGAATGCAGAGTATGTAAGGCTAGAGAGGCAGAGGAGAGGAAGGAAGGCGAGGTTGGAGAGGAGATGTTGAAGAGCATGGAAGCGGTCACAATGGAGTTGGAAATGAGGAATGAAGAGATGAAGGTGCGTATATAACTGATAGCGAAATTTTTGGCAATATCTATTAACTCAGACAGCAAACACAGAGCGCTGCGGAAGAGGAGCTTGAACTTGCGAGTCAAGAGATTCGGCGGTTAAAGCAAGATGTCAGGGCTCTCTCGATGCTGTGAGTTCACCTACGTTCTTCATCATACATTATCACTGACTTTCTTTCCCAATATAGAAAAAACCACAAAGAAGACACTGAGTCAGAGCTCGACATGCTGAAAGATGGATTGAAGCGAATCGAGCGGATTGCGATGATGTATGGCCCTTTGGAGGATGATCTTGGCTTATTGGATGCAATAGACTCTTGGAAACTAGAGTTCTTAGCTGTTTCTACGAAGCGCAAAAAACGAAAAAAGAAGGAAGAGAAGCATGGTCTTGGATAAGTAGGGTGGTCTGAGTGATTTGGTGGTTGTTTATTCCGTACTAGGCATACGACGTTATGATGATGATGCAACTTACTTACGTTACGATAATAAGGTATATTTATAGGGGGGTATAATTATTTCATGAGTAGATAGAGACGAGTACCACGATACCGAATTTTGAATGTTAAAACGTTTATCTTTATTAATTCCCACAGCAAGAATGTAATATAAAAGAATGTTTGCGATATGGTTTAGCCCGAGCGTCATGGAACAACGTCCTACGCAGCGCAATGGAATATACCGCCTCATCCTCCCCCCCACCGAGACCACCCCTTGCGGGGGACCTCAAGGCTTCAGAGATTTGATTCTTCATGAATCTGTCAACGCGGAGTTACACCATCAACCAGCCTAGGCCGTAAAATGTTTCCATACATCGTCGAACTGCCAGCACCTCCCAAAGGGCGATAAAAGGCACAGATCCGTGATTGTGAAAAAGAAGAGAGGGTTTGGGGGTGGGCCGCGAAATTTATAGGTCATCTTTTTTGCCAAGAGAAAAAAGTTCCTCCCTGCAAAATTACATAATCACATGCCCACATTTCGCCGACAGACTCGCGCTAGCACGCTATTGGTTGAAGCCGACGTCAAGAAATTTGAACCCCACATCGTGAACGTCGATTCACGCCATTGTAACAACCCCGGTTTTACAATGAATTCAATAAACCCACTCAAGCCCACAGGGGCATTCCGTCCGTTTGTCCAGACCTTTACCCGTGCGTTCTCTGCGACATCAGTGGCAGAAAAGAAGCATTCAAAGCGCCGTCTCCAGCATATGATGCGCAATATCCCACCGTACCCATACCCGATTCAGCATACATTCAAGCAGTCCTGGTTTGGATTATACGGGGGAAAGCATATCCAGTTTGGAAACAACGTTCCGGAGTCGAATTACACAACTAGACGTTCGTGGTTGCCAAATGTTAGGCATAGGACTGTTTTCTCGAGGGCATTGAACCAGTATTTCTCGATAGACATTACCGCGAGTGTTCTACGTATATTCCCCCGGTTCTTGCCCTCTTGGGCTACTACTTCGTCTTAGTTTACCGCTATTGACTCTTTCACCGTACTCAGGTACAATCGATAAAGCCGGTGGTCTCGATGCATACCTTACTGGTAACAAACCCGCACGTATAAAATCACTCGGACCCACTGGTTGGCGTCTTCGATGGCGTGTCATGAACTCTCCTCGCTACCAAGAAAAGCTCGCCGAAGAGCGTAAAGCACTTGGCCTCCCACCCTTGGCTATGGCACAGGAGAGTATGTTTGGTGAAGAGGGCCTTGATGGAAAAGATTTGCAGGGTATAGCACCGGCAGAATTTGAAGCGATGATGAAGGAACAGGAGCAGAAGGAGGAAGAGGTGATTGTCAAGCCAAAAACGGCGGCGCAGATCTTGATTGAAAATATAGAGAGGGAGAAGGGACTAAAGAAGTATAAGAAAAATGTATGAGTTTAAAGAAAGCTTAGGTGTATAATACTACTAGTCATATGTACAGGGAATCTTGGCTTATGAATTTTTCGTTGGGGGTTTTCAATGAGGGGCAAGTGCGCATAAGGGCAAGCGCCTTAGGTCCCAGCTACCAACAGCTTTTGTGGTGAATAGTATAATATACATATTTTATGTGAAATCAAAAGGGCCTGGTTTTCTGGGCGCAATTCCGCTTGCTAATTATATTAGATAGACCAAAGTTAACAAAACACAAGATGCCCTATAACACCTTTTATATATAATAAACTACCTAATTTTACAAAAATCATTACCTTATAAGCCTAAATCTTGTGCTTAAGCATTGGCGATGGAGAAAGAAAACGTCGGATAGCAAAATTTACAATCCGGAAATGCATCACTGCAGATCACTCGGTCAACTACGGCAGCCTCCTTCAAGCCAATGTTAGTAAATTACAGAAAATCCCCATGATAGTTTACGTACATATAATCTTCAGCAAGTACCATCCCGAGAGTTAGGATGCCCTTCAACTAGAGAGCCTTCAAGACTATAGTGGTTGTGGAACTACTATAAGACAATAAGTTAGTACTACTACTTAGTTTAATATAGGCCCTGCGCCTTCTAGAGGGTAGAACCCTAGAATAACCCTTTAGAACTATACAATCATTGAATCTGCCCTCATCAACTCCTAATGGTATGTATCTACCCATTCTAAATATAATCCACAAACTAATTCTATACACCAATACTCTATCGCTAGCTGAGCTACCCAACATTAAGGCAACTTATTTGAGCGTATGGAGTCTCCATAACCTCCGGTATATAGTATTAATAAGGGGTTTAATGAGTCATATAGACCATTTATCTATTCTAAAGACTCTATAGGCGCATACCAGAGTCCGCTCTACCTCTTAACCACCAGAGGCGCTTAGGCTCAGATTAACTATATATAATTCTTCTTACTCCACTAACAGAAGTTAGAGACCAAGATATAATATTTCTTTAACTAGAGATGATTCAATGCAAACAAATCCAAGGGCCGAAGTCCGATATCCGCCCGCTCACTCGAAGCCTTTTAATATATACTACTCTTCTATTATAATAGTACTCCTTACAGGAGCCTTATACCTTTGCAAAAGTCTCGAGCAGACACAAGACTATTTATGAAAATCTATCCCTAGCCAACTTCTCCGCTCCCATTCTTAGAATTGTTTACACATCCCTATTCTACTTTAAAATTCAATTCTTACCACACCGAAGAAAGTGTTTATCTTAAGGCCAGCCTCCAAAACCTTTTACAAAAAAACCACTATCAAGCAATATTCTCAAACTACCATTACCTCTAAAGGTTTCCTCACTATCGACGTGCCCCCGCATAGTGAGAACTTTTATAGATTATAAATAAACCCTCTAGCCTACCTAGAATCCTTTCACGCCACGTATGTCGAATCACACAAAAGCCACTACTCTTAGTCTCTATTGGGGAAATGATAGTTCAAAATACAAGAAAGAAGCAAAGAAGGTAAAGCATTTTTTCCAGGAATATTTTAACTATGAAGGACATGATTTCTCTATTCCGTTGGAGAATTCCCAAGAAGTTTTGAAAGATAAGATTACTCGCTTCTTGAATCAGTATGGAACGACTGGTTCTCTTGTAGTTATCCACTATGCTGGTTGTGGTGGGGAAGATGTTGAAGATAACCGGCGCAGGTCACGGTATGAATATATATGAACTCCTCTATTCTGTCTCTACAACCTAAACATAGGAAACACCAGGCTAATTAATATATCTTACAGGTTTTACCCAACCCTTTGGCCCCATTTGGAGTGGGATGAGATCCAGCCACTATTTAAGCAGTCAAAGGCAGCTGATATCCTGATTTTATTTAATTGCTGCTACTATCTTGTACAAAAAGCTAGTACAAACGATCATCCTGGCCATAAAGCGCAGGTTTTGGCAGCATGTGTTAAATATGAAACAGTCCCTGGTCCTGATAGATTTACCGGTGTCTTAATGGAACAGGCCAAAATACTCCTAAGAAAGAAGGGTTATGTCTCAATACCTAAACTACACAAAAGAATGTCAGATGAGAACGCGGGTCTTCAAGAAACACCAATCTTCTTTAATCTATTGGATAATCCAGAAAAAACAGCCCTTGTTCTCACGCCGTTGCGCTCTCAAACCCAGAACTCTCAATCTAGCAGAACCGATAGTACTGCGTTATTGTCGGGGAATAACAGCCATAAACCACCCAAAAAGCTCGAAATTTACCAAGGCTTAAATTCTTTACCACACCCAGCAGTCGTATCTTCAAGCCGCAGTTGTAAGAGTCTCTGAAACCCCATTTACCATATAATAATCTAACAAGCTCTTTTATTTTTAGATCGCGATGAAACCCGACGACACGATAGACGCTCAACTGGCCATGTCACCTCGGCCTCACGCTCTATAGAGGTCTCAAACCATCATAGGTTTATAGTTGAATCTCGAAGGGTTATAGATGGCTATGATGAGAACGGGAATCCTTATCGACTTCAAAGCCGTTCTACTATGCAGACTCCACCTCGACATCATAGATAAGGGTCTCAAATGAGAGTTATATTCCTTGACCTAATCCCTAGAAATCGAGTAACCTTTACTTTAGCTATATATGCACAAAGGGAAAGTTTCGGAAACCACTTTTCATGGGCTGAGAAGTGGTATACAGCTAATAGTCTCTAAGTTTTCTTTATTCTCCATCCCCAAAGCAACTCATACATTGTGTACTAATTCTTTTTTATTATAACTTAACCATTTCATATACCACTTCTAGTTACATTCCTCATCACAGTCTTAGATCTATTAGTGCATGAATATGTTATATCTTCCGGTTAGGTTATATCACAGTTATTTTACAGGTCTATATATGATTATGTTATATATATATAGCCCACGCGTGCCTTTGTTAAATTAAGTCATACTCTTTAATTTACCATACATCCCAATAGCTACTATATCTCATATCAAGACCTAGGGCATTTTCTATATTTAGTATAACTTCTGGATCGAAGGATCTTGATCAATAACCCAAATAGTAGCGAAACCCGGCCTTAATCATCGACTTTCCAGTATGTACAATATTACTTAATACTAGAATATTCCACTGATATATCGAGCCACTAAATTCTATGTCATACTCACTTAATTTATACTACCTTTTTCTCCAAATAAATACGCATCACTTAAGTCACAAAAAATCACTCGCTTGTCCACTCGAGTCGCAAGCATCATTACCACCTAGAACCCAAACCCTAGATTAAGCAAAAACCGCGATCTACAAGAAAAATCTGGTTTTGACAACACCCTGTGACGCATATGATTTTTTTATGTCCCAGTCGATCACGACAACTAAGTGGCCAAGCAACAAGTACTAAAAGTGCACCTTACTTTATTCCCCTCGTGTGATTAATATCCCTGTTTTCAGATTCTTTACATACTCACAGAATAGTGATCAGCTGCCAACGCCTATACCAGGGATTAAGAAAGTATTGGGTTACATGATCTGCAGAGTTATTGGCTCTTTGACCCATGTTTCAGGTCCCGGAAACCCCAAATAAGGGGGGCCGTACGTAAGTTCCAACGCCATTTCATAACATAAAGGCTAAAAGCACATTATGATATATATAAGTAAAATTAGGGGCTGGGGCGTTTTGGCGTCTAATGATCTTGCCACTTGATTTTACCCCTCTCCCGGATATAGATTTTGGTGTTTTTCGCGCCCAGTCTATAGCTATTAGGTATAGTCAGTCAGTCAGTCAGTCTTCTGTACGTGTACTTCCTTGATTCTTCTGCTGTTAATAGCAAGTAGTAAATATAGATGTAATAGCTAAATATAAGCTATATATGCGGGATAACTTACAACGTTCGTAAGCAGTTCCTAATACCACCGCGCCACCGGCACCCCCTAGATAACCTTCGAGTTAATGATGTATTACATTTCACCAACTACGCTCAACCATGTAATATCGAAAATGATCCGGAAGGCCTAGACACTTTTACTCTACATTACCAGAGCGAATCAAGCATCAAGCTTCCTGTAACAGTTTAGACAGACCAAGCCTAAGTTTAAGGCAGAACTTAATGAGCTGATAATCCATGCACCAATAGCCCAGGCTTACACATAGAGAATCCACACGTACGAGTAGTATCAGGAAACACCAGCATGGGGGCACATGCAATTGCATCATACTATGCAGACTTTGATGTAGATCAGCAGACCTAAGCCCCAACCTGACGTGTCGAAACCTGAAAGTACGATGTTCCCCATTACCTCTACAGGATCGACTTCTAACAAAGCATATCAATAACTACATAAATTATCATAGTGTCACAAAAAACTAACCAAGATACCTCAGAATTTCTACTTACTACACATAAAACACCCTTGATATCATTTGACATCTAGGTAATTATAAGCATAAATGACCCATCTAGGGAGCCCCTACATCCATAGGTTTATACCTCGCTATGTCACTCACCATTGCACGGACTATGATTAATTCAAATTGCTTTTGCCCTCGGTCACATAGGCCCCCCCCCCTCCCCTGGTTCGCCCACCCACTCAGGCAACCCATTCTACATATACATTATCTATATGCACGATATACAAGTACTGAAATTTAAACAAAGAAATCCCAATACGTAGTATGCAAAGACATACAGACATATGCCGATATAATATCAAAAAGGTCCAAACCCCCCCCCCCGGCCCGGTAATGATCGGGATAGAACTGCTGCCTAACTATCTACATCAATGTATGTCTTATATCTTTGAGTGCGTGGCCTACCTGCGTATGCCCAGCGAATAAATAATAGGTGGAGGAGAAGGTCATCGTCAGAGCGAACCCCACAAGATTATACGATAGCTCTTCAATGAGGGTAGGTAACCGAAGAGTTGGCTCTTCTAAAAGCACAGATAGAGATATCTTTAGAAGTGTTGGGTGAGGGAGGGAGGGAGGGAGGGAGGGTTTCTCTACACGTAGATAGAGGGGTAGAGTAGCCGATTTGTTGGGTTTTCTCCTTGAGGCGCTATCAATGTGTCTAAATCGTTTAAGGGGTTTTCACGAAGGTCATAGCAAGGGGGCTAGGTATTTTGAGTTTTTTCTGGTATATTCTAGCTGTATCTTTCTATGTTTGTCGTTTGGAGAACATATATTTACTAAAATCATATATGGAGTTCGTGCGAGTGATATATCATGCCTCTAACTCCCAGGGGGGGGTTATATATATTTCAGTGTGAAACCAAGTAGGTTTTATATAAGGACATATATTTAGATCTTAGTACTTTGTAGAAATAATACCTCTACATAATAAAAGCACCTAACGAAATACAAAGAGTACACCATTCATTCGCAGTGACTTAAATGAGACCCAGAAATAACAAAGCCCAGACCCGGATTACCTATGAGTCGAACCTCATAATTCCCTTCTTCCAGGACTTCTGTTACCCTGTATCTCCCAGGTCTCCTTCCCCCATCCACATTCGAAACCCAGACCGTGTCATTTTTTTGAAAATTCGAGACCGTTACAAACTAAGAATGTTAAAACATAAGAATAGTTCAAAAAAGTAGGGTTCAACCGACCTCAGGTGGAAACTTGTTTGATGTAACGTGCGAGCGTCCTTCGTATTCGAGCATGGCTTTATCGTCTAATCTTCCACGAGACATTGGGGTCTTTGGAGAGTGTCGTCAGTCAGTCAGTATAAAATTAAAACGCTTCTTTTATAAGTTCATCCCCGAAACTTACACTTCTAGAGCTTTCAATTTCCGTCTGTGTAACAATCTCTACCTGCGTAGATGAGCTTTCCATCGTAATAATGAGTGAGAGAACAATCGTAAGAGTAATTTCGAAAAGGTTGAGAGGAGGAGAAGGTGGAAGATGAGGGTAAGGATGAGGATGAGGATGATGAAATAATTACCACGTAGATAACGAGGTGAAAAGGCTAAACTTAGAGCAACCCCCCCCCCCCCCCCAAGAAATGGAACTCATCTGTTTTTTATACTACAGTCTCCCCGGAAAGCCCGAGAGCCTCCGCTAGACTATTTTCAGCCTCTAACCTCATATGACGGATTCCGTACTTACGTGCAAGAAGAATTAATCTCCGTAATTGCAGTGAACTACGCGATAAGAATTAGCCGCACAAAAGTTGATTACACCGCAAACACACAAAGCGCACGTACTCCTACCCAAGTTCTAAAACCCGCTTCTTTATCTTCCCCCTTAAAGTCATTAACCACCATAATTTTTGTTACCATCATGAGCTGTACTTCTCCCCATTACACCGCCATTCTGTTGTAATGTTACGGTTGCTACGACGCAACCCTATTCTTGTCGCAAGTACCACCCGCGTAATAGGCCATATACTTCCTCCCCCTCCCCCTCCCCCTTGGCGATGAAGAAGGGGCCGGGGTATAGGAGAGATGTTATGAAGGCGAACCACTGACCCCATGATCTATCCCGTCATCGTCATAAGGCTGACAACATATTACTTTTTAGGGCCTAATTTACTGGCTAGATCTCATGCAGGCGGCTGTCGAAGCTTATAGCATATATATATCTACACGTATCACTGCGCACAATTCGACCCCCTAAGAAAATAGACGCCACCGGGCTCTCTATTCTATGCTTTTTGGTAGGTTGGCATTCACTCCCGGACTTAAAAAAAAGGAAAATGAAAAATGAAAAACAGTCACCATTCTACAAATTAAAAATAATAAAAAAGAACCTCTGCTCAAATAGATCTCATAGCAAGTCTTGGGAATTTCTACTTATGATTACTCACTCACTGCCAACTTTTTTTTTTTTTACAAATTCGGCGAGGGGATTAACGTACGCTCCGACGTATATATGGACACGTGCGTATTTACTGATTTGTGTAACGGGAAGCCCATCAGTATCGCAGGCACTGAGTACCAGTGAGACCCTATTCCCCCACTAAAAGCACGCTTTACCAAAAGCGCATTAAAGGCCGGGGGAGGGGGAAGGGATGAAGGGTGATGGTGGTGGAAGTTCACAGGCCTCATTATGTGCTTCAAAAAACTATCAATTTCCCAGTTTTGGACATACCTACGGATATAAGTGCCCGAAAATGCAGGTGATCGTCACATCGAACCAAAATCACTTAAGACTACCTGTCACGGGTGCTTAACAAATACACTCTCCCTCTTTCTCTCTCTTTCTCCCTCTCTCTCGCCAGCACTCCCCATTCTGATACTTGCATGTCCCAAACTCATAACTACATCTCCATTCACCCAGGGCTGAATCTTAAAAAACATCACGTGACACTTCGCTCCATAACAAAAGTTGGCTTATTGATTACCCCCCCACTTCCAAGATTCCCTCTGATAAGGCCTTCCATTAAATTGGGCCAGGTATTATACGCAATACTCATGCCCTACTCTACCTAGTCTAGCTCCTGTAACTTGATTCATGGGCCAGGTGAACACACCTGTAAAGCTACATTGCGCACTGAAAGATGCGTGATGTGGGGAGGTAGACAGATGATGTGGTTACATGTACATTATGCGGGAGGGACCAACGCCCGAGGGGTGCCAGATGCTTGGCGTAGATGAGTCCAGAACCGAGCAAGAAGTCAATGTTATACTTTTTTTAATGTCAGAAATGGATCCCTGAGTTAAAAACCCTACATGGTCGGGTTCGGTCTTCTAGATAATCTTATTTGAAATTGAACTGCTTCAATGTTCATTGATTTCTCTACATTAATGAAGTATATTCATTCGTATACTTGTGGTTTAAGGCACAAATTATAACCCCCTTTCTTTTCTTTTTCTTTTTTCCAAATGAGTTCATTAATATTACAGGTGAGCGAGTGACAGAAGGCTGTCCTCTCATATCGTTTTACACCCATTAATTAGCGAGTTTACCAGCAAAAAAAGAAGGCGGACGGGAAGAGGCTTTCACGGCAGACATACAGGATCATTTTGACTCGGTAAGATTAGCCTATCTCATAGCATTGTTTCAGCCCCATCGCCTCTAGAAACTGTAGCACTTATCACCGGTCTTCTGCGAGCATGCAAAACATTATCATTTGTTGGGAGGAAGGGGGGGAAGGTTGAAGGTACAGCAAATATTCTAAACTATATCATCACTGCTTATCTTTACTACACTGATGTTAGAATCTCCGATCCCTATGGCCTCTAATGCATCTACCTACTGATGGAGAACCGGGAATTGAGAAATACCAAAGGGACTATAAACTCTAGTCCAATGACTATGGTTCAAGTCTTGGAGAATGTTCTATGGCAATGGCCTCAACACTTTTAACCCAAATATGACATGTCGTATGTCATGTCCCATGGAGAAATTCTCTAACTTCACTTTACTGTAATGAGGTGCATTCACTAACTACTATCTCTCTGTCTAGGAACTCTCACCAGTTATTACCTTGAGGGCTTCTAAGCTTAGCTTAACCTGCAAAAGCTAGAGGGGGCGAGATGTATGAGGCGACGATAGGGTGGGTAGGGTGGGTAGAGGAAGAGGGAAGGTTTTAGCTGAGCCTCGAAGCAGGAATTTCCTTTAGCACCTGGCCCCAAACCCTTCTACTCACACGAAGAAGAAAAACCCCGCAAATTTCTTTTTTTCTTGTCGATCAATGGAACGGAGTCAGTAGATCTCATCCATGTGATATAGAACCCTTTTGGGTTGGGATTCGAATAGGCCGCGGGGCCTGAATGAGGTATCGTGGCCACTTAGAGCCTCTCTCTATCCATACACGTTAGAGAACAGCTTCACTGTATTTTCAAAAATACATAGAGACTGATTTCTTTATATCGTTGTCAGTATACACGCGTCGCTTCAGGTTAAGTTCCCTACATACGTACTCAGAGGCTGTTAGCATTATCTATCAATCTAGTATAAGCACCCAAAACGTCCCCAATCTCTTATAGATCGATCCTTCTAACCTCCATCTCTAGTATTTTAAAAGGCACCATAAAGAGAATAAAAGCAAGAACACATGTCTACCAGTAGAATCATCGCAGCACAAACATACTTCAACCGAAAATTACGTGTCCTATCACAGAAACGACGAGGATACTACAGAAAGGTCACAGTCCAGTGCATCTACTGGAAAGATGATAATCTAGGTTGTATTACCGAAGCTAAGCGAGTCCAAACGCTTTTCCAGAAGTCCTTTGGATATCAAGCCAACCTATTCAGCATACCCACCAAAGACCCACAGAAGGCTATGTCAGACAACATAAGTCGACTCATTGACGACCACAAAGGCTCCGATACATTACTGATACTACACTACGGAGGTCACGGGAATCATGACAGCGAGAATAATCGTTTTGAATCTGTTTGGGCAGCGTATGTGGATACTGATACCCCTCCTCTCATGTAGTGAAACATATATATACAAATCCATAATTAACACACCAGTTCTGTGTATAGGAAAGGGAATGACGGCCCTACACTACGCTGGAGTAGCGTACAAGATCTGCTTAAGGAGTTTAAAGGCGATGCACTTCTAGTGCTAGACTGCTGTTTCGCAGCACAAGCAGCTCGAGGGCACAAGTTCAACCTGCTTGGAGCATCCCCAATGCATAGCTTGACCCCACTAGTTGGGGAGACATCTTTTACAACCAAATTTATACAAGAGGTATCTAAACTTCTGAAGGAGGAAGGAGTAGTTCCCATAACGCAGCTACACAAACGTCTATGTGAAAGACAGGTCAACCTCACTCAGACACCAATCTTTGTTGACCTCTCAAATAACCCAGGAAACACTACGATAGTACTTAGGCCTTTGTCTAATAAGACTAATCCTCGAGTATCACCACCACTTATACGACATAAGAAAAAAACAAAACCGCGGTGCTCATACACAATCCGTTTCTCAACAGAGCAGCGTATAAGTAAAGATCACCTATTACAGAGTACTCGATGGTTATCAACGGCTCCTGAAACTATCTCAGATCTACGTTGCTGCGAAATCTCCGTCAACAATAGCTGTAAAAATCTTAAATACAAAACCCCATCGAGACGACTACTTTTAAGCAAGCAAACACTAGCCTTCTCTCCCTCCCAGTCATCCAAACCTACTAGAAATGGCACCAGGTCACTGCCCTGTCCACCGTCGAACGAAATCACTCAAGAGCACTCCAATAAACCAAGTAGCACAAGGGGTACAATGACGATAAACTGGCCCCCTGTGCACCCCTCGCTACGCAGAATCCCCCTCTTTGTCAATGGCCACATACCCATCCGGGTAGTGCTCTATTTTATTGCTTTTCTTATTGTATCTGGAGTCATATTACAGCTAAAACCAAGCGATAATATTTAGAATGCTCAAGGATTTGGGGTGGGAGCGGCGGGGAAAGGGCTATGAAGAGGGAAAGAGGATTAAGTTGAACTATGCTTGCATGACACGAAGGGACTTGTACAAGGAGAAGTAGATGTTAGAGGAGGCTCTCTTTAGGTGAAATTCTTAAGATGGGGCGGCAGACGGGCTGGTTTATGGTTGATGCTTGGAACTGATGGGTTTTTATTGATTCTCTTTTTCTTTAAAATAAAGCGATACGGTGATTTCATGTACTATAAATAAAGCCCACGGATCAAAGTTTTCTCCTTTGGGCTCTTAGATCTCAAGTCTCCTAACTGTTCTGTTGGCCCTCTATGAAGCCCATAGTCACACCCATGTCACGCTAACATACTTGCGACAAGAATTAACTTCCGGGGTAGCAACCATGGTAATACGGTGTGGTGGTATTGTGGTGCAAGGAATACAGCTTGCAATGACAACAAAAATTTTTTTAGCTCCTTTTCTAAGGAAAAAGTAGAGATATCAATTACAAAAGCACATAGAACTACGGATGTATTGTGCAGTTGCAGTTTAATCAACTCAACCAGGGTATTTTCTGCCGTGTAACCTGTGGAGCCCCGTATATTTATTCACACCATAAGTAAACATAATTTTCCTTAACAAATTGCAAGTACAACCGGATAATATGTACAATACGCTACGTGGGCACCAGTCGGGATGCTGCGCGACTGAGGTGCCAAGACATTGCTGGTTATATATTGTAAATAGGCTATTATCAAGACCTACAACAAGCCCATAGTAATAGACTGGTTAACAAATAAACCCAATAATATTCTTCGATCATCCGTACCCTGCAAGTCCAAACTATGTAGCAGCAGCTCTCCTAGTCAGCCCATTATGCGCACTCTATCGGTCGCAATACGTTTCCCTTCATATCCCCGGACAACCACTAAATCTCCTTGGTTGCGAGAGTCGCGAGGAATAGAAGCACAACAGAACCTCAGGGGGCGAAATACTCTGTAACTGTAACACCCTGAGACCCAGTAGTGGTGGTGGTATGATCAGTAGTGAAATACCCGTACATTGGCATCGTGGCTGACCCAGTATGTCAAACAAATGCCCTGACTCGGTATTTTTTTTCTGCAGGGGTAAACACTTTTGGTACTGATATTGTTATTCCACATCAGTTGCCGTAAGGTCGGTGTACCGGGGGGGGTATTTTACTACCCGACAATGCCTATGACTTGGATAAATAAATCCACAACCACAAAGTTCGAGTAGTAGTAGTTTATTCCAAATATCATACAGCTACGGTGGTAGTAGGATTTTTTGTACCGCTAGACACAACAAAAAGGCCTTTTGAAGCATACCGAGTCTTTGTAGAATGTTATCGGAGAAGGAGGCCCTCGGAAATTATCCAAATACATCGGCGAGAGTCTCAACCTAAAATAAATAAAAAACACCATAAGAATTCCGCCGTAGTCCGTGGTAGAAATTTCAGTATGCTCTAGGCTAAGAATTCCTAGAATTAGTTTATGCTAAAGATAATACCAACACTAAATGATATGCCAAACGAGGGGAAGTAGAAGCGACTGACACAACAGATAAAAACTAGTGAGTGCGGCCTAAGACCCTAAAAACATAGAAATATTAGCAGCTCGAAAGAATTCTGGGAAACCTATAAAACTCAGTGAAGGCTACTTCCTTTGATATAAGAAACTATATCTTACTGCTTAGGACCCATGCTCTAACCCTGGGTATTGGTGAAAGACAAGTGTGGGCTATGCTATGGAGGGAGGGGGGGGTTAAAGGCCAGGTATACACCCACCTATTCCTTTGATGACGTCAATAAAGATACGGAGTCACTACCCGTAATGGTGCTTAGCTCCTAGATGCAAATGAACCAATAAGTTCAGGATTACCAAAAGAACCTACAGTATATTTACCACAGTATAATTACGGCATCTATAGTGTTGGGGCTGTGCAGAGACACAATACCACCAAAGGTTACACTTACAGATCTACTCCTCAAAATCTACATCCAAGTCATTCTGTCTGGCAAGTCAGGTGGGTTTTATGAATGTGCAATCATTTGGGACCAAGAAAATTACTAAGTCTTGGTATGTAATTTCCCATATTTATACAAGAAACATGCAAGAAACATGCAAAGATATCTACAAATTAATCCCACACGCACGAAAGCACCTACACCACATGTGTAGGAATCTTAACATGCCCCTTCTTTCTGTCCGGGTGCGGGTACCCATATCTGAACCCAACATTCCCAGCCTTTACCTCTTGTAGCTTCCACTTCCATCTACCCCGTTCTACAAAATTCCCTGCCTCCTCCGCTTTTCTCAAAGCCTTCGCCTCTTTTTCTTCTAATTGAACCTGAGCTAATCTATCTCGTTCCTCTTGTCTTTTTTTTTCCTCATCTGGTAATAAGTTCTGCATCTTCTCGCGCTTCAATACCACTAGTTCTGGGTGTGGTACGGCCTCATCAGCCGGGGGCAACCCAAACTCTTTCCCGGCATGTTCACGAGTGTATTCGCGCGACTCGGAAACAGGGACAAAAGCTTGTCTAGCAGCAAATGGATGCGCATGGATTTCTTGAATGTTTTCATGAACATTTTGCTCGTTGAGCGGTGTATTTGTGACGGGGAGCATCTTCTCGAGAGCATCTGTAAGATAAGTAGATATATGTTTTCCCTGAGAATAATAATTAGCCACGGATGAATAGGGAATACCAGTTTTCATCTGGACAAGTATAAAAATAAAAATAAAAATAAAAATAATATATTGCTCAGATGGCCGTTCAATTGCTTAACCATTTATAAAGTCTTCAAGATTGATCATGAAAATTTGATGTTTCTCCTCATAGCAACAGGGTTTTGGGTAAATGAAAAGGAAGACGAGAGAATAACAAAGCAGGATGATCGCTAGAACAGAATCTTAGAAAGTACTCACTTCACTCTGCCACCTCTTCTCAACGGCCTTTAATCTCACCACCGCAGCAACCCTCTCCAAACTAACCCCATAATGTGCAGAAACATTCCTAACGCTCCATCTATCATGCTCCACTTTGTTGTATATTTCTTCCCTTAACCCATTACTCAATACCGGCTGACTCCTAAATGCGATGTTCATAGGGTACGGTCGTGCTTCTACCCATGAAGCCTTACGCTCCCAGGTAGTCCTATCATATTGACTGAGGTACTTCGGCCCATCATCACCAGCCTGTTTAAAGACTGCACCAGGACCGTTAATCCAATTGAAGAACTCAGTCCGTTGTGCTACTGCTGGCTTCAAAGCTGGCCTCGGTGCTGTAGTTGAAGACGATACTGAAAAGCAACGACTTTGGGATAGAAGACATAACTGAGATGAGTGAGGGGGGAAAGATGGAAGAGAAAGTTTAGAATGAATTGGATTGTGCCGTAGTCGGAGAAGCATTGTGATGTGGACGAGTTGCGGGGAAAGTGAAGTTGAATTTTATGATGCAAAGATTTTCCGACAGCCGGGTAACTAGATCCCACTAACCTTGTGTCGGGAGGTGATTTAGCATTAGATAACCCCAATTACCACATATCTACATGTAGTTATATTCTGAGGAAAATCACGAAACCCCCTCAATATCTTAAAGTGCTACTATTCTTAAGGTTATTCCCCTTCTTGGCCTTACTAGCTCGCGGCAAGTTGCTTCATGGCTGATCACTCATCCGGTAGGTTAGGTTTCATTATACAAGATGAAGCAGCGGCAGAGTCATCTATGCGCAGTAAACAAATAAATAAAACTATTTCGTATCACTGACTCTTATGTACAATACAAAATACCCATTAGGACAATTATTCCCCTAAGTTTATGCAAAAACGCAGGTGTTCTAAATACAACGCCCAACATGTGTACCGCTCAGCATTGAAGTGGCCAGACTATATAGTGGGGGGGGCTGGAACCGAGCACCTAAAGGAGGCACTTTCTGTGTTATCTAACCCTTCTCATACCTAAAAAGGACACGATAGCTCCGAGGAGAGATACCTCGTATTTCCCCAGAGCCCCTGTTTCCTATGCATGCTACAACCTTAACTGGAGGGGGGCAAAGCTTTGTGATATCTGACATATAACTCTAGGATCGCTTGACCTTTCCCGATCCCTATTTTGCGGGGAATATACAGTCTGGACTAGTTTCCCTTCTCACCTCTTAGAGCACCCGGAATAATTTCTTGTTCACCTCCCTCTCACCCATCAGAAGCTTCACTCTGACAGCAATAACTCATCCCCTCCATGTCGACCGTCCCCGAACAGAACACTTCTCCATAACCTCTATACTCTTTTTGCCTGGCAGTAGCCTTTCACTTTCTAATAGTACGTTTATCCCTGTACTCTCCAGGTTCGACACGCTAGGCTAAAAAATAACACGACATTAACGACCAAGAACCCTACTCAAAAAATAAGAATATCAAATCCTGGACCCCCCTTCGCTATTTTCATCCTCTTATGTACTCTCACCCAAACCTCTTTATACAATTCATTACCCCCCAGGTGATATCTTCATCGCCTATATCATGAACGATGTAAGTAACACCTATTCACATGAACCTAAAGAGAGAAGTTCACTAAATTTATTAGATAATGGCTTTATAATTGTTTCCAAAAAGAGTCTACCATGACAGATAATAGAATCCAGAGATAACCCCGGGTTTACCATGACCTAATTTATTTAGGCAACGCTCAAGTCCCATCAAATACATAGACTATTTCTTTCAAATCATTTCATTACATTCATAATATAACAGATAAAATAAGACTATACATAATCACCAGTTCTCACCCCACCCCTCCTCCGACAAAGAACCAAAAATAAGAAGAAACAAGAAAAAAACAATAGTTCAACTTCTAATAATCCCACCCACAATAAAGTCGAATCTCCCAGACAACAACCACAACACTGAACTGTCAATTTTAGGCGGTGAATTGATAACTACCCCTTTCCGAAAGCTTTGGTCGTAATGGGGAGGGTTTGTTGTAGTAATTATCTAAACAGAGGTTCCTCGCAGATATCAAAAGTGGTAAGTTTTCAGAGCTGTAATCGTAGTTGTAGCATAGTGCGTCTGGAAATAGTTGATAATCCAGACCCGAGAAACATTTTAGGGCGTCATCTTGCGAATGGGAGTCCTCCAGGGGTATAAGGCGGCATTCTCGGCAGAATTTATGATCGCAGTTAGAGCATACTGCTCCGAAAATTAAGTGACGTTTGGAGCATTCGCAGCACTCCCTCAGAACACCTTTGCAGTCAGACTCTGGCGAAACGGTGGATGGATGATCGTAAGATGTAATTGGTGACTGTGAAAGACACATGATGAAAGTCTAAAAGCTCAAGGTTTCTCTTTAATGTAAATTTGTAATTTGTGATTTTATCTTTGAGTTGAGGAGCTGCCTTATGTGCGTATGGTAGGATTTGAGAAGATGGAAGCTTAAGAACACCGGGCGAGAAGTAGGAGCTTTATAGTCATTCACTTGAAATATCAATTCTTGGTCACCGGTACTTCGCATCTCGACCGCTTTTCAGACAACCCGTCACCATGCAAATAACATCACTGAATATCGTTGGTCGAGCCAAACCTAATCTACCTGCATAGCAACGGGCGCCCGAGAGAACACTACGACACCCACCCGCGGGGGGGGGGGACACCTGGGGAAAATGTTTTGATTCGAGGGGAAATGCTTCGGAGCCATCCGATTCGCAGATAACTCGGTATTTTTATTGGAGGACGCTTGATCGGCCTGGGACGCCGAAATCGCTGGGACGCCGAGATCCCAGTAGTTGTAACACCCGATGCCGGGAGTGCAGAACCACTCATGACACCCAATTGTCAAGACGCCGACTCGCTCAGATTCTCCCCCTCGCTCAGTCAGCGTGCCCCTGGCCGCCTCGTAAATCTTTTCAAGATGGGCGAGTGATTATATATGACTTAAGGTTCGAGATGAGAGAAGAAAGCATTCAAGCAGCCAATAGAGACAAGTCTTGGCAACAGGATTAATCAAATGAAACGCCCAACTCAGCGAACTGTACCCCAAGTGACCATCTATCTGTTAACTGAACACAAAAACTCGAGGGGACCCTTCGTCATAGGCGTCCTCGTATCAGGCCGCATTAGGGTTAGTACGGGTTAATTTCGGTGTGCAGCCACCAGTCAAGTCTCCACCCTAAGCCAGTTTAGGTCTGGTGCAAGACACACTTGAAACCTGTTTCATAAAGATTGCGAAAATCTTCGTTATGAATCGAGTAGAATAAGGGAGGGCGATATTCGATTATCGAGAGGGGTGAGGGAGGGAGGGAATGGAGTTTCAGCCCCGATGCTTTCTCTCTCAGCTCTGGAACCGACTTACTCTTTGGGTTCTTGAAACCCATGACACACACACCAGCGAAAAAAAAAAAACTGCGTTTGTTATCTACTCGTGTTAGGATCAGTTGGTAATTGATACTACTGATGGGCATTCGAGTGTGCCAGGTGTAAACTTGATTAAACAAGTCGCGTGGCCTTATACAGGGGTCTTTATTGGAGGCATTGATCTTCGGTGAGTAAATTATATATATCGACTACTAAGAATAACGCTTGTACTACCTAGCCCTTTATTCCTACCCTTGTTGATTGTTAATTGAGTGTTCAATCAATTTTTGTTTGGAAATATTCATTTTTGATTCACCTAGTATTCTACGAGTGATGTATCATGACTCTCCGAGCATATCATACATGTGTGTATACATACCAGATTATACGAATTAAACTTACGGGTCTATGCAATAAACCCTGGAATAGCAGTTAATAGCTTTGGATATGTTTTTTAAAAAGGTAGGCCAAAGAAGGTAGTTCTTTATATTTACATTATTCCATCTAACACCCAGCCCTAGAGTCATCAAGGTATTTTAACTTTTTCGTATCTTATATTAATACAGAAAACCAGCAGCATTTCAAGAAAAGACAACCAGCCACTACAACTGGAACCTCTTCCTATCTTTGTCCATCCCTCCTTTCCATTCCCACTCAACGCCCTCCTTGACCCCCCTCTCAACCCTCCTTAACTTCAACGTAAACTGCGGCCCCAACTCCTGTAACCCTACCTTAATCGGTATCGATTCATCCCCTTTACTACCATTACCTCCATCTTTACCCCCATCCTCTAAGCCATACCCAACCGGTTTCTCAGTCCCTCGCCTATCACGGAAAACGTATCTGTGGCGCCTGAAGAAGATGTAATCACGTTGGTTGTGAAGTGTCACAACCTGCCTTCCCCGAAACTCTGGCTGGCGCGGAAACATTGACTGGAAGAGCGAAGCAGTGACACGGCCAAGGGGTGTTAAAAAATTATTCAGAATGAGCTCAGGTGTATGTGGTGTTGGTTTTCCGTAGCCTCTGATACGCTTAGGTGGGGTGTAATTTGTCATTGAGAAATGGAATGTAGGACCCTCAGGGAGAACAACAATGGTGAGTGCATTAATAATTTTTCGGTCCTCGTTCACAACACATACGTGCGTAAACGGCTCTCGAGCAGTACCGTCAAAATTTGTGGATTTTGGGTTTGCAGCAAAGGTGCAGATCTCCTTGATGGAAAATTTATAGCCGCCGTTGCGCCCGCGTGGGATGTAGGTTGCGTTCGGGAATAACTGGGTCAGCTCCTCTGCGGGTTGGTGAATATGGCAGTTACGAGAGGTTGTTATTAGGATCTTGGGAGTTGGGTGAGCTGGGACTTCTTCGGTGAGATTGGCGGGGGTGGTGAGGAGGGTTGGGAAGAGGGATTGTGTTTCCTCGGCTTCAGCCTTGGCCGCTTGTTCCTTCTCACGAGCTTCTAGAATACGAGCTTCAGCTTTCTCGGGTGTTTCTATCTCGAGCTCCTTAGGTTCTCCATCTTCATGTTCATTCAAGTCTGAGTCTGAGTCTGAGTCTGCTGCCCTCTTCTTCTGCTTCTTCCGTGGCTCCTCCGTTGGTGGGGCAACTTCCTTTTCCCGACGACCGGGGATTGCGCCTTCAACTCGCTCGTCCCATACTCGCTTCCGCTCAATAGTATCAGGGATATTCTTCTTTATGCGTTCTTCGCGGAGTGTAGGATCTCTATCCTCAGCTTTCTTGCGTTCGAAGCGTTCCGAGCGCTTTTGAGAGGCGAGGGCAGACTTAATACGGACATTATGGGACTGCCGGTGTAGCTTATTAGGGATTGTAAAGATTCTAGAGGTAGCCTGAGAAGTTGATGTCTTTTTGACTTGACGGCCCATTGTTGCAATTATCTGTATTGATCGGACGTAGAGGGTCTTCCAGGCTGTTGTTGTATGGGAGCTTTTTTTTTCTTTATTGCCAAGATATGCGGCGGTTGTGGGATGAAATCTTGGCGTGCATAACTAAACTAAACTACACCCCACAGACAACTTTTTTTTCTTTCTGAAATTATCTTCGGACAAAAAAAAGTACAACACAATGATTACTGCGACTACCTGGGTGCCGAGGGGCTTTGCGGCTCAGTTTCCAGTTCGTTATGATGTTACCGAGGAAGAGTATGAACGAATTGCAGACCTTGCACGGTTACAGCTTGAAGATGCACAGGGTGATTTAGACGATGCCCGTGCTGAGGCTGCCGGAGCTGAGGAGGTCGAGTCGGAAGAGGGTGGAGACTCCAAGGAGAAGAAAAGGGAGAAGAAGAAAAAGAGTAAGGATACAGTTGAAATGAAAGATGCTGGAGAGGAGGATAAAGAGGAGTTAGTATAACGTTGGAATTTAGAGATTTAAAATAGGAAGCTAATTATTGGTGGTAGGATTGATGATGACCTGAAAGAGTATGATTTGGAGAACTATGATGAGCCTACAGAAGAAGAGAAGAAAGCTGGTGAAGGTAAAGAATCACAATACTTACCTCTGAGGCCATATAGGAACTGACATCTTCTGGGCAACAGGAATGGGCATGTTTGGAAATATCAAAGGCCTTGCATACTATCAACCCGGCGAAGCAGACCCATATATCACCATGAATGAGGTATACCCAATTTTCCCCAATTCCGTACTCCAGTTACCCCTTTTATCCCCAAACTAATCCTCCATAGCAAGAAGACGATGAAGAACGTGAAGAGCTCCAAATCCTCTCAACTGATAATCTTGTTATTGCCGCCAAAACCGAAGACGATGTCTGCCACCTCGAAATCTATGTCTACGAAGATACCGCTGACAACCTATACGTCCACCATGACATTATGCTCCCCGCCATCCCCCTCTGCGTAGAATGGCTCGACATCCCCGTCGGCAAGAACCTCAACAACACCCCTGATTCCCGCGGCAACTACGTCGCAGTCGGCACAATGGACCCTGACATCGAAGTATGGAACCTAGACATGATCGACTGCCTATACCCCAACGCCATTCTTGGTGCAGGCGCAAACGCAGCAACTGAAATGGGGAAGAAGAAAAAGAAGAAGAGCAAGAAGAAGGCACCAAAAGCGAACGACGAATACCATATCGACGCCATCCTATCACTCGCAGGTAATAGACAACACAGAAATCTCCTCGCCTCTGCATCAGCAGATAAGACAGTAAAACTATGGGATCTGAACACAACAAAGTGCGCAAAATCGTATTCACACCATACAGATAAAGTATGCGCTATCGCGTGGCACCCAAAGAACTCAACAACACTTCTATCAGGCTCCTATGACCGCACTGTTGTCTGGGCTGATATGAGAGCACCTGATGCAACCCCTCCACGCTGGGGTGTCGAGAGTGATGTAGAGGATGTTAGGTGGGATCCACACGATGGGAACTACTTCTATGTTTCTACGGAGGGAGGTGTTGTCCATTTCTTTGATACCCGAACACTCCCCGCTTCTCCTGGTGCTTCGAAACCTGTATGGACGCTTCAAGCACACGATAAGTCGGTTTCCACCTTCGATATCTCCCCTATCATTCCCGGCTTCCTGGTAACTGGCTCCATTGATAAGACTGTGAAGCTTTGGAATACCCAAACGGAGGCTGGAGGACCTTCAATGGTTGCTTCTCGTGATCTTGGCGCAGGGAAGGTCTTTTCTACTCGATTTGCACCCGATAAAGAGGTTGGTTTTCGTCTCGCTGTTTCGGGATCTAAGGGCGCAGTAACGATCTGGGATACGAGTACGAACGCTGGTGTGAGGAGAACGTTTGCTAGTAGGGTTGCTGAGGGGGCAGTGATGGCTGATGCAGAGGTTAAGGAGAGGATAATTGCGGTAGAGGAGAGTAGTGGGGAGAGTGATAGTGAAGAGGAGGTCGAAGGGGTTGATGTAGAGAAAGTCCCGGATGGGTGGGAGAGTATGGATGAGAATGATGGTTGAATCTATGAGTAGAGAATGTAAATATGATATGATAGAGTAAAAGTCATTACATTTTTATGAGCATTTATGATTTTTATTTCTATCTTAAAAACGAATAGGTACTGAGAATACCCTTTTCTTATGGATCACTATATATCACTCATACATAACTCGAACCATTTTCTCAATTAAGCAAATACACCCGAGACAGCACTAGATACCCATTCTGTCAAAATTCTACTAAACCAATCGATTTAGTACTTTATCAAATATTCTACAAACCCTATTATTTCCGTAGACTATAAATCCACCATATCTACTACACAAAAAATATCCCGGGGAGCAAACCAAACTCTATAAGCTTGCCAAAACAAAAGTCAACCCCAGTTTCTACTTCTCTCAAGAGACTTGCTCCCCTTCTAGTTCCGATCTCTTAGCTAATGTAATAAACCTATACTACTCTTGCGAATCGACAAATGAGTTCCTCTTATATTCTTTCCCACATCTGGTTAGAGCAGCTACCTCACCAAGTTAAGATATAATAATTTTTTATCTTAGGGGTTCTTATGTCTCGGATGTGTGGGGGCAACCGGAAAAATCCGGTATTTAAGCCTATAAGATCGGCTTACGCTATTTAGGTTATAAAGCGGGAGATATAGAGTATGAAACGCTATATACGTACCCACGGGCCGTTTCTTAGGGCCTTGAAAGTTTTTCTCGGAGGTTTCCTTGAAGTTTCTCTCGGAGACGGCTCGGACGAAGAGCGCCCTCAAGACTGCACCGGAATGACTTCCGCCTATAACTACTATTCTGGAGATTTCCAAACCTTCAGGCATCAGAAAACCATTCTCTGTGTATTCCGAGCGCTTTTCGGTAATTCGAATCTTATCCTCAAACTTTAGTACGAGACTACTACTCAATTACTTCGTTTAGAAAATCCGGGGTATAAACGAAAACCCATAAGTCTAATTAGCTAATATTACTATCATTACATTTACAAGAAACCAAATATTAACTTCTTAGTGCCAATAATGTAGCTAGTTAAGGTCTAGAAATCCCACTACAAAATATATCACTACCTATCCCTAATCCACTCCTTTCTCGGCCTAAGAACCTCTATTCCGTAGATGTCTCATGCACACTATGTTTAGTAAACTCAAGAGGCGTCACCCACCTGAGACCTCCTAAGTAAACCTTAAGTATCTCTTACCTAGGTACTAGTTCTAAAAGCCTGACTCCCACAAAGTATTACCTCAACCGAACTTCAATATTTAACCCTCACATTCTTCCACCCATTTCTAGAAATATTTATAAACCCCTAAACGCCAACATTAGTTCTATAGCTTATTCTATCTCTAAAATATCTTTAGGTGATAGATCCTAGCGATCTTAGGCACTAACAAAGTATTTATCTACCTTTAGGGATTGAGATATATAATGATTGACTGAAATTTTTTGTGACTGGGTAGAGATCTTTTGACTGAATAAGTAAGAGTATAGGATAAGAGAACCAGTATATTCGATCTTTGTAGCATTATAATATTTAGCCCCTGTTGAAAAATACGATAGCGAAAGGACGAGCCATAAAGACTTCTAGAGAGGGTAATGATACATTATGTCAGCTTCACTTTCAGTATATAGTGATAATAAAAATTTAAGGTAATACTTACCAGTGAGATCAACCAATCTAAATAAACGATAGAACTCTCTCAGGACCATACAAGAGTATAACCATATACCTCTAACCAATCTAATCAAATTTTTCATTCCCATAACCTAGCCAAACTTCTGCCCATCACCTAACTCCTAGATATATGCACATTCACATCCCCATAATTAATATACTCCGCTACCGTTAACTAAAAAGTAGAATATCCGATTTCTGAAATCCTATTCCGCACTTAATATCAGTCAGCTGTGTATTCAATGAATGAATTGGTATTCGATGACGTACAGTTCTGGTCTTGAACATATAAAAATCTACCTACTACCCATAGAGAGATGAAAAGAGATGGTAAGCATTTAATTTAGCGATTCCCACAGAATAAAGAAAGATATGACGACAGAATCTGAGGAGAAGGGAGTGATGTTATAGATGAAGAATTAGCTCTGACGACACGGCCGATAAACGCTTAACCTCGACCAATAATCTACTACGTACGTATCTCTAGGCTAAGCTAACACACAAAGAACACGCTACTCCAAAGACATGACCTAAATAACATCAAAAGAGCTATCAAGGTTCCATATACCATATATTTTGACTTTATCCAGCTATTAATGTACATATCCAAATACAAACCGGGAAGAAAAAAGGCCAAGATACTACCTGCATTTCCCTACTTACTCAACCCACCAATTAAAACCCGTCATTAAGATTTCACGGGATATAACGGAAGACCCAGAGTCTCAGTTTTCCAGCCCCCTCCCCCCTCACAATATGATGTCCCTACACCAAGACCTTCGTTATGGATCTACCCTTGAACCAGTGCGGGAGACCCCTGTAGATCTCCCTCCCTCCCCCGCGGGTGATGGGCGATGAGCTGTACCGAGTGACGGGATGTGCATATGTGGCAGAACCTGAAAAGCTTTTCTCCCAGTAACGGTACCCCCCCTGATTTACTTTGACCGAGCGGACCTGTGACTTGATGCTTTTGAGACTCTCAGGTTCTTTTTTTTTTGCCTCCGTACATGCATTGCAGTGTCTATAGGTATGATAGGACTACAGTCACTGAGAGCTAGGTGGTCTTGAATCTCAACTCTAACTGGTTCAGTCTGGCCGCGGGAATAAGAGCTAGGTAAAACGAACAAGTCTCAAAAGCATGAATTGGGCTGCAGGTTAGGGAAGTTTACAATCTGCTACCAACAAAGCCATTCTCGGGTTCTTTTTGAGTGCATATGCTATCTCACATCGATGTACTTGGCACCGAGTGAATAAAAGCAACTCTGAAACGGCATAGATGTTACTCTTCGATCTGGTACAAAGGAATATCTCTTCTTTCAGACAATTGAAGTGATATAGGGTAGAGCCCTAAAACTTATAGGCAAAACTACCTCCTCATCGATCTAAAAAAAGAGACCTATATGAAACTTACCTAAAAGATTCTTTGTGTACATATTACGCAAATGAGATCTAGTATCAATTCTGAGCAATTGCCTCCTTAAAATGACCAACCAGTCGTAATCTAACAAGAAGCCAAACTATAGAGCCCGGATACCGGCAACTAGCCAATGAGAGAATATGTGATCTAGAGTAGAGGGAAAAAAATTCGCGCGGTCCACAGTGTGAGCCGCCAATATGTCTCCCCCAAAAGATCTCCCTCAAACTTACACGGACCCATTAGTTCTAGAAGGGAAAATGGTAATGGAGTGGCAAGAAACCTCAATTCACTCAAACCCGACAAATGATTAAACAGGCCATAAAAAAATAAAAAAATATAAGCATTGACTTTATGTCCGCTCGACAGATCCTCGCTACCAAGGTACTAATCCTCATTGACAGCGGAGCCCTTATCCGGATCAAGAGCTTGAAGTGGACAGGGGCTTATCCGAGCATGGGAGGCTCGTTGTAGGGTATTTTTAGAACCAGATCGGATAATGTATTCTTGATTAGTAAACAGGGACAACTGGTGTGCCGTCGATAAGCCGATACCTACATACATAGCCGCTAACTTGGAGCCGGAGGAGGGTTGTAACTAACGGCACAACTACAAACCGGGTGCAGCCATTAGAATCACACAAGAGGAAATCTCCTACCGAATACGGAAAACTTGTTGAACGGATTAGGTTCCGTTGTTCTAAAGTACGACCCACTACAGACTATCCCGAACGCCAAGATCCTAGGCGACTGTGGAAAGAAAAAAAAAACGTGATGGAATAAACTAGTAAGAAATCCGAGACAGAAGGTTGATCCGTATAGGATAATAAACTAAAGCGAGGATTCTACTACTATATTTTTTTTTCTTGCAACCTACTTCAGTGAGCCCGTTTAATTAATATAAGTGAGAATCACTAACCTAGCATTCTCCAGGTACCACTATAAACAATGAGGTGATGGTACCTTATAGTAGACGGGGGGGGAGACAAGCACCCCTAGCTAATTGAGGGAAACAGGGCTGTTGGGTACTAGGGGTCCCGAGGATACTCGAGTGATCCTGTGTGAGACAGGGTTGCTGTTGATGCATGTGCAGATGCGGTGGGATAGATGAACCAAAGAATTGTTGCCAGCATACTTGTGTTCCTTTTTTACCTGCCCCGAGTAATTAGTGGTACGCGGTTATGGATGAGACGGCGGCGACCTTTTGATCTTGTAACTAACTCCTCGGTCAAAAGGAATACTATACAACAGAGCCACTACATGTATTTTTCCCCCCCAAGTGACCAAGAGGACCCAAACTCCGGTGATAATATGTCACGTTAAAATGTCAGAAAGAGAAGGGGGAAAAAGCCCAATTGCCACTATATCGGCCGCAAAGAAAGTTTCGCCGGTTCCCCCCCCCCACCCCTCTCGAATAATTGTTATTTGTTTAGGAACCAGGTATGAAAAAAAGATTCTTACCGGTCGCTAGCTACCATATGCCGGTAAATCTCCTTCCCTAAAAAAAAAACTACCAGAACCGAGCCAAAATAAATAAAAAAAGTCCACATACTATATTCTAAACATCCCAGCAGCTTCCAAATCTGTAAGATACCAATTTTACGCTTAATTTCTAGAAGACCCCCAGCTATAAATCCCGTTTTAATCGGAGTCGCCCGCTTACCCAACCCAAACCCCCCCTCCCCTGCAAGATCCGATTTCACGCCGCGAGTGATCCTTGATGCTCGCGACCAACAACAACAACAACAACACTAACATGTACCAGCCACATCCGACGACAAAAATCCTGCAAGCCACACCCGTATATAGAACCCCTCCCGCACGCAGAAAAGAAAAAAAGCAAACTAACTCTTACTCAAGCTTACTGTAAGTGAGTCAGGAAAGCGCATACCTTTCCCCTATCATAGTGTGGGTGTCAGCAATAGGGCTGCCACGGGTTGCATCTCAACTTCAAAAGAAGTAATTCTTAGGTGGGGGGTCCATCCGATAAGGACAAGCCTTCAAACCCAAAAAGAACACCGATGATAAAAAATGATCGATCGGGAATGTGGCCAACTCAACCCTACAGCACTCCTCTCGGTACCACCAAAAAAAACAAAAAACAAAACAAAATGCCAGAACCTACAGGTCAACCACCACCACCTACGTCACAACCCCTCACTCGCACCTCTCACCAACTTGGCAGCGACACGGCACGACAAGGTCTTACCCCGCATCTCGGCCCTTTCCGTTTTTTTTTAATGGTACCGGGTACATGATCGTGTCGGCTCCTAGATATTGTTCAATGCCCATCCTTAATGTCCATCCTGGGTGCCAATTCACCAGCTCCACCATGGGCAGAAAGCGGATTTCCTATGGTGCAGGTTTCACTTCCTTGGTCCAAGATCCAGATTCTGACCGACTGGTGATCCGTAAGAAGTCTCAGTCCGGTGATCACGCGGATGTACTGGATCGTGAGTTGTGTACATAGTTCACAGTCACTCGGAGCAGCCTGTGTGAATACGTAGGCAGCCGTATGTGAATGAGATGTGCATATCCATTTGACTTGTGAGACTCGCCGATCTACATTAGGCTACATGCGTTTATGCACTACAGAGTCTACATGCAAATCGCTCATCTGCAAGGGATTGTAAGACTTCTATATACCCCACATAATAGTGTGATTAAACATACACTGAAATTCGTGAAGACATGATAAAAAGGTTTAAGGAGTGCGCCGTAAAAGGCACAGGAGAGATGTTTTATGTTGCCATGAGGATAAATAAAACAGATGCGGTCATCATATGTAGTGAGAAAACATGAGGGGATTAGATAAATCTAAAGCCCAATCTCAGCTATAAAAAATGAGCAACGAAGCGGGGTATCAACAAGGGTAGAAGAGGAAAGGGTATTGAAAGGGAAAAATGATAAATGAGACCAAGAAAATAGAAAGAAATACAGAAAAATGCCACCCTTTCCTCCCCAACCGTATCGTGAAATAAACCGGAAAAATATACACATCTGAGCAAATGCGCTCTCATTCACTCACTTCACCTGATCATGACGCACACAGTATTAGGAGTAAAAAAAAAATATCAATGTACAATCCATTAACCATCTATTGATTAATGGGTTAATCAAACCACCCAAGCGACCATCCCCGCAATTAAAATTGCAGTAGCAATCCCAACACTCCTTCTCGGCGCAGAATTTTCCCTCGCAGCCAAGTCCTTGGCATATACAGTCTGGTTGTTTGTCATGTTTCCGTTGGAGGCTTGAGAAAAGAAAGTAACCGATCCAGGTGTTGGCGGACCTGTCAGATCAGGGATTTGACAGATTGCGTTCGACGCGTTAATGTCTTTGCAGCGTGTTGTGTAGTCGCGGGTACGAGCTGGATTTGAAGAGTTGAAATATGCTTGAACATACGAGACAGTCATCTTTGCATCTACAGTAGGTGGACCAGCAGACCACAGCGGGTTTCCGTTAGACCAGTGCGATAGAATGACCTTGCCAGCAGATTGCGGCACGTATTTAGCGTCCGTCATTGTATCAATCCACATCCCATCAGCGTAGAAAGTGACACTGCCAGGTTGCCAATCTAAGAGCCGGTGTTAGATTAGCTAGCTTTATATATATTTCTAAACAGGCACAACTTACCAAAGCGATATTCATGAACTTCCTCCGCTGAGTTGAATGGCAGAGGAATGACTTTATAAGTGGGAGTGCCTTTAGCATCTCCTCCATGACTTTCTGTGAGGGCAGAGTGGAGAACAAGGTTGACGGGAGAGGACGTCTGATTAATCTGCGAAGAAAGAAACTCCATATCGATCTCTTGTGTATCATTGAGGTACCTATATAGATACTACGTTAAAAATCGAGTCGGGTGTTTAAGGTTCAATACCGAAAGTAACATACCAGAAAAATGCGCCACAGGTACCATCAATGTCAGTAGCCTTGATTCCCGCTCTGAAGCTTCCATACTTCATATCTGTCCTCCTTGAATCCACCTCTGAAACGCTAACATGCTCCTCACCAGACCCAACCTTCCTCACATACAATTCTAATCCAGCCTGATCCCCATTGAGCCCCTCCGTAGAATTTGCAGATTTCGCTGGATTTGAGACGACGTTCCTAGGCTCTGTTTTGCGCCCATATGGACCCTTTGATGCTACTTTATCAACTTCCCACGACTGAACAGCCCAATCGGTATCTTCTGTGATATTGGTAAGGGTTGTAAAATCGGACTCAAGAAGATCAGTGAAAACAGCGTAGTTGTTGTCGGTTGTTTTGTTCACGGAGTAGCCACATTCACAGTCGGCTAAAAGTTGCAAAGATGTTAGAATTTACTAAATCTAAACCAGCCAGCCAGCCAGCACCCGCAGCAGCAACGCATTTGTGCAGAAGAAAGTAGTTAAAACTCACCTGCTACCAGTAAGGGAGCGAGCATGAAAGCTGCAGCACTAAAAAGGGAGGCCACTCGTACAATCATGTTTAACAATTGTGGTTTTTTAATTTTCCGTGTGATAGATAACGGGAGTTGTGGGTGCGTGGTTTAAGAGGAAGAGAAGGAGGGATGTCTTCAATGATAAGCTCTCTGAGAAACGAGTGACTAGTTGGGTAGAGAGAGAGAACGATGGATGACAACCGACGATGACAAGAATTTTCGGAAGAGAAGAAGGATGGGGGGAAAAAGGAAATAATAAAGTCGCAAGACCCTCTTTTCCAAGAAACTAGTGTGGAGAGATGACAGCCCGGGAATGGAAGATCGGGACAATTTTCTGCTCCTGTGTTGCGGGGGAATGCTTCCTCTAATTTCCAGGGAAATGCAAGGTTCCTCCTACTACTATTCGTGTATCCACGCTGCTACCACTGATGTCCCTGAAGCTAGTTCCCGTTGATACAGCACTGGCTGGCCTGGGGAAATACTGGGGAACTTTTAACGAAAGTGGCAGCTTGTGCAAAACGAGCGACTGAGGTTGGCGTAGATGAATGGGGAGCGCAACCTATGATGCAGTAAAAGACATGAAAGATGACTTTTTACAGCGGCAATGGAAGATGGATGAAGAATAGTCGGTTTGGGGAACGTAAAGTGGAAATGTTGCACCGGTAAATAAGTATCCAGCGGTAGTAAGTGGTTCACGCGGGCAAGGCTCTATGGACAAACTTAGACAAGCCGCCCAGAGGTGAGAAAGCGGAGGCAATATGTATTCGCGATATCGGTAATAGTCCTAATTTGGCGCACATGTCGGCTCTAGCCAATTTCTTTACTTTTTCCTGACCTGGCAATTCTTTTTGCCTCTAATGGTGGTGGTGATGCATTGTGATACCTGTCTTAAGATACCTCTACTATCCTCTTAGTGTTGACACAGGCGAACCAGAGCAAGTTCAGCGCGCATATCATTTGATTGCTTTTTTCCCAAGCTCTGGGTCTTCTGATTACGATAGGAATACCCGATATCGAAGCGAATCTGAAACAAAACCTCACTTTAACAAAGTACGTACAGGTGCCTATTGTGGTGTAAAGTGCCCCCCCAAGGCATCAAACAAAAACCGTTTTTTGCCGGGTCTTGGAAGGTGGCATCGAAACATTAATTACAAAGGGGATATCAGCTCTAGCGACGCGGAACAAACAAATCTTGGGAACCTCTCTAAGGTCAGACACTGATGATACTAGTTCATCCGCTTATTCTTCCTGGACAAAAAAATAACCCCCTCCCCCTCTCTCTCTGCTCCCCAAATAACTACGGACACAATACCATCGTCGGAATTCGTATAGCCGTGTCCGCGCTTCATTAATTTGCCCCAGTATTTTAGTCGCGGATAAGGGTAAGCTGCTAAGCATTCCTAACGTCTGCCTATTTTGGCAAATACAGATAGTCAGCGCGAAGAAGAAAGCCCGGCCCAACCATGCCGAGATTTTGAAATCGACGTCATTTGAGGTTCCGAAACACCGGCGCGTACCTTTTGGGGTTCGAATATCCCATATTTGTTTAGCCCCTCGTATATAAGATGAAGGGGGAGGGGATGTTCTTCAAATAAAGCCCTGGTCGACTCCCGTACTCTACTGGTGCATTGCTTGTACGTTTATTTCCCTGAAGACCTGAAGAGTGTAGTTTAGTTCCTGAGTGCCACGCGACCCCAACGCTGATGCGGTCAGCAGCAATTCCGCACCAGCCAATGGGCTTAACGTAGATCACTTTCGCCGCATGTTTGTGGCGCACGCATCCCACTCTTGAATGCCATTGGCAAACCAAAGATTATTGGTACGAAACCACAGGTCCTTTCCTCCTGAATAAATTCTTACATAGGGGCGCACTAGGCTTGAATAAAACGGTTTCCCGGTATCACGGGTATTCGAGACCGGAGATTCTACCTCAAGACCGTGTTTCCAACTTCGTTTTGCCTCAAGGACCCCTTGATTCCTGTGGGGAGTTTGAAAGCCCAGCGCGGGCGCACAGACAGATAACTATCTCGAAAAACCTCTTCTGTTAAAGCAGATGGTGACATGTGCCAACTCAGAACGCTGGGACGGTCTTTACCTATTCAGGGAACTCGTTGATCTAAGGGAACCTTGAGTTATTGACTTGGCGTTACGGGGATGACCGGGGCCTTTGTCCGGAGTCATGGGCTAGGTAATATGGCACCGCTATGTAAACCGGTATGCTGTTGGGTGAGGGAAATGTTAACCATCGATAAAGACTTGTTTCTTGGCCCAAATTTCAAAAGGCGGCATAACACTCAATACGGGCCCGGATATGTAGGTTTATCACAAGGAGACAGTAATTACGTAAACGAGCGACAAACGTTAGAATAGAGTTCAATATACCCTATGCGATATATTTAGGGTTCACGAGTCCCACTGAGGAATGGATGGGTTAAAGTTTTAGTTACCCCTATGCCCTTAAATTGGTCCGATAAAGTTTTTCGTGCTCCGCTCCTTATACTAAAAATGATCCAGGTCCGCTTTAGCATATATCTTATATATTTATATACAAGAAAAGGTAAATTGGCGTGCGTACCTACATGACCTTGACTCGGCTATCGAGCCACATAATAACAAACCCCAGCCACGATTCCCCAATGCGCATCTTGGCTTTCCCGAAAAGAATATCAGAAACCCCGGTCCAACATGACCTTGCAAGGGTGTTTGTGCAGCCCTCACCCTTGATTGGATATTTTTATGGCACGCGACATGAGTCTCTGAGGTACCTCCTGTAGTACAAAAATTACGCGGTGATGGTTAACTGCCCGGGTTGCAACGGGATCCAAGAACGTCACTAAAATTTGCGAACATAAATGATCTTTATTACGAGACATGGGCGAGGAAAGGGGGTGAGAAGAGAGGCTCTTGGTCAAGATCCGATGTGACTGGTCATGACTTGTTGGAACTCAACACGTTACTAAAAGTCATAAGACCTTACAAAACAAACTACATGTACTTGGTCATTGGCTTCAAATTGGTCACCCTCCAAATTTCCTCAGTACTTGGATGTTTGACTTGTCAATCTTGGCTGAGGAGATGCCTTCATGCCCTAAGATACGACTAGAGATGTACCTCATCTTGATTGGACTTCAACCACTAAAGCAGATTGCACATTCGGGAAATAGTCTTTCCAGAAGGTGCTATGTTTAAGTATATTAATAGTGCACATAACCTAGGGGAATGACCGAAAGAAAGGAATGTGTAAAGAACTCATCATTATAGTTGAAATAGCGTGAATAAAACATTTCTCGCCGGCAAATAACCCGAGGAAGTCCCCCGGGAAGAACCTCTTTTCAATTGACCACATGATCCTACATGGTACCACTGGTACCACTCACTCTAGCGAGCTGTAAGGTACGGACAACCCACCTTACGAACCTTTTCTTCTTTGTGGCAAGGGTGAATAAAAATAAAAAAGGGCTTAACCGATAGACCTATTCTTAGTCACGTGTTCTTAACTAGGAAATTTAGCTATCATTGTGAGGTCTGTGGTGCAGACATTAGCTACAATCGACCTTCTTTCTATTTTAATCATTTCTGCATTCGTTACTAGACTGCCTTCAACTCGTATTCCGGAATACCTAATCATCTAATCTCAACCGTCTGCTTTGTTACCTTTAGGGGTTCAATATTGGCCTTTCTTTGTTTATTTTACGACACGGGGCATTACTCTAGCCCTCACAAGATCGTATGATATTGACAAATTAATTTTCCAAAACTGACAAATAAATCTCCCGAACAGACGTAGCCGTCATGAAACCTGTCGGCACTATTGTACCTATATAGGGGTACATTGAGCCGGTTGGGGGCGATAGCCGAATTGTGGAACCTTCTGTATACGTTTATTAAGCAGTATTTGGGGGGTCAACGATATCTATGTTCTCGTATATTACCATTGAAAGAGGCTTGTCCGCCCGCTTCAGAGTACTGGGCACGAATACCACTAGCTTAAAGGCTTCCTGCAGAATCTCACCAAGTCTAGAACTCGAATTTTCGTACCAAGAAGTGAAGGGAATACAACAACTCCGTAGTAGTATTCTGCACTGGCTACTCGTACAACTGACTACACATACTATTTGTTGAAAGGGATTTTTTGTTCAATTATACCACTTACAGGTTTTCAAAGGAGGTAAGGAAGCCGAAATTTTAAGATTTAGGATGGTATACGTACCTAATAGCTCAGGTCTTCTATAGATAGAGAAGTCTAAATCGAAGAGCATTGAGGGATTACAGGTCAGAGTCTTCCTCATACCCGAATGATTTTGGTTTAATCGGCGATAATCAAAGCAGATTCTCGTTCTAATAATGGTCATGAAAGTGAAACAACTTGTGTCCTCGTTGGAGTTATTCACGATTGGAGGGTTCAATGTGGAATGAAGTATTCCGTGGAAAGACCTAACAACCTAATATCTGAATCACTACTAGATTGTACCCGCACTTCGGGCACTAGAAACCACCTACTTCTATCTTCGCAGGTATAATAAAAGATGCACGAATGAAAATGTTACGCTTAACTTTAATAGACTAATCTTAAACAGCACAGCTTAACAACCCGATAAAACCCGAGTCGTGTTATTTTAAGAACCCTTTCTGTCTTCTATTCAAGAACATACATTCAATAACTTAGAGGTACAACCAACCAACCAACCAACGACACAACCTTTTACCGGGCGTGGAAGATATAATTGGGATGATTCAGACTTCTAGAATGGTTCGAGCAAGCCACAGGTCTCAGATCCCGACTCCCGGTGTCTTAGATGACCTTACGTTGTATAGCAAGAACTTGGTTCGGTACGATATACCGTGTATTTTACCGCGAAAGCCGGTCGGGAATGGTTATGCTTCCTAGCTAACCCGAACCACAGTATCTGGTCGGTCTTCGTCTTTAGGTACATGGTGGATCGTGCGGCTTATTACTATATACAGGGTGGTTCCCTGTGGCAACCCAACGATCTTACGGGAACCCACGTAAGAATCCTATAAGACCGGCTTTCTCGGCGCATCTACTGCAAACGCTAAGGAGCGAGAACCGACGCTTAGCTCATTTCGTTAGGTTCTCATGGGTCTCGTTGCAGTACGTCATTATACGAAGGTATATTCATAGTAGCATGATAATTAACTGTGCGTATCTAGAATCGAAGTACCAATGGTCTCTCAGGTTTACCTGAATGATTCTCGAAGTTGAACTCGCATATTTGAGGTTATGAACCCTAAGAACCGTGCAGAAAATTGGACCCGACTATGGAGATATCAATATAACTGGTTGCTCTAACCTAGGAAATCTCAGCGCAACATTAGATGGTGGTTTATGCTTACTTTTAGGAATTATTTAGATGGCGTATACTAGCCGACATACGATACAAATTCGATTCTACTGTCTAGGCACTTCCAGAAAAATTAGATCTCTAACTTGATGAGCTCATATATAACGTACATGATAGATCCCTAAGTTAATTCTTTGGGAGCGGAGATGGTGGAACTTTGGCCTCTATCAATGTCTTTCTCCGGAGTCTATAACCTAAAATTTTTGGAGGTTTCACGCGAGGGACGTCTGTTATGGCTATCGGATTGTCTTACAATTAAGGTTATTAACTTTATAGGATCTGGGGGTCTTTTAGAAGCATAAGAATTCTATATATACTATTGTATATGGATAAATAGGAATCACTAAATATCATGCGCTTATTTTCCTATGTACTCCTTATCATGTCTGAATGGAATCTTCCCTAAAAAACTCCGATTTTAGTAGTTATAATACTAAGTGTAGAAAAATAATTAGGGTGGCTCTCTATAAGATTTTTTTAGCAATAGACGTTACTAGCTATATATAACTATATAGCTATCTTGTATTCAGAAACAATAAATTTAAATTCTTGGAAATAACCTAAGGGCTCGTCTAGCTTATACCTTACAATATCTCTCTAGAATCTGGCTATGAGATGTATACTTAATTCTAGATATGCTCTTCCTAGCCTTCTAATTCTTTATTCTAACTATTAAAAAAGCACAAAAAAAAAGTTCCAGCTGCAATACAGGTACACAGATTCAGTAAACCGGTTCTCATTTGCTTCCATAATTATAATAACAAAAGTGATCTCATCATCATCCTCATAGCCCAGCTATAGAAATTTACTCGGATCTACATTAATATCATACATGCAGTACATTAGGTATTAATCTCTTGATCTCGTATAATAACTGCACGTCGTCATCTCCGCATATTGGGTAACGCCTTAATACCTATATTTTATCACATCATAAAAACTTATAACTGGATGCGCACGGAACTTATTCTATTATACCATATAATAATAAAAACACATAGTATCTTTAATTGTAAAAGCTTGCTTATATTATTGGGTGAGACATACATGTAGTACTAGAACATTATATTAACTCCGGCGACGCATACATGTAGTTATAAAGTTCTAGTACATACTTTTTTTCCCCCGATGGTTGGTTTTCTTTAGCTACTGTTATAGGGCTGTATATGTTGCTTCTAGGGATTTGTTTGAATGTACTATTATTCTGGGTCTGGGTCTGATACTGAAGAAACGATATGTTTAGTTATCTTTTCTCAGATAAGGAATCATGTAGTAATTGATACCTTATCTGTTATGCGGGGCTAGCCCAAGGATACGCGCGTGCGGGGTCGGAAGGACATATAGCTATAATTAAGGCACCATGTATATATGAAAAGAAAAAAAGAAAACCTACGGGGCCGCGGAGGTATAAAAATCGAGTGATTTTGTATGACTTAATAATAGAAGAAAGAAAGAAAAAAAAACAGATAGTAATATTTTTGTTTTATCAATTAAGTAAATATACAAAAAGACTACTAACTGGCCAAAAGAACTAAAATGCAAGCTCAAAAGATACAAAACGTAATTTTATTCTATCGTTCGTACAGTCCCTATTAATGATAAAAACTTATTAGGCTGAACTGACCCTAGTCTAGATCATACTGGCCAGTCTCAATTTTTATACCATGCTTAGATCTATAGCTTAAATTATTAGGCACAATCTAATGTACTCAAAGGAGCGATCAATAAATCATGATGAATTACTAATATTCCCAATAAGATGTGGGTTAATTAGATACTTGTAAAAAATAGGTTAGGTCCGTCCGTCCGTCCTGCACCGGGTTTAAACTGTCACCTTTTAAATAAACCTTTTTTATTTAGCCACTGTAGCTAGTTACTGGGATATAAGCAATTGTGGCTAGAAGAGGCTTCTTTGCATGACCTATCACTGTGGCGATGATACTTAATCAATCTGGCCACTTGTAGCAGTAGTCTTAGTCATAAAGTGCATTTTTATAAAAGGATTTCCCAGTCCCGATCAACGGAATCCTAATTCTTTTCGCTATAGAACTTCAGCATGAGGGGTATAGTAGCTTAGTTTTTTTGGGGGGGGAGGGGGAAATATAGGAATAGTTTCTAATGATCTAGGTATACATTTATTTCTCATCCTTCGGAACTAGTTTCCCGGAGTGCAAAGCTTAAGATTCTAAGCAAGTGTTAGGGAATTTTACGCCAAAGATCCCTCGTGTGTTAGTTTAAACTTCATGATAATACCAATTGTTATCACCATTATTGATCGCCATAGTATAGCCTCTACGATTATACATCGGGAAGTGTAGTTTCCGACCCCTGGGAGTGCTGTAAATGGTGGCCAATCCTGCATGAGAGCCGGAATTGGTAAATAGATCGAAAAAGCCACGTTCTTTTTTATCAGATGTCCAATAGGGGTACTTACCTAGTACCTATTAATCGCAAAACCATCTATTCTACTCGCAGGCTCACGAGTATGGATACAGTTGCGTGCAGCTGCACAACGATGAAGTACAAGCACTCCACTAAGGACTTCTATTACATTACTATATACAATCAGCCCATGTAACAATTTGTGGCACGGGTTTCCCCACGGGTTTTTCCCAAGCTTGGCAACGTCGCTATCCTTGTAGGTCGGAAAGCTACTGTCAAATAGCCAATTACTGCTCGAGTATTCCCTTATCGATTAGAGGTAATTCCCGTGAAACAAAATCCATTGGCTCAGAGAAATTGTTTATTGTTTACCGGGCGAGCTTAGATCAAGTAACTTGTACGTGTATGCATGACTCTATGTGTTCTCAGCCCTAGGCCGGAAGGGGCTAAGGCAACAGGGTTTTGTGTCTTGGCTCTAGAGTAAAGGAGCTTTGAAAGGTGTTCCTTTTTTTCTCTCCTCTACACACTCTACACACGCGTCAGAAATCACAGCTCCGGTAAACAGCTACGTTTCCCAGGAACACCAAACACCGCAACCGTGCATTCCAAAATCATTCTCCGTGAATTATTTCGTCCCCACCGAGGATGGTGGGTAAGTACATATGATATGCTCCCAACAAAGTTTTGTTCCAGTCATTAGAACTACCGTATAAGTTCGCAAAACTGGCTATCTCCGTCCTGGGTTGGGTTAAACTCGAGCCAGACAGAATGAGACTCGGTAGAGGCTTAGTGGAATAGGGATCAGGAGGCTCTTGTGAATCATGGATTTTTGCACACCACTCGTAATCTCATGACGTTCTGAGAATCGACCAGGTCTACATATAGGTATATATGGATATACCTAGAGTGCTGTAAGAGGTTCAGAGTCTGTCTAGCCTTTCCGCTGTGATTCAAATAGCCAATACGTGCTGTTCTGTTATTATAGTAGTATCTACTAGATGGTCACCCTATGCACCTATACGTGGACCTAGTTGATTCTTAAAACATCATGAGATTACGAGTATAGATTCAAGTCAAAGATTCAGTATAGTTCGTTCGATAGACTTCATCTAGTCCTAAGCCTTCAACCCAGCCTTAGTCTCTTTGGTTCCGAATCAGCACCCTAGGGCGGAGATAGCTAATTTCGCAGGTTTATACGGTAGTTCACTAACATCTTAATTAGAGCCACTCTCTCGAAAGCGACCCTCCTGCGACTCTGGAACTCTCCGGTTTATCCGGAGAAAAGTTTCATCCATGAATTTTCTGTATTGGCAATATATTTATTATTTTATTCTCTATCTTGTCTCATCCTTAGTCTTCTTGATTTCAGGATTAAAGAGTGAGAACAATGTAGGGTATCTCACATCTCTGTTTCACTGTATAAGTGCAGGGACTGGTGCAGGTTTGAACACTGTATGTATACTCACCTCGAGTTTGGGTTTGTAGATACAGGCTATAGCTTATTCCTTGCAAAATAGGTCGATTTGTCGACGTTGAACACACTCCAGCAAGTCATCCTCTGGCTAGATATTATCATGGGTTCCCATACATTCGTGTTTGCAGGGCTCGTCATTGCGCTTCGGATCAAGTATAAACGCAGGAAAGCCCGCGAGGAACAATGCCAGTCGGAAGCCAGTAGTAGATGTAGAAAGGGTCGCCAGTCGGAAGTGCCCACCCCCCACGGGAGCATCGAAGAGCTGGAAATGAGATACCAAGCTTTCTCCCTTCTCTCCTGGATTGTTCTGCTTTATATTGTCCTGATCCAGTTCTGTGGGGCCATTGCTTTAGGCTGGTTCATATCAGCTCGTCACTCATCGATCCCGGCAGAAAATCACGTCAATGCTTGGTGGTCCGGTATATTTCTCACTATGTCTGCTTTCAATAATTCAGGCATGAGCCTTATAAGCGCCAATATGGCCCCGTTCCAACAGTCATACTTCGTCCTCCTTGCAATGTCTGCTTTGATTCTATTGGGAAACACAGCATTTCCAATATTACTCTGTATTATTATCAAGATAATAGCAAGATTTATCCCCGGAGGTGATAGATGGAAGGGTTGGAGGGATGGGCTAAGACTTCTTAATGATGAGAGATCGACGATATTGTGTCCTTATTTGTTTACTAGGGGCGAGTTGTTCTGGCAGGCCGGGACTGTGCTCATTCTCAATGGAATTGACTGGGTGAGTTTGACCAATCTTTGCCCTATTATTTGGTATAAGTGCTAATGGGTTGCTGTTTTTAAGGCGGCTTTTGGGATTTCTGCTGCTGGAAACCCTGCTTTTAAAGATATCCCGGTCACAGCTCAAGTAATAGATGGACTCTTTCAGGCATTCGCTGTTAGAAGTGGAGGGTTTGGAGTTGTAAACATCCCGTCTCTAAGGATAGGCGTCCAAGCGACCTATATACTCATGTAAGTTTCCATTGAGTGATTAAAGGTTATAAGAATCTCACAAGTTTGTAGGATGTATATCTCCTCATTCCCTATCTCTCGTGATAACATCTGGGAATCGGAAGTTTCTAGTGCTAAGGGTACGCTACATGAAGAGCTAGGTGATAAATCAAAAGCCTTGGTTATCCATCAAAGTCCAAAACTACAATTTCTCAAGAACCAGCTTAGAAGGACTTTTACCATTGATGATTTTTGGTACTTATTCCATCTCCCTTCCTCTTGAAGTCAACTAATCCTGAGAAATACGATAGGTTACTCTCTGCGTTCGTTTGGCTCATCTCTATTATTGAGACATCTCACTTTGAGGCAGATCCCGTGTCGTATTCCATATTCAATATCCTCTTTGAAATTATCTCTGCATACGGCTGCGTCGGTGTTAGTATGGGGCACCCTGATTCCTCGACTTCATTCAGTGGCTCATTGAGAGGCGGGAGTCAGCTGATCCTCTGTGTCATCATGTTACTTGGAAGGACTCGTGAGGCGAGAGTGGGGGTGCTGAAGGGGAGCTGGGGGATCGGTGAATCTTTTCCGGGGATGAAAGAGGAAGAGGTCGATAAGTGAGAATCTGAAGCATTCTAGCTTCCTCAATGGAACTTTGGTCATTTTTTCAGAAATCTCCTATGTTCCTTTTAGTGCAGGCGGGTAGATTACATGTGTGAGCGTTAGAATTTGGGAGGGACGGGGAGTGGGGGAAGGGGCTAAAATGATTAAAGAGGGGATGACTACATGTGTATATGTACTCGTATCATTATTATCTTATAGAGCTAGACATACCTTTTCTTTTAGATAAAATCAATATAGAAGTCCATCCTACAGATAAGCGAGATATAGTTATGATAGAGATAAGAAGACGAGTACATTACTACTCCATATATACGAGCTTCTATGAGGTAAGCCTCATACATCATAGACCCAGAACCTGCTTGTACCTTGTCTCACCTATCCGGGCCATATACTTCAATAATATATATGATGCCAATATTATTATCAGTAGTGGCCAAGTGCAGTAAAGAATATCATAGCTATACATCCCCAACATACCTACTTCAGCCCGTCTAAAATTTCACCTACACACCATAAACTAAACCCATCAATCACACTGACTACAAACAGCCTCTTACCAGTAGAGCAAACCACAAAAGCACAAACATAGATCACACAGTTCCAGTCCTCAATACCAAACAAACACCCAAAACCGAATCCGTAGACCAAAAAAAAAGTCATAGTGTATTAATTGAATGTGGGATGATGAGGTGACTCTATTGGTTAGAATGTTTCGTTGGTGTGAGTGTTTAAGGTGCTTGACTTCTACGTAGGGATAGTAAGACCGTAAGTGTTGTGGTAGGAAGGAAGGGAGTTGTGTAATTTGGGTACTTGTTGTGGGGTTTTATTGAATGATTTTGCTAGAGGGGGGGGGGTGTAGTAGTAGTATTGGTTTCTGTAACTCCCTTTTTGGGCTATAACTTTGTGTATTAAATAAGGGGGCTATATGATTAAAGCAAGAGAGAGAAAAGAAAAGAAAATTCTATACCTTTTGCGTTGATTATAGAGTTTTCCCCTGGGGGGGGGGGGTTTGTACTCAGGGTAAGTATCCGTGATAAACTACACCTCTTCTCGAACATAGTCTATATATACTATTCAACAAAGCCACCCATCGAGTTCTACACTTTCTACGGTGGGCTGGGTATAAGATGATTGTACGTATAGTGCTATAACAAATCTCCAGCGTACAAGTGATACCATTGTATTGTATATTCGAGCCTCTCACGCCGGGCATAGTGAATATTAGGCCACAGAACCCCTGCCTTATGCACCCCTGCCTCTCGATACTTACCGCTGTAAGTGCAATAAAGCTCCCAATCACTGACGCCACCCTGAGACACCCCCAAGGCTGGTAAGGTAGGGCAGTCAGATGTCTCGAAACACACACCCACACAGACAGGCACACACCCACACACACACATACGCCGCCAACCGCACCTCCCGACCACGGATGTTATGTACCGGGTCTGAAAGGGAAATAAAGTTTAGCCTTTTAGCCTTCCCCGTCTGACATTGGACGGATTCAGATTCGTTCCTGGGGGTGGTGGTGATTATGAAGAGGGGGGGATGTGAAGGGGAGGGGAGGGGAAGGGTGATCTAATCGATCCAGCCTTGTTCTTTTTTATGCCTTTTTTTTTTTTTATTTCTTTTCTTTTTCTTTCCCTTTTCTCCACCCGTAATCTCGGTTAAAGTTTGAGCCGCAACGCACGTTACATTAAATAATGACGCAATTTTTGTATCACCCAACGCACGGGCCAGTGTGCTTATCGTTTATCGCTCCCCCGGATAAGAAATTCTTTTTTTGGAGGGGAGGGGGGTCAAACATCGGATGAAATTGGGTGAGCGAATCAGCGGTGGGTGTTTTTTTTCATATTGTGGGAGTTGGGTGTGCAGAGGGGGGTTTTTTTTGTTGGTTGTTGGTGAGATTTTGTAAATGTGGTGGGTTGTTGGTTGTTCAACCAATGGATGGAATGGTGATGAGAGATAAATATCGTGTGTGTGTTTACATTCCATCGAGTAACAGGTTATGGGTACGGTCTCTTGTTCCCCCATCACCCCCTCACTTAAAGAGTAGTAACATCCCATTCACCCCCTCAGTAACCTATTCCAATAAGAAGAATCAAACCAGACCCGATTGTTCCGGTAAATAAATAGAAAATAGAAAATAGACCCGCTTCTGTGCAAGACATCTGACTATACTCTATCCACTTAGTCCCACCCACTTACGTGAACATTCCGCCTCGGAGGTTGCAATGAAAGTCGTTACGATTACGTTGACCGTCCACTCACTCCCCTGAGCCAAAAATAGAGATTTTGAATTAATACCTACTATCGAAAAAAAAACAGCCATCAAAAACCATGAGTCAGTGCTACTTGTGCGCCCACACACGGAAGTGGGCTTCGGGTGATCGACCAACCACTGGTAGACCTTTATTCGTCTAGGTGTGGCTAATAGGATCGACAAAGTAGTAATTGTTGTTTGTTTATGCCCCATGATCTGTCGGGTGCAGAGAGAGAGAGTATTTAGTAGAGCCACCGCCCCACCAAGAGTTTTCTTTAACCAGTGGCGCATAAGAGGTTAATTCTAATGGTGCAGATACAGCAACCAGGGATAGTGAACCCCGGTACTTGTAAAAAATCCCAATATTTTGCAGCGAGTGATTATTCGTGTCTAAACCATATATCTGTATGTCTCATGTGTAATATTCAGCCTTGTTATTAGTATTGATTTAATTGATTATATGGATAGACTAGTACATACCCCTACACATAGGTTTTATTTAAACCTTAATAAAAAAAAATGTGTGGGTTGGTACATTTTTAACCCCCTCCCCCCTTCAGGGCTCTAGTACAGATAACCTTATATACAAAATATATCCCCCCCCATAAATATAACTCAAACATCGCCCCTCAATAACCCAACACACCCACCGTGGCAGAAACTTTATTAACGATCATCACTACCCAGGACCCCAGGTTGATCATACCACAACCTCCCCACATTGTCAGATGTAGATATGGTCTAGACTACCTACATCTACCCTACTCCTCGGACCAAAGCTTTATCAAAAACCCACACGACACCAGATGAGCCCACACACACATCATGAAACGCATTCCATCTCTACATATCTCCTTACAACCATAGGATCAACACACACACACACACACACACACACACATGCAAAAAGAAAAGAAAACAGACTCAAACGTAATCCCAATACCAAACCCTCCATCTACCACGTGTACATACGACCAATAAGAATACTTTCCCTTCTTACAATTTCACTCACACCCCCTCACCAAGACACCATTTGGAGAAAGGAAGCGTGGCTAATCGGATGGACCTGATTGAGTTTTTTTTTTTTTTTGGATACCCTCTTTTTTTTTTTGTTTTTTTTCTTTCTCACTTTACGCGTGGATGTTCCTAGACTCTAGGGAGGGGTGTGGTGAACATGTAATGATGATACACGAGATGTATCACTTTTGTTATGGAGTAGGAGTGAGAGGGGTGAAAAAGAACCCTTCTGGTTTTCCACGTGGGGATCTTTATTTATTCTACCCCACTATAATAAAATACCGAGGAAGAGGAATTGTTGATATTGATTCTTTTTTATATATATTTTTTGTTTATTTCTTTGTCCCTATGTTCACATAAAAAGCCACTAATACATCTTTTTTTTATATATTTTTTGTTTATTTCTTTGTCCCTATGTTCACATAAAAAGCCACTAATACATCTTTTTTTTCTTTTTTTTCTTGCTTTCTTTCTCTTTCCTTTGCTTTCCTAACTAGCTAGCCAGTCCGAGAGGGGAGGGGTTCTTTTTTTTTTCCTTCCCTTTTCTCCCCTCATAAGTTCTCTTCTCTTCCTTCCAGAAATGGTATTCCCTCCCTTTATCCCAACCTGTATTCATGCCCCAACAAAATAATCAGAAGAGAGAGAGAAAGAAGGGTGGGGAAGGGGGAAAAAAAAAAAGTATAAAAAATAACATGAAATTGAACAAAAAATAGAAGGTAACAGCAAAAACCCAAATCCCCCCAATACAAAACAAATGGAATTGAAAAAAAAAAATATATATATATATATCCCCGACGTGAGAACCCCAACTTTCCCCAACAATCATACATTCCATCTCCTCCAAAGTATCATCATTCAGTAGGTCTTTTTTTGTAGATTTTAAGTGAATCGCCGTACCACCATACCATAAAAACCTAGGCCCGGAAGGAAAAACGTAAATAAATAAAAGAGAGGAGAAAAAGACCTATCACACCATAAGAAAAGATATTCTCTTCCAAGTTTCTTCTAAAAGCTGAGAATTCAAGGGCAACCGATAAGACCCAACGCGATAAAAAAGAGAAAATGGACGAAACCCTAATGTCACCAACAATTAAAAGACAAACACATATGGAGAGACAAATCACTTCGATTTCAGAACCACAAACACGGGACAAAGAAGCATTAAAAAAGGACCGAGATTGATAAAAAAAAGAGGATGAGAAAACCATTGAGAAATAAGGAGAACTTTTTGATATGAGACCCCCCGCCCCGCCAATCCATTTGCGCCCTGCAGAGGAATGAAGAAAAAGAAACAATCACAGGACAAACACAACCCCAAGAGACTCGAAAAAAGAGAAAAAAAGCCCCACAACCCCAATCCAATCCCAAACCCCCACATATAGCAGCACATACAGCAAAAAGGCCTACGTAACCGCAGCTAGCTCCAAGACAATAGCAAATAATAAACCCGAAATCATTCTCCCAAGACCTTCTTCTTCTTGGTCTTACTCTTCATCTTCCCCAACGCTCCTGCTGCTGCTCCACCTGCTGCTGCTTTTCTCGCGGCAGCAGCTGCTTGCCGACCCCTCCTTGTCCCTGCCTCGTCTTCCGAGATGCACCCGTCAGCCCCTATCCCTGCATCTTTGCACCTCTGGCAAGGGCGCGCCCGGTCACAACCCTTCTTAGATTTCCGGCAGCGTTGGCACCGTGGCTTCATTAGTGGCTCTTCAGGCCCAAGGTGGTGCGGTCGGTCGTCTACAGGGGTTGCTGTCTGCTGACTGTACAACGATGTGGGAGTGGTAAGGGTGACTGTGTTAATGGTGTTTGAGTTTGAGCGCGACTTATTGCTGTTTCCATTAGATGAAGAAGCAACGGATGGCTTACGGCTGGAGGGTGGAGAGGCAGGTGAAATAGGCCACTGTGCCTCTGAGAGGGTTTTTGGCTTCTTCAATCCACTTGTTTGTAGTGTGGGCTGTTGTTTGCGTTTAGTCGCCTTGACTACTCCCTTGGGTAGGGCCGGCTTGACCTTTAGACCAGTCCCCACATTAGATGACGGTGCCGATGGTACCGAAGACATTTTCCTTCCACGGACGGTCTTCATCAATGGGACATCATCTAAATCTTCATCATAATCTGCATCATCATCTTCTTCCTCCTTGCCAATGTAGGTTTCATCAGCGTCATCATCAAGCAAATCCTCATATTCTTCTTCTTCTTCAGCCCCAGCTGTAAAGGGTTGTTGGCGATGTGGCTCCGTCCGTGGCGGTTCTTCGCGCTGGATATAGTTTTGTGATGGTGCATGCGGTTCTGGCAATTCTTCATTGTCGCTTGGCTCAGTAGTATCGAAGCTCGGTAAGATCTCGTCCAAAGACTTGAACTTCATCTTATCCCTTGTGTACAAAATTGGGCTGTTTGGCAGTCCACCAGAGAGTGGATCAGGCAGCTCAGTAGTATCGCTCCGCCCATCGTCACCATATTCGCCACCACCAGAAGAGAATCCTTCTTCCTCTTCCTCATCATAGTTATCTTCTCTTGTTGATGTTGTTGTAGAACAATTCTCTACCCTAGTACCACCAAGTCGCATAAGTTGTACAGCAACCTCTTCATCTGATATACAAGATGCAATTGTAGGTGCAGGGGTTGGGAAAGTTCCATTCCCGTTTGTTCGAGACTGCGGCCAAGAGTTATACACTTGCGCGCTATTACCAGTGTTATAGCCGTAGGTTGATGGTGGTGTGGGATGAGGATACCCATAGTTGCGGGGTGCATACGGTGTAGAAACCTCATCAACTGGGCGCGAGGGGCTGGCAGAAGATGTAGTTGAGCCCTCATTCCTAGGCAGAGCTGTAGGTGGATAAAGTGGTAGCTCCTGTATGGCGGTTAGCCAAATTGGTAGCATAGGGAGATTCGGGAAATATTCACGTCAGATGAGAACTTTGGTCTTTTCCTCCTTGAACCTTCAACGATATTATCAAGACTGATCTCCGCGCTTGCAAGTGGCTCAAGCCTGTTCCTCTGCTCCTCTTCGTAGGACAAAAATCCTGTGGGGTGTGTTGAATTAGCACCCATCGAATAGGCTGGCGCATAACGATCGAAACGGTCTTGACCATGCTCCCAAGTATGACTAGAGACTGGGCGCTTGAGGCTCTTTGGACGACCACCAGTGCTAGCGCTGCGTCTCCCTCGGGCAGCGCTAGGAGAAACACTCCTTGCAGAGGGCTCTAGATGATTTAATAGTGAAGAATGGAAATCATAAGAATATCGATGCGGGGTTTCCTCGACACGAACGACAACTGTCATCCCATCCTCAAAGTTCTCGTGCTGTAGAATCATATACCTTCCTTCAGGATCCTGGAAACTAAGGGCAGAGTCTTTGTGTAGGTTAAGTCCAAACATATTCTTAACAGTTGTAGTGATAGAATCTGTTGTGTCGTGCGGGTAGATATGCAGTGTCTTGGGGTCGGATACCCCGCCGCAAATTCTGAAGTGGACATTCTTGCAATCCGAGTTGGGTGACAACGACTTTGGTGGTGTCATGATTGTAGAAGTATTGTGATAGGGAGTAGATACCGATTCAGATACTGATGGGTAGTTGTAAGATCGGGTTGTTCGAACTGTAGGCTCCTCTGATAGGAGAGTATTGATATTCATTGTGTTTTGATGTAGCGAAATGAGGTTATGATGGCGATAAATAGATGCGCCAACTTATTTGTAGTACTATATGAATGACTGATGGCAAATAAGACTGTTAGCAAAAAAAGAACACTAAGAATTTGTTGTGGTGAATTCTGAGGGATGCGGGGAGTGAAAAGAGATGGATAAGAGATGGCGACCAAGAAATTCACCGGTACAGCGGGGAACGACCAGGTAGCGACAAGAAGTTCTCGGAACCACACGATAGATTCAAGAAACTCAACCAGGACAAGAACAGGCGGGGCAATCTAATCATGAAACACAAGATGACAAGGAGAATGCAGCGTAAAACGGACCTTGTATAGATGCGTTCTGATCAACGACTGCGCTCAGCGCTCAGGGCGGGATGATTCTTCAATCCAGCGTCCGTAGCGCACAGCAAGAGAATAGTAGCAACACCAACAACGATAGCAGGTTGAATGGAGTAGCGGATTAAGCAGTCAAAGTCAAAGTCAAAGAAGATAGAGGAGATGGCTCAGTAGGATGGATACTGTCAAGATTGCGCCCAAGATGAGGAATGGATGCCAGAAGGGGGTATCTAGAAGATGTATAGTGGGCTGATGGTGATGATAATAATGGTAGGGATGATGATGAAGTTGATGATGTACTGGTGGTGGTTCACGGTACAAGATGGTGAACCGCTGAAAGGAGGGCGCGGTGATGGTGGGATAGTTTCGGAGACCGAGTTGTGGGGGGGGGGGGGAAGAGGTGGAGGGCAAACTAGTGGGTGGGATGGTGGATATGAATAGGACCGCTCGCGGATTGAGTCGGGTGTTAGGGAGCAAGCTGTGTGTGTAGGCGCAAGCGTGGAATTGGTTCCTGGGTTAGGGAACTGACGGTGAATAATAGTTCAAGCAGGTAGGTTATGAGTGAGTGGGTGAGTGGGTGAGTGAGTGGGTAGAGTGAAGGTCAAAGGTCAAAGAGAAGAACAGAGGTAATCCCGAGAGAGAGAAGTAGAGAGGGGAGAAAGACGAAGCTGTCTGTCGTCGCAGTCGCCGTCGTAGTCGTAGTCGGTGATTGTAGAAGGGTTGGTAGTGTGGTAGTGGTTGGATGGACGGGTGTTCTGTATCTCCCTCTCGCACTCTATCTGCTGCTGCTGCTTTACTGGTTGTCTTTGTCTTGGTGATGCTGGTGCTGGTGCTCCTGCTGCTGCTGTGCTCCTACTACTACTTGTCGAGGTGTGGGAGAATGAGCATCCAACTGACTGTAACAACGCAGACCTCTCAAATGCGGAGCTGGGGATATGAAAGGCAGCTCCCAGATACATACCATACCATACCCATACACCATACCCATACCATACCGTACCCATACCCATAACTCATACATAAAAACCCCCCCAAGACTCTCCGGCGCTCTGTGCTCAAGTCAAGGGAACGTGCGAACTGAAGTGGCCGAGCTAATCCTAAGTCGGAATTGCGAAGAGGCTCGACGGGGGGGCCGCGCTTCCCACCCCAAACTGAGATTACCTACACATTCAACGCTTGCGGACTTATGCACTTTACATGAACAACCCATTCAATTTTCTTCTCTATACTCATATAAAGTACATGATGTGTGATTTCTACTACTGCCATCACTTGCTTTGCGCTCATCCAGCGACCGACTTCGCCCAGAATGTTTTTTCTATCCCCGAAAAAGATGGTGGACCCGGCCGTGGATCGCCGCCCGCCGTTGCAACATGCACTGATTGGCACAGACACGATACGATATCCTTCCTTCAAGATGCCTCCTCCACTCGCTCGCTAACGAATCGCCAGCGGGATGCGATGCGGATGAGAGTAGTTAGAACGGAATTCCTATGCTGAGTGGTGGAGAGCGCTTCCTCGGCGCATCCGTTTATTGTGATAATCATCAGGTAGATACCGCAATTTTTCTCGTCAGCGCGATCGCATCAAAAAAAGGTAAGCCGTTAAAAAATAAATATATATGAAAGAGTGTGCCATATTAGAAAAAATAAAAAATAAAAAATAAAAAAAAACTGGGGAAAACGTGAGCAAACAAAGAGAAAAAACGGGCGTGGGATCGCTTGCGTCAAAGATCGGGCGATGTAAGAGGCAGAACGAGTATGCAGTTTGTCAGTTTGCACGCAGCAGCACCAACAAGCAAAGAAGCAAGAGAAGCCGAAGCCGATATCCTGTGCCCTGAACAAGGACATCTGAAAAAATAAAGTGCGCCAGCTCTCTCTTTCTGGTGCGGATTAATTGATTTATGGCAAACATTGAAAGCAGGATATGGAAATTGCCAATAGAACCAAACAGGACAGCCAGGGTTCCATCGCTATCTTCACTAAAAATGGCGAGCATTTTCACAAGATTCAATCTTTAAGCACCAGGCCCGAAAAGTGTCCCAAAAGGAACCCTCTCCGATAAGGCATCCAAACAAACATACCAGCAAAATACTAAACAACCACCCACGCATCTACCGGTTACTATCGCTTTAAAAGTACGAAACGCAAACGATATAAATAGTGCCGCGGGGGGAACAGGAAGGAGTTGAAAGTTGCGATCGTCTGGCTGCGGGCGACCGGGCGACACAGCCAGCGCCCCACGAAGCGCTACCCTCTTTCACCTATTCGCATCAGGTTCAGCGGGGGGCGAAAAAAACCAAGTAGAACGACGTCAGTTCCAAAAAATACCATGCGAGAAGGAATGAATAAGTAAGGAGGAGTGGAACGCCATGGCCAACCGTTGGTGATAACGTTTTGAAACGAGAGCCATCCAAATCCCGTGACGACGCGTAAAGTGGTTTTCCGTGACGTGCCTAGTGGTCGGCCAAGAAAACCTGGACAGTTGGGCGGGAGGGCGCGGGACGACGCGTTGGCAGGCATCCGGTTGTGAGACAATGCGACTATTCTTGATACGGCAGTCCTAATCCCGACTCCATGGAGAATCACGGAGAGAAGTGGGATGTGGAAATGGCGCGAATCATTTAGGATAAACACCGCGAAAAGACATTATAAAATGGTCATAGACTTTGTGAACTTGTTTTCCCCCAAAATCCCCTTGTTATTCATTTTCTCAATCCTTGGAACCTCCACTGCTTGTAGTTAGCTGTGATTGCTAGAAAGTTCTAGACTCCAACTTCCCGAGGTCATTGCGTCACGTCACATGGTCTGGAGGCCGGGTAACTAACTAAAAGCACCTCATTACGGCAACCGCCGCTGCACGGAAACGAGTGCCCCCCAAACCAAACCAAACCAAACCAAACGCCCAAGGCTTAGTAGGTATTCTCCCTCACTATGACAACGATTGTGGCTGAACATACGTACTTTAGTAGTTACGTATCGCAAAGCGAGACTTATCGTAGCGAGCTGCAGAACTTTGGTGGCAAAAATAAAAATAAAGAGTGAATTGAGGCAGCCGGTCGACAGGGCAAAAACACCGGCCATGGAGGTACAGATCTAGTCTAGCTTCACGAACCGCACCTGATGTGATGGGTTCAGGCCGTTTTTCTCAATGTCCCAGCGATCTGTCACGGCCAACCTGTCACAACCCGGGTCACTGATACCCGGACCTTGGGTATTTCAGCCTGGATTGCAAGGTATATATTATCTGAGAGATTTCTGAGTGGAAATCTTCGGACCCCACTCCGAATTGCTTTCTAGAACACCTACGGTTGATGTTCTTCCTAGCCCTTATTTTTTGAGTTCAATCGCTTTCATATTTCAGGCCTGTGTTGGGCTATACCCCCCTGGTTCGCGACCCGTGATCATCAAAGGATCGTTGTGATCCAACTCATACCAACCTTGGGGTTTAGGAAAGGATGGCCCGCGCGAGATTCGGTAAAGGCAGATATTGGTAAATGCGGTGGAGAATTTCCCTCAAGGAAGTAAGCAATCCCGCCCCACACGTTTTTTTCTCTCAGGCCTGCCCTAATATGTCTTGTAGACCTCTCGTCCCCCTCCTCACCCAACTCTTCGTGGCGGAGACTCTCTCAAATTTCGCGAATACTTCACTATAACTTCCAGAATTTCCCTAACTTTGGCAATCAAAGCACTTGCTTAATTTCCCACATTTAGGTCCCCTATTTATAGCCTTGTCAATTGGTTTCCTGGGTTCCCATTCTCCGGAATTTGTTGCAATTTTAACCGCAAAGTTGCTCATTCCGGAGTGCCCGCCTGTCCCCTCCCGGCTGAAGCGCGTCATTGTCGCGCTGTATCATCTACAGGACCTACCAACATTGCAGTTATATTGGTCATTTCGTCCTCATCTCCTCGGCTTCTCGAAGGTTTTCTTTTGTGGTTTGTCGGCAGTTTAGGGGCTGCTTTGCGCAGGCCCCCTCTTGGTGGGGGCAGTACAAGTAGGAGCCGGGCTGCTCTCATTACCCCTTGAGGGGAGAGGGTTATCTTGGTTTTATAATCCGGTTTTCTCAGTTGCTAATACTTGAGTCTTTAGGGTGTTGCCATATGCGTCTGCCTTTAAGCCTTTAAAGTGTTTGAGAGCCCTTCAGATCGGTCTTGAATTAGGTAGAAGCGCTATCGCATGCACTAGTCTATCACATACATAGGAGCTTATGGTCTCTGGGACTAACAGTCGAGCCATGATAAACCTGATTTCGTTCCAGTGTCTAATATCCCTCAGATCTCAACTATACGCCTACATTCGTCTAAATTCTTATGGTTTGCGTGTATTTTATTCTCAGGGGACCTTATGCGCCAGTATCTACAGGGAGAATATGGAATCTAGTTTTTGGGCTACCCACACTTTATACAAAAAATAACCAGGTGAAATAGTATTGAGTTATGCCAGAGAGAGAGCTTTATAGTCACATCTATAAGACTGGCATATGAGTTACTGCGCAAGGTGGACTCGCACCTTCTTTATTTTATGCGCTGTGATACCTTTGTAATATGTATACTCACTGAAACAAACACTGGCTTACTTTCAGGAAAAATAAAGCGCCTTTCTATTCCCCTGTGCGCGATCTGAGGACTGAAAACCGCTACTTCTTTTTACTCAATAAAAAGGTTTGGGTTACATGGTATTCTAGTCGCGGAGTCAGGTATTACAAATTCCCTTACTTTGGTATCGGGTTGCCCATACGCATGCCCTTGCTCCTTCGGCGTCGGGAATGCAAGGATTCGGCTCAATATCTAGACGGGTGGAAGCATGGCGGACTGTGGAGTGTAACCATATATCGGCATACCGTATGCGATGGACCGGGGTTGTTTCTCCGTTACTGTGGCAGGCATATACTATGTATGTGTGCCCCAAAACGCTAGGGGTGGTGCTTTGTTGGCCAGTATGCCTTCATTACTGAGTTTATAACTGAGAATCTGGGGCATGGAGGGGCCTGGTGCGACATACTATTAGCAAGGACCATCATTGTTCAAGGTATCGCAGCTTCCATAATAAATCATCGCATTTCTGTATGGAGAAACAGCTCATCCAGTCAAATTCTTGAATAAAGTAAAAGCAATAACAGAGAGATGATATTCATCATGTAACAAGGATGGTGGGGGAAACAACTTATGGATCCAACGGCTTATCACAAGCCATCCCAACGCCCTGTGCGGGATCAGGGCACAGGCCTGCTTCTCATCCTACCACAAGGAATTTGTGATATTTGTGATATATAAAAGGTATACCACCTCATACGGTCCTTACTATGTCTGTAATTTTCTCGTGCGGAGTTGGTGTTCCATGTCATGTTACGTAGCTGTCGATACATTCTTTCGGAGGGGGGGTGGGTTATCATATATCTCAGAGCTATTGGTGAGCATATCGGTAGGTCTGAGATAGTATTTGTTACCGGCTCAATACCTGATAAGGGGTGCCCGGAGTATGTACATCATATGTACAATCGTGGGCAGTTTTCTATCTTCATGCCAGGCAAGTAAACTCCTGTACATATGTCGTTGCCTAGCTGCAAGCGCCTCTGTCCCGTACTCAGTTTCAGTGTGGTTCAGTCACTAAACCTGGACAGGCTGATAGCGAAGTTACAGCAGAGCTACAGATAGGAGATTTTGATAATGGGAGAAGGATGCGACCGTGGGGGGGAGGGGAGATAGAAGAGTCTCCAAAATCCCCGAGAAGACTTTCGCTTATTACTCGGCAAGAAGCACGACCCAAGCATCTGGTCATGTGATATCGTGGGGCGTTACTCCTAGCAACGCGAGTAGTTGGTAGTGAAGGAGACGCGGCGAGTGGACGTTGAGCCAAGGATGTTGCTGTTTGGCTACAAATGGGATGGCGCATCCTAGAAGGGACTGTCGAACCTACGTGACTACCTGGCGACGGTTGCCTCGACAACTAAACACCACGCGAAAAATGGTTGGTCCTAAACAACAAGCGTTCTTCTCTCTCCACATCCTACTCTTCTTCAACCCCCTCATCCTCATCCGTCAGTCAACAATAACATTGGACGACATCCCTCTTCAGACTTTCCCTTGTTCTTCTTCCTTAGCCCTAGTACTTAAGTAAACAGATCCCCCACGGGCTTGTTTATTCTCTCTTTTCCCCTATCCCTTTTATCAGTAACCAGTCGCGCTGCAAGCTGTTTACGGCAAATTTACGCCAGTCCTCTTCGACTTCACGACATTTTTTTCTTCGGTTTCAGCTTTCGGTCTTTGATTTACTAACCTTTAAATAGTAAGATGGACGCTAAAGTAAGTTTGGTTTTGCACGTAGATTTTCATTTTTGATATGTGACCTTTCTCAATCCGAGACACATGCCACGAAATTTTGATATGATAATACCTACCCATATCAACCCTACTATCTCCCCACTCCCCCTTGCTGCATACCACCCCATATATCTATCTCGATCCCCGCACTGCCATCCCTCTCAGTTTATAAACTCTGTTAACATTACGCGTTTCATAGCCTCAACGCCCTTCCCGCGCCATTCGTGTCCGTCAAGACGAGAACGCTAGCCGTGCCGTCACCAGCAAAAAATCAATCACATCAGCCGCCGCCACTGCAGCATTAAAAAATATGGACTCACAAAAGGGAGGCGTTGGCCTCAAAGCTGGCCCTCGAAGAACCGCGTTTGGCGATGTTAGCAATACTGTGAAGAATGTTACTACTGGGGACGTAAAGAACGCGAAAGGTGTTATTCTCATTGACGAGAAACAACCAACTCAGAAGGTTACTGGCGCGATCTCAAAACCGGCCCAGAGAGCAAATATCAAGACTGCTTCCTCTACCACTACAAACCAGGCCTCATATGTCGCTTCTACTCGGAACGCCCGAAAGCCAGCTGTCTATCAAGATAAGCGACCTAGCCCTAAGCGGGTAAGCCCTCCCAAAGTTTCTAGGGATGCAATCGCGAAGAAGGAATCTCAGTATGTCCAGGCCACACGTCAGGCTGGAAAGTCCACTGTTAACAAGGCGATTTCGCGACCCTTACCAAGCCTTGCCCATCAAAAGCAAGGTCCGTCGAAGGAAGAAGTTCCAATCTACTCTGATCAGCACCCTTACCTCTACTCTGGTGGATATATCGATGAAGAGGATGATGAGAATAATGGTGTTGAGATTGAGGAGTACGACGAGGATGATGACGCGAGTGATGACAATGAGGAGAGATCGCAGGGTGATAAGTCTCGCGTCGCATCTAGCATTGAGGTTATCTCTGATTATGAGAGCGACGGGGAAGATGAGACCGACTTTGGAGCTGCTGTAAGGGGCGATAACACCACTGGTGTTACTATGGCCTTACCACTTGTTCCTAAGTGGACAGTGCAGGCCAAGAAGGAATTGCAATCTTTAAAAAAACAGTTCGACTACTATGATGATGAGGATGAAGGTGATATCTCAATGGTTGCTGAATACGGCGAAGAGATCTTTGAGTATATGCGTGAGCTTGAGGTATATCAACTCATTACCTAATCACATTGGCGATTACTCACAAGTATCTTCTAACAGATGAAATTGTTGCCTAATGCGAGCTATATGGATCACCAATCTGAGATCCAGTGGTCAATGCGTGCTATCCTTATGGATTGGCTTGTTCAAGTTCACACTCGTTTCAACCTTCTCCCCGAGACTCTTTTCCTTTGCCAGAACTATGTCGACCGCTTCCTGTCATCTAAGGTTGTCTCTCTTGGAAAGCTGCAACTTGTCGGTGCTACTGCTCTTTTCGTTGCTGCCAAGTATGAGGAGATTAATTGTCCATCCGTTCACGAGATTGTCTATATGGTTGATAACGGCTACACTGCGGAAGAGATCCTGAAGGCTGAGAGGTTCATGCTGTCTATGCTGAACTTTGAGCTTGGATGGCCAGGGCCAATGAGCTTCTTGCGTAGGATCAGTAAGGCTGACGATTACGATCTTGAGACAAGGACTCTCGCCAAGTACTTTTTAGAGATCACTATCATGGATGAGAGATTCGTTGGCAGCCCACCTAGTTTTCTGGCGGCTGGCGCACACTGTCTCGCAAGGCATATGTTGAAGAAGGGTCAATGGGTGAGTTTGTTGTCATCTCTTATCTTAGCATCCCTCTTTCCTATCTACGGACTTCGGCACTATAACAGCTGTGATTGGGTTCTCAGAAATCCGCAACGCTTTTTAATCTGCACTATGCCGTTCAAATGACACAGTGTTTCTGATCTTTCTGCTAACCGTATGTGATCCTAGACACCCGCTCACACGTTTTTCTCTGGTTACACAGCTGCTCAATTGGAGCCTCTGATACATACCTTGGTCGAGTGCTGCGAGAACCCGAAGACCCACCATGGAGCCGTTTACGAAAAATTTGCCGATAGACGTTATAAGCGCGCTAGTTTATACGTCCAGAACTGGATGAACCGCGATATGTCTGAGGGTGAAGAGGAAGAGGGAGAGGAGCAGTAGTTTCTAGGCTCTCACCCTTTTCGTTTTTATTGGTTCTATTTCTGGGTTCAACTTTTCTTACTATTACCTCGATAAATACCTTATTTTACCTAATGCGGGGAAGTTTGGGCTCGGAGTAAGGAAAAAAAATATGGGCTAGAGTACGGTACATACGTTATGCAAGGTGGGGTGTTGTGACGCGGATCGGCAGATTTTGCGATCGCTGTCATCTCTCCTGCTGGGAGTTGGTTGGCTGTCTGCGATGAGTCTTGTTTTATATTGTTTTCATTTTTTCCATGAGGGGTTGTTTGTTTTTGTTTCAACTAACGTGGGGCAACGACTATGGGTGTGGCTTGTATGTTCAGGGATTAGCCACATTTTTAACGTTTGCTCATGCTACGCCTCGTCTTGCAAGTTGGGGCACGTTCTATAATGCTGTACTATTTATTTCCTAACTCTATCTTAGTGTGGCATGTTTAGCACTATTTTTTACTATCACGCGCACTCTCTGTGCACTTTTCTTACTAACTGTGGGGTGGGGGCGGATATCGGAGTCGAATGGGACACAAAATCGGGAATCTGACACAAGGTGATAGATGGGATATGAGGGGCATTATGGGGGCATATCACAGTCCACAAATGGTATAGGGAGGTCGGTTTTCCATGTCTATTATTGTGGGGGTTTCCTTAGTGTTTCCGGGCATCTTTCATCTGGTTATCCATCTCTTCCTCTATTATACATATACCCTTTCTCACTCTTTTTTCGACGGGTCATTGTTTGGGGTCTTCGCTCGGTCTTTACAGTTGCTATTTGGGGGCTTTTCTTATGATGGTCTTTTCTTTGTATTTGTTTGGGTATTAGGGTGAATCTTTTTTGTAATTGCTTTGTTTTCTATTTCTTATGAGGGTTATGGGCTTAATGAGTGATGGCTTGTACATTGAAAAAAATTTCCTTTTCTTCTCTCCTAGTGTTATTATAAAGAAAAAAAAATGCAGTCATTTCATGGAATCTGTTTTCCCTAGTGAAAAAATTATCGCATACTTAAAGAGGGTGGAGTCAATATTTGTGGATATCATTTAACGGGTGAGTCTAATCTAGTATTGGTATTCCCTTTTTGGGCGAGCTTTGTTTGTTTTGACCACTTGTTTTTGTTTACGCGTAATTTAGCGGGGTTAGGTATCACCTATTGGCCCAAGAGGGTGTTTTGTTTGTTGTCAAACGTAAGGAGGTAGCCATTAGCCCCACCAATTCCCGAGGGATGACAGGGTTTCTGGGATGGCTTAGAGGGAGTCAGACATACAAGGTAGAGGAGAGCTTGGATTAATGGATTGGGTTGCGGGGTAGCGTACTGGGGGTGGGTGTTTGATCTAGGGAGATGACGAGCTTTTTGGAAGAGATGAGGTATGGATATTCGAAGGTTTACTGGATAGCTGGTATGCTTCAGTTTCAGGGGCTGAGAGTCAGGTGATGACGAGGAAACGGTGTTTAGTCATGGAATATCACTCGGTTGGGTTTCTGGGTTAGTGGGGTGTTTTTATTTTGGAGTTAGTGGGCTGTTGTGTTGCGTGGTTTTATGGGTTTGTATATGGGGAGTATTTGATTGGGTATGTGGTGAGGCAGTGTTTTCTTTTGGGGATTGGGGATTGGGGATTGGGGATTGGGGATTGGGGGGTTTGTGGTTATTAGAAGCTTTTACTGGGCCTGCGAGGTTGTCGCTAGGTATGCTTTTTGGATGAGGTTTGTCTGCTTGCTAAATGATATATCTTTTGAGGCAAGGTCGGGTTATCTATGGAATTATTAGGCGGCTAGCCTTAAGTGTTTCAAGACTGAAGCCTTGAGATTGATCGTTCTATAAATAGCTAATCTAAGGGCGTGATTCTGTATTTAATACATACACTAATATGGGTATTTTCTATACTAGAGGCCTAACACTACTCTTTAGGTATCTTGGTATGTTAATCTACCGTAGTATCTACACATGGGTGGTAATCTTGGGGGAATCTTGGGGCCGTATACTCTTGTGAGATAATAAAAATAGGACTTTAATAGTGTAGTAATATATATGTAGAGTCGGCACTGGATGATAGTTTTAGAATGGAGAATGGAGAATGAAGGTATTAATTATATATAAGGTTTTTTTTAACCATATTCGTATTGTTCTTAAGATCGCCTATTATTTCAAGGTGTGATATATAGATTAGATGCTTGGTGTAATTAAGACTATCTAGGAGGGTGTATTTATTTAATTGTAGAGTAGGGCTTGGGGTTCTATATGAGCTACCGTGCTAGCTTATTGTAGTACGAACGCGTACGTCGTCACTCATGAGGTTAGAAGATCTGGTGAGGAACCTCACCACTTCATACTTATGCTCACTATTACCTCTCATATCTAATTCAATCCATAGCTTATGTGTCACTCCTAGCGACAGCTGATTCAATATAAGTGAACTCGTAAGTAGACAGGCCCCGGTTATATCACAAAATAGCTTTAGATACTTCACTTACACGATATTTTCTTTTAGACACTGATATATATTTAGTGTATAGGATTATGAATTCGTAGTTTATAGGATGGTTATACAGGAATGGACATGTGTCTGGATCTGTCACTGTGGCACATCTACCTAGTTGGCATGATATAAAGTACGTAACGATCTCTGATTCTCACAGGTTAAGTGATGGTGGTTTTATTTATGAAGGGTCTAGATTTATACTCAAATGATATACTCAACTTTTATCAGACGTGTCAAGTGTTCTGAATTAGCCATTTTCGCCTTCACTTGAGATCATATATTGAGTAGGATTTGGGCCTAAGCACAAAAGTAGGAAAAATATTACTTGATAAATCATGGGGGTCTCATGGTTAGAATTTCTACACAGATGGGAAATCTCTCAGAATTAGCAGATTTAGGAGTTGCGTAGAGCTATCTCTAATTTTAACTGGGCTAAGAGACTAGGGTGAGCTATTCGAGTGTCAATAGACTTTGGTAGGAATTAAAGTATAATAAAAATTTTACTGTGGGATTATCTGTAAAGAGTGTCATATCATAAATTTTCACTCACAAGCAAGCGTGATTATTGGCTAGAGATATTTCTACAGAGTAAAGAAACATCCAGCGGTGAATGGTGGAAAACATTATCTCCGGCCTCGGCGGCACTAATAATAGGGATAGTGCTATGTTACACAACATCACCAAGTCCCCGCTTTTAACCTCGCGATCAGCTGTATACTCAAAGACCAACTACCTCGGATTAGCTTCGAAAGAGGTATGCCTGGAAACCCTGGAAGACTAGTAGTAAACCAAGATATATCACACCTCTATTTCCGCCTGGTTCGTCGCAAGCTAGGGATTATAGGGCAGATCATAGAACTGTATCACAGATGCCTCCACCCGGACACAGACTTGTCCGGAGTTAGACATTCGATAGTCTAGTATGAATATAATCCGTTAAATCTGTTTATAAGGGTCTTACTGAGAATATGTATAGATGGGGGCACCAACTCAGATGGAAGGGTATGTCAATATGCTCATCGAAGCTCATTTGGCTCTTGTTCACAAGACTACCTCTTATTCGTTTCGTAGCTAACTTTATAAAGGGAGGAACAAGTTCTTTTCCTATGGGGAAAGGCAATGGAACGCTTCAACTCGGAACTAACTAGGGATGACGCCAAGAAATTCGATCTGACGACCCAGCAGCAGGCTTCATTCAAAGAGTTATCCGATAGCGCAGAACAAGCGAGAAGAGAGGTTGAGGACAAGAGATATAAACATACAGGCACAGTCTTAAATATTATTAAGCTCATTAATCAATATGCCACCGTTGGTGATATCCTCGTTCAACACCATGCTGAATATACCTCTTTAGCATGGGGTGCTATGAGGTTTTTGTTGCAGGTATCTCACATGCTTTTTCTATATAAACACCACCGATTACTAATTACTGAGATGATATAGTTTGCTGTCGAAGAAAAAAACATGTCTGAGAAGCTTGCGAGTGCCCTAGAAATTATTGCGCGAACAGTTTTCCGCGCCGATGAATACGCAAAATTCTTCTCTAGATCACCAACAGACAAGGCTTTTGAAAGATTAAAGGAGGACCTTATACTTCTATATGCCGAGACGTTGAACTTTCTTATGCGCGCAAGAACTTTCTTCGAGAAGGGTTCCGTGAGTAAGTATCCCAGACTTGTGGAGTAGCATGCACTGCTAATCTATATTAGTAAGGTATTTTAGTTCAGGGTTCCGCCCTTTCAACACCAAGCTCCAAGGCATATTGGACCAAGTAGTTCTCTACGAAAGAAACGTCGAAAGTGATATAGGTTTGCTGAGAACTGAACGTATGTAGTCAATTATATTGTAGGTAATAGGGGGGAGTAATTGCTAAGTAATCGTTGAAAAATATAGTTGGAGTACTCGACGAGGAATATAAGAACGGGGTGTGGTTATGCGCTGCAGACTTTACGATAGAGCTCCAAAAGCTGCAGGAACAACATATCGATGGAACAGGTGATTGGTTTCTTGAGCATAATCTGATTAGAAACTGGATCAATCTCAGCTAGCAGTTTCCCCTGGGTCCAGGGGAAACCAGGAAGCGGGAAATCGACCTTGGCTGCATTGCTTATCCGGCGACTGTCTTCACTCTCGTGCACGCCACTACTGGAAATTTTCTGCAAAACTGGCCAGGAGAACAAAAATACCTTGCTCTCAGTATTGCGGAACATCATATTCCAGTTACTCGACAGATGCAAGAATCCCCAGAAGGTCTTACACGAGATAGTTAGAGCCGCAAGACTAAGTTCAAAAACACAAGATGCCCAGTCTATGGATCAATTATGGTCGATTCTACGGAGACTACTTAACAAAATACCTAGGTGTTTTTGTGTTATCGATGCATTAGATGAATGCGGCGACTCGAGCAGCGAGATCTCTTCTTTTATCGATATCTTTACCAAGATTATAGAAGTGGCCCCGGTAGTAATTAAACTACTCGTTATTTCACGCCTTGAACGACCAAAAGTCGCTACCTCGTGGCAGCTGGTTCAGATTGGAAATCAGGACGTCGAGGGCGATATCGAATTTTTCATATCGCAGAAACTCGAGAGCTCTGATGTCCTAAGCCCTCATACCCCGGAACTGAAGAATCGACTACGAAAAGCCCTCATTGAAGGGTCCCAAGGAATGATACTAGGTCAAGTTTGATGGTTTCGGAACTTGAGGACCGACATATGAATGTTGACGCATTATTTGAAAGAGCACCAGTTGGACTTTCGGAATTGTATATTAACATCTTTCGTCGCTTTCAAGGAAGATCTCGGTCCTCCACGACTCGAATCCTAAAACTTATTCTTGGAGCCGCAAGACCACTTCGCCTCGAGGAATTTGTTTTCGGTGTTGCTATGCTCGACACTAAACAAGATAGTGGTATAGATATCCACGAATACTATCGCAATAGACTCCCTCGGGACGCGGCTTCAGACCTCCTTAGTCAGGTCTCCCCACTAGTAACATTGATGCCCGGCGGAACCGTGCAACTTGTCCATGCATCATTGAAAGACTTTTTACTTGGGGATAATTTTCGGCAAGAACTAGCAATTTCTGATTTCTCTTTCGACCCTGGGGAACTCCATGGGTCGATTGCCACTGCCTTGGTTTCATACCTGTCTTTAGAGTGTTTCAAGGAAGATATTTTGAAAAGAGACCGGCTCATAATACAGAAGGAGTTTCCGCTAGTCGAATATGCCTGCAAGCACATCATTTTGCATATCACAAAGATCAGGTACCCTTCGATTGAAACTACTCAGGTCTTTGTCGCTCTCTTTACTTCAACTACAGGGTGGCTGTGGCTTAAAACTCTAGAGGGACAATATGGATCAGGAGGTACAGGCCACATTCAAGTCATGTAGTCGAAACTAAATGAGTGGATGAAGTCACTTCCTCTTGAGAATAAGGTCATATGGGAGGAGTATGTTACAAATAATCTCATCCTAAGTTCGGATCTGAAGAGGCTCCAAGAGATGGATAATTTAGAACTAGATAATTTATTAAAATTGGAGGCAATGTATAGTCTAGGTAGAACGTATATCGAAGAAGGGCGCTTGAAGGAAGCTGAGGATCTGCAGTTGCAAGTAATGGCAGCTTGCAAGAAGGTACTAGGAGACGAGCACCCTAATACTCTGCGTACGATGGGGAACCTGGCTTCGGCGTATTCCATTCAAGGACGCTTGGAGGAGGCGGAGGATCTGTATTTGAAAGTACTACTAGGTTTCAAGAAGGTACTAGGAGACGAGCACCCTGACACTCTTAATACGATGGGGAACCTGGATTTGACGTATTCCAATCAAGGACGCTTAAAGGAGGCGGAGGATCTGTACTTGCAAGCACTAGTAGGTAATAAGAAGGTACTAGGGGACGAGCACCCCGACACTCTTCGTACGATGAGGAACCTGGCTTTGACGTATTTCAAGCAAGGACGCTTGAAGGAGGCGGAGGATCTGGAGCTACAAGTACTAGCAAGTCGCAAGAAGGCACTAGGAGACGAGCACCCTGACACTCTACATACGATGGAGGCCCTGGCTTCGATGTATTTCAATCAAGAAGGCTGGAAGGAGGCGACCTGTACTTACAAGTACTAGCAGGTCGCAAGAAGGTGTTAGGAGAAGAGCACCCTAAAACCTTATGGGCGAAGAAAAAACTAGCCATAACGTACGAAACACAGGGCCGCCAGGAAGAAGCAAGAATCTTACGTGAATCAATAGATGTGTAATGGTGGGATACCCCAAGTCTATTTTATTACTAAATGCTAATAAAACTACTCTCATTAGGCTTCGAGTCAAATGTTAGCAATGATCGTAATAGAATACCTAGGAAAGAAGCTGCTATTTTCTGCTGAAGAATAGTCAATGGTCTGTTAAGTTGTTTATGCTGGGTGACGATGATTTTGGGGTCTCGATATTTATTCTCTGAATTTCTGTAGTTTGTAAATCTCTAAATTGCTCCAGGATTAGTCTATACAGCCTCAAACATAAGTATTCGGTGTGGTAGCCTACCAATATTTGTCTTATAGACTAGTATATATATTTAGTAAGGCGACTGTGTACTGCTTTTCTAGAAATATATATGGTGCGCACGGCCATAAAGGTGTACCGGCCAAATCTGGAGGTGAAACACCCTTTTTATGCCTGAGCGTGCCCCAAGCGCACTGAAGCATGCCTAAGCATGCCTAAAGGATACCAACTATTTTGGCTGCTTCATACTCTAAAAAAAAAGTTTGTATATCTAAACTGAAAGAGCTTGGAATAATATAATAAGGTACCTAGATACTCCCAATACACAAGATAGCTCTCTCATGCATAATTTTTGGAAAATTTCCCCAAAGTATTTATGATCATGTACAAGGTATAATAGAGAATGTTCCATATGTCCTCTTCTCACACCCAAAAACACCCAAAATTGGGGTTTAACTCCACAACAACCATAGCCCTGACTAGCCTATAAAAACTTGGAGACCTTTAAAAGTACATCATAAATCTTTCCAAGTTTTCTTAGAAAGTTCTGTCTATTATTGGTGATGTAGTAACGGCCTAAAACCCCGGTACACCTTTATAATCGTGCGCACCATAGCACGGCTTAGTAGCGCCATATTAGGATTTTTTACGTATTGAAGTACTAATATAGATTTAAATTACTAGGATAATAGGAATATTCTATAATCTCTAGAATGATTATCTTACCTAGGTGTGTGTAGTCTCAAAGGTGGGGATGTAGAGGGGGATTGAAGTGGTAGATGGTATAACGGCGTTGACACTGAAATAAGTTCGGGTAATATGATTTCTATATTGTTGGTAAAGATAAGTATTAGACCCCCTAGAGATTCAGTCTTTTAAGTATTGAGTGAAGGGTCCAGTGTCATGTCACACATAACCCCTGCGTAGAGCCGCACTTTATTCCAACCTCCGTTGCCATCATCATCATTCTTATTAAAGACAGAGCTTCCTAGAATAGTAACTTTACGCGAAGGTCATTATGGTAGTGACTTAATAGAAGCACTGTTAAGAGGGGTTCTAAAGCCTAAATAACGAGGTGTACTAGTACTAGTCTGGAGAATATTGAGAACAGCCTATATACTTCCCGACCCTCGGTCATTACATGTATGTATGTCTAGTTATTTCTCTGAATATAATCCTGGAGAACACCTATAACGATTTTTTGTTTCGGCGACTCGGCTACTAAGTTCACCGGAGAATAGATGGAAAGGGAGAGTAGAGAGTAGGGACGCGTTGTTATAGTGACTTCAAGTTACCCGTTCCTTAGCGCTGGGATCTCAAATACCTACCGTATAATCTCAGGATTCGGCTCAAGAGAGCAGTGTGGCTTGTGCACCTTTGGTAAGCCCGAATTATTTTCTACGCGTAAGCTATGTAGAGTACTAATGTCGTGAGCTGGGCTTTGTGGGTTTCTACGGAGTCTAAACAGAGCCTCCGGTAAACTTATTCTAGAAATGTGGCGTGTAAGATGATTCGCCCTCTCCGGTTATAACGGAAGTTTTAGCTGCTCGATAATTCCTGTTTCCAGAATAATTCTAATGGACCGAGAACAGGGCTTATCTTGTAGCATGTGATGATAGGTCAATGCAAGGGTCCCCATTGTCTTATCATGGCGGGGTTTGCTCAGCACGGTCCCAGTGTCTAATTGGCTAACATTCTTGTCTCAGACTGGTCAAGACCTCCAAAGCTTGATTCAGAGCCGAGGACGGGAAACCCGCCTCCCTGACGTCGGCGTTGGCCCGCCCGCCTTTTTATTTCTTGGGTTGACCCTGATCCCTCGAGGATAGCACCCAACCTCTTTCAAGTTGCCATCTGAGTCGATAGCTATGTCACCTAAGAAACGCTCGGGAAAAATGGTATCAACCGCACCACCCAGGGAGCTGAAACCTAAGGGTAAAGAAGCTGTGAGGCCGAAAGGTATACAAAAGTTTCCAAGGAAGGAGCCATGGAAGAAATCCACCGCAGCTGAGATACCGGAAGCTCAAGTAGCAGCGGCGGGACCTAAACCTTCGACCATGACGGTAGGTTATCTTGCAATCCTTAGGCTTTCTCTCATTGCTTAAAAACTGTGACATAGTCTCGAAAAATTACGTACCTGGAGCTACAGCCTCCAGATGAAGACGAGCTGAGTAGTGGATATACTAGTCGCCACCTCAAAAAGGAGAAGAAAGACTACAATGGGTCCGAAGTGAAGATATCCGAAGATGCATACGGGCGCCTCACAAAGATGTATATCGAGGTCGAGAAGCGTACTCCAGAGAGTAATGGTATTGATCATATTTTCGAGGACTACCGTGGGTATGGGATAATGGAGGTTATAGGAGCACAGGTATAGTTGTCCTCTTCTAATAACATGATTTTCTTTTTGTCGGTGACGCTGTTTGGAGGTGGCTTTTATCTATATCTGTGTTTGTGTCATGCTAACAATAATTGAAGGTCATGGACTACTACAATGAAATTCAGCACGCCTCTCCGAGAAAAACCACGCTATATGAGATTGTCGAAGCTTTATCGTTCTTCTTTGATGGTACATACGATAGCATCTGGTTTAGTATGTTGAAACTTTCTTATATACAAAGCTTAGCTTGTATTATGAGTGCTTCACTAACGCCTTTTAAAGACGTAGATGACGGGGATGGAGTAGAGAAGATGATGAATCTCGTTGGTGTTATGTTTGTTGACTGCTTTCGTCGCCTGAATACAAAGGAGAATCGCTCCGCGTCATGCCTTCTCTCGACACCAGAACTAAGCCCTTTTAAGAACTTGGGTCTGGTTATGGGGCTTGCTATAGGCTTTTCAGATCAGTGGGAAGAGTTGGTTGAAAATGGGGCATCACTTTTCTGGGCGAAGGAGCTGGTAGGGCTCGCCAGGTCAAAGGGTATAGCTTTACGGAACACAAATGGTCTAATTATTGGTAAAGAAGGTGAGAATACTGATGAGGAAGAGGAGGAGGATGCAGAGGAGGAGGATGCAGAGGAAGAGGAGAGGAAGAAAGCTACGTTTGACTTTTCTGCTAAAGTAGGCTATTATTGTGTTATTCACTTTCGCTACTAAGATGCCTAAGCTAAATTTTTTTAGGTGGATCGATATAAAGTGAGTGGAAAGAAGCTTGGGGGAGATCATTATGATCTGACATTGCTGGCCCCGGCGAAACCTAGGAAACGGAAGAAGAAAAGGTCTTTAAAATTGGTTTAGTACATGGGCTCGGGGGTTTAAGCTTGTGGAGGACCTGATGTCTGCCGCTAAAGCAAATACTTTTATATTCTTTATACTCTGTTTCCCCCTCATTTAATTAGTTTTTATTTACTATCACGATGATAATTCGATTTTTATTATATTCTACTACTACTACTCTTTAAATCCTGTAGTGCACCTCTATCCAGTGTGGCCCACGAGGCCGAGGCGCCTCGAAGTCTTGCCTCATGGTATCGGCCTCGAAGGTACGCAAAACCGGGGGTATCTCGAAGCCATTAATAATAAGTATTAAAGACTGCAATAGTAGCGCAATAGGTCACCCTGGCTATTATTACTGCGATCCATCACCCTATATTTAGCTGATATAGCTTATAGTAAGAGTTGTGAGGTTAATTTACAGAACTAGAGATTATAGCTCGGTTTAGTAGAGTATATAGATTATTTAATAGCTAAATTTAGTACGAAAAATAGTTCTATGCCTCGAGCCACCTCGATACCAAAACTCTAAGGCCCAAGGCGAGGGCAAAGCCAGAGGTCTACAAATCTGAGACATTTCGAGACCACCCCTCTAATTTGCCTCGAGCCACCCCGTGGACCACACTGCCTCTATCTCATAAAATGTGAAAGGTTTCACTCTAATCATTGCCATATTTTAAATAGCGGGCTGCCGTTGGGGTACTTTAGGACTATTTATGAAACCGTAAGAGTGAGTGTTAAAACATCAAGTACTATATTAACTTTAACAGATAAACGCTCGTAGGAGCTAGGAGGCCCAATTGAGATACGAGGCCCTGTTGGAGTATTATGAGGTCGTAGGCATGTAGGGTATATGGGGGCGTCATCTGGTCATTATCGAACATTCGTTATATTACTCGCACCTCCGTACTTTCACAGACCCACTATGTGGCATTAATGGGATATTATAATGTTTCGGGGGCTATAATAGAGTAGTTATTCTGTCCTCATAAAATAATTTAACGTTATCACACCCCAGGGATTTCAGCTAATATTCACTGGTGTTCAGGTGGCCGAGTGTAAGAAGGGTCGTATGGAATATGGGGGGAAATACTGTGATCTAACATATTAAACCTTAGCTAACCACTGGGCTGTTAGTCGAGGCTGGAAGCTGGAGTCGAGCCGGAGCCTTTTTAACGTACGGCTGTGAGTGCTTGTAATCAATATATTTCACTACTCAGTACATCTGGTTGATACTACTGTAATGTAGTAATCACAGCATTGTTTCTTTGGAGGAGTCTTTTAGATAGGGTCTTGGATATACACATCCCATTATATACACAGACTGTAGTCATTAACTTTTAAAAGCTATCTAGATGAACTTTATTTACCCTAACTGACCTAAAATTCCTCCCCTCTCTTCCCCTGCATCATCTTCCTGTAGGCCTCCACAACTCCCTTCCTCTCTACTGCCAGTCCTTCCCTCTTCGCAAGACTCCCTGCAGCCTTCGGAACCCCATCCACATCCGCTATACCCCTACTATGCAACACTGCCTTTGGCTTCTGCAGACTCGGCGGTGCATGCGCAACGTCTCCAAACTTTGGCGCTTCCTGTTTCGCTGCAAGACCAGCCCATGGATCCGGTGAAGCCTCTCGTCGGCCACTCTTACCCCTCCTACGCTTCCGCCCACCACCTTCATCATCAGAATAATCGCCTTCCTCCTCCCTCACTGGCGCCGCAGGTTCTGGCTTCTTCTTTGGCTGTCTGGGTTCGCGCGCAATCTTGATAGAGACGGGGAGAGATGCATCGACACGTCTATTGAACTCACGGAGTGACTCTCCCGGCTGGATCTTCAGCTCTTCTGCAGCATTTGGCTTTTTGTCCTTCTCGACGACAGTGTCTTCGGTCCGCTTCCGTTTCTTGTTTTTGCCTGTTTGGGTCTTTTTATCTATGCCGTCGTCGAGGCCCTTTGGGAGCTTTCGGGTGCCAGATGCGAAGGCCATTAGACGGGCAAAGGCTTTGGGGGTGTCGTCTTCATTCTCAAAGGTATTTCTAGATTTGCGCTTGCGTTTCTCGCGGAGACGGGATTTTGTCGATGAGAGATTTGTGGTTTTTGCAAGGGTTGTTGGTTCGAGCTCGAAGCTGGTGGGGGTGTCAGTGGGGGATTAGTTGGAGATTGAGAGGCATATAACTAATAGTAGAGGATACTTACTCGAGCGCGGGGGCATTCTTTGCTCTTCGTTTCTTGTTTGGCATTTCTGGTCCTTGGTGGGGTGGTGTTGGTGTGGGTGGATGGTGCTCTAGGTTGTGGGGTTGAAGATTTCCTCAGGGTGAGCCGCATGTCTTGGCAAGGCAAGCAACGACACTCAATAACTCATAAAGTCCGCCTGAAGGGACACTCCCGAAAATCATCCACAGACTCAAATATTCTCGAATCCCATACTGGCCGCCTAAAAAATCACCGGTATACCTCAGTGCAATTTGACAATGCCGCCCAAGAAACCCCGTCTCAAACCCGGTGCGAACCAAGGCAAGAAACCCTCTCCCCCGGAGCCAGGCCCCTCGACCATCCCCGCAGCTACTTCCCAGGCACCGGAAGAGAAGAAGCCACCGACAGTGCAGGAGCTAATAGGAGGCAAGTCATGGACGGGGAAGCTCCCGCAGACTTTATTCTATGAACATTGTATAAAAGCTGGATGGCAGAATCCTGACTACTCCATGGTTCATTTCCACCCCCCCCCCCTTCTCTCCATTTACTCCATATGTATATAGCTAGAAATGTGTTGCTGAGAATATGGCAATATTATTTGCAAAATCTTTGTAGAGAAAAGAAGACAAAGGCTACATATCTACAGTCTATATCCGCACTAAGAATCCTAAAACTCTCGAGATCGAAGCTCTCTATTTCCGTCCTCCCACTGAGCTACCGAATGGTCTTCCCGTTGAGCCTCCACCGCACCAACCTACCGCACTCGAGGCTCGCCACTACTGCGCTACGTATGCACTCCACCGTATTTCGAGTATGAAGAACATCCACCTTATGCTACCCCCAACACACCGAGGTTTCTGGGCAACGTTTGAGGAGATCAAGAAGCAGTGGGTAGACAAGAAAAGGGCATGGATGTATGAAGCTGATCCATTCTTAACGAAACGAGAGCACGATACTGCTATAGCGAAAGCCCAAAAGATTGCTGCTGCATCAGGTGATAAGCCCGTAGAAAAGGTGGAACCCCGGAAGGTGGATGATCGGTGGAAAAATGTTCCAATGGTGGATATGGCGAGTGAAAAAAGACGGGAGGTGGAGGGTTTGGTGAGGAAGTACCATATTTGGAACCCTCAGGAGATCAAGATGGCAGATGAAGTGAAGAAAAGGGCTATTATTGAACTTTCCGAATTGGGGTTTAGAAAGGTGCATGCGGAGGAGGCGTGTGAGTGGGTTAAAGACTTTGAGGAAGCTCTAGGTTTGTCCTTTGGTATACTTTTTCTACGGAGCATGGCTAACTGGCTATGATAAGAATGGCTTCTCGTCCATGTCCCTGAGGACGATCTTCCCTCTCGCTTCCTCCCAGGAAACTATGTCACTGGCGTAACATTCTCAACCATCCTCGACCTCCCAATCTCCCAAGACTATGCTGCTAAGCGCCTCTGTTTAAATGGATATTCCATTGACCTCTGTCGAGAAGTCCTAACCTACCACAACGGTGACGAAGCTCTCGCAGCTGAATCACTTATGCACATTCTCCTCACTGGGTCTCCCCCTGCACCCCCAACATCTGAAGAAGAAGACTTGATCTCTTTCTCGGACCATGTCACAGATGTTTGGAGTGAAGAGCAAATCTCACTTGAGGTAATTTGGGGGATCGAGCGGTATACATGTATTTCACCAACACAGTACCAGGTACGGCTAGATGTACCGGAATACCCAAAAACAATCTATCTCGGTCTACGCAAGCCAACGACTGGAGGTTGGAATGCGGGTTATCCGACTACTATACCTATATTCTCAATCCTTGAGGACACGGAGGCGGGGGGGCCCTGCATCCCTGCACACGTGAAGCTGAGTATCATCCGTCAAACAGCTGAGTTTGCACAAGGAATGAAAGGCGAGCCAATGGTGTTCTCAGTCGTTGACTGGGTCGAAACAGAGTTTATGAGGATCCTAGAGAACCCTGGGAGGCTGCGCGATGTTTCTAGCGTTGTTATAGGTAGCGATAAACGCCGTGAAGCAGAGTTGCGGGTTGGTAGTGGCTCGAAGAAGAGGAAGGGAAAACACGACCGTAAAAAAAGCCCTATCGACTGGACTCCTGGTCACAAGGAATCCTTGCGGCTATTTGATGCTCGCTCTGAACGGTGGGAGACTACCCAGCAAAAAATACGCATTGCGGCCCGGAAACGACTTCCAGCATGGAATCTGCAAGAGGAGATTGTAGAAGCAGTCGATGCCGCGCAGGTTACCATTATTTCAGGAGAGACTGGTTCAGGGAAGAGTACACAGAGTGTACAGTTCATATTGGATGATATGATCTTGAGAAAGCTCGGTAAGGTTGCTAATATCATCTGTACTCAGCCTCGCCGTATCTCTGCCCTTGGATTGGCAGACCGTGTATCCGAGGAACGATGCTCCCCTGTTGGGGAGGAGGTTGGTTATGCTATAAGGGGGGAGTCGAGGCAGAAACCTGGGACGACAAAGATCACGTTTGTTACTACTGGTGTGTTGTTACGGCGGCTGCAGATGGGTGACGGCTTAGAAGATGTCTCCCATGTCTTTGTGGACGAAGTCCACGAGCGATCGCTCGACACAGATTTCTTACTTATCCTACTTAAGCGAATTCTCGTAGTGAGAAAGGACCTGCGTGTGGTGCTGATGTCTGCCACATTAGATGCAGATATTTTTGCAGATTACTTTGGCGGACCGGGTAAGGTGAGGCAGGTTGAGATTCGGGGACGGACTTTTCCCATCGAGGATTTCTACTTAGATCAGGTTATCCAAAGGACGCGGTTTGATGCTGGAGGGAGGGTACAAGCCGGTCCGGGGTATCGTATAAACTACAACCTCATTGCCGCTACGGTAGCACATATCGATGAAGAACTAGGAGAGGACGATGGCGGGATATTAATCTTCCTACCTGGTGAGTCTCTCCGTCATAGAATCTCACTCGGTGTACTAACGCCGGATAATAGGAACGATGGAGATCCAGCGCTGTCTAGAGGCAATAAAATACGTGCCCGAAGGTCCAAACCGCTTCCATCTTCTCCCCCTTCACGCATCTCTCCTCCCTGGAGAGCAGCGTCGCGTTTTCCAGCTCCCTCCCCGCGGGAAGCGAAAGGTCATTGCAGCTACCAATGTTGCAGAGACTTCCATCACTATTGAAGACATCGTTGCAGTCATCGATACCGGCAGAGTAAAAGAAACCTCGTATGATCCTGGGAACAACATGGTCAAGCTACTAGAAACATGGGCATCAAAGGCAGCATGTAAACAACGGCGTGGCCGTGCAGGACGTGTGAGTGCAGGCTCGTGCTGGAAATTATATACCGCCAATGTAGAAGCGAACATGGCAGATCGTCCCGAACCAGAGTTGAAGAGGGTCCCGTTGGAACAGACTTGTCTCGGGGTTAAACACATGGGAGTGAAGGACGTGCCAGCTTTCTTGGCTTCTGCAATCTCCCCACCTGAGACAATGGCAGTAGATGGGGCACTAAGCCTACTTCAAAGAATGGGCGCCATTGTAGATGGCGAGTTGACTGCACTCGGAAAGCATATGGCTATGATCCCAGCAGATCTAAGGTGCAGTAAGCTCATGGTTTATGGTGCTATGTTTGGATGCCTCGACTCTGCGGTTACGATCGCTAGTATCCTTAGCACCCGATCACCCTTTGTGGCGCCGATGGAGCGAAGGGAGGAGAGTAAAGCCGCACGAGTGGTGTTTGGAAACAACCAAGGTGATCTCCTTGCGGACTGCTGCGCATTCTATGAATGGAGTGAGTTACGTAGGGGCACTGGGGTTCGGGAGGTTCGCCGATGGTGTGAAGAAAGGTTTCTGAATCACCACACACTTATGGACGTCGCCTCTAATAACAGACAATACATTGACTCACTCAAAGACATTGGGTTTCTCCCTATGGCGTACCAAGTGGGAGATTATGCGTACAACCATAACTCACTCAACGACGCTTTGATTCGCGGTCTAATAGCCGGGGCCTTCACACCTCAAGTCGCAAGGATATCACTGCCAGAACAGAAGTTTGCCAGTTCATCTACTGGGGCTGTGGCGGTAGATCCAGAGAGTAGAACAATCCAATACTTCGCCGAGGGGAATAATAGGGTGTTTATTCATCCTAGCAGCACGCTATTTTCAGCGACTGGATTTGGGGGAGATACTTTCTTGAGTTATTGTACGAAGATGGGAACTGGGACGGGGGGCGAAGTTACTAGTAAGGTGTTTTTGAGAGAGTGCACGCGTATGTTTCTTCACCAAACTCATAGAAATATCACTAACTATTAATAGCTATTAACTCTTATTCACTACTGCTGTTTGGTGGTGAGTTGGCGGTAGATACATTGGGACGAGGTATTACAGTTGATGGGTGGCTAAAACTACGTGGATGGGGGAGAATTGGAACCTTGGTAGCACAACTAAGGATGATGTTGGATAGAGTGCTTGAGAGAAAAATTGATGACCCGGATATGGACTTGAGAGGGAATGAAGTTGTTGCAGTTGTTAGGAAATTGATTGAAGGGAATGGGATGTAAGTATGGATTATGAGAATGAAATATGATAAATTAAAATGGGTAAGGGATGGCACGCGGTTATGGCGCTCAGAATGATTAGTTAGATTCAATATAATTTCGTATTTGTCTTTTACTTTACTACTTCCGATCGGAGATGTGAACAGTATCTAGAAGCTCTCCAGTAACGGTGGTCTATTCTACTTACCATCGCTAACCTACTTAAGTCTAAACCAAACTATGTGATTACTATATAGAGCTTATTAAACATTCCAGGCACTAACAACCGTAGCCGACACGAATAAAGTGGGGTTAACGGAGCGATGCCTTAAAAAGGACTCGGAAGTAAGAGTCTAGAGATTTATAGATATGTTTGCCTTAATCGTAACATATATTAATAATATAGTCGCCCCCACAAGATAAAGTGTAGGATAATAAGGCCTAATAGCCTATACTATCAATACTTCTATGCAAGATTCCCGGCTATGGGGGTTAATGCGGGGGGGAAACGGGGAATTATGAACTGCGCTGTTGTTGGGGGGAGTGGGGGGTTTGGTTAAGGTTTGGTCGGGGTGCATGAGGTGTATGTATTACTAGATGTGGAGAAGAGTCTATAGTTCAGCTATTATATGCTATATTCCGTCGATCTTGGAATCACTATATGAGTGGAATACTGGACTGGGTAGTACTTTGTGTAAAACAGTGAGAAATTATAATTAGATTGAATAAGCTTTCATTAGCATTCTATAGAATGCAACAGCGAAGGCAACGCTGTACGCTAGATATTATTTTCTAAACTCCCATCCTACTGTAACCACTATATTCCAGTATGAGGCCCTCCCCCCCTAGTAAAGTAAAAAGAATGACTCCGTGTTAAACATATAAACGCCCCCCCACCCTTAACCACCCATAAAAAATAAAAAGACCGAGATAAGATAATAAATACGCAAGAAAATAGGGTTTTCTCCTCATAGTTTAGCCTCGGGGTTATAAGTCCCGGTAGGCCGCCGCCCGGGTCCGGAGCCGGATGTCACCAATCAAAAAAGAAAAGAAAAGAAAAGGAAAAAAAAGACGACGGTGAATGACGCAAAACTTCTCCCGGTAGGTTTGAGATAGAGTGGTTTTAATCCTTGGCAGGGTCTTAGAGCAACCACTTTCCAACGGCGACGGTGCCGCTAGTGTATTCTTAAGAGGAATAAAGCCATTTTAACCATCCCATCTACCCGGAGAGCGAGAAAGTTTTGGCGAAGTTTTTTTAGCCATCCCCTTTGCGTAGCGAGTTAGTAAAGAGTAGCTATTCATGATGGATGCGAAGTGTTGATTGTTTTTTAAAAAACTCACAGTGGATGAAAATGTTCTCGTCGAGACGGGAGGTGTTTATTCTCGTAAGGTTATACGGGATGAAGCTTGCCGGTAGCATCAAAAGTAACGCCACAGCCCCAAATAGACCTACCGCCGCTTTGCGAGATAATCCTTGTGTCGAATTGAATTTATCGACGAAAGAGCCGAAGACACGGCATGTGATGTAGGCTACTAAGATGATATTCGTGATGGAGACCAGCAGTGCAAAGGTCTTTCATGTCGTGTTAGTTCTTTTATTTAAATCTGGTCATTGGTTGAGAGAAATGGTGGAAACAAACTTGACAAGAAGACCACAAGGCATGCCAGGCAACCTCTGAATCGTGCATTATATCATAGGCACGGTTGCGGCGATCCAGCGACGCGGTAATACAGAAATAACTCCAGATTGCGCTGCAGAAGTTGACAAAAACGATAATGAGTGCGATTTCTTCGTCGGCGGCCATTATGAGCGGTGATGTTGCATGCCCGCTCCGCGGAAGGATTGAATCGAAAGAAGGGGGATCGAAAGGAAGAAGTTTTTGAAAGACAAATGAAAGAAGGGAAAGGAGGGGTTGGAACACAGTAAATACAGAAGGGAAAAAAAGAGATGTAGAAAGAGAAGGTCGGAAGTTTTTACCTAACCTACAAGTTTGGGCTTTACGTACCTCACCCTCCTTCACCCTCTACCACCCTCCCCCCCGCTCGCCTGTCTGGACCCGCGTGTGGGGCGCGGGATCTCGCCTCTTCTTCTCAGTCTTCTCCGCCGTTTCAAGTGAGCAGGGATACTACAGTACTCCAACCACCAGAATCACACAAAATCCTTTCTCTTGGAGAAACTCATACCCATTTCTGGAGGATCTTCACATAATCAAGAGGAGATCAATTTCCTTCCAAGCATGTATCCGGAAATGTTCTGGAAAATCTCATCCTTACAACGTCATGGTGTGCCACGGGCCTTCCCATCTGCCTCGCCCCCGGGTGATTGGTTGAGACATTGACAGGTCCCGAAAAGCAGTGCTGTTTTTGGATCCCCTCATCGCCTGCCGGCTTCCTGCAAGACTGACATAAGATGGCTCCGCCGTTTGATGGGGCTTTGGGCCCGTCTTTTAGTTGGCTCATCCGTTAACTTACCTCGTAGGTGCACTGTTGTTCGGTTAAGGTATTTAATTTCCGAATGGCAGGTGCTATCTTTTTTTTTGGATTAGGCGTAATGGGAATAAATACATACACACACACACACCCCGCGGTCCGAGGAACGGCACTTTTTGTTATATGTGTGTGTGAATGTATTGTATGTACATATGCCAAGATGTGAAATGCACTTGGTTGGCAAAGTGGTACGATACCGAGAGAAAACCGGGTCTTGCCAAATATATTCTGAATGCTCTCTATGGTCTACTCTACCCTATAGAATTATGATCTACGTGGTGTTGGTGGTCTGAAACGCCAGAAAACCAGGTTGATACAGACCGCGTCAGCAGCGATCAGGTACGGGATTAGGGTAACTGCTGATACCCGACGCAGGAAATCTGGGGGGGGGGCGCTTTGGTTATAAAATAATCTGCTGTTGGTGTCCGAAATCCTATATGGAGTCCGAGCTTATATATTATATATATAAAAAAAACCATGGTGGAATTCATTTAGTGAACAATACTGTGTTGCTGACGAGTGATATTCCGTGAGTGGTTGCTACCAAGTTTAGGTTATGAGACCAGTCGTAATACACTTTAGGACTGACATCCATTTTAGGACTCTAAGTCCTTGAAACCCCGAGTTTACTTATCGACACATTAAGCACAACGATAGCCGCTCAACCATAAAACAATTGAAAGAGCACATTCTGCATCGTCAGATATTACTACAAGTAAAAAATCAAGCGCTTTGTGGGCTAGCTAGGATATATATAACTCTAGCGGTTAAAGTCTGTTGGAGAATCTTATCAATTAAATCAAATATGTAGCCCCCCTTAGATACTAAGCTACAATAAGGCTTAGAATAGGTAACAAACCCCTTCATCGATTATTTGAATTAGAATCTGTACAAAATCACCTCGTCGGGTATCTAGTGGATCCCTGCAGATTGGGGGAATGTTTAGCTAATTTATGCTTCTAGAAAGTTCTTGGTACCTTTCCCAGGCACATATCTAAATTATGTCTATAGATATGTTTACTCCTTTTAGTGATAGAGTCTTGGCAGCCATGTGAAATGCCATTTGTGAAGGGCCAGGGTTTATACAGCCTGGTACTTGCATTTTTGCTAGTAGTGGTAGGTATTGAGGCGGTGCTTAGTGGGCTTGGATTACGTCTTGGCAATTGTGCATGCTCCGGGTTGAATTTTAGTGGTGTTTTTTCCCTTCCTTATTGAACTATTAAACCTGGGTTATCCTGCATAATTTTGTGGGTGGGTTGGATTTTAGGGGGGTCGAGTTCTGGCTGGCCTTATGTTCGTGGTACTCTAATTCTGAGTGGATGGAGACTAGTCTAATTATGTGGAGGGTTTCTTTTCTTTTTCATTAAGTATGTAGTCTAATTATGGTCCTCTTTGTTTACTATACACGGAATGCAAGTAATGTGGGGGTTTATATGACGAGTTTCGATCACGGTAGTTTATTAGCTGTTTGAAAAACCGAGAGTACATGTAGTTGTGATAACACCATTAGGGCTTGACATTATGAGTGATATCTTATGATCTTTAGACCGTAAATAACGCCATTGCCAAGAACATACATCTGGGCATGATAAAGTCAGATCTTATCAGATCAATGACTTAGCATCCACGGAGGACAGAATGCCAACAACACAGAGGTAGGGAGGTACCTAGATATGACTCTACAGGGGAGATTGATATGGAATCGGGTAATCTTCATCTGTGTAGCCTATAGGGATTGCAAGGTAGAAACTGATCGGCATGTCGTGTAACGTGAGGTCATAACGTGAACCCTGTGGATCAGTAAGTAACGTAACTACTCGGCTGAGTCCTGACTACAGTAATTTAACAACAACTTTACATCTTTACTAACCTCCTTTCTTCCTCTCTCCTTCATAGTTCTTAGGTATCGTATCCGGATTTACTAGAAGCCATGGACATCCCACCATTCCTTAGTCTTCCAAACGAGCTCATCCTCGATATCGCCGAGACCCTCACGCAGCATGATCTCGTCCACTTACTCAAGGTCAATCGCCGCCTCTACACGCTCCTCATATCTACGCTCCACGCTTTCGCAAATGATGCACATAAGTCTAACGGAAAAACACTCTGCGCACTTCATTGGGCAGCTAATAAGGGTTATGAACCACTCATCCGTTGCCTTGTCTCTAAAGGGATCAATATCGACTGTCGTGAATGCAGTGGGAGCAATGGCGAGACTGTACTGCATTTTGCGGCTTGGCAGGGGTCTGAGCCGATTGTGAGGTTGCTCTTGGAAAGTGGGGCTGATGTTAACGCGCAGGATTATGGCCGTGGGAGAACTCCATTACATCTGGCGACGGGGAGGGCTCATGAGGGTGTTGTGAGGGTTTTGTTACAGTGGGGTGCGGATGTGAATTTGAGGGATAGGTTAGGTAGGACGTCGTTGGTTTCCTGGGCGGTGGAGGATTCGAGGTTTTGGAAGATACCGCCGGCGAGGAATGGGAGGGTGTTTTTGTTGTTGTTGGAGTATGGGGCGAGGGTTGATTCGAGTGAGAATGGGTTGGAGGGGTGGTTGGCGTTGAGGGAGGCGGTGTGCAAGGGACAAAAGAGTATTAAAGAGTTGTTGATTGAGAGGAGTAAGGGTGAGGGTGAGGGTATGCCGGAGGAGTGGAAAGTGAGGGCGAGGAAGAGTATCGAGGTGGCCAGGTTGCTACAGGATAAAGGACTTATCAGTGTTCCGGAATTGCAGAGTTTGATGCAAGATAAAAGATTGATCACCGCCCCAGAGTTGCAGGTTACAGCGGCAGAGAAGCCCGTAGAGGATCAACATAAAGAGGAACTGGAAATAGATGAACGCCCGCCACATGAGAAACTACGGGGAAAGTTTTCAGATTATGGTCCTGGTTGGAGGGTCAAGATAAGGGTGCTGTGTAGAATAACACCCCCTAGTCGTAAGTTTGATTTTATATTGAAAAGGAGGAGCATAAAGCTGGCGGGTGTGGGGGGACTCGAGGAACCCCTTGAAGAAACCCAACAATAATGAGTATAGGTTATGTGGCAGTAGTGTTGACGCTTTTAATGATTTGTTAGAACTTCTGTGTATACTTGGGAGAAATTTGTGGCTTATTAGCTCTAGATGGGTTGGGTTAGGTAAATTTGTATATAGCTAAAAGTTTACTTGGACTACATACCTGCAGGATGGGTCTATGTACTTGGTATTAAAATGTCTCGGGTTTATTGCTAAATTTGGAACTTATGACTGGTATAAGTGCAAGAAAAACAATAGGATCTTATGTCAATACTCACCTTATATCACTCGCACACATCTGCGCCAAGAAATTACTCTTCGGACATAAGTATCCCACTAAAAATAGCCTACAAACTTTCAGGGCGTGATTCCACTAAAGCTAGATATGTATTCCCTTAAAATACTGCGAACCATTACTCAGTTCGACTACAATATACTACAACTTACTCCCCCGCGCCATCTCCACAACCCACCCTCTAACAGCTCCCAAAAGCCCTTCAATATCCGCCACTGTGTTCCCAGCATGAACACATATTCTCACTCTCTCCGTCCCTTTAGGCACTGTTGGGAACAAAATAGGCCTAGCCACAAACCTCCGTTGCTGGAGATACGCAGCAAGACTTCTTGGGTGGGGGGTGAATAGCGCTAATATAGGAGTCTGCCGAACCGGGGGTAGTGTTAATATCCGCGGCGTAGTCTCAGGGATCGGAAGTCCTGAAAGGAGCTCATGGAGGCGCTTAATGAGCGCGTGGAGGTGTACTTGAAGGTGAATTGTGTGTTGAGTTGTTAATAGGGTATAGGAAGCCTTTATAGCCGCGAGAGCAGGAAAGGAGAGGGAGGTAGTGTATATTAGTGAGCGGGCGTAATTGATAAGGTACTGGCGGATTATTGATGTAGTTAAGATGATGGCTATGTTTTTCTTTTTGTATTAGAAAATTTGTATTGTGCATAAGCCCGGGGAGAGGAAGGGAAATATCAGCCTTTCCAATGTGAGAGGGTTTATGGAAATACTAACCCCCGTTACAAGCAAGTGCTTTCCCAAACGTATGTAGTCGGGCGAATACACGCTCTTCTAACCCAAGTTCACATACAAGCCCTCTACCACCTCCCCCTATAACCCCCGTCGCGTGTGCTTCATCCACGGCGAATAACCCACCATTGGGTAAGACTTCATCTGCAATATCTAGCATCTCCTTCAATGGTGCAAGGTCCCCATCCATCGAGTACAAACTCTCTACTGCAATAAATATATTTTTCCCATTGAACTTGGTATCCCCGGTTATTTCTTCAAGAACCTCTTTGAAGGAGACTATGCAATTGTGCTTAAATACCCTTCTTGTCGCTCTCGAGACTCGCATCCCCTCGTGGACTGAGGCATGGATGTATTCGTCGTAGACTATAACATCGCCTGGCTGTGGTACGCACGAGAAGAGCCCGGAGTTGGCGTCGAACCCGGAATTGAATAGGAGGCCGCTGGGCGCTTTGTGGAATTGAGAGATTGTTTGTTCGAGGGATTCGGCATAGGTTGAGTTACCGTCGAGAAGGCGGGATCCGCCGGAACCTAGTGGGTGAGTGGGGTGTTGGGAGAGTTCTGAGAGGAAGGTTTGCCGTAGGAGGGGAGAGTGTGAGAGTGAGAGGAAGTCATTAGAGGAGAAGTCAATTGAATCCGAGGGAGGGAGGGAGAGATTTCTTAGACGGGAGAGGGAGGCGCGCTGGGTGAGAGCTTGTGAGAGGGCGCATTCGAGAGCGGGTATGGGGTTTTTGGCCATGTCTAGCGCAAGTGTTGGGGGTAATTGAGGAGGGATAGCCTCTCACGATATTCTGGGTATATTCCCCTCATATCTGTTTCCTTTTCTAATAACCCCCCTGGCAAAATATGTTTAAATTAACTCACCCCCCCCTCAGGCAAAAATACACCCTGCCCCACCCCCGCAGCTGGGCTGAACCTCCCCCAACCCATACTAGACCTAAGCCTTGAGCGCCATCGAGTTAAATAAATACATATGAAATCTGTAATATGTCCTTTCTCGGCTCACACCTCTCTCGGTCGCTCCGCGCTTTCCAGGTCTATGGCGCAAACACCAATGTCGGTAAAACAATATTCTCAACAATCCTCGCCAAAGCAAGTAAAAAGCAATTCCCCACCGAAAATACCTTTTACCTCAAACCAGTATCAACCGGCGCTCTTGAAGACGCCGATGATGGCCATGTAGGTCGTTTCACGAGAGAAGAAGGAATTCGTGTAGAGTGTTTACTCCAATATAAAGACCCCGTTAGCCCACACCTTGTCGCAATTGAGGTGAGTATGCCTTCCTGTGCTATGGTTCAATCCTCGGAGTTGATAATGGGTTAGCCGCCTTCGGATGAAAGGCTGCTAGAGATTATCAGGAAGCGTATTGCAGCGTATACAACATCTACGCCATCAACGCTCTTGCTGGAAACTGCCGGGGGTGTACATTCGCCGACACTCTCTGGGACTTCACAGGCGGACCTATATCGTCCGTTGAGGCTTCCGGTGTTGTTGGTTGCGGACCATAGGTTGGGTGGTATCTCGTCGTCGGTTTCTGCGTTTGAGTCGTTGCATATTCGGGGGTACGATGTTGAGGGTGTTTTCTTGTTTGGGGATGAGTACTACCGTAACGACGGGTACCTTAAAGAGTATTTTTTGAAACATGGTATCGAAACTGTTGTTATCCCAGCACCACCAGAGCGGATCGAGAGCAGAGAGGAAGATAATGAGGTTATGGAAAGATACTATGAAGTACAGAGTGGGAATGAGTCTGTACTGGGTATACTCGAGGAGCTGAAGAACAGGCACAAAAGCAGGATTGGGAAAATAGAGTGTATGGCAGACAAGGCAGTTAAGAAGATCTGGTACCCTTTCACGCAGCATAAGGGCCTTATAGCAGATGCAATATCAACTATAGACTCCGCCCATGGTGATTTCTTCCAAACATACAATAAAGAGCACCCAGACGCACTACTCAACCCCACATTTGACGGGTCCGCGTCCTGGTGGACTCAAGGTCTAGGTCATGCAAACCCGGCACTTACTCTGGCGGCTGCATATGCAGCTGGTCGTTACGGTCATGTTATGTTCGCTAACGCGATTCATGAGCCTGGATTGGAGCTGGCGAAAACTCTCCTAGAAGCTCTGCCGAGTAAAAGGCTTTCAAGAGTTTTTTATTCAGATAATGGTAGCACAGGTTGTGAGGTTGCCATCAAGATGGGGTTGAGGGCATCAAGGGCTCGATATGGGTGGGATCACGGTGAGCAAGAGGCAGGGATCATAGGGTTGAAGGGGAGCTACCACGGTGATACTATTGGGGTAATGGACTGTTCAGAGCCCGGAACGTTTAATAGTGAGGTTGAATGGTACCGTGGGAGAGGGCACTGGTTCGATTTTCCAAAGGTAGGGATGAAGAAAGGACACTGGATTATCGAAGTACTAGAGGAAATGAAGACAGAGTTGGGCGAAGATGTAGAAATGGAACTAAACGATATCTTCAACATTCAGCAGCGAAAAGACTCAAAACTAGCAAATAAATATAAGAATCATATTCTTAGCACACTAAAGCGTCTCACAGATGACGGAAGACGTTTCGGCGCAGTCATCATAGAGCCCGTAATCCTAGGAGCCGGCGGCATGCTCTTTTGCGACCCACTCTTCCAACAAACCCTCGTCACCACCATCCGCGAGAACCCCTCGCTCTTCTCTACCACCCCTACCCCCTCAGAAGACACAAAAACATGGTCCGGCCTCCCAGTAATCTTCGACGAAGTCTTCACCGGCATATATCGTCTTGGTCGCCTTAGCTCATCGACATTTCTAGAAACAGAAGCTGATATCAGCGTCCACGCGAAGTTACTAACCGGTGGACTACTCCCACTATGTGCAACGCTGGCGAGTGAGAGTATTTTTGAAGCCTTCTTGGGAGAGGAGAAAAAGGTAGCGTTGCTGCATGGCCATAGCTATACAGCGCATGCGGTAGGGTGTAGTGTTGCAAGGGAGAGTGTTAAGACGCTGATGCAGATGGATGAGAGGGGGGATTGGGAAGGCCCAAAGAAAGACTGGGGGAAGAGAGATGTCTGGAGTTCCTGGTCGAGTAGATTTGTGAATAAGGTGTCGTGGGTGGATGGTGTTGATAGTGTATGGGCACTTGGAAGTGTGCTGGCTATAAACCTAAGGGCTGGTGATCGTGCGGGTTAGTTTTTTTCTCTATATATTCATGTATAGTTGCTGAATGCGTGTTTTAGGATATTCTTCGAATGCCGCACAAGGGTTTTTGCAGAGGATGGGCTCTACATCTTCGAGGGAGTGGAATGTCCATGCGAGGGCTTTGGGGAATGTGGTGTATATCATGGCAAGTCAGACGACGGGTAGAGAGACTATTGTGAAAATGGAAGAGGCAATTCTTGGGGCTCTGGAAGTTTGATTCTGGAATTTTGAGGTAGTTCATAAGGGCTGTGGCTCTAATGAATTATAGAAAACTTGTCGCCTTTGACTTAGGACCTATATGTCGATATATATATATATATAGTGATATTATGGCAATGAGCATCCTCAATTATAAATGTCTTGGCGGTTAGATATTCAAGAGAGGGTAGTGACTGATTAGTAGCTGTGCGGCGCCTATCAACTGCAAGTTTAATAATCCAGAGAATCAAGATACGAGTGATAGTTTATGATTTCAATATAAGAATAATAATAATAATAATATAATAAATTTCATCAAACGTACATGCAGCCCTGGGCTATGGTACTCTCAATTTCAATATAAGAATTAATTATGAGTATAAAGGTGTTTATATATTGTGATGTTTAGTCGTGCTAGTGGTGCTTATTTAGAATCTAAATATTTGGTTTGATGGTAACATTATTATATTATTTCCCTCAGAAAGTCCTATCATCTAAATTTAAATCTAATTTTTTATTAATAGAGATGAACGGTTTTTCGAGAAGCTTGATCGTAGTTACTCTAGAATTTTTCATGGTTTGAGCTCTAAAAGGAGAGAGTACTTTACGGCGTTCGTTCCATAATACGTTTTGCTAAATTTTGTCTATGCTAATAGGGCTTAATAGGCTTCATCGAGGAGATAGAGAGTTTTAGAGTTATGGGTAGAGGGGTTTGAATATGGAGTATGAAAAAGTGTGGGGTTTTTTTTGCGGGGGTGGGGCCAATGATTAAAGATAAAGTTTCAAAGATTGTAATTGTCTAAGAATTCATTTTATCGCTTTGGGAAAGGGTAAACAATCCAGAATTTAGCCCTAGGAGAAGACATATTATGCCTTTGTTTTACCGTAAGGTAATTCTATAATTTTAATAGTGTATTTTGGAGATAAAGTGCTTCTCAAAATTTACTAACCCCAAGCAACATATCATACTCCACATATATTCAAAAAGTATCTCACCAAGTGATAGTATCAAATGTACAGTCGTGTCCAACAAATTCCCGGAGCCCCCCCTCCCCATAGCAACGGCAAACCCACAAACATCAGCACCACAAACGCTGGCATTGATGTGAGAACAAATCCAAAGACTAAAGGGATTATGAGGAAAATAAATGTATCACTTTGAGTGCCCTTTGCCTCACCAAGCGATGTGGCCCCCACCGAGTCCTGTCAGTCATCACACAATAAAGGGGCTCTATGACACAGCTATGTATACATTCGTATGAGCTTATAGGAGCTGCTGGCTCTCAAAAAATACCACCGGTAGGCCCCTTAGCCTACCGGCAAAGTTGTCATCCAATTGATGATAGCCTTGGCACACGGGGTCGAACCATGAGGCCTGTGGTTCGACTCCCTGGGGAGAAGTAGTTCACCTAGTCACCTAGCTATGTAGGTGAGCGAACTCTTTTGCCATTACTATATGGGGGGGGCTCCGGGAATTTATTGGACACGACTGTATATTACATCAGTTATTAATTTATAGAATTTACCCTGAAGCTCCGCTCTGAGCTTCCTCTCCAGCCTCATTTTCAGCTGCAAGTCCTCTGACTGCCGGCCCCATAACGCATTTTCCAGTAAGTCCATCAAACCTACTCCCGTGCACTAAAAGCTCAGTTAGCTAGGCCATATATATACCATCTGGATAATACATACAAGGGCAATCCCAACTCTTTTCGGTAGCGTTCCAAGCGACAACCGCATGTAGATGGGGACAGATAGCAGAAAACTTCGTAATATTCCCTTCCCCATCTTTATACACTGCAATTGGTTTCCCGAGCTTCGACAAACCCCCACGCATAACTGCACCCGAGTAGTTTGGAATCTCTTCGATGTCCGATACGTCCGTCGTAATCCACCTCTTATACTGAAAATTTTGGTTGACGTTATCGCCAATCACCTCTGTAATAGTTCTCACCTTCGGCTTCCTAGATGGATCATATAGTTCTGCCCAAGGATTCTCAATGCCCTGTATCAAGTCCGTAAGAAGCCTCCCAGCGATGACCCCATGAGTAAGACCGTTTCCGGAGTCACCAGTGTTAACGTAAACGTTCTTATCAAGTCCAGTGTTATGACCAGTGTACGCTATGTGGTCATTCGGTTCGACAATCTGACCAGACCATTTAAACTCCGTGTCTTCAACGAATGGAAAATGGGTACGCGCCCATGTAGCGAGATTCTCATAGTGTTTTTCATACCCGGCCGTTGTCTCTTGGCCGACTTTGTGATCTTCACCACCCACAATAATGTATTCGTATTTTGGATTGGGGTGTTCAGCCTTTTTCACGTAGACGTATGGATCGCCATTGTCATAGATTAAGATGTCCTTGAATGAGCCTTTGGGGGCGCGCATGGCGATACAGTAAGTGCGGTAATAGGCTTCTTTGCCGATGATTTCGATCATGTCTGAATCGGTACTTTGTTAGTTTCTTTGCTAGATTGGTTATAATTATACTTACTCAGAGGGACATTAGTAGCCATGATCATATGTTTGGCTTCAATCTTGTGGCCACCTTCAGTGGAGACTGTAACACCGGTTCCGCTGTCTTTGTAGGTCTTCATGCGAGTATGGGAGTAGGCTTCGAATAAACTTTTGTTCTTCGAGATTAAGGTCTTTAGAATTCCATTGAGATATCTAGAGTTACGTTCTTATTAGGACTGTTGAGGTAAAAGTATAGATCTGAGGTTTACTTTGTAGGGTGGAAGGTGGCCTGATTAGGGTACTCAAGAATTGCACCAGTATACGCATCACCTATCCGGCCTTTCTCCTCATATTTAACCTGAATTCCGAGTTTTTTACAAGCCTCATATTCCTTCTTAAGGTCGTTTTTTTCTGCGTAATTAGGGTCGGTATTGGGGACCTGGACAATTAGGTAGCCAGGAAGTTTCCGATACTCGCATTCTATACCTTCTTTTGCTGCAACTTCGCCAACGTATTCAAGTGCGTACTGGTGAGAATCAAATGCCTTCTTTGCACCGTCTTCGCCGAATGCTATAATAGAAAAAGAAATCATTAGAACTGACCCTTTAGTTAAAAAAAAGAGAGGGCACCTACTTTTAATCAATTCATAGTAGTGGTCGTCTAATGCACTGCTAAGGTGTCCCGAAGTTCTTCCAGTCTCGCCAGAAAGAAGTTCCCGTGCATCAATAAGTATAGTTGACATTCCTCTTTTCGCGCACTCATATGCAGCACTGATACCCGTAATCCCAGCACCAACAATAACAACATCTGTGCTAAGATCCTTATCAAGTTTTGGGAATGAAGGGTAATTGCTGTATGGCTCGGTAGAAATCCATACAGGCTCTTTATAGCCAGATGTATGATTCATACCGTAGTTATCACTGAGCGCCCTATGTTCTGGATCCATTACAGCGGCCTTTGCGAATCCTCTTGAGCTCTGGGAGACGTTATATGATAAGTTGAGAAATCTTACTCGAGGTGAAGTCCTTAATGCACTGAAATTACGGTAGGTTTTGAGTCTATTCAAAGAAGTATATATGCGAGGAAGGGAGAACATCATATCATATCTTGTAAGGATTAGATATTGATGAAAAGGATTTTGTTAAGTATTATATTTGTTTGTGTATAGAGAAAGATATCATGATCTAATCAAAATGGAACTGGGGCGACATGTTGTATACTGTCAAGCTGTGTTTTTTGGAATTATGACGAATTATGATGTTCACCATCGTAGCTCATGTGTTTGTTGAAATTATGATAAATTATGACGTTCACCATCGTGGAGCCGGTATACTACAAGTCCGAGCGCGGAGGTTTCGTCCGAAGCTTTTGTACCCAGACATTTGATTGCTATTACAAATGCCGTATAGCTTAAGGGTCAAGGAGAAATATGTACTTATAGACCGCAAAGCTTTCAGTAATAGATAAGAACTTAATGTAGTAATTTCTAATTTTCTTACACCATGACTATATAATGACATCACAAATACCTATTTTCTCATCTGAGTATCGCTCCTAGGGACATCTCTTAAATTATCTAGGATTTGATATTCTGAATACTATACCGTTTAGTATTCTTACTTCGTTCTACTTAGGCTGTGCTGTTGGTCTAACCATTAGAGTTGGATCAGGAGTTTTGTACGGTCTGAATATCTAGCGTTGCCATAAAATTGAGCGAGTGAGTGATCTTGCATGATTTGGCATCATGAGGCTCTATGCTGCATACGCCAAGACTCGCGTGTCTTACAAGCTCGAGGAACCACGACAAATTTAACCTCATGTCAACAGGGTGCAGAAGGACTCCACTACACAACCTAAATAAACATGTCCTCAAAACTCGTCGAGAAGCGTAAAACACCTGATGACGAAGCCGAGTCTAGCACACGCGTTAATAGTACTTCCAGTAAAGCTTCTTCGACTTCAGTGGGGTCAAACGCGTGTTAGTTCAACCCGAACCCGGAACCAATTATAGTTCTACTAACCTAAGAAGTCACTGCATTGATGAACAGGCCCCCTCCGGAAAAGAAACCCAAATACTCAAAATTTGTAGGTAAAGATGGCCTTGGGGCCTACCTAGAGAAACCCGAGTCATTCCCTCCAACTACTATCATAGATCACAATGATCAATGTGTCTTCATCAAAGACCTGTTTCCCAAAGCTAGTGTCCATACGCTACTCCTCCCACGAGACCCTCAAAAGAGTGTGATGAACCCATTCGACGCGTTTGAGGATGAAGCATTCCTTGCCGAAATGAAGAAGGAGGCTGAAAGACTAAAAACACTCGTTGTCAAGGACCTTAAACGCCGATTCGGGAAGTTCTCTGAGGCGGAAAAGAAACGGGAGGACTATGAGCAGAGACAAGGAATGGGACAACTAATCGAAGGAGAAGAGGAGCCAAAAGGACGAGATTGGGAGCGTGAGGTTAAAGTTGGGTTCCATGCAGGCCCAAGCATGAATCACCTTCACATTCACGTAATATCCAGAGATAACAGCTCAACCGCCTTGAAAAAGGCAACTCACTATAGTAAATACTCTAAAAATACACTCATACCATCCCGTACTAACTGCAACTAGACTCTTTCAACACACCTTTCTTTGTGGAACTATCAGAGTTACCATTAAGCAAGACCGAGAGTGATTTTAGGCAAAGTAGTGAGACAAGAAAAAGGCTGCTGGCCCAAGACTTTGTGTGTTGGAGATGTAATAGGAACTTTAAGAGGTCCTTTGTGAAACTGAAAGAACATTTGGAATTTGAATTTGAAGCGTGGAAGAAAGAGTAGAAGTGGGGTTTTGTTCCTGTTTTCGATTACAATAATGGGTATCTAGTTAGCGAATCTTGAGACTATTCTTTGGTTAAAGCTTCACTGGGGGGGGGGGGTGCATATTTTTTTTTAGTTACAAATTCAATGGCTTTTTCTTGGCCTGGTTCAACTGCAGATTTTAGAAAATCTTAATTAGCTCATAATGAAGTATCTTGCGCCTAAATTGGCAACCCCATTACCCCTAAATACCGTACTAAATCATAGGAAGGGGTAAGAAGCTTATTGGATGGAACATAGCATAAGTGGCTAGAGAAAGAGAGTCGATAGGTGGAAGGGGGAGGAGCAAGATATCCTCTATACATACATATATGGATATTGAGGTTTATCTATTTAATACGTTTTCAGTTCTCAATAGAGTCGTCACTAACCGGGATCCGGGATCTACTTGCGCCTTTGTATTAAAAATACAAGAATTCCTCGTCATGGAATGGGAAGTGGGCTTGTACCCCATAGAATTTAGGTTACCACCGGGCTTGGCATCACATCCCATCACATCTGATCACTCGGCACCTTGCTCTCGCCCTTACGGTGGTAACCCCTTATTACTATTGAGAATATTTTCAGGGCGTACGATCTATTAGCTGTCTGATACCAATCTATAAAAGGTATGGAGGATATTAAAGGATGGCTAAATACATATACAAACATAGTTTTGGAGGATACATTGTCCTTCTCCTTTGCGGAGTAAGCTATGTGCTGTATTAGGTGTAGAGGTATGTCTCTAGGTTATCAATAAATATATTAAAACGTTGCTAAAGATAGCGTAGACTTTTCATAATCTAATAAAAAGCAATGATAAGTGAGGTTAATAATATGGATTAGGGTACGTGGTGGGGATAGAGGTCACACGAGTTCGCGTATGTAGTAGAACTCCAGATGCAGGGGTCTCGCCTGGCACGTGCTAATACTTTCTGGAACATTGCCAAGCAGGTTACCATGCACGTAAAGCAGCGCAAGCTGAGTAAGTATAAGAAGGGTGAGAGCACAAACTCACTCAACCTTTATGCAATGTCAGAGCCTTCGAACCGTTCTCAGCCCCGTAACGTTCGCTTTATTGATGAAGCTAATCCAGGTTTCGTCTTAGGAGGACCAGTACAGAATGGGTTTATTACGGAGAAGAACTTTCTCCAGATGCTTGACATCGTCCTTGTCACCTCTACCCCGGTTCACGTCTCTATGAAGGATACCGGGAGGGTTTTCTCAATGGTTGATACTACTCTCGACGTAGGGAGTTATTTGGTCAGTTCTGAAGGTGAGCTTGGTGCGTGCTTGTACGAGTATTTCTAAGCTAATTGGTAAGATGAAATACAAGTCAATGACGAACTGTGGGTCCACCGTATCATCTCGCACAGTGTGTCTGGCCAGCAAAATGCCTTTCGTAATGGGATCCGCGCTCGCGACAATAAATGTGTAATCTCAGGCAGAGTGCACAGGGATCCAAATATCTGGACGTCATTTGAGGCGGACCATGTCTTTCCGCTTGAAAAAGAGAGCCTCTGGATTCAGTTCAATTACAGTCGTTGGATTACAGACATGGACGATACCAATGGGGTTTCGAGCTCAACTCGCTGCAGAATGGTCTTCTGCTTCAATCGAACATCCACCAGCTGTTTGATCAATACCTCATATCAGTGAACCCTGATGTGAGTGATTCTCTAAGATTCGTTATTTATTTACGCTAACTGGTAAAAGGACAATTATAAGATCACTGAATTTGGTATTGATACCATTGGTGTGGATGGGAGGAGTCTCGATCCAGTTTGTCGCAATCCTGAGGATCCTCATTGTGTGTCGGATCAGCTTCTTCGGTGGCACTTTAGACAGTCAGTACTAGCAAATATGAGGGGAGCGGGGGGGCCTGTCTTTGAGCATGACTTCCCTCCAGGAACAGACATGATGGAAGAGATCCGAGAAGAGCCATTAGCGCAGGAAAGGTTTGAGTTGGAGCTATTTTCGAGGCAGAGGCAGGTAGTTTGAGGGTACGGTACACAGGATTTTAATTTTTCTATTGAAAGACTTAGTATTAAAATAGTGGAGAAACGGCAGTCTAATTAACTACTAATTAATTTACCACTTTTGCTGCTGGATAGCGGGAACCTGTGAGCGAAGCGAAAGAGGGGGCGTAACACCAAGGAGCGGAGCGCCGCTATGGTAAACGCAATCGTTCCCAGAGAGTTTAGGCCTTTTTGAAGCAAAAGATAGGACTCTGCCTTAATCTCTTATTTTACTAGAACGCGGAAGCATTTCATAGGTTTCGCAGCGCAGGGTTCAGAAAGTTCCGGATGCGGATATCTAACCTAGAACTGCTAGGTGCCAAAACTTTCTAAGAAGGCCATCCTCACACGTATTCGTTGAAGTATACAATTTAAGACTTCTATATCACCGGAAGGTTAGATTGTGTTCACCATAGTTTTATTGCGTGATATTCTTGTACATACCTAGAAATCAATAAGCTACATGTATGATACAAAAGAATAAAAGTACATGTAGCGACAGTAGCAGATATTCCTGCCTAAAATATGTTTCACGACATTAAACAAATGGTTGAGTAATAGTTACTATCTCCAAACTACATGTATCAATAAACTTAGAGGACTAGGCGCTTCCTTTTATCCCCCAAAAAAGAATTTCAGATAGGTGGAGCACACCTCTATATACATATACTAGTACTACTAGATTACTAATATTAGGTTTTGCTCACGCCATAGCTCAGGCTGCATGCGACATTCTTGTACCTAGAAGCAATGAAACTATGATTATAAAAATAAAAATAAACTAGATTACTAATAATCTCGGTATACCTTTTGTAGACACTTCCCATTATACTTGGCTTAACTGGGCCTATTTGCTATTAGTCTTGTGAGTCAGTAAATAAGGGCAGCGAACAAGGGTTCTTAGGCCAATACCATTCGCTGAGAATACGAGAAGCCAATTAACCCCCTGATCTAAGGTTTCGCGCTTCCAAATTTCTACCACAGAGTAGAATATAAATTACCAAATAGCTTAAGCGGTTTAGGATATAAAATTCTTACGTTGCCACCTCCCTGACGTCATGGAGTATTTTTTATCCTGGCGCCGTACACTAGAGAACTACAACACCCGAAACTATCTGGATGCCTAAGAATACCCCACTTCCTCTATCTGCAACCCAGCCCTACCTTATTGAGTTGATCCAACAGATCCACACTAGGTATGTTATATGCCAGAATCCATACATAATGGAAACCTGCTAACATCTGCTAGTATCAGACTATTCTAGAATAGTCACGATGGCACTCCTCTCACTCCCCTCTGAGATTCTTCATGAAATTCTCAGTTACGCTTCTCAAATTACTAGTGTTGGACAGTTATCCCAGCGGTACCCGAATACAGAGATCATCAACGTTGCTGCAACATGCCGACTTCTTAGGTCTCTTGCACTAAAGATTATTTACTCAAAGATAGTAGTCAAACACTACTCGAAGATATCTAAGCTACACAATTACCTAACGGAATGCTCGTACATCGCTGCGTACATCCACGAGCTTTCTCTACTACCCGAGCAAAACAAGAAATTAGGAGTCTGCCGTGAAATCCTCAAGAACTGTACTGGACTACGGCACCTAGAGCTCCGAGAATATGATAGTACTGATAGCATTACCATGGCTAGTCAAGAACAAGCACTGCACCACCTACATCCAGAGTCGAAAAGGTCACTTAAGTCACTGGGCCTTTTGATGTCATTACCAGACCTACTAGAGAATTTCAAGTTTCTATCATCAGAGAGCAATGAAGGATATTTCAGCGCACTGCGGGAAATAAGTGTATGCCGCATGTATACGGGCTACAATTTGGAGGATCCGGAATACCTTCTGGAACCTGGTTTTAAAAAAATAGAGTCGGTGCGAACACTGAAATTTTCTCTACACTATTCCGAGGACGAGTTTCCACATCCGCTCCTTACTCTACAGTCCTTCGTGTTGGTGATGCCAAATGTTGAATCGCTTCACTTAAAAATACCCCCACAGCACATAGATAACTTTTTGACTACATATATCGAACTGGGACACAATATCACGGAGCTTAGGCTTGGGGGAGTTGGTTACGTGTACAGAGATGGGACAAGGGATGGGTGCACATATCGCTGGAGGGATCACCCCCATCACCTCTGCAAAATTATCCCAAAGCTATCTCAGAACCTAAAAAGATTCTCCATTGAAACAACACCATATATAGAGTATAGGTTCTGCCACCTATTATTCGGTAAAGCCACCGACTGGGTACAACTAGTAGACCTCGATGTATCATGTCAGCACGGTTGTACAGGGGTCAAACCGGATCTACTCCACACCGCGGTAACAGAACTTTCGCAAGCTCATCCACAAGCGTCTTTACGATTGGCTTATTCAAGCCCCAAATCAGGCCTTACAGAACTTGTTCGTTGGAATCTGGGGGGGCAAAAGTATATTGCACCCCCGGCAATGTTTACTGAACTTGTCCCCCCGCCTCCTCCTCATTTGATTGAAGAACTATTCGACGAACCTGGTTTCGACTTTTACGATGTTGATGATGATGATTATGATGATTATGATCATGACTATGAGCATGACATTGAGGATGCGATTGAGAGTTATTTTGAGGATGATGATGAATATTGATTTTCCTCTATACCTTCTTTCTGATAGGTAGGGTGTCTGGTTCTTAGTATGTTTCGTATGTGCGTATTTGATAGTCAGCGAGCTTGAATGATTTAGGCAGAGGATTGAAGTTAGGTAGCTATCATGTACTAAAGTTAGATAAAAAACGAAATCTTCTTGTAAGCTACATTTAAGCTAGTGATTTTCAATCTCTAGACCTACTTACCAAACAGAGAGTATATACTTCCACTATCTAGGGTTTATATGAATGCGCGGTATTGGGCAAATAGATTTATTTATGAATCACATATTCTTTAGGGGGGGGTCGATCAGTCAAGGGCGCCGGGAGAGACAGCTTGGGACATCGCGTAGAAGCACGTCCGCGCCACACCTAATCCTCCGTACATAAATCCTGTCACCCCTCAGAGCGTGCAAGTTACAATCGCTAACAACCCGATACAATTCTGCTCCCTATATCAAATAAAGCTCCCTTGCTGATATATCCTTACCATGTCACTCATGTCACTGCCCTCTGAAATTCTTTCCGATATTATCGGCTACATCGCTAGCGATTGGCACCATGCTCACCTTCCCTCACAAGATGTCGTCAAGATCGCTTCCACGTGCAAGGCCCTACGCACTATATGCATCAAATTCATCTATTCCTCAATCGGAGGCTATAGCGACTACGCGCCAATGCTACATAAATTCTTAACATCGAATATACGCGCCGCTGCTAGTGTTCGGAAGTTCACTTTATCCATACCCCGTATAGGAGGTGACACCCCTGGAAAAATACCCTGGGGGTTGAATAAGCCTACTCCGCTACTACTTCAACAACAAATTCTTCGGAGCTATAAGCTTCAACAAGAGATCCTAGGGCACTGCGCTGGGTTACAGGAGTTGGTCTTGTACGATCCTTCTGATCCTGATTCACGTAACGACGATACGGAATCTCCTTTTGAGGATGTGATCTTTAGACATATACCACTTAGTTCAAGAAGGTCGATTGAGAAAATTCAATTTAAGGAATTGAGATTAAAAGCAGTTTTTGAGCCTCTCAGGGAGCTATTGTGTGAGCCCGAAGACGATGGGTTCCTCGCACTGAAGGAGGTGGGTATCGAGTGTGGGAGGCACGACCACAGGAAACATCATTGTAGCGAAACCTCGGAATACCTTCGAGAAGCATATACTGAGTTAGCCGAAGGCTTGCTAGGAATAAATTCGGTGCAATCACTCGATATTAAAATAGCGTTCCCATATCGCTTCGAATATCAGGAGCCAGGTGTCTTTGGTTCTTATTTAGCGAGAGCAATGCCACACGTTGAAATCCTGCGGATGGCCACGAGTGCGGAATGCATCTACGGCGCACTTTATACATACGCTAGGTTAGGATCACACCTAACGGAACTCACGCTCGATGGCAAATATTGCTCCTCTTCCACAGGCTTCTACGATGGTAGTGAGGAGCAACAACTACACCACTTCTGTAGCATCGTCCCGAAGATCTCACCAAGCCTGACCAAATTAGTCATTAACCCTGGCCCTACCTGCGATTTGAACTTTTGCCACAAGTTGTTTGGTTCAGCCGAGAACTGGCCACAATTGAATACGCTTAGTGCTGAATGTGCCTTTGGATGTGATGGGATCAAGATAGATGTTCTCCGCAAGATAATAGGGAATCTCACACAAACTCGTCCACAAGCGTCCTTGTTCATGAGGCTAGGGGTGGAGGGGAGAAGGGATTACCGAGAGACAGATAATTTAGTTTGCTGGAATTACCCACAGAACACAAAGAATAGATATATTGCCCCCTTGGAGATGTTCAACAGGCTTGACCCAGCATATATCGATCTCGAAGGGAATTAGGGAGACGAAGGGAAATGAATTCCTGTGTTGATCATAATGGTAGTCTCGAGGTGGGCGATGTAACGATATAATAATATTCACTTTATCGGAACACCGGTAACAGTTTTAATGCGCTAGAAGTTATGGCTTTTGATGCAGTGGGTTTTTAGTAATGTGCGCCCATGACATACTATAGCTGTCAGTTCTAGCTTTTTATTCTAATTCTAATTCTAATTAACCCCAATGCGAGGATTTGGGGAAGGGGTTTCTTTTCTAATTGATAGCCATGTAGTATAGATAAGGGGAAACATCTTTGAAACAACATACCTTACTAATCTTTTCATAAGAAGTATCATTAGTTCATAGTTATAAATCTTAAATGAGGCTGAAATACTAAGAAAACAAATACCAAAATACCGAGGACTTGCACAATTGGTATTGATATATACTAGGCCTAAGCGGGAGACATGAAGAAAATTCAATAGAGCATAGACCACGCGAGTTTCTACAATATTAGGTGCTTATTTACTTAAGCTATGGGTAATATTACAATTTCGGGAAATTCCACACTACTCCATCGGTGGCGGTGCTATGATACTGACTGTGGCACCCTACACTACTAACTCGTCTCGGGTGTATTTATAATCACCTAGGTAATATAGTATCGCCAGCCTAAGATACCAACATTCTTCTTTAGCGAAAGGAGAAGCATAGTCGAGTAGCTCAAAATAGAGTAAGTTAATAGGGAATGCACTACTTCGACACTATACATGTATGAACCTCCATCATGAATGGTCACTCGTCTATGGTGTTTATGAAGTGGGTAGCTCGGAAACTATACAACTATGTATATCCCCTAGAGGAATTTTTGGTCCTAATTCATAAACCAATCATCTCAAAAGAAAAGAAGAAAGAAAAAGAAAAGCCTTCGCTTAGCCAAGCCTATGAAGATTTTTATCCTCTAGAAATATCATACTTCCCCCTAGTGGACCTAAGTATGTAGTCTAACAAATCATAATTATTAAAGGTTTCAGAAGCTGAAACACCTTATCTTTTGGTGTGCCAGCTTTTCCAAGTGTTTTAGTACCACATGAAAACACCCAAATATTACTCGTAAGTGCAAAACCTTTCCGAACTGAACTGGGTCTGCATATCACCGGAAATCGTGCACGTCTATAATGTGATTCAGAGAGTTCTTGCGATCACGAGAAGGTGTAGAAGTGGGTAAACGCCTACCCCGCATTTGAGTGCAATGAACAGTAAAATATAATCTGGTGCTCTAGGAAAATTGTGTAGAGTCCTGTAGTTGACCCTACAAGAAGCTCTTATATTTCTAGCTTAGTTTCGCAACCTACAGATTAATAGAAGACCTACATTTAACAGACCCCCCCCCCCCTCTCTCCATATAGAATTCATCTACCTTTGTTCTAGAGACATCGCCTCGTACATACCATAACCTATACAAATCGCGCATATAGTAGGATATACTATACTGCTGTTACGGTCACTCTCAAATTGGTTATCACTGCATCACCCGGGTGTCTTATTGGATATGTCGGTTTCAGTCTCAACGTCTACAGGGGATGCCGCGCAGACTTCTCTCGGCGCTAGCATTCCCACAGTGGTAGTTACAGTACGTTAGTCGGTCATTATTCTCTCTCTGAGATTATCGCTATACTAACTTTGGGCACCTTATAGAGCATACCTTCGTATACGGGAGGACAATCAACCAGCGTCTTACTAGGTACATCGTATATTATTCCAATATCTAGCATGTTATGAAGTGAAATACTAAGTACAGTGCCAATTCTAGTGCAAAGCTCAGTATCTCCACTATCAAGCTCGGCACCATTAGCATCAAGCCCAATAACAACCCCACCAGCCCTAATATTAAGCTCAGCGCCACAAGTATTAAGCCCAACACTACCCTTAATAACTAGCCCTAGTTCAACACTGCCCCGAGGAACAAGCCCAGCAATATCCTCGGTATCAAACTCAACACAGTCCCTAGTACCAAGCTTACCAACAATACCGTCTTTATTGGCACCAACCTCAATAATAAGCGAAATAATAAATATATTGCCAAGCATAGTAAGCTAAAACCTACTAATACTCGTTATTCTCTGAACTTATCGTCATACTCACGTTAGATGCTTCCTAGATTAGATCGCGAAGTACTATAACTTACACTACTACAACACCTATAACCTATATTACTACTCGGACGACCATAGTAAGTTAATTAATTCTATCAAGTCTCTTCTAGGATTATCTTTATCCTCACATTAGATACTTTTAGCATACAATCACTTCAGCAGTAACAGATACAATATATATCAATTATACAGTATACGACACAGTAAGTTATAAGTTATCGATCCCCTCTTGATGTTTATCATTAACCTTACATACGGTGCCTTAGAATGGCATTGGGTCAAGAAGAAATGATACCGTTACTATAGGAAGAAACGTTACATTATACAACTTACGAACATTAACAAGTACAGTAAGTAACATACCACCGTAGTTAAACCATCTCTATTCTCACATAAGCCTTCTAGTCCATATCCATGTCAACAAATGTAATGGTATCAGTTTTCACCCCTACAACATCGAGTTCAGGAACCCCTACACCTTCGAGTTCAGGAACCCCATCCCCACCTAGTGGTAGAATCTCACCTGCAGCTATTGGTGGAATTGTTGGAGGTTCTGTATGCGGTGTTATTCTGATAATCTTGGTATATGCATGCTATCGTCGGGGGTTTTTTTTGAAGAAAAATATCAGGAATGAGGAATATGTTGTGGGTGGGCAGCTGGGAATACATGAGCCTAAAGCACCAGGTGGAGTGCGGACATCAGAGTTGCAACATACGGAGGGTCGCTGGCGCGCTAAATACCAAAAAAAGGGAAGAAAACCATCGCCGGCGCACTAAAGATCAAGTGGGGAGGGGAGGGGAAACACCCATGAGTTAGCAGTTATGGCATATGATGAGATACCGGCGAGACGTTATTAGGACTATTGTATGGCTCATGTGGGACGGTAGCGGTAAAGAGGTTAGCTAAAACAAGTGGGGCAGATATATGGAGGGCTCTGAAAATCTATCTTCGCTCAGAAGTACCATAGCCTAGAAGCTACATGTACGTTTGATGAAACCTACTATTATTATTATTATTATTATCTTCGCTCAGAAATTATCAAATATTTTTATTTTATTGGAATAAAATACTCCTTATGGTAAATTTGAACTGCGAAAACATATTTAATAGATAAAGACTACTCTGGCACTAGTCATAAATCGTATATAATTAGGACCACCTGAATACCTGTAACCTATGTATGTGTACTTTAATTAACCCTATGTGATTTTTTTTCGATAAACCATCTATGCTGTGAAAAAGGACAGATGCCGTTTCTTCTTTCCTCCTGATTAGAATGACGTAGCCTAGCCTTTGGCTGCATGTACGTTATGAATTTATCATCATCATCAGAATGACGTAGCCTTGTTTATGGAAGAAAAAAATTATTTACCTCTATTTATCACTATATATGCAACTCTAATTAAGGGCGTTTGCCCCAATGTAAAAGGTTATCTACATGAAAGGTCTTAAGCTAGATAAAATGCCAACTATATCAGAAGTTATTAGTTTGCGAAGCAAGTGCCCAAAACTTTGCACTACAGCTAGAGAGGCTCTTTCTTGCTACATAAACATACATTTATACACATCTAGTATGATCAATTACAGAATAGAGCTAAAATACTCCATTCGTGGTGGTTCTATGATACTAGCTGTGGCACCCTATCGATTACTAACTCGTCTTGGGTGTATTTAATTAGAATTGCCTTGGTAGTATAGTATAGTATCGCTAGCCTAAGATACCAACACTCTTATTTGGCAAATAGGGAAGGATAGTCGAGCAGCAGAAAATATTGGTAAGAATCAAGAGTAGGGTAATAGTTTTATAACTATAGATTTACGTCATAAATGATCACTCGTTTTTCATAGCAAAAAAACCATACAACAGGATATTTCTCATATGTTTATACTACCTCGAAGCCACGAATACAAGGCCTTTTGGAAGCATAGCTAGCTAGGTGTTGATACTGGGGGAATCAAGTCCCCAATAACTAAAAGATTTGGGGGCTTGTGAGAAGCTCGACACCATATATGCATCATAAATGATCACTTATATCCCCCCAGAGAGATTTTCAGTCCTAATTCATAAACCAACCATCTCAAAAGAAAAGCAAAAAAAAAGGAAAAGCCTTCGCTTACATGTAGCCAAGCCTATGAAGATTTTTATCCTCTAGAAATATCATACTTCACCCATGAGTGGACCTAAATATTTAGCCTATCAAGATCTGTTATCCTCTACATTTTTCCATCCTCTAGAAATGCCATACTTCACCTAGATAGTGGACCCAACTATATAGTCTAACAAATCATAATTATTAAAGGTTTCAGAAGCCCCGCACTAGCCAGCTGAAACAACCTTATCTTTTTGGTGTGCCAGTCCTAGTATCACATGAAAACACCCAAATATTACCTAGAGTACTCGTAAGTGCAAAAACTTTCCGAAACGAACTAGTTGTGCATATCGACGGAACTACCCAGGTCTTATTGTGCACGTTCCCAGTGTGGTTTGGAGGCGTCCTGTAATTACAATGTGAGAACACAAATGCCCCGCATTTGTGTCTGGTGGTCAGTAAAATATAAACTGATGCTTTGGGACAATCTGTGTCGAGCTCTTTAGTTAGTTGACCCTACACTGAGCTAGATTAGTCTACACCTACAGGCTATTCGAGGACCAACGACAGACCCCCCCCTCCATACAGACTTCATCTACCTTTGTTCCCGAGATATCACTGCATATCATAACCTATATAGTAGGATTACTCTACTGCTGCTGCTGTGACTCTCAAAGTATTTATCACCACCAAGTCAGCCGGGCGTTTCATAAGATATGTCAGTCTCAACATCTGTAGGAGCTATTGTGCCAACTTCTACAATTGCTAGTATTCCTACAGTAGCTACAGTATGTTAGCCAGTCATTATTCTCTCTCTCTCTGAGATTATCGTTATACTGACTTTGGGTACCTTATAGAGCATACCTTCGTCTACGGGAGGACAGACTAGCGTGTCAACAGGTACATTTTATACTATTTCAGTATCTAGAATATTATGAGGTTCAATACTAAGTACAGTGTAAATCCTAGTACAAAGCTTAGTACCTCCACTATCAAGCTCGGCACCATTAACATCAAGCCCAACACCAACCCCACCAACTCTAGTATCAAGCTCAGCACCAGTATCAAGTCCGACAACAACATCATCACTCTCGGTATCAAACTCAGTACTAGTATCAACTCCAACAACAACATCATCACTCTCGGTATCAAGCTCAGCACAAGTATCAAGTCGGACAACACCAACATCATCATCACTCTCGGTATCAAGCTCAACACCACCCTCAGTAACAACCACAAGCACAGTAAGCTAAAACCTACTACTAGTCGTTCTTGTCTGAAGTTACCGTCATACTCACTTCAGGTGCTCTCTAGAGTCAAAGGACTAGTACCCCAACTCAAACCTCAGTAAGTTACATCATATTATCTGTGAACCTCTGGCGTTATCATTATTCTCACATTCAGTGTCTTCTAGGGTAGAACTATAACAAGACCAATTTTGTCGACTTCTACGAGACCGATTACTAAAACTTATACTACAACTACAACTACAACTTATATTACCACTATAACAATCGCAGTAAGTTAAAATCTCTACCAAGCCTCTTCTAGGACCACCTTTATCCTCACATTAGATGCCTTCTAGTATCCAATCCCCACAATAATAATGGATATAACATATACCACTTATACATTGATAGACTTTGTAAGTAATAGGTTATCGATAGCTTTTACTATTTGTCCTTATCCTTACATACTGTACCTTAGAATGGCTTTTTGTCAACAACAACAGAAACATTTACTACGGAAAAAAGCACTACGTTTACTAGCTTCAGCACAGTAACAAGTACAGTAAGTAACATACCATCAGTAACTAAAAATACATGTGTTCTCACATAGACTGTCTCCTAGTCTGTATCCGTATCAACATCTGTAATTGTATCAACCTTCACTCCGACAGCCTCGACTATACCGCCAATAGGCACCGGAACCCCAACCCCACCTAGTGGCAAAATCTCACCTGCAACTATTGCCGGAATTGCTGGAGGTTCTGTATGCGTTATTATTCTGATAATCTTGGTATATGCATGTTATCGCCGGGGTTTTTTTGCGAAGAAAAATATTAGGAATGAGGAGTATGCTGTGGGTGGGCCCGTAATTTATGAGCCTAAAGGGCCTGGTGAAGTGCAGATGTCAGAATTGAAAGATACGGGGGATCGCTGGCGCGTTAAATATCAAGCAAAGGAAGAAAACGATCGCCGGCGCTCTAAAGATCGGGTGGAGAAGGAAGACGTTCATGAGTTACCAGTTACGGTATATAATGAGATGCCAGCAAGACGTTATTAGGATTTTTATAGCTTTGGGGCCGCAGTAGTAAGAGATTGGCTAAAACAAGTGGGGTGGGTATATTGAGGGCTCTGGAATCTATCTTCGCTCAGAAATTGCCAAAATTTTGTATTTTATTGGAATAAAACACTTCGTATACAATTAGGATAGTCTAGTTATCTATAGCTTATATATACTCTAATTAGCCCTACTTCATCCCTACTCAATAAACTACTTATACTATAATCAAGAACAGACGCCATCTCCACCTTTCCCCCTCAATTTTCACTATATATGATGAATTCATAGCGTACATGAAGCCTACTTTTCACTATAACTCTAAGGGTATTTATCACTAAACGGTTAACTGTATATGAAAAGCCTCAAGCCCCTTTGTAGAATGCCAACTATATCAGAAGTTAGTAGTAGTTCACCAGGCAAGTGCCTAAAAATTTTCACTACAGCTAGAGAGGCTCTCCCTTGCTACATACACATACATTTATACACGCCTAGTACGATTAAATACAGAATAGAGCCAAAACACACTTTAGGTTACGTGGAAAAATTTACAAAAAAGAGTTCCTCGAAAGTACGTCTCTTCCTTATCAGGGGAGTCGAACCACCGCCCCACACTAGGTGGTAGTGGTCTAAGGCTGTTTTACAGACTGGCAATGATACACTTGGGCTAGAAGTGCTGCCGATGTTCTTAGCTAATTTTTGCATCACATAACTACGAGGGGGGCTCATAAATGTGTCATTTGACTTCTTCTCAACACGTAACGCCTAATACCCCGATATATACAGGTTTATACACCCAGAAAGATTGAAAAGACCCCACTCTACTTCAATAACAGCGGTTATCTTACCATTAACCTATCTCGCCACTCCAAACCCAAGACGAATCAAACACCGTTATGAGATAACAAAGGGCATTTCTAGCCCACAAAAAACTTTCGATATGAACGCCTCCCGCACAGTTACACTGCATGGAAAGCTGAGAAAAATTAGAGCAAAAGAAGGAAGGAAACCGACTTTGCATTGCATGAAAGGATACCCAATAATCTCACACATATCTGTCTCTTAGAGCCTTTTACAGTCCCCGGTAAAACTTAAAGCGAAGGTACGCCAAGAACTCAAGACTAAAAGATGATGTAATTGAAGAAAATCGTAGCAGTGGGTATTGGTTACCGAACCTTTGCAACGGACCCGGCTTTTGTAATAATATTACCGGAGACTATATACGGGAATGATTGCGTCGTAAAAAAAACTGCATTCCATATAGAAATTCAATAGGCTTATGCTATACGAGATGCAAAAATGCGCCAAGTTCACAGTATGCAATAGTAGCCTGAGCTCTCGTGGCGTGTTTAGGGTGGGCTACATAGAATATAAAAACTACGCCAAGTCTGTGGGTTTGTATGGTATGCAATACCAGCCTATTATACTCGAGTGTTTAGTAAAAGGTCGAAATTTTGCAACGATCTGGCTTTTAGTAACAACACCGTGAATTAATCATAGCTGGAGAATCAAGGATATATCCTGGGAGCCGATTTTCTCCATCCTACTTTATATACTCTCTTCGTCTTCTACTGATACCCCTGGGATTAATGATGTTATAATTTTGGTAAGGGGTAAAATTTAACCCTTTTAATAAATGCCTGAGTATAAACGAGTTTAATTTACGGTAGGGGCTTCCGGCTTTATAGAATTATCTGTCTTATCAACGTAAATATTCTGAAGCTATCATATTAACCAGGTCCTGATATAGGTAAAATCAAGATTATAGTACCGCAAGATCAGAAACTAACACCACTTCTTAGTTTCTATAATATTCATCTCTCCGTACGGTGCATAATTCAATTTTATCCACATTAGTGTCCCATTAAAGAATTTTGATAACACCATATGATTACATAATCATATTAATCTAGCTCGAACAGGATATAAACGCAATAGAAGAAGTTGATCATAAAGTATCACTCGCCCCCAATCGTAGATAGCCAGCGGATAGTGGTCCGACTTGGCGTGGGCCATAGAGATTACTTGAATGGGCTCAAACATCCAGAAATATGGCAACTAGTTTTAACACTCTATCGCCCGGTGTGTATTTCTACCAATAACCCCGTACCTTATTGGTAGCTAGCGCCAAGTCAGACCCTTGTACATCATCAGACTGTAGATATATTGTGGGTATACATACAGTCTGGGTACACGGATTCATGATCGTGGTCAGGCCAACTATAGTGCAAACCCTCCCTCAGAAAACTCGCTCCTAAAATCGAAATACAGAAACATCATTTAACCCGACGAATAAGCTCACGTCTCTAATATTTATATAAATATAGTAACGCTGGGCTTATGTGGTAATATTTTGTATAATTTGGCCAAAAATTTCTAAGAGCAAAAACCCCTAGCCTCCCCAGAGCATTGGGTAAATTATGAAGAATCGGAACTATAAAAATATCATGTTCATTGAAGATTCCTACACATAGTAGCAATTTATTCAACACTTTTTTTTTTACAATACAAAAGAGAGAAAAGCATTGTATTTAGTTATCTTGAGGGGGAAAGTCCTGTTGCCATGCGCTAAGATGTTTCTAGTATTGTATATTCAGTCATATTGATAATTCTTACTTTCTCCCAAATTAAACTATATTTTTCTTGCGCATCTAAATATCTTTCTCTCTATATTTTTTAGGGGTGGGGTCTACCTGCATTACCGCTATTCTAGAAAGAAGAAGTTCACACCACAAAACACTCCTAAGCACTACATAGTTATTGCATATCGCTCATATGCCCGGCTCATGCAACAGTTGGCACCATCACCGTCATCTACTCCCTTCTTGTGTTCATAGTTTTAGTATGCATCGATCACCGCCAAGGTTGGTTCCGGAAGATCTTGACCGATAAAGAAGAGGACGAAACCCACATTACACCTACAGTAGATTTTGGCGGGACCCCAAGATTCGAACTGGAGGCTAAAACTAAGCGTTTGTTTTGTTGGGATAGGGGTGGTGAGGTGGTGGTTTATGAATTACCAGGAAATTTGGTGGGGCATAGAGTGCCGCCGAGGGCTCATCGGGAGTTATATTTATGATGTACGTGGGAGGGAGTATGTAGAATAGGCTGATCCTCTCTAGGAAATGCAATGTGTAATGTTTGAAATCGAGTGTAACTTTAGTTAGGAATAGAATGAAATTTTATGATATGACCGTTGGAGTATTTATAGATGAGAGTATAGCCATGACGAATGCAACACAGAAATAGTTACCACTAAGAGTATAAAATGATATGTTTTTGAAGAGCAAACACGTTCGTATCTAATTATTAAAGATGCATATCTCGCTTCATACACCGTCACTCGCCTCTAAAAACTCACTAATAGCACTATATATGTTAGCATAGCCAAGAACCCTTAATTAGTCAGGACTACAAATATGATATATTAAAGTAGTTTAGGTCATAAGAATATTCGCCTTATAGAGCTACGCACTTGCAGGGCGTATAAAGTCTTTCTGTTCTGTAGTAAACAAATAATAACTACAACGCCTGTAGCTAGTGGATAGTCACATATTAATGACGTAACATACCCCGCATCCAACCAACACAAAAATTTAATAATCCATACAAACTTCAATATACCGTATTAACTATATGCATAGGGAGAACGAAAATCATACTTAATGGTTGAAATAAGAAGTAGCGGAACTAAAGCTCCAAAAATCTACTCATGAAAATCCAGCTAACCACTATCCCCAACATAGCACATCAAAGAAAACCGAGTAAATTATCTTCTCAGCGGTGAAAAAATACAAATCCTAAGCTACTCCTAGTAAGATCTTCCATCCACACTTTCTTTACATGGGGTAATTCTCGTTCTTCTCCCCCAGCTAATGCGGTATAGATCATCGCACCTTAATTTATTCCAAATTAAAAACACGGGCTGCGAAAGGGAAGACCACCGGAATACTAATACATGTAGTTTAAATATGCAGATCATTTGGAAAAGAAACCTCCGGATCCATGACGTAAGGCAGACTTTCTATTACTAAGTTCCTATATAAAGAAGGAAGCGATAATATCTTTACTCATCGATCTGCACCCCCTTCTAGATCCTCGGAGGAGAATCAAGGTCTATATATAATGGAGAGGGTGTAAATATCGAAGCATGACCTGATATACACCAACACAGAATATCTCATAACGAGGTAGTATACTTTCTCAATAGATCTTTCTTTCTACATACAGCCGAATCCCCCTATAAGAATACGAAATTGGGTAGGGTCATATCCTTATAGGGCAGATATCCTTATAAGAAGTGACCACTATGTACAAATAATCCTTGTCAAGGTAGGGAGTGCGTACCGTTATAAGGCGATTATTCTTATAACCCGATCCCTTATAGAGCGATTTCGCTGTATGTACATACTAATATTGTTTTTTTAACACAGTAGTTAGGTTCATAATCTATCTAGAAATTATAACTTAGAAGCCCTTTCTTACATATCTGACCCTATATACAGCATAGACCATAGCTTTTTGTTTTTGGTTAAGACTTAACCGTAAAGCGTGCCAAGTCTTTCGTAGCCTGTAGATAGGGCTAGGATCATCAAGGATAGGCTATAGTAGAGCTTATATGATTTAGAATTGTTAGACTGAACATTTTCACTAGTGTTGTAGTTCATAGGAGAGGATGAACTTTCCTGCCCTAGACAGGTTATTTCCAAAAGATGATATATATTGCCCACTGTCACTACTACGCATAAAAGCTTGAGCAGTATACACTCCAGCCATGGCTCTTTAGAGCCCTACCAATAACCCCAAAGATAAAAAAAGGCGAAATCACCCAAGAGAATAACATACGCAATGCGTAAACTAGGTATAAAAAACTCCACCCGTGATATAGAACGTAAAAGCAACAGTAAAGAAAAGATACAAAACGAATGAATCCCTCCCGTGTTTTATTTTGTGTGCATCATCAACCCTCCCCACCAACCATTCCCAAACCACCCATAAAGAAATAAATAAATAAAAATACGTATTCAACTAGCAAAAAGAACAAAAAACGCTACACCAACTTGCCGCCTAATACTCCAAGAAAGTTCCCAGACTCCTTGCCATCATCCTTGAACTTGTGCTCGTATCCGTTCTCGTCACCGTCAACCCACCAATGTCACACCAATTACTTACCGGCAAGCAACTAAGATACTTGCACCACGTACACTTCTTCTCATACATGTAAAAGTTATTGATCAAGACAACCATAACGATGAGTGCTGTTGCAAGGGTAGCGGCACGTGCAATCCAGAACACCCACCAGAGTGGCTTACGGCCCTTGAAAAAGCCGGTGGGAGACTTGATGAACGCTGCTCCACTGTTTCCTGGAGTGGCAGATGTGCCACCGGCTGTGTTGGCACCATGCATGTAGGCTGGTGTCATGGGGGTGTAAGGGGGGCCACCACCAATCTTTTGACGGAGAGAGATGGGGGAGTGGAGAACTGCAATACCGAGGATGAGACCCATGAGGAAGCCGCCAATATGGGAGAAGTTGTCGAGCCCCGGAAGAAGACCGATAACAAAGCCAATGCAGATATCAAGGAGGAGGAAAGCGAGTTCCTTTTTCGGTGAGACGCGGTTATTCCAATTCCAGAGAAGATCTAGAAGCATGAGTGCGATGATGCCGAAAAGAGAGCCGGAACAGCCGCTACAAATGGTTAGTGGGATGCAATGCAAGCAATATAGGGTGAGACATACGTTGAAGGTACACCGTTTGGAGCAAAATTACCACCTAGAACAAAGCCGAATATCCCGGATGCGAAATAGCACAGTGCGAACCGTATAGGGCCGATTTCGCGCTCCATATCCACCCCAAGCCGGAGTTGGAACAGCATATTGAAAGCGATATGGATGACCCCTGCGTGCAAAAAGATAGGAACAATAAAACGCCACCACTGATCAGGCTCGGCGCTACCCGAATTTCCACCGTATTTTGTAGGAATTTCGTTACCACTAAAGCCACACCAGTCTGCTAGAGTACACGAGTTTTGCGATGCATCGGTAGATGTTGCGTTCGGACATGGGTATGTAATGCTCATCTGATCCGTAACACCTTCAATAATTTTCATACAAGGCACAAAACGTGCGCCCATGTTGATAAGCACATTGACTGAAGGTCCAATCATGGGGTTAATCTGCGGCTTGATAGCGATCGGGCTTCCAGTCAAGATAGCATTACGGGCAATCTCGCCGATGAATACCCCAATCTGAACAGCTGAAATGATCCAGCAAAACCAGGGCCTCTTCTTCTTATAGTACGATGACTGTCTGAGCTTTGACTTTTTCTTCCCGCCTCCAAGGGTACCAGCTTCTGCGGCTGAGATAGGCTGCTGTGGTCGCGTGTCGTGTAGCGGGATTCCGTCATTATACGGCTGTTGCTTATCGTAATCGTTGGAGAATGAGCTGTGATGCGATGGGCCCATAGGAGGGGACTGGGAAGGTGGATGGTACGAAGTATCTTCGATAGATTGTGTCGAGTGATGACGGCCGAAAAAGTCATCATTATAGCCAACAGCGCTATGAGTAGGAGGGAATGTAGGGTTTTGAGGCAAAGGCTTATTGATTGGTGACACTGCTGAGTACGTAGGGGTAGGTGAAGAGGAATGAGGACTTGGGTTTGGGGGGAGATTTGTATTGATTCTGGTGGCTGGGGGGCCAGAGTTGTAGTATTCAGCAGCCGACATGGCGGATGACTGAGGGAGATAGATTTTTGTATTTTACTTGTGTTGAGCGAATGTATCCTTCGTGATGGAGCGGGTGTATTGATAATGTGATAATGATGGGGAGCCTCGCTAGGTGATGAGGGGGATAGAAAGACGAGGGGGACCGTTCTTGTCTTGACGCAGGCTGGGGGTGGTACCGATTAAAGCTACAGGGAATCAGAGACTCGTCAGCAACCACCGACGGCCAATGTGAAACAGGAGTGGGTTTTCAGCGGTAAGAGATGATGGAACAGGAAGCAGGAGAGCTGGATAGAAGATACGTACACTGCACGGGGGCACTATAGACAACACGTGAATAGTGGAAGAGACAGGAGAGGGGGAGATTCTATAGGGGATATAAGGGAGGCATTCTTATAGAGTAGGTATCTAGAGGTTGGATGTCTTGATTCTAAATAGTAGGATGGACAGCGTCCCTCACCTCGATCGACGGGTGCAACGCCTGATGATTCGCGTCCATCACACTGTGCTATCTCTTTCTAGACATCGGGCAGGCTGTGCAGCGATGGCCCTGAACCTTCCCAGAATAGCCGCAGACATACACACAATAGGATTGTGGAAAGGCTGAGGCTGTTATTCTAAATGTAATCAAGCTATCAACACTAAGCCGCCCTTCCGTGCTTATATCTCCGTGACTTGCCGTGCAGGTACCGTTCTGAGTGCTACACTACTTATGCAACGTCCCCTATCCCCCAAATCTCCCTCTGCCCATCACACGGAGTGGGAAGCAATCTAGAAGCCCTGGAACAATTCGCTGAAAAACATCACACTAATGGACTCGCCCATGCTCTCTCCCTCAACGGCCCCACATCATCGGAAAACTCGCCTGTCGTGTCGCCGGATCGACAGGCTGTGTTGTAACCTCTTATGCTACTTTCCACTTCTCTTTATATCCGGGGTTTCAACCTGGGCTGTATACACGTACTCTTATAGCATCTGTTGGAATAATATTGCTGGCCTGAAAGGTATTATTGCCGGATCTACAGCCTACATCATGAGGCTCAAGGGTCGCCTGCTGATCTGACCTCCCCCAGGAACTCTATTGAACTTTTTGGGATTTACCCTCTACCTCCTCTTGAACTGGTCATACTTTACAGCAGTTTTTACAAACCCAGGTTCTCCACTTGATAGTGTACCTACTCTCCCCTCCACAGAGGTATTCATTCTAGAAAACTAACAACTTTTAGAAGCATGCATACTCTTCTCTCCCTACAACAGAGTCCTCGACAGCCTCTATCAGCGTCAAATCCTCTGGCCAAGCCCGCTTCTGCAAAAAGTGCCAATGCTACAAACCAGACCGCACTCACCACTGCAGCTCATGCAAGACCTGTGTCCTAAAAATGGATCACCATTGCCCTTGGCTCGCGAATTGCCTAGGAATGTACAACTATAAGGCTTTTCTCCTATTTCTTATTTACACCTCAATCTTCTGCATCGTCTGCTTTGTAGTCAGCTCAGCATACGTTTATGAGGAACTATTGAGCTCCAATGCAAGAGACAAGTACCCGGTTGATGACTTTACACCAGTAAACTGGGTCCTATTGGCAGTTATCTCGGGCATTATTGGGTTGGTGTTGAGTGGATTTACAATCTGGCATCTTACCCTTGTAGGCTCTGGAATGACAACCATCGAGTCGCTCGAAAAGGTACGGTACACAACTCCTACCCTCTCGCGTACTGGTGTACCCCCACCACCTGGTGCACACCACCTCTATGACAACCCGGACAACGACCCATCCTACGACTACGCCGCCGAGCGCGAACAGGAGCGAGCACAAGAGTTCCGTCGCTATAACGCCTATGTCCTTGAAGAATCCGCAAAGAAGCTTCCACACCCATTCAACCTCGGCAAAGCGCGCAACTTCCGCGCTGTTTTTGGCTCGCGAGATGAATGGTGGATGTGGTTTATACCGCGGTTCTCGGGTATTGGAGATGGATGGACTTGGGAGACGAGTAATGAGTGGCGTGTTGCTGCTGAGGCGGTGAGGGCTGAGAGGGAACGTATGGGGATTGAGCAAGGAGACCGAGAATCACAATCAAGATGGACACACAGCGAGAATCAGCATCCTGCAGCAAGGAGGTCCTGGAATGGTGGTAACCCGAATGGACTTATACGACATGCTGGGGATATGAAACCGAGCAAGGCAGAACGGATATTAGGGAAGATTCCGGGGACTTATAGTGATGGAGAAAATGTGCCGCTGCAGAGGATGAATCGAGCGCCGGGTGATATCAGTAGTGACGAGGAAGACGATGATGATGAGCGGATTGACCTAGAGACTGGATTGGCTGTTGGAAGAAGGGCTAAAATGGAGCCAAGGAGTGCAGGGACTGGAAGTGTAGGGTGGGGGAACTGGGGGAGAGATGAAAGCGAGGAGCGATGGTGAGGGCTGATTAAAGTACAAAAGTCTTTTCCTTTGGGATGTGTGTGGGTTGTGGCGGCATGATTTTGCATTTGGCGTTTGCTGCTTCTTTCTGGTTGTTTTTGTTATTTTCATTGTTTTTATGGGACCTTTGGAATCGATACCCAGGTTGAGGACTAGGGGGGGGAGTGTTATGAGTGGGTCCTTTTTTTTTGTTATATTTTCTTGTCTTGACATTAATGGCCGAGCTCTTCAAGGACTGTGTGATATGATAAACGGTGCAAACAAACGAATAAGGCTATAGTTCCCCTTCCTAGATATCACATGTACCCCCCCCTACTAAAGATCTGTTGGGTCACTATCATAGCAGGGCTACTGACTTTATTGATTTGTACTTTATGCATGTATTGGGGCGGAGCAGGGCGAGTGATACTTCAAGATGCAGCTGCTGTTGCATCCCTGTAGATTTATTTGGATGTGACGAAGAGTACGCGCGTCAACTGCAACTAGGGGATGCAGAGTTTTGACAATGAGACTTGGGCCACGAGATTGCTGTATGCTTATGTACCTTTTTGGAGAAGACTTGGCAAGGCGGGGGTGGGGGGGGGTTAAAGTGAGTGAAGTAGTGTTTCATATTTTTGTTTCGATTGGATATTCAGTATTTTCCTTACTTCTAGAATTTATTGTTATATGGGCAAGAATGAACTATACAAAACAGATAGACAACCAATAGATTAGCAGCTTAGAGGTTAAAGGACGCATTCCACTGAATACTCCCATGGCTTCTATATATACATATACAACCTAAGCCTCTTGTACAGAAATTTCTTACCATGCCGCAACATAGAGGGAATAGGACTAATATCAACTCGATTAATGTTCCTAGTCGGCCTGTGGTTTATAATAGGGCTGAATTAAGGGGCTGTGTGGTGTGGCAGTTCTTTCTATGTATTCTTTTACTCTACACAGTACTATCTTAGCATGGGCGGAGAGTTCGGTCAAGATCCCTCATATTATAGTACTTTGCGGCGAGAATTTGGGTGTCTTACTCCGAGAGAGGTTCGGTTTGATCTTGTCATTGACGGGGTTCTGTCCGAGTTGCGTGTGAAGGAGCGTTACCTATTTGGGAAATTTTCCGTTGTGGTGTGGTGTCGAGTGATGGGTCATGATTTGTTGGGAGGGGGAGGTTGTTCTTATGGTTACATGCAGTTTATAAAGAAGTAGAGTTAGGATATTCTGTTCCAATGGTATTAATTAGTACTTCTAATACATATCGATCTCAGCTCGCTATTTACTAAGATGTAGATACTCTAGCTTGTCTTATTGACAAAAGGGATACATGTAATTTAATACAGCCGTGCCCAACAAATCCTCGGAGCCCCCCCCCCCCCTCTCCTATTGGGAGGTCAAAAAGAGTTCGTTCACATAGTAACTACTTCTCCCAGGATTTGAACCGCAGATCTCTGAGCCAAGTTCATAATCAGTTGTCTTTCCCTACCGGTAGGCCAACTGACCTACCAGATATTCTTGGTCTTTTTTTCCACGTTAATAGTAGCATTTGTAGTGGTGGTGAGGTTTGTGGGTCTGCCGTTTCTATAGAAATGACTGTACGTACGCTTTTGAAATTTTACATAGAGAAAAGTCACACCGCTTTACATACGCAGACATAAATGTTAACTACGACCAAAAGAGTTTAAAAAGTATTATGAAAATTAAGTAATCAAAAGAACAAAAGAACCTATGATGTTTTTAATTGGGTTGTGAATTAATAGTAAGAATCACGTCAACTCTTGTCCGGTAATTATATAATCTTTCTCACAGATATATCTAAAGTGAGTGTTCTTTATCATTCTGATGTGGGCCGGTCAGTAAATGTAGCTAGGAGTACTATCCGGCTGAAGTATGTAGCCAGTTCCCCACTTCATGACCCTTGCATCCCAGAACTTACCCCTTTGCTATGTACCTAGACTCCAGAAAGAAGGGGTCGTATAAAACTGGGTGTTTTTGGACATTACTAAGCACATGAAATCTTCATGTAGTTATAACCCCCACCCGGAAACCCGAACTGGGAGTGTTGCTTAGAATTCCTGGGTAGGTTTTGTGCGCTGGGGGTGACCCTTAACAGAAATAGATAGAATATAGGACTTCTTGATTTGTGGACGAAGGCACTCCCCTTGAGGAACAAGAGTGAGAAGGGGTATCTAGGGAGGTAGCTCTTTTGTTAATTATGGTCATAGTAGTAGTAGATTAAATCTATATTCCTACTAGATATTACAGAACAAGAAAGAATGATGTCCACATAGTATATTTATGCACCATTCACAAGAAATATTTTCCATCAAGACTCTCCTCATTCCACCTCAGTCACTCCCCATTACAAACATCAACACCACCCCCGCGGTTCTTCATCCAACTAACGAAAATACTTAGCAACATATGCAACTCCCATTCCAACAGCACCCACAGCAGAACTAGCAGCCATCGTCACCCCGGCAGTCCCGAGCGTCGCTGCTGTAGCCCCCCCCGCAGCAACGCTCTGGCCAAGTGCAAACCAACTACCACTTGCCACAACACCACCCAGCCCCGCCTGGAACCCAGCAGCAGCAGAACCTATATCCTCCAGTTAATACCGTGAACGTTGCTCCATGGTGGGGGGTGTTGTCTAGAATCTTACCTGCGGCTACTCCCGTAGAGGTGAATCCAATGGCCCCGAGGACGGGGGGAATCGCAGCTATTCCAACTGTTCCGGCTGCAGAAGACGCGATTACGGTGACAGCGACACGATCTGAGGTTATGGTTAGTGTTGAATCTAGTATTGACACGATGGATCTAAAACAGCTGTTTCTGTATATATCTTGAGAAACACCTATCTCTGCCGTCGAAGAAACGATATGGATTCCATGTACTTACATAAACTAATCATATTTTAGTATTGTAGGGGGGGTTTATGAAAAGGTAAAGTATAGGTTTTGCAGCGGGTGGTTTGTAGGTTTTTAAAATTGAGATCTTTTTTATGGTCGATTAAGGGAGCTACTGGTCTGGGAAACACCTTATATATATTCGCCAGAAAATTTATTTTTTTATACCCTTGTTAAGGCAACCCACTCCAAAGGGGTGTAGTTTGTTATCACGGACCTTTGGGTTGGGGGGGATTGTACTTTCATTCGTAGCAAAGACACGCACTCAATCATTGAAGTCATACGCCAGTCAGGGGTATGCACGCGAATGGCCAGGTAAATCCTGCAGTAGATCCTCCGCTCAAATAAGATTAGGGAAAAGGCAGTTATCTGTTTCATTGGCTGTGTCTCGTATTATGGAACCTAACCTGATTGGTACCGAATTAACGAAGGAGTCGTATAAACCAGCACATGAGGTCTTCATATAGTTATAACCCCCACTTGAAAACTTTGAACCGGGAGTGTTACTTAGGATTCCTGAGTGGGCTTTGTGCGTTGGGGGTGACCTTTAACAGAAATAGATAGACTATACTCTAGACCTTAATTTGTGGATGAAGGTGCCCCTTGAACAAGAGCGAGATCTTTTGTTAGGGCTATAGTAGATCATCTAGAACGGGAAGAATTCCGCCCCTACTAGACATTACAGAATGGGGGGGGGGGGGACGCATACGTAGTATAATAATACTAATAATAAAATTCAACAAGTGCAGCCGTGTCCAACAAATTCCCGGAGCCCCCCACAGCAATGGCAAACCCGCAAGCCTCAGCACCACAAATACTGAGAATACATTTGAAGACTAAAGAGATTACATGTACTCCAAGGAACATAAATGTATAAAAAAAAGTCCAAGAAAGCTGCATTCTCTTTGCCTCACCAAGTGATGTATGTGGTCCCTACCGAGTCCTGTCAGCCAATACCTCTCTTTGAAGAACCTTTATAGTTGTTTGTATCACAGTAAATGATCCCCGCCGGTATAAGGAGCTCTAGGAATTATTTGGACACAGCTATACATCGGTATTATAGGAGCTGTTGGCTCTCAACAAATACCACCGGTAGGCCAAATGGCCTACCGGGAAAGGACTCAGACAACTGATAATAGCCTTGGCACAGGGACGAACCAGGAGGCCCCTGGTTCGATTCCCTGGGGAGTAGTTTACTAGCTAGGTGGTGAAAAAACTCTTTTGCTGCTACTATGGGGGGGGGGCTCCAGGAATTTGTTGGACACGGCTGCACATGGACGCATACGTAGTATACTTACACGCCATTTATAATACATATTCTATTAAGACTCTCTTCATTCCATTCTAGTCATTCATCATTACTAAAATTGACATCCCCCGTGGTTCTTCAACCTAATAAAAAGCACCAACGTGGGCAGCTCCGACTCTAGCAGCTCCGGCACCTACTCTAGAACCAGCAACTGCTCTAGCAGCTCCAACACCCATCGCCGTCCCTGTCATCCCGAGCCTCACTGCCATATCACCTCCTGCCACAGCACCATCTATTCCTACCCGGAACCCAGCAGCAGCAGTACCTATGGCCCTCAATTAACACCGTGAACGTTTCTCCGTTATTAGAATCTTACCTGCGGCTGCTCCGGCTATTCCGGCTGCCTCGGATGCAGTTGACGAGACTACGCTGGCAGCGAAACTATCTGGAGTTATGGTCAGTGTTTAATAATCTAGTATTTGCATTACGGATTCGATACGTCCAAAACAGCTATTTCTACACCCCTCTGATGTTGAAGAAACGATGTGGATTCTGTGTACTTACATAAACCAAACATATGTAGTTATTTATTGAAGTTAACTAGAGTATAGATATATGGGGCGAGTGTTTTGTGGAGTTTGAAAGTTGAGATTTTTTTTAATGATGGATTAAGGGAGCTGTTGATCTGGGAAACACGATATATATATATTTCCTCTCCCATCCTTGTTTGGGTAACCCATTCTAAAGAGGCGCAGTTTTCGTTATCACGGATCTTCATGATTAAAGGATATTTGGGGGGGGGGGGGGCAAAAATAACCAACATCCCTAAACCATGTTTACGAGGGGTACATACCTGGAAGTGATACGCATGTTGATCATAAAATTAATTACAGCTTTAAACAGCCACACAACTAAAAAGCCACACTCTCAAGTTTAGATATATAGACTTTGATTCTACAGTGCCGTGCCATATTTGATCGTCCGACAACCACAACCACATACCAAAATCGCTACTTTTCACTGAGTAGCCCAAACCACAATAGTTATCTGATCTTTTTGGAATTTTTAAAAATAAAACTCCCTAATATGAAGTCTCTATACCAATTTTCAGTGTCCCAAAAAATTGGCTATTGTGTGGGTGTGGGTAGGTGTAGTCTAGTGCACTTTAAGACACTAAATTCCTCAACTTCAAACCACTATTTCTTTTAGAATAAGTGAGTTAGACTCTTAGGGTTTAGATAGGTCGAAGTTTATGCATTAATCTACTACTATTACAGTTCTTAGAATTTTCTAATACAAATTGTGGTGAGGAGACCTGTGCAAAAAGGATGATTTTGTGGTGTTTCTCATGATCTGACAGCCAAATGCACTAAAAGTTGATCCTTTTGCATGCCTACCCCACAACCAAATTACTATCAAATATCCCAAAGTTCTTAGATTTAGTAGATCATACCATGATCTATAATTAACATAAATCCTGAGGGTCTAATTTACTTCTACTAAGAGGGGTGTTGGTTGGAAGTTGAGGAATTTGGTGTCTTAATAGTGCACTAGACTACTCCTACCCCCATCCACACAATAGCCAATTTTTTGGGACACTGAAAGTTTGTATAGAGACTTCATATTAGGGAGTTTTATTTTTAAAAGTTTCAAAAAGATCAGATAGCTATTGTGGTGTGGGCTACCCTAGCGAATTTGGGACTTGGTTTTGGTTGTCGGACGATCAAATATGGCACGGCACTGTAGTAAGAAAACATACATTAAACCCAACATTTGCCATACTAGGGCCTCTCCACGGCAGGGAATTCATTACTCTCTGGTATTTACCTTCCGCCTAATATGAGTTCTATAGGGATATACACTAATGTTATCATTGAAACCCACACTCATTATAGGCTTTGTGTTGTGCTAGAGTAGGAGTCTGGTAAGTGGTACTTGCGCGTTAAACCAAAACAAGCATCACTTTCCGGTGCCCCCCGTACAACGTCATACCTCAACAACAATCACTTTCTAAAGAAGAAAAGAGGAAGTGCTCAATAGTCATAAACCAATGCCTAGTACTCCATGATGGATGGTATACTAAGTGCTGATTGTAGTTGCACTCGTGGGTTTTCATACACATGGATTATAGGTGTGGGTTATTTTTGTGCCCTCATAATACTATGGAAGTGGTAGTGGTGGCACCAGTTCCTGTGCAAAACTAATGGCTATTTCCTAGGACTTGAGATTACAGAAATAGATAGACTACATGCCTTCTTGATTTGTGGATAAAGCAAGAAGGTGTATCTAGCTATAGTAGAACGGAGGGGTTCTATTCCTACTAGACATCAAAGAATGAGAAAAAAGCGCATACGTATTATCCCCCGCCAAAACCCTCCTCATTCAAACCTCATTACTAACATCGACACCCCCCTAGTTCTTCAACCTAACAAAGAAACCCAACGACATGAGCTGCACCGATCCCAGCAGCACCAACACCTGCTCCAGCAGCCAACGCCGTCCCAACAGTCCCGAGAGTCACTGCAATAGCTCCTCCCGCCGCAACGCTCTGGGCAAGTGCAAACCAACTACCACCTGCCACAACACCTCCCATTCCTGCCTGGAACCCAGCTGCTGCAGTCCCTATAGTCTTCAGTTAATACACCGTGAATATATATAGCTTTTGGGAATCTTACCTGCGGCTACCCCCGTAGAGGTGAACCCGATCGCTCCGAGGACGGGTGAGATCGCAGCTATTCCAGCTGCTCCGGCTGCAGAGGACGCGACTACGCTGGCAGCGACACCACCTGGAGTCCTCAGTGTTAGTGTTTACTAATCTAGTATTGTCACGATAGGGTCCCAAAACAGCTATCTCCGCACTAAATGAAACGATGTGGATTCTTGTGTGGGTTACTTACATAAACCAAGCATATCTATCGTAGGAGTAGGGGTTTCTTTTGAAGGTAACTAGAGTATAGGTATGTGGCGGCGGGCGGGCGGGTGTTTTCGAAGTTGAGATTTTTCAAAAATTTTTCTTTTTTTTTCTTAATGATCGATCAAGGAGAACTGGGGGGAGGGGGGGGAACACGATATATATACGATTCTAGGACTATTTGCTTATTCGCTAGAAAAAAATTTCTTTCTCTTGCCCTTGTTGAATTCAGGCAACCCACTATAAAGGGGTGTAGTATTTTTCGTTATCATGGACCTTAAGAATATTTGGGGGGGTGTTGTACTTAATTCACAGCTAAAAGCTAGACACGCGCTCAAAACTTTGTCATATGCTAGTCAGAGGTACAGTATGTACAATAGAGTACGCGAATGGCCAGGCACACCACATCCTGCAGGTAGATCTTCCGGTCCCAATAAAACCAGGGAGAATGCGGTGATCTGTTTCATTGGTCGTATTGGTGTCACGTGTTATGGAACCTAACCCTGGCTGACTGACTGACTGATCAGAAGTGTAACTTGTATCAGAATTAGAAGCTATAGGAAAATCTAATAGGAGTGTGTTTTTGTGTATTAGGTGTTTGTGTGGATTACCCTGGGGGTTTGATAACTGGTTTGGGTACTTTGATATATTCCTATTGGATAAGGGGTTCTCAGGTCAGGTCAGGTTTGAGGATGATACACATGATCTCGTACACTCTAAATGGTAGTTTTGGAATAGACAACCCTGTATTTACGTATATCCCCCTTACTTTATTACACATATAGTCTTTTGAAGCATCCCCTTACTACTTGTATGCCTACCATATGATAACCCTCCCTCTAAAGCTTTGAGAACAGTTCTAGCTTTCGAAACCAGTAATACACTATTACCCTAGATATTAATAAAACTGCGGGGTACTGTGTTAGGATATACTTATCAAGAAGAGAACAGACTGTGGTTACACTGCAGTTGGAACTAAACTGTACCAAAGATCAGAATGTCTCACGAGAAACACTGTTATGATCTATAGCGCCGCACCTTAATTAGTTGGACTATCTGTGTGACCATGAAGAGAATGCTGCCGTGGCTTGAAGTCGCTAATTTGATCCCTTTGCTTCTGATCTATATATCGTATGTGTACCGCATATGTAATTCCTGGCAATTTTATGGTCTGGGATAATTCTTGGCTTCTAGTGATAATATATTCTAGGCCAAAGCGTATGCATCATACTATACCCAAGGTTGTATACACCAAGTACAAATTAAGGGATCTCACGAGATATTGATGTAATCATCACACGTGCACAAGGGTTTTAAGAAAAACTTTCTCTTGTATACCTACTCCCTAAACTCATAAACAAAAACATCCGCACGTACAATTTCTTCCCTCGCCACAAAAATCTCATATCATAAAGCTCTCACAAAATTTCTCGTCATAAACTTGTCCCTACTCCCCTGAAAAGAAAAAGAAAGAAAAAAAGACTCCTCGAACAAAAACTTCCAAATCAATAACAAATCCCCTAGGCACCACCAGCTTCATTGTGTGCATCGATTGCATGTTTAAGCTCACGGAAAGTCTCGAGATTATTCGTCAAAAAGTCCACCGCCTTCTTGAAATCCCCAGGCGCATACCCAATGTTACCTTTACAATCAAACCCGTTCCCAAATAACTCAAACACCTCAAAAGTAGTACCCGAAGGGATCATACCGGCCTGAACGTATATGCCATCTTCTTGGACCACATTAGTAGCAGTATCAAAAAACCCATGGTCCCCAGCAGCATTGATCGCAATAGTGAACCGTCTCGCAATGCCCGCTACATTTTCTGCCCACTTGTTACCATAGGACATTTGGAACGTCTCAGCGTGGGTAATCTCAGAAGCAACCTCTAGTCCCTTCTTGTCTACGCCAACGATCATGATGTTGGTTACTTTATATTCGAGCCTTGCGAGAATACAACAGAGGATTCCGATGAAATTTGCTCCGAAGACAATGAGGCTTTTGTCACTTTTGGCGTGGGATTCGCGTAGGAGGTTGATTGCGATTGCGAGCGGCTCTACGAATGCTCCGTCGTATACTAGGTTTCCTTCTAGTTTAATACACATTTCTTTTGGGAAAGAGAATGTGGGTGGGGTGTTTTGGTACGCTTGGGTGAAGATATCGTTTCTTTCCGTGCAGCAGATGTATTCTCGGGATTTGCAGTGCATGCATTCCATGCATGGGTTGAGGAAGTCGATTGCCACGAGGTCTCCGGGCTGTAACTCGGTGACTGAGGATCCAACACTTTTAACGAATCCGGCGGTCCCGTGGCATTTGATTATGGTTGGTGGTTCGGCATTAGAGACATCGGTGTGGTTGTTCTCCTTGGGTTTATCTTTATGTTAGTGTTTTGGTGGTGGAGAAGGGTATAATGAAGGGGGGGAGTTACATTAGGACGGGGGGTATCGCGGATACAGATGCCGACAAATACATGGTTAGGGTCCATAGTTTGGGGAGGGGGTGAACTATCGGGGTTGCTTGAAGATAGAGGAGATCCAAGGCTGGAACTTGACATAATTGAATTGATAGTGTCTTAGAAGAAGTGGGAGGATAGTAGTTTTGGAAAGAGTAGGATCCTTAAGGCAAGATTATGCCTTAAGAATCGAGGTATATGTTTATTGAACTGCTGTAAATAATTGTAGAGTGAATGAAGAATATAGACGACAATGAAGGGCCGCTGGGGGGTTGATATATGTAGTTTTCTAGACTAGTATCGTGTTAGATCATAGATACTCACTCGGCACGGATATATTTCCGGAATAGCGAAGAAAAGTAAGCGAGAAAGAACATACATATCGGGGATGCGCACGCGCAGTGATTTCAATGAGGAATGCTATATTGAAATTAAATATTACTTGAGTGTCGTCATTTGTCCAGCATATTGTAGAAGCGCATATTTTTGAAGGTTTCTGGTTGGTTATGTATATGTACGTTAATTATATAATTATGGGAATAGATATATGTCATGTGCGCGCTTTTTAGCCTTGCATACTTACATTATCTAGCTCGATCAATCACTTGACAAACCCTTCCGTCATATCACCTTCGTATGGTAGCCGTTTATCGTCAACTCTATCCTGAAGTTATCTAAGATTGGGGGGATTAGACAGCTTCGTAATATTGATAGACAGTTTTAATGAGGCCCGTGAGCTCGAGTGTACGATGTTCAATCCTAGATGTGACAGCAATCTTGCCTCACAAAATCGTATTATCAAGATAAGGTGTTCTTACTATATCTCACTAAACCCTATTTTCTCTAGATCCCCCCCACGCTGTTCATGTGTAGCTAGGGAATGGAAGTGTTGGGGAAAGTAATAATGGATTAGTTGTCGTATTGGCCTTACTAAATGCCAATTATACCTATTCATACCAACTTCATAGATCACCGGATTCAATTCCGTGACGTCTTCACGGCTTTAGTGTCCGTTGAATGAACTAGAAAACTACCACATTCTTGTTTTTTTCTTTTCTTTAATGAGAGATATGTTATCACAGCCGAGTTCAAAGTATCAGCCTGAGTCAGTGGCGCTCTTTAATTTAATTTTAGCTAGATCCTTGCTTGCACTAGCTATCTAGGACCAAATCACGCCTTTTTCACAACATTTGACATGAGCAGCTAGTTAGGGACGCCCGACTTTACTATAGAAAAGAAGCAATACTGAGACTCCTGCGCTGTTACTTCCGTATACACAGGGGGGGTATGTTGTACAGGTGTAATGCAAAGATCTTAAATATTTGAGACATCGTTTGGGGCTGGGAGTTCTCCGATGGGACTTTATTAGATCTATTTTGTCCCCGTGAGACATAGACCTAGTGGCAGTTATGAAGGGAGAAGAAGAGAGCTGCAGCAAGCGGACGGCGTCCCGCTTTTCAATTGAATCATCGTACTCCACTCGGAGTAAGAGCCGCCATGATACCCTCTATAAGGCTGACTTGAAGCGCACACATAGGAGGGGGGGGGAGGGCGATTAATACAATCACCAAAAAAACTATAGCCTAAGATTGTAAGCATTTAGTTCTCTCTAGCTTATCCTTGACGTAATATAACTAGAAGAAAAGAAAATAATATCAGCCCTGACTAGAAAAAAAGAAAAAAGTGCTTCGGAGCTTAATCACGAAGAATTATGAGGCTCTATGACATGGGTTCAAGTACGATAGAGCAGGTCGCCAATCGTCCGGCTTTACTTGCTTGTAATAGGAAGGGACGCTGAAAGGCACATAGATATAATATGTATAACGTGCTCTTTTTTCAACCAATCAGGGCTCAAGCCCTTCTTACACTTCAGATCAGACTAATATATACCAACCACAGATGACCGGCGGTCATTATCGGAATAGGCTGGATTGTTTTCGTGTCACAGCCTGATGGTTACATGCACTAGATTGAGTAACCAAGCAGGATAGAATCTTCTATGCTATGTAGGACGCTGGATTCCCCCCCCCCCCGGTAAGCTCGCCCTCAACATCCACGTGCTATGAAAGCTTGCTTATTTTGATAGATTGTTAAATTAGCCTAAAGGAGTTTATTTAATAGATTTTTAGTAACTATAAGAGAGAAAAGGGGGGTCTTTAAGTCTAATCCTGCACTGATAAGAGGAAATACAGGTGTTGGTGCGCAGGATTTCATTCAGAGGGGGGTAGGTGATGCGCAGCGCTGCGCAATGATGTATTGCTTTTATGTTGATATCACGAGTTCCGGTGAGCGTCCGTCTCGGTAGGATCATCCCTGTAATTGTGGGAGAAAAGCTAAAGATGTACATACTCGTATTCATAGAGATGGGAAGCTCCTTGTAAAGAGGTGGTTTTCCCACTTTTTTTTCTGATACGTACTCGTACAACGGTGTGGAGGTTCTTTATTTTCGTTATTGTTCTTATTTATTGTCTTTACTCTTTTATCATTTCCGTGTGGTTTAAGCATCAGCGTGTTTTAACCCCCCCCCTTCCCCGGAGAATGTCTTCATCGTCAAGCAATCTATCAACCACCCGTAAAAGAGTAGTCAGGAGTAGACTCAATATCCAAAATAGTGCTCCAGAAGTATCCAGCTACTATACTATCATTGAGGTAGGTTCAAAACTAGAGAGGTGAGTACTCAATAATCCTGCACTAAAACCTTCCCTAGACAGTATCAAAGACAAGAGCTTTAACGAGAGGACTACTAATGTAAAGAGTACTAACAAGTCTAACACAAGTACAACCATATCTCCAAACTCTCCACGAGCTTACTCCAAAAGTTCCCAGTTCCGGACATGAGTAGGAAGTATCTTTCACTTGTTCTGCTACTCCTAGCTTTCTACTTCGCCCTTCTCCCCAAGTATTTTACCTCTTAATCTTGCTGAATATCCCTAGGTACCCTTAAACTTGAAATTATAGTTGTTTAAGATATACTTCGCCTTTTTGCTTCTAGAAGCTGACACCTCCTCTCTGAGAATCATGGTCTAGACCAGTCATCCATCTACGTATGAACAGAGCGGTAATACGCTAGAAATCTTGTTATTTAGATAGATTCATAGAGAACCTGTCGATGTCTACTAGATTTCTATCTACATTTGCAGCCTTGTCCAACAAATTCCCAGAGCCCCCCCCTCCCATAGCAAGAGCAAAAGAGTTCATTCACCTACATAGCTAGTGAACTACTTCTCTCCAGGGAGTCGAACCACGGACCCCCCGATCCAAAGCCATCATCGGTTGTATGATGTCCTTACAGCTAGGCCAATTGACCTAACACGGGTATCTGTTGAGAGCCGGCTCACATAAGCTCATACCAATATAGCTATATCCAAATAAGGCCCTTTATAGCAACGGAGGCCATTTCCTGTGATACACCAATAACCATAAAGGTCCTAGATACTAAGAGAGGTATTTTGTGATGACTGGTAGGACTCTATGGGGATCACACTTGGTGAGGCAAAGGGTGCCCAAAGTGATAGTTTCCTTGGACTTTTTTATACGTTTTCCCTCATAATCCCTTTCAAATATATTCTCATATTAATACCGGTATTTGTGGTGCTAAGGTTTGTGGGTTTGTCGTTGCTATGGGGGAAGGGAATTTGTTGGACATGGCTGTATCTATATGGTTCCGTTAGCTTAGGAAGAGATATTGCCTTGAACAGATATCATACCTTAGATATGAAAGGAAAGCTTTTGAGTCGAAATAAGTTATATTGAGAACATACATCGCTCAAATAATTCATTCCCTCATAGTTAATGTATTCTGGGTCTAATTTTTCACTCTTGTTATTGCTATTCTGGCTACAACTACCTCATCGGAGGACCAGAAGGTGTGTATACGAAAAAAAACAGATGATTTTAATGATACTATTAATATAACGCATACATGGACGCGAAAGATTCATCTGGGAAAGCTACATACTCTAGGGCGTTGCTTGTAATACTGCGTGAATGCCGTACCAGTTATACCCAACTTTTGGTATTTTATATACCAATAAAGTCCATTATGAGTATACTGGAATCTAGCAAATTGATGCGCATAGGTGCTGGAACTCAGTATAGTAGTACTACAAGTGGTGAAATAGCACTAGTGATAAGCAGCTATTTTACTAGGGACTAGAGATGAATGGAACAATAGCTATTCATAGTTTGGACATAACTACTTTTGGCATCAATATATATGCCCCTAAGCCCCGGCGCGCTAGTTAACCGCTAATATTTGGGGTTTACACGCGTACTATGAACATGCCAAACTTATATATACATAAGCTTTGAAGTTCTAGTCTAGTAATCGGAATAAGTCTTCGACCATAGATATGCACTGGGTAGTTATACGTAGGTATACGTAGTTTTACAAGTTTTGGCGTTAACTGTGGCACCCACTATTATCTTGCATAGATAACCTATCTAGATGCAGTGTCCCAACTAGTATGGTTCTACAAGAAGATTAATCGTGATCTCCGGAAGAATTGCACCGGGAGCCAGATACATCACGAGATTCCAACCACCAGTCATCATGTATTATCTAAAAATATCACCAACAATAGGCTATACCTATAAAAATATTAAGGAAATAGAGGCCCAAAGTCAATTAAGCTGAAACACCCGGTCGCTTTTAAGGAACCCGTATTTTTTAAGCCTAACCCCGCGACCCACCAATTTTGTTGGACAGTACTTGAGCTTGGTGAAGATCGTACGAAGTTGCTAGTGTTCAAAACACTAGACCAAAACAGCTCTTGTCGGGTTCATGTTTGGGTTACCGCTAGGTTGTTACCAGGTTTGGGGGCTGGCTACACATGAAACCCGGCTAATATATCCTTTACTGTATCGTGACTAACATCCTCGCGCGCCACGGTAACATGTTATCAATAAAACAATGCAAGCCGTAACGGGTTCAAGTTCAAAGTGATTGTAGGTGACTGATGGTATAAGTACATCTAGCTTCAAGACCCTATTTACCCATTTAATCTAATATCAAAGCTTTTCGAAGTGTGTCCAGGGTAGGTATAATGCCACCGCCTTGCAACTTTAGGCAATTCCTTCTATATCAACACTAAGGTTATATATACGCTGCCTCATTGATAAAGACTCTGTCCTGGTGACCTGATGGGGGGTTTCTTAGTTAAAATCACCTATGCTAAATATAGATGAAGTATTCAGCAAGATAAATGCCGGAATTATATGCCGTGTTGGCTGAGGTCTGAATGAACCAGTAGATTTTTAGTTCTTGCCTATCTCACTTAAGCATTTAAGAAAAAGAATATAGTTCGGATATCAGCGGTCTAACTAGCGACGCGGCAGCATGGGTTTCAGGCCAAGCGAACCTATGACATGCAATCAAACCCCATCTTACGCAACAGCGCCCCCAAAAAGCATTTATTGGAGTCTATCACTGCCGTGTCTTTGGGGGTCAAGTGGTGATTAGTGTAGTCTGACCGCCGAAAAGAGGATATAATATACCTAAGCCATCTAAGCCATTAGGGTACGCAAAAGGACAGTACGGTACTGTTAGCTGGAGCTATAGCTAAAGTATGACATCATTATCTGAGCTTCCTACAAAAGTGGGGGATGTTTGGACTCCTTCAAATACATTATACTTGTGACCGAGCATACAGAGAGCTTTTTGATCGTCAAGAACCCCTGTTTCTGTTGAGATAGTTGTGCCACTGATGGAAGATAGCTTGTCAAAACTTGAGATATTTGAGAGATCTCCAAATCAATACAGAGGGCATGATTCCTTAATAAGACTACTAGTACTGCAAACTTGAGAAGTTTAGGTGCCTGTAACTTAAGACGAATTTCCGCGCTGTATGATGGGATCCATGACTTCCGTGGGGTAGATATATGGCTTGCCTATGCTATGAGTCAATCAATAGGTTACCAAAGGACTCCCACCGGATATATAAGCTGAATTCAAGTCATCTTTAACAGGCTGGTACTTACAGGCACCCTAACCGGGATATTTTCAGCCTCAACATAATGGCAATAGCAGTAGCAGCAGCAAGCATAAGTTGGTACCCCTCACTGAACGAGGTACATTTGTCTTGATATAGAAATTTCTTTGAGCTGAATGAATAGAGCTGTGTGGTATGTAGATGAAATGAGTTGCACGTGAATGTCATGTCGAGAATAGCACCAAAAGAGGTTAGCAAGCGCGCCAAGCCAGTGAGGCGGTTGGGCTGATTGCGGACTTGACCACTTTCTGCACCTCTAGGAGGGGACTGCAGTCACTTGTAGGAAGTACACTGTCGGCTCTCCACTTTGTTCACTTTTTGTTGGTTGTTGCCTCTTTGCTGTTGCCTGCTAACTGGTACTTAGACTCGCCCCTTTCAGTTCTTTTCTTCTCTCCCTTCTTCTTCTTTCTCTTCCTAATTTCGTGTCCATCCATCCATCATTCTATATTCTTCCTCTTTCTTTTTTTAAGTCGGACGAGGGAAAAAAGAATTCTGCCCCCGCTTCTCTCCTGCATTTGAAACCTCTACTCTCTATCTCGTTTGCTGTTCAAAACCCCGCTGTCTGTGGGTTATCGCTTATCCTGAACGCCTTGTTCATCCTTGACCGACCGCCCACCCCTCATCTTTCCATCAACCCCACCATCCTTCACCCAACACCAACAACCATCAACACCAACACCACAACGAACCCCCAAATCAATCAATAATGTCTGAACGCTACATTCCCGAGCATAGGCGCAACTTTAAGGCGAAGGGTACCTTTAAGCCAGATGAGTTAAGACGTCGTCGTGAGGAACAGCAGGTAGAAATCCGGAAGCAGAAAAGGGAGGAGAATCTGGCCAAGCGAAGAAATATGGCTGTCTCGAGCCCTGCTCCTGGAACTGGCGCTGAAAGTGATGAAGAGGGTGGCAATGAGTCTCAGGTTTGTTTTTCAGCCCTTCCCCCACTGCTTACCACCCTTTTTATCTTTTCTGCCTCTTTAAAATTTTTCTTTTTTGTATCCTGGTTTCTTCATGTTTGCTACAATAATCTATGTACTCTTGGTTTCCCACGGGCTTGTCCAACGTCATACGGAATAAGGGGAAGGAAAAAAAGTATCCTTTTTTGTTTACCCCCCAATTAGATTTGCGGGGCATCTTTGGCGTTACCTTATTGTTTCCCTTTATGATTACTCTCAATCTCCCCCAAGAAAAAGTTAACTGGTACTCGAAGGGCTTACAAATATGTGATATCGCTAACATATTAATAACAGCTGAACGAAGACCTCCCTTCTATGTGTGCTGGAGTCTTCTCGGAGTCGATTGACCAGCAGATTCAGGCTACCACTAAGTTCCGTAAGCTCTTATCGAAGGAGCGCAACCCCCCTATCGAGAAGGTCATCGAATGTGGTGTTGTTTCCCGCTTTGTTGAATTCCTTCGTTCTCCCCATACCCTTGTCCAGTTTGAGGCTGCTTGGGCTCTTACAAACATTGCCTCTGGATCTGCCTCTCAAACACAGGTTGTCATTGATGCTGGTGCTGTTCCGATCTTTGTCGAGTTGTTGTCTAGCCATGAGCCGGACGTCCGAGAGCAGGCTGTTTGGGCGTTAGGGAACATTGCTGGTGATTCACCACAATGCAGAGATTATGTTCTATCCGCTGGTGCCCTACCACCTCTCTTGAATCTTTTGGGTGATAGCCGGAAGTTGAGCATGTTGAGGAATGCCACCTGGACTTTGAGTAACTTCTGTCGTGGAAAGACCCCTCAACCTGATTGGCAAACTGTATGTACCTCTACCATAGCCCTACACGAGGAATATTATACTTACAAAATTTGATAGATACTCCCTGCGCTACCTGTTCTTGCGAAGCTAGTCTACTCTTTGGATGACGAGGTCTTGATTGATGCTTGTTGGGCTATCTCTTACCTTTCCGATGGCTCCAATGATAAGATTCAGGCTGTCATCGAGGCTGGTATCCCTCGCCGTCTTGTAGAACTTCTCATGCATGCATCTACCTCTGTCCAGACGCCTGCACTCCGTTCAGTTGGCAATATTGTTACTGGTGACGATGTCCAAACACAAGTAATCATCAATTGTGGTGCTCTGCCCGCTCTTCTTTCCCTCCTTGGTTCCCCCAAGGATGGAATCCGCAAAGAGGCTTGCTGGACCATCTCAAACATCACTGCTGGGAACTCCAACCAGATTCAAGCTGTTATCGATGCCAACATCATCCCCCCCCTTATCAACCTCCTTTCTAACGGCGACTTCAAGACTCGTAAGGAGGCCTGTTGGGCTATTTCAAACGCGACTAGCGGCGGTCTTCAGAAGCCAGAGCAGATCCGGTATCTTGTTTCCCAAGGCTGCATTAGACCCCTCTGTGACCTTTTGGGATGTATGGACAACAAGATCATTCAGGTTGCTCTCGACGGCCTGGAGAACATTCTCAAGGTCGGAGAAATGGATAAGAATGCTGAGACTGATAACATGAATCGGTATGCCATGTATATTGAGGAAGCAGGTGGTATGGAGCGCATCCATGCCTGCCAGAATAACGCCAACGAGGAGATCTACATGAAGGCGTATAACATCATTGAGAAGTACTTCTCGGATGACGACGATGAAGCTGGTGGAGAAATCCAGGGTATTGCGCCCCAACAACAACAGGATGGACAGACAGGAACTTTTGCCTTTGGTGCCCAGCCACAGCAGGGTGGGTTCAGTTTCGCCAATGGCGATTCCATGGACATGTAAAGCTTAACTGTGCCAAAAACCAAAAGGATGAAAAGGGAGCAGAGGAAAGGAATGTTTCAGACAATACGCACTCGTTTTTTGTTTGGATCTAGGGTTTGCATCTTGGGGTGATGGTATTCTTCGTTCTTTTTCTTAGGGCCTGGTTTGTGGGGATATGGAAGGATGAAACAAGGGGGATTGTCTGAAATGTGGCTATGTCATGAAACACTTTGGATGAACCTTGTTAATGGGGATTGGGGCTTAAGCCCGCCATGTCTTATGTGGTTTCTTCTTTTATCTATTTTTCATTTTTCCTCAAAATTCCTTGCTCTTGTCATTAGCTGTCCGGATCTTTTTTAATTCCTGTATTGTTGTTCTGTTAAAGCCCCATATTTCCCATCCCTTTCCCATGAGAATTCCTTGAATGCCCATATAAATCCTCCTTGAATATTTTTATTCCCACCCTCACCATAGTCACCACTTGTCAGAGCCTGTACCTGAAAGAACTCGCTCAAAAAGCGGGTTGATATTCGTCTGGCAACCCAGCCCTTGCAGTTATATTCTTTTGTCTAAAATTCGATTGAAGGCGTCATTATCATTTTGTAAATTCCCCTTATGCAGTTCTTTATTCTTGTTCCTTGTCTGAAATTCATTTTCACCAGTTGTATTGTGACCCAAAGTTGTTCTACTCAATGGCGTAGTTGTGTGGCTAGTGATGGTTCGTGTAACAATAGAGATTGGAAATGCTGTAGAGTCAGGAGATTCTATGCCAACTTCACCCAAGTTCGTCCTGTCACTGAAGGTGAATACTACAAACTGGTTCTTGGCTCTGATAGAATACTATTGGATAGTAGAGCACCTATTGGCGTCTCTTTTAGTTTTCATATCAATTAACCAGACATGGGGCACTAACCATACGGCTTAGAACCGCTAAATGTCAAATAGTAACTCGGTGGCCTATTTAATCAGGAAATCATGGCAGCGCTCCAAAGGCTAGGATAAGTCAGATTTATTTTGTTTTACTAGGAAACACATACATTAGCGTACGTGAAAATTTAATATTACATGTAGTTATGTTTCCTGTGCTAGCTCCTCAGGTAAAACCTATTCCAATTCATATTAATAGATATCCTACCTATAAAACGAAATCCAAATCCAAGAGATAATACGATATTCTTATACCTAGAATCAATTTAAGAAGGGTCAGAGCTAGGGGGTTTTTTAGTAGGAAAAATAATTATACTTCGGTCCCCTCGAGAAGTAGACAGGGTAACCTATAAATTTAGGGGTTAGGGTTCTGGTCACCTTTTACTGCCAAGCAAAGATTGGGAGTGGATTAATAATCTTAATACTTACTGCCGAAGGGAGTCTTCTAGGTTTATTTTCTGAAAAAGTGGTAGGGAGGTATAATCGTTCACGGCTGGACTGCGGATATGGTTTTGTGGCGGACGGAGTGTCGAGCTTGGTAGGGTTATCGGAGGGGTACCTAAGACTATCGAAGGGGTACCGGCTCTTGAAAAGGTGTTTTAGGGACTATCAATGAGGTATATACCATATTTCCTCAAAAGCAGTGACTAGATAAAGAGGTAAATAATGTAGAGAACTGTTACCACAAGCTTGAATATCTACATATGTTATAGTTCCTAGTATCTACCTCATAGTACTCTTTTAATACTCCTATACCCTTTCGATAGTCTGGTACTCTGTTAGTATTTTGGTACTCAATCGGCTTATATGCTAGTATTGTACTAATTAAAGGTGTAGAATATACCTAAAAATAGAGCAGGGAGTAGTATTGGATTTTGGTTACTAGTTTTTAACCTATCAGCTGGTAATGACCCCAAAGAGTGTTGTGTATAAACTATTAATAAAAAACGCCTAGCCCCTCCGATGTGCAGGATTTATATAGGTAATATCTCGGAGTGCTTTGGAAGGAGTAACCATATATCGCAAGACACCCCGTGAGTTCTAGCTCATCCTCGAAGTAGAGGGCTCGAGTGATAATTTAGATAGCTTCTTAATTGGGCGAATTCTAGAGTTTAATTTGATCTTTGTCTTTGTGGTTTGAACTCTGCTATCTGGATTTTATTTCCTTCTATGGTATTAAGTAACAGGTGATTCTATCAATGTTAAGAGTAAGTTGTATTATGAAGCCCCCTATAAAAATGCATTAGAAGAGGTTTACTCAGCTATATAGAATTAGGCATTGATTTAAGCCTAGTAGAGAGTTTTCCGCCCCATCTCAAGCTCGTGGGTAAGTTAAAGTTGATGAGCTAAGTCCCCCGGATTACCCTGTATGTTAATAACATCAAGTATCACTCATACTAGAAGAGTAACTCAAGTAAGTGCCGTTCTACCCGGGCTCAGCATGACTATTACAGTATACTTATTGGTCCCAACAAGTTCTTAATCCGGATATACATATATGTAGTTCTTCAAAAGACCAAATGCAAGAAAATGATATAAAGCCCTTAGAAAAACATAATATTGTGCTCTATACATTTTTTTGATGATACCTAGCCCCTAACCGATGCAAACCTAAGAAGAAAAAAAATAGAATACAGCTATACCATAAATCGTTTACCTTTATACCCGTGTTCCCTAATAGGAGTTATCCGGTACCCCGCGCTTTACCAATCCAGAGTTGCTGCAGCCTATACCATATTTATTAGTCCATACCACCTTTAGAAATCCCATTCGAGCTCACCTTGACGTCATCTGCATTCAACAAATCCACTCCTCCCTCCAACAGTGCACCCCAAACCTTATTCCTAACACTTACGGGCCACCCCGGAGTATCCCAATACCTCGCCATGATCCCCCTCTCATGCGCACTCTTAATCTGCTTCTTAAGCTTCCCCTTCTGCTCAGAGGTTATAGACCTCCCCCATGTTATCTTTCCGATCTCCTGCCCAAACGGTGCAGACGCGATTAGACTATTTTCCGACGTATACTTACCAGACCCCAGGTCATTCAAAGGTGCATCATAGAAATAGTCACGGTAGGTTTTGTTCGCAATCATAGCGTCGAATGGTGCGTCACCAGTGAAATGCACCGTTACAACCCCATAAACGACATCGCTACCGTTGAAGTGAGTAAGATAATTTACCGGACTCCGTAGTGGCTCTAGATGGGCGAGCACTACCGGTAGTGTCGTAAGCCCAGGTGTCTTGAAGTCAACAAATAAATGGAGCGTTTGGTCTGGGTTGACGTCATATACGCCATTTATCCTCCCCTCCGGTCGCTCCCTCGTAAACTCGGTATCTGGGTTCTGCCCTCCTAGGATCTTGACAATCGGGTCGACGTAGAGACTCTTGAATGTTCTATTCCGGGTTAAAGATGATGTGTCGTGGCCAACAAAGAGCTCGTTGCCAGCAAACTCCCAGACGTCTGCTTCAACGCTGATGCATCCAGATGCGATCGCGGTGTAGAGGGGGATCTTGCGCCAGTAGTCATTGTGGCTATGGATTGGGCGCGGGAGAACATCACGTGTGAATGCCGTGGGATATGTGCCTAGCCCGGATTTGAGTGGCCAGGTTGCGAGGAGAGTTTGAATATCAGACTTCCAGGCGATGTGGGCGAACGAAAGGAGGATTGCAATAATTTGGGAAAATGAGCTATGGAAAGGTTAGCTAAAGGGGGTGATGAAGCTAAGCGGAAGGAAGGGATATTTACAGAACAATGAGGATGAAAAAGGCGATGCCGCCAGCGAGACGAGCCAGGCGAGAAAAACGAGAGGAGGAGGATGCTTGAGACCGGTCTGGTCGAGAGTGGGAATTGTTGTTGCCGATTAGCATTGTGTCTTCTGCTTCTGCTGTCTCCCTTCTTCGTCCTTGTGGTTGTCTCCGGGTATAAGATCTAACGAGCAGCCAGGCCAGGTACTATCGTGTAATCACTGGCTGGATAACAAAAGTAGTATTAGCACAGACAGAGAAGAGAAGAAATCCAGAATAAATGGGAAACTTCACATCGTGGGTTTGCAACCCGCCGTTGAAGCTGTACCTGGCCTGAGCCCAGCCCCACATGCGGCTGGACGGCGCAGTTTATGCAGCTGGGGCCAAGGATTCGGGTTTCCGTTCTAGTCTCTTCAACAAATAATTTAGAAGTGCCCAGCCGTTTATCCGCCACTGGTGGCATCTAGGGGCGCGAAAGCTTATCATTCTTATCGATATCACGAGATGATTGGTTAGAATTGCATAGGGCATCACTCGGTGGAAGCAAGGATTCTATGCAAGCTGAACTAGAGGACCTAACTTCAATATAATAATTTACACTCTATACTATACAACTCCACCATGGAGACTTCTCTAATAAAACAGCTTATGGCTCCTTCATCACTTCCTGCTTTTACCTCCTATACCCAAAATACTAAGCCATGTCACTTCTAGATTTCCCAAACGAAATCATCTACATGGTTTCCAAAAACCTTAAGGCTAAAGACACGAGTTCTCTCCTCCTCACAAGCCGTTTCTTCGCCCAATTCACTACTCCACTCCTTTATGAAATCCTCATCCAAGACAAAGACGGTCTTCCGGCGCTCTGCTGGGCCGCAAAGAAGGGCTATCACAAATGGTGCGACTTCCTTCTCGCAAAGGGTGTAAACATCAATGCTGCACGTAGTAATACACACCTCACGGCACTCCACCATGCAGCACAATCCGGACATGAACCAGTAATCAGCTTACTTTTAGCTAAAGGTGCTGATATTGAGGCGTTGGATGTGAGGGCTGAGACACCGCTCCACAGTGCTGCCAAGGGCGGTCATAGCGCAGTTGTGTATTTGTTGCTGGAGAAGGGAGCGAGTATTGATGCTGTAAACCGGAGTCATAAAACAGCACTTTCGAAGGCGATAAAAATCTTGGTTAAGGCCTGTAATAGAGTGTTTGAAAGTGAGGAGATTAGGAGAGCGGTATTCGCGAGAGCGGAGGAGACGGCAATAATACTTTTGGAGAACGGGGCTAGTGTTCACCTCTCGAATATCTACGGGGAAACTGTACTTCACGAGGCGTGTGGTCAGACCAGTATTCCTGTTTTAAATCTGATAATTGAAAAGGGGGGGGTTATTGAGGCGAGGGAGAACCATGGAGATACGCCACTTCATATTGCCGCGATGTACGGACTAGACAAAGTCGTCAAGCACTTGTTGGAGAGGGGTGCAAGTATCAATTCAACAGACAATAGCGGCCATACACCGCTTGATTTAGCCATTGAATGGCAACGTGAATCTGTTCTAGAGATGCTGGTAGATGGAAATGCCGATGTTAAAATAATGAATACGAGTAATCATACACCACTTGCGCTGGCGGCCTATCATGGGTATCAAAGAATGGTTCTCTTGCTGTCAAGCAAAGCCCCTACTTCGAACTAGTTTATAATGCTTAGGTACTTTATATTACTGTCAGTTCCGGGCTTGGGAGAGTAGCTAGAATGCTTGTTGGGGGTGGGGCATATACCGGTATAGGCATTCAGCGATACCCAGAAGACCAACCAATGGTCTACGAAGTCGTAAAGAAATAGCTATATAAGTGGCGAGAGGATTGCTGGAAAGGGTGCCGATATGAAAGTTCTAGATGCGGATAAAAGATCTTTACATGGCTACGAAAAGTGATTCAGAGGAGTTAATCATGTTGTTTATACAATATATTAAAGCCCTCTAAGGACTGTAAACTTTTACCTATCTTTGAAAAAATTTAAAGATGAATCACAAAAGACCTATGAGGAAGTGGATAAATCTATTTATATTCTTATGATACTCTTTCTGGAATACCACAGATCACTCGATGTATTAGAAAGTCGTAACCACATTAAAAGCTATCGTCCGGGATTTAATAATATTAGGGAATACCTTAAGCAGATACTTAAGAGAAGTTTTATCACCCTAGAGTCTATATATTATGAATCGAGGCACTCCTTGTTAGAGCCTTGTCTTTTGGGGGGAAATTTTGGGCTGGTTATGAGCTTACGCGTATTTGTACTATCATATCTCACTATAAAATAGTGAAGTATCCAAGATAAAATAGATTGAAGTATATCTTTTTAAGGTGTATAATACCCATTCTTAGGCGGGCACATGTGTTACCGGGTCTTTTTATGGGTTAATTTGTAGTTTTTTACAGGTGAAGTTGAAGAATTTGCGTAACTACTACATGTAGTTTGAAAAAATCCCCTAGACTAGAGCCAATCAAGTAAGTTATAGTGCCCACCCCCCCCAAAAAAGACTCTTGGTGTTCATCTTAGATATATATGAATTCTCTATATAAGAGAATCACTTAACTCTCAAGTTAAGTCGATAATTCTATGTATTTAGTACCCTACGTAGTTTATAGGGTGGGCCCACCAGACGGCACAGAACGACGGAGGGCCGAGCTAACACAGTGAGTTCCTTTAAATCAACCTCACCTGTCCATTTCTCTTGCGCTTCACAACACCTAAAAAACACCATCTCCATCAGTAAAACGCATTTTTCCAATTGTCTCAAAGCCGTTCCACGAAAAACAGACATTTTTCCTACATCAGTAAGTAATAATTCATATTTTCCTCAAATATTATTAATATTAACTGGATACTGACGTTTCTCGATTCACCCAGTGTCGAGACTAACTATACTCAAAATACCGAACGAGATCCTTTTCAACATCGTCAAGACACTAGACCTCCAGTCACTTAATTCTTTGCTCAAGGCAAACCACTCCATGCACTTTCTCCTCACGCCCATTCTCCATAAGGTCGCTATAGAGGATGTCGATGATGTTCCACCAATTTGTTGGGCCGCCTTCAGAGGTCATGAACATCTCATTCTCCTCTGCCTCGAAAAAGGCCTAAACCCTAACCATGTCGGTGAACTGGCAAGCCATAATCCTCCTTGGACCCTCTTCAACCCAGCGCTACACCTTGCGATCCTCGCTGGACATGAGAAAATCGTCACAATTCTCCTTGATAATGGGGCAGACGTCAACGCTCGTGATGGAGACGGAAATTCTGCGCTTCACGTCGCATGTCGTTCGGTATTGCGTGATTCAGATATAGTCGAACTCCTTATCAACTATGGTGCCGATGTTCACTCTATTGGGCAGCATGGAGAACGCCCCCTCCACTGGGCTGCTCAGAGTGGTTGCATCAAGGCAACAAGAATCTTGCTATCCCACGGAGCAAACATTGATGCGGAGGATGATTACCGCAATCATCCGATTACTGGTGCGCTTAGGATCGGTGATGGTGATATGATCGACCTTTTTGTTTTAGCTTCCTTGTCTGATTGAGAAGGATCAATTTCCTTTGGAGGAATTTATAGGATGTAAAATTTGTAAACCTTTTGGCCTGATCTTTTCAGGTATTTCGTTTGGATGTCTCCTTGTTCTTCTGCATATGGAAATGCTTTGTATCTAAACAAGTCCGAATGGTCATCATGGTAGATGGTTAAAGCTAGCCCCAATCATTGACCATCACTCGAGGATTTTCTATCCTTTATGTTCAGATCTGGTGATAATGAATAGTAGTTTAATTTATCAAAGTCAGTATCTTAGCAGACTAGAAGAGAAAGCCTAGCAAAGGCTTTCTACTCCTCTATATATACGACTAATCAGGTAGACCCCGCGATACCCTAAAGCCTAGAGAAAGCACCAAGTGAACCCCAAGAAGAGCCTCCTAATAGGCTTTGTCGACCGAGTCTCCTCGGAGACAATTACACTGGTTGAACCATCAACGCTATACCTTATTAGGTAGCCATATCTCAACACTTTAGAGGTGAACTAGGACTTACATGCCTGAAATAACGGGATCTAGATCTCAAATCCCCTTCGATAGATTCAATCTCAAGCCCAAGACACACCATTACCACCTGTAAAATCGAGTTAATTTGGAGACTTATCTTTCAAGTTCCAACCCGAGCTCTTTACACATCCTCAAACCGATATAGCAAGCAATTTCATATTATCTAGGTTGCAAAGAATCGTGTAGATAAATTACACCTATTTATTGTTATGATTACCACCAAGAGTATCAACAAGCAGCGCCTAGAGGGTGCAAGTTGATGATGATGATGATGATGAATTCATAACGTACATGGAGAGGGTGCAAGTATTCTTTAACTAAAATCGACTATTAGTCCTAATTAGCCAAACTCTATAAAACACACCAAGGTATGAAACGATGGAGAGGATAAAAACTTACAGCTTGTGAGATAAGTTGATTGCTTAAATTTGAAGTTTGTAAATAATAATAATAATAAATTTCATCAAACGTACATGCAATTTGAAGTTTGTAGAATAGTGGGTACCTAAGAAAGAATGATCCACGTTGAAGATTTATAATTGTGGTCCCTCTTTCTGCCTTACCCGACCGCCTGGTTTGGGTTGAACTGATTCTAGAAATGATATTGTGTGCAAAAGCTGCATTTTTTGTCACGCTAAGGTATATAAACTACATGTAGAATAGATACCACACTAATAAGTACTTACATGTAGGTACATGTAGTGGTAAGAAGTAATAGATCCCTAGGGCGAAACATCCTCTGATACAGCTGAAGCAGCGGCAAATAAGATAGAGGCCCTAACACCTCTCCTCAATCACTCCTAATTCCATGCTAGATGAAGGATAGCCTTATGTATGTTTTAGGAGTTCATTAGCTTGAATCTAATCATATGTTCAACACGAAACATAAAAACAGGAGGATCTACTTGATCTACTCCTTTATAAACTTGCGTTTTAGCAAAAAGGCAGTAGAATTCCCCGCGATATACCTAAGTTTGTGGGTTAGGGTTATATGGCCTTGGCCGACACTTTAAATGAGCACAGCCCGCCGACTCTAAGTATTATGCTAGGTAGCATAAATCCATAGGTCCTCCAGATCCAACCTGAGCGATGTGAGCTTTGTACTAACTGTTCTCTAGAGCCTAGTTCTATGAAATTTTCTACGTACAGGCTTGTGGACTATCACGACTGTGTATAATCAGTCAAAAGGTTGACTCAGCCACCTAGTCTGATGAGCTGATGCAAGAGTGTCATGCTGAAGAGAACCTCGCTTCTATCCTACTTCATAAGTCTTTATTCTCCGCCTGAGGTCCAAAGTGTGCATGTGCCCTTGCAATATGCAGGGATCTTGGATACCTCGTTGATCCCCCTAGAAATATCCTTATGACGGCAACGGACCTGCATCAAATCTTCAGGGACGGAAGATCAGGAGAATCATCCACCTGCAGCTTCTCACCACTAAATTTCCTTTTTGATTTTGACTTGTGGTGACATCAGACGAAATATTGCTATTAGTAGCCCATAATATGCGTATCACAAGGACGTCGCACAGGGTCCCGTGACTACTGAATGCGGGGGATGTACCGCGGAAATCAACTACATAGGGACCTCAAGGTATATATATCGCCGCAGTTCCATCACGCGGAAGTAGGCGAAGGGGATTTTTGAAACAGGATGGCATATAATTTTCGGCTCCGGCGCCTTCTTAATAAGTATGGATCTTTTCCTCAACTAATAAAAGCCCTTCTCAGCTCCAAGCCTTGAATTTATATCAACTACTATTATAGTACAACAAACCCCCCTCTCTATTTACTACAGTATGGGGATAGCTAGTGGGTCTGCCCCAACTTCTAGTCCTAGTAACAACAGCAATGAAGAACCGGAATATAACTTTCCGCCGGCTATCGCACGAAGCATGAGCTTCAGAGCGGTTTCTCGTACACCGAGGAATAATGCGCAGTTCCCTTTTCCATACGTTGTGGATAGTCCCTTCCAGCCATCTCAGGCTACAGTGGTTCAGTCTTATGGAGAGGTCCAACAATCAACTGCAACAGTTAACCGAACATCATCTCTCGCAACCATAAGGCAATCTATGGCCTATTTACAGTCATTCGAAGACCCGCCTTCAACCCCCGGTGGTAGTAGTTGGATACCACCCCCAGCAGCTATTGTACCTTTGCCAGCTCAGACTCCAATAGCTAGTACTCCGGTTGAACAACCTCAGCAGCCAGCTCCCATCTTTAGCAGAGGGTTTTCTCTAGCAAATATAACCCCCATCACTATACAGACATCAGTAAAGAACCCTCCAACGGAAGAAGCGCAAGAAGTTAGTTTAAGTAGGGAGTCATCGCAGTCTGCGAAGTCTCCGGGATCAATAAGCTCAATCACTGAGACTCAACATATAAGACCGACCCCAAATAGACAGACGTCTCAAGCAACAATAACCCAGGCGTCATTTAATTCCATGAGAGAATCACAAAACCAGTCTCCGGTAGTTACTCGGAAAGAGTCGCAAATAACAATTAAACCCGCTTCACTTCAATCTGTCCCAGAAAATTCATGCAGTACACTCCCAAAGAGTCCCTCAATACCTTCCTCCACTCCCGATGAGCCCCATGGACACTACACTCATTTCCCTCATAATTCCCATAAGATACATCATCACCACCATCACGATACCACCGGTACAAAAACAAGCCTTTATAACACGACAGGAAGTAGCTTCTCGTGGTCAACTGCTTCCCAGGAACCAGATCCACGCTATGACCGACTCGTCTTTGACTACCGGGTGATCGCACAGTCGATGCATGCATACCGACATATTTCAATCTTCAGACGCTTTGGAAGACTATCAATGGCAAATCTACTGTATTACCAGGATGAACTTGCCGGTATAGAAAGAGCATTGACACATATTGATATGGAGGAGACAAGGTGGACACAAACAGGGGTTAGTGAGAGTGAGAGTGAGAAGCAAGAACTCCGAGAGACGAGGATCAAATTGATGAAAATGCTGCAAGATAAGCTAAAGAGTTACTGTTCGTCTCCCAAACGCCTTCATATACCGTAGTTATTTGATATTAATACAATATATAGATGAAGCACTTCTTCTCCAAGAACAAATTTTCACTTCTCTTGACCCTCCTCGCCCAGTCGACAGTCGTCTCCTAGCTGCCCTCGAAGACCCTTCTGCATCACCCGACGATTCCAACCCTTTCACCGGTACTGCTAATAGCGATGATCTGGTCGCGCTCGGCCTTGGTGGTCGAGACTCCCTTGAAAAGCTTGTTGGCCGTATTGTACCCGCAATCTTCCCACACCGTAACCCCAGCGTTGAAGATCTTCGCCACCGTAATCTTTCACAGAAGGATATGGCATCTATACTATCACCATTCACCAGACGTATCACAAGACTGATTATTGCGGTTGCAACAACGGCGTTGATGTTGTGTCCCATGGTTATATTACAATTTCTAACGAATGATACATGGAAGCTTGTTTGTATTAGTCTATTTACTATAGTGTTGGCGTTATTAGTAGCGTTGGCAACAAGGGGTAGAGGAGAGGCTATTGTAATGGTTATTGCCGCTTATGCGGCTGTGTTGGTGGTTTTTGTACAGGGTAATCAGGGGTGCGGTGGGGATGCTTGCACAGCGGAGGCAGTGGGAAGGGTGAACCTTTGAAGAGGGTGACATTTAGAGGTTTATAGCTATCTGTAACTATGATGGAGATATTGGTATTTTTCTGTTTCCTATTTATGTATATATTATGAAGTATATACAACCTATATTATAATTACACGTAACTACGAGATATGTCGTTTTAATCAACCCAACCTGTATTTACCCGATAGATCAAAGAATCTCCACATCACAAAATATCACTCAACCTTTTTTCGCTACGATTCCATGAGCTCAAATAGAACAATAGCAAACGGTATACTGAGGACGCCAGCCGCAGCATTTCTAGTCCTAACCTATGGATTTATCTACCACCACAAACCTAAAGTCAGTTATCAGCTACACGTATGTACCAAAGAATCAAAGATGGACCCCTACGAAGCCGACCCAAACAAGATCAGCAAATCTGACCGATATGCTGATAGACCCCTTTTTGGTCGCTATAAGCCAAGAATAGATGACTTCCATCCCAATGCATCTAGGTCCTTTGCTCAGGTCGATTACTGGGATAACGTCCTATCACTCTGCAATGAATCCAACAGGATCCGTAAGGGCTTTGATGGTGCACGCGATGTTTTTGCTGTGGGTTCTTTGATTATTCATTCGGCTCACTTGCAGCCAGTTGAGTCACGAGGAAATCGTAGGTATAACTATAGGGACGCAAACGAGGTTGCTGCTATTTCTGTGGTCAGGAAGCATTTTCAGGATTTTCAGGTGCCTGTGTTCTATTTTCAAGGAAAGGTGAGTTTTTAGAAATCTACTATTTCTTTGTTGGTTATTTGTTATATGGGACTCTTGAGTAGGGTTTCTTTGCAAGTATAGTTATACTACATTAGAAGTTCCAATCCCTATAAACTAAAATCCGTATTTTTTATGGGAATTTTTATAGCTAATAGTTTTTATGATCTACTGTAGCTCCGTGGTTCTAGTGTTCTCATCCAAAAGCGTATGGAAGGCGTTGGACTCAATGTAGCGTGGGACCACTTGACACAAGCGCAAAAAGAGATGTTCAAGAAGCAGACACGCAAAATAATCTCTCGACTAGACTCCTTGAAAGACTCTCGCAGATACCCGAAACCATCTTATGTCCTCCCAGATCCGCATCCGATCCGTTACCACGGTATAGACCAGTTAGAATGCGATTTGCTCTTCACACCGACCGAAGGAGAAAACGATAATCCACCAGGCTTGGCTCATAACAATCTGAAGACGTCGAATATCATTGTCAAAAATGATTCAATTGTTGCAATTATCGGCTGGGAAATGGCTGGATTCTTGGGGAGAACTGGGCCACGGAATGTTCATGAGGAATTACGTACACCGACGAGGTCTGTTTGGGAAAATGTGGAACTTCCTAAGGAATACTTGGAGGATATCTTGTTTTGGAATGATCTATACGACTACGAAGACTAAGAGATATACAAATTTCTATAGGTTCAGTAGACAAATGAGAACCAAGAGTTTCAATCTCATCACACCCATTTCCTTCATTAATAGTCTCTTAGCAGAAATTCTTTCACGTGAAATCCAGTCATTACATCCTCCTCCTCCTCCTCCTCCTCCTCCTCCTCCAGGGATGCCTTTTTGATGGGGAGGGGGATTTAGGTAATAGTCAAAGTTTTTGCAAAATAAAAAGAAGTTTAAAGGGTGTTTATTAAATAAAAGACTATTTAGACTTTATTAAAACGACAGAAACAAAAAAGCCGCCCCGCGATTATATTCCTAATCAATCCCAATGTTGCTTCAACAAAGATTATTTCCTCATATCTAACCCATCTTTTAGTAAAGCTAAAATTCTATCATCAAAATTTCTTCCTGCAAACATGAGAGGTGTCTTGCCACGCTCATCTCGTGCATTTACATCAGACCCATATTTCACCAACAATTCGATCATTCTTTTCTGGTCATACCCAGTCTTGTACCCAAGTCTGACCGCAAAATGAAGGCCTGTCCATCCACATAGGGCGGAGGCATTGATATCAGCCCCTTTGGTAAGAAGGACCTTTACAGTATCTACATTTCCCGCTTTCACCGCTAGGTGAAATGGTGTATCATCATTGTCGTCACGGGCATGAATGTCGGCACCATTTCTTAAAAGGTATCTGACAAGTCTCACATGGTCATACTCTGCTGCCATATGGAGCAAAGACGTTCCAGGTTTTTCATCAATAGCGCCAGCTTCCAACAATGGCCAAACTAAATCTCTTAGCTCTCGGCCAGCGGGACGCGGTATCCCCCGGGGACGTTTAGCATAGTCAAGGGGCGTCCGCCCATCATTGTCCATGATATTGACATCTGCTCCACTTTTAATGAGCTGCCTCATAGTGCCGGGACACCCTACAAAGGCTGCCCGGTGAAGCGCCGTTGTCCCATCCGTACTCTTCTGAGCGTTGACATTGACCCCCATATCCAACAACAGCCCGATTGATATAGAATCTCCAAGCTTCTCCTCCGCTGCTATATGGAGCGCCCACTCCCCGACTGAAAACAGTCCTGCCTTATGAGCACGAGCGCTCCTAACACGAACATCTGCCCCTCGCTCAAGAACCCTCCGCATCAATGCCTTTTTCCCACTAGTGATCGCCCATTCCAAAGAGCTATAACCCCCATGTTCAAAATTAGGACCTTCTTCCATCACATGCCTTATGACTGTCTCATCATATATCCCGGGCGAATTAAGGTATTTGGGCTTAGCTCCCGGTCCGTGTTTATACTGGAACTTAATACCCTCCCCTTGGGATAAGAGAAGTCGAACCATTTGTTCGTTGCCATTAGCTACTGCGAAATAAATAGCTTGAGTTGAGTTCTTCGCCAGACATGCAGCTTTTTTGAAAATCGCTGATGTGATACTAGCGAATAGGCGGTTTGTGAGGCTGAGGGGGATGAGAGATTTGAGGCCTGAATCCCCAGGCCAAGACTTGGACTGAGATTTCTCTTTATACTCTTGACATCGTGCAAAGAATTTAGAAAATGATTCTCCAGCACGATGGCTCATTCGGGGCTTCGTTGTATATTCGGCGACTTGTATAAGGATTTCGTTTGGAAGGCTGAGGATCGATACTTTCCCCCGCTTGGTACCATCAAGCTGAGGGATACTTTGGGCCATTTGGATCCGAATACGGAATTGCAAACGATGCTATGGGGAGGGGGGGGTTGATGGTTATTGGGTATACTATAGCTAGTACCCTTACCATGGGTGTAAGGATTAGTATGATCTCACCAAGTAAATAGGTTACTGGTGGAAAGGGGATACATACCTTATTATGTTCGCTAAGCGGTATGTAGAGGTACTCCCAATTTCCGCTTCCCGCGAGTATACTGTAGCTTAGCTGTGAGGGTGCAAGATAAGAAGAAACCCCTTTTTGCAACTCATATTTGCTTTTGGCGGAACAGGATACTTGTAGCTTACAGACTGGGCCAAGCCTGTGTGCCAAGATGTAAAACGCATGAGACTGCAGAATCTAAATAGGATAACCCAGAACCAGGAATGATCAGTTGATAACAAAACATAACTACCATTCATCTTCGTAAAGGTTATTTACACCCCCCCCCCCACCCCCCCAATCCCATTGTCCACTAAATCCCACCTCAGGCATGATAAAAACAAAAGCTACAAATATATCTAACGCAACGAAGAAAAAATACAAGCAACATATCTCGCTCCACCGCCTATTACCAACTGTATTTCTACGCCTATACACCCTGCTATCCTGGGAGGTACAGGAAAAACATAGGCCAAGAGCCACGACGAATAAAGAAACTAGTACCATAGCTAGTTATAGAGTACACGCACACTCGCTGGTAGAAGGGAAACAGTATAAAGACAGACAAGAGAAAAAAATAAAGCAATAGGAAAAGTTGTAGTAAAACAAGAATTTAAAATACCAACACCAGCTTTTAATAAAAGTAGAAAAGACAATAACCCCCAAAAGTCCTCCAAATGAAAAGAATATTAATTTCTCCTCCCATCAATGGTGTTAGTTATTCATCATCTACATCAGGCATATCCTCATCCTCGTCACCAGCACCATCGGGAGGTACCTCAGCCTCTGGGTCCGGTTCTGACTCATTGTCACTTTCTGGCTTAGGTTCATCTTTCTCCTCATCCTCGAGTTCAATATTCTCATCGTGGTGTTCTTCTTCCTCTTCTTCCTCCTCTTCTCCCTCCTCAGGCTCAGGCTCAGGCTTCTTCTTGTCGGCAGCCTTCTTACCCTTTTCAGCCTCAGCCCCGGTCTCAACATGCTCCTCGCCTTCCTCATGCTCATGCTCATGCTCCTCCTCTTCCTCCTCATCATCACTATCCACAATAATCTCACCCGCATGTGGTCTTGGCTTCCTACCCCTCTTTCCAGGAACCTTCTTCACAGCCTCCTCCTCCTCACCACTGAGGTGCGCAACAACCTCGCGGTAGTTGGGTCCGAGCTTGCTCACATTCCTGTCTAGACGTTTCTTAAATACCTCCTCATTGACAGCCCCAGCAAGTACCGCAAGTACTATCTTCCCTGCAAACTCACAAAGCCGCTGCTCGTGCAACAATACAACGCTTTCGTCTGCTTCAGTCTTTTCTGAGTCTTCGACTTCGGTATCGGAGTCGACATCTTCGGGGGCGGCATGCTCGTCTGGTTCAAGAACTTTGTTTGAAGACTTGGCGAATGTCTTTTCCACGACATCAAAGACCTTTAACATCTCAGTTTCAAGAGTCGTATCTAGCTTACGGCCAAGTGCTGAAAGCTTAGTGGCAATTTCCTCTGCAGCATCCTCAACAACCCCATCCTCCCCCTCTGTAGCGGGTTTCTTTTTCTCATTTCTAGCAGCTGCAGCGATAAATAGAGTGGCAAGCCCCATTATTGTTGTTGCAGCGGTAATCTTAACAGAGTCTACCTTCGTGCGATTCTTGAGAATTCCCCCGATACGCTCCATGATTCCGTTCCGGCGAGTCGTCAAATCATCAATATCTAGGTCTGCAAGGTCGTCAATCGCACCAATAGAACTGATTTTCCACATGAAGTAGTACTCAAGTGTCTTCATAGTACGGATAATCAATTCTTCCTCTAGCTCGTCGAGACTTCCGCCACGCTGGAGAAGAGCCATTAGGACTTCGATTGGCTTCAGATCTACGGCCTTTGATCTTCCCTTAGAGGAGGTAGCAGGAGGGGTTTCCATGATCTCGACACAGTTCGTAATAGACGCAATATACTCAAGTCTTCGGACAGTGTTGATCAGCTCTGTTAAACTGGCATCACTGAACTTGCCTTTCCCGAGGTCTTTCCCGCGGACTGCGTTAACTAGCGCAGTTACAGTCTCATCCTTCAATTGGCCAACTTTCTGATCTGTTACTTCGTCGAGCTCCTCAAACGTTTTTGCATGGAGAAGAGCAGCAGATGCTTCCTTGAGTACCGATTCATCTGCATGGGTTAGGAACTGGCGGTTAATATCGTCCAAAAGAGAGGCGTAAGCGGTTGATTGCCGAAGTTCCTGGAAGATATCTAGTTTCATGAGTTGTTCAAGACGAAGGACAGAGGAAGCTGCATCTGGAACCGGGCCAAATTTCTTAAGAAGTGGAGGAATAAGCATCATGAGGTTCCGCGAGACTGTTTCCGTGTGCTTCTCGATTTCTTTTGCCGTACGCTAAAAACTATTAGCAAGGTCAATGATCGGTATTTGAGTATTCTGTTTACCTTAGCAGCACCCTTCTTTTTCCCTCCCTCACCCCCCTCCGCGATATTAGCTGCTACGCTCGCATTCAATAACTGTAGTAGTATCGCCTCTTCCCTCGCCTCCAATGCCACCATCGTCTTAACCCTCTTCTCGACATCCTCCTCGTCACCTCCTTCCTCAACTCTTGCACCCTCGCTATGGTCATATAGCAGATACCTCGCCATGCCTTCCCAATCACCAACCTCCTCAAATGCTTCCCAGAGTACACTCCCAGCGAGCGAAAACCTACTTTCTGCATCACCAATCTTTAGGGCACTCTTCTCGATTCCCTGCGTAGCCACATCTATATCTTCATCTACAGCTCCATCTTCAAGGTCGTAAGTCACCAAGACTTCAACTAGGCATTTCAGCTTAATCCAGGAGAGAGTTGGTCCTTCGAAGTTTTCATCAGAGTCATCACCAAGAGCCTCAAGAACGGCTTCTTCACCGCCAAGCTCCTCGATTTTCTCTTCATAGAGATCACCAATGTTCTCAACAAAGAAGCCAACGACCGCACGGCGAACCTTCGGCTCGGAGTCGAAGAGGAGGCGACCGACAGTATCGACATCTGCAGGCTCTAGATACCCAACTTCGCGGACCACGTCGAGAAGTTCAACAGTAGCAGCGCGAACGCTGGAATCAGCATCTCGAGTTGCCATCTCTACAAGGCGAGGCCGGAAGCGCTCAGTGAAATGACGAAGCCCAGAGACAGAGTCTTTCTTTTTAAAGAGCTTAGTGAGCGCCTTTACGACCTCTAGACGAGTTGATGGTGTAGTATCTGAGAGCACCCAGCCCAGGTAGCGCAGGTAGGACCCATCAAAGAAGACATCCGGTAGAGTAAGGATCCATGAACCGAGTTCACGAACACAGTCTGAGCGGATCTTAGCATCAATGTCACGGTATCGATGAACGAATACAGTGTCGAAGATATCCTTAATGATGCTCTCTATAACTTCTCTTCGCTCTTCACCTTCTTTCAGTTTCGTTTCTAGCGCTGTGATTCTTCCTTCATTCCGCTTTCCTTTCTTCCCCTCTGCTTCGAATTGACGGTTGGTTGTGCTATTCGCCTTCCTAGCCTCCGCAGCAATTGTAGCAAGACTAGATACAAGATCCAAGGCGACAACAGTACTCGTGTGTCGGAATTGCCGCAACGTTGAAGAGGACATAGCAGTAATCCATACCTGCAGATTTTCAACGAGCGCAGGATCGGTGTATAGGATCTCGCGTGCAGAAAAGGTTGACATAAGCGAGTGTAGAAACGACGAGAGATTTTGGCGGAAACGGCGGAATTCAGGTTTTTTAGAAGTGAGGGGGTAATCAGCATGTTTTTGCCTCTGGAAGGCTTCCTGAATCTGGGAAAGGGTTGTCGCAGCAGAGTCTTGATCCTCAATATCGTAATTTGTAACGGTTTTCTCACAACCACAGCACTAATAGGAGATTAGCAAGGACTACGTCATACAATGAGATAGATCTAAGGACGAAATTTACTTTTAGGATGAAATTAACCATTTCTTTCATGGCTTCGGAGTTATCATCTTCGTACTTGACAGTCCACGCCTGCGCGACATCATCGTGATCTTCTTCGCCCTCGAATACAGAATCTATTACCGAGATTAGCCATAGTTCGTTAATTCAGAGGCATCGCCCAATGACTCTCAAAACGCGTAGGCGTAAATTGAAGAGAACTTACCATAAAGAGCATTGTTTTCTACTTCTCCAGTCTCATCCTCCTGTTCTTCATCACCCTCCCCATTAGCCGCTCTTGCCTTCCCTTTGCTTCTTGATTTCCCCCCAGACCTTTTCCGCCCGTTTGAAGACTTCCTTGCTGGTGTCGATGCTATAGCACCGGTAGCAGTTCGGGTCTTTTTCGCAGGCGGCTTCTTTACCGTAGAACTCGCAGAACGTCCTTGGCCTCTTCTTGCGCGGGCAGCCGCGTTCCTTTTTCGTCTCTCTTTTATCTCCTCTTCATCTGGCTCTCCTTCAGAGGACTCTTCCTCGCTACTACTTTCTTCATCGTCTTCATCTTCATCTTCGCCTTCGCCCTCCCCCTCTTCCTCTCCACTTCCCTCCTTCTCTACCTCTTTAGGTTTCGCTTTAGGTTTGGACTTTGGCTTAGGTTTCTCTGCTACATCTTCCTCTTCCTCTTCGTCTTCGTCTTCCTCCTCATCCCCTTCATCGTTCTCCTGTTCATCCTCATTTTCCTCCTCCGATGATTCCTCTCTAATTGGCCGCTTACGTTTTGCCCTCGGCGTTGGCTCGGCAGCTTGTTGGGTAGCTAATAAAGTCGGCTTCTTGACTACCCTCGTAGAGCGCCTACGATTGCCTGTATCTGGTGCTATTACCGATGACGTGCCATTCTTTGGACGCGGGGTGTTGTTATTTGACGCGTCTTCATTTGCGACAGAGGTTGCGTCGTCGCTAGTATCCATCGCGTCCGGGGGATTGGAGGCGATGCGTGCTGGCATCGAGCAGGTGATGTGAATGACTGTGACTTATGTGTTTTGAGGGTATTTGTGCGTTGCGAGATTTGTTCTCTGCACCGGGAGAGGGGATTACTTGGGTGTTGTTTGTCTGGTTGAGTCGCGTGGAGGATGGCAGACGACGTGACTGAATCCGATCGGGGGGTGTATGATGTGCGATGATGATGTCCGCATGCACGAAGGGGACGGTGAATCCAACATTAGAACTAAGATCTAAAAGTACAGTTTTTTGGCCTGGATTTCAATCCAATAAAGCTCGGCTAGACTTTACACATTTTTATACATTTTTATACATAGTTTTTACCTAATGGTTCACGTCACAAATCATCACTCGAATTAATGTATTGCAACACGATAAGGAGCCTACTTCATCCCCAGTGCAAAAATACTTACCTCTTCTACAAATAACATCCAACGACCCTTTCCACAATGGAGGAGCCTGTATCTCCTGGAGACGGTTTAATCCATGCCCGTCTTCTTCCTCCATCCCGCCTCGTTCTTCCATCACTTGAATTTATGTACCCACTAAAGCTACTCTCAACCTCACCCCCGACAGAGCCTTATCTTACCATTTTCATCCTCTCATACGGCGGTGGACTTGTCTCAGATGACAAGATTAACCTTAAAATTCTACTCGAAGAACAGGTGAAACTTTGTCTTCTTACCCAGGGTCAGCCTCCCCTGCCCTCCAACTAATAATAATAATGCTGATCCCACATAGCTTAAAAGGCAGCACTAAAGTTTTTAAGCGTAAACACCCCACCCATCGCACCTGTCAAGCCCTCACGATAACACTACACCCTTCTTCTGCGTTTTTACTCCTTCCGGACCCTATACAGCCATTTGCAGATAGCTACTATATACAGCACCAAATCATTAATATTCCACCTGACGATACGGCAAGCTTCGTACTACTGGACTGGATAAGCGAGGGCCGTACCGCTCGTGGGGAGCGCTGGGAATTAGAGCGGTTTGAGAGTAGGAATGAGGTCTACACAACCACCTCTGCTGGAAGGAACCGGTTACTTCTTAGGGATGCACTAACCCTAGATGGCTCTTCATTGGGTGATGAAAATCTCTGCGGGAGAATGGATGGATTCTCATGTATTGCTACGTTGATCGTCCGGGGGCCTCGGTTTGCAAAATTAGCCGAGTATGCCCTTGAACGGTACCAGGCTGAGCCACGAATTGGAGGGAAAGGATTTGCGATCACGCATAATAGTTCTGATGGAGCAAGGAAGAGAAGATTTGATGTATTGTGGACTGTCACGAGTGTTAGGGGTTTCTTGTTGCTCAAGGTGAGTGGGAAGGAATTGGAGGAAGTGAGAGACTTTTTGAAGGACCTTTTGGAGAGGGAGGGGAGCGTGGTTGGGGAGTTTGGGGAGGGCGCGTTAAGATGTTTACAGTAGAGGGGGAGGATTATTTCGTTTTTGTTCCATTCGTTAGTTGAAAGCGAACTTGTATCACATTGTTACTTGTGACTGTATTATTGCGTGTGAACTGACCAACTGCAACATTATTCTAGACACTGTGCTGAAGCATGGGCCAACACACAATGCGGTTCGCCTTGCCAAGTGTAATTTGAACCTACTCATACTTATCCACCAGCACAAGAACCGGGTAGTTTTTTTTATGGTGTGGCGTCGTGCACAGGTATTTTACCATACAAAAAAAAGCGATCCTTGTTTCCGGATTCTTATGCTGGTAGACAAGTACAGTCGTTCACTATCGCCCGAAGAATACTACCTGTTGACAAATTGGGGGATTAGAACTAATAGAATCCTGTAGAGACTGGGTATATCTGATCGCTTTAGTAGTTTGGTAGTTACTTCTCATGATTAGAACCCTGTTCGTCAATAGACCCAAATGAGAGTAAGGATATTTATTGGAGTCGATATCTGGCGAGTAAAATATGCCTACTAATTGGCGAGTGTAAGACCTCCATGTTTAGGTTCTTAATGCCTGTTGCATTGACGGCACCGTCCCCGCAGTTTTCTAGCCAAGCCAAGCCAGTCCATCTAACGTGTAGACAGGTGAACGGACTGTATATTTTTAGGATGTTATGAACTTGTAAGATATGAACTGGAACTATTATAGAATGGCAAGCAGCAATTGTCTTTTACTATCACCCTTTCTCTAAAGTTACTCAGTGTTGAAAGGTAAGGTTGATAATTTTCCTTAGAGTCAGAATTGCGGAAAGCTGAGCCTCAGCATTCTGTGGTTTAGGGAACTGTAGCTAGCCTTATAGAGTCCATTGCTCCTCTAAACGGGCCTGACAGCTGGCGAAGCTTAGCTTGCGAGCACCCAATGGATATGATGTACCACATAAGGATAATTGTTGGAATTCGATAGGGGCGCAGGGGTAGAGTAGGAAAGGCATGGCGCTCCCCGCTACCGTGTTCTGGAAACGCTTGAGGAGAAAAAGGGGAGAGGCAGTTTCTGTATGATGTGGCGTCGTGCACAGATATTTTGCTGTCCAAAAACTGGTCCAAAAACTGGTCCTTGTTTCCGGGTTCTTATGCTGCCTTACCTATCCTATAGCGCGCGAAAGCCAAATCTGTGCAGCTAGTCTCAGGCTTCTACTCTACTACATTTCATAAATCACTATATGTACCTACACTGAGCACCGCCACTTTGAGAGTAGCATCTCTTGATAGACTAAGGGATAGAGGAGTATGCTTTGGGTGCGATATCATATTCTGGTACATACAACACATAGGATAATCCTTGCCCGGGTCGGGTTGTATTATTATGGCGCAAATATTCTTATAAACCGAATTCTTATAGGGTGATTGTGCGGACGCTCTCAGATGCGCAGCGCGCAGCGCAGACTTAGCCGGGGGTTGCGGCGGTTTACCTAAAAATTCTAACCTTAAACTGAAGGCTTGCATTGCAGTACTCCACACACTGTGAGAGGTCTGTGTAATCGGTCCAGTCAAAATGTACAGTGTGTTATCATTTGGGATGAACTTCTGGCAATTGCGCCAGCGTCATGGGTAAATCGGGCCCCCAGAATATAGCCCGATCGATATATTGTTTGCCCAGCGGTACACTTGCAGGTGGCCATAGCCCCACAAAGTCTCGTTAATCATAACGAAACCCTAAATGAGAGAAATATGCGAAATGCATGTCTTACCTCTCAGGATAATAACAAGCGCATTCCCACTAGGAGGGGATTTTCATACTTATAACCAATCCATAGTGCACGCCACGAACATACTTACCTGTTTCAACCCGTGAACCACCTACATGTGCTTCGACTCTACGATTGAATTATATGCAACCTGATACTGTTATCCAGGTAAGACCAGAGATCAAATTTTGAGGGAATATCATAATCTTGACGTTGATCTAGGGACGACTGTTATTGGTAGCTAGAACTTTTCTGTTTGGTAACCTCCTAGAGGAGGAGGAGAAGAAGAAGGAAAACAAGATCGATACTGGTATTGTTTCAGAGATCTCCAAGGGTATGTATCTGCTCTTCATATCTTTGATCAATACCTAATACGGAGAATACTAGTACGAGAGGTATCGAATAAGGGGTTAGCACCAATTCTGCCGCCATTATCGCGGTACCTAGCCGCGATGACTACAACCGCCCGAGCACTTTCTAGGCCAAAAGTTCAACTATCTACGACATTATGTATCCTAGCCCTCACCCTATCGACATTTATACCTACCTGCGCAGCTAAGACCGATACCGTGACTGGAAACAACACTGTAGCTGGATCATGGGAGGATATTCTTAACAATCTCGGGACCGACTTGGCTCCTTTGCTTGCATTGTTCGGAGAGCAGGTTACAAAGCAGTACTTGGGCGAGTCGTTCTCCTGGGTTGACAGCTTTATATTTGCTCTTGCTCCACTGGGGATTATCACCGTAGTGGTTTCCGCCATTCGGGTGTCGGGCAGCCCAAATCTCCGGTCGCTTATTGGGAGGTCAGCTGAAAGTCGAGGTGTTGTGGAAGCCGACTTAATGTCATCTACATCACCAGATGTTTGCGAGCTGTGGAGCGATGGTGCAATAGTCAGGGTTCTCGGTTCCCCATCTCTCCTGCAGCTTGTATTCACGAAGTCAAATAACGAGCATGGCATGCCGAAAATATATACGTTTGAGCAGGCGGTCAAAAAGGGGATTTACATGGGACTAAAGGGTGATTCGGGGTCTGATGAGTCTGGCTGTCTCAAAAATCCTCCAAACCTTTCATTGAACATTGACTTCAAACACGTCCCTTTCTGGAAAAAGGTAGTTTGTATTTCTGTTGGGCTTATTTCACAAGGTGCTGTTGTGATTTTTGCAGCAGTGGTACAGTTCAGGCTACAATTTTCTGGAAAAGAACCATGGTCTACAAACCAACAACCTATGTATGCATTTGGTATTTTTGTCGGCGGAACCTTACTTCTTGGGTTTGGAACATTTGGGTGTGCATATATAGTTGAGACGAGCACGAAAGAAGCTTTTTGGGGGCCGCGGGTGGATGAGATGAACACTGAAAAAGCTTCTACGAGGCGGCAGAGGGATGATATGAGCACTAAGATTTTTTGGCTACAAAAAGGGGGGCAAATGGTTGGCGACCAGCTATTTGAACCTTTTGCGCTGAGTTTAGAAAATCCTATTATATTGACTTCAGAGAAGGGTGAAGATACATATCTAAGAAGAATAGGCGTTTGGGTTACAACTATTAGTACCGTGGTCGGTTTTATCTCCCAGTTTATTGCATTTCGGATGATGAATAGCCTAGTGACAGCGGTGCAACTGGGCGCAATCATGGTCATGACTGGCGTGAAGGCCTGGGCCCACCTACGGACAAAAACAAAAAACGAAATTGAAAACCCGAAGGAAGTGAAGGGTCATGAGCTTGATTGGCTTGCAAATAACTACTACGGTTACAAGGCATGGGGGCTCGCTACTGGGCCTGATAATCCATGGGAGAAATGGGGTAATGGTTCTCGTAAGTCATGACTTATTACTGCGTCTTAGAGTTTGTGTACTGAAAATAACGGGGCTCCTGGTAATCTTAAAGGATCGTCGGATCAGGCTACAAAGATAATGGATACTCGTGCATGCCTTGCTGGGCTCTCAGGGAGCTGGGAAATCAAGGATCGAACTAAGGTCAAGATTTTGAGGAAAGCCATTGAGGAAACGATAAGAGAAGTGTATGATACTATGGATCTGAAATCCGACTCTGAGAATTCGGAAGAGTTTAGCTGGACGCTAAAAGTGGAGATAATCAAAAAAATCGAGAGGTTTGTACATCCCAAAATCATTAAATCCCGATTTTGTAAACTGCCTGCCTATCTTTGAGTCTCGTATAACTTAAACAAAATCTCTGACATGTAATTTTTTACGTAGCCAAGACAATAAAAAAACAACATCCATTGGAGAATTAAAAGGACTAGTAAAAAGTTTAAAGGAACCCATTGTAAGTTCCGTTGCTTATTCTAGAAGAAGGTAGTTTGTAATATCGCTAACCCTATAGCTATAGACCTCAAAGCCTTTAAAAATTAAGGATTCTCCAGAGATAGAGGAGATTACTCTTACTTTTAGACGGAAGAGGGAGGATAACAGTTGGACTTCTTGGAAAATTGATGAGGAAAAACTTGAAGCGGTTTTATGTCTTTGGACCCATTCTCTCTCTCAAACTAAGGAGAAGGTGGGCTCGCCCAAGAATTTCCGAGTATTTGCGACTTCTACCGATGAAACAGCAAAGAAGGATTATAAACTCTGGGTACACCGCGGGACTACACTAGAAGAAAACCCATGTATAGAAGACAGAGCTCGATATTTTGGACTAGTTAACAACCGCTTCTCGTTAGAATCGTGTTTGGGTGTCAATGCTGGTCAAGATATGGAGGTCTTATGTGCTCAAGAGGTATATGCGTGCTTCATGTGGAAATTAGCGACAATCATTAAGAAGATTGGTGGGGATACGAAACTACGCACATACAACAAAAAGACTACCTTGAAGGATTTCTGCCTTTTCAACACAAAGCTAGCCTCTCTTGCAACAATCTACAGTAGTTCTGGCCTAGGTACAACCGAGGATGCCTATTTTTGTATTATTTCAGCGCTTCGACCAAGGAGACTTCTGGGTTTAGACAAGGTTCATCAGGGCATATGGGAGCTTGTCTCTAATGAGGATGGGGCCTCGGACCAAAACATAAGGGAGTTGAGCGCAGTTCTACAAAATGCCGCAAAAGCTGGCCTAGGTGAGGTCGTCAAATGGCTTGTCGATGTTGATGACAGCCCCGGTATAAAGGACTCGGGATATGCAGCACTTCAAGCTGCCGCTGAGGGTGGTCATGATGATGTTGTGAGAATCCTTCTAGATAAAACGGTAGATGGACAGACCGCGCTACAAGCCGCAGCAAAAAATGACCATGGGAGTATCGTTAAGGCCCTTTTGAAAGCTGGAGTTGATGTTAAGGGAGCGTCAAGTGATGTATCGGGCCTTGAAGCTGCAGCAGATAAGGGCTATGAGGATATTGTTAAGATGCTTTTGAAAGCTGGATCCGGTACCAATTCCAGGGACAATGAACCAACTGCATTGAAAATCGCTGCTGAGAATGGCCACGGAGGTATTGTTGGAATGCTTTTGGAGCACGGGAGTGCTTTTAATGCCACGAATATCGAAGGGACTATACTTTACGCTGCAGCAAAGGACGGCCATGAAGGGGTTATCAAAGCCTTCTTGGATGAAGGAGTTGATTTCGACGCCGTATCAAAGAATATACCAGGAGCAACAGCACTTCGGGGGGCGGTAGAGGGTGGGCATAGGGGTATTGTTAAGATTCTTTTGGAAGCCGGAGCCAGTGTTAAAGGCGCACTACAAGCCGCGGTTGATGGTGGTCACGAAGATGTTATCATGATGCTATTAAACTACGAGTCCGATGTTAATGCCACAGGCCAAGGGATAGTACCACTTGAAGCAGCAGCAAGAGCAGGTCGACGAGACATTGTGAAAATTCTTCTCGAAGCCGGAGCTAAAGTCAACGCCCCACCAAGAAACTCGAAACGAACAGCACTCCAAGCTGCAGCTGAAGCCGGAAAAAAGCAGGTTGTAGAGTTACTTCTAAGTTCCGGGGCTAATGTCAATGCCCCGCCAGAGCCAGATGGTGGACGAACTGCACTACAGGCAGCAGCATCAAATGGTCATGAAATGGTCTGCATGATACTTTTGCGACAAGGTGCCAATATCAATGCTGCACCAGCTGAAGAAAATGGACGAACTGCATTACAGGCTGCGGCAGAAGGCAATCACAAGAACCTTGTTAAGTTGCTATTGAATAGGGGAGCTAATGTCAATGCCAATACATGGGGGGTAACCGCACTTCAAGTAGCAGCAGCAGCAGGGCATGAGGATATTGTTAGGATGATCCTGAAAGCCGGGGCCGATGCCGAGTCAATAAACCGTGCACTACAGGCAGCAGCCGGGAATGGACATATAAATATTGTTAATATCCTTATAGAAGCTGGAGCTGATATCAATACCCCGCCAGCACCAAACCGTGGACGGACCTCACTACAGGCAGCAGCAGAAGGGGGTCATAAAGAGATCGTTATCATCCTTCTGGACGCTGGTGCCAATGTTAATGCTGCACCAGCACCGATCAATGGACGAACAGCACTGCAGGCAGCAGCGGAGAGTGGCAATGGAGAAATTGTCAAGATGCTTCTAGAAAATGGAGCTAAGGTCAATACCCCACCAGCACCCGATAGTGGTCGGACCTCACTACAGGCTGCGGCAGGTCGTGGGTATGGGGATATTCTCCAGAGACTTCTAGAGGCCGGAGCCGAAGTCAATGCCGAACCAGCAGAAATCCATGGACGCACTGCGCTACAGGCTGCTGCAGAGGGTGGCCATAAGAAGATTGTCAACCGCCTTCTCGACGAAGGAGCAGATGTCCATGGAGAACCAGCACCGATTCATGGTCGGACTGCATTACAAGCTGCAGCAGAGAATAATCATAAAGAGGTTGTCGACATTATTATAAGGGAAGACAAGACAACTGTTAATGCCAAACCAGCACGGAATTATGGGCGAACTGCACTACAGGCTGCAGCGGGGAGTGGCCATAAAGATATTTGTGTGATACTTTTGGAAGAAGAGGCTGAAGTCAATGCTGCACCGGCAGAGGAGAATGGGCGAACTGCACTACAAGCTGCGGCTGAGGGCGGCCACTTGGAGATTGTCGAATTGCTCTTAAGTAAAGGGGCTATATTCAATGATAATACATCCGGAATAACAGCACTTCAATTAGCGGCTGCATCGGGTTATGAGGCTATTGTCACGAAGTTTCTAGATGTTGGAGCGGATGTGTCAGATGGTGCGCTACAGGCAGCAGCACGAGGTGGCTATAAAGAGATTGTTAAGATTCTTCTTCCGAGGACATCTTCTGCTAGCTCAATCGCAGCAATCCAGGCAGCAGCAGAGAATGGCCATACAGACATTGTCAACATCCTTCTTGGGGAGACCCAAGCCAACTTCAATACACCGCCAACACCACCGTTACCAGCATCACCAACAACTGGAAATGGGCAAACAGTGCCTGGACCTACACAAGCAATACTAGCATATGATCAGATAGCAACGGCGCTGCAATCTGCGGCAGAGAATGGTCATGAAGACACCGTCACTCGCCTCCTAAAAGTACACTCGGAGGTTATTAATGCCACACCCTCGTCGGACCATGGACGAACTGCACTACAGGGTGCATCAGGGAAGGGGCACGAGAATATTGTTTTTATGCTCTTAGATTACGGGGCCGATATCAATGCCGCGCCAGCAAAGAACCATGGACGAACTGCATTACAGGCTGCTGTAGAAGGAGGTCATACAAAGATTGTTGATATCCTTCTGGCAAATGGAGCCGATATAGATGCTGATGCAGCACAGAGGGGCGGACGAACTGCACTACAAGCCGCAGCAGGGTCTGATGATCACGAGATTTTTAGAAGAATCCTATATTCGGTAACTGATATCGATGCCGCACCAGCACCTAACCGTGGGCGAACTGCACTCCAGGCTGCAGCAGAGAATGGCCGTGATGAAGCTGTCAAAGCTCTCCTTCAGGCCCATGCTCGTGTCAATACCGGAATAGCACATAAATACGGACGAACTGCATTACAAGCCGCAGCAGAAAATGGTCACGAAAAGATTGTCGATATCCTTATTGAAGCTGAGGCCGATGTCAATGCCGCACCAGCACAGAAATGTGGAAAAACCGCACTACAAGCAGCGGCAGGGGGTGGGTATGAGAGTATTTTAAAGACCCTAATGAAGAATGGAGCCGATATCAATGCTTCACCAGCACCCAATGGGGGGCGGACTGCACTCCAAGCTGCTGCAGAGAATGGACATCTAGGAGTTGTCAACATTCTCCTCAAAGCCCAAGCCAATGTCAATGCCGATGCAGCAGCAAGTAATGGTATAACCGCACTTCAGGCTGCGGCAGAGAAAGCCCATGAAGAAATTATCGTCCTCCTTCTGCAACACGGAGCCGAAGTCGACGATATCTTAGCAAGGTCGGGGCTTATATCACTATTGTCTGCGGTGAAAGCTCGTAATAGTGATGCTCTCCGTATCCTGCTGAAGTACGACACCAGCCTCAACGAAGAATTCTCAAGAAAAGTCATCATTCAAGCTGCGAGTGCCGAGCCAAAAATAATCGAAATTCTTTTACAGTTCGGAATCACTAGTGATAATTTCGAGGACTTGATATTGATTCCGTTCTTGGAAGCGGTGAGGGGACGATATGGTAAGATTGTCAAAGTACTTTTAGACCGCGGTGCCGACGTAAATGCCCCACCAGTACCAAATTCAGGAAAGACAGCACTTCAGATTGCGGGAGAGCTTGGTTTTGACGATATCTCTGAAATTCTTTTGATTGGCGGTACCCGTGGCGGAGCTAGTGTCAATGCCCCAGCAGCATCATATTCAGGGCGGACAGCGCTTCAGGCAGCGGCAGAGGAGGGCCACAAGCTTGTTGTCGAGATGTTTCTTAAAGCCGGAGCCAATGTTAATTCTCCACCAGGACCAGCCTTGGGACGGACGGCACTTCAAGCTGCGGCAGGACGTGGCCAAAGTGATATTGTCGAGATTCTTTTAGGTGTTGGTGCCAAGGTTAATGCCACACCAGCAGTATATTTGGGACGGACGGCGCTTCAAGCTGCAGCAGAGGGTGGTCATAAAACTGTCGTCAAAAGGCTCCTCGAAGCCGGAGCTGACATCAATGCCCTACCAGCATCGACCTTAGGACGAACAGCACTTCAAGCTGCGGCAGAGAATAACCATGAAGGAATTGTTCTTCTTCTTCTGGAGAATGGGGCCAATGTCAAGGCTCTACCATCACAAGACTTAGGACGAACGGCGCTTCAGGCTGCAGCAGAGGGTGGCCATAAAAACGTCGTCAAAATTCTTTTAGAGGCCGGGGCCGACGTCAATGCTCCACCAGCACTATATTCGGGACTAACAGCGCTCCAAGCTGCGGCGGGAAGTGGTCATGAAGCTATCGTCAAAATCCTCTTAGATTCTGGGGTTAGAGACGATATTCCACCAGCACTGAGCTTAGGACGAACAGCACTTCAAGCTGCAGCAGGAGGTGCCCATAAAAGCATTGTTGAGCTCCTCCTTGCAAGCGGGGCGAACGTCAATGCGCAACCAGCACAAGTCTCGGGGCGAACGGCACTACAAGCTGCGGCAGAAACCGGCGATGAAGAAGTTGTCAAGATCCTCCGTAAACACAAAGCCGAAATTAACGCCCTACCGGTACCAAACTCAGGACGAACTGCACTCCAAGCTGCAGCAGAGCACGGTCATAAAGGTGTCGTCAAAAACCTTCTTGACGCCCAGGCTAATGTCAATGCATCACCAGTACATGACTCAGGGCTAACAGCGTTGCAAGCTGCGGCAAAGGGTGGTTATAAAGATGTTGTTAGCATCCTTATTAACAAAGGAGCGAACGTTAATGCTCTACCAGCAGAAGACTCTGGACGAACTGCGCTGCAAGCTGCGGCAGAGGGTGGTTATAAAGATGTTGTCAAAATCCTTATTAAAGCCGGTGCCGATATCAATGCCTCACCAGCAGGGGACTCAGGAAGAACAGCACTTCAAGCTGCGGCAGAAGGTGGTCATGAAGATGTTGTTAGAATTCTTATTAAGCGCGGAGCCAATGTTAATGCTTCGCCAGCAGAGGACATGGGGAAAATGGCACTTCAAGCTGCGGCAGAAAGTGGCAATAAAACAGTTTTTAACGCCCTTCTTCAGGCCGGAGCCAATGTGAATACTAGTGCCTCAGCAGAAACCTCTAGGCGAACAGCGTTGCAAGCTGCTGCTGCATGCGGCCACCGAACTATTGTCAAAATCCTTTTAGATAAAGGAGTCGATGTCAACGCCCCCCCAGGGGGTGAATCAGGGCGAACGGCACTCCAAGCTGCGTCAGAGGGTGGTCACAAAGCTATTGTTGAGATGCTTTTAGAAAGAGGGGCCCATATCAATACCCAGCCAGAAAATACCTTAGGACGAACAGCGCTCCAAGCTGCTGCAGGGGCCGGCTACGAGCTTGTTGTCGATGTACTTCTTAAATTCAAAGCCGATATCAATGCTCCGCCAGCAAAGGGCTTGGGACGAACGGCGCTCCAGGCTGCCGCAGAGGCTGGACACGAACACATTATCCATACCCTTCTTAAAGCCGGAGCCAATGTCAATGCTCTGCCCGCGGGGTACTCGGGACGAACGGCCCTCCAGGCTGCTTCAGAGGCCGGCCACGAACACATTATCCATATCCTTCTTAAAGCCGGAGCCGAGGTCAACGCTCTGCCCGCGGGGCACTCGGGACGAACGGCGCTCCAGGCTGCTGCAGAGGCCGGCCACGGACACATTATACCTATCCTTCTTAAAGCCAAAGCCGATGTTAATGCCCTGCCAGCAGATAAAATGGGGAAAACGGCACTTCAATTTGCGGCCTGGGCTGGTCACGAAGACATTGTTGAGCTGCTTCTACATAATGGAGCCAATCCTAATGCCCCACCAATAGGTGTCTGGGAATTAACAGCACTCCAAGCTGCTCTGAAGAGGGGACACCATTCTATTGTGACTAAACTATTGGACGCCGGGGCCGAAGAGAATACCTCATCGCCTGGGTCAGAAGAAAGAAGAGAAGAGCTTGGGTGCACTAGTAACAGGGGAGATATACTACTTGAGAAGAATCAGCCTAATCTACCTGACAATTAAGGTAGGCGGAGAAAGCTTTTGCTGAGTGTAAATCTCTTAGATAATTTCGCTAACTTCTGGAAGTGATGAATGCGTTATAGGGGAAGTTATTGGGAAGGGAGCGTGCTAGAGTTATGTGCCGAGTTTCATAGGGTGGATTATTTAGGTTGGTGATATTTCTGGGTATTCAAAAAGGTCGTTGGGCGGTTGGTTATGGGTTTGCGCGTGGTGTTCGGTTCTTAACTACTTCCTTCTTTTTAATATTTCTTTATGCCTAGCTATCTTATGGTTCTGGTTATCTTTTGGGGTTTACGGGGTTTCTTTCGGTTTACTTCTATCTGGCTATCGCATAAGTTTCCTAGGATTATCTTTCCTTTTCATTAAGCCCGTTGGGTGCATGGGTCTCTTGGGTGGTTTATTACTGTTTATATATGGGCTAGGGAAACAATCATGTTGGTTATAGGTGGGGTTTCTATTTTTAGGGCATATTTTAATTCGGGGATTTGTTTTTATAATTTGATGTCCGTTGGGCTTCATGCAATACCTGCTACCATAGACTCTCGATAGATCCGGACCATTGCCGAGTGGTTTATTTTCTAAGTTATTCTAGCTTAGTGATTAAAATAATATGTCTGGGGACAGCAAGGGCCTCAGCATATGACATGAAATAATTCCTGTAGTTGGTATACTATACTCGTATTCTTACAAGTTACACTCTAGGCAACGGTCCGGATTTATCGAGAGCCTATGGTTTACTGGCACAGTCCTATCCTAGGCTAGAAATATTATAAATGGTTACTACCTATGGAATATGATTATATAAAAGCATATATATGATTCTTAGTAGATTAAATAGAGTCTATAGTTATAAGATTTTGTGTTAGTTTAGATATGTAGAAAATGTATTTATAATAAATTCTAATAATGGCTGTACATGTTAGCCTTATGCTAACAATATCTCCCTAAATAAGGTTAGTGAAGCGTGTTATAGCGCCTATATAGGTGCGCTCAACTAAGTAGGTAAAGGGTTGTGGGGTGGGTTAATTCAACTTAAGTGGCTAGTATGCTTTGATTGATTGCTTGTGGTACCCTGCTTGGTGAAGATCGCTCCGGCGGGCGTCGTCCCGCTCCCGGGCGATTGTGGGGAGAATCCTGTGCTTGGCTACCATGGATTATTAATTCTATATGTTCCGCACCTAAATTATATGTAGCTCTCGAACCATTCAAGTTATTCGGGAATTTACAACCCCTCTTGTATCTAGAATACGTACACAGAAAAATACGAAATGGCTAAAATAATAAAAGTACTGGCACATATAGGGTCTTATACGTTTAGGCACCACTCCACTATCTTTAATTAAAGGAACGTGTCTACGTAGCTACTATATCAATTGGTGTATACCTACTTTTTGTTTGGGGAGGTGGGAGGTGGGAGGAAAGCCTATTCTCTAGGGTCCCTGATGGTACTCGGGGCAGGCAATAAATCCTAGCTAGGTAATGCAAGTTTCTGACAAGGGACTTTTATTCGAGGCAATATCTCTAGTAAGCGAAGTAAACTTATCAATCGGCGGAAGTGAGACCTGCATTGCCCGGAATTTACCGCCACTCCCGAACCCACCGGGTGTCAAGGGTAAGTACGAAGATCTAGCAATGGCACTGGACAGCAAAGTATATATAAACGGCGAGGCCCCTAGGCTAGTAGACAAAGCCACAAAGACTACAATCTGACCCTATCCATATAGCCCCTAGCATAAACTATCAAGGCTTAAACTATTATTATTATTATAGAACCAATAAAGGACACAATCGTATAATGATTATTTTCAAATTTTAAAGGAGATATAAAAAAAGATCTTGGTATTTCCCCCCCTCATAAAAGTGGTGGGCATCGTAGTGGAAGCATTGGCTGCTGTATGTGGCACAAGCAATTCTTGTGCTTCTACCCTGTACATGAGCGCTACCAAAGACCGGCTAACTAACCAGTATAGGTAATAAGCGACAATTAACCACCTAACTTTTCGTTCGACCGAGTCTATGCAGGATCGATATTCTCCTGCAGTGTGGGTATCCTTAACCATTCTTATCTTGTAGTGCCTTTCCGTTTAATGCATACCTTTAATTTCTCTTGCCTATTATACTAGCTCACATTGTGAGCTTGTATTTTACCCTGCGCACGTTGTTGCCACTTGGCTCTTGGCGAAAGTTCTATGGCCAATACTCGTAGTCTTTCGGAATACGGTAAGCCAGTGTTCCTAAATACTACGGTATTTACCGCTAGAATTTTCCTCAAGGATGTCAAAGGCCAACCAAATTTCTTATTCTCGAGTGGCGTACTGTATAGAACTCTAAAGAAAGGCCGGTGTTATGCCCGATCATCAGACTTTAGCCAACAGAAAAAGAAAAGGCTTAGGATCGCTATTGGCGAATATTATAGTAATAAGATTGGTGTAGCGCGCAACCTTGTCTTATAGATATTCATTGAAATAACTATGGACGATCTCTTGAGCTGCGCAAGGCTGCAGAACTGGGGGAAATAGCTAGCAGCAAGATCATTTATTACACGGTAGATCGCTGAATTCTCTACGCATATATCACATCTGCTTTTTAACATACTTAAATCTTATTTTGTGAGCCTTCCCACAGTTTGCAATTGTCTAATAGAATTCTTGTTATCCAGTAATCACGGTTTAGTCTATCAGGTACAGCATGCAGACCCAGCTAATAGAGGGCTGGGGCTGAAACCAGCCAGCACTTAGAGCTCGGTATGGGGGGCTATGTCTCACAGACATAGGCTTATACTACATAAGCTCAGGCTTCTCCAAAGAGAAACCCTCACTATATATGCATATTGCATCATACCTGAACACGCCATTATTGTCTAAACTATTATCGAGGTAAATCACGGGATTGAAGTTTACTTGAGTATTTAAGTTTTAATATGGGGTTAGCTAGGATCACCTGCTAGAAACGACGTGTATTCGATCTGATAGATATTTGGGAAGAAAGGACTGGGGGGTTGATAGTACTTTGAAGGGTTTTGAAGGTATGTACTTATGTTGTATATCGATTTTTTCAATGTCTGATGTCACTGGAGTTAGCGAAGGGGCTTCCGTATAAAGTATATCAACAGCTTTGCCGCAGTCTTACTGCACTGGGGTGGCAATCACACATATATATTTGGGGCCAAATATTTGATCACCCACAGTCTTCATCCTCATACTATCAATGGCTACATCTATAAACGTGGCCGGAAATGATACTACTCCTACATGGCAAGATGTTCTTAATAACCTCGGGACTGATTTGGCACCTTTGCTTGCATTGTTTGGGGAGCAAGTTACTAAACAGTACTTGAGCGAGTCATTTCATTTGGTCGATAACATAATCTTCGCTCTTGCTCCGCTGGGAATAATTACGGTGGTAGTATCGGCAATCCGGGTTTCAGGCAGTCCAATCCTCCGATCGCTCATTGGGAGGTCAACGGAGAGCCGGGCTGTTGTGGAAGCAGACTTAATGTCATCTACCTCCCCAGATGTCTGTGAATTGTGGAATCGTGAAGGCATAACCAGAGTCCTTGGGTTTCCGTTTTTACTACAGCTCGTATTTGTGCTACCGGAGAATCGGGATAACGACGTACCTGAGATATTCACATTTCGGGAAGCAGTTCACATGGGGTATTTTGATAACGGTGATGATGTTAATCACAAAGGGGGTGACTTGGAACCTCTTTTACCAGCTCTCGAGAATCCTCCAAATCTCTCCTTCAACGTTGGTTTCAAAGCTAGCAGCCGCCGAAAACAAGTATTTTGTGTATCTATTGGTATCATTTTACAGGGTGCTGTTGTATCCTTTGCTGGAGCTATACAGTTCAAACTACAGTTTTCTGGAGTCGAGCCATGGAACGTCAAGGAACAACCCATCGAGGCCTTTTGGCTTTTTGTTACCGGAACACTGCTTCTCACCATTGGGTCATTTGGCTGTGCGTATGTCATCGAGACGAGTACGAAAGAGGTCTCCTGGAAGCCAAACCTGGATAAGACAAATAATATCAAAGTTGTTTGGCTTCAAAAGGGAGGACAGCAAGTTGGTGACCAACTGTTCGAACCGTTTGCACTAAATCGAGAAGCCCCAATCATATGGACTTCAGAAAAAGGAGAAAATGGGGCCTTGGTACGGATTGTGGTTTGGGCAGCTACTGTTAGTACTGTGGCCGGCTTCATCATCCAGTTTGTTGCGTTCCGGATGATGAATAACTTAATAATAGCAGCACAGTTGGGTGCGGTGTTGGTTATGACTGCTATGAGGTCTTGGGTCCACATAAGAAAAGAGAACAAGAACGATATCGACGACTTTATTCATGTACAGGGACATGAGCTGGATTGGCTTGCAAACAACTTTCAAAATTGCAAAACATGGGAAATTTTAACTGGACCTGAACGCCCAAAGGACGACAACCCCCCAGAGACACCCCAAGATCGGGCCACGACGATTATGAAGACTCGTGCCCAATTAGTCAGGTTCTCAGAGAGGTGGAGGATTGAGGATCGAACCACGGTTAAATCTTTGAAGAATGCTATCGAGGGAACGATGAGAGAGGTATACGAAAACATGACTTTAGAGCCTCCTGCTATCGGCCTACAAGAGTTTGTCTGGAATCTAAAAGTCAGAACCACTCTCAAGTCTGATTCTTCTGTGGCGGGTGCTGGCGCTGAGTCCCCCTCTACCGTACCGGACCGTTCAGCTACTATGTCAAATCCTTCTATTGGGGTGTTGGCTAAATCTAGTAGTAGAATAAGGTCTGTATAGCCCAATACATTTTCTTGCTTGTCCTTATGGCGCTACCTTTGGTTATTTTTATTGACTAGAATTCTTTCTGACATGGGTTATGTTATGTAGTCAAATTCCGGGAGTAAAGGCAATGTTTGGATGCTTGGTAGAGATTTTAGAGCGTTTGGGTCTTATTTCTGTAAGACTCTTGGTAGTATCCTATGATATATTAACAATCTCTAACCGCTAGATAACAGGTCCCACCGCCCCGTCCAGTAAACCACCTCGACTCTACCGTCATATCCGAAATTAAACTCACTCTTAGCCGGTTTCAAGATGATAGTGGTTGGACTCCTTGGAGAATCGATGCGGATGAACTAGAAGCTGTTCTGTGCCTTTGGATCCATTTCCTCTCACAGGCTGGTGAACGCCAGGTTAAAAACTTTCGCGTATTAGCTACTGGAACAGATAAAGCAGCAAGCGACAATTATAACCTCTGGATACACCGTGAGACAAGATTAGAGAGGAGATCATACGACCCTGAAACGACCCGATACTTCGGATGGGGCGACACCAACGAGCACGAACAGTACCTAGGTGTCGATTCAAAAGAAGAAATAGGGCTCTTATGTGCTCAAGAGGTATACGCATGCTTCGTATCAAAACTAGCAGAAATCATAAAGGATGTTAGAGGCGATACATCACTCCGCACAAATAGCAAAAGGTTTTGTCTCCTCAACTCAAATCTATCCTTACTTGCGAATGCCTATAATACCTCTGGTCTCGGCACAATCGAAAATGCGTATTTTTGTATCATTCCAGCACTTAGCACCTCGGGAAAACTCCCAAACCTAGACGAGGTGTTTGATAGGATCCGACAAATTGCAGAGGCGGGGAATGGTAATAGTTGGGACATAGTCTTGCAGGATGCTGCAAAGGCTGGGTTAGAGAATGTTGTGAAGTGGCTTATGGATAATGGTGCCGATGTCAACACCCCACCAGCACCAAACTCAGGGCGAACAGCATTACAAGCTGCAGCTGAATGTGGCCATGAAAATATTGTCAAAATCCTTTTGGATGGTGACGCTAATTTTAATGCAGAACCAGCGCTAAAGAATGGGCGGACTGCACTACAGGCTGCGGCGGGCGGTGGCCATGCGAACATCGTCAAAACTCTTCTAGATAAAGGGGCTGATAGTCAATCGGAGATGACCGCACTTCAAGCAGCTGCAGAAGCTGGCCATACCCACGTTGTCAACATTCTTTTAAAAGCCATAGCCAGTGCCAAAGCTACAGATGATGCACGAACTTCCCTACACGCCGCAGCCGGAGGTGGTCATGGAGATATCGTCGAGATGCTTTTACATTATGGGGCGAAAGTAAATTCAATACATAATGGAAAAACAGCGCTTCAATTGTCGGCAGGGGGTGGTCATGAAAAGGTCGTCAAGATCCTTTTAGATAACGGAGCTGATGCCAATATCATCCCACATGGTGTATTGGGTGTAACAGCACTTCAAGTAGCGGTAGAAGCCGGCCATGAACGTGTTGTTAAAGTCCTTCTAAAAGCTAAAGCAAATGTTAATGTAGTAGGCTATGGAAGAACTGCCCTACAAGCTGCAGCTGCAGGTGGTCACGAAACAATCGTCAAGGCACTTCTGGCTTTTGAACCTGATGTCAATGCTACATGCTATGGGAAAACACCACTACAATTAGCAGCCGAAGGTGGCCATGAAGACGTTGTTAGAATCCTGCTACAGGCCAGCGCCAATGTTAATGCACCCCCCCCCACAGAATTCAGGCCGAACGGCGCTTCAAGCTGCAGCAAAAACTGGTCATGAAAGCCTTGTCAAGCTTCTTCTGAGGGCTGGAGCCGATGTCAATGCTCTACCAGCACCAGAAAGTGGACGAACTGCACTACAGGCCGCAGCGGAGAGCGGCCATAAACACCTTGTCAAGATCCTTCTCCTTCGCGGGGCAGATGTTAATGCCGAACCAGCGTTGAGCGGTGGACGTACTGCACTACAAGCTGCTTCAGAGAGTGGTTGTAAAGAGGTTGTTGAGATACTTCTGAGTGAAACAGAAGTTGATATCAATGCACGGCCAGCAGAAAACTCAGGACGAACAGCACTTCAAGCCGCAGCAGGGGGTGGTCATCCGGAAATTGTCACTATTTTGCTGAAAGCCAATGCCCATGCCAATGCACTACCAGCACAGAACTCAGGGCGAACGGCGCTTCAGGCTGCAGCAGAGGGTGGTCACGAAGAAATTGTCAAGATTCTCCTGAGGGCTCAAGCCAGAATCAACGCCGCACCAGCATCGATATCAGGGCGAACCGCGCTCCAAGCAGCAGCAGGGGCCTTTTTAGCCAATCAAAACATTATCAATATCCTGATAGACAAGGGAGCCAATGTCAATGACGAGCCAGCACAAGATTTAGGACGAACGGCACTTCAAGCTGCGGCAGAGAGCGGTCATAAAGAGATTATCAGCATCCTTCTTGGAGCCGGAGCCAATACCAATGCCGAACCAGCAAGGGTCTCAGGACTAACAGCACTTCAAGCCGCAGCAGGAAATGGTTATCCGGAAGTTGTTAGCATCTTGCTGGATGTTCAGGCCGAAGTCAACGCCCCACCAGTAGAGATTTCAGGACGAACGGCGCTTCAAGCTGCAGCAGAGATTGGCCATGAAAGCCTCGTCAACACCCTTCTCGAAGCCGGGGCTAATGTTAATGCTCAACCAGCACCGGAAAATGGACTGACTGCACTACAGGCTGCAGCACGGGGTGGTCATGAACAACTTGTCAAGATCCTCCTAGAAGCTGGGGCCGATGTTAATACCAAACCGTCGCAGAAATACGGTCGAACTGCGCTCCAGGCTGCAGCAGAGAGTGGCCGTATAGCTGTTGTCAAGATTCTCCTAGATGCCGGGGCCGATGTTAACGCTGATCGGTCGCAGAAATATGGACGAACTGCACTTCAGGCTGCGACAGAGGGTGGTTGTGCACCTGTTGTCAGGTTTCTTCTAGAGTCCGATGCAAACACCAATCACGCACCCGCACAGGTTTTAGAACGGACGGCAATTGAACGTTCAGGCCCTTACCTTAAGATAATTGAAATACTTCTCGAGTCTCGAGCGGATCCTACTTCATGGGACTCGGGACATATATCGTTGTTGGATGCGATAGAGGGACACCACATTAATATTGTTAGAATTCTATTGAAACGTAGGGCCGACATCAAAACTAGAGCATCAGCGCGTACGATGATTGAAGCTGCGGGTTCTCATCTAGGGGTAATCGAAACGCTTCTCGATTTTAAGGTTGATGCCAGCTCATGGGACTCAAAACAAATACCACTCATGAACGCAATCGAAGGACATCACCGTAGAATTGTCAGAATTCTTTTAAAGCGTGGAACCAGCGTGAGAGAGGAAATACAAGGGCGCATGGCGCTTGAAGCGGCAGGCTCCCATCTTGGGATTGTCGAAATGCTTCTCAAGTTTGAAGCCAACCCAGTTTCATGGGACTCAGGGCATATACCGTTGTTAGCTGCGATTAAAGGAAATCACCACAGGATTGTCAGAGTTCTATTGGAGCGTGGGGCTGAAATCAACACTGAAGTATCAGGGAGTGCACTGATTGAAGCAGTGGGTCCCCACCTCAGGATGATTGAAATGTTCCTGGAGTTTGGAGCTGAGTCTAGTTCATGGGATTGGGAAGAGATATCTTTATTGAGTGCAGTTAAAGGACGCTATAAAAGAATTGTTCGGATGCTTTTAGAACGTGGAGCAAATCCAAACGTCCTACCAGCACACATCCCAAGACGGACGCCACTTCAAGCCGCAGCAGAGGATGGCAGTGAGGAACTTGTTAAAATGCTTTTAGAATATAGAGCTAATGTCAATGCCTTACCAGCGATGATCTCTGGACGTACCGCACTCCAAGCTGCAGCAGAGAATAAACACGAAGCTGTTGTTAAGATGCTTCTGGGTTGGGGAGCCAATGTTAATACCATACCAGCAAAGGAATACGGGTTAACGGCACTTCAAGCAGCAGTAACTGCCAATCACGAAAGAATATTCAAAATTCTCCTTACAGCTGGAGCAGAGGTCAATGCTCCACCAGCAATAGTCCATGGAAAAACAGCATTGCAAGCTGCGGCACGGTTAGGGAACGAACGCTTTGTCGATATTCTTTTAGATTGGGGAGCCAATGTCAACGCCTCCCCAGCATCGAGCTCTGGTCGAACTGCCCTTCAGGCTGCTGCAGAGTGTGGTAGTAGAGCTATTGTGAGAAGACTTTTAAGAGTAGGAGCTAAAGTTAACGCCCAACCAGCACCAGTATCGGGACGGACAGCACTCCAAGCTGCTGCAGAGGGGGGCTATGAAAGCATTATCAAGATTTTCATTAAGGCCGGAGCCGACATTAACGCTCTACCTGTAATGAAGCATGGACGAACAGCACTGCAAGCTGCAGCAGGGGCTGGGTTTAAAGAAATTGTTAAATTATTACTCGATGCCGGGGCCGATGTTAATGCCGCATCAGGACTGTACTTAGGAAGGACGGCCCTTCAGGCTGCGGCAGAGCATGGTCATGAAGCTGTGATCAAGGTTCTCCTAGAGAGAGGGGCTAATGCGGATTCGCTACCATCATCTGGTTCCGGAAGGACAGCACTTCAGACTGCTGCAGAGAGAGGCCACCAGGGTGTTGTCAGGATCCTTCTTAAGGCCGGGGCCAAAGTCAACGCTTCACCAACAAACCAAGGGCGAACAGCTCTTCAAGCTGCTGCATCGGGCGGTTTTGAAAATATTGTTAATATACTTCTACAAGCTCAGGCCGACCCTAATGCTCCACCAGCACCGAACAAAAGGCAAACAGCGCTCCAAGTCGCTATAGAAACTGGTAAAGAACATGTTGTCAAAATGCTTCTTGAAGCCGGGGTCAACGCCGACACCCCGATAGTACCAAATCCAGGACGAACAGCTCTTCAGGCTGCGGCAGAGTACGGCCATGAAAGTGTTGTTAAGATTCTTCTTAAAGCCGGAGCCAGAATCGATACCCCACTGCCACCAAACACGGAGAAAACTGCAATCCAAGCTGCTGTAGAGGCTGGTTATAGCGGTATTGTCAAGATACTTCTTGAAGCCGGAGCTAAAGTCAACACTCCAAATATATCAAAATCGGGAAAGAATGCGCTTCACCTAGCCATAGAGGGGAACCACGAAGCTGTTGTCAAAGTCCTTTTAGATAGCAGGGCTAATTCCAGGACCCCATCACTACCGAATGCAGGACACACACTACTTCAAGCTGCAGGTTCCAACCTAGAGATAATAGAAACTCTTCTTCAACATGGGGCCGATTATACCTTATGGGATCCTATGCACATATCACTCTTGGATGCGGTGGGGGGTCGTTATCATAAAATTACTGGGGTGCTTTTATATTATAGAGTTGACGTCAATCTTCAGCCACTACACTTACCACCAAAAAAAAGACAAACAGCGCTCCAAGCTGCAGCAAAGACTGGTGATGAAAAAATTGTCCAGATGTTACTAGATGCTGGTGCTAAAATCAATGACGCGCCGCTAGAGTGGGGAAGAACGGCACTTCAAGCTGCAGCAGAGGCTGGTCATATAAAAGTTGTGAAGATGCTTCTTGAGGCTGGAGCTCACATCAACGCCCCACCAGCACCTAAGTGGGGGAAAACAGCAATCCAAGCGGCGGCAGGGGGCACTAGTAAAGACCTTGTTAAAATACTTCTGAAAGCTGGCGCCAAAGTTAACGCCCCAGCAGCGCCAGTAGGTGGACGGACGGCACTCCAGTTTGCAGTAGAGAACGGTTGTGAACGCATCATTGAGCTACTCCTAAAATCCAAAGCCGATGTCAACGCCCCACCATCGCCAACGGGTGGACGGACAGCGCTCCAGATGGCAGCAGAGCTTGGTCGTCAGCACATTTTCAGGGTCCTCCTGAAATCTGGAGCCAATGTTAATGCTCCACCAGCACCTAAATGGGGGAAAACAGCTATTCAAGCGGCAGCATGGGGTTTCAATGAAAATCATGAAGATATTGTCAAAACCCTTCTTGCAGTTGGGGCTAATGTCAACGCTCAGCCATCACCTGATAATGGACGGACGGCGCTTCAGGCTGCAGCAGAGTTTGGCCGTGAGAGTATTGTCGAGCTGCTCCTAGAAGCTGCAGCCGACGTCAATGCCCCGCCAGCAAATATTTGGGGAATTACCGCCCTACAAGCCGTAGATGACGGTTTATCAACGGAGGGCCGTCATAGCAGATTTTGGAGGATTAGAAAGATGCTATTGGCAGCCACTGGAGTTGCTACACCTATACCAGAGGCAGCAGCTCCAGAAAATACATTGCCTAAGGATAAAAGTAAGAGAATCTCCTCTCTAGGCTCTTAAGCTAGCTATTGAGGCTAGGCGAATTTTTAGGATCTTTTTATTAACTAGTAAAAGTGAGGAAAACTCTAGTGAAAGAAGTTAGGCCTACATCTGGCGAGGTGAAGGATACCAGGTTAGAAAAGGGAAAGAAGCCCATTGTTTTGGAAGAGGTCAGCGCTGTGCCGGAAAAAGAGAATAATATTAATGCAGAGGAAAAAAGGGATATCGAGTTAGAAGAGGAAAAGAAAATCCCTATATTGGAAGAGGCTTGCACCGCATCGAGAAAGAAGAACGGTATTGAGTTAGAAGAAGAGAGTGACGTCGAGTTAGAAAGTTTAGAAGAGGTTAGAACAGTGTCGGAAAGAGAGAATAGTATTTATCTAGAAGAGAAGGTTGCCAGGTTAGAAGAGGAAAAGAAAAGGACTATATCGGAAGAGGCTAGTACCGCACCGGAAAATGAGAATGGTATTGAGTTAGAAGAGAGGGACATCGGGTTAGAAATCTGGGGGGTGGTTAGTACTGTGCCAAAAGGAGGGGATAGTATTGAGTTAGAGGAGAGTGACGTCGAGTTTGAGATTTGGGAAGTGGTTAGCACTGTGTCAGAAAAAGAGAATGCTATTGGGCTAGAAGAGATGGGCTTCGAGATAGAAATTTTGGAAGTTGTTAGCACTGAGTCAGAAAAAGAGGATGGTATTGAGTTAGAAGGAGAGTGTGGTTTCGAGTTAGAAATTTGGGAAGAGGCTAGCACTGTCTCGGAAAAAGATATAGGCATTGAGCTAGAAGAGGTGGGCATCGAGATAGAAATTCTGGAGGAGAATGATATTGAGTTAGATGAAGAAAGGGATATCGAGTGGGAAATATTGGAAGAGGTTGGCACTATTCCAGAAAAAGAGAATATTATTGAGTCAGGAGAAGAGAGGGGTACCGAATTAGAAGAGGAAAAGAAAAACACTATGCTGGAAGAGGCTAGTGCTGCACCGGAAGAAGAGAATGATACTGAGTTAAAAGAAGAGAGCGATACCGGGTTAGAAGAAACACAGACAGCTGGGCTGGAAGAAGAGCGGATTACTAGGCTTAAAAGTAAGACAGCCGAGGTAGATACAGTGGAAGAGGAGATGAAAGATATACCAGAAGAAGAAGGAGAGCTGAACACTCAACAGGAAGAGATTACTACGGTGGTTATATACCGAAGGAGGGAGTAAACACTGTCCTAGAAGAAGAATGGGCTAAGAACACGGATGAGATTGTTGTGGTAGACCCTGTAGAGAAAGAGATGGATATATGTAGTTTTGTATAATAGAAGATCAGACTAACCTGGAGGAGATTGAGATCGCTCCAGTAGACGCCCCGGAAGAAGAGATGAAAACTGTACTATAAGGGTGGACTACATACTAGGCTAGGGAATAGTGTTGTGTTAGATGCTGATGAAGAATACATGTAATTAGATACTACACTAGAGAGTAAGGAGTATCAGGGAGTCGGATTTTGGAGGATGAGCTGGGCTGCGAGAATTTTGGTTTATTTAAATTTTTTATTTGTTGCCGATATTTCTTACTTCTCGGCCTATCTGACCTAGGCCGCGATGTTATTGATTGAAATTTGGATATTGCAACAAGCGAAAACAAATAGTGAAAAGTCTATAGAGCAAACTCCAGTGAGAGACCTCAGAGAAATTAAAATATGCTTCCTTCATTTTCATGTAAAAGGTATAAGACTTTATAAAATAATATTTAGTGTATGCAACTAATACACGCTCCATCCACGTTACCACCTAAGTTATACAAAATTACCAAGAAATTGCCCCCATCACCCCCAGGCTAACTCCAAAAAAAGACCAGAAAGGGTTAATAGTTACAAAAAGGTAGACATGAACAAAGAAGGGAAAAAAAAGATAGACACGTGCAGGCTCCTCCTGTGAAGGCCAAATTGCCTAGTAAATATACAATAAGCAGTGTAAAAGTAACCATTATCCCCTATACTCCCTTCACAAATGAGACCGTGATAAAAAAAAACTCCGACATTTTACAAGGCCCCTGTGGCAGAACTCTTAAATATTCAAACCTTATACCAGTTTCTGCTTCTTCATGTTTCCACCTGATACAACCTCGGCTGGCTCCTCTGCGTGTTCTGCCCGACGTTTAGATGAGTCCTCGATAAGCCTTTGGGTATCATTCTTCTTTTGTTTCTTAGCGGACGTTTGTGGGTTAGAGGTTTCGTCTTCAGTTGTGTGTTTTGTAGACTTAGGAAGGTTCTGTCCTTCGGTAGTAGGGGCTGTATTTCCACTATTTTCGGGGACACTGTTGGTCTTCTCCTTATCTTCAGTAGTGGCTTTTGCACCTTTCGTAGTAGTTGGAGCCACCGGTTCCTCATTCGCAGCAGTACTGTCGTCTGAAGATACCGGAGAAGAATTGGTAGAAGAACTAGGAGACGCACTCTTGATATCATCTGGCATAGGTGCAAATTCTGCATCATCTTCATCGTCGTCCTCAGAATCTGTAACATCCCCCTCGTACTGATATGGTTTCCAATACTTCTTCTCTATGTATATATGTCTATTCCTCTTTACGCCCTTCTCGGACATTGATTCTTCCTCTTCTGCAATATCGCGAGCATGTTTCCCCAATGATGAAGTTAGGGTCGCTAATTTCTCTGCTGTGGGTGGATCCCGGGTTATAGTACGTTTCGAGTACCGTGGGGCTGCAACCTTAGAAGTGGGATGGATCTTGACTTTCTTTTGGATGAGAACCTCAACATCTGATGCGAAAGTGACAGAACGCCTACGTTTCGGTAGTGCAGGACTTGAGGATTTAGGAGATGGGATGATACCGGCAATGATTGCAGCGGCTTTAGCGTCTTGGAGAGCTTGACGGGTACGTTTTATGTCTGTTGGAGAGTTAATTGCAGCGAATTATAGTGGGGGGTAAGAATATGGACACACATTCTTCAACTTTATCGGCGCAATCGTGTTTATCGCCAATGAGTTTTAGATATCGTAGCTGCCCACGAAGATTCGAGACATGGGCGTAGTGAATCTGAACCCACGGAATTTTATCTACAGGGTTTTCCTGCTGTGCCGCTGTTGAGGAGGGCTGCGTAGCGGAAGTGTGAATAGCGGATTGCATTCTATGATTACTATAGGCTTGTGGAGTATCAGTGTCCGCGGAATCGTCGCGGGTAGCAGAGTTTTCGGGAGTAGAGAGTGGATGTGGATGTTCCCTAGGAAACACGAAACCCCAGATTCCTTTAATCGCAGCGCCAAACATGTAAGCCATGGTGAGGGACTAGATTGCGAGAGAATTTGTGATGTGCTGATCGATAGACGAAGCAAACAAGCAGCAGAAACGGTAGGATGAGAGAGCAGAGAGTGGATGCGAAAGATGAAGTAGAAAGTGGGGGGTAGGATGAGAGGTAGTCAAAGGATGGAGATAAAGGCTGTGTAGTGGTGGGGAAAGAGGTTAGAGGGGGGCTGTAGGCGTCCCGACAGCAAACGCACCAGAAGGATGATGGACAGTCAGCAGCGAAACGCAGCGAATGATGGATAGTTATGGTTCAGCAAACGCGACAGCAATCGATTGGCGAGATTTAATTCTTCCGATCACCCGGAAGGACGCGGTTAAAGATGTTTATGTAAGGGATGTATATACTACTAGGATTGAGAGATGTGAGACGCGTTTGAGATAGATGAGATGAGAAGAGAGATTGTTTTTACAAAGATGGAGGATAGATCGCATGACGTCCAGGAGCGGATGAGGCTCAACAACAACCCTAGCCCTGCAAAACCTGACCGAGCCCCCTTGGCAATATCATTTGAATAGGTGGGGAACCCAGAATATTTTGCGTTCTATACTAAATATGTCAAATTCACATCAACTTGGGCTTTCTTTGTCCCTACCACCCTCAAGAAAGCAGCCTATATTGGTCATAGATTGTCACTCGGCCGTTAAATAGGCTTGGATCTTTTTGGTTTAACCACATGAAAGCCTTTCGGTTATATTATTATCGCACCAAAACCAGGCTTAGAATTATTTTTTTATTTCTACACTATTCTTGACTTTTGCTATTCTTAGCCTTCATGTTTTCTCTGGATCTAGGTTTTACTGTTCATGATACTATCACAGCAACAGACTTCAAGCCAAGTAGTCTGAAAGTTTTTTTATTATTACCAAATTTAGCTAAACCACTTGTGCTCTCCTCGCTATCCTTCCCAAAAAGTAAAGAAAAATACAGGCCAAGACAACAAGAAAGAATAGACTTCAGATGAACGTGGCAAAACCCAAGACAGGCAAGAAATCAGAGAAAGGAAAGTGAGGAAAAGAGATAACTCGAGGATCTTCATCCTATAGCAGCACAGTAACACAGACGCTACCGAGAAAGTAGAGAAATTTGGTTTCCTTTCACATCGGGAAAATGAGCCCACCAGTCAAAGTATTAGTGGCCTCGCCAAAATGGCTTGTCTGATTGATCCTGCAACTCCCGGACTCCATATGCTGCAACAAAGCAGACGAAGATTTATAGCGGTCGCAGCAAGTAGGACAACTAAGTGAAATCAGTACTAACGTCTAAGCGGTAGGACTAGGAGGGTCTACTAACCGGAAGACCTTCCTAGCATGGGCTGTGCTCGACATATGTTGAAGAATAGCACCCGCTTTCTTAAACTTCTTCCTGCATGTATTATGTGGGCACAAGAACTGCCTCTGGTCGTTGTGCCAATACTTCCCCATATCGGCTAGTGTATATACTGGCTGATCATCATCAGCCCCAATGCCATCAGTATAGTCTAGCACAGAGGGCCCCGGGCGAGCTCGGCTATCTGCCCCACCACTACCACTACCACCACTTTGCATACTCCCAGCAACTGAAGGACTGTTTTGATACTTATTCCACTCCGGTAATGGAATTCTAGGGTCCCTAGGTGCAGACCCGCTCTGAGAAGACTCTTGCTCTATTTGGGCTTTGAGTGCTGGAGTAACAATGCCATCACGCCAGATATGGGTAGTTGTAGTGTCTGGCTTTTGGCGAGGGTCAATATCGAGTCTAGCAGTTGGATCATGGGCATCAATGATTCTGCGAGCGAGGGTGGCCTTGTCGAGCCCTTCCGTACATTCGTCGCTTTCAATGTGTTGGGTGATGCCGGATGCGTTTTGGAAAAAGGCGCCGCAGCCAGGACATCTGATACTCTGAGAAACGCGGTGCATCTTTTTTTTTTAATTTTATCTATTAGCAGCAGTCCAGATATGAATAGTTGATATAGGTATTTTCTTGTCCAGTCAATTCACCGCGGTACATATTGAGAGTAGAAATTTCGCCATAGACGAACCAACCCTCAGTCTTCCAAAAGGCAAATAATAGCTATCTACCGTAGTAAAAAAAAACAAAGAAGGAAAAGGGTAAACAAACTTGCTTACGATGCCCCTCCAAACCCCCCTTGCTCTTGAATTCTTTAAAGCAATCCACACAAACCATATGCAACGGGCTTTTGATCAAATGCATCTTCAACTCCTTATTGCTATCAAAGTCACGATCACAAGGAACACAATACTCATGCTTCTCGGAGTCTTTAATCTTGTGAGATTTAAGCTCTTTACTAGTCCTGAAGCTAATGTTGCAAGTCACGCATTCAAATTCCCCAGCCCCTGATCCTGCGGCGAGAGAACCTCCAGGGTGATTACTGGCTGGGGGATAGTCTTCGCCGTCGTCGCTATAGACATCTGAATCATCTGAATCATAGCGTCTAGTAGGTTGTTAGCAGGTGAACTTAAATTATGGGTCACTGGAGCTTACTCCCAAACTCGTCGCGACATTGTGTAAGTTTATTTGTTTGTTGGAGTAGATAAAATTTGGATGAGCGGTTAATAGATGATGGAAGAAGCTATGTAGGTAGGTGGGAACTTATGTTCGTTGAGATAGAGGTGGACGCTAGGTGGGGCGATTGGTGGGTTGTCTTACAGCTTCCCCTCGCTTCTACGTAGTGTGGGTTGCCTTGACACCGGTAGTTCTAGTTCGAGTGAGATTTTGTGTGCAACTCTAGCCAGCAGATAATTCTAAGAAATGCAGAAGAATTCTGCCGTACGTACATGTAGCCATGGGGAGTGGGCGCCTGAATCTTGCAGTGAATATGTACGGTGTAGATCGTACTTTCACGTGATGCCAACAGTTGCATATAGATATATGCACTGTTACACACTGTGGGGTTACCACTTCTCATCGGTTAGGGAAGATTCAATATATTCATAATCTGTCTCTCTCTCTATTTCCCTCACCGAAACTGATACAAAAGTTACATAAAAGTCTGCGTCAAGAAAACCCCAAAATTTACAGAGATAGACATAAACAACAGAGATAAAATCAACACTAAAGAAAATCACATCCATGAGCACCATGATACTTTGTCCAATTATCCTTAACGGTAATGATCCTGCACGACCAAGAACGCGAGGGTGAAGACTATGAAGCGAGGTGATAGAAGGTATTTTTTTCTCGTAATATTCGATGGCGTAGTGTCTTTTTTTTTTGTTTTCGATTGGAGGCTGGTTGGGGTGGATTATTTGATACAGGGTATTGAATGAATAAAAAATGGTTCAAAACGAGAACAGTAGAAATCACTGAAGGCGGGATCAACTTCTGAGGGTAGGTAGGCTGGTGGATAGGCTAGTTGATAGTCGGTAGAATATAACGTAGGAAATAGGCCCAAGTTCAAACGAGGGCAGAACTGGTTTGCCTGAAGGCGTGTGGATATTTAGCAAATAACACACTGGTACCAGATACTACCTATTCAACCACAATGTCAGTATACACCTATATGAAGCAACGGAATATATAAGAACTTACCACGCTGCTCATCCACAATTTCATCGTCCTCTGGAACAGCAGGCCGGATAGTCGTAATAATGTTTGGCTGCATATCTTATAGTGTATCTCCTTATGGAGAGGATTGTGAGCGGTGAGTGAGGATCGTGAAGAGCTGGAGGATCAAGGAAGACGAATCTTTCTTTGATGGTTATGACAGTTGCAGATTTCCTCGACTGATGTATTAAAAGAATGTATGTAGTCTACGGGGGGGCGAGGGGTGTATTTATATCATCTCGCCGACATAACAGAATGCTAAGGTAAAGGGAATGAGATAAATCATACTAGTAAGTATGGTATGGTGATCCATGAATGCGCTCAAAGAGGCTATAGAGAGTGAAGCAATATGTTTCATAGAAAATTATTGTCTTTCGAACATCACACCTGAACCCACAAATAGTCAACAAAGATATCGCATATAAGCATGATCAAGAAGAAGCCAAAATACCAATCTACCATTGTCGTTTCACCACTCAAAGCGAGAGATCCTTTCTTTAAATATCACCGGTTGGTTTAGAGACACTTGTCGTCGAGGACAATGCTAAGGACGCTAAAGTCTTAGCATTGTCCTTAATGCCAAGCAAGATAATATCAGCCATTTTAATCACCCTTCTGAAAATCTTAGGATAATTAATGTGCCTTAGGGTTACCCAAAGTTCTAGTAAGAAGTCTTATCCCGGATTTATCTGGGACGAGGCTCTCAACAATCAAGGCCGTGTATGTATGACCTCTTGGATATAAGATTATTACTTCCAATCCTCAATTTTAGAACCAAAAATGAGTTGATATTTAATATATGTGTAATTTAATTAAAATTCCGTTTCTAGGATTAGAAATGGCTTCGTGTCGTTTTTTAGCATTTTACTCTTAGTTCAGGCCCATGCCTCCACGAACTAATAACTACTTGCCTTAAAAATGATTACTAGACTTAAGTTTTCGCCGATATCCGATAATTAATATCCAAGTTCCCAGCATAGTTCTCTTATCCCTGAGTAGAGTAAGACATAGCACAATACTAAGCCTAGCTACCAAGCCAGAAACCGTCGCCACCGTAGCTCTTAGAGGAAACAAGAGCATCTCTCTATAGGCCGTCTAGATACTAAGCTAAATACATCCTATCACTAGATCTTCATACCCCTGTAGTATACCCAAATGATGTTTAGGAAACCTTTGTACTTGGGGTGGGATCAAATGTTGTCCCTCGCTTCGTTGCAACACCCTACAAATCGGGCAAAAAACCTGATAATATTTAGTTTCGCCCCAAGTATTACCTAGTGAAGAAATAAAGGGATTGCTTTTTTTTTTGCATACCTCCAAGCTACATGTGTCTTTGTACAAAGATAACAACGAGGCTGTGGTCAAAAGTATTGCTGGAAATTTTGGTATTTATTCTTGGCCGTATTAACTACTCACAAGACAAACAGTACAAGGAAATTATCCTACTTCCATAAAAATAACCAAAAACTATGCCCAATTGGCATGGGAAATGATGTATACTAGTTCTCAAAATATCCACCTCACTGAATAATATTCTTCTTTGTCTCCGCAACTCTCTCCAGCACCTCTGCAAGAATATCAAGTTCAAACCCCATTCCATCTGTATCACCAGCCTTATTCCTCGCCTTAAAGCCTTCTACAGCCTTGGCTAGAGGCGTAAGGAATCGTGTATTCACCTTTTCAGCGTGTGCTTTATCACATACTCCCATGCGACCTTGAGTATGTGGTGATTTAAGAAGGAAGTAATATAAGTTTGCCGTCGAAACAAATATGGGATAAGTATTCTTAAAAGCCGCCCAGTTTTGTTCCTCACTACCCGAAAGTAGTTCACCAACGTCTGGGAATAGGACTGGGAATAATTCCTGCAGCGCTAGCGGTGAGCCGAAGATAGAGCTTGGTGTGGATGGTGCCGAATCTCCGGCCGATGATGAAGGCGAAGTTGCTTGGATTATTTCATCTTTAAGTATTACAACTACCCGCTCCTTCAAAGATTCAAAGGGGCAGTGTTCTAGCGTATCCTTGATGTACGCCAAACGGACGGCTTCATCTGGGTGGTTCTTTAAGCAGGTTGCAACATGGTAATTCGCTAAAAATCTAGCCTGAGGCGATGTTGCTGTGGCAGAGATCGCAGCAAATATCTGCAGGTACACTAAAAAGTCCTCTACCTGGATAGGAATATCTCCAAGGCCCTCCCCATGGTTGAGTGCAAGTGCACCAAGGAATAATACTGCATCCACCACTGGAGGTTGCGATTGTCCCGGCCCGAGGACTAGAAAATTGTGCGAGATCCTTTCATGGTCTGGAAAAATTCCAAGAGAGCATATAGGGGCTCTTGAAAAGCGCTCGGCCAAAAGAAAGAGGGATCCAATTTTTGAGAGTGGTACTTCGTCTGCCGAAGAAGGTGCTGGAACATCTATATGCTCACTTTCATCATCGGTATGCTCACTTGGTTCTAGTTCTGTTAGATACATGTAATTTTACGAGATTCCTGGAATATGGGGAGCTCACCTTCAGTAGTTTCACATATTTTCAATAGCTCATCTGTCTTTAGTCCCAGTCCCTCGCACAAAGCTGCGATTTCTTCAACAATACGCTTCACATCCCTTCTTCCTGCCCTTGCTGCGCGCTCATCGTCAATTAGAGTCTGTCCTCCTGGGACTTTACTCTTCTCCTTCCGAACAACCTCTTCGTCGTAAGTACCAGCCCATCCTAGGACTAATCCTCTAGATTCGTCCTCTTCCTCTTCCTTAACCGGGTTTTGATGACTATGCTCATGCGTTTTCTCAGAGTAATCTACTGAAGTTCGATTGTAGCGGGTTCGGGTGCGAAGAAGATAGATTTCTAGGATATGAGATAGGAAAGATTCTAGTAGTCTTGCTTGAAGTAGTGCCTCCGGAGTCTCCACAGAGTCGCCCGATAGAGCAATAATACTTTCCATAGTTGAGACTCTTGGAGGTAGGGGTGGCCTCTCTCCTTTCGCTAGGCTCTGTTTCCTCGGTTGCCGTAGTTTTGGTTTGGATAGTTCAACAAATTCTAGGACTGCTCGCAGAACACCATCGACTTCTTCCCTTTCGAGCCACTGGACAGACTTCATGAACACCCCCAATAGTGTTGTTAGTTCTGTTGACAAAAACCGGGACGGGAACTTGGCAGTTATCCTAGGATGGACAATTGACAAAGCTGAGAGAAGGGCATGGAACTTCTTAAGCGAGTGCTTGTGTGATTGTTTTTCGTCTTCGTCTTCATCTTCTAAGACTCCCTTCTCTTCATCCTCATCTCCAGAGTGAATAGCCTTGTCTTCGTCCTCATTCTCATCCTCCTCATCTTTGTGGCTACTTTGTGGTGCCCAGTGAAGAGAAGAGAGTGATTCGAGAACCTTGATAAATACTTCCCTAGGATTACCCTTCGCAGCGGCTGAAGCGATAAGAGACTCCGCGACTTGATGAGTAGCCGGGGATGGCGACTCAAGAAATGGGAGAAGTACTGAGACAAGATCCCACGAAATGTCGCGAGCTAGATCTTCCTATCTTAGGTGTAAGCTCTCTAGTCCTACACAAGATCCTGGGGGCAACCAACATGGGTATTCAATATCTCATTCAAAGTCTCCAAAAGCTGATGCTGATCATCGGGAGAAAAAAACTCAATGGCATAAGAAAGATGTACGTCAAGAATCGTGGAATAGGACAGGAAATCTTCTGCCTTATGTTTCCAGTGTCCACTGTTAGCCTCATTTCGAGTCAGGTTTGGGCAGGATTGGTTACAGGGATTTCTTCGGCCGCTGTTTTTATGGCGCCGATAGCCTTCTCAATAGTAACGATTCTGTCCATTTTGGCGGAATTATGGGTTCTGATAATAAACTGTAGAGATGGCCGCGGAGTTGAGAGTACGCGAATGCGGTACTGGTGGGATGAGGCTCAATCGATTAGGAGAGGGGTCCGCAATATGCACAGCCACATAAAATGATGTCATAATATATCTATTTAGGGAATACATAGTAAACCCACTCCACTCGTTATATAAACTAACCCATAGAATATAAAGGTTCAAGTACGTGTACATATATACATTTTTAATCTAAAATACGATGCATTGCAGCCTGATTTGCACCTAGAAAATGGAGATAAACAATTTTCTTCTCAAGCAAGAACATTGTGGGGATGAAAGGGAGATCATATAGGTCTAGTAAATAATCAATTGTCTTGTCTGCCATTTAGAACAGGATTTTCTTTAGTAATATGTCCTGATAATAGATGTTGTAAATAAAGGTTTGGATGGAGAAACTAACGGTCAATGTCCCTCAAATCAGACCCAGCGCATGGAATCCCATTCGGAAACTCCCCATTAGATAGTGGAAGTATTCGAAACATCTCCTTGAGCTCAGTGACGTGAAACTTATTCCAAACCCTCGCCTGAAGCCTTGAACTATTAATCCTCGAGTTCTTAGTATAGACACCTCAATGTAAGTACATAGTGATTACTAACCTCTCGACCTTTACAAGTAGATTCCCATCTTCACTAGCATCGTTGAGTCTTTTGTAGCCGAGATGTATGAAAGTTTTCATCTGAGTGATTTCTCGCTCAAGCATATCTAGATACGCGAGAACGCCAACACAAAGTGTGTTTTGGTCCCGATGGGCGTCGAAATGGAGATCGCGTACAACATCCTCTGGGCTTTGTTGGTGGGGACCGGGTCGGGGGGTCTGTTGGCGATCGATTTGTGTATCCTGTGGTAGCAGGGAGATGTCTATGTCAAGGTCGCTAGAGAATGAACTTGAAAGGTTTGGAAAGTCGCCTGACATGGTATTAGGAATTACAGAAAGTCTTAATACTTCTAACTTTAGGGGTCGAGAAGAGGAACTAAAGAGGAATGTAGAAGCTCGGGGGATTTCTTTACCCCTAGATACTGATAAATAAAATAGCCAACTCCTCGGAACAGACCTAAGATATATAATGGGTAGTAGCAGTGTTGGACCCTCAGCTTGGACCGAGATCAGAGCATCACCTGGAGAAGATAAAAAATGACAGATGGGCAAGCGGTGACTAGGTTGAACGGGATGGATAAAGCAACTACCCGCTCTCATTCTTTGTTCTAGGCATCGAGCTCATCTCCGAGTACAAGCTGTGAGAGGACACAAAAAAGCAGATTCTGCAAGCGAGCGCTGAATAGGTGTTGTAGTTCTATGTAGGAGCTTAGCTACATATACCAAGCTATCTTACTACTACTACTAACTGCATTTATGCTTCTAGTTCTCAGGAGACCTCACGTTCCTAATTTCAGCGCTATAGTACTACACATAAGTCCGAATAACCTAAAAGGACAGTTGAATTTATGTAGCCCATTTTAAGAGATTCTAAGGCTCTAGAAAATTCCTTCCTCCTTCTTTAGGGGTGTAGTGGGATAGATCTATATGCGAGTGATCCTTTATGAATAAGTCTCTAAGACCTAGTGATATACATGCACTCTATCAGAAACTTACAGCTAAAATATGACTATATACTAGCCCTAAGTTGTACTAACCCGGGGTAATACCTTAAAAGCTCCGTATTTCTACTTAAAAAGCCCGGCCTCTGGTCTATTGATGATATTTTAATATACATGTACCTGGGAAGAAGAAAAAGTCTATTTAAGTATATAGCCCCCCCCCCTATTTTTCGAGGCTTCTCTCCCCCAAATCTATAATTTTCCGATGTTTATAAGAAAGAGGCTACATGTATCACTTCCCGTAGGACACCCCTAACCCTATTTAAGCGACACACTAAACCCCATCCTACGTCACACGAGAATTAGCGGAGCTTTTTCCAGCCGTTGACCTCATCATTGCACTTTGGCAGTGAAACCATCAAGCACATCTCATTTACACCTCTCCGTCGTTCCTGAATATCACGATCACAGGTGCCAATTCGTAATAGACAAGAATTATCCGAATATCTAGCATACGCAACATACTAGACAATTCCAGCGAATCTCCACTCTCCAAGCCCCTCATTATATTTGGGATAGCAAGCGATGTCCTCCACAAACCCTGCCGCAACCGGGTCGGTTTCATCCCCACAAGATGAGGCCCGGCTAGCCTTTGAGCGTGAATACCTCGCCCAACAGCAAAAATACGATGACCTCAAATACAAAATCTCTATTGGGCTCCTCGTTGCTTGTCCTGCGCTTGCTCTTATCCCACCTCGCAAGATCGACTGGTATACCTTTGGGCTAGGGTCTGCATGGCTCTACTGTCTCTCGGAGATTTCTGATGCACACGGACGTAATATGTGGCGTGGGTTTCGCCGGAACGAGGATATCGCCCGCAGCCTAGCACGGAAGCCCGAGGTGGAGGGAGCCAAGGTGGGTGGGTGGAAGGGGGGAAAGATTTTAAAGGATATGAGACATCGTGAGGAAGAGGCACCGAGTATTGGAAGTCTAATTATGGAGCAGATCTGGGATGTGTGGGAACAGAGAGATAGGGATAAAGAGGACAAGAAATATGGACCGGAGGTAAATGTCAGGGAGGAGATGTTGAAAAGGATTGAGCAGGAGAAGGATGTGAAAGATTCGGATAAAAAATGATTTAGTTTGTTGTGATTGTACAGGACTGGGATGTCTAAATTGGTTGGGTATGTAAATACTGTATTTTTATCATGTCTCAAAAATCTCCGCCAACATAGGTTATTTTTCTGTTTCTTTTTCATACATTCTTGTTCATTCGAGTGAGAGATGATTTTACGACTTAATTAAATATGCAGATAGATATGCATCCTATACAGATGGGGCAACAACTATTGTCTCCCTGCATCCTACATCACACCCTACCCCACCACACCCCTCAAAATCAGATCACATAGGCGATCTACCCACCAACACTACCCCACCAACACCATAGCCCCACTACCACATAGCCCCACTAGAGTACATTACCCTCATCCAGGGTTTTGTCTGACTTTGTTTCAACCTCAGTTCTTAAAGTCACCCAAACTCTATTTACAGTGGTTGCCTTACACGTGACTTGCTCATCACAAAGTCGCAAACTACAAAAGGTGAATCTTCTTGGTCTACAACAGTTTCTAGTTTCTAGCCAATCAACTAGCCATGGAGACAAGTTCAACAATGTCACAAGCTCCAACACCCACGGCCGAAGAAATCCTCCCACCGTCTCCTCCATCAACTCCACCGCGCATCTCCTTCGATCCACCACTATTCCTTCAGCGTCGTACAGCAGTTCATGCCATTCTTCGCCAACTCAGTTCCTCTCCTCGATTTTCTGGAAGGCTCCGCAGTGTTCTTGATGTAGGCTGCGGGACCGACTGCTTGCTCCTTCGCTCTCTTATCCCATGTGAAGACGATATTCCGCTAGAACGTATTACTGGAATTGATTTTGATGAAGGATTGTTTCATCCTGATGTTTCAGAGAGTGTGGCTCCGGGCTCTTATGGAGGTACCGGAAGCGCGGAGGATAGATGGAGACCTTTAGATATTAGTCTGTTACAAGGTTGGTGAATTATTACTAAAGAAGCTAGCAAAAATAGTACTAATTTTTTAAGGGTCTTTTGAACACCTGACACCAAAGACAGTACCAAGACATGATATTATTGTTTCTACAGAAGGTAATCATAAATAATCACTCGCGAAGTAGTCCACTTTTAACATGGTTAAACCCTCTAGTAATCGAACACCTTGATCCTCAGCCGGTATCTCATTTTGCCCCTGTACTTCTTGGTAAAATGAAGCCCAAGATCTGTGTTGTCACGACGCCAAATCGTGACTTCAACAAAGTGTTCGAAATACCGTTCACCCCACCTCACAACAGCCCGGTAACTCAACCAACACTAAACAATGATAAAATACTTCCAAATATCGAGAGCATTATAAATGGCGCCCATGAAAAATCCAAGACAGGTACCGATGTCATCTTTGAAGGTACTCTAGACCATCCGGTTCCACAGCCTGCACCAGGGAAGAGCATAATTGACGCCCTTGAAGCTGCTGTCTCTAAGGTCGATGACAGAAAGATGGATAATGCCGAGATTATATTTGATAACCTATCTAGCCGACCCGAATCTCCCAAAATATCTCTGGAGAACCATGATATGCATGAGGACTCTGAGCAGCGTTTCTGGCGCGCCGGAATCCCTTACCCTATGCGTCACCATGATCACCGATTTGAATGGACACGTGCCGAATTTCGTGAGTGGGCGAAAACCTCTGCTGAACAATTTGGTTATGATGTTGTATTCACGGGTGTTGGCAGCCTGGACTGTGGTATGACTGTTGTTGGGTCAGGTTGGGCCGTTGAAAAGTCCCTGGAAGACGTAGAGGATAATTTCCTCGAAGATGATCAGGATGGTCTTGGAAGGATTGTTATTGGCGAAAATAAGGTTCTTGGTGAAGGGCTTGAGGACCTTATTGGTAAAAATAATGAAGGAATGAGCGCACTGGCGAGGAAAGCGAGAGCTGCGTTTGGCGACTGCTCTCAGATTGCGGTATTCATAATCAAAGAATCCACAGAAGCAGAATGGGACTCTGTCGAAGGCTTTCTCACAACAGCTGATACACCCGGAAGTGTTCGTGCTCGCGCCGGTTCTCGCAGTGAGGGTACCGCAAAGCCAGTCTTTCCAGATGCATGGGCACCACTTATAACACCTGATAACTGGTTCTCCCTTCCATTCTTTACTGTACCTGACATACGCCTTGTGTGTCACTACAGCTACCCGTTCCTAGAAAACGAGGAATATCCACCACCTTACATTCGCGTGCTTGAGATGGTACAAGAGACCTTCATCACATTCCTCCCAGCCCTCGTTCTCGAAGAATGGCAGAAGACTCCTGCAGTATTGGACCGTGAAGAACGCGCACGAGAGGCAGAAAAAGAAGGTGTTCTCTACAAACCGGTAGCAGATAATATGGACCTCGATCCTAATGATTTCTACGAACCACCAACAGCAGAAGTTCTAAAAGCAAGAGTAAAGGCTAGAAAATTAGAAGAGGAGAAAGAAATGTGTAGAGTGAAGGAACAGACCGAGATTATGCGAGGGATGAAGGCGGAAGATGTGCAGGCTGTTAAGATGGTACTTGGTACGAAGGAAGTGTGGAATAGTAGCTATAAACTACAGAGGGCATTTCGATTTCACTATAATGTGTTTCGACGGCATTTTTTAATGTTGGGAGGGGAGGGGGTGATGGAATCTCTAGATTCTAGGAGCAGAAACTGTGAGTCTCTGTTCCTTTGAAAACGGTATGCTTCTAACATTTGTGTGTTTTTTAGGGGGAAAGGTTATTGACACCACTGGAGACACTACAAGCATACCCAACTCAGAATATCACAGTACTGAACAAATCATTGTTCAAATCCAAGGACAGGAGCTTGCCAAAATGACCCTCAACCCTCCTAGCACAGTTAATACCACTTTCACTGATGAATATATGGGCCCGGATATTATCTTTCACGATAAAATTAGTGATATCCAAGACCGCACCCCAGCACTAGTCTTAGACGACCCAACTGATGAAGAGGCCTTTTGGAATGCGTGGGAAAATGCTGGTAGCTGCTGTTCTGCCCAGAGCGAAGATCCCGTACATACAGATGGTCCTTGGGATGGTAACTGGTATCATGATGATGATGCCCCGAAATGGCAGGCTCTTAAGCTTCATATGGTTGCCGTATGGTGTCTTGGCGATTCCTCAACTGAATATAAAGGGAAAGGGAAGGATAGAGAAATAACCGGAAAGAATAATATAAAATACCTTACATTGAAGGACTTTGATGCACGGATGAAGATGGATATAGTAGGTGAAGAGGGTGTTCTGAGGGTGGGTCGAAATGGCAAGAGCTTCCGTGGGGAGGAGCAGGAGGAAGAAATCGAGTGGCAAGAGGGGGATATACCGATTTTTATTACATACTTTAAACCAGTCAGGGCTACTAATGACTACAACAACATTAACATCATGGAAAAGGAATATGGAGTACAGGGTAACCTTTCAGCCTTTGATGACGCGAATTATGGAGATGAAAATCCTGGGTGGGATATCGGGGCTAAGGGCGTTGAGAGTATAGTGAAGGGTAGTGACGAATGTTGACGATTTAAAGTTTTTTCTGTACTTGAGGATGGCGCTGTTAACGGCATGTGAGATAATTTGAGAAAGAGTAAGAGGATTGAAAGAGTTGTAGAAATAGATACCCCCCCTAAAAGAATGGATTGGATTACTAATTTTTTTTGCGTTTGTGTTTTTGAACTTGATCAAATACATTTTTCTCGAGAGTAGAAACTTATCGGTTTCTACCATTTGATTCCCCTACACCACACCAATCTTTCCATAGGAAACTCTAGCCCAACATATTACTCTGTATGACACATATCAGCTATAAGTCACAAATAAGAGTTTAACACGGGTTAAAGCTGAGCAGAATTAAGTTGCTAAAAGGGGGCTTTGGTGATAGAATAACAAAGAATTTTTTCCCTGTTGTTTTACCATAGCCCCCTACCTGTGCCAGTTTTAGCCAACATTTATCTTTGGAAAATTAATTCTTCATGATTGCCTACTACCCTACTCGATTGGGTTATATAAAGCCTTTTGTTTATGCGATCATCGGGTTTCTATCAGCCCGTCACCAGAATAGTTTTACAGTTCCTTATCACGAGAATCATGAGCAACTTTGGGATTCGAAGTTGACATAGAATGGATTACTACCTATTCCAAGACTTTTTACCACCTTATTGACCACTCTGTTTCCATTCTATGGGATTCCGCTCCTCTACCTTTTTCAATTCTATTCTATTTCAACTACTTGCCAAGGATTTTTTCGCCGACGTGCTGATTCCTAACTTTATAAATACTCCTCCACCCCCCATCCCAAACTTTTTCCCTCAGTCAAATCAAGACCTTCTTGTACACTTAGTCTCCGATGAGTGCTTGAGGGTCTTCGTGGCTGTCTTGTTCAACACAAGACGGCACACCTCCAGGTGTGGCTTTTGGCTCTTTTTCTTTCCTGGGAATCGCAGTCGCGAACCCTTTGGCTTGGGCGGCGACATCCTTAGAGGGCCCGAGGCAAGACTTGGGCGCATCTTGTGGCGTCGGAGGCTTAGGGATGCTCGTTTGGGAACTGGCCTTTTGGTGCTTCGTCGGTCGTCGTGCTGACCTGGTCTCCGGTTGGGGGGTAAGTGACTGGGGAGTTAGGCTGCGCATCATTAGAGGCAGCCAATGTGAATCCCATCAAACACTTGTAAAAATTAAAGGAAAGCATGGTTTCTATGACACCAATAAACATTTAGCGACGATCTCTTCGGGCTTCTGCAATGGTTATCATGGCCGATCCTACATTTATGTAGCGCTTTCTACATTATTTAGTTTAGTTTAATTTAGTTTAATAAAATTTATTTTAATTTCGCTTTTTTTTTCTCTCTTTTTTTTTCGCTTTTTTCTTTCCTTCTTTCCTTCCTTCCATCGTTTTCTTCTTTGTATCTGTAAAGTTTTAATAAAGTATCTATATTACTTCAACGCTTCTTCGTGTGTAATTCTAAAGCCTTGTTTTTTTTTATCCATTCTCTTCGCCGAGTGATTTTCTGTGATTCCCACGAATGTACACCTAATTCATCCAAGCAACCTCCCCTTAGACCCCACAAAGACCACAGATAATGTGTAATGTTAATCCTCGATTTCATCCCAGGGATATATTTATCACACCGGCGTACACAAAGAACCGATATCACAATCACATCTAAGAGCCTACAGCATGACTGACGATAACCTACTATAGACCTCACATCGAAACTTCAACATCGAAAGATCAGACAACGGCATCACAGAGCTCTTGATTGCAAATCCAGTGCTTATATTTCTAACCCCCCAAACCCCCAAATATACATAATTTATTAACAGAAAAGGCCCCAACCTAACCAGTCCAGATAGCAGGTCCAGGAACAGTGTAACTAGTAGCTATAACAATAAGAGTCAGTACATAAATCCCCTACCGATATTGGAGGGGAAAAAAAAAACTTACGAATTGGCCAGTAGATATTAATCAAGATCCCAGGTTCATTCCCAGTATACACACCCGGGATTGCAACCTTTGGGCTAGGAGAACCAGAACCACCACCGGTGACCGTAATTTGCGCACAAGAGATATAAAACTGAGCACCACCGAACGACGATGCACCATGAAGTGCAATATGCTCGATACGGACCAAGTAATCACCATTCGGAAGTGATTTTGGTATCGTGAAAGTGAAAGCAGAGGAAGTTGTATCGAACGTGATTGCACTGGTGGTGATTGAAGTAGCGCCCTTCTCCCAGACGCGGAACCAGACACTACCGGAGCCGTCGAAGGCAGCTGCAGTGCTTGGTGCCTTGGCCATGTAGATGTTGAACGAACCGGGGTGGAATACGGCAATGTCGGATTGAAAACCGATGGTAGAACCGGCGGTGACGGAGATTGTCGATGTGCTGGCGGCGGATTCGAGGCCGCCGACGTTACATCTTAGGTCGTTGGAGGTTACATCAACGACTGGGGAGTTGGTGTTGGTGTTGGTTCGGATGTTGGCATATTCGGCGCCAATAGTACCGGCGTTGATGAACTTGAAGAAGCGGTCTAACTGATGTTAGTTTTTCTTTTGGGATCACCCTTAACTCTCTACTCGAGGGGTTATGCTTACAGTGGGCAAGCGTCTGATCGACAAACGCCGCGCTGAGAATAAGGCCAACCGAAAGAAATTTCATCGTGAATAAGGTATCAAAAAAGACCAAAATACTATAGAACCGCAGGCTAGAGAACAGAAAAAAACTCACTCATCTATGGGTTTTCTTGCTCATTTTATACTGCTCAATTCAACTCATATCTACTAAACACCACCTTGACCCTCCTATCAATAACCAAGTTTAATTAGAGATCCCCAGAACCCCCCCCCCCTGCACTGAAGACCTCCATGTATCTACAATTCTAAACTGTAACGGCAGGAAGGGCCGACGGTGGTACCGGTGATCATAACCGTACCGTGGACATGGCTCGGAAGCTGCCTTAATTGCTAGTCAGGGGTATCAACCCCGCGACGCCTCCCCCCGGTGTTTCCGAATGCCCCACTTTATTAGTTATGCAGCCCTTCAATTTAGAGTTGGAGTTCCTTGCAGGTGGCGGATGCAACCGTCCGATAACGTGAATATGTTCCTCCCATACAATTTTGCGGGGAAGGAGAGAGAGAGGGAGGGAATATAGCACGAGCTTTTGTTTGTCTATGGCGTAAATCTTGTTATTAAAAAACTGGATTTGGTGGTGCGTAACTAATAGTTATATAGTTATAGGTATCGTTGATATTAACAATTGCCTTGGGAACCCCGGCCCAGTTCTCCATTACTCCCCAGCATAATCCACTGACTTTAGATTACTTTTGTGTATGACAAGTTATGCATAAAGTGATACTATGGACTGGAGTGATCGTATAGGGGGTATCTCCACTATTAGAAGATTAAACTAATATCCATAAGTCTAGTCAACAGGATTCCCTCCACAGAGCAATATACCAAAATCCAGCATATCCTGTATGCACAAAGAGGATACCAGTAACCACTAATAATATATTCGAAATCCAATTCATTAGTTACTAGAAAAACTCAATCTCAAACAGGAACGTGCATGCGACTAGCTAGCTAGCTAGTGTTTCTAGTAAATTCTCCGCGTAGGGTACGAAACAAAACAAAAAACTAAACATGGGCGCATACGCACTGCGGATCTTCGGCTAATTTTTCCCTTGGGACTGGAAATCATATATGCAACAGATACTCGGACGAGTGTTAAGGGGGGGGGGGGCACCGAAGTGTACGTACGTTGATATATACCGACCATTATATACCCCCCCCAGGGTCTAGATTAATATATGTGTGAGCTACATATTGAATGGTCTCACATGATTTTTTTTGTTTGCTCATACTCGTGGAATGGAACAGATGAACGAAAGTTTATGGTAGAAATAAGAGAATCTAATATTGGGGTCTGCGTAATAGTCTATTGAGATTTTGGTATGGTTGTTTGAATATCTTATGTTCGAATACACGTAACTTAATAGACCATGTACTGGGGTATAAATGACTTTATGACAAACGTCAAATATTTGTCAGGACCCATGTAACACAAGCATCATCTTCTCGATCCATGGTACACCACTGAATAACCTCCTCGGCTAATTACGGATTGTCTATGTGGGGTTTACCACGCGGCATTCGTCCTGCAGCACACCCAAGACGGCCGAAACAGAAATTAAATAGGGTCACTGAATAATCCCTAAATCAGCAAAAACATCTAAAGCCACTTTATAATAACCTTTGTTTTCTTTCTTCTTCTACTACTATTGCGAAAGTTTTTCTATAGCTAGAGAAGTCAGTTTCTAGTTATTTGTCATCAGAATAAAGTATCCTAATTATTGTATATTCTAATTAACTCAAGTGTAACCCCCCCCCTCTCTCCTACTTCCCCGCACAGTTAAGGAATCTACACTGTTGCACAACTCTATATACAACCCCCCCCATCCAGGCTGACTGGAACCCCAAAGTAAATATTAAAAATGTGACGGGTATTACATGAGAAAACAAGTCATGCGGATGGAGCTCAAATAGGCACCCAAGACTGGAATATCAGGTTTTGTGTTTGGGGGGGGGGGGGTAAAGCTAGCTATGGGAATATTCTGTAAAGTAGAAAGAGTTGGTAAAGTGCCTATAAGTGGGATAGAAATTACGTCAAGGAAAACTACTAACAAAGAAAAGGGTTAGAATTCCCCTCTACTACCACAAAGAACTATAGAACTTGTTGTAGCCGAGATCTTTCTATTACTTACTAGTAGCCTAGAGAATTATCCGTATGGGAACTACTACTTCAAATACCGATTGATCCCCCGTCTCGTAAAGTTCAAGCGAGTAATACCCCTAATGAACTGATTGGGTTTTGCCCTCGTCTATGGTATCGATATCTCGACTTGGAAAGTACCCCTATGGGAGGATTTATAGCTCGCATTATACTATACGACTGCTCTTGATTACTAATAGAAAATCACCAATATTTCCGTATGCATACTAGCCGAAATATGCGAATTTACACTATTGGTAGACGGAGTGGGTATGAACTTTATCGGCATGAGTACAGTACTCAAACATAACGGTCTAAATTTATCTCTCAAATAACTACTTACTTCTTTGGGGGTATTGTATAGGCTCTACCAGCGTACGCTTATTAAACACACCGTAAAGTCTAAAACGCTCTTACAAATATCAAACAAACCCAAAGCCGGGTAACTACTCGGGTAAGCTATACTTACTAGTATACTATTCATAGTAAAGTACTATGTAAAGCTCCGGTTTACAAACAATCTCAGGAACGCGCAACACAAAATCACTCTTCTTATCTGTCCTTAACAACCACAAAGGCTCCCCCCCTCAGATAACCCCCGAATACATATACCACACACACCCCATAAATCACCTTTTCAGATCCTGCGCCCCCCCCCCCCCCACACCACCAATATGTCCCAAACATTCAACAAGAAGTCCCCCACAATAAAGCGCATCTGTAAGTTCCTTCCCGCGTCCTGCACCCCACAGCGCCACACTAACAATCCTGCCCCCTATAGTGCGTGAGGCTGCAGAACTTGCATCGGCGCCATCGCCAGATTACCATGCAGCTCCCCTAGAGTCTAATCTCTTTGAATGGCACTTTACTGTCCGTGGCCCCCCGTCTACACCATACGCGAACGGAATCTACCACGGTCGTATCAACCTCCCGCCACAATACCCGCTTCGCCCGCCGTCGTTTAGGTTCCTTACGCCTAGCGGACGGTTTGAGGTGAATCGCGAGATCTGTCTTTCGATTTCGGGACACCACGAAGACACATGGCAGCCTGCTTGGGGGGTCCGGACCGCGGTTGTCGCGTTGAGGGGGTTCATGGAGGGCGAAGCGGGCGGACAACTGGGCGGGATGGAGTGTAGCGCCGAAGTAAGAGAGAAGATTGCGGGAGAGTCGTCGAAATGGAAGTGCGAAGGTTGTGGTCAAAGCAATGAAGAGATCCTGGTGGAGAGTGCAGCTAAAGCGAAAGAATTGGATGATGCCGGGGAAGGGGGCGCAGCGAGGTCAGATGAAGTCTTGCCGGAGGGATTAAAGTTGGGGTATAAAGACGAAATGAAAAAGCAGAAGGAGGGCCAGGCAGGGGAGAGCTCCTCCGAGACCCCGATACCAACACCAACTACAGCAGGTTTCGCTCCTGCTACACCTGCTACACCTGCTACACCTGCTACACCTGCTACACCTGCCACACCGAATGTTCAGCAGAACCAATATCAGTTCCCCCAATCTCCAGTACCCCAATATCAACAAAATCCCCAACAAGGTCCTCAAGTTGTCCCACCCCACCTCCAGGGCCAGCTTCCAGCTTACCTCCACCCGCTTTACGCTCCTCGTCCTGCTGCTGCTGCGCCCGCCCAACAGCAAAGGGTTGAAACACCTTGGTTAGATAAATTTATCTGGGCGCTTGTTGTAGCGCTAGCAGGGTTAGTCGCAAAGAGGTACTGGGGGTTGGAGTTAGTTATTTAGATTGTATAAGTTTACTTTTTTATTTATTTAGGAGTTTTCTTATGGTTTTATATTTCTTGGATATCCTTTTTTTTTTTACTAAAACGACTTTTTTTTGACGGTACGATCTAGTATGAGATATACAATGTCTACGTAGATTTTTTTTTTCTTCCCCTCCATTTGGGTGGTACTTTCTTTGGGAAACTTTGTATTAGGTAAAATAGATACTTTGAGAGAAACTAGCTGTCTAAAGCGTCTAGAAGCAATAAAGATTTCAAAGTATTTTATGTGGACAAAAATACCCAATCACTCGCACAGCAACCCAGATCCCATCCTGATGTGATCCCTTCCTCTACAGCGCTATTGCTCGATATGAGTCGATCGAATATTAACTATTAATCTATTCATCCTCTATTATTATTATATAGTGAAACTCATCTCAGGGCTTTAGCTACATACCTTACAGCCCGTGACCGAGTATTTTTTATCCCCATACCCATACCCGTACAATACATATATCCAATATTTTTGAGTAATCATACCAATATTATTCCAAAACTATCTGAATATTCATAAGCTAAAAATAAAAAACCTCTAACAAAAACGAAATACCAGCTTTCTTATTACTCAAACTCAATCCCCTCACCAACCATCACTCGAGATTCTGAACACTAGTCTATTTTTATACCCGCCTGTATCCATAAAAGTTACTTATACCCACCTAACCCTAAACACTACCTCATCATAGACTCTTCTACAACTCCCCCCAACCCTAAAGCATCCATAACGTATATATATATATAAAAACACCCCCCATACACTACCAAGAACATTTGATTACGACTAACACAATAACTACAGCTTTACCCTATATCTCTCTCTAGATCTTTTTTTTTTTTTTTTTTCGGTACTGCCTAGTTTCCGATGTTAGTATGAGCTACTTTTTCATACTACTAATAGTAAGTATTTGAGTCCTCGGGGGAGTAAATTGCTTATAAAGTTATTTTTCTCGCATTAGTGTATTTTTAGTCCATATGGTTTTTTTCATGCACTAGTGGGATAATTTATGGTTGGATGGTGTGTATATCTTGGGTTGGAATAATGTGGTGATAGTATCATAGTGTAATGTGATGGGTGTTGATAGAGTACTAAGAGATAGCAGAGACCTTAGGTTGTAAAGAAGTGGGAAGGGTGGGGTCTTAGGAAAGAATAAGTCCTACAATTGAAAGGAACGAGGAAATGGGTATCATGGCATCTTTTTCCTACATGGAATTAAAGGATCGAAATGACTTTATGATTTTTGATTTAGCACTGGGTGGGGCCACTAGAGGATACTTCTTTAGGCATAAAATCAGTTCTCCGGTCCATTCATAAATGTAGGCTACACATATATAAAGAAACAGAAATATCTCAATTTTATCAGTACCTATAGCCTCCACAATCCTCCACGATCCTCAATCCATCGTCTCCTACATGTGCGCAAGCATGCAATCGACATATACATCAATCCCTACAACAATGCTCTTATACTTCGGTTCCCAGTCCAGATAAGCCCTCGCCCTGTCACTCGGTGAATAATAGCTAGCGAAGATCGCCTCTTCAATCAGGTTACTTTGCTCTCTATATTTAACCTCTCCCTCATACCCGATATATTGTGCGACAGCTTCAATTACCCACGTGTAAGATTCGTGAAAGGAGATGATATCAAATGCCGGATATGAAATACTAGCGATATACGAGATCTACGTCCGCAAGGATTATTCTTAAGTCCCAGAACATTACAAATAGAGAAACCAACCTTCTCAACCGATTTCTGCTAGATCCACTTCCCTCCCGGGAATCTCAACACTCTTTTCACCCGCTTCTGCACCTTTAAATAGCCCAAGAATCAAGCATGGAAATAAATTCCCTTGCCCACCAAAGAAGATAACCGGCCTAATGACAACCGCATCCAGTACATTCCTTGCTACCAAAACCTCACTCTCCACATTTTGCCTCCATGGATTCAAACCCACAGTTGTATCTCCCTTACCGTCACCACAAACAACAGAGGAATTATTGGGGTTGTCCCAGAGTAAACTAAAGCCGCCATTCACCCCGAATAGTAGACGAACCCTATCTTTGGCCTATTCTCATGCGAATCGAGACGTAACTTACTAATTTTCTTAACAACTTTGAGGATCTTAACTGTGTCTGGTCTAGCACTACTAATAATATCGAGAACTACATTGATCTCCTTCTCAAATAGTACTTCAGACCAAGAATTGACATCCTGGATGGAACCAACGACGGGTATGAGTTCGTTCTGGAGTAGGAGTTTTGACTTTGAAGCATCACGAATGAGACCATAGACGCGGTGACCATTGCGACGAAGGGCTTGTGCGGTTGGGACTAATGGAGGGTTAAAACCTCTGATTGGGTGGGGTGAGGAGAATGGTGTACTTACGACCAATGTAACCGGTTATTCCAAGGATAAAGGCGTTCACCATTTTGAATATCTAACTTAGATGTGAGGGATGTAGGGAGATTGTTGATATTGATGCCCTGGGGAGAATAGGATAACCTGTAACCTATAATGCAACCGGGGCTTGGCGCTCCCGGCGGTTTTTTTAGGGTGGCACTTTTTATTTTTACAGTGAAATACCCGTAAGATGGCCAGGGTTGGCCTACAAAGCTTTGAATTAGTGTTACTGGCCTCTATCCCTTGGATGTACGAGACATTTGGATAATCTCTCATGCATTGGTGCGGGTTGGTAGTTATCTTTGGCTGAGAAGAAGTCCGGGTAAGCAGTTTGCTGTATTTATTAGTCTTTAGAATACTCAGGTGTCAAAAACCTCGCAAGTTGTTGCTTTATTACAGTCAATCGTTTCCACGATAGGTTACCCTAATGCATGAGAGAGATTCTCCAAATGTCTCGTGCATCCAAGGGATACATTTTTTTCGATTTTTCGATCCCCCAAAAGGAGTTTTAGAGGGAACCTGAGGAAGCCCCCATTCTCTAGAAAAAGAGAATGTGTTGAGACAGTCCATCCCTCAAAGTGTTGCATTTTTGTTTTTTGGGGGGTAATTCTACCAAAAACCCAAAACTTCAAGAGCTTATAATACCATGAAAACACACTCCACACTCTATTGATAAAAGCTCTCCGGTAGGGCTTATCTATTAATTGTCTCTAGAGAGAAAAATTTAGCCTTGGTTATAACAGTAGCTTGGCAAAGAATTGTACCGGTTAATTGTCCCGCGCACCATATCTTTCTTGATATCCACGAGAGTGAACCCCAGTGATATATCACGTGACAACCAACCGAAACCCGGACTTCATCTGTGAGATTCCCTTTTCTCCGATATAAATCTCAAACCCACAGAGCCATGTCGAGATGTTGGGGAGATGATGCTACACGTGACACGTCCATTTGGGAGACTTTGTTTAATTCTTGGGTGTTGGGTTAGGTTTTGTATCGGGGTGATTAGTCGTGATCCCTCCCGACCGTTCGGAACGGCGGATATGCAGTAAGATATGCAGTAAGACGGGGACATAAGCTTTGTGGGGGTCCACCGAGTCTTGGGAGATGACTCATTGTTGATTGAGTGGATAGGAACTGATCTTGGCTCGTTAGTGCCTCGGAACGGTTTAGAGTATTTGTACCAGAGTTGGAATCTCTTCAGGTGTGCTGTCTATGATGTAATAGAACTCTGCCTGATTGTGTTCCTGATGGTTATCAGAAGCCACATAACACGCCAAGGCTATAACGTCGACATCTCTGAACACCAAAAAGATCATGGGCTCTGGGGAATAACTACCTGAGACTCTCTGTGGTCAAGAAACGTGGGGTTTGGTATGAACAAGGGACGATAGCCAAGAATAAGGGACGATAGCCAAGAATAAGGGACGATAGCCAAAGACCATCCGCGGGATATCCCATTTTAACCTTGGCCCTAAGCACACTAGAGATAAAATAGCTTGTGTGCATGGGGCTTGGTCAGGACCTTTTGGATCATATGTGGAGAAAGCCGTGTTGGAGGCTCTCTCCTTAGGGGCTCTCTCTTTAATTGTGAACAGGGGAGGAGTAATATAATGTGGTTATCTTCACATGCATGACACAATCCTCTTGCAGATTTCCAACAGACGCACAGTTGGCCCTCCCCCTCGTCCCTTTTATAGTACTCTGCACAACTGCCGACAAACATAAAAGGTTTCTTTTTAGACTATGAGAAAGTCTGTCTGAATGGACACCCCGAGATCAAGAGCACTTTCCAAGTGTAATGCATATTTACCTTGTTTTCTTTCTTTTTGCTGCTATATCAGTTTTCCATTCACTTCTGCTATTCTGCACCTTCTTGACCCCCCACACAAATAACCCGGGTGCTTCGTCAGATTAGCGAGAAACCCGCATGTATTACTATTCGCAGTTACTAAGACTAGCTAGCGAGCTTGTTGCCGTTACAGATGAACCCCGAATCCGTACCCGCTTGTACTTGAAGGGCAGCAGCAGAAATATTGGGATAGGGGATAACCAAATACCTATGGTTAGATGTTGTCCTTTATCTGAAGAGTGCTACCCACCATAGTCACCAACCGGATGCTACCGGGACTGGCACATGTGGTCCCTGTCTAGACTTGTATTCTCTGGTACTTGTTACTCCCCCCAAGTATCTCCATCACGACACTATGCCAAACCAGGTGTTACTACGTATATTAAAAACCAAGTGCTGTTCTCCTGTTGCAGTAACCCACCGCTTATCAAACTCCTGGTGGCCTAATTAAGCGACCACCCGCAATCGTGTGCTTGTCACTCTAACCATTACGGGGGATGGTGCTGCAGAGAATAGATTGTGATACTTTATGGAAAGATGTGACGGCGGGAAAGAAAGAAATATAGAATATTCAAGTAGTTTAAGAGTTGTCCCCCCCAGATTCGATTCCCTTCCTATTCTATCGTCCAAAGGTCTGTCGAGACTTTAGAAGCATACTCTCTCCTCTTATAACTCTAAAGTCTACAAATCTTGAAACAGTGCGAGTTTCAACCTCATTATGGAAGCCCAAATTGGTTATGGGCACTACGCGGCCAGTCTTCTAATAGCCTGGGTTGTGTACCGTCTGGGCTTAATCTTCTACCGGCTTACATTGCACCCACTTGCCAAATTCCCCGGACCGCGTATAGCAGCAGTAACTTCCTGTTATCAGATGTACTACGATGTAAGAAAATCTATGAGCCTCTCAGTAGCACGGAAATAACTAATATGAAATTATTCTCCCAGATTATCAAAGACGGTCAATTAACATTCCACCTCCAAGAACTCCACAAACGCTACGGTAAATCCTACCACACACCCCGTAAACCCCCAAACTACATTATTAAACCTTCCCAGGACCCATCGTGCGTACAAACCATAACGAAGTCCACATCAACGAACCAACAGCATACCATGAAGTTCGTATACCACTGAGGGGGAAAAAAAAGAAATCTCCCCCTACAAGTTAATTCTAACAAAAAGCTAGATATACCGCATAGGAACACCCCTCGTCAAATACCACGGTTACTACCAATTGTTCGGTCTTGACAATTCCTCATTCGGCGTTATCGATCAAGAAGAACATAAACGCAAACGATCAGCTCTAAACCTATCCTTCTCACGCCGCACAATCCTAGATCTGGAACCTTTAGTCCAAGAGAAAGCCGAGCGATTATGTAATAAGCTTGAAAAAGGCTATGCGCAAACCGGGAGAGCTGCAAATATGCATAACGCATACCAAGCAGTGACTATCGATACCGTATCAGATTTCTCATTCGCAACAAGTTATGAGTAAGTCTTATATACATCTAGTCAGAGGGTATCTATGTATGTACTAATGGTTTCATGGTCTGATAGTGTGCTGGAGAATAAGGACTTTAGATCAAGAGCTATGGATGCATTCGATAAGCAGCAAGAAGCATTTTTGATACTTAAGCATTTCCCAATCCTAGCAAAGATCCTCAACTCGATGCCGTTCTGGTTCGCGAATTGGTTAATGCCAGACGGAGCCGGGTTTCTAGAGATGGAACAAGTAACCCCCCCATATTACAACCCTCTCTCTCTCATATACACACCAATACTAACAAAAGACTAGGACTGCCAAAAGCAAATAAAAGCCCTCATAAAAAACCCCGACGCCGGAAAATCAAACCACACAACAATATTCAGTCGACTTCTTGAAGCCTACCCAACACCAGACGAGCAAATGATACAATACCTCGGTAAAGAAGGACTAACGGTAGTATCCGCCGGAACGCATACAACAAGACACGCTCTATCAATCGGCACCGTTCACATACTCCAAAACCCTGATATCAAAAATAAATTATTCAAAGAGCTCAAAACCGCAATCCCGGATATAAATAATTTCATCTCATACCAATCACTTGAGAAATTGCCATATCTAGTAATTACCCTATCTCCCTGTAGAATCAATAGTAATGCTAATCTTTACAAAAAGACTAGCGTTATCAAAGAAGCGCTTCGTCTCTCTTATGGCGTAGTAGGTCCCTTACCAAGAGTAGTACCATCCGGAGGCGCCACTATTGCGGGTCAACATTTCCCGGAAGGTGTAAGTTCACAAAAAATCCCCAATATATCCCCCTAGACGCTAACATCACCCAAGACCGTGGTTGTAATGGACGCCTACTTAGTACACCATAACGAAAAGCTATTCCCTGATAGTCACACTTTCAATCCAGACAGATGGCTAGCTCCAAATTCGAAAGAATTGGATAAATTCTTAGTTAGCTTTTCCGCTGGTTCAAGACAGTGTCTAGGGTCGAAGTAAGTTTTTCTGTCTTTCTTTTTTTTTATTTTTAATAACGATATATACGTAATATGGAGTTGGCTAATCATGGTTTTTTTTTTTTTTCAAGTCTCGCTTGGGCTGAGCTTTATATGGTGTTTGCAAGAGTCTTTAGGAAGTTTGAACTCCAGCTTCATGAACATGAAGGTATTGGGATTCAGATAGTGGAGCATTGGTTGCCTACAATCCGTGGGAAGAAACTTCATTGTACGCTAAAGGTTAGGGAAGAGTAGGAGCACTACTCTAGTTAGAGCGAAGAGGAGTTCTATCTTCTGGCCCTACCTATGTTAGGAAGTAGGCTGTATTTCGTAGGTATATCCGTATCCAAGAACAAACAACCCATGTCAGTATTACATGCACAATTGAAAATCTGAGACTACTACAGTCGATTCAAGGCTTAGATACCCCTGTAAGGTTGCCCCTATTTAGCATAGACGGCTAGCAAATCATAAAACATCACTCGATACCACCCATTTTCTAGCCCAGATTCTTATATATTACTAAATAATATTAGTCAAGTAATAAATGTACAACCGATACATATACCTAGCTTTTCATTCCAGAATCCACCCAAACACCCGGTTTCCCGCTTTTCCAAAAGTACTTAAAAAATCAAAGCCCAAAAGAAAATACATGATATTTCGTTCAATCGTTCATTTTAATCAGCCTTTCCCGAACTCTCGGCCACTGGCAGCCCCTTTTTATCACCCGTAAGATTCGTATTTTTGCCCTCCTGCTCTGGCAAAATCGCATTCAACACACATCCCACAAACGCAACAATACAATAACCCGTCTGAATAATCAACCCGATCCCATCATAAAATCCTTGTGCTGTACTATTGCTTGTTTTCGGCATCAGATAACTAGCCCAGCTTGGTACAACCAGGTCAGATAACCCCAGTGTCAACGCTGCAGTAACTATAAATCGGTTTCGGCGTGTCCAAGAGATCGAAGTGAGAATACGAAGACCAGAGACCACGATAGTAGTAAAAAGAAAAGTCGTCATGCCGCCGATGACAGATTGTGGGAGGGCTGCGATTGCTGCACCAAACTTTGAAACTATACCTGCAAGTAGAAGGAAGAAACAGGCGGCATATCCCGCACGACGAGAAGCACAGCCAGTTAATGCTATCACACCCTGTAGGCAAGAATTCACGTCAGAAATTTTACGTTTATTATTGGAGATAGGAGAAACGCACATTGTTCTGCGCAAAGCAAACAGTTGGCGTACTAGTAGCCAACCCAGCAAGAACACTCCAAAGTGCATCCGCGGTTAGCCCACCTTGAACCCTCACATCTAAATCCGGGTTCCCTTCGAGCTCGATATCAATCCCTGAGACCTCTGCTGTTGCTACGATATCACCGAGACAGCTGATTGAAGTCGTAATACAACATGCAATCAATGGAAGTACTAGAGACCCGTCGATTCCAAGCTTGAATGTTTGTACCCATAGAAATGTCCCTACTGGTGCGGCTGTGATAGACGAGGAGTCTATATAGCCTGTTCCTGCGGCGATAACGGCACCAACGAGAAGGCCGATAGCGACGGAGCAGTTTCGAATGAGAGGGGCGCCAAAGAGTTCAACAATGAGAATAGTGATGTAGACGGAAAAGCCAAGACCAATAAATGAGGGGGAACCCCAGAGTCGGGGTTCGGGTGCAGCTAGAAAGAGATGACTATTAAGACTGATGCGTCCGAATCGTAGAGAATAACTTGTTACTTACCGATATTGGGACAAAGCATAAAGAAGCCTGATTCAGGTCTGCTCATACAAGGCCCACTCCCCCCCGCCCAACTCTTAATCCCACTAGCCGTCAACCCAATGCCAATACACATCATCACCATCCCTGTAACAAGATTAGGAAAAATCTTCATCAGAACCCTCGGCTTCACCAGACTAATAGCGATCTGGAAACACATGACAACCGAAATAGTACCAATGAGCTTTCCATACGCTTCCGGGCATGGTAGTTTCGCTCCATTCTCACTCAACTTGCAGCTCCCCGATGCGTACTCTTTCGCAAAGTATGCCTGTGCGATTGGAACAACGGAGAAAGCTTCACCAACGACACACATCATGCCTGTGCCGAGCCAAAGACCGGTATTGAATATTTTAAACCGCACGATTTGGAAGAATGAGAAAATTCCGGAAAGAATTAACGAGGATGATACAAGGTATGCTACTGTATCTGCATCAAGATTCGCCCCAGCTGCACCAGCAATGAGAAGTGGTGGTGTTACGACTGTAACCGTTATTAGTTCTTATATAATAGAAATCCGAACGTGGCTGCCGGTCAAGATGTAAGAGTAGTAAACTCACCACCACCCATCATAGACATTGCATGCTGTATTCCCAGAAGGATGGTGAGTAGCAGCGGTATTCGGTCATTTATTCCATAAAACGGCTGCGCTAGACCCTTGTATTTCCGGTTGAATGGTGGGATATCTGGAGTAAGAAGCCATACATAACTACGTAGGCAAATAATTCAGTTTGATCCCAATCCACAGTAGGGTTAAGATAGCACCAACTCATATGTCCCAATCAACCCTTCCCTAGTGGTGCAAAGAAATAGTACTTCTTGCTTAGCCCTTTGGAACCAACTCCCCTCCGAGTGGGGATTTGATAACCCTGGATTATAGGACTCCACTGCTAATGAGCTGTCGTTTTTCTCACTTGGGTTTCCTTCAGGCGAAGAGGTACTGGAGATTGATGTCGACATTTAGAATTATGACTCAACCAAGAGTCAACGCGTAGTGTTTTGAGAGAGCACTGTGGTTTCGTCAAAACAGAAGAGGGAATTCAGCAGTTATATCACTAACCAGCGCCACCACTAAATTACTACATGTAGATAATGGCGGGAGAGTTCCAAATGGGTATAAATCCAGGAGGGGGGGGTTGACCTTGATCTACTATGCATCCTTTACTTTTGTTTTCGCCTACCACACAACGCCTAGCAGGAGCGAAAGATGTATCGATTGTCCAGATTAGGTGTCAGTCGCGAAGAGATGCATGTGTTGATGGATGGGGGATGGTGGATAGAGTGAAAATGGATGTGGGATAGGAGGAGTTGGTACTCCGAGACTGAGCAGGGACATTCAAGACTAGAATAGCACCCCCACAGGGTCTCTCCCAGCGGGTGCCACAGACCGTCACAACATTCTTATCCCCGCAATCCGCACACCGGTGCAGTCGTTCATTGGGGGTACGACGATGTCGGCGAGTAGGTGCCCATTGGCCTATGGTGAACAGGGGTTCACCACAGCGAAAGATATAAACCTAATCCTGAAAACTGCTGTTTCTTACCTTTTGAACCCCTGTTCGCCATAGGCCAATACTTGCCGACGAGTCGCCTTACCCCCCCATGAACGACTGTAGAGTGCAATAAATTCCTTGTCCTTCTCTCTTGCGTCCTTCCTTCCAGATTCCAAACTAGCGGTTTGGGTGTCGCATGTCAAATACCAAGGCGTTAGATGTGATCATTCACACGTACTAGTACACATGAGCTATCGTGCAAGAGGTTAGAATGTAATGAATACCATAGACGACACCCAAGGCAGACCCTCGATTACACCACTGAGTACAATAGCGGATGCAAGGGCGGAAGAGGATTGTTAGCGCGATAAGCACTCACCCCCTGATTCGTGAAGGTGCGAGTGTGGGAACTAAGAGAAAGAAGCAATTATATCGAGTGGTGTCGTTCATCCCATGGCTCTCTCGTGAGACTGTAAAGCAGGTACAGCTGGATTCGTACCCTCTCTGAGACCGATATTACCACCAGGGGCATGTTAGAGAATGTTTTACAGTTTTGATTACATGTAGTCTGATAACCGAATTGATGAATTCACTTTGGCACGAGTCATAACTTGGAATAAAATGATTCTGATTTCCCGGTACCACTTGATGACGGGAGGGGAGTTTTTACGGTCTTGGCAAAGCAATATGGTGAACCCAATGTAAGATCTTTTTTTACATCCTTGGAAGTCCGGGCCTGTGTCGCACCCAGGACAATCTCCCTCAGACCAGGGGAGGCAATCGGTCCTGGCTCTCGGAACTGCTTCAGGGGTGGAACTCTTAGCCAACTACGTTTATTTCATCCACTTTTTTTTCTGTGGGGACTCGGGATCGTCTGAATAGGTTTCAGATCTCGGTCTCGCCTGGGTTACTCGCAACGGCCGGGCAGGTGTGGGGCCCAGAGTACCAGAGCCCGAAGAACAGCCGGCTAATATTACATGTGAAGGTATAGCACAGATGAATCAACCCTCAGTCCCACAATTGTAGAGACGTTGAGGTCAAAGAACGATGGAAAACGATTCTTGTAACGTGGAAAACGGGCCTAGATGATGGTTAATAGAAATGGATAAATCATAAAGGATCTGCCTGCCAAAAACAAACTGCCGAAATTTAAAGCTTGAACGGATCGGGCCGCAGGGGTCAACAAGTTCTCGTGGAGATGAAAGAGGAACGAAGGGAGGGAAAAGGGCTTCATTTTGTGTAACACAACCTTACAACTACAGAATTTTATTGTGGGATCGCATGCAGCCCGTCCCATACGAGTGATAGTCTATGATTATATCTACCTACATATAGTCTTCTCTTAGTCGAAATGAAGATCAATTTGTAATAAAATCACATGCACCCAATCAAGTGACATGTATTTACAATCTTGGCCTTATACACAATCGCAGCCCATCCTAATAGAAACCCCTAATTAAGACTTCGTCCTAAGGTGCCATCATGAGTGAATTACCGGTAGCTGCAAAGGTAGGAACAAACCCCATATACATACATTGATATGATTCATCCGTAATTACAGCCCCCACGTTCTACAAAACTACTTATACCTACCATTGGCACCGTGCCTCAATGTGTTAGTACCAACTAAATCTACCAATTATAGCAAATAAAGTGGGTCTTTGAGTGTTCACATAAGCTCTTTCAAAGTCAGAAACAGATGTGATACGAGGCCTACTAGAGTGGATCTTCAAGCCAGAGCCGGACATCATAACAGGTTCCGACGCATCCTCCATTTTCTCCTCCGATTGGTTCTCATGCGGGTATGTGTGGCACGTTAGTAGAATACTTCAGGGAACTCGTATTTTTTTTTTCTTGATCAAGTTCAGGTTTTGATCGGCGGGCTTGAAAAACTCTATTATCCCCACTCATAAGGGTCCAGCTCTATAGGCACCCTTTTTTTTCTTTTTCCTCTTTTTCCTAGTGATTCGTTGGTATGCGGTGGGGCTCAGCATGATAGTGGGGTTTCCAACATGTGGTCAGCTGCAGTGCACGGGCTTGTAGAGTCCCATAACCCCAAAAGTAAGCCCGGGTCTGTCTACTCTACTCAATGGGCCCTTTGCGCGAACAGATCTGGTGAAGTGATTGGTGAGGATTACTAGAGTTGGGGGTACAAGTGAAGCTGGTACCCACCCTACAAGGAGGTACCCCACACACTTTAACTCACAAAACTACTAGCGAAGTAACCCGCAAACGCCACAAGTATTACCGCACCCGCGCATAACACGGCGTCTACGGGCGCGTGTTTCTGAGTGGGGGGTATGTTGGAGAATGTACTTTAGACCTTCGACGTTTAGTGGGGGGCGAAGAAGCATGATTATGATAATCGCGCGGAGAGTTTTTTTTCTTTTTTCTTTTTGATGATGTGTATAAACTTCTGTATGAGCAATTTTCTCACCGAAGGGTTGAGCACGAGACTGTTACTATTGCGCCTTATCATTTCTAATCGCTGGGTCTAGAGTTGAGGCCTGGAATGTTGATTGTGGTTGCAACCTTTTGGCTTATCATGTAATCCAAGGATATTAAACTGGGAATATGTATTGGTGAGGTGGTAAATTAAGCATTCAATTGGTTTTACAACGTACGGTAAAAAGTGATCGAGAAACGTGAGACAAGGGGTTCGGGTTTTATTCTTTCTTTTATTCTTCTTTCCTTAATTGGGGGTTTTTGACGAACATTCCTAATGTGATGTGATAGGGTTAGCTGCAAGCCCCTGCTACATAACATACATATATACCCTAGTTTCTCGATCTCTTTTACCCTATGCTGTACAGTAGAGTACTGCAAGTACATGTATCTCGCTAAATTAAAGTTATTGTTAGAGTTATGTGCGACTTGAGGTCCGGGATTTCCCATCATATTGTGTAATTAATGATAGATAACTGCGTACTCTACATGTACAGTATTTTCTGGGCATCACTATTTGATTGGTAATACTCACATATGATTGGCCTAGAAATAAGTGGTACATAAACTGTGGGGAAATGTTGTCTACTATATCGCCATGCGTTTATAAATTAAAAGACTTGCATTGGATCGGAGAATTGCTGCAGCTAAGAGGCGTAGGCTGGGATATATTTAATCTCTTATCTCACTGATTGATTGATATGCGATAACTCGAGATCGTATTTATCAAATGTTACACCTAGTACTAGTAACCTCACTAATGTAGCATCAAGGAAATGCCTAACCACCCTTAATTTAGGGTGGCGCACATATATAAGTATTCCTAGAGCCAACCCTCAGTTAATTACGTATGGTCTCCAGTCACATCACGTGGAAATGCGGAGATCTCAATTTTTTTTCTCTCCACGGGATTAACATTTAATCACGAGGTCTATGCATCGCTCGATGGATCTAGTTATGCATCCATCTTTGAGGCCAGGAAATGAGGATTGAGGCGTAGTTTCATGTTTTGTTTTATTTTGCCAAGCGAGTTGTGAATGGAATTAGGGTCATGAGAGAAAGAAAACAAAAACAGGGATATTGAAGCAAGCCAGTGTACTGGGCAGCCAGGGTAATTTACCGACAACAAAGCCTGTTGTTCAAAGAAGAACTTTTTGGTATGACCCGGACCTCTATACTTCAAATCTACGCAATCTGGCTTTTCCCTTTCTTTCTGATTGTCCCGTGCTAGGCCCCCATTGTGGCCCTCACTCTTCGCGGGAAGTCATCCTGGGGAAATGTCTGGGAAATGCCGTCCTGAATAACAATTTTAATCGCACAGACGGATTAGTTGTCGCCATCTTCGGGCTCTAGCTCTATGCTTGCCGTAAAAGACTTGGCTATCCCGGAAATAGATAGAGATATAACATTTGCTAGTCTCTATTGCCGTCCTTGACTCCAACTTGGATACTTTCGGCTAGTGCTAAATAGTATGGGCTACGCTAATATACATGTAGCCTTTAAACCTCCGGTAGTATGGTTTCCAATAGCTTATTGACTAAGTGGAGAGTAGAGAAAGTACCGACCAGCTAGTTATCCAAATATTAAAGGACTACATGTACGTAAGATGCCGGGTAGGCACTTGCCGAGGTACATACATGAGCACTAAAAGGCAAGCTTACGAAGTCACGGAATACGATTCTCCGAGAGAAATTTTAGGAGTACCTGATCTCCTCTGGAAAACGGATATTAGAGAAAAAGGAGGATGATACGGTAAGTTTATTCTGTTATGTTTTTGGGTTCTCACTATGGTGCTGGTAAATTTTAAACTATTGCTTATACGGCTAGTAGGGTTTTTGGAATTATAACCGTGAAAATCATTCTAGTTCCTAAATAGAATCCTATTAAACTAGATTCTTGTTTTTTGCTCGTTCATATATGGAATAGGGATGGTTAGTTTGATGATATTAGTCCGTGGTGGTGTCGTAGTCATAAATTGTCACTCGGAATCATATAACCGCTGGCGAGAGAGTTTGTATATTCGTGCCAAGATCCCTTAACTGTAAGCAAACACTGGAACTAATATTAGGGAGGATTTCTAAGGATTATTGGCTAATAACTTAGCGAAGGATTAATAAGAATAGATGGGTTTAGCTATCCCTATATATCCCTAGCCAATGTTCTCACAAATTCTATATATGACTACCTAGAACGTTCCGTTTAGGGTTCTAATACCTACTCGATTTCATGCTCGATTACCGTGTTCTTTTTGCTTCAACATCTAATTCTCATTACCATTTTTGCACGCTAAACAGTTACTTTAATACACCCGCTAGTGTGTTTGAGGAAAGTTTTATCCTTTTCTGTGGACTATGAATCCTATAAACAAGGATTCCCACAATGATCTCCACACAGGTTTCTGCTTGGTTTTCTTAATGGATTCATAAATTTCTTCAAATACTAACTATTCGACTACTCCACAAGCAGCTCTGCTTTGGGTATCAGTCACTAAATCGGGTACTATTTGTTCCATACCGAGTTTTTATATAATAATCGGACCAAATACTCTATCTGACGACCTACTGGAAATTATATTTTTGGGGAATTGTTAGTAAAAAGGCTCCTTTTTTCTACACAGAAGAGGGTTTGAGCATCTCCGTGTGTGTTTTCTCTCTTGATGTTTCTGACCCTTTTTGCGTACTTGAAGTAAATAAAGTTCTTGAAATGCAAGTAGAAGTTTTTGTGGTCTAGCTGAAAGATTAAAGATTTGGGAATTTTAGTGAGCGTTGACGATAAAGACGACTTAAGGGTTATAAGTGTAGATCCCGAGCCCTGGGGAACCAATAGTGCGAAAAGCAGCTATCACGGCTGAAATGTAATGGTAAGTGAGCTCCCTCACAAGTAGTAATAGGTAAGATTTTAATTGGCTGTATTGGTATAAATTAGACTTTGTGCATGTTGGGTACAGGCCTACTATAATAACTACATGTAGAGTAAGTAGGGCAATAATCCGAGACATGCGCTTCTTATAACCATGCAGTTGGCCATATAGTTTCTGCCTAGGGGAGATCGCCAGTATTTTGGTTACCCCTAATATGTATCAAGTGAAACTTAACTAGCAGCATGATATGTAGGGGATATTGAGTAAGATCATGCCGTTCTGTGTCTCTTATTGGGTACCCATAGGGGTAGTTGGAAGGACTGAGTAAGTCTGCAGGGTCACCTATAATTACAATGTGATAGTACAAGCATCTCTCCGCATACAATGTCACCCTACATAATACGTACTCCTTCATTCTCATAATGTCTTATCCGTTGTATCACGTGACCCGAATACATACATCGCTTAGAGGGCTCGGGAGGAACTCCATAATTCATCTACTGGGCTGAACGAATTCATGCAGGCTACTCTAATCACGGAGTATTTACTCATGCAAGTCGCCTATTCGGGTATTAATTGGTATGCATAAGAATCTGGTAATGCTGAAGCTGCATGATGATGTTGTTTTTTCAGGAAACGTCATGATGAGCCAAGGAAAACAAATGGACAAAAAAAAGTGGTAAAGTGTACCTTTGTGGCGTACTCTGCCTGCTCGAGTTCTTAGTACGTTTCTGCTCTCCTCAGGTATTGATAGGGCTTCTAGTGGTGAGTTTTAAGCTGTTGTACTAATTGGATGTCCACCGCATCCGGATACTCTATTTCCGGGGGCTGAAAAGTCGTTTGCAGCTGAGATGCCCTGCTGCACACGTTATCCATGTCAGAGCTGTGTCGTCTTGTCTTGTCTTGTCTTGTCAGCAACGTCACTGGTATCCAGACCCCCTCTATTCCCCACCCTTAAGTGTTTCATCTTGATTCTCATCTCACCTCTTTCTCTCATCTCTGATCTCTCATCTCATCGCTCATCTGCATTCCTCAATCATCTAAAATACACAATCTATATAGCTCATCTCATTTTCTCTAGTCTTGATACAATCAGTAGCCCCTCCCGCATTTGATCCGCTAGAGAGGCCAACTACCGCTCATGGGGAAACACGACAAGTACCGCTCGAGCTCTCGGGATAGGTCCCCAGGCCGTGATTCTCGCTACAGGACAAAGTCCGAAGACGAAGAAGAATACCATCGCTCAGAGAGAAAGTACAAAGAGAAAAAAAAGTACGGAGACGAAGAGGATTCTGCTGACGAACGTAAGAGGCGTGAAAAAGAGGAGAAGAAGGAGAGGAAACGCCGGGAGAAGGAAGGTTACGGAGGTGATGAGCGCCGCGACGAGTACAAATCGAGTGGATATGGAGAGTCTACGGATAGGCCCGTGAGTCGGGATCGTTCGCGCGGATTCCCCGGAGAACAAGGTGGATACGGCATGTATCAAGAAAGTCATGGTTACGGCGAGAGACCAAATGTGCAGGTTTATGGTCATCCGAGCTATGGGGATCAATCGGGATACGGTAGTCAACCACAAACGTACCAATCACCTCCCCCCCCTGCCTCGTACAGTCAAGGAGCATATGGGAGTGGTCAAGGTGTATATGCGTACCAGCCAACTTCCCCGCCTCCAGTTCAGTATCAACCCCCTGGTTATCAACAGCATGCTTATGGTGGTGGTGGTGGTACGGGTGCGTATAGCGGAGCCTACCAGACAACACCCCCGCCACCAGTCAGTTATGGAGCTTACCAAGGATACCCGCCATCCGGTGCACCTGGTCCGCCTCCTCCACAAGAGTATGGCTATCACCCACAGGAGCAGCCTAGCTACGATTATCGTCCTCAAGAGCAGCCAGCTGCTTATGGAGGCTATCCACCCCCAGTGCAACAAGGTCCATATGCGCAAGGGTATCAACCCCCACCTGGCCCTCCTCATGGTACTCCCGGGTATCACTCGCCACCGCCGCTAGGCCCTACTCACGGCGCTCCCGGGTATCATCCACCACAACCTACCTATGGCACTTCCGGGTATCATTCACCGCAACCTACTCATAGCACTTCCGGGTATCATTCACCACAACCTACCCACAGCACTTCCGGATATCATTCACCACAAACTGGCCCTACCCATGGCACTCCAGCGTACGGTGCACCAGCTGCTTACGGCGCGGTTACTGGCCCCACTGCTGGCTACAATCCAGGCCCAAGCCATCCTTACAAGCCGCAACATCACTCTGCGCAACAGCAACAAGAATCCCATGCACCAGGGCAGTACGGTTCGGCATACACTGCTGATCCATTAGGCAGTACCTCGATAGGACCTGTGGGAGCTACCCTTGACCCAGCAAACCCTGTTTCCAAACCTGGGGCTGCAGCCTCTGCACTCAATACCTTCACAACTGGGTTGAATTCAGCACTGCATGGATATGCTAGGACATTATTCCCAGTAGCCCAAAAGCCAACAGCTCAATTGGGTGCTTCAGGTGATAGCGGTGCTCCATCACAAACAACAGAAAATAGATTTGATTCGTTTGCGCCGGTCAGAGGTGGTAATGGCGTCAAGTGGTACGTTGACGGGAAGGATTACATGTACGCTGTCAGTATAGCTTTGGAAAGGGCCCAGGAGAGTATTTGGATTCTAGATTGTATGCCATTCTATTATAACATTGGTATGGGTTTGACTAATTTCCCACGACAGGGTGGTTGAGCCCTGAGCTCTATCTTCGAAGACCACCAGCCCTCAATCAAGAATATCGTCTTGACCGCATGCTTCAAAGGGCTGCTGCGCGAGGTGTTAAGGTTAATATCATTGTGTATAAAGAGGTGACCCAGGCCTTGACACGTAAGTCGCTCAAACCCGTTCTCTCACCGTATATTTCCTCGCTTCTTTTAAAACATACACCATCTTCCCAACCACTCCCTTTGCTTTCTTCATTAGCCTCAAATATAGCACTTCCTCTTGTATTTAATAGCCTTGAAAAGCTTGAGGCCAAATACCCGCTCCTATACCCCTCTGACGCCTCTGGGATTATCACAGTAAATTCTTCTCATACAAAGCATTGGCTTGAGGATCTACACCCAAATATCGGTGTGTTCAGACATCCCGACCATCTCCCAGATAGACCGACAATCCAACAAGACCTCTTTAACAAGTTTACGACGGGAAAATATTCGATTGGGGATGGGCTAAAAGGTCTATATGGTATGAGTGATGGTGTAGTACTTTACTGGGCTCATCACGAGAAGCTTTGCTTAGTTGATGGGGAGATTGCTTTCATGGGCGGGTTAGATCTTTGCTTCGGAAGGTGGGATATGAATCATCACCCGATCGCCGATGCACACCCAGGGGATCTTAACGCAATTGTATTTCCTGGGCAGGACTACAATAATGCTAGGTAAGCTGATTCGGCCAGCCGGATTTATTATTGGCAGTTGCGTAGGGATCTCTTTGCTGAATGGGCTATAGGTTAATGGACTTCCACACAGTCGAGCAATGGGATCAGAACAAAGTTTCGCGGACTGAGAACTCTCGAATGGGGTGGTCCGATGTTGCGTTATCACTCATGGGGCCTACAGTAAGAGACCTCCAACGCCACTTCATCAACCGCTGGAATTTTATCTACCTCGAGAAGTACCAAGTACGAAAGGACTCCCGATTCGCGTTGATTGATGAAGACATGATACGTGAACCTGGCGCCCATAGGCGCAAGATGAAGGAGCGTGTTCATGGCGTCGGAAGGGCATTTAAAGAAGGCGCAGATTATCAAGGCTATCACCATGAGCAAACTGAGAAGGCTTATGGGCATGACGCTAGTGGTAGATATGATGACCTCGCAGGTGTGCAGTGTCAGATTGTCCGTTCCGCTAGTAAATGGTCCCACGGTCTCAGTGCAACCGAACACTCGATAGCCCATGCCTATATCGAAATTATTCTTGCCGCTAAACATTTCGTCTACATCGAGAACCAATTTTTTATTACGGCAACAGACAATAAACAAAGCCCGATCATCAATAAAATCGGCCGTGCGATTGTGGACCGGATTCTTCGTGCAGCAAGTAACCGAGAGAAGTTTAGGATTGTCGTAATTATGCCAGCCATCCCCGCATTCGCAGGTGACCTGCAAGATGAAGCAAGTTTGGGTACTAGGGCTATTATGGAGTTTCAGTATCGTTCCATTTGCAATGATCGCGGGTTTTCTATCATGGAGCAGATTGCCAAGGCTGGAGTTGATCCTAAACAATACATCAGATTTTATAACCTACGTAGTTACGATAGGATCAATTTATCTAGGACGGTGGGTCAAGTACAGCAAGCATCTGGTGTAGGCTATGATGCGGCTGCTGCAGCGCTGGATGCGAAGGTTGGCGGTGGCTATGGCCAGGGAACTTACGGTTATGGGAATCCCCAACCAGATGCCTACAACCGTTATCAACAGAGCGCGCCCGGGGGCAGCGGCGAATGGGATAGCGTTGCAAAGTGCACTATGCTTGGTGGTGGCGATATTCGTTCGGTCCCCTGGGAAGGTGACCCAAATAAAGAAATGAACGCTTTCGTCTCGGAGGAACTATATATCCACTCGAAGCTCCTCATCGCAGACGACCGGATCGTAATCTGCGGGTCAGCAAATCTCAATGATCGCAGTCAACTTGGTGACCATGACTCCGAGATTGCAGTCATCATCGATGACCCCACTCCATTGCCATCATACATGGATGGGCGACCGTATCAAGCTAGTCACTTCGCGGCAACTTTAAGGAGACAGATTTTTAGAAAGCATCTGGGACTTATTCCTGCACAGACCCTAGGGCCCGTAGATGAGAATATGGAGCCAGTTCCGACACCAAATATTTACGATTTCGACTCCGCAGAGGATAATCTTGTCGCTGATCCACTTGGCGATAACTTCTGGAATTTCTGGAACGCAACTGCGAAGACGAACACCGATGCATTTGGAAAAGCGTTCCATCCTGTCCCCCACGATAGTGTCACGAACTGGAATCTTTATAATGAGTGGTATACCAAGTATTTTGTACCCTCAAAAGAAGAGAAGCTTAGGGTAGAAAAGGCGAACAAGGAACGGCCGAGTATACCGGGGGAGAAGAAGGTTGAGGAGAAACCAAAGCCAATTGTAGAGTGGGGTCATGTTGTGCCCTCCGAATTTTCGGATGGACCTCAGGGTGTGAGGGAGTTGAAGGATCTCTTGAGTCGTATTAAGGGTAATCTCGTGGAGATGCCTTTGGACTTTTTGAAGGAGGAGGACATCGCCAAAGAGGGATTAGGATGTGAGTATTATGCTACATGTGAGGTGCTAGAGTGAGTTAATGCTGACATGTTTCTAAATAGTGAACGCTTTGACGGAGACTCTCTATACCTGAGAAATCGTAGAGTTAGTTACAAATATATATTACAAAATGGTATTAGCGATGAATAAGACGAGTTTACTGGGTCATTATGCTTTTTAAAATTATTATATCCTTTTTGGGGCACATGGGAAGGGAAATCAAATTATCTGTACACCAGTATTTTTTTCTATGAGAGGATCATCGTGAGATCAACCCTATAATATTTCCTAGATCTTGCTAAATCGATCTTCCGATGTTTTTGCGGGGTTACTATGGGGGTGGATTCTGTACGAGGTCCAGAAATGCAAAATCAATGAGTAGTAGCCCTCAAAGTGCGTCATGGTTGCTGGAGACGAGAATAGGACACCGTAATATATAAGGTAGTAGACTCTAGTGAGAGGGAAATGACTGTTCATGATAGATGGCCTCTACTACTCCTTAGGTGCTTCTAGAATGCTTCCCAATCCTGAGCATCTAAGGCACTCCAGTAGTGCGTAACCAGGGCCAAGCTCTGTGCTATTCAGTCAGGAAACGCATTTAATACTATATTATCTAAAGATAACATCCCTCAATTAGCGACCGGACTATAAAAACCCCAAAGAAAATTCCGTGGATAGCTTTGGGTTCATTATTTTTTTATTCTCCAGCTCTTAAACTCTAACCATTAATAAGGGCCGACAGTAAAATAGATCAATGCTAGACACGAGCCCTCTGTTCCTATAAATATTGTTTTTCCCAAACACCTTATGTGTATGAATGGCCTCAGCTACTGCACGACTTGTCACTCGGTGTCTGGTTACTGCCTGATACCCAATAAATAACCAAAACAAACTAGTGATACTTCTCCTTAGTCAAAAATTATCAAATAAAGGTCCAAGCGTCTCTGCACTCGATTACTATCATAAATCTCCTAAGAGCTGGAAAATATCGGGTGTTTTAGGGCTTGGTACGTCCTCCGGAAGCCCTGCTAATATGGTCTTGACCACTCATATTAGGTGCTTTTGTCCGCTTGACCGGCTTTAGGACTTATTCCCATACGAGAGCATTTTTGTTTCAGTTATGTATGACTGAAACTGGCTTTCATCCTCCTCATTATAAGAGGTTTCTTGATACTTCGAACTTGACCAATAACCTCTTAGATTTTGCACAACAGTATAAGCGTACATATAGAATGAAGGACCCGGTTTTAATGTATGTCACAAGATAGAATCTAACAAGAATGATAACCCGGTTTCGCAATTCATGCGGTGCCAAGAAATGTCGGGACTTGAATTCACCGACTCCGTCGCGACTGGCCAAATGCCGAAATGCCACAAGTTCTCTAGAGACTACATGCTCATGTTTGATCTTACAGGGCCGTTGAAACCCTTACGATTCAGTGTCTGAGAGCCTATACTTCAGCGGTGCAGATATAATATTAAGTCTTAGTGGTGGGGTTTAAACTTTACTCCGGTGTATTGACAACTGTGAGACAGTCTTGAGCACACTATCATGAGAATTTAAGGCGTGCTTAATATTATGACGCCAATAAGCATATTCCCTCCCGTGTTTATCAGAAGAAAAAAAATTGGAGTGTGATCTGGGCGTTGAGTATCTTTGACCTCCAGTCCACAGGGTCCCGTGGGGTCCAAACATTCCTTGCTGATGGGTGTTTGAGATAAAAGTGCCGGTGCTGTAACATGCAGCTCTGTCGATGCTCAAGGGTCCGTAGATATTCTTTTTTTTCATTGTTATATCCTTAGGTAATATATAGTCTCGGGAGAGAGGGATCCGGTATCTGAAAGAACAAAAAGAATAGACGTGGCGTGTAATCAGGCACTAATTAGGGTTAATTTATGCTCTCTTGTTAGTAGTAGATATATTAATATACTTGTTGCATTTTGTTGGGATATAGTGCTTCTGGATTGGACTTATCATCTTGCGGGAAGTAACATTGATATTTCCGGCCGGAATATGTCCGGGTATTGTTTATACTATGCAGCTTTTCGTAGTTATGTTCGAAGTAAATGAGTACCATGTACGCTGCAGCTAGATATATATGAACTGCAATAGAAGATCAGAAATTATCAGGCATGAGGGGATTTTACAAACAGGTTATTTCTTTCTTTAGGAAGGATATCTTCCCATTGTATGGGGGCAAGTTAGCTACTACATTCCCAAGTTTGGTGAATCCTACCTATCCTATACCGCGCCTGTTTGATTAGTGGATAAAAAGAGAACTCAAGCATATATTCAATCAAGCAATAGGCCCCACAAAATTGTTCCAGTCGACCGGGAGGCCTTGGTTCTGCCAACTGTGCTACACACACCGGGGATTAAATTGTGGCAACCCGTCAACGGCCTCTCACAAGTATGTAAGCGAAAAGTCTCGGTATATTAGACAAGGTGTCATACATATACTTGTAAAGAAACGTATTCCGAGGCGAGAAAGATCTATTCACGATCGATTAAAACCTTTGCCAATCTAGGCTTCCTTGAAAAAAGCATCCCAAATACATACTGATTACTGATTACCTCTTTTCCGTAGAGCAGATAGACACGTCCTTTTATGGAAACATTTCGTATGAAAAAGAGGTTTGTCTCACTTCACCTGGATACTACGCACCTTTATTGGGCTTCTTCGCACCCAATAGTCCCGAGTGTTTGGGCCAGGTTGCGCAAGTTTTCTTGGTTCTACGTCGCTATCACAAGGCAGCTAACCGATATCTGGCGAAACCCGATGTTACACTGCTTCCTGACCCACTTGAGCGCATAGCCGCCGTAGCGAGGGCTCTATTGCACCAGGGAGCAGGGAGCCTCAATATGCAATATGGGGGGAAGTAGAGCAGGAAACGTTTCTATGAATCTACTAGTAAGCTAAAGTTTACGACATGGGGGGTACCCTTCAGTTATTGTAGGAGTCGATCATAACATCTGTAGAAGTACGTATCAGTTCTGATATATATATAGAGGGAGAATATGGTGACTTTGTCCCTCTTCGCATTTCTCCGATGGTACATACATCCGGATAACTTCCGTGATGGACTGTCTCATGGCCATGTGGGAAACAAATCACGAACGGTTGGAAACAATACTATGCATATCCAACGTCCTAACCCTGGTTCGTTCGGGCATGTCCGTTGACTCAGGATGCGCTTCTCATCTTGATGACCATCGGAAACCTGTCCGAATATCTATGGCTCGATCGTTTTCTTTCTTTCTTTCTGGTGTTTGTTTTTCCCCCCTTCTTTCCCTTTCACATTGTTATGTAGCGCCGCTGTCAGTGTCATGCGTGTGGATCTTCGATCCGTTGGCCGTATCCAACATCAACTGTGCAGCATATGCAAATCCTGTGAGAGTTGGGCCGGAAGAGCTTGTTTTTACGCAATTATAGCTGCTCTCTAAGACTTTCGGATAGCTAAACTCGGTGAGAAAGTGTTCTAGAAATTAGTGGCTTGCTTTCTGGGGGTTTGTACTCGCTTAGCAGAGCTAGACATGATTATGCATGAGGATTTGGAAATTATAGCCTTGTAGTTGATTCGATAGTAGGGGATATGGAGATGGAGGGGGGGGGGTTATGTCCAAGTGCTGTTGTCTAAAACATGGGGCTATGAGGTTTGTATCAATAGGAAGTACGCATGTTGTTCCACAAGGTTTGTATGGCTGAACAAAGCTTTAATTGCTTCATACACAGCTGAATGTGCACCTGCACCTATTTCTAGACCAGTCTTCGTATTGTGACTAGAATCTAGCACAACTTCCGGCTACAGTACCTATCTCTAGATTTGACTTCTTTACAGGTCACGTTCTTCATTGCTTGCTTGCTTGATATCTTGATCAGACCCTCTCTATCTCTCTATCTATCTGCAGAACACCAATAGATACTATTTACTAGAAATTTCTTCCCTGTAACACCAATCTCACGACGCAGAAGTAATTCGTGTCTAACCCTAATAGAATATTCTCCGGTGGACCTTAGGCCCATCCATTATTATCATTCTTCTTCCTGCTGTTTGGATAACTATGCATGACGCAGAGATGGACTGAATCCCAGGATACGGTGTATGTGTTGCCGGCGTTGTTTTGTTATCAGTACTCCTCTACCCCGGTGATATGCGGGTAGCCCAACCTAGTGGGTCATCACCCCAACCCACTACGTTTACCCTTGGAACGTTGCCCACCACACCAAGACAGCCATCCCCGGACTTTCTTGGTGCAGGCATATCCAGAGTCGATATTTGGCGATCAGAGGACTCCTTTCTTGTTTTCTTTTTCTTTCCTTTCCCTGTCTATGAACCGCTTCTTTCCGCCTTCCTATAGTTTCTTGCTTTTTCCACTACTGACTACATACACATATATCTACCACCATTTCCAGCCTGCTAAACCATAAGGATATACTCAGCCATCTACTCTCTTCTAACAGGATAAGAGAAATATAAGCTTGTCTGCCTAGAAAGAAAATAATGACGGTTCCACTCGAAAAAATGGTCCATACTAATGGCACGAGCGGTACGAATGGCACGAACTCTAAGGATAGGATGATTCCTCGAATCTCCATGCACAACTTTGAAGAGAGAAAGCACGAGATCAGGAAACAAATAATCAACGCAGCAGAAAATAGTGGCTTCTTCATCATAGAGAACCAAGAATCCCCATCCGTCCCTGAGATCGAGCAAATGTTTAGCCTCACGTAAGTTTTTCCCACCTCCATCGCTTACTCAATTATACCGCTAACTAAAGCCCTCCTTTATGAGAAATAAAGTCAAAAGTTCTTTGCACTTCCCGAGAATATTAAATCAGAAACCCCTTTTACCAGATCCGAAAATGCTGGTTGGGAAACCAACTCTCAAATCCGCCCTTCGACAGGGCTCCCAGACCAGAAGGAATCCCTCCAGCTACAATACCACCGCCGTAATGATGGTATATGGCCTTCCAACAAAGCAGTGCCAGAGGAGTTTAGCGATACTGTTGCAGGGTTTATGGAGAAGTCTCATGAACTATCCATGAAGATTCTTGCATGCTTCGCTGCTGCACTTGGGTTCCCGGAGGACTTCTTTAATAAGGCCCATAATGTCAACAACTCCGATGCTCAGTCCACGCTCCGTCTCCTTCATTACCACGATATCACTGGCACGCAGTTCCCGCCAACCTACTGGCGTGCTGGTGCACATACTGACTATGATTGTCTTACCTTGTTATATCAGCGTACTGGAGAAGACGGGTTGGAGATATGTCCTGGGAGGGAGGCCCATACTAGCTTTGGAACTGGCGATCAGTGGACCCCGGTTAAGGCGAGGACTGGGGATATCGTTTGTAATATTGGGGATATGTTGATGGCGTGGAGTGATGATCGGTTCAAGAGCCTGTTTCACAGAGTTAGGTGCCCTGGAATTGGAGAGAACCAGACTTCAAGATATAGCATGGCGTAAGTTATTATCTTCTACTTTCCTCGAGCATGTCACTAAAATTCATATTGCATAGCTACTTTAATCAAGCCAACAAAGACATTGAGATCCAAGGTCCATTGATGAAATACCCGATGCAGACTGCCCATAAATACATTATGGATGCTGTCAAGAGGAATTATGGCCAATTGGAGAAGATGAGAGCTTCAATCGGCACTGCAGCATAGTGACCCTAGGATAGTTCCATCGCTTAGATTTTTACTCCGTTTCTTTTTATTCATGTAACGTGTTATCTTTTAGTTCTTGTCTGCCTGAATGCGGAGTTGGGGGGGTGCGGGGCAAAAGATGCTTGTGATTTTAAGGCTGTATTTTGTAAATGGGACCTGTTATTTTTTTCTACATTCGCTTGTGTATAGTTGTGTTGGGGACTTTCTTTTTTCTTTCTATCTTACTCGATTAAGTAAGGCATAGGTGGAGTGGGTGGAGTTCTTTATTTATTTATTTGGTCCTCAGTATCCGAATCTGCATCATATCTGCCCATAGGGCGATATTTTATTCTCATATGTACTTATTGCACTTTTTATTTAAGTTTTTACATAATTGTATCAGAAACTATATTCAAGATACTGCATAGCGATTGGAGGTCTTTGCGGGGGAGAGGGCGATAAACCTAGAATTGATTTTATCTTTCTAATTAGGGAACGCCGGTAACTGCGGGGGTCTTCTAGCCTTCGAGTAATAGCCATTATTATTATAGAGGCGGTAAAGGGGTCTAATAGGGGCCCGTAGCACCTTCCTGCGACATGGCAAATCTAGAGACTATACATATTAGGCCTTAGGCAGTCACATATTAACGAGTGATCACTCATGAGTATTTCCCTGGAAAGGCACGATCACTATGCCAAGTGTAAAAAGGTACCATTGATACCATATGACCATCTACTCAAATTCCCATCGGACTTAACCGCTGCCCTATAGGTGGGGTCATCGCAAAGGGCTGCGCCTAAGTTGAGATCTGTGATGGATGTACTCTATGTAGTACCTACTCGTATCAGGGGTGAAGTATTGGCCTGACAGTCTTTCAAACACTTCACCCCTGGCGCGAGTACATAGGACCACCCGGGGCCCGAGAATAGCAATGCTAGCCTTTTTCTAAGGACTCTTCGGGGATATGCGATCACAAAAGTAAATTGCCTAGGGGGGGGGGTGGTTGGAATGTGAGCTCGAGTTTAAGTTTTGTGTGACGATGCCCGGAAGGATACATCGGTCGGCGTTCTCCGCTACAGGGCTCAATAGTACTAGGGTACAGGCGGCTTTACTAAACGGTTTATTCTTTTTTATAGCTCATTTAAAAAGGTTCTTTGTGATTTGTGATTGCATAAGGTGTTAACGCGATCCAGGGAATGTGATTCAGGGATGTCAAAGGTGACAAATTTAGAGGACACTATCATCACGTATACCGTGACGTGACAATTGGTTTTTGGCCAACGTGACAAATACTAAGGCGTTTGTTAGCGTAAAGATTAGCACCTTGGGTGAGAGTGTATCCTTACTTATTAAATACAAATCTATTATAGTCGCTTAAAAACGGGAGTAGGGTAGCCTACAATCAGGAGTATTAGAAACGTAACCCTCTTTGAGGGGAGAGGGGAATGTCTTCATAACCCACCATTTACCGCGTAGGGTGATGACGGCCCAGTCAACGCCCTTATCATCAGTCTCCTTCTCAACCTTGGTTGAGAAAGCAATTGCACTCATAATTCCATCTCCAAACTTCTCATTAAGCACTGCCTTGTATGCCTGTCCATAGGTCTGTACGATCTCATACAAACGGTAGATAAGCGGCTCCCGGGCTGTTTCCCGTGTTAGCTACTCACTTCCCGTAATATGAGGAGATGGAGCATACGTGGCATTTCAGAGCTGCGTCCCCGGTCCGGAAAAGCGCCTAGTTCTGCCTGTAGGGCACTTTGGTTGAATCCGAGAGCCTTCGCAAGCCTTGTGATATCCTCATCGGAGGCCCTAGCTTGACCGTAAAAGATGGCTGCAACGGCTACCTCATCACGCTCCAGGATTTTTGCGAGTTCAGCAAATGTGAGCCCTGATTCTTTCTTCTTTTGGAAGAGAAGCTCTGTTGCCGAGGGGAGGTTTGCGTTAGTTTTCTGCAAGTTTCCCCCCATTCCTTTTAGCTTGTGAACTATCGTAAATAACAGAATGATCTAGGGAGACAAACATCGAAGGACATCTTTAGGATTGTGTTTCGTCTTGGTTTGATGCCCGAGTAAAAGTAGGAATTGCTGATCTTGTGCCACTACAATCTACTTGGGAGGACGGTGAAGATATGGAATTCTGGTCCCTGGTGTTAAGATAAATGCGGGTGGATAGGTGGGGATGTCGCGGGGCACGATCGGGAAGCATTGCCGTATGGATAACGTCATCGTGCTTGGGAGTTAGATCCCCGAGCCCTTGTGGGGGAATAGCGGTCAATCGGGGGGGTGAGGACGAATAGACAAGAGTATGGCATTACTAAGTTTTTGGTGCAGGGACACAAATTACGGTAAAGTCTGAACATCCCGGGAAGATCCTTTTTTAGGGTTAGGGTTCGTTTGTTAACTGGTATTTACCAGTCGTGACTTTACGACTATAGAAGTTTAAAACATACTTTTTGGTGAGTATTATCTATACCTGGCCTCTGCTTGTACAAGTCCTCTTATCATTCAGAAATCATAGTCTGACAAAATCTTTCAAAGGGCTAAGGCTTAAAGATCTACACTTATCTACCCTACATAAAGTACAACTCTTTCTCGGAAGCTTTATGTAGAAAAGGCTAGGAATGGTCATGTCGCTTGAGTTATAATACATAGGAATATATGCATTAATTCTTATGTATGCGATAAACAGGCTTCGACATTGTACATTGTCAAATACCACCAGGCAAGAAGCCCTACACCACATCCATCTTATAAACTCCGAGGGAGTTTCAATATCTACCCCAACATATCCCCGCATGGTCTTATCGTGTTTTTAGAAAGTGTGTCAATAATTATGAGCAGATTTCAGCCTTATGTTTCGCGGTTTCGGCATAGCCATAGAAGTAACAAAGGGCTTGCTAAAAACAATGCTAATGCATGCTACAGCTGGTGGGGAATGCGGGGAATTTCATTTTCCACCATACTATATAAAGCACTCAACACGCTATTTCTGTAGAAGTGGTATTTCTTTTTCGGTAAGAACATCTCTTTAACATTTCGCTACTGGCTACATTCTCTAAGGGATATATATAAACTATAATAGATTTCATAACATCAATGGTTCACTATGAGCCTATCAGGTCCTGTCGTGTAAGATGATCTTGTGGTACAGAATCTTTTTTGTAATACGGTAGGTTCCGAGGGCTGATGTGCATAATGATCTCACGATGAGGTTTCTCTCGCTCAAGTGAGGGGTGGGGACTAAATATCCGGAGCCCATTATCTAAGTGATAACTCTATCATTCTTCGTGAGGTCATTCCTCGTAAATGATAGGGTCCCTCGTTATTGAGGCTATCTCAACATCATTGGACTCGGGTGTGAAAGCTTGGCTAATTAGAGTAATACGAACCGTTGAGGACCAAATGTGCACTTTTTGTACCTCTCTAAACTCCACACGGACGGTATTTGCCGCTAGAAATTAAAGTTATGGGGTTTATATCTTGGCTTTTGGCTCTTGGCTTTGGCGTATATCGCCGAGACAGGTCACGGAGTCTGCCGAGTGACTGTTTATGATACGTGGAGATGACTTAGAATAGGATATAGGTCAGTGGTAGTCTCATAAAAGGCCCAATTATTGTACGAAATTTGAGACTTGCGGGAAGTCCTATCTAGCTGAACCGAAAATTAATCAAGCTTTTAGATAAGACTTCAAAATTATGCCAAGGGGGGAGAGGTGACCTATTGGGACACACTGAAAAAGGAAATATAACGACTTCACAAATCTGTGACTCGATAAAACAAAAGAAGAACGATGACTTCTTGGATCCGTGATAGCCGATCTATCCTAATGCTTCACCCCCTGATCTTATTTAATTTCTTGGTATAGGTTTAATATTTCACGTGACCCCTGGATATATCGGCACTGCTACATAACAAACTTCTAGGAAGGAGCCGGCCGACCGGCTATCCTCTGGCTAAGTGATGTTATCTGGGATCGAGACTAGTCTCGATTCCCATTCCCAGGTTTACTTTGCTGCACAGTCTGGGCATGAGACTGTAACCGGGTGATCTACTGTGAGCGAAAAGCTTGTTTATTGTGAGTGACTAAGTAGCTTGAATCTCAAACGGTCATCGCCGAGATTTTATTAAGGGTGCTATTATATACTGTTTTATGATTCATTGGTAGATGTAGGTTGTATTGTGGCTCTAGGTTTGATAGGATGCTTCGGTTAGGTCCTAATTTGGATGTACTAAATTTAGTACCCATATATTAAGTATACTCTATAAAAGTCTCCCATACTATATTAATCTCATACATAATTTCGAGAACGCCCCCAACTCCCTAAGAGATAAATAAGTCAAGAGAATAGATAAAAAAAATATTTCTAGTGTAAAACACTAGAAGCTCAGTAGTTAATTGTCATAAACTGATGCTAGACTTTTCTAGCATAGCACTTCAACCACCGAAACGCCGTGTTCTCCTTCTGACATTCCTCAATCACCTTCTCGTCCTTCCAAATCCTACATTCTTCCTTCCGATTAACCCCATAAACCATTCCAATGCCTTCTTCATCATTTCCTTCTTCGCCTGGTGCATACAAATTATCGTACAAATGTCTCCCTACCATGCTTGTGACAGTACTCAATTCATCTCCGATGCTCGTCGTGGGCATCCATACCCAACACTCTTTCACCTCATCATATAATCCCCCCCCTCTTTTCCCACTTAGCTGTTCCAATGCCGCCAAGATTATCTTGCTGGGTTTCATGCTGCTACTCACTAGAGAAATATGTTTTGTTGTCCAATTCCGTGTTTGTGGGCCCATATTATTCATAACCGGGTCAACAACCGTCATCTCAAAATACCCAGATGGCTTCAGTACTCTTGCACATTCCCGAAAAATTTCCACAAGGAGTTGGATAAGTTCTTTTAGTGTCTTATTTTTGTTTTGGAGGATGATTCGAGGTAGATTGTGAGAGATTATTACATCGATACTGTTTGAAGCGAGTGGTGAAAGGTTTTTAAGGCTAGGAGTGGTGATGAGTCGAAGGTTTGGTGGTGCCGTAGAATTTCGTGGAGGTCGTGGGGAGTGTGGGAGAAGGATGTTGTAGATCGTTGCGAAGGGATATTCCTCAGCGAGATGCCAAGAAAGGTCGGCTTCAAGTTTGTTAGATTGATCGCTAAAACCGGGGCTGGGTACTAACCAGTAGCAGCACCATCCAAGTCTAAAATACTGGGTTCTGGTACCCCCATACCAACCCTAATGTTACTACTCAATTCAATCAAGTGGTGACCTGGCGAAAAGAGGATTCTTCCAAATGATAGCCACTTCATAGCCATTAGAAACCATGATTGTTTTTCCAGAACTGCCTTCAGAATCGTAGCACTTTCGTCAGTAAAGAGATGTTTGTTTCCTTCTCCTTCTCCTTCTACTAACTTTCTCTCCATCTCCTCGTCTACCCTCGTGAATCGAGGTATGGAACGGAATGAGCTCGAATACGATACTCGCCGAACCTTTCCATATTTAGGGTAAGAGAACAGAATCGACGTGTCTGAGAAGTCGTTTATGAGAGATAGGAAAAAATCATGCAAGTCGGTAGACATAAGCGGATCTTCTAGTTGAGTAGTTTCTTCCGGGGTCTGTGGATAGAACACTTCCGGTGAGGGGGGTCTTTGTTCGAGTACGAATTCCTCACAGGCCTTCCTAGTTATCACTTCCGCAGGAACTTCGTTTGATTGTCGCGAGGATAGAACACTCGGCTGTGATTTCTGACTCGAGAAGGAATGCCGTCTACCTGAGCTTCGAGGCCTATAACCTTGAGGTCCCATCAGGAAGATGTCCGCAAATGTCATTGGCATGACATCCAATACCGTGTCCGAACCCCCGCCTCGCGATTCCGTATGACGTCTAGTCATTGATCTTTCGGTACTCATAGACGGGCGTTGCCCTCTCGCTAGTTGTATTCCCTGCGATAGGAGTGATATAGGAGGTATATCAGGTATCGGGGAAGGCGGGCGAGAGCAGTGGCTTGCGGAGGCAGATCGCTTCCGGAAGATGTTGAAGCTCATAAGCTGCGATTTTCCGGATCGAACAGATGATGAGGAATTTGAAGCGGATGTAGCTATTGTAGGAGTGCCTGTAGGTACGGAAAGGAACTCTGGTGAGATTCTCAAATGGTTAAGTCTCCCCTCTTCATCAGTTTCGTTCAATTGGTACTGGTAAGTGTTGAACGCCTCGGTATCCGCTAGTGACTTTTGCATTGCTCGCTGACTCTTCAAAACTTTACGGTCCTCCTCTGACTGTACATCGGGTTTATAAACCAATCTGGCCACATTATTCCGGTCAAGGATAGTACCTCTCCTCCTTCCTTGAGGTAGGTCTGTTGGGTGTACGGTACTACCGCTGGAGAGTGATGATGTGCTACCAGAAAATCGGGAGCCTGCTTTGCTAACAGTTACCGAAGGAGTACTGATGGATAGTGCACCGAAAGAGGGTATTCCGGGAAGTAGATCCTTCTTCGCATCTTCGTAGGCTTTGGGGTCTATGAGACCTAGTTCCTTTGCCTTTCGAAGTTCCTGGCGTTGTTTAACGTAATTCTCGCGGATTTCCTGATTCTGCAGAGGCTTTTTGTAAACCATATGAGCCATATCGTCAATTATGGGGGATCTACACCTGAAGGGAAAGGGAAGATGAGTGCGGGGTCCATGAGTTTCTAGGGTGAAGTATGATGATTCCCATCAGTCCGTTTGAGCGGGAGATTCGGCCCATTATAATGGCCATATATGCACATTCATGCATGGGGGTACACCCCCTTCCAGATGACATGCCAAAGTGGCAGCAGAGTAGGTTTTCAGCCGCGTTGCGGAAGAGGGAATGTTGTGGGACAATCACGCATCTGGGGTTTTAGACTCCCGATTGAAGGTGTAGTAGGGCTAGGGTTGCACGTGTGGCCCCTCGTGAATCTGATTTGCGGGTCAATCTCATGGCTAGGGTATTTCCCCGAGATCTTGGGCAAGCATTGAGAATGAATAATCCTTGTCCTTGAAATTGCCGCCAGTCGCTGTTTGCATAGAATCACCCCCCTGCTATGGCGTGAGCAATAAGTCCGCTTGGGGCATTATTTGGCTCCTTCCCTGAGAGATGGGGTACTACATGTAGCATGAAGCCTTGAATCTCGCCCCGGAGGTACTTTAGAGGGGGTAGGGATACCTCGCTGCAGTTTTCGTAGGTGCGAGAATAAATTACGATAGTCGCCGTCTTGAAATATTAGTAGTAAAGGTTAAGTATGCATAGACCCGTAGAAATAAGTTTATAGCACCAATAGAACATCAGGAATGAGAAACATCTAGATATTCCTCAGTGTGCAACTTCCCGCCCCCCCCCCCCCCACATAGAGTATGCTCGTGTACTACATGTATTTGCTAGATTCCCCGTAAGTAAGGAGTATACCTTTGGGTAACAATGGCTAGGGATCTTTGGTATGCCCCCTACATTTAACAACTCCCATGACGATACACATTAGGAAGGCACATTTAGACTTTATCTCAACGTAACCAGGACCTCCCAAAATAGGTCCAAAGACGGCAATTCAGACTAGACCGTATAAGTAATCCCGGGACGAATCAATCAAAATCTCTAATTGAATATGTAGAGTACACATACTGCAAAGTTTAATTATTCGACCCCACACACTTGCAAATGGCGTGCTTGATGGGCCAAAAAAAGCAAGGGAGACCCAACAAATGGGTCTTTCCCAGATCTTATTTGATTACCGAACGCCCACGTGGGTACCTATCTTCTTATACAGGGAATCCAAGGGTACTCAGGGAAGATGGGGAAGCGCCGGGTCTACTATCAATAGCACCGGTGCCATGGCCTATGTATGTAAGGAAGGGGTCTGCGTGGGGGTTTATTGTCCGTGTTAGAAGCTAGTTGAAATCTTGATGCTACAGGAAAGAAAGGATTCTATAATCCCATGGGTTAGGGTTATACATACTCTACAGTAGATCTAATCTAATCACTATCTGATGATATCGCTTGGCATTAAGTACAATTACAACTGCCGACATGAGATTAATCATCCCCGCCATAGCCGCATTGCTGCTGTCTCACGACCCCCCCCCCCGAGCCTGATGGGAAACATTTTTTTATCTCCCCACCTAATATTGGGTAAATAAGCCTTACGGTTTACTGAGCCTGATCTTCAGGCTCGGGGGAGTCATAGTATGAATTGCATCCCATACCCGCTTGTCGACCGTTTTTCAAGACACTGCCGATGGACCAGCTGAATAAATACTACAACGTGGCCGACTGTCGCAAGGGCTAAAATGAAAGATCTTTATAAAACAACTAGGAAATGGGGGTTTTTGTCGCTAGGGAACCCGAGCCTGACTTGCGCACGGAACCAAACATCAGCTGCAGATACATTCTCTTATGTCTGGTTCTTGGATTCCAGGCTCGATATCCGACCTATTTTGTCTGGTGCAGCGGGTGAGAAAAAACCCTTTTTTTTATATGCAGGGTACAAGGCTCAATTAGTAAGGCAGTCGTTTTTCTCTCTGCCTTTGGAGTCCTGTCTCGATAAGGTAATTGGTATAGCTAGTTTTGTAAGTAAGGGTTTCAAATGGGAGTGTTTTTGTTCATTTTAGGTAACTTTTGTTTAGGAGAATCAAATTTTAGCACTCCATATACCCTGTTTAGGTGATGGGCTCTGAGCTGTATTCGTAGCTTGATATCACGGCGGTGCAACAAGCCAGGCTCGAAGATACAACCCAATACCATCTCAAAACCCAACTAAATGCATAGAAAGAGTCCCTTCTTTAGCTCTACTAGGCTGGCCGAGCCTGCAGCTCTCGGCATGATTCCTCGTTCGGCCCATCCCCGTCTCTACGACTACAGGCTTCTGGAAATCGATTCAGCTTGGAAACACTCATTTTACCTTTTTGTGCTGACGTATGGATACTCATACAATCGGAAATTTCTTATAAAGAAGTCCTCGGCGCCCTCACGAGTCTAAAGGAAACCAAACACCCATCCCTCATTTCACATCAGTTGGATACTTTCCACTATCAATAATTCATCATGACACAGCTTCACCTTTCCCAAGGGTCTCGGGATCGCTCGAAAAGAGATGAGGCTACACAAAGGTTTGTTTAATACTTTTATCTCCTGCCCTCCTTGGTTTCCGTTCTCTTTCTCTTGGTAACTGTGCTCTCTTTACTAATTTTCTACCTCAAACAGAAGTCAGAACCAAAACCCTCCAAACCCAAGGCCCTCACATTCACGCTCTATGCCTTCTTACGTCGAGGATCATTCAGCCATGCCAGGTAAGAACAACACCCTATCAATATGCCTCTTCCATCCCCGCATTACGTTCTTAAGCTGATGGGTCTTCAAGGTGGTAGTCAAGCCCGATTAACTCCCACGGATCTCGAGTTTCTACACATGCATCCGGAATTGGAGATGGGCATCAGGGGGTTTACCGTTGAGCGGAAGATACGGGCAATTGAAGGGTGGCGCCGTGTTGTTGATACTAAGAAAGGAACTGGAGATGGACAACCTTGTGGTTACTGGAAGACAGCTGTAGAGGGTTCTGGCTCTATTTGTCGTGCTGGTTGCGTTGGCGGGTCCTGGGGACCACATGGAATTCATATTTGTGATTTCGGGGATCATAGCAGTTAGAATGAATCATTTAAACCCAAAAATATTTCCACAACCCCCTGTGATCTCTATCGCTAAGTTATATCCTCTCACATCTCTGTTGGCTATATTTTTAGTATCCCACCGCATGTTTGCACCCATCAAGTCCACAGTACATGGAACGGGTTTGTACTACATGGACAGAAACCCAGATCTGTCACTACTTCCGTTGTGTCACTACGCGAGCCTGATGTGGTGAGTTTCCATGATGTTCTCTGGGATTGATATTTTTAAATACAAGATCTATCCCACCTAGGCTTACCCGATCGCTGTAAAAGCAAAAACAATAACCTATTCTTATGTGTGCGTAGGCAGTACTTACTCCGCAAGGACCTAACATGTACGTACGTGTGTGTAGAGAAAGGGAAACCCCCCCCCCAATAATAGATATCGTTCCCTTTATATGTTTACATCGAGATATCGCTCATGCAACGGAATATGGATAACGGACCCGGGCCGGTGGCTTGGGTTTGTTTCATGATCACTTCCGAGGTATGCTTAACTTAACAGACGTACAATAACAACGTGGACGTTTGTCTCAAAAACTGCCGTTGGTGGGTAGTGAGTGGTGATTTATAAAGTAAGGCTGAGTTGAACTATGTACTCCTTGGCGAAACCCCAACAGAAATTCTGATAGGAATCTACAATAGCTGACACAGAACTTCATTAAAGGAAGAGATTCTGGATTTGGATCTTGTAAAAGCACTGGGGGGGGGGGGGGAGGGAAACAAACAATTGTGACAAAGCGGGGAAAGGGGCTGATATGGTAACCTCCGCGATATGTTTCAAAATCAAAAGGGCGCCTAACGCCACCATCATCATGGTTTTGTAAATCGAATACTGTAATCTAAACGCGTAGTATGAGTACGTTGTTCTCGTCTATCCTAAAAGACTACATTATAGCTTATTTTTATTACAGCTAATAACTACTCGATCTATACATTACTGAAGATTATGTTCTTTTTTGTACTTGATCGAAGTCTGAAGGTCCTATAATAGAATAGGGCTACACACTCGAGGCTTTTCTTCTCTAGGCGTTTCAAGATACCGGCCAAGCAGAATAATTAATCCTTGTGTGTATCCGTTAATTATTAATTACTATTCCAATGTACTAATTGGTTGGAGGGGGGAGGGAGTTGGTGTGAGAAAACACCACCATCCTAGTTAAACCCACGGAACCATAAACGTACATGTACTCGCGCATACGTGTCACCCACTCAGCAGATTAATTAACCAACCAGCTATGGGGGGTTTCAATGGGTGTTAAGTAGTCACATCTATGACCTGGCTGAAAATAGCTACCGGATGTATTCTGCGTAGTTGTCTATACAAGGTAAACTTAACCTCCCTATATTAAGCTTGTCGATTTACAGTACATCGAGGCGATCGATCCTCTCGGGGTATGAATGGTAATGTTGGTCTTAGGTTTGGAATTATGGAAAATTTTGATTAATAGTCGTGTTGTAATAGCTCAATTGGTAAAAAAAAGCAAGTTATGGAAGCGTAAATGTGTCAAAATTCAATTATCCCACCGGTGGTAAAAGTAGCGGATCAAATACTGGAATACCATGCAGGTCCGGTCCACTAGTCCTCAATTAGATCACCAGTGTTGTATCATTAAACTAAATAGGTCAATTAAGGCATAACAAACTGTCAGTGGACTAGCATGGTATTCCTGAAAAGTGGACTGGACCTGCATGGTATTCTAGCATATTGGTCCACCAATTTACCACCGGTGGGATAATTGAATTTTGACACATTTACGCTTCCATACAAGTAGGATAAATATCTTATTAGGTTTTCCTATAATAGATGATGTGAGTGGTCGGGGTTGGCTTATAAGTCATAGATCTAGTTATCACAATCTAAAATAAATAAATAAATAAATAAATTTCTTTGTCAGTTTTAGTACTGCTTACTTTAATAGTTTTGTATTTCAAGTCTCTAACATGCATTTCTATCGATCCCAATTCCACATACGGATATATAGATACTCCACCCAACCACCTCCTATAATGAATAATATGTATTATATAAAACATTATAGTATAACAAGAAACTTAAATTCACGTCTTATCACTCGTCTATAATCTTATTAAACAAGTGTAATATTAGATAATTAGACAGACAGAGAGATCGACAGCTTAGTTGGCTAATCTTATCAAAAACGGTTAGCACCCCTTACATATATCTGCCTAATGTACCTACTACTTGCCGAGCCTCCACAGCCGATCTTCCTCGGCGCTTGCTAGACCAGTACTCGGGTTGGCACTTGGGCCGTTGTCTCATCTCCGGGGGGCAATCATTATTATTATTATTATTATTATTATTATAGCTATCTGCCTATTTGGGAAGATTTTTATTATTTGGTTTTTTTTAAACTGTTAAATTAGATTTTTAGTAGATCGTTGGATTTGTTTTACTAACGCTACATAATATGCCTAAATATTTTACCGGGTGGGTCTTTAGTGGGCACTTTACCTGCTCTAATATCTGCATGACCTTAGTAATAATAAATAATAATAAATAATGGTGATCACTAGACTAATGGGTTCTAGTCTTTTGGAGGGAGCTCTTGTATGTATTCGCCTGCTGGAAATTATTACCCTATCATAGGCTAATAATCCTAGGGAAATGGCTTTAGGTAAGGTTTAGATGTAAACCCAAAACTCATCCTCATTTAATAGTTTACATTATGTTTAAACCCTTACACATATAGGAGGCTATTAATTGCATTGCCGATCTGTTTTCCCTAGATTATTCAATCCTAATATAGAAACATAAATATGTTACATCAATATTCACAGCCATTCCAAATCTTCTATCAGCTCTACCTCCAACTCTCCGTGAATTTCCCGAGAAGAGGTTCCCACAAGAACCTTGTATAACCCACCCTTCTGTGCCACCCACTTTCCACGACTCTCGTCAAACCACCCCATAGAAAACTTATCAAGTTCCACAGATATTTGCTTAGACTGCCCAGACTCAAGATCAACCCTCAAGAATCCTCCGAGTTGCTTAAAATTACTCCCTGGCTGAACAACATACACCTGAGCAACTTCCTTCCCGCTAACTAAACCAGTATTGGCCACTCTTAAGATGACTTGTGCTGGTTTATTGCTAGAGTGGAGTAGACGACCACTGGACTCCAATTTAATATCGAACGACGTGTAGCTCAGCCCGAACCCGAACGGGAAAAGTGGATCTATTTTCATCTGGTCGTAGTGTTTGTACCCAACATTCGTACCCTCGGCATACTTCACTATATCCTCCCCCGAGAAAGGGAAATTTCCGTGGCATGGCGCATCTTCGAGAGACTTCGGAAATGTAATAGGCAATTTTCCGCTCGGGTTAGTTGTACCGAAGAGTACGTCCGCAATGGCAAACCCATTTTCTTGGCCCTGGTACCACGACTGCAGCATGGCATCAACGCTACCTAACCAGGGCATTGAAATAGGAGAACCAGATTGGTTTACAACTACAGTCTTCGTGACAGCAGCAATCGCCTCAATGAGGGAATCTTGCTGTCCGGGTAGGGCCAGAGTCTCTCGGTCATGTCCCTATCAAGTCCATTTGTTAGTTCTGTTTTCTTTACCAAAAGTCCAGAATAAGGATAAATACTTCTGATTCCCATTCATCTGTCATACCAGTAACTATCACAGCGACATCAGAATCCTTAGCCACTTTCTGCGCCTCTTTTATTCTGTCCGTTGTGATCTCCTCAAGGTATCCTATCCTGACCCCAGCCTGGTGATCGAAGCAGGTATTGTGCTCGTTGTTCCGCTGCGGCTGGAAAGCAACACTGTCTACACGGATCTTGTACGAAACACCAGCTTCAAGTTCCATGCTTGCTCGTTTTTCTTTTGAGCCAAAAGTAAAGAAAGCCTCAGATCTTTCTTTCCACTCCCAGTTATCAACCACTAGTTCCTCATCTATGTAAAGCCTAGATCCCCCGATGTTACAAATTGAAAATTCGTGGGTTCCGGTAGTCTTGGGGGTTAGTGTCCCGGTGACTCTGAATGCGAATTCTGTACCCCGGAGAACTGCAGGTTCTTGCCCGAACATCATGACAAAAGTTCCCGGGATTGTTCCGGTTTCCAGGGGTTCACCACTAAAGTCTTTGTTTTCTTCAGTCCAGTACCGGATAGTGACCCCAGGAGTGACCCCATCCTCCGCCTTTAGTGTTCCATCAACAATCATAGGGAGGAACTTGTGCAAAGTTGGTCCTTCCGCATAAACCACTTCGATACCATTGTTTCTCGCTACATCGCTAATTGCATCGAAAGGATTAGAAAGATGATGTGGGTTGAGTGTTGCACTTCCTCCACCACCGGCTGTCGGCGTCTTGGCAAGTTTCCCGATAATAGCAATCTTTTTCAGCCTCGTTGGAACAAGTGGCAGTGTGCTCTCCTTGTTTTTCAAAAGTACGGTACCTTCTCCCGCAACTCTTCTTAGCATTTCTCTAGCCTCTGGTGAATCTGCTCCCTCTTCTGCGCGTTCCTCTGGGTTCTCAAATTTCCCCGATCTCTTGACCATTTCTAGTATCCTGAGAACATTCACGTCAAGCTCGCTTTCTGTGATCTCTCCCTTTTTTACCGCATCGAGAACTCCTCTCCTCCGTACCGGAGGTCCTGGCATCTCAATATCTAGCCCTGCCCGTATACTTTCAGTAACTGAATTCGTGCCTCCAAAGTCCGACATGACAATTCCCTTATATCCCCATTCCTCGCGTAAAACCTTTGTGAGCAGAAAGTCGTTCATATCACAATGCACTCCATTGATCTTGTTGTAGCTTGACATATACGCCCCGGGATTCGTCGCTTTCGTGATCATCTCAAAAGGCAATAGATATGTCTCTCTTAGCGCTTTCTCTGATATCTGAACATCCACGTTGTAACGTCGTGTCTCTTGTTCGTTTGCAGCATAGTGTTTCAATGTTGCAAGAACACCTATCTCTCCTCGTTAGAGTCTTGGGATTAAGGTAAAAATATAGACCTGATAAATACCTCTGCTTTGAACGCCTTTGACGTATGCTGTCCCCAGCACCCCCGTAAGGTAAGGGTCTTCTGAAAAGGCTTCAAAGTTACGGCCGCCTAACGGTGATCGCTGAATACATACTGTAGGAGCCAGGAGGATCTGGCAATCTTTGGCTTTTGTTTCATCGCCCAAGAGCTCCCCTACCCTTTCAACCGTATCCCTATCAAACGTTGCAGCGAGAAGTGTGGAACAAGGTACAAACGATGACTTTGCCCCCGCGATAAAATTCTCTCCTCTAGCACCCGAGGGGCCGTCTGTAACCTATAAAAATAACCTCATGAGCTTCCTGTTTCGATCTACATTGTTCCTAGGAATTACCTTGACAGAGGGTATATTAAGGCGTGGAATCGGGGCAGTTCTCCAGGTTGATCCTCCTGCAAGGAGAGAGATCTTCTCTTCTAACGTCAATTGCGACAGCAAGTTTTGAGTATTGACTTCCATTGTGAGGGCGTTCTTAGCGAAGATTATGACTGTGTTAGGGTCTACAGTTGTATCAAGGGAGTAAAGGTATATTGCTGCTTTTTATATGAAGCCGTAGGGATTATTCACATGAAGCCACTTTATACCTTTGTATCTCCTTTCACGCGGTATGTCGCGTAAGAGCAATGGGTTGGACCTTGCATATTCCCGGAAATTCGGGCACTTCCTAGCCGTTTGATCCATGAATTTTCACGTACCTGATGGGGGGTAGAGAGGTTATGCAGGCGATATAGCGCAAGAGCCCCTCAATGCCTGTGAATAAGGCGTTTGCTTGGTAAGAGCCCCTATCACCCCACAGAAATCCTAGTGCAATGTGCCGGATATATGTATTTATCTGCTGGTCTGGAACACCAGCTCTATAGTAGGTTCTTATCTTCAAATTTTGCTACTTCCCACTAGTCGGGGGGGACTAAAACCAAAATGATATTTACGCCGCGTTTCATTTACAAGATAGATGGTTCATCTCTATTACATACAGTATGCAAGTATATACCTGAGTCTAAGTCTAGGTTCTGAGGGAAATTTTTTGGACAAGAATAGAAAGTGCTCAAAAATAAAACACTATGCGCTAGCTTCAGAAACTTCAGAAACTTCAGGAGATCCTCCCCGCTTCTCATTCACTTGCCTTCCAGACTCTATGATTGCTCCTGCAGGTACAGAGAAATCTAATCAATAATTAGCATGTACTCTTTGAAGCTTGTAGAATGATTAGGGAAACAAACCTTTGAAGGCCCTTGTAGGGATACGATTTTGGAACATGTAATCAAGTTCCTCATATGTGCGGCCTTTCATCTCAGGTACGCAAAAGTACAGGAATACGAGAACGATCAAAGTAAAAGATCCATAGATGAAACCAACCTTGGGGCCAAGGTTGGCCTGGTCGGGGTTGATCAGGTATGGGACAGTGAAGGAGATGGCAAAACCGAATACAGTACTCGACATGACGGCAATGGCTTGTGTTGATGCCCTGTTGACAGAAGAGCTGACTTCAGAGGCAACAGTCCATCCACTATATTGCAATCTAATTAGTATAGCCGAGACGGGTAATAGAGGGCTTGGAATACTCACACAGATCCCAAAGAAAGCTGGTAAAAGACAGAGAAGATAACCATGAATGACACAACAACCTTCGGGAATTCGCCCATTTGGTACAGAGGGTTTGTTCCGACACCGCCGATAATGTAAAGTGAGACGAACATGACCGAGGTTCCGGCTAAGAGTAAGAAACGACGTCCAAACCGGTCAATTGCGTACCAAGAAATCATGTTCGCCACAACCTGGAGAGCAAACATAATAGCGGTGATGGTGAATGCCTGAGCAACAGCAATTCCTGAGTAGATGAAGAAGATGGTAGTCTGTGTGTATAGAGTTAGTGACGTAATGTCTTTCTGTGAGATGAGCCTAACTTACGTATCCAAAGACGAAAGCAACACCGACTAGTTGCTGCCCAGAGAGAACACCGGCAGCGATAATCGTACGTCTCAAGTTTGAGCCCTTGAAGCAATCAATAAACTTCACACTAGAAGCTTTCTGGTTGTGGTCGATTTCTTCCTGGATCTCCCTGAAACGATCATCAAATCCGACCTTTCCACCATGCAACTGCTCTAGAGAGGCCTTTGCTTCCTCAGTTCGGCCCCTCTCAGTCAACCAGTATGGTGTCTCGGGAATGAACCAGGTCCCAACAAAGAGGATCAAGGGCACGCCGTATTGGACAATGATTGGAATACGATAGGCAAGGGCATCACTTCGGAGTGATGTCCCTTTCATAACACAAGAGCAAATGAATTGACCAATAAGAGTGAAGAAGTTGAAAAACGTTAGGACAATTCCTCGAATCTCGACAGGGCTGATTTCTGAGATGTATGTTGGTGCACCAACAGCATACATTGACATGGCAATATCTAATGATTGTTAGGCAATGTTTAGAGGTCATGCATGTATGGCTAGTGCTCACAATTGATAAACTTCCCAGCTGCCATAACCCTCCACTCAGTGGCAAGGTGCTGTGCTAGAATCCCGCATGCAGATATGACGCTACCAATGATAAAGAGATATTTTCGTCCAAGTCTATAACTAAGTTAGAACCTATGATCCCCAGAAATATTACAATCAAAACTTACAGATTACCGATAGGACCAGCAATAAGAGCTCCAAGTACACCACCAGCAACAACAACACCATTCCATGTCGATTGATGGATTGCAGGCACCACATAGGCCCCGTTGTACTCATATCCAAAGTCCTTTGCAAAGGTCCCTACCGACAGAAGATATCCGCTGACTGCACCATCAAACCCATACGTAATAGCAGCGAGGGAAACATAAAGGCCTATACCAAAGTATTAGTTATCTTCTAAAGGATAAATATAAACAACACGGCAGAGGGAAATTGCAGTGGGGTTAAACTATAACGTACAGTAAGCAACAACTCTTTTGTTTTCAAGAGTTACTTGCAGTCTAGTTTTTTGTGTTGAAACTACTGAGGCACTCATCTTCGCAGCCTTTGAGAGAGGTGAGTGAGTGAGTGAGTATGTTTTGTTATTGTCAGAAAATTTTGCAGAGAAAGAGAATCGGAATATTTAAGGCTACAAGCAGAGTTTTATAGAGGTGTAGTTTCCTCCCTTTTTTAACTAGAATCCTATACCACGCCGCTGACACCGGGGGGGGGGCATGAGGCTAGTACCATGTGTTTTTTACAAGCCTCTTGATATCGGCAAGTATTAGGCGAGAGTCGTTTCTGCTCCCAAGCGTTTCGCAAGGTGGAACAATTCGCCCAGAGCCATCATGTATGTACATACATGGTGGAGTTGAGGGGGCGGCTGGGGAGACCTTCGGCTACACGGTTCAACCCTAATTAGATCACCATCACCCCCCGATAGGTAGACCATGGTATACCATACATGCAGGTATTCGCGTATAGTCTAGAAATTGTCGCCACATGAAATCGAATGATGGAGCGCTTTGGCGTCAGCTGCGGCTAAATCCATCTAATTATGATTAGAATTTAGAAGTTCATGGGTCTTCTATCCATTCATCTGTAGCAAAAACGTTTTGGACCCCCCATGCGGGTTTCTAAACGGAATGGCCAATTCACCTTCCATATTAAATAAAAGGAAATCTCAGGGAAACTAATTAAATAGATCTATTTGTAAATACGTAAGCTTTGCTAAGTACGCACTTCATTCTAGCCTGACTTGGGTCTTGAAAATCCAGAGCTAGAGACTTAAGTGGTCTACCATTGATTGGGATCGATGGCAAAGCTATCTCTACATACCCAGGTGTGTAACTGCCCTGAGACACTCTTGATCCTTGAGGGAATTTAAGGAATTAGCTACCTAAGCCAATATGAATGTCTCGTGGGGTAAGCCTGTGTAAGATCGAGTCTTCGTGTTCTGTACTACTAGGTACGTACTACTACTACTACTACCACCACTACCACAATACCCCGCTACACACGGCTTCTAGAGGTTCCATATCCAACCAGTCAGATGGATAGGCTTGCAGCTATTGGGAACTCTCGCTCAGCTTGTCTAAGATTTCAAAGCGTATGTAGAGTATACACTCGGGTTTAGTTTACGCGTGTTACATGCATGATCGAGATCAAGCCAGGCATTGTGTCCGAGGGTTAGCATGTAATGAGTGCCGAGAAAACTAACCCTAGAACCCTGCTGCAGATGAACGGCAGAACAACGCCTCCCCCCGGAAAAATCCTCGGGCAAGGGTGGTTGTTAGGATCCGTACGTGGTATGCAGTCTAATAACCCGCAAATTGTCAGCCTATTAGCTGTGGGGGATATCACAAGTTCTTGTTTCCCCTAGTACTCTACCTTATATCATAATTACATGTACTAACCTCAAGATTACAATTTTCTTTACAAGGGGGCTCTCAATGCTTACGATCAAATTTCCTAGACTCCACCACTGGTATTTAGATGACTTTAAGATTCATAAGAAGAGCCCCACGTATCCACCTATGCAGGTTAGAGGTCGCCGCCGAGAATATTAGGGAGAGTGTGAATTTTGTCCACCTACCAAACCTCTAACTAGAGCCAAGACACGATACGGGAATGGGACAAAATCACTTGGCTTGTGCTATCTTGACTATAATGTCTAAACATGGCTACTCGCCAATAGCAGAGTATTTCACTAAACCGTTAGTTGCATATTGGACACAGCTGAAAGATCATCAAGCATTCTAAACGCATATGGTAACGCTTAAGTTATCCACAAACCGAAATTCGACTCAGTAGATGGCATACTCTGGGAGCGATGCAGGCCGGGAGGGTACACCAAAAAAAGATCTAGCATAGAATTATTAGTAGTTCTTGGATCGTAACTACACTTTATTGGTATTTTTTTGCCGACATTCCACCGCACCGGATTTTTCCTTCTGACCGGTTTCGTATGAAACAGCTACCAAGTATGGGTGCTTTACATCTTTGCGGGAGAGTTGGAGGGTTTTGTGTCTCCTAACACATCTCTTGGAAGCCAAGTAACAAGGGATCTGTAACACCAATATATATGCCGTCCTAGACGGCGGCCGGTATATACTCGAGACCGGGGTTCTCTCTGGGGATACCGTCGGCTGGGATAATAAGCATGCACTCCAGGTGTCGAGATACGTCTCAAAGAGTCCTACTGGGTTAGGCCCAACCATGGATTAATAGAATGAACACAATAGCTAGCCCCAGTCTGCAAATCATACTCAGGAGACGAGAAACATAGCGGATGTCAGGCCATTTAGCCAACGAAGCTTAACGGTATTCACATACGGGAAACACCCCCTTAACTACAGGCTTGAATTCATACTTTCGCAAGTGGACACTAACAGATCATCCCGATCAATTCCCAGGTAAGCGATTTGTGTGGCGTTGGCACAAACAACCGACCCCAGAAACCCGTTACTTCCGTACATACCGTAGAAACCTGTCCCTGACTCTGATTGGGTGGCCAGGCCAGGGAGAGAAAAAAAAACAAATAATACAGTACTCTGGGTACAGGAAAAGAAAAACCCTGTCTACATTTTTTAAAGCTAAATCTCGCGTGAGAGTCTCCTGAGGAATGACCATTCCCTAAAGTATTTGGTTCTGGCATTCGCAATACAAGTACACGTCCCTCCCATATCCACCAGCAGTGGATCTCCGGGGATCAAGATCAACAGAGGATTGTACATATCGGATTATATACCTAGAAGGCGATACTGCAAAACATAATGTCGCTCACAACGCAACACTTGGTATGTCCCGACAATCAAAAAAAAAAAAAGACTTTGCTATTATTTTTGAGATTTCGGGTTTTAACAAAATGCTTTACAGATTGGTTGGTGGATATCGTTGGGGATTGTGGGAATCTTTGTGGGTCTTCGACTGTGGGTTCGCTCACGGCGTGAGAAGAACTGGGGGAAAGATGACTATGTAAGTTCTACCGGATTAAGAATAAGTTGGGCCTAATTCTGACAAAAGGGAAAAAATCAATAGCTCACGGTAGCCACTATGATTCTGATGATTGTTCAACTGATTGTCTCGACTTTGATGATGATGGAGTTTGATACACCAAACTGGGGCACGGATATGAATGCAATTGTTCGGTTCATGAAGGTTCTTTTTCCTCTTTTAGGTGGTGGGTCACTAGGAATAAGCAAACACTAACGATTTTACAGTACAGCTACGCTGGATCGACTCTATATCTAGTCGTTCTATGGATGATTAAAGCTCAAATAATTACTTTTTATCACCGTCTGATGCAAAATCTTGCAAACCTTCAACTTTTAATCAATATTTCGGCGGTCTTGGTTTTTATTATGGGATTGATTGCTATTCTTATCAATGCTCTTCATTGTCAGCCTATTTCCAGACAGTGGAATCCTGACCCAACAGCGTCATGTCCACCCCAGACAAACAATCCGGTGTTTACGTTTGTTGTAACCGTAAACATCTTGACAGATGTTCTCAGTAAGTTCTATGATAGATGGCTTTTAATTCGATAAATACTGATGTTTTTAGTTATGGTTTTGCCATTCCCAATCCTCCGAAACCTCCATCAACCTATGAAGGTCAAGTTGGGTCTTGTTGGTGTGTTCGGATTAGGCCTAGTCGTTATCGTTGTTTCAATTATTCGAATTGTCACTATTCTCAACACCACCGATATTTTCTTGTAAGCCCTCAACTAAATTCCTCATCCCCTAGACAAAATGCTAATGCTCTCTAGGATCTCGAACCTGAGTTACGTTGAGACTTACGTCGCAATGATTATCTCTGCGTTACCAACAGTAAGCCCCCTCAAAGCACCTAAATCCGTGAACATGACTAACATTCTCAGCTCCGTGTTTTATTCCTTGGGCATCGTGGACGCGCCTATGGATCTTCATACTCTCAATCCGGCCCCACCGGTACTCCCTCAAGACTCACCACCGACAAACCTCACACTCTCAGAAGCGGGCAAATGCAATCACGAATCACCTCAGATGCGGACTCGTTTGGCTCGGATGTTGAGCTGGCAGATGTTGGCGATAAGAATGATTCAAGCCCCGGCGAGGAATCGAGTGCTATTCGGAAAACGACGGAGATTTCAATACAAACACGGCACGTCGATACTAGCGACCGAGAGAGCGAAACGAGTGCCCAGAACTTTGAGCAGTGGGGTCCTAGTGGTCCTACTCGAAGGACATAATACGGTTGGACTGGTGCCATAGAGTATAATAATCTTTTTTTTCCTTCTCTCTTAAAATATGTAAATTAGGGTGGGGGAGTGGTGGGGGAGTATCTTTCTTTTGTTTCATGTACTTCACCTTGTAGACTAGATAGAGTATATAGTGACATAAATATATTCACGGTTTAACGTATAACTTGATGCACCAACAATTAAAATTACAAACTTAAGTATTGAAGAAGTACTCATGTACGACGTTTTTAACCAGGGGACTAGAATATACATTTCTAAAGGCTATAATCATTTAGTACAACCTAAGTCAGGGCTACAGTTACACATAGGATGACTTGTAATACGATCTTTTCTACCCCGCGACGGTAAGCCGACGCGGCACATATAACAATAAAACAATACTATTCTATAAGTGAATGTTCTGACCTGTTTTTAAGACAGATATGAAGTCATGATATATCTGAGCACCTAACTAACTGAGTCGCTTCATCGCTACTAAACCTGAGTAAGCCATTGTGGTCTTTAAAAGTACCACGTGTAATAGGGGTTCACTTTGACACGAGAGTTCACTTAAGAAACTGCTGATTTTAGAACATGTAGCCCAGCTAGACATGCTTAACTAGTTAAGGAAAGAAGCCCCCCCCCCCCCAAGCATCGTCAATCCCTAATCTATAGACATGTGTACTCTAGGCTCTCAGACATCAAGGGATGAATGAACTAACGGGGTCTCCGCATCCCCCCTGAAGCACACTCTTCTGTCCATCAACCCCCTAATTCTCGCAGATTCTCACTCATCTCGCGAATCAAAGTGAATTGATTGGTACGTCTCTTTAGTAGCGCTCTGGATTCCTTCAGTTCTGTCCAAGTATATATGTGGTCTAGTGTATATCCCAGCCCAACATTTGTTATGGCCCGGGCCCCCATCGAACTGCACAATGAATGTAACCTTAATTTTTGTTTTTTTCTCTCTGCGCAACTCTTGTTGATACTGACTGTCTCTCTCTTAATACCTGGCAAAACCGGGTCTTTACAGCTAGTGGTATAATCCTATTCCTTACAAGCATATGACCGCTGCGCCCGTTAAAATAGCTTTTTTTCATCACCTTCCTTCTATAAACATTACAATAAGCGAATTTGAAACGGACATCTCAGCGAACATGAGATTGTTCTATTCGAGTTCTATTCTGCCGAATGCCGCTGTGGTGATGTGGGGGTTTTTTTTCCTTTCCTTTTTTTTACCCCCCCTTCTCTTTCCTTTTTCCTTTTTGCCGAAATATTATCTGGCTGATTATTGGGCCGTTAATGATTATATAAAACAAGTAAATATATATCCCCTGCTTGAGGTATAATTTCATTTATAGACTAGCGTGAAGAGCCCCCCCCCCAACCACACACCTGGGAATAAAAACAAGACCCTTAGAGCTAACCAGCGATAGGTGCTTATTTCTCTCGGGGGAACCGAATGGTAATATTACAAACTGTAGAATTTGAGATGCATTATTCACGGCATCTCGGAAGTTGGTCATCTAAACATTCTGTGGGACGTTGCTTTGGCCTCTTCTTCATCCCCTTCATCCCCAAAGTTGTGTGAGGAAGGGATACACTTGCGTATACACATGGATAAATCGGGTGCGCATATATTCATTCATCTGGTCAGAAAAATTCACGGTCGGTGGGTTTTGTTATTGGTTGTTGATTAATTCCTGCGGCACATGGTGGACCTAGATCAAGGGACCAATGGTAAGTATAAGCCTTTTCCATTGGATTGGGTTTTGTTTACCACCCTTTAAACAATCTATACCATGGTATCTGTTCTGTGGAAACTACATAATATAATTACTATAATAAACTCTAATCCAACTGTAAATTAGATAACTAAAACCGACATTCTACGACAGGTTTAAAACTTATGTGTTCTGTTATAGGTTCTTAGGTAAGGCTTTCTAAAAAATAATTCTAGGATTACTCACGACTCGCATTACGGATCATTGGATACCGGCCGTGGTGTTAGCCAGGATCATACAAGGTACGAGTTTGGGGGCGGAACTGATTATAGCCCCCAATATTCTGTAAGCAGTAGTAGGAGGACAGAAAAATCGTATTCACAAAAGGGTCCGATCATTGAGACACTGATATCGATATAAAACTATAAAACGATAGATCACAAGATTTCCCACCCAAGACCGACGGCTAATGCTATAAAGAGCGCCTATACCCAATATGTTGAACTATGGCCCTTGATCTATGCTCCAGACCATCGTTCCACCAAGACATTTTGAGCTGGCAAAGTTAGTCTTTAAGGCGATTGTTTGGGCGTCATCGTGGAGAATCAACTGATTGGTTCCGTAGGTTGTTTGCTTCACCATAGGGCCTAGATTTTTGTAGAACTTTAGTAGGTGAAACATAAGGGGTTTAGTGAACAAACCAGAAAGCAGAGTTGTTGTAGCTGGACCACGCGCGCCAGCAACCACGCGCGCGATCTCAAGGTTTGACAGATGGCCAGGGGTCTTGGTGCAGGATCCAGCAGTACCTTTACCGGTATAAACACAATTAATCCCAATACATGTTGAGCTCTCCATTGTGTATGCCATCCCTAATCAATATTAGATAAGTATAAAAAAAAAAACACATTGAATATTAGAGGAGTACCATAATATGCTAAGCCGAGATTAATCTTTGCCGGAGAAATCCCGGCAAACCACAAAGGATCAAGTTTTGAATCTGTCTCTGTGATATCTGTATGTGGGAGAGCCTTAGACCCAGCGGGAGGCGAATCCTATCAAGTGAGTTAGAAATATAAATCTACACAACTAATAGTAGATATACACACCAAAGGACCATGGTAGTCGTAAGACATAAAATTAAAGAAGTCAACATATGGCTCCATCCCTTTGACATCCATATACTTCAAGGCTTCAATATCAGTAACCAACACTGAACTAAGACCATACTTTGTTCCAAATGCTGCTTTGATCTCCTTAACCAACGAAACAAGATTTACTGTATCTGCGGCCGTTCCACCACGTGTAGTATCACCAGGCCACTCCCAGTCAAGGTCAGCTCCTTGGAAACCATATTTATCCATGAACTTGATTAAGTTTGCGATCCATTTAGCGCGGTTTGTAGAAGAGTTGCTCATAAGTGCCCAATTATTCTTTGTTGTCGAAGAAGGGTTCTAGAGCTGTTAGCTTAATGTTGTGAGTTAGTGATAGGGAATACTTACGTTGAAGTCACCACCACCGATCGCGATCCAAGTTTGTAAACTACTGGTTTTTAATGCTGTGAAGGTTTGGTAGATACTCTCATCCCCGGATCTGTGTGGGTAAAAGTCGAAATTTACTGCATCAAAAAAAGTCGAAATTTACTGCATCAAATAATGCAAATGCGAAGTTGATATGAGTAAGTCCCGTAGTAACAATATTACTCGGCGTCCGGGTATCACAAGTCCTATCGGAGGCACTGGAGTTGTTTGTTAGAATATTCAGTTGGTATAATATAACTAAGGTTGATTAAGATAGACATACAACGAGAGATAGTATCCAACTTTTCTATTTGTTGCTGAAGTTCCGGAACATGAAGGTGATGGTACGGTCTGACATGACCCGAACCCTACCTGACAAGGTGCCGCAGGGTCGAGACTGTCACAGTATGCTGGCTCTGTTCCACAATACCCATAGTAGGAGCAACAGGTATTGAAGGGGCACTTTTGGCTCCCGCCCTCGGAGTCTCTTCCACATTGTGTGAATGCTTGGCGGCGCTGGGTTGTGGGTTAGTATATGGGGTAGATAATTACTTGTGGGTGTGGGGTGCATACAAGGAGGGTTGATGGGGAGCGAGTGATATACGGTGCCGCTACCACAACTTGCAATAAACCCAAAACGAGGGCAGTTGAATGCAAAACAACTGAAATAGGCTTCATGATCAATCTGTAAAATGCTAAAGATTGGTACGAGTATTTTTATAGTATGATACTGAAAGGTCGGTGAAAGTACTAAAAGATCCAAGTAGAAGTGAAGATAGAACTGTTAAGAACTGCTCGATCTCTGCGACTGCTGAGGTTCTCTGGTAGGAGTTCATAGAGACACAAGAGGGTATTTGTATTCCTCAAGACCCGTCATTGAACTTGATATCATCTCCATACTCAAATTCACACTGAACGAAACACCTCATTGTTTGCCCACACACTCGGTGGGGACGACAGGGGTTTCCACAGTGAATTCGATACTATTCCAAGTATCTCATGTCATTTCTAGGAGGCGAAGAGTTTACAATACCTTTTGAGAACATCTTGTCCGGTGCGGTGACATTTCTGGCTATCTCAAGCGGAGGTTATGGGGCTGTAACTCGAAAATGATCATTTTTTCAAGGATATAGTTCAAATGACGTTAATGGCAAAGGATTACAGGTTCGCATTCCAAAGGCTTGAGTGATAGAACTAGCTTCTTTTTTTTTTTGATGTTTATAATGACTTGGTCCGGATACTAGCTAGGTTTAGTACACGCCGCAAACATACCGGATTCCAGACTAGAAGTCTTATATCAGAAGCGCAACTCTCAACACCATCACCTACACAGCTTACGAAGCCTGGCGGTATTCTTTGAGAAATGTGATCCTGATTCTTAGTGCAGCTCTTGTTTTTAGTGGTCATGGGTAATACCGCGCCTAAAGTCGGGGGTTATTTAAGAAACTTTGGGTGGCTAGTAAAATACACCTACTGACTGACCCACCAGATCTGTAATTCATTCCAGACAAATTTATTTCCGGGATCTGGAGTTATAATTAAAGCAGTATTTACGAGATTCACAGAAAATACGTCGTTACATTTGTTTGTACTTTAACAATTTAGTTAAATAGTGCTGCATAAGATTAGTTTTTATACGTTGTATATTCCCCAATAAGTGTATTCTTAAGCCATTCATAATCATTGAAAGTCTAGAAATTTCATACCAATTTTACAAAGAGTGGAATCTACATACTGGTAGAAACTTTGGGAGTCTACCACAATTGGCTGGGCTAGCGCTATCAGGGTTTATCGGGCGCCTACCGCGCCTCAATAGAAGTGATGTGAGCACTAACTGGCTAGCTGGTGGATATTATTTAACCTATTTACAGCTATGTATAATCATAATCCCAGAGACTACGCCGCAAGAGGCTTGAACGAGAATTTCATATCTAGTCTAAAGACTTTAGCCTCAGTTCACAAGTTCGTCCCATCTCTACAATTTAGGCAGTAGCCACGATGAGGCATGGCATTCCTTCGTATCGCTGATTACCGCGCACATCCTTATCGTGGACATACTCTATAAGGCTATGATGCTTGAAGAATCCGAAGGGTTTTACTAGAGGGTGTGGAGCGAGCATTAAGGAGTGAGTCACAAGGGTGAAGATACCCAGGGGATAAGTGATATAACAGGAGTCTGGAGTCTCGCTTAGTTGTGGCCCACCTCGCGGGGGGCGATAAGTGAGATAACAATGCTAGGGTTTAAGAGCGATTGAGAACTTGGGATATTATATTTTGTTCTCTATCATGGTATTTACGAAGTGAACCTAAGCCCTTGTAATGATCTATATAAGTAGTGAAATAAATAGAACTTCTGGACTATGGCACGTCAAGGAATCCGAGGGTTGGATGCGTTACTTATTAATGATTAACTCATCCCAAAGAATTACAGGAATGTGATTATCTCTAAAATAATGTCTTTAGCTATACACCAATACACTAGGAGTCCTTTCTTCGCCGGAAAACCTATACTGATACTAATTTGATCCTGGAGGGGATATACTGTGGGATCATCTGAGCTATTATATTACGAATGTGTTTCTAATAGTCTTGGAATGTTGGCCCCATTTGAAAGCAGGAATTACACATGTGTGGTTTATCTCGTTTTAGGTAAGATATATACCTCCTGAATCTATACTGTTAGTAAGTGTCAAGACCTTTCGTCGTGCCGAGGGATCTTGGGAAACCTGTAAACCCAGGGGGGAGTTTTGGTAGTTTGTAAATTCTAGGAAATGTGTACCTGCAGGGCGAATGAACCAACCTTCAATACTTTCAACCGACCAGATATCTGTGTATAGGCCTCGGAGAGAAGAACAATCATTTGCCTTGGTTGACTATAATGCTAAAATATACGTATATACTAAACATTTCATGAATTCTTATGATCATACCTGTTCCTGGCGAAACTGTCATCAGCACTTGGGTGATACTACATGTAATCTTGGAGTATAGCTCATATGACACCAATACAGCAGACGATATACCAAAACGAATGAGTATATGATAGATCACTGCACCAGGTCTCGATGAAAACAGGGGGTATAAACTTATTCTCGAGATCTTACTGACCTACGACCAACAAAAGAAATTTTTATAATACAGAGAGCGTCCTAGAGTACGAAAACCAATATAGGAAATACAAAAAGATATGAAAACGGTGCAAGTGAATAAGACTCTAACTTTTTTCCTTCTCTTTTCTCTCTTTCTTTCCATCTCTACTTCCTCACACCTTAATCCCTAACAAAGTCCCCAGATCCCCTAAAGACCCGTCCGTCAACAGAGCTCCTTAAGGCTTCGCCGCCCCCGCCACGGCCAGAGACCCTAATATGTCGACAACAAACTCACCGCCATTCCGAATAAAATCGTTAAACTCGGACTTCTTGCTCAACTCGCCGATTCTGGTGACCACGAGAGCGACCAGGAACTTCTTGAGCTCTTCCTCATTTCTGTATGATGATTCAAAGACACTTGTGACGAAATCGATCACCAACGAGGGGAGATCCGATTGCTTGGTTGATGCGAATTGTGATGTAAGCTTGGAAAGCGCAAGCGTGGAGAGACCGGGAATGTTCACGGTTGGGATTTTGGCGAATCTGTAGAGAGAAATGTGGGCGCGTAGAACGAACAGGTGATAAGGTACTACAGGAGCTGCGGCTTCTTCAGACTCGTGAATGGATTTTGCGGAAAGGACTGGTGAGTATGTTTGAAATATAGGGGAAGCAGGCGGCGATGGGAGGAGGCCGTTGGGCTTGTTCTTCTCGAACCCATTGGCCAAGTTGCTAGTAACAACCCGCATCTTTGTCCTTTTGTCCTCCTTAGGGAAGTATATAGAAGTATAGGTGCTTGTGTTTTCGGCTTCATCGAAGCGAGGCGCTGGCTTTCCCCATATACCGATCTTTCCAGCCATAGCTGCCGCAAGAAGTGGTGAGTTTTGGGGGAGGTGGGCGGCAGGCCGAATGGAATGTAGCAGTGGCTGATCATCTTCCTCTTCTTTTGGGTCTTCTTCTTCGGGGAGGATGTAGTCGCTGGTGTAGAAAAACTCTAATGCGCGCTCAACAGTGGGGATATCTACGGTACTTGGATCAAGAACGACATAAGAGTCACGAGTACGGCGTGACTTTAGGAGTGAGGTATGAGTTGCGAGGAGAGATCGGTGAATAACATAGACTTTATCTTCCTCATCAGACCCAGGCTTCACGGGGGGAAGAATAAGGCGGATTGTGGGCGAGGAAAGAAAACTTTTGCAAAAAGTTAGTAATTATATCCCCCATGATCAAAGTAAAAGAGAAAGATCAAGCGCCAATTGCGTACCTCGCGATAGTTGAAGTAGCCATTGCTAGTAATGGTTATTAAATATGTCTGTTGTAATAACTGCTGTAGCACTGATTCGAACCCAACAGCACTAGTTGTGTATTTTCAGTCGCAAAAGTATCCAAAAAAGACTCGACAGTGTAAATACTCAGCTCATCGATCGCGCGCATCCCATTTACAGGGGGAGCCGACTCCGTTTATTAAGGGCGAGGGGCATTTGTTTTTCCACCCCCCCCCCCTCCTTCAAATAAACATAAGCCACGATCACGTCAATTCACGTGCCCACCACTACCCCACGCCCATGGAGGGGAAAACTCCGTGGCGCGAATAAATACATACTTATCGTACTACATCGCGTGGTTCTCTATATCGGTGTGTAACGCCGGAAAAGCAATATTGCCAATAGTTGGCAGCCACACTCCTTAAAGACCCGACTGAGGCTTACGTAAATCTGCCGCCCAGTCACGCAGTCACGCAGTCACACCCCCCGGAATTATTCAATCACTTATTGACTTGCAGCCACAAAGACAGAGATTGAAATCTTATCAGCCCGCGACCCGTCTAGGCCCTGGCCCAGGTCAGAATTGGACATTGATTTATAATATGAAGAAGCTATTGGAAAAAAAGATATAGTATTTCAGCACGATAACCCTAGCAAATTGTGACGCTCGAAAAGGAACTTGGTTTATTTTCCAAGAATAGAATAAAAAAACTACAATGATCGGTCTGTGGATTCTTATAAAATATGCATGACCCCACTACTGGCCCCATGAGCTGAAAACCTCAAAAGAAGAAAAAAGAAAAAAAGAAAAAGAAAAGCAAAAAATGATGGGGAAAAAAAAAGAACTTGAAAAAAAAAAAAAGTCGTAGTCCTAGTTTCTACTAGAATTTCATCAATTTCCTCAAAGCTAATTAATAATTACTCTGTTAATAATTTTACCCCCCATGGAAGAGGATGGTGACTCTCCAACACTAGATCCGAAAGAATTAATTTACCATGAAACACTTATTTTGCCTCTCCAAGATTTGCGGATGGTTTCTCAACAGCGGCGGTTCCACTGACCCATTTGCCTGTCTTGGTATCTCTGTAACCGGTTCCACAGCCGCATGTGTCCTCGCTGCTGCAGATCGAAGCGTTAGCGCAGACGCGAGCTGTCGCCTCGGGGATTATAGTAGCTGGAGGCATATTCTAGAAGTAGTTATTGAGATATTGTTTTGGGGTGAACTTTCTTCGGTAAACACTAGAATGGTATGTGGATTTAATTCCGTAGGTAAGAAAAGCTCTGGATATTGAATTTCTCTGAGTAGAGTAGATGGAAGGGAGGCGATAAGCAGAATCACTGTCCTTATATACCTTTAGTTCCCAATTTCGAGTCTGCTGGTTGCTCTATACACTTGGTAGATGATGAATATTGATGAATATACCTGTTTTTACACAAAAAAGGTCTTTATGTAGGGTCCCACCCATAAACCGTATCACAATCTCCTAGATATCGGAGATGACCTCTGCGGGCGGACCGCTATCTAACACACAGCTGCGAGAACTGGTTTTGCCCTTGTCGGAGAAAAGCAAAGTCTACTTTTCTCCGGAATGAGTAGAACTCCTGCCTAGGTGCAGCAAAAGCCTACGAAGACTGCACCGATCGTCAATGCCTCCTGAATGGGGGATCGGTCCTTGGGGGTGTAGCAAACAGTCGCTAGATGCCAAGGGGTTTAGCTATTGTATGTACATGTGGTTTTATGAGGTGTATGAACCCAAGCGTTCTAACCTAATATACATATCGTGTTACCTACTACAGGAATGATAGTAGTTGAAGATGACTTCTGCCTAGCTAGTTTGGAAGGACTAGGAGCTGAAGTGCTGAATCAATGGCGTCTAAAGTAAATACCTGCAATCCCCCCTACTTTCATGCTCAATGTCATCACAGGGATCGGTTTTATGTGCTTTTTATCAAGGCTGGCTTTGGTGTGGACCCTGCTGAATATTTTAGGCTGGCAAACAGATAAGACATACATATGTGTGTCTTGGCACGGGTTGTTACTTTTGGGAGACTGCCCCGCGATCGACTCCCGGGGGGTGGGAGAAAGTAGACTAAATACCACAAAGTAGCACATAGAAAAACCCAAGTAGCTCGGACAAATACATGTAGGGATATATTTATGTTTAAAGGATATATGTATGTATATATATATTAAGAATCAACAGAGAAGAAGAAAATTAACAGTCAAGCTGCCAGCATTATTATTGAATCTTTCTTTGATCCCTCGCTATCTCTCGGAGAAGCGAGTACTATTGATCTATTCCTGGGCAGCCCAGTATTCATCGAGAGCCTCCTCAATCTCTTCAACGTCGGTATATGCGTTGAGGCTGGAGAATGTCTCCAAGACATCCTGAACATCAGTAACTGAATATCCAGTGTAAGGTTTGGCCCTGAAACGGGCTTCCATAGGGTCCACGAATTTGGTGGTCTCGGGGTACCCAAAGTCGTTAAGGGAGGTGACATTGAAGGCAGCCATCTTTCTCAGGTGTCAGATAAATTTCAACCATGAAGCTGGGTTCGGATAAAAACTTACCATGTCGTGGTCCTCGTGAATGAGATTGTGACAGTGGAACATGTATACACCATCCCAAGGCTGCAGAGAGTTAGTATGTGTGTGGGCGCTTTATCAAGATTGTGAAATAATTACAGCGTATTTAGCAAGAACGGTGACAGCCTCGTTGTTGCCCAAGACAACAACGTCCTTGAGAGCAGCAGCTTCATAGGGGGTGATTGCAGTTCTTCCGGCAGCTTGGGCTGTGTTGCTCTTCTCACGTGAAAGGATCTGGAAGTCGACAAGATGGATATGGACCGGGTGAGACCATCCACCTCCGCCCTGGAGCCTCCACTTCTCGGTGGTGCCACGGGGAACATTGCGGAGGATTCCTAAGGAATTGGTTAATACCTATTCATAACGCGGTAATGCCGTTTTTTGTTGGGTAAACTTACGGTTTGCAACATCTGAGAAGACTACACCGTTAATGGTCCACTGGTTATTAGCTCTGCCAAAGACAAAGTTCTGGTCGAGTGTTGTCTTATCAGTTGGGAGGTCCAAAGACACAAGTGTACTAGGAAGAGCGCCATTTCCGGTCTGATCAGAGACGGTGCTTCCGACACGGAATTGCATAATCTTGTTGTATCCAGCGTAGTTGGTATCGACAAATGTGTTGGTTTGCTTCATGGTCAAGTTCTGGCCAGCGAAGTCGGCGAAATCAATGACAATCTATCACGATGTAAGCTATAAACACTTTAATCACAAGTGAGAAGAGATAAAATTACCTCCCATCTTTCAGCCATTGCAATGACCAAGCTCTCAGTTTCCACGGGGTGTGACATAAAGCCAGCATCAGAACCAACAACGTTAAACAGTTCATTAACACCAGTTGAATCAACATTCAGAGTCAAGTTGAAAGTACGACTTGCAGCAGCGTTCAACATCCTGAATCTGTATTTGCGGGGCTCAACGATGAGATATGGGAGAATCTGGCCATTGACCGACGGGGTATCTCCATAAGTGCTAGTAACTTCGGCAGACTCGTTGGTGATGTTTCCGGTAGAGGTGTAGCGTCTAGACTGAAGCATCAAAGGGATATCATAAGCACCGCGGGGAATATCCAATGACGCCTCAAGTGCAGCATCCTCAAGGATATAGAATCCGGCCTGCCCAGCATAGGCATTCAAGGCGGTGATTCCCATTGCATGGTCCTAGTTTTTTGTTGTTGTTGTTGTTAGTGGGGCTAATGGGAGAAACAACCTAAAGACAAAGAAAGACTAACATGGTACCAAAGCGTTCTAGCTGCTTGGGTGTTGGGATAATAGTAATCCTTGTATTCGCCGGGTTGGATAACATCCTCGGCCCAACCATCAAAAGCTATTGAGGAATATCAGTAATTGTATTATTATCATTATTATTATCATAGAGAAAAATCACTCCAAGAGAAACTCACGAGCTCTGCTATAAGACCCATGCAAATGGATAGATGAAGGTCGATAGTACTCATTCACAAAACGAATAACTGTTTCTCTTCCCTTAGGAACACGGAAGGTAGGACCGGGCGCTTGCCCGTCATAACCAATCAAGGTTGCATCTCCGAGATCCGGGAATAGGTTCTTCGTGAACTCTTGAATCTTGACTTCGTAAAAGTCAATTTGAACACCAGTGGTGGGATTTGTGTATGTTCTGATATCCCAAGAGTTAGTTTCTACTGATTTCCCTTAGAAGAATTTAAACTAGAAGACTTACGTCAAAGGCTGCTTCACTGGCATGATTGGAAGAGGAAACTCAAAGTCATGGTTATAGTCCGGGCTGACCCTGGCAACTTGTCCATTGACAAAGAGTGGAAGAAGACCTGCCAAAGTGGCAGTCAAAAGATTGACCGAGAAAACCATATCTGAGAAATTAAGCTGAAGTGTAAAAATGAAGGACTAGCTGCTGCTGCTGATTATGCTGCTGATGCTGCTGATGAGATATCTCTGTCGAGGGGAAAGAGGGAGGCTTTTATAACTTTAGAGAAGGGGTTTATATCGGCTGTTCCTGAATATCAATCATATGTTCGGGATTGACTTGAGTAACCACTAATTGCTTTCTATGTGTCACCCACAGCTTCCTAGACAAGTAATCAAATATGGTATCAGTAGAAACGGAATACGGATTGATGCACGAGGACACCGGTAGATTTGCCATACCATTCACAGCACCAAGAAACAACAGTTAGTAGCAGCCTTTCAGCAGCTTTGGCCCCCAAACAATACTATGGTCACTACCTGCTCGTTAGGGGTTATAACAAAAGAAAAAAAAAGCTATGGTCTGACTATCTTGAGCCCCCCAACTCACAAGAGGGCTAGACTTTTTGAGAGCTCGAGTCAGGACCCAAATTAAGAAGAAAAAAATGAAAAACTCTTAATCAACCGTAATTTTTTCGGGGAAACGGACTGCTGGTTGGCCCCTCCACTGTAGGTCTGTGATCAATATGAGCACAGTAAGACATTTCACCCTCAGCTCCAGCCAAAGCTACGATAGAAAGTAGTAACAGCTAGTATTTCTTTTCCAATATAATTATTGTATTTTTAGGGGCCAATCCACTACCAATAGCTGTTTAGAAGAAGATATTTCCCATTTTCTTGGTAATATGCATACTCCCACTCTGGGAGCAAAGAGGTGGCAAATGAGACCATGGAAAAGTGCCAAGTATATGTAAGGGGAGTCTTAAAGTAGAGTACTTCTAGTATCCTCTGGTCACACGGGAGCACTGCATAGGCAAATTTGTCCCTAGCCAGCTTGATCAAAGTGTGGTCGGGACTACTATGTTACACATCATGTTAGGGCATCTCGCCTTGATCCGAGCGGCTGGAGTAGCTATTTATGGTGGTGTAGCACTGTCGATCACGTATTCGTGCACGAGATGTACCGAACGTGATCTTTCTAGTAAGACATACTACAAATACTTTAGGACCACGAGAGCGACGATGCTATACTCTATGTTATTTAGAGAGAAACCAAAGTCAGTAGACTTGGGTTGCTTGTCTCAGTAAGCCATCATATCTTCACCCTTTAAACATGAACTCTCACCCATCGTCATCCTCCCTACTCTTCTATCCTTGTAACCCTCGCTAGGAATTAAAGGTCTAATCGATACTGGGCCGTGATAACATCCCAGTGCGCACCCCTGCGACATCCGGCAGCTTTAAAACTGGCATATATATATATATGTAGAGTATGTGCATACGAGGCTCGTTACTACCATAGATCAATATATTAACTTTTCGCTTATTTAGTACGACACAACTCAGCTTGACTTGGTTCCTGACTGTATCTAGGGTGGAATCTGAGAGCTTCCGGATTTGGTTTCTCGATTGTTTGCTTGCTTCGGTCCAAAGGGCATCCATCAATCGTGCATGAAAAAAGTAGGGCTCATTATAGCACATGTCTCTATCATTTAGGTGAAGGTAAAAATCATCTTGCACCAACGCTTGTATTTAGTTGGTGGCTAATATGATTGTAGTTTAGGGGGGATATATCGAAGGATTATGACTAGTTTAGTTGTGAAAAAACAGGATTCTCATGACGAGAATACATAGGTAGTCCTATATATTTCGCTAACCAAATACGCATACAATCTATAAGAGTTTAATTGTTGGATCAAGTCCTCACCTCCATCACCGTCACCGTCACTGAGTGGAGACCGGTATGTGACCCAATACATCTTCTACTAATTGCCCCCCCCCCCCTTTGATATCTAGTTACATGTGAATAACCGCTAAAATGGAATCGACCAGTCTGACCTTGACAGCTGCTCGTATATCTACCCGAGATTTAGTCTAGAAACAAATCATTACCGTGGGTGTTGACTTGGCACGCAATTTTCCGTACGGCATTTTGGTTTCCGGGAAGCGCCGAGAGGTGCTATTACGGGATAGGTATTCTTGGACCCAGGGATATTAGAAATATCGCCCCCTAGAACCCAAAGAGATAAGGAGTGGTATAGATAGGATACTACTAAATTCAGAGTTGAGGGTTATTTCCCTCTCCCTCTCCCTCTCCCCCTCCCTCAGTGAACATAAACGGGTTTCTGCGACCCAAAGATGGGAGGTCTGAATAAGGTGCGGCGTCGCCACCAAAATGATCCAATTGAGCAATCATAAGCACAAGGGTTACCTATAACATACCAGCAAAACCCCCCAGACCTAGAATAGGAGCTACTTATCGAGCTTTCCGGATGTTACGCATTTCCGCGGGGGGGAGGGGGGGTGTCTCTTGGCGACACGGCTGGTCAATTTTCAAGAGATTCTTCTTTCTGCTCACCCAGCCAGGCAGGGATTTTTTAATTCGCCGGAAGGTAAACGTGGGGTTCGTCTGGTACGGCATCGCTAGGCGGGCTGTTCGCTAGAATTTCGCCCTTAGAGTCACACACATATATTATACCTTGCCCTTCACCTACAGTCGGAGTTGCAAGGAAATAGGCGCTGGTTGGCTAAGACGACCTCTCTACAATAGGCAGTCGAGTATTGCTATTTCTTACATACTCAGTACTCTCTTGTACTACGTTGTTAATGCATATGTCGATTAGCCTTTCATATAAAGTTGGTCTGAACTGTTGAGGTTATAATCTCTGAACTCGAGTTCCCCCCCTCTCCCCTGTATGTCCTCGATACCCCTGATCTACTGCTGCTGCCGTGATCCCTACGCCCTTGGAAAAACTTCTACCCCTAGTCCAGAAATAGTTGAGATGATCTGATAAGATTTCGTAATAGATTCACGGTCGGTCAAGAAATTCCGATCCTAGAGCACCCATCTAATATAATATTATACTATATCGCTAGCTATTTATCCTAATAACCTTAGGTCCGTTAAGATTTCTGCATATACCTCTCTGTAACCCTGACTAGTGACTCTGAAATCACTATCGCGTGTTTATACATATGGATGGATGGATGCTCCGTCTCTTAGTTTTTGCTACGGGTATTTAACTTTATATGTAATGTACCTGATAAATGATCCCCCCCCGATGCAATTTGATGGCGCATTTTGTGCCCCTGGCTAGGCTCGTCACTCGCCACTCTTGCTACTACTCGAGGCTCTCATCTGTATGCGCGCATGGGAGGGGGGTCAGGTACCCCTCACTGCCCAGCACTCGCCTAACAAGTTTCTATCCAGGGGGGCTCATGTACGAGGTCCTCAAGCAGTCTAGGGTCAAACAGCCGTCTGGACCCCATCTATACCAGGCGGTGACGCGTCTCTACTAATACATTGTACTACTTCGGCACTGTAGAATTGTTAAGAAGATTCCTGAACCAGTAAGCGGAAATATATATCACAGGTATCACTCGGAGAGCGGACGTGGGGCTTGCCGACACCGATTACTAGCCCTCTCATCCCATTGTCCAAGTTTGTCAGTGGCACTTTGTTCAGTTCAACGCTGTGCCTTACATCTCTCCCGAGTGGTCTCTAGCAGGAAGGTGAATTAGACTTTGATTATTAGTACTACTACCGAGGACTATATAGCTATACAGGCCATGTTCGCAACCTACAATTAACAGAGTTTTTTCTGATCTAACATTCATGCACAAAAGGAAACTATGAAATCCCGTGGATCAATGTGGACCCTCATTAGATCTCACACATAATCATCCCGTGTTGCAAGTAATGGTTCTCAATTAGACTTGGCATTCCCCTCCCCCTAGTACAATATAATTAAGTGGCTTATCAATAGAGATCTGACAATCCACACGAGCCAGCCGAGAAACAAAGGAGACAACTAGTGGATACCTGATCACCTGCCCTATTTTATCCTTATCTTATAAGATTCGAGATTAAAGGCTTTGTGGGGGGCACCCTTCGTGTGCTCATGTACGTTTCAAACTACTCTGTAGTATAATATAATGCGTGAATTGTGGCGTAATATGACAAAACATCTATGTATTCTTACGGAGTTGAGGGAAGTAACAGCTGATAGAGCCTATAGGATCTGGATACTTATCCTTAATCAGGGTATTTTGGCAAATGTAGCACTACCAGGGGGGATAGAGCACCATTGATACTCTGTCCTCCTTGTGACCGTGAACTTAGGGCGATTAGTTGGTATACGTAACTATAAGCAGTCTGATATAGACCTTAACTACCCTGACCGACCACCTTTCGCGCCGTTGTAATATATTGCGTTCTTTTCTTCTTTTTCTTCTTTTTCTTCTTTTTTCTGTATTCAAGCTATTTCTATTAGCCATTGAATAAAGGATACATCTGATTGATTATCAACACAAAGGTCTAGAGTTCTGATATGTCGAGCTAGGGGTCATGGTTATGATCGATGGTTGACGCAAGCTTTAGGCTCCGGCTTTACGGATTTTCCTGTAAGCTATAAAATGAGTTTTATACATCATCTATCTTCATTTTGGCTCTTTATGATGTGCTCGGGGAGTCACTATTCTTTGATCTCCGCATTACGACATGGAACCCTTAATCTATTGATTCGCTATTGCATAAGATTTTGTAGTCTACATACCTCAATTAATATATTTTATGGCTCTACATGATCTATAAATATCCTCCCACCTCTAGAGCCCGGAGCCGGCATTGCGTCGGCCGTAAGGACTAGGGCCGGACATAATATAATTCCATAGTCCGTTCGTCCTGTCCTATGCTCAAAAGTTCCTAGGGCGGAACAACACGCGCAGGCTAGAGTGCCAAGATATGATGTCTAGGGTTAGGGTTGGTCTGGAGCGCTTACTGACTTTCAGAAGTCGTTTATATCGCATGATTCCCCGGTGGAGTTTGCCCCGGTGTCGGACTGAGTCTTGGTCCGTCCCGTCCTGTGGCTACCGTAGGCCCGTACAGGGGGGTCCCCAGACGGTACTCTACTAAATATTGCCTATTTCTCTATGATGCTCTGTATATGTATGGAGGGAAGCCTGTGGTGTGGGCTATTTTCACGGCTAATCACTCGCATTTACATACATGTAGCTATAGTTGACTATAATATATTTAATACTCAATAAGCTAGATAAATGTGAATATCCACCGCGCCCAACTCATTCACCTGCCCACTACAAGATCTACAGGAATATCGGTATGAGATCTGCTTCGATCAAGATAGTCTTCTTAGGAAATACAGATTAGGGGAAAGGCTCGAGAAGGCTTTTTAGGAAGGTACTCATCATTTTGCATCTCTTGATATTGAACTTTTGATCTAAATTATAAATCCTCTTCGTTAACAATTGCCTAAATGGATATTCTCAAAAACAATTCACTTTCTTAGGTCACTGTTCGTGGGGTTGACTGCGAGCTGATGACGACGTCGTGTACGTATATATAGAAAGAAAGAAAAGAAAAGAAAAAAACCCTCGAATACATGTAATTAATGATAATATGAATAACCGACATACGCGCTTTTTTTTGCCTCTTAATATCAAAATTATGATAAAATTCAACACAAGTATGTAGCTTTTTAAAAACTTTATACCTTGCTCGACCCGCAGGTCCCTGGGGTAATGTATCCATCAGTTGTGGTATATTGGTCGGTGAAGTAATTTATATTCACTTTGGACCTCGGACCTAGACAAGCAGCTGATTAAGTATGTATAACTTTGCATCTTTTCTAGTTTTTTCCTTATTCCCCAGGGAACAGAGAGATCCAATCCAGTTAGTTCAAGCGATGTATATCTGAGAGGCGCGTGGGCGGTGATACAAGCACAAGCACAAGCACAAGCACAAGCACGGGCCAGATGTTGGCCCTGCGTCTCGGACAACATACATAGAGTATATCCTGCAATTATGTTCTCGGTATCATGAAGGCAGAACATCCGAAAAGCTTGTCATATCGAAAGGCTTACGCGTCCTTTTTCGGAGAATGTGGCGGCAATTTGACTCAAATAGGCAATATGTCGACTTTCCCTTGCTCGGGCGAAAGGCCGGGGCCGCGAACACCTACATATATATTAAGAGTAAAAATAAAAATAAAAATAAAAATAAAAATAAAAATAAAAATAAAAATAAAAATAAAAATAAAAATAAAAATAAATAATAATAAGAACCTCCCTTATGAGGCTTCTAATTAAGCTACTTGGTTTGCAGCCACCTACCTGTTCGCTTATCGAGAAGAGAAGATCGGGGTTGGAGTACACCAGAGGATCATCATTCGTTACCATGGGTGTCTACACCACGAGGTCGAGTATTCTTTACTATATAGGTACAAACACCGATTGTGAGATATCTGGGCGTGAATGCACTCGCGAGGACCTCTTATTGAGCCGAGGTATAGGTCAACTCAGGTCAGCATTCCTGTTTCGTTATGTATATATCGGATATGTGATGATGTGATATCTACGTTATCACCAATGTAAGTTTAATAATCTGTGCTTAGCTCTCTAAAAGTACGACTTGAAAAGGTTTGCTCACCTAGAATATGGCCTACGGCCGGTAGTCGCCGGAATTCTCAAAGGGAGCATTGGCGCCGAGATCCGCCTCGATTCATGAGAATAAATCTTCATGTGTTGCTCCAGTCCATATCTAAGCATCTCATCCCCCAAGAAGGGTTTTTTCTTCCTCTGGGATACTCGGAACAAGTACATACCTCCTGATTTCTCATGGTGGATAAAGTTGTTATTTCTACTGGGCCTCCGAGAATACAGGCTGTGTAACATTGACCCCGTGCGTTGGCCCTTGCACGTTACTCGGTTGAATAGACAATTGTATTATTTTCTAAAGTCTTCAAGTATCACTCGATAGAGACTTTAACTGGTCGATGCATGTAATAGCTCGAACATAAATATCGCAATAAAATGTGTACTAATTATCTCTAGTATTAACAGAAGTGATGACGATATATGGTGGGAATTAGGATTCCTAGAGCCTCGACCTGACTATAGCCCTATTTCTAGTCATGATGTGTATAACTCGTAACAAAAAAAAGTCAATATAATCAAATACACGCATTTTCATAGTCCGAGTGAGGGTATGCAACAATTAGCACAGCTACAGAGCCGGATACAGCTGTCTTATAACTCATAGTTTCTTTACAGAGATAAATCAGGGAACTGACATCAATTTGGTCTTTATCAGTATAATTTGTAAATAATCTTCGACCATAGCCTCCTTCCTAGCTAGTCATATGTGCGGGATTTTGTGTTAAGCAATTCGGTACGTATAAGATGTGAGCGGTAGTGCGTAAAAAGCGTTAAGCTCCCCGTACTGGTTTAAGTTTCTACGGATATCTGGATATTGTAGTTCTAGGTTCCAAGTAGTTCAATTACCAAGTCACACATGATACCGGACTCAACGCCCAGTCAATTCTTTTGCACAGAAGTGATATATATTACAGCATCACCAGATTCTAGGAAACGGAGTACGGAAATTCAGTAGGGACGTATCTGATAGCATAGTTTTATAACGGAGCCCTAAATATCTCCGAGGCGAATAGACCAAAACCATCAAAACCGGTGTCTAATTAGGCATCTAATCTTACTATGTGCACGGAGATGATGGAGGGAGTACGTAGTTCGCGCTAGTGACATATGGTGAACGCTCGCTAAGCTCCCCAATGAACCAGGAACCCAGACGTTTCTTTCTTTTTTTGTTAAAGACTTTAATTTAGAACGGCTACACCATTGTTTTAGGAAATAGAGGCCGAAGTCCTATCTCGTACATACATATTACAAAGCTGCAAGTTACCACATAGCATGGTACTAGGTATTTACTCTCATGCTAAGTTTTTCATCATCTGAGATTGACGCCTGGACTGCATGTACATGATTGAAATTTATTATTCTATTATTATTTTTATTGACGCCTGGAGACTTTTTGGCGCTTGATTCATTATGGCCTTCCCCTATAAGATGTGCCGAGTTGCTGACTAAAGGTAACCCTAGCCCTCAGCCTCACCACTTCAGCCACATATAAATGTCTACCGCATATCGACTTGTAAAGAAATTCTTATTAATCGAACTGTGATTAGCTAGCGGCCATAGTTTATAATTAAATATTTCTTTAAGGCTTCACATGCACAGAATATAAGTCAGCGTCGACATCATTACCTATGTATGGGTTTCATAACTCAGCATGATAAGACTAAACCGCTCTCTCGCTAGGGACATGGTAGGCTTTTGCTCGGCTTAAGAGCTTTATAGTCTGTTGGCCAAATAAAATATCATGATCTTTCTAAAGTATAAAAACGAGTACGCAAAATGCATCGCAGAAAAACAGTAATAATAACTTAGGACTAATAAGAAAAAGTAGCAATGAGAAACAAGCAGCAAAAGAAACGCTAGTTATGCCAATACTTTCAATCTAAAGAATTGAAGGGAGATCTAGAACAAAAGAAACGGAACCAGAGAAATGTAAGTCTAACAAACTTTCTAGAAAACTAAGTCAAAGAAATCTATATTGGGGGGGTTTTTTTTTGGTTTTTTTTGGTTTTTAAAATGGAAAAGTTCTTACTGCCTAGAATATCAATTAGTAAATCCGGTTGGATCACAAACCCCATACCAGAGTAGTATGCTATCCTCGATCTGCCGTATTGTGTCGTTTATTTTTCTCTCTCAGCCGCACCTGTTGGGATATACAAGCTGAAGAGTTAGGTAAATGCCGCAATACTGGGTTATAAGGTATATGATTCATAATGCCGTTTATCGCAAGGAGTTGAGCTTTCGAGACCCTGGAACTAGCGTCGCGGTACTAAAAATATTTCCCACCGCTAATCGAGAGTGGTTATTCTAGTTCCGAAGCGCTTCGAACTGGGGGGGCTTATATTTCTGCCCTCAACATACGGACCAAGTGCAGGTTGTCAAAAGTTGACTGTGACATCCCACCGCCCGGAGATCCTCCAAAATCTTGGATTCCCAAACTCCCCACCCCACGTGCATTCCTCCAGTAGTTTGTAGCATCTAGTGCAACGGTATCCTGACGGAATAGGTAGCCCCATTTGGCAATAAAGGCCTCTGTCAACTCGTAGCTCATCGGTTCGTATGAGTACTTTCCCCAGAGTCTAAGCCCGCCCATTTCAATGTCGTGACAAAGTTCGACTTGGTCAATAGCGTTAGGTGAGTCACGGAGAAACCTAAGAATCGTAGATCGAAAAGCTGGAAAGGGCATTAAATCAATGTAAGGGTGATGTGGGACTGTTCTTTGGAGATCTACCGGGGCTAGATTCGGAATGAATTGTCTGAGACTATCGATTCTTGTCTCGATACCTTCATCGTATGTGTGACCACCGCGCCTTACGTAGGGAGAAACTGATCTTTTGTTGGCCAGCATACTTGTAGTAATCCCTACATGAGGAAGGTGTATTTCGATGGCGTTCAAGATGATAAGTATGTGTCGAGCACGAAACTGCTCGCCATCTTGGAAGGGCTTTGTAGCCTCTAGCCAAGATACAACTGGGACAACCAGCTGACGCGGGACAGACGGAGAAAGTTGGCGTTCAATGATACTGGCCATTGGGTAGGATGGCTCTGTGGACCATGACTCATTGGACCAGTTCTCTTCATCGATAGCTATTGGTTTACTGAGGTATTCCTCATATTCCTTGCAAAGAACAAACTCAGGGCGCGTGCGGGCATTCTCTTCTGCCAATTTGTCTTCTGCCAAACGGCGTTCAACCTCTGCCAAAAGACGCTTTTGCTTTGCTCCTGTATCAAATGGGACTATTAGTTGGATTTCTTGAAAATCAGTTTGATAGAGGGATTCTTACGGTAGTTTCTTTGGGCTTGACGATTCTGTATTCTTCTCCTCTCCTGTGGGTCTTCAACCCTAACCCATTCTTGCTCATCTTCCTCCCTACTAGGAGTATTTGCGTGGCCACTACTTGAGGATCCAGGATTATAGAAGAACTTCGACATGTTTGGGGGGTTTAATTTTGAAGAATTTATGGTTTGGGATATTGTTTTATAAGTGTTATCTGAACTGGTCAAAATGTAATCGGTGGGTTTGCTTGTTTTTCGATGATATTTTTGCTTGCTGTTCACCATACAATCGGTGAACTTGTTCGTAGTTCAATAATGTTTGTTGATGCTTAAGAAGTAATTGATAAAAGGGCCTAGTAGTGTCATTATATACCCATTTCTAGCCAGTTTATATGTACCAATTTCTAACGATCATGTCGATTAGTTAGCTTGATCTAGATACGTCATAATCGTATATACTCAAGGCACCAGCATAATGTTGACAGTACCTCCGGTTCAGATTTTAGGCCCTCGCCGAGTTCAATTTTATGAACACAATAGTTACACCTATCGAATCACTAGATTGAAAGATCTCCTAGAAGCTGTTTCATCTTTGTGAGACCCTGCTTGTTAGACTTAAAAAGAAAAGGGGAGTGCAGATATCCTAGGGACCTGCAGATTAATTCTAACTAAGGCAAATATCAACCGTTAGCATGTTGGAAGCCTAAGTATGTGTCAAGACTTTTAGGATGAACGTTCATTATGAGGCTTAGATCAAAACGAGTGATGGGTATCACTCTAATCGCCGGTCCTGCGTGAACGGGGATAATATTCCAAGTTACATTTATGCAGTAGGTGAACCTGTCAGTACGTGCCACCCCCCGGCCATGCATTTGGTATTATCTCACCATGGAACTCGAAAACCCACTACTACCAAGTAACTGGTTTCCTAACTCGATAATGCTCTTTAACCTAGTTTATCCCGCCATTCACTTGTTCATCCCAAGTCCCTGGTCGTTGGCTGTGCAGTTCATCGTCGATTAAGAGTTGTACCATGGGTCTTCTAATCAAACCGTCCTGAAGCTAAGCCATCCCAAAAATATTCTACTAAGCATTTCTAAAAAAAAGAATTGGAGACACACGGCTGACATACACGGGCAAGATCACCATCATAAAACCTTCAGAGTTCAAGACACCGACTATTCACGATACAAAAGCACAAGATTCCAAATATAAGACAAAATAAGAAACTTTAGACTTTCATAACTAGAAAGAAATGGCTTGGAAACATGGACAAGCCGACAACAGGACAACCGTTCTTGAAAGAACGGGTTCTAAATAGTCATTATGACCTGCAGGAACCTCTCGAGGTACCATAAAGTGATGATTCACCGCCCCAATTTTCTACTGATTAGGAACAGAAAGTGAAAATCACCTACGGCGCAAAGCTGAAACTCGTGCACTAAAAGAACCGAAACAAACGATTATTGTGTGCCCTACCAAAAAAAATAACTGGGTTGGCCAATTGAAATCAGTATAGATGGTCAGTACACCCTTGTCACTGACTCGAGCCTTAACACATATATAATATTTAAAAGAGGCATAGAGACTTCCTTTTTCCCCCAGGACATCAGCTGTGTGTTAGAGAGACCCAGGCACTCCTGCCATGCATCCAAAAAGGTGATGGGACCCCGCAGCGCAGGTCAGCCACTATGCTTAAATATGGTAACGAATACACCAGGATGAGACTACTTTAGCGGGTTTTTTTATTTTTATTTTTTTGAAGGAGAAACGGTGGAGGGGGGGTTGCTTGACCCCCGAGCTGTCTGTGGAGTTGCTGATGACCCCGAAAGACCGACTCGTGCCAAGCCATTTTGTGGTTAAGAAAACGGAAGAGGATCACGCGAACGACAGCAAAGAAGTCCAAGTCTGCGTACAGAAAACACATGAGGTCACACATATTCATTACTGATGTAGCCTAAGTAATTGGTAATTCTGCGAGAAATAGTGTCAACAATTAATACCACGTCGTTCATAGGTCGGCATTAATATAATGGGTTGACAAACAGGGTATAGATATATGTAAGCAAGAATAAGTACATACATGTATCTACCTAAATATTGAGTCAAGATAGGTGTCACCACGTGAGCGGGTGCTATTGGGTTGTGGGGCGCCAAGGTCACATAACGATATGCACAAATGTATTCAAGGAATCTTTATATCTTAGATCGTTGGACTCACACATCACTTGGGCATCTGTACCAGGCTATTGCAGATCCAGATCGAGGGTTCCAAAATAGAACTTGGTATATCAGAATAAACCAATGAATTGAAGGTTGAGCTCGAGGTTGATAGCTATATACATCGAACTGCATGTTGGAGACCTAGAGTGATTGGTGGATTGGGATTTCATAAATTTAAATTTAAATATAGGACAGAATAACGATACCTTATCTGCTATGGCCATTCTCGTCTAATCCTGTGCTACTAGATATATCAGATCTACCAGGGGAGGGTTTTTGAAATCGGATAAAACGAAGGAAGGCCGGAAAGGAAACGAGAAAAACGGAAATGGTCCATGCACTTTTGGATTTTTATTTCAACAGCCACCCAAGCCCTTGCTACCGGGCGCCACATTCTGCAATAATAACTGTATTGAAAAGTAGAGGTTAGACTTAGTTATGTTGGCATGAGTCATGGCGAGGAGCCGTTGCCTAGGGGTGTGTAACTGATGGATTCGATCCTCGCTAGATGCGGGGATATTCTAGATCTTACTGAGCTCATTAAATTTAATACTATAGCGGACCAGGAACCAGGAGCCGTGAAAGGGTTTGTTTGTAGGTTAACTTAGACTTAATAGCCAAGTCGTTCTAACGTAAATGCCCCTTGTAACCCTCAATAACATAAACTAACTGCAGTTCTCAGATCAGATTATCTACGCTATTTGCAGTATTTAGAGCAGGTATATTTAGCGCTGAAGTTAGCGAAATGTCAGGATATGAAAGGTTGGATATTCACTCTAACTCTTGAGAGATTATTTTAGATAAGGCCAAAGTTTCCCCCCATGCCCAACGGCCGATCCCCTTACCAGACCCCAGTATTACAGGGAAGTAACCCGAAAGTGAAGAAGTAGCCCTAACATAAGAGAACCCAAGTACTTGGTAAACACAGATTTGCCGAATAGAAACGGCTTGCGCCCGAGCTTTTGTTCCTTGGGACATTAGGATTAATTAGGTCAAAATAGTCAATTGTACTAAGGCTCACTGGAAAGGGGGGGGGGGGTTTGTTTGGTTATAAACCAACAAAACCTGTCTAGACTTAGACACACTCGTAAGATACGTTAGGCAGCAGTTGTAGTCTTCTAGATTTAGAAAGATGATAGAGAGGTTAATGTTGATTCCTGCATGCTGGGGGGCTCTTGCAGGGGGGAGCTAGGGGCAGTTGGAGGACTAATCACTTGAGCGTTTGTCCGTGCAATGATAGGTCCACAGCCATAGGGCTTTCGCTTAATTCTTGGCATATTTCTTTGGTGGTGATACAGTCTGGGGGGAAGGGTTTTCTACTAATTATGTATATGTACGTATCTTCACAAATCTAATTTACAAAAATGACTGTGTCGGTGATATATATTGCAATTGGTATTTTTCTAAAGTATAGCTGAAAATTGATCGCGAATATAGATAGACTTACTTGGCTGCCTTGCGGGAACGCCTTGTGCAGGTTTGTGCTTCGCCCACATAATCTAAGGGTTAGGGTTATTCATGCATCAGGTTTCAACACACGCTCCTGAAAGAGTAACCTTTGACAAATACCAGAGAAAAGAATTCCCTTTAGGGTTTCTGCGTGTACCCCTAGGCTGCTAGTTTCATATATCGCAAATCTAGTCATATAATTGGGAGGTTTGGTACCTATAATCACATATCAAGCTTGATCCCTGAATCCTACCGCTCGCTATAGAGCATAGAGAACTGGTCTTGTTTTATTTCCATACTATCGATTGAACTTAGGTATCTGTCATATGACATGTTTAGTCTCAATTCACTTACCAAATGACTAAATCTTGAGGTTTTATATTATTATAGATTCTCTTCAGCCCTAAGTACGATATTCACGTGCGCATGATTAGTTTACCTACACCAATGCCATATTCTAACATTTCACGCCCCCCCGGGGTGAGTCATAAATCTTTCTCCCAAAAGTGGGGAACCGTAAGGATAACCTCTAAGGCCACTGTTGCTACTGATAAGTGATTACCGTTTTCAAAAGACTCCACATGTATGCAGGAACGAAGGGGCCGGAGGTCGCCGCTCCCTGTTTACTACTGGTAGGGTATGAAGATGAAACAGCGGAGATCTCCAGTCTATGAAGTCACCATAGAAAGGCTGTGAGACTTGTTTCATCTCCACGCCCCTACCCCTAGTACAGGCCACATAGCTTCTCTATACTACCTTATGTATTATACACCAGTCAGAATATCACATCATTGCGTCAGTGTATAGCAAACCATTTTGTAAGCAAGTTCTTGCTCTATATTTATCCTCTATGGTTCCTTATATAAGGGAACCAGAAGAAACCTAGGGTGTTGGGACTCAGTGATTACAGTCTGTGTCAATCTGTTTTGAAAGTGTGGTTCATTACTCGTAGGTAGCCTTGTAAGCATAGCTATATAGAGCTTCCTCTGGTTTTTAGTTATTAGGTATTGTCACTTAGACACCTAGCCCTGGGTACGTAGATAGCACCGCGATACCCATATATGCACTGTGCCTAATTAGGTATGTTACATGCGTGGGGGAAGGACCATGATGTACTTCAGCCATACGAGCCTTACTCTGTTAAATCAGGGGATTCTAGAAAGTGCTATCATATAACTGGAGATTTTTGAAATCAATTTTTATATTTTCAACAATGCTTTAGGTTATGTAAACAGAATTGAGTCAATTTTTAATAAAAAGGCACCTTAACATTTCTATTCCTCCCCTCAAAAGCAACTAGTACATGTATTAACCAAAGATCAATCAATCTAACCAACAACACCAGTTCCTCCACTTGTGGCAATGATAGATTCAACATTTGCAGCAGAGTCCAAACTAGTATCGTAGTTAGTTTCGTTTCGTTAGATGAATCTTAAGGTACTGTATGGGACTTACGTATAGGTGTAAGGAGGTGTAAGGCTTCCGACTTGGGTGATTCTGGTGGTTGAGTTCGTGAAGATGTTATTCCTCTCAACCGCGTACCCTTCTTCGTCTGAATCAAGGTCTGTAACGACTGCAAGAGGGACATTATTGAATTTATTGTTCTCGACTAGGACCTGGGCTCCCATCCTGGAATTGATGCCGGAAGTTTGACAATCGGTGAAATAGGAGCTAGATTTATAAGCAATGATATAATCAATCTGGGGGAAACGGGGATATCCAACCTGTAGATATGACCGGTTCCAAAACGTAGTGATGGGAGGCGAGAGTTGACATTGATCCATGAGTTGTGATGATAAGTCACCTGTAGTCATCACAAAGAAGAGATTAGATTTGAAAACCCGGATAATATATCATGTTATAGATCAAACCTTAAGATAGCCAGTATCTAAAGAAACGTTAGTACTTTTTGTAAAAGACAAAATATAAATGGGATATACTGACCCTCGCTTCCATTATTATCGGAATTGCCGACCAAAGAACCCTTCCAGTGATCGTGAAACTTGTTCCATGAGACAGTAACAAGGTTGGAAGCGTGGGTGATATCAAGAAGACCATCATAGCTAAAGTTCATCTTAAGTCAGTAATAGTTCCATTTTTCGGAGCTGATACGTTGAGAGACGTACTCATCCTTTCCACCAGTGAGTCCGACTGTCGAGAAGTCATTATGATCAATCCACCTATGAAATAGCCTCTATATCAGTATCTTTCTCTAAGGAGTGGTAGCTCTAAACTTACACATTTGTAGCACCATCCAGGGCGAGAAGATCGCCTTTCGCTGGGGGTATTTTGAAAACCATGTTGCGAATAATCACGTTGCTAGCATCCCTAATCCGGAATCCACCGTTCGTGAGTCCAGAGTTGCTCCCAACACCAAGGATGGTCTTGTCGCTTTCGATATCGATGATACCGCAGCCGCTAAGAAGCCCGTTGACCTTGATAACCTTTGGAGTAGCAACAGCCACGAGTGATTCAAGGGCTGCACAGGCTGTGACCGTGGTGGCAGCAGCGCTCCCACCACCGCTTGCTGACCTACCATATCCAACAACTGTTCCTTTATTTAGTATCTTCTCGAAACTTCACACAAAGGGGTTCTCACGTTCGTCAACCCTGGCAGTACCAGTCCCAGCTGCCACGGTGGTTGTAGGGGCTGAGGAAGTGGTTCTAGTTGTAGTAGCAAGGGTAGTAGAAGCAGCAGCAGCAGTAGTAGTAGTCCTAGTTGTTGAAGTAACTACTGCGCTTGTTGCCGCTGCCGTAGTACCAGTGGTTGAAGAAGTACCCTACCATTAATATTAACATCTTTTCAAAACCCATGTAACGCTACTACCCAGGACCAAAGCTATAGAAGCATACCGGAACACATTGGCTATAGAAATCGTTGGAGTATCTAGAAAAACTATTAGTCTAAGCTTCAAATCCTTAGGGAAAAGAAACTTACGAGCAGTAGAAGCCGCTAACACAGGACGTGGACCCAGTCCAGCTAGCCTTGATTTGAAACCAGTTAGGATCTTTGATAATCTCAATTTAGGGGGCAGGCTTCCTCACTCCACCACATTGACCATATGCAGTCTGCTGTGCTTCGACAGCAGAAATGCTGATTGCCATTATGGCAGCAGGAATGAATGCGTATCTCATAGTTGTATTTATGAAATATGTTACTGACGATTTCAGTGTTGTGTGGAGCGGATAAGGAATCTAGCTGAATGGGATTGAAGCTCTCTTTTATACAATTGCCCAGCAAACAGTTTATTCCGTCCAAGATGGACATAGCCCTAAAGATCACTTCTGTGAGCCGTAGATTTCTCTTGAAACGCTCAATTATCACGGCCAAGATGAGGAGACGCCAAGCTCGGTGAGAAGAATATGCGAGTTGGCGAATAAAGTGTATCACGAGAATTAACGGAGGGACCGGTTGTACACCCCCTGGTAAATGAACCCCAGGCATGTGTGCAACGCAGGGCCCGTCGGTCCGGGATGGAACAACGTTTTAGATCTAATTTCCCGAATATTAAACTCATGTACATATGAGGAATAAACGGTTTCACAGATAAAAAATCCTTTCCAGCCACTTTCGGAGATCGGGGTGTAATAAAGCGGGCCCGGACACCAATCCCTTAGCTATACGAATCTAGACGTGATGGTTTTATGACTCGTTACAGAGGTAGATTGCAAGATTAAGCTCGAGGGCGGAGATTTATGTACACCGAATATGTGTATGCTAGTACGGTGTAAAGAAGACTCGCTCGAGAAATTTAGTACATTTATCTACGTTTACCTAGCTATTATTGGGCTCAAGTCTTGACTAAGATAAAGTACTGCATCTAAATGTTATAGATAGCTACATGGGATTTCATTATGTCCAAGAGTTAAGGGTTGACAGGCCAGCTAGGATACTCAAGTTCAGAAAACCCCCCGCAAAAACAATGAATATTTATTCCTCCGACGGTGGTCTCAAATACCCATCTCTAGATGCAAGATCGTAGGTGTGGTAGCCCCCCACACAAATACACCGCTTAAGTATCCTCGCTTGGTTAAGCTCGCCTTGCACAGCTCTTAGTACATTTACCCTGTAAAGTCTCCCGCATTCTAATCTATGGATCGACTTTGCCTGAAGACGTTGGAATAAGAAGTGAAAGCACGAGGGTATGCTTAGGTACTATGTAGTCCCGAACAAACTGGGCCTAGTACCAGTGATGACCACTTCTCAGGTAATCCGGATAGATACCAAGGCCTCGGTATTCTATCGAGCGAGGATGAGGGAATAAGGAGCATTTATTAAATTTAATATCCGATAATTTATCATGTCGCGAGAGCTTGCATATTAACGTGGGGTACCAGTTGCAGGAACATGCAGAAAGTTGATATTGTCCTGTACCACAACAGACAGCTTTCTGCGTCCTTTTTAATATGTTTTGTGCGATTCATGTAATGCTTATCGCACCAGATGGTACCTCATGCGACCTTACGAAAGGTCGGTAGCCGGAGCATTAAGTCGCCGAAAATATGGGGAACAGGCACAAAGTTTGAATCTGTTCCGCAGCTGTCACTTTTAGGAATAGTCTTCTGAATCGCTAAAGTATTCGAGTGGATTTGGGTACTCTTCAAGACAGCCTAAAGAAACGCCACTGTATTTCTCAGGCCGTGTTTCCTAGACTAGATGGCTGAAGATATAGGTTATATTCGGTTTGCGGTGTTATGCACGCCGCGCGCGCGGGGATCCCCACAAAGCGCGTTGATATAATTCCAAGAAACTTCTACTGATATTTTGTGTGAGGGTCTAAAGATGAATAAGTGAGTATATGTATGTATAAAAGCGTACGTGCCCGAGTTATACACTCTCAGTATTGAGAACTGGAAAGCTATGTACTCGGTTTTGTTAATGCGTCTTTTCCAACGGATCATGGAAACTCAAGGAGAACCTAAAAGCCATAGCCAGTTGCGGTATTCGTGAGCGCACTTGAATCCAGTTCATTTTCTAACCCGAGTCAGGTTCTATTACTAGCACCCCCCTTACTTTGATAGGAACATCGCCAATTGTTAACTTACATCCTAACCTTCCATACTCGCGATATCTTATTTAAGCTGATGAGTTGAGTCCAAAATACCCACTAATTTTATCCTCTTTCTCTAGGTTTCATTATCAGATCAGGTTTATCTAATAGCATTAGAATAGTCTTCCTACTATAAATGAATTTCATCATCACCATCACCTTTACAACTACACGAGATATGTATTCTCTAGGGCTTAAGAACCTTTAACCCCACAAAACAGCCCTAAATTGTGGGGTGCTCGCTATGAAATATAGTGGCCATAGCTAAGATTTTAAAATTAACATAAAGGGTTTAGTTCAAGTTTATACATAAAGTTAAGACAAGTTCCTCTGTAGAAAACCCCAACGCGATAAATAGTATGAAACTTTAACCCGTAGGAAGCAAGGATAACACCAGACACCGAGAGGTATATAGCATTTCTCTAAGCATCTAGGTACCTCGGGTTATACAGGGGGGGGGGGGAACAAAGACTGCCTAAAAAGATATACTACAGACTATATACCCGTATATATAGCTGTGGATTCCCTTTATCCCCAGGTTTTTTGTGGTATAGTAATCTATATATTCACTATATAGGTGGTATATTTCTGCAAAACTCGCGTAATCACGAGTTTCATATATAATTTACATACTGGGTTGGCACCCAATCTAAACACCCCCACTTAAATTTACCTACTCAGCCCTTCTATAGTACTGGAGACTACATAAATTCATGGAGATCTTTTAAACACAGTATTCCAAGCCTTGGTATATAGACAGACCACTTATCTAGTATTTCGGGCGGGAAACTGCTAGATTGAATTTCCATATGGGACCGAAGTTTAATATATATGACACGTTAATATCAGAAACTATCCTAAAGCAGCATATAGGACCTATATATGAGGAAGGTCACACCCACTTCAATATATATATCCTCCTTTCTTCCTATATTAGGCTTACATGACTGGATAAGGGTGACTTTATTATTATAAGAACAGCCCACATATACAAAAATTCCCTAGATTATAAGTTTCTCACACCTTACATATTTAATTGGCTACTCTCAATAGTACTAGATCGACTACATATACATATCCTACCTATAGAATTTCTCATCCTACAAATCGGTTGGCAAATATGCAAAATGCTAACCGAGTTTGGGAATAGAGCGAATGTTTTTAGGGTTAAGTCCGCAAACTCTTAGTCCTAAATCATAACTGTTTGTTTAATAAATGTAGTAGAAAACCGATCAAGGTTTTATTTAGGGTAAACTAATCATTCTCCAAAATTCCCCTGATCTTCGGTACTTGATTTGTTGAGATATCTACCGGTCAACTAGTGTTGAAACACTCCCTGCTATTCTGACTTTATAATAACCCAAACTTATAAGTTGCTTCCCACTTATAGGTATCTCCAGGTCCGTAGAACTGCTTACGACCCCATTCAGGACTGTTATGATTAAATTTGTTAGCATCTCTCTAAAACCCTTCAGGGCCCGCGGTTAATAGGAAATCTAAGCTCTTACTGGTTGATCCCATCATTCCAGTCTTGGGCCTCCAAGGCAAGACACCCACCGCTCTTGACGAAGCCGTTTGTCGCTGACCCAGTACCGCCCTGAGTGCTCTTAATGGGTATTTGTCCTATCGATCATTCGGTTAGATTACTAGCCTTTACGAAGGATAATGATTTCCAGAGAAGTACCATTCATCCAGTAGCAGGTGTACAATTGAACGGCCCCCTGGTTAGTGTAGATATCGAATTTAATACCCGACCATTCGCTCGAGAGTGATGCAACTGGCTTATTAAGACTTGGACTCTTATCAACAACCCAGCAGTTGTTGTATCCTTCACAGGCAGACCCAGTTCCGCAGTTACCAACCCATCCAGGCGTCTGGAGGTTAGTCCCAAGTTGCTTCGGCTTTGACCAGAAATCATTGATGTCATCTTCAGGTATTGTTGTTATAACCCCTGTTGGAACCATGTTTGGGTCCGGTTCAAGGAGACGTTTAGAGAAGGGAGTGCTGTAAGTATGGTTCCAGATGAGATCGGTGTCCGGGTTTGAAAAGCCGTCCAGGTTCCAGTATGTGTGTTGGGTCAACATAAGAGCTAGATATCATGGGTATATTATATTAGCAAAGATTGATACTTATAAAAATCTTTTATTCTTTCTAGAAACCGATTTGGGAAAAGTTAACATACGCGTTTTGTGCTCGGGCGATACAGCATTAATCTCAATCTTCCAAGTATTTGGAGCGAGGGTATATGTTATCAAAGCATCCACAGCTCCGGGCATTCCAGTAGAGTTGCTAGGGTCGTGCATGGAGAAAGTGATCGAATTTGTGCCAACATTGACCACATTGAAGAAGCGATAACCCCACCCGTTAGGTCCGGAGTGTAGAGTGTTCTCTCCATCATTCTTTGGCGTGTTATAGGTAACACCGTCGAGTGTGAATTTCGCACCTCCGATCCTATTTGCGTAACGCCCAGGAATCGCCCCGTAGTGGCTGTGGTTCGGGTCAATAGCTATATATGTGAGAGTTAATTGTCAGTGATTAGATAACTTGTAATTAATAGTCAAGAGAAAGAGATCTTACGGTAGTAGCTGGCTTGATCGTGCCCAAGGACTACATCTCTCTCAATACCGTTTTTATCCTTTACAAACAAATTTGTGATCGCGGCAGCATAGGGGATAAACTGAGAAGTTATTATAGTTAATTTAATTCAGATTCGGTGAAAGCATGTAGTAAGTGTGGCTTTACCTGCGCACGAATACCAGGAGCAGTAATAGTATATTTTCCATCGGCACCTGGAGCGGGAACAGCTGCCAAGGAGAATGAGGCTGACAATCCGAATACCAATAGCGATCTCGAGAAGCGCTTCATACTGACTTAGGTACAAAAAAGAACCTTCACAGAAAGTACTTGGGAAGACAAGTGTCTCAGTAACTGCGACGAGGGACTAGCGGGTTAAAATACATTTTCTAAATTCAAGCTTAAGCCCGACAGTCGTAAGTTAATTATTAATTTACTACTAATAGCAAGAACCCCATTAATTGTAACTCTATTCCCTAGCCCTGTAGCCCTTTGTGCCTTGTAAATTCTCGGGCAAAACCACTAATTCCTGCCAGAAAACACTCAGAAAACACTACTATCTCTCCCGTTGAGCCGAAAGGCCGGGGGTAACGATGGTAAGAGCGGGGTACAAAGTCCGGGGTAGACATAAGTCAGGAGCAAAGTAGAGCGCAGTAGACCCCTGTGGTAACTTTTATGGCCAGGAACGAGATTACCTTGTTAACAAACATAATAATTAATGATCGCAAAGGTTTACAAACGTGCCAAAGACGGCAATTCGGGAACAGAACACCCAACCCACACGGTACTTTGTAGTGTGAGGGGTACTATAGAGTACAAAGCTCCTTCGGGATGAACCGAAAGCCACTCCGAATAGCCGCTCTCTAGTGATAATCATGATTTTATAGCTGGTAGTTCTAGCATGACAGAGAAAAGGAGAAAAAGAGAAAAAGAGGAAAGGGGGGAAAGTGCGGGCACCGGGCCGTAGAGGCGCCTAGACCCCAGCGATGCATTACAATCAATACCAAGTCTTCTTTAGGATCTGATCTGATCTGGGGATTTCATAGCTAAGCTTAACATTTATAAGATTATCTGATACACCTAATTTATAGCCGAAACCTTTCAGTACTACATAGTAAACGTTCAAGGTACCCAATATATACAAGGATACATGGACCGGTGGTAGTTTACAATACATTAATGTTATTACACGATCGCTGCTTGCATAACCCTATAGAGATACTGGACACATGCAGAGATCCCTCCATGCGATTACTATTGGACTCAGTCAAGATATTCTCATGATCCCGCGGACATAGCACCAGACTTCTTGGTAATTAATGTGGCGAGCTTGCTCAGACCAAGTGACCAAGAGTATTAGATATATCATGCAGATGATAGGCCACCGAGAGTATTAGATATAAAACTCCTATGATAGGTCAGTCCTGAATACATGTAGGTATAAAACCGCTGTACAATTATTCTAGTGTAACGTCATTTAGAGGCTGTGCTTCAACCCTGTAATCACCCGTTAAGAATGTACTACCCCACCCCCGCATCCACTCCTGCCCGATATCGAAATATTCTCCTAGAATCCCAAACCCCTGTCCGCGCAGAATCGTATCAAGAATAAATTCTAATAATAGGGAGTAAGAGAGAGTTTTTCCTATGAAATGGAACCCTACGGAAGTATATGGAATCTTCACATTAGACTACGTTGAATTAAAATCTAAATATATATACATGTTAACGTTTATACCCTTGACTGTTATTGTATTACCTCGAGAAATTGGCTATGCACGCGTCACCGCCACCCTACGATCACAATGTTCCCTAAACTCGTTTTGGCTTCCTCCAAACCGATCAAGACTAGCTAGCTGTAGATAATGATCTTTACAATCAGATATCTTGCATACACTTGATATGAGGTGGCTCCTACTTCTGCATATCCAATTTATCGAGGTAATACGGCATTTACTTACATTTCTTCTGGGAAACTGGTCAGGTGAATCAATAAACTCATATCATATTCTCTCAACCTTTACATCATACGTGTAGTTCTTCAATATAACATTAACCCCAGTATACTTCCGACCTAAGAGTAAATAAATCTAAAAAGAAAATTGTCAAAAGGGTAGTATATACGTTGTATATAGATTATAATACACAAGCGCAAGCGACTTTTAAAAAATCTACCACCCGGTATATACCCCAAGTTAGATAGATCCATAATCGGTATTACAGTCCCGTGTTAAAGTATCATAATGTTAGGAGTGCTAGATACATGGCATAGCTAGCAAAGTCCTGTAAATTTGTATTTACAGTCTATCAATTTAATTTTACATAACTCTTCGGAATCTAAACGGAAATAGCCAGCAATGCCAGGCGAGAAAGACTATGCAGAATATACAAGGATATGAGAGTATGTATTTTTCTTCCTTTACCTTATTTTGTTAGCCCCTCATTAGAATGAACTGTAAGAACCCCCTGGTCAAGTAAAATACTTAGATAAGTTTGTATATGGGACCTAAGTAGGGGGTAATGTCTCTTACTGAAACTAGACTGTATGAATGAGGGTCTACAGGCTCTAGTCCAGCTCACTACTGCAATTGAATCCCTTGTGAGACTAGCCATAAAAACCAGGTGGGTATTTTATGAGACTGATACATTGCTTGATCTCAGGAGCGGGTGAACCGCAAGGCAAAAACCCCGCAATGCACGTTTCTAATTGGAAAAAAGCAAAGACATCAAGGTGTAATAAGAAATGCAGAGCCTGTGATTGGATCCAAAGCTTTATCGTAAGCACTGAAAAGTAAAGAAATCCACTCCCTGGTGACGAAAGCACTGTAATGATGATCTGATAAGATTTGTAACTGTAATTAATTCAGCCGTCGCTTGGCGAGCTGTTATCTTTCCGCGATACATCTTTATCAGATTGTCATCAAACTGTGCATGCGCGCACGCACGCCACGTACCAGGCGGATAACTCTTTTACTTTTTATAACCTAACGGCGTGGTAAGCGATCGGAAAGATTTGATTTAGAGGTCTTGCCATTGGTTCAAGTGTTTTTTCTAAGATAGATCTTATGCCAAAAATACCAGCTGGGTTTAGTGTGTGCGGATTTTGCCAGAACTACAAGCATTAACTCTAAAAATTTCTCTTATGGATCGATCTAGATATTCAGACAATATTACCCCTCTCTAAAGATGCCGCCTACTATCAGATGGGAATTCCCGGGAACCCCAAAAATAGTTGGCGCCATAGAACCCATACCACGGATCGATAAATGAGTTAAAAAACAGATACGGATCGCACATATTATACTATTAGGGCTGAAATATGGCTCATGCTATGAGTCGATTAAATAACTAAGATAAATGCTAGTTTCCAGTATGCAGTACATTTTACCCGCTCATGAATAAATTTGTTGTTTTAGACAACTATATTGAAGACTAGAAGAATATTATATCTCTAAAATACATTCAAGGATCTATCAAGGATCTAATGTATCATGCATGCAGCACCCACACGATTGGACGAAAACTAATCCTAGCATGAACTATATATTACGGGGTACAGCTGTCTTGGTAGGTCAGACTGTGAACAATATTTTGAATACTCCTGCAGCCAAGATCTAGAGCAAGGTGACGTCAAAATGCATGGCTCTTCCCAGCCCCGTGGACAGCTTGTTTCTCATGTGTCATCACCAAAAGGCTGCTATTAACCTTGGGTAAATGAAATATAGCCTAGCTGAAAAGTGCGACCAAGGGGAGAACTTCGCCGAAAGTGGGGACACAATGGAGAGGAACTCCAACTATTAGCTAACACAATTTGTCACTCCTTTAAACATCTCACACTTCGTATCCAGCCTTTATTTTGTACCAAGATCATCGTTTTGAGACATATGACAAACACAGGCCCGTAACTACCAAATTATTATTATGCACTCCCAAAACTGGAAAAAAGGTCCACAGAAGGACGAGAAGGCATGTGAATAGTCATATATTATCACTCGTTCTGTGCTATCTATGTAGTTCGGCCTGTTCAGCTGGGGAGAGCGCCTAGGCCAATTACCTGAGTTAGCATTGTGCATCATTAGGAGTACATCACTTGTTATAGGTGAAAACATTCCTAATACACACACAAATCAGTCTTCTTTTGGCTTCCATCAGCTGAGCTGTGGGGGGCAGACAGATCACATAATCAAACTGACTGTGGGCCAATCTTAAAAAATGACACCCGTGTCTCTTTCGTCGGTAGGTGATACGGGAGTGGCCCGTGCTCTCTATCCAACTCACATTTCTCGTTGGACTCCTGAAATCAAGCCAATGGCATCAATGAATATCATTCACACATCATCACTCGCTAGAGTTATAAAATAGAATAGTTGGGTGGATCCCCTGCGCGTCCCAAAAGGGGGTGATTTGTAAGGGGTGTCCTCTGGCAGCCTTCAATTGAGTCTAGATACGTTCAAGAAGCTAGGAAACCCATGGCCTAGAGACACATTAGAGTTGCCTGTATACCTGCTCTACGTGTATCTTCGGGCGCCGGACAAGCGGATGGAACCCTAACCCTATAGTCGGATAACCGGTAACTAATATCGGTGAAACTGAGCAATACCACCGCTGTTTTGAATTCCCATAGTCTGACACCTGCATGTATTTAGAGTATAGTAGAGTACTCTCTCTCCCTAGAGTACATTAGAGTAACTTTAATACTCTCTGCCCTGCCATCCCCCTCTTGTCACTAAGCCTTAATGATACTGTGTCTTTCTCAACTCTGGAGCAGGTAATCCTCGTTCGAATCTCCTCCCATGGAAAAATAATGATCCGCGAATTAAAGCTTAATCCGACGACTGGGGTACCTACCAAATACGGATCCCCACCGATCCTCGGTGTCGCCGAGGGTACCCTATAGTTACAATGCTATTCACCCATCTACCGGCCCCCACTGAGACGGCAGCGACGGGAGGGGGCAATACTAAGCGAGCATGTTTTGGGGATGTTGAATAGGAAGAATCAGTCAAAAGGGAGCTGAGGTGCATCTATTGACCGGCAGGATCCATGGGTGTATACGCATACTTACATAAGGATATACATGAAGGTATGTTGCACTCACACCATGGTCTTGACTATGTGTAAGCCGTTGGAGCTTGCAAGGTGCTGTAGATAAAATGAATGAGGAGGGGGGGGGAGAAGGGGTGGAACACTTTGGTTGAGATCCAGACAGGCGGGAGGTTTTGGGTTGGTTCTCGGGATAGAACGTGGGAGTTCAGTCGGAGAAAGACGCAATCCCAAAGATAGTGAAAAAGAAGTAAATATTGGGGCCCCCCTTGTACTTGATACTACCCATATACGGACATGTATCTAACCTCTCACAAACCAAAGCCAGTAACCAAGAATCTGTCAAATCGGGCTAGAATCCCGGATAAGTAATAGCAATAAACTGCGGCAAAACCGCTTGGTATCATGAAATCAGCATCAGCATTTTGCATTATCAGTGTTTGACTACTTTTTCTAATAGCAAGTATGTAGAAAATCTCTTCTTCTTCAAGACCCTTTTAAATTTTAATAAATAGCGACAAAAAGGATAGGCGCCCCCCCCCCCACCGAGATCTTTACAGCGGAACGGGTAAACGGCCGCACACCTCGTTCACAATCCGGGGGGAACGGACCTTATTTGGTATCTTCCTGGTGACGCAGGGAAGGGGGGTTGTGATCTGATGGCCAAAGGTATTAATGCCGGGGTCGTCCCTCGCTCTACTACTTGTCTCGTCTCGTCTCGCCTGTGATTACTTTATAAATCCTCCGTATGTATGCGTGGGGACGTTAGGATAGTGCTTTAGTCCGAGTTGGGTTTTCTTGCACCTGGTCACCGGTATTGATCGAGATATCTCATCTACCCATCGCTGTATCGTTTCTTCTCCTTAACAAGCACACGACGTTTACTGGAGGAAGGGACTGTTGGGGTTCAGTGAGAGTCGGTATCTATCTATCCATATAGGCACGAGAAGCAATAGGTGCGGCTTGCTTGTTGGTGCAACTTCTGATAAGCGCCATCTCAGTCAGTTATCTCCGCGTCGGAATCCTCTTCAAACACAATTACATACATTACCGACCCACCCCCTCCACGTCCACGACCTCTCACCACAGAAACTTGCCCCAAAATGAAGCCAAAACCTCAAGCAACGGGTGCTGGCCTTACTAATGCCTCCTCTGGTACGGTCTCACCAAAGAAGCGACACTCACCAACATCGAGTATCCCCTCGCCAAGCACACAGAGGCCAACGTTCACAACGCCCTCATCACCACGACGCCGAAGCTCAGCTGGCGGGCAGATCTCCAGGTCAATATCGGCTTGTAATAGATGCCGCTCGCGGAAGACTAAATGCGATCAGCTATTCCCATCATGCACCTCGTGCGCCAAGGCTAGTGTGGAGTGTGTTGGGATCGATGCTGCAACCGGCCGGGAGGTTCCACGCAGTTACGTCGACTGGCTCGAAAAGCGAGTAAAGTTTCTTGAGCAAGAAATGGGTTTGGTTGCTGATGGGAGTGGATGGCACGGGAGTGGGGGGACAAGAGGTGAAGGGCTTATGGTCGGAACAGCTGTGGGGAGTAAACGGAAGTTGAGTGATAGCACGTCCGAGGGCGGGGACGAAAGGCGCAGAAGTGAAAGTAATGTTGAAGGGGCATTGAGTAGTAGGAATAGTCTCAGTGTTGAGGGGTCGGGGGAAAGAACGGAAGATAGAGCACTGCATCTACGACCAGATATTGAGAATCTCGTGAGTCAGGTCGGCCTGGTGAGCGTTCATGGTACTAGCTCTCCTGGCTTTGTTGGGGGAAGCTCAGGAATCTCGTATGTCCACCTTGTCGGCACCCTTTTATTCATCTGACCTCTACTAATACTGTTTGACTTACAGTTTCGCCCGGTTGATGTTCGCTGCTGTCAAAATGAATAATCGAGATAATCATCCTCCCTCACAGCCCTCAAATAGTGCAACATACGCCATCAAATCAGTACCGTCAATTTCCCCCAAACCTACTACTGAAAGCACAGATACTGTTGCCGACTCAGCGACCCCAGCTACGCGCCATCGTGTTCTTCCTGAGCCGTTCCCCCAACGAAATGTTGGGGAGAAGTACATTGACATATATTTTAACCTGGCAAACCCACAAACACCTATACTGCATCGTCCTTCTTTCGAGCGCATCTTCAAGCGAGCATGTGCCCATATTGAGCAAGAGGGCACAAATGGTCTACCAGACCCTTCATCTAGTGCGGCTGGCGAAAAGGATTACCAGCATCACGCAGACCTCTATTTTCTATATATGGTGTTTGCTATTGCTGCAGCAATGAATACAACCACCGACAACCTGCCAGAGAGATATCATGCCAGTGCTATGCTCCATATGGATGGCCTTTTCAGCACAATATCGTTGACAAATAATCGCCTTGACGGACTAAAGGGGATACTTCTGTTGGCCCTGTATTCTATCATGCGACCTGCAGCACCAGGTGTCTGGTATGTTCTCGGCGCGGCCTTGCGTTTGGCAATTGATCTTGGGCTACATCAAGAAAACACACCCAGGGCCGAAAAAACATGGGATCCTTTGACTATTGATGAGCGCCGCCGACTATGGTGGTGCACTTACGCGCTCGACCGCCAGCTGGGGCTGTATCTTGGTCGACCGTTTGGAGTCGCTGATGATGCAATTAGAACCCCGCTACCAGCAGAGGAACTGGTGGGCTGGTCCGACCAAGGAGAAGGGGTACCTGCAAGGGTGAGTGGTCGGAGGAGTTGCCGAACTATCTTTCTCCACATCTTCCGCATTCGCCGAATTCAGTCCGAAATCCAACAGGTATTATATCAGTCATCGTCGTCACTGCCGCGACAATTCGCATCCGTGGAAGATTGGCGGAAAAACGTCGAGGAGAGACTCCGGGCATGGTGTAACTCAGTTCCTAAATCTCGCGACGACACTAATTGTGGGTATAATCTTGGTTTCATTGACCTTAATTATGAACAAACCCGGTTGCTACTATATGGACTCTGTCCAACTGTACCACACCCAAGTGTGTCGGCCTTCGAGACTATTGCAGAGAGTGGCGAGCGAATTATCCGTTTATATCGTCGACTGCACCAAGAGAACTGTATTAATTATACTTGGCTTGCGTGCCACAACCTTTTCATGGCTGGCACATCCTATTTATGCGCGTTATGGCATTGCCAGGAGGTTCGGCGACAGACTACTATTGAACAAATTGATTACAACAACTTGGCTTGCGTGGATGTTCTTTCATCCATGATTGACCGATGTCCCGCAGCGCAAGGGTGTAGAGATGTTTTTGAATCTCTTGCCAAGGCGACTGTTGATCTTTGCACTGCCGAGAGTGCCCGTGATCGGGATAGTAACAAGCGTGTCAAGACCGAAAACACTGGGTGGACATCTGCTAGATCAAAGTCCCCTATGGGTTTTACTCCAGTCCCGCAAAGTCTGCCTGCGAGCCTTGCAAACATTGTGCATGCCCAGCATTACCAGCATCCACCGCCTCAGCAGCAACAGCAACATTCACTACAACAGCATCCCAATTACTCGGAAATGATGCCACCACCACCTCCAATGCCATCAAGTGACGGGATGTTTCTACCGCAGGAACTTGCTACAGAGTGTATGAATATGGATGGGCTTAGGGTATTTGAGATGATGCAGCAGCTTGGAGCACCAGGCGGTAGTGAGTGGGATGGTACCTCATGGACAGGGGGGATGGCCAGTGGCTATGGCAACGGACCAATGGGCATGGGAGGTGGGCTAGGGGATGGTAGCATATTTGTTGGGTGGGCTTGGCCAGGGCCATGATTGTGTACTTTCTCTTTTTTTTTGGGACTGGCTTTTATTGCGATTGGTTTGGCCTGGCATTTCTTTACCTTTTGGAATTATTTGAGCGATTTTTTATTTTTCTTTTGTCTCGAGTACTACTCTTGGGTAACTGCGCATTTCCTATATGCCCTTTTTGGAAGAGGGGTTCCGGTCAAGGTTCGGTTTGGTTTGGGTCTTTGTTTCTTTTCTGTCAATATCCAGTACATGTCTATTCTTGTTCCTAAATAATTGTCTCTGCCACACAATGCTCAGGGCAATGTGTGTGCAACTCACCTTTCATCTATATACACTGTTATCAATGGTGTCACGTTAGAGTAATTGGTACTCATAGAATCGGAGTTTCTTGCTATAAATGCACTTTTGAATTAAGAATCGTTTGGTCTTTTGTATTCTGGTCACGAGATTGGCATCATAAATACTCACTCGTTAGTTGTGCCCTACCCATTCTGTTCATGGTATTGATCACTGATTTGTCCATAATTACTAATTAGTTTATGTGGTATGTAGTTTTAGTATTTGGAGCCCTATTTCTCTAAAGGGGAGCCAAGTACTGGATGGGTATACTTATACTTGAACCCATCTTCGAACCTCCTCCACTTATGTTTCCTTGATTTATAAGGTATGTGTAGCCTACCGTAGTATTTATTTACAATATCTGTGAACGGGTTTAGCGTTCTTGGGGATCTATAAATCAATGGGCTATGGTTAGAGGAATATCTTCATCTTCCGTGTCTCTAAATCACAGACCAAATAAAGAATAGGTTACATGTAGTGAACACATCACGGATAATATAATTCCTATGGGTGCTTAGAGGAATGCATAATATTTTCAACTATTAATCCAATTAGGATTATTTGTGTATTGCCATGGATTAGATGCCATAATTCTAAGCCCTCACTGGTCCCATCTCATCCTTCTACTCTTCCAGGCATCGACCATTCCCACTGGTAAACTTCCAGGCCGCACTACCTCGAGTCCGCCCCACTTGGCGACCATCCCCTCCCCAAAGCACGCGACAACCCACTGCCAATACACGCTCATATCCTCCCACCCATCCCTAGTTCCCTCAGCCGTATGTCCACCACGCCCACCACGCCCCCCACGACCACGACTGCCACGACCCCCACGTCCGCTACTCGTGTTTGATCTACCCCTTATCAGCCCCCCTGTCTCAGCAGATACCTTGCCTAAAGCTGCTTCAATCTCAGTGGTCAACTCGACATTGCATTCGTCTGGCTCTTCTAACAGCTGCGAGTAAGCTGTATACCAAAGATTACTCCTCTGCACGCGGTATTTCGTATACTCTTCAAATGGCATGAATACATTCACATCGAAATCCAGATCACGCCCAGTCTTTCTGGTGGTTGTACCATCTTCCCAGCGCTCTTTATCCCGCGACCAAGACTCTTCATCTATCTCGATCAACTCGGTGAGCTCACTTATAGGGTCCTCACAGATGCTATCGCGCAACAAGTATAGCGGAATGAACGGGTTTTTGACTTCTAACCCACCCATCGAGATGGGCCAGTAGTACCAGCCATCAGGGATGTCACGCACCGAAAAGCGCTCGGAAATCACATCGGCAAGATAAGCGGTGACAGAGCCATTGTGTTGTGGAAAGAGCTCCCGGTGGATCTGCTCTAGGGTTTTGATCACCATATCAATGTGATTTTTGCCAAAGCAATTCGCCGGGGGTGATCCGAAATTTGTGACAAAAAACGACGACACATATTTGTTATACACCTGGACCCAGGCAAAGACTGAATTTTGGCACGCCGCGAGCTGGATCCGGAGCTCAGAAATATGGGTATCAACTTGCGACTGATCGATCACAAAATGACCGGAAGGCTCGAATTTCAGGAAGCCAAACTTAATTGGTCCTTTAGGGAGATCGGGGTGCAAAGGTTGGCCGACACATATGGAGCCCGTCTTGTGGTGGTTGAACTCCAAGCCCATGAGATCAGTGAATTTACGCATCTCCTTCCAGGCCATAGCGCAAACATCGGGATCACTATTCCAGAACCAAAGGTCGTCGAACAGGCGGTAGAGGAAAAGTCCATTGGCACGCTGGTTAACTGCATAGTCCATGCAGAACAGCATGACCTCACCAAAAACATCACTCAGACTGTGGGCCATTGGAACCCCACGCTTTCGTACCTGGGGAGGCCCATCGGCAGTGAACTTGAGGGGAGCTGAAAGAAACTTTTTGAAGAAGGTGAGCCAGGTTTCGGAAACGCCATAGAATTTAAACACTGTGAGGAGTGATGTATGTGAAAGGCTCGAGCCGAATGAGAAAAAGTCGGCCCCAACGACGGTGAAACTGTCGTGTAGAGTTTTATTGAGGAGACATTCAGTAGCCATAATGTGTAGTAGTTTCTGTTTAGTCGCAACTGGGTTGAGCTTAGGGGTGGACCTGTTGGTGTCCCAGTCAGAAGGATCGTATGTTGGACTGCTTGCTTCTATACTATCTGGGAGCTGACTTATAAAAAAGTGTTTTTCTTGCATAAGCCTTCTCTTGTTCTCGATAGTGGTTGGGTTGTAGGACTCATTGTAGACATATTTACTTGGGCCCTCGGAAAGAAAGTATTCACGTCTCTCGATGTCGGCCTTTGGCAGAGGGGCAGTCGATGGCTTCCAAGCACGCGATTTAAAGATACAGAGAAACGCTTTCCTAAACTCAACAGCCCACTTTATACCAAGGAAGTGCAAAAAAAGCGCTTGTAGAAGTTCTTCTTCCATGAAATTCCGGTATTTGCCATTTAGGTACCTCCTCATTTCTATGGCAATACCGTCGGCTGGCCAGTTCCATGATGATAAGGAAGCAAGATGCATATTTAGGACGTCAGCAACCTCCTTAAGGACTGCTGTGTTGAGCATGAATTCGTTGAGGGTGGCGCGTTTCTCGTTGGAGAGCAAGTCTTTTGTTAGCAAGGATTTGATGGTCCATTCGAGCTCCTCGATGGTGAAGTTTGAGTGAAGTAGTTCCTCGCCGAATTCCTTAATACTCTCACGGACAGAGGCAAGTTGGTTCTTGGCATCTTTTGACAGCGAGAATAGCTCTTCGAGATATGCCTCGATCCCCACCACATCGGTTTCATTGGGGGTAGAGACGTAAGATTCGAATTTTGCACGCTCTTCGTGCATTTCCTTTCTCCCCCCTTTCGCAGGCCTTTTCTCAGGAGCAGTGGAATTTTCATCGGCTTCAACCCCCTTCTTCGCCTGAGCATGTTTTTCCGCCGGATTCCCAACCCATTCGGTCAAGAGCTTGCCAAAAAGTTCGGCATACTCAAACTTGACCGCTTCCGTTTCGAGACTTTTGATGAGCTTTGTCTCCCACTCACCTAGACTAGAGCCCCCAATGCTGGGGTCATGCTCTGCCTGCCGGATGAAGTTCTGGATATTTTTGAAGTAGGAGGATCCGGAGGTGCCTGAGCTGGACTCAGTTGAGGTAGTATCGGAATTGCGCCAAGACTTCATGCCGTCTACCAGAAGACGGACCTTCTCACGGGAATTATCGGCAGCAGCGACTGAAGACAATAGATCTTCCTTGTAAGAGGTGAACTCTGCATGTTGCTTGGAGAGCACCTCAAGCTTTGTGGTGGTGATGGTGTGGAGAGTTTGGGTGAAAGTGGAAGACATGTTGAGCGAGGAGACTGATGGAACTAGGCAGTGATGAAAGAGCAAGAGGGAGAGAGAAAATGCGGGCTTTTAAGTAAAATCTGGATATTGCTGTTTCTCACGGGGGATTCTGTTGTGAGCCTATACCACATAAATCCAGGACTGCGTGTAGTGTAACCAAGAATATCAAATTGTTTATCACATTTCAGCAATTATTGGGCGTCATTGAGTAACAAGGTAGCTATAGTGAGTTATTTTTGCGGTTTAATAAATATCTATTAGCTAGCATAACCTTGGATAAGGATGCAATTGATTTTGATACCACCTCGTATTCGTCCCTCCCTTTACTAAAGAAGCACAAACTATCCCCCGCAGATCAAAAACAGCCCATGCCCGATGTTATTGGCTGGGAATATCCGACGACTATGCCTTACTACTTCCTGACCAAATTATGGGCTGTTGGATGATTCCACCCCTGTGTTTTAGATTAATATATTGAAGCTTCTAAACCTATCTAGGATCTCAATGGAAATCTCTAGAAGATACCTGATAGATGATGGCCCCTTTTCTTCGAAGCACTTGTATTTGAATCCATTGAATAGGTTACTGAGTTGTGAGTCTAGACTTTACCAGCTACTGTAGCGAAGCAATTGATTGGCAGACTTTGCCACGCCCCGGATTAGAGGTTTCACAAGAAGGTGGGGAAGTCCCAATTGATGGTAATTCCCCGCAATTATGCACATGAACGCAGATAACTCAATGCTAAGATCTGGGTAGCTGCAGGGTGAACAAGACCTCAATTGCGACTATTCACGCATATAACTACGAATGGAAGGGTATTGTCAAACAAAAGTCTGTATAAGCACTTTATTTCGATATCTCCACCTTATTGAACATAAAACGGATACCAAACCCGGAAGACACGTAGCTGTACTGGACTAGATAAGGCATGAATAATTTAGGCAATTCTTTAAGGCATTTTGAGGCACAGAGCGATCGCTCGATTCCAGTAAATTTTCTTTGTGGGGTATACCGATTCACTACATAGTGAATCGAAGGATTAAGTCAGTGCACCTCCAAAAAATGAAAATATCTATGATCTATCGGTATTTTGACTCATTATAGAGTGGGGTCCAGTCATAGTTACATATGGAATGGAAGAGAAAGTTATAGAGGCGCCAAGTGTATTGGTGCATAGGGCTACGGAGAGGAATACACAACAACCCATTCTCAACAATGATTGACAGGCAAATTTGAATGTGTAGTTTTAATCCTGGTAGGATGAATTAGAGACCCCTATAGCCGCCCTCACAGAGCCATAGTAGTGTTTTATAGTCAAAACCCGCCGACGTCTCCAGAACCGCTCTTTGCATAACCCTATATATCAATTTCGCAGAGCTCTCTCGTAGGAATAACTCTTATAGTAGTTCTACTCCAGACGTCAACTAAAACATATCAAAGGCTATGGCCTGCAAGGTATGACTACCTAGTTCACGTCCAAGGCATTGAACACATGTCACTAGACTCTACATGTAGTATGCTCAATCAAGTAGAGGAATTTCAGCCATCAATTATTTTTAGCTAGAAAAGAACACCATAGAAGATGATAGATTAAGAAACGATAAGATTTCAAGCCCTTAACTCCGAATAACCATGGGTCAGAACTATGACTCACCCCATGCTCCAATGTTCCCTTGAGTGTAGATACCATTATTTGAAGTTGTAGTGTATACGTAGCTATTTAATGGTTTTCTAGCACTTTGTTTATTCTCATTTGTATCTTGTAGAAATCCATGCATCATATCGTGTATACTATAAATTAAATAGTTGCCGTGGGTTAGGGTTGGTGTAGCATGCATCACCGTTGATGTCCAGGGTGGTAATTAAGCATGATTACCAGCTGGAAATATAATAATTTTTATGGTAAATGAGATACCACATATATTTAGGGTTTAGAATGAGATTGGCGGGTGATTTAATCTCGACGAAATTATAGATATCTTTATGGGATCGAGTCATTTAATATTATTGCTTTGGTCTACTAACAACTCAGCTATTCATAAAGATTTCTAGCCTTCAACTCCAAGTTCAATCCTCTATGTAGTGGTGATCTCATATATCCTATCAACAATGCATCTTCGCGTGCTGTATAAGAAACCGTATACCTATTTTTCTCCATTTCCTATTCGTCCCTAATTTCCTAAAGACTCTACTCGATAATAAATGTAGTGATAATAGTGGCTGCTATCGCTACAAACGCGATATGGGGCTATTGGGAGTTTGGGGAAATTCTGGGAGAACCCGCATCCCTGGGAAGACAATAATAGAAGAGCCTTTAAGCGTGAGGGTCAATTAAGATGACCGGTTATGATTACTGCTACAAGAGTTCTTCGATGAAAACACTCTCACAAGCTCCGTATATGTAGAAACCAAGCCCTTCGATGATGCCCGGCTATCTCATAATATAATCGGGTGTAGAATAATGCGCCGGGCCAGTCTCGCTTAGGTAATCACGCGCGGTATGTGGGTCAAAGCCTCTAGGCTTGTACGCGTGTGGACTACCACTACTCTGTATTTAGTGTTATCTCGGTATTCGATACAAATCCCAAGGGCTGTTTTCCTCTCACGGGAACTTGGTATATGAGATGGGGCTCTCATCAAGCTGAATTCTCAGACTCTGGGACATACAGGTGTTGGAACCTCCCGTAGGGCAAGACAATGTCTCACCACAATGTCTCATTTCATTGGTGTCAGGTACAGCTGAGATGTTACGTACGCCTCAGGGGCTTGGTAGCCACAGTCCTTAGCAGAGAAGATGGCGGTACTCGGTGGCTAAAATGGTCAGGGCTTCATAGGGGCTGCCTTCACCGAAAGGGTTATTGAATACCACAGAGAAGTTCAACTTTTCATGTTTTACTCTTGTAATAGGGTGAGTATTGATCTCGTGGCAGAGAGTTTGGGTAGTAGTCCTACCCAATTGCTTATGTACCTGTTTATGGGAGAATAACACATCAGGTTGGAAATGTCTTAGGTGTTCCGTGTTTCCTCATATACTATTTACGCCACTTTATCTGATCGAGGAAAGTCTCCATAAGTATTTTTCATGTGTGAGTGGGGGCAAACTCTATGTACTACCGAGTGAGTAAACAGTATTCTGTAGCGATGTAGCTACAATAGGAAATGAGAGGCAAGGGAATTCGAAAATAGGAAAGTGAAAGGCATCGTGATATTTTGTTAGACGACAACAGGTAGGTCGGTAGGGGCTGAATGGCGTTTGTATGGACACTACTGTGTTCCGAGGTAGAGTAACTAGTAACTACATCTCAATTCCTACAAGAATTCCGGCTATAAAGGCTGATGCTCCCACAATCTGTAGAAGGCCATCATTCAAACAATACAACTCAAGAATCAGTTTACTTCGTCTATCTCAAATCTCAGCTCTTCATAGCAGATTCCATATTTATCAAGGGCCTCTCAGCAACCAATACATTATTTTTAGGCAGTATGTCTCTTGTATTCTGATGATATTTCATAATTAGCACATATCATCTAACCGCTATTGTATATATAGCAATGGGTAAAGGTGGTTTTATAACCCTTATCAACGGCACCGCATACGACTGGGTCAAGAGTGCAGAGAGGTCCTACCAAATGCACGCCTGGTCATTCCCGAATATTCCATCCGGGAAAATAGTGACGGCATATATCGAATGGGACCAAGGTATCTTCACCAACGAATCGCACGATGCAGGTTATGCTACCTTTACTCTCGGAAATACGGGCCAAAACTTTGAACTCCAGGCCCTTAAAATCGACGGGAACTTTACTCTACGGATAAGTCTGGCAAACATTGCCACTAATACAAACTCTGTTGGGGACATTATTAATCTTGGCTTTATCCATGATGGCGTCGTCACGTTCATCTTGTCTGGCTCGAGCGGAAACTTCACGTCAAACAGAGCCCCGGAATCATGGATGCAGTGTAATATCAATACTCTCGGCCAGCGTCGTCTACGCGAGATCTGTATGCCAGGTTCTCATAATGCAGGTGTGAACAGAAACACCAAGAGTACTACATGGGCTACAGAGAGTAACTGCTTGTGCCAATCGCTCTCTATTCAGGGTCAACTCCTTGCTGGGTCTCGCTATTTCGATATCCGCCCCATCATTGTTGGTGACGAGTTTTCTACCGGGCACTACTCAGATATCCCTGTGGTGGGGTGGCAGGGAATGCAGGGACAGTCGATGATGAGCATTATCAAAGATATCAATGACTTTACTGCAAAAAACCACGAACTTGTTATTCTGAACCTATCCCATTCGTGCAATACACATAATTATAAGTTAGTATATTTTTCTTCTTGGTAGAACAACAATTGACCAACTATTGCACAGGTCTTTCACAGAGGGCGAATGGGGCCAGTTATTCAACCTGATCCTTAACAGTCTCAGGGGCCTTTTCGTCGCCCCATCTGACACCAATCTTGCTGAACTACCGCTCAGCAAATTCATTGGTGAAAACAAAGCATCTGTATTGGTCGTTGTTGATCCTAACGTATCCCTCGGAGAATTCGCCGACCATGGTTTTTACTCCTCCAGCAAGCTCAATATTTACGATAACTACGCCAACACAGTAAACCTGGGGGCGATGATCGAGGACCAAACGAGGAAGATGCAAAGCGATGACTTTGTTAACCACTTTTTTCTACTGTCTTGGACACTCACGCAGGTGACTCTCGGGGAAGTCTTGACTACGAATATACGTGACCTTGCACGTGTGGCAAATAAAGAATTATATAGAGAGCTGTTGCCAAGATGTACGAAGCAGAAGTATCCGAACGTCATTTTCGTTGATTTCATTGAAGGGAGTCGCGACATTTCTGCGTTGGCGATGGCTATCAATACTGTCCGTGGTCCATAAACGATACTTTATGTAAACATTTTCGGATTGTGTGATTCTCTGGGTTTGATTTATGTGTTAGTCGAGGTAATAATATTCATTTTCTATATCTACGAAGCTCTATTGATTTATATTTTCACAAGAATATAGAACTTATATCTATACAAGCATGCTACCTAGCCTGAATTTTCAGCACGCATCATTAATTAAGGGAAGGTGTTGATTCCAAATAGGTTTTGGGTTCTGAAAATCTTGATCCGGGAGTACGAGTGCCTATAGAGTAGTTTCCAAAGGGTCTCTTAATCGCTTAGTAACCTTGGTTTACGGAGGACTTTTTCCTTCATAGTAGTAAACTGAGTTGTTTTTTTACTAATAAAGATAGACTATAACGAAATATTGCGAAATAATTTCTTCACATACGGATACAAAAAGAATGTGTTATTCCCATACATCAGTTCCACTTTCCATCTTCTCTGAGGCAGACTACCCGAGAATCAAGCATACTACTTTGGGACAGCCTCTATAGCGATGCTCTTTGTAGTACCAATCGTCTCGTTTATGATGAGCTTAATCATTCCCAGATTATTGTCCTTGGTGACTGTGTTGTTGCTGTTCCCGTTGACCTTGACCTCATATGTGTCCACCTTAGTGCCCTGCGGATACCAAAGGATGATACTATATGTGCTACCGAGTTCCTTAACAGGATCATAGCCTTCCTTCTCTAACTTGATTGTAACAGTACGAGTGGAATTGGCCGAGGTTTGCTACGAGACCATAGAGAATTAGAATCCTGTACAGAAAATGCGAGTGGTCTGGATAGTGTTACCTGGCTAACTGAGACAGCGCGATACTTATTCTCTGCTTCCTTATCGAGATACTTGCTCCTCTCATCACCCGGAGGAATAGGAGTGTCAGAAGTACTGTTCCCATCGTAGACTAGGTCGTTAGGCGCGCTGTTGCGGCTGACCCCATCGTCAAGGTATGTAATGTAGCTCTAGGTATTCACAACAGATTAATATGGCTGGGCTGGTGATCGCAGTGCTAGCTGAGACGGCGCCCTTACATCTTCTCCTACTCTGTCTTTCCCGGGATAGATGTTGAATTTAATGTGGTTTGGTCCATCGGTGATATCTCCGACATACTGGGTGACCTTGAGCTGTGGAATAATACCGCCTGTAAATTCGACGTATTAGTAACTGTGTGAGATATACTGTGAGGAGTATAGATATTTGTGATAACCTACCTTCTCTGATGTAAACTGGTGTTACATAGGGGAACTTGTCGGGATTGTTTTGGATCTCAGCAACGTAATTTATTACGCTGCCACCTTCAGCGGCGGGTCCCAAGCCAACACCCTGCCCGTTACCGTCCTTATCACCAGGCCTCAAGTTGAATGGGTACCAGAAGTAACCTAGTGGTAGATAGACATCTCTGTTTTCACCCCAGTTTTCACTCTTGCTTTTCATGATGGGCGCTACCAGAATATCTCGACGAACGATGTATTGGTTGTCTAGGAACTCTTGGCTCTCGTTGTAAAAGGAGGTATCTTGTGTGTCGGTCAAGAGCTAGTGATCCCAATATTATTGTAATTAGCTTGTGATATTTCCTTGGTTCTATTTAGAGGATATACCATAGATCGTGCAATAGGCAAACCATCCAGAACATTCTCGAACATAGCATCATATAGGAGTTGGATGAGGCAGTATCTGAGCTCGACATAGTATCTACAGATACCCTCAACAGCGTCAAAGATCTGTCTGTCTGATTGTGACATTCCAGAGTCCGTGGCATGTCTTGGATATGCGTACGGCTCCTAGGGATATTGATTATAATATTAGCTCTCATACCCTTAGAATAAAGTGAGTAGATCGAATAGCCATACCTGGAACCACTTTCTGGTTTTTCTGACATAGTGATTTCTTAGCCATGGCAATAAGAATGACCCTGCATACCATCGAATGAGTAGTTCAGGTTGGCAGAAAGGCTCTTCCTCATTTGGATTCTCCTTTTTCTTCCCCGGCTCAAAACCGCCTGTGTCAGAGCCAGCAACACTTACACCATTCAAGCCAACTGACAACACCTGAGAAACTGTAATCCTCCAGAAATCCCATGTGCTTGCATTGTCTCCGGTCCAGAGACCAGCATAACGATACATGCCAGCATAACTTCCACGCCCAAGAATGAAGTTGCGTTTACCCGCGCGTGATGGAACTAGCTCGTGTAGGTGATCGAGGCCGTTGGCAGTAGCTTTGTGTAAATTGTAGGAGTAGAGAGCCCAAAGCTCAATCGCGAGCTTCTTCTGTTCTGTGGTGTTTCCAACCTGGCGAGAGAGACCATTGTGATCAGAGCTTACGAGTAGACGGGAGGGAAATCTGCATGATTTGTAAGTTAACCGATCCTTTTCCAAAAAATATTTTATAATGTGAAAGATACCCTTTCATATCCCCATATGCATCAGCAATCGCGGGGGTTGTCATGTCTTGCCAAACAAACTCAAGCCCTTGGTCGAAGAGATACTCATACTGCTTTCCCCACCAAATACGGACCTCCTTTCGGTTGAGATCTGGGTAATGACCAGGCTAGTTATCATATTAGTTATTGTTCGTAGGCCTACTTCATTCTAGTGCAAGAACTTACAGTTCCACTACTGTACCCGTAGCTTACTCCTCCATGAAAAGGTTGTTTAGAGTTCCACACCTGCTCAAATGGGCTTTGTGCTTATATGAGAATTGTGCGTAAAAAAACGGTGTCTTTAGCAAAACTTACTAAGGATCTTTGACACCTGCAATTTCTGGCCGACGGTTAACGTCTTTCGGGTCCATAGGCTCCTTTCTTCCTCCATTATAGCAAATGTATTGGACATTGCTTGCTGAGTCGTTTGGATTATCAAGATATCTCTCATCCTTGACAAAGTAGCTAATCACAAATTATTTAGTTAAATTACTGTTAAGTTCTTGGACTGGTTAACTCACTCTTTTTCGATTCCTTCATGGTAGGTCTTATATGATGGATCATGTGGGGTTATGCTAATCACAGGGGTGATATTTGTGGAGCATTTGAAACCGTTCTCCCTCAATGTGTTGAACATCTCCCTGGGCCCGGGCCAGACCTTCTCCTTATATTTTCCGAAGAACCCGGGGTCGATAGTGAATGTTCTGAATTTATTCTAGGAACATCTTTAGCATAATTCTGTATCCAAAAACTGCCAAAGTGTAACATTTTACCTGAAAATCGACATCAATGTGCAAACCATCAATTGGAATCCTACTGGCACGATATTGTGTATAAACAGCCCGAATTGAGTCATCAGAATCGTAGCCATAGCCTTTGAGGTTTAGTCAGTCGAGAACTTAACCGCCTGGATGAGCCCATAAAACCTACATGCTTGATGATGTCCCAAAATATACCTCGGCTTCAATCTCGGGCGTCCCATAAGGCTGGTATAAAGTCTAGATAAATGGTAATAGTTTAGCTTTTTTCGTAGCGCGTAAGAAGCATACTAAACAGTTGATGTTGGTGTGAGAGATTCTTGGCATACCTGACAATTTGTGGGACCGTATCCGCACTGATTAAGTAACAGTCCATAGCATTAAACCTCGTACCCAGCTTAATATAACCTGCATTGGTCTTTCCAAAGTCGACAGAAATCTGCGAGTAGTTATCGAGGAAGGTTGCTGTAACGTTTGCATGCTCTGGGTTGGAATTCACGTCCAGATAAAATGGATCAGAGTGATACCTGGTTGCCGTAAAGAGGAATTAGTCAGGTATACAAGTATTGAAGATGAATGAAATATAAGTTGGGCCTAATTTAATAGACCACTACTTAATTATCCACCGTTGGTATGAAACATCCGACAGAAAGCTTTGTAGAGCCTTAATGCAGCAAGCTGCAGAAAAAGAGTGTACCGAGGCTGTGTCGTGGGGGCGCTTACAATGGCTCACGAGCATCAAGAGGACCTTGGTTATACACTTGCTGGTATTGCATGTTATCAGAATCTACAAAGTGTCAGTGGTGGAATTAGATATTGTAGTACTTGTTGAGCCAATGTACTTGTGGGTTAAACAAATGAAACTCAAGGTTAGAACTTACTAAAGTAATTCATGAAACAAGCCTTTTTCATAAAACTCGTGCCTCCTTGTTCTCCGAACCCTACATACTCTCCGTGGCCAGCCTTCACAATATCAAGAACAACGTCCTTCAACATGGTATGTTTTTCATGGGTATGATGACGAAAGGTTTTTAGAGAGGTTTGCCAGACGATTTTCTCCTTCGGCGTGGTAGCAGCTGTTCCATATTCCTTTGGCATCGGGTATAATTCTGATAAAGGTGTTAGAGAACGCAGAGCCTACGTATTTTATGTTAGTTAGCGGCTGAGATTCAGTGGATAATGAAGGCTTCGGGGGTATACTTGGATACGGAATCTATCCTTATATAGAACCAATTTCATTCCGTCGCCGGCCTTATAAAACGACGGCCTCCCAAATTGAGGCTCAGATTTTGTCACTTCAGACTACAAACATGGTTATTATAAGTTCTATCAAGACTAGGGGCTAGATTTACCGAGAATGTCCAGTAGCTGCCATCATCGGACGCTTTCAATTTAGTAACCCAAGTCAGACCTATGTAGCCATCTAAAGCCGCAGTGAGTTCGGACATGTGGTCCATAACAATGGTACGGCTATTGAGCGTAAGAAGAGACAGTATAGTGATTAGTACATCTGTGGCGTGATATTGCAATGGTAGGAGTTGAGCATACCTGTTTACATCGGTATACTCGTTCGCATCTTTGACGGCAGGGTCATATCTAACCCTCCACAAAGTAGGACGAACAAACTGAATCACACATAGTGTATTATCGTCAAACTTCAGGGTAACCCCATGCCAGGAGCTGCTGACCTTGGCATCTGAAGGTGGTGTTTCTGATATCGAGGTGACTTTCGTGGGGCCTCCCCAACTTGGCGCTTCTTTGTAGAAGTCATCTGCCTTGCAGAAGTTAAGAGGATCATTCATGTCTGCGAGGCTCGATTATCCAATTATCTCTTGACTGAGACTGGTTCCTGAGAGGTTTTTGAAGAAGGCTTGAAAGAGAGCGAACTGTTCCGCAAACGGTAAGGTAAGCGGAATAGAGATCAAAAACTGGCTGAGAGATCCAGCTAGAAGCAGAATTGCGGGTGATAAATTGAAGAGCGGCAGAGCAGCAGTTATATAGAGGAGATGTGTGAACAAAAGATTCAATTAGAAATAAGCTATGGATTTCAATGGGATCCGGGAGTGACTGTCAAAATTGAGTAGCCAATACGAGTGGACCGTGCAGGGCTGCATATAGCGACTGCATACAGTCACTTATTGCCTAGTATTAATCGAAAGTTCAAAACAGATCTTACGCACGTCCTAAAACAACGCTTTACAGAGAATCATCCGATCTTACTTGATCATCTGTGATACTGCATCCAGCACTATACACTCATACAAAATGATATTAACCCTGCAGTCTGTCGTACAAAGTCTCAGCTCAGCCTGTGCTTTATTGAGTAGAGCTGAATCGAAGATTATTGTGGAAGCGCGATATGTATACTTATTGGAGAAAATAAGTGCGGGGGCAATCGGGGGATGGGGGATGCCAAGCCAGAAACGCCAAGCCAGAAACCTGTTTCCTGGCTCCGGCATGGAGAACTTGGTCTCGGAAGAATCCTCCCCCAATTGATACTGTACGTTGTGGAACCTTATGGATAATGAAACGCGTCCACGGATATACTACTTTGGGCCGCGGACATTGGAGTCCAGGATCCACCGACATCCACCCGAGGAGAGGATTCAATCACCCAAAAAGTAGGCAAGAAAAGTGCGGGGTATCTCATCCTACAGTCAAACATTTACTGAGAATCTCAGCCCTCCATTTACAAATTTGTAATTTAGCTTATATTTTCACTCCTAGGAGGCTCGTAAACAGCTCAGAATGTGCCTGTACCGTACTACTCCCTGTTCTGTGTGCTAGATCTGCAATGCCTCTTTTAACCGGAACTACCTTGGGTTCTAGTCAGATTGTTTAATTTCGAGTATAGATTGCATATCTCACGCATTCGGGAATGTTTTACAAAATGATAAACAACTCCTCCAGATGGTCTGTGCTGTGCTTCATGTGCCAAGACCTCCCTACAGACTTGACCATGCAGTGTAATAAGCACCTAGGGTTGTACCGAATATTGAAGTCTAGATAATATGGCCCCTGTTCTAGACAAACTAAAAACACATGCCGCATCTTCCTATAATAGAATATCCGTTATCTCTAGAAGTGTCACGTGACATGCATGGTACTCTATAAGGGATGCGAAATGCGACCCCTGTATAATCGGTATGACGGTCTGATGAAAGAAACCGCTCTAGACTTGAATCTCATTTGGTATTATCTATTCTAGCTGAAAAGTCATTTGGTATAACTGCTGCTTCTCCAGCCAAATTGGCTGGTGATTAGCCCCAAACTTCGGCGGATAATATATCATTTTTGCAAGCCCTTAAGAGATCCCTTAAGACTCAACCAGGTAATGGTTTTCTATTTTATATATGTATTCCTAATCCTTATACTACATAAAAACTTTGAAGGTCCCAACTAGATACGTCCCTACAACCTTTTAAAGAGAAAGTTGAGTACCGGATCGGAGTTTGGAAATCAGGATCTCTATCTTAAATAGCTAGCACTAATAAGACTTACCTCCATCACAGCTTTCTCTCTATTCATTCTGGAATGACCATTGTAAAATTTCTACTCCCATTTGTTGTTTACTGGGAAACTTGCTGGTAATACTATAGGGATAGGTTAAACCACCTTATTCATTACAGAAGATCGTTCATCTATGTTCTTTATGTTGGCGAATTTAGCTCTAGCCATAAGTTACAGCTAAGTGCTTAAGGTTCTGGTGATCATTGACACGTGGTTCAGAATTACCACACTTAGTAACAGAATTCGACAGGGTAACTAAACTCGGTTAATATGGGTGAACAGATCATTACTTTTTACACCTTGCATACGTATACGTATACGTATATGTGCATTGTTTATATCACAATTTACTATATAGTTAGAATTAACTATTACTGTATAAAGTAAATGAGTTATTATCTAAAGTAGAGTTGCTTTCACTATTCCAAGTACGCAGACCAATAGGCCTAGCGCCACGCGGGGAGGGCTTTCTCTGTATTACTCTGAATCTCATAATAGGCTTGAATCGTTAAGTATATGTATATATTGAATCTATATTTTCAGATGATATGCAGCCGGGGCTGATACCGGGGATGCTACCGGGGATGCTATTCCGCTGCAAGCAAGCAGATATATACTCGCAATTACAAGACGTTTCTGGAACGGCCTGCTGTTGCACACCATACAAAAAGTATGCCAAATCTACGATTCCGTTCTGGGGATGTCTCAAAATTACGAGTGTAAAAGAAATTCATTTTACAACTGCATGTATGCATCTTTATCGGATATCAATCTTAGGAAATCTAGAAATAATTTACTCGGCTCTTCCAAAACTCCTGCTGGTTACACTGCAGTTACAAGAGAATCTTGATGGTCAAGAATCCCGACAAAACTTCAGGCGGATTTATAATTGGCCCACTGCGGAGCGCAACTCCAGATCACAAATTCGTTACCGTGTTCCGGCCTCGCGTTGATGCCGGAAAAAGGAACTAGCGTAGATCTACAATGACGCAACACATATAAGTAGAAAAAGATCAACATGTATATTTGATAGTAATGATTAATATATATTACATATATATTAGCTATGCTTATCGTATATTGAGATAGGGCTGATCATTATGCTAAGACGCTTTTGCAATTGGTAGTTGCATATAATCTAGCTTATTATAATAGATAATAGCTTCTAAATGCCCACACCTCAGAAAAGACCTCGGAAATAACTTCACAGACTCTAGTAGTAGTTTTCGAGTGCCTTGTATATTACCGTGCCTAGGTCAAGACCTCACCACCACAATCTCCGCGGCAGCATGTGTGAAATTGAAGGAGTAATTGATTATTGACTTTTAGGTGCATGATGCGGGTGGTAAGGCGTTCTCCGCTTTGTGGTCACAAATTATCACTCGTGATTATACTTATGATTGATGTTCAGATATCACGATAATGATCAGTATCATAAATCAGTATCTTAACAGACTAGGAGAGAAAGCCTAGAAGAGGCTTTCTACTCCTCTATATATACTGGTAATCATGTAGACCCCGCGATACCCTAAAGCCTAGGAAAGACAGCAAGTGAACCCCAAGAAGAGCCTCCTAATAGGCTTTGCCCACCGAGTCTCCTCGGAGACAATTGTACTGGTTGAACCATCAACGCTGTACCTTATTAGGTAGCCATATCTTAACAATTGAGAGTATTTGGTTTTTATCTCAGCTCGAGGCAATCTGTAAGCTATCAGTATATCTTCTCTTACCACACAGAAACTTGTAATATTTATTATAATTAATAGGTGCTGATGCAAGCCCCTTTTGACTATTTATCGTCACTGTAAATATATACCCCGAGGATGTGGTACGTGGGTTGCCTACCTACTACACGTGTATCCTATAGAACAAAATTCAATAAAAATACAAGATCTTGAGTTATATACTGGCATACTTAATGAAAACATTATTCCTTTGTTTAGCCTAAGATCTGCCGCGAATACACCATTTAAGATTCGATATATGATTCTAAAAAACACTGAGCTAAAGATTTCGCTCTCTATAAATTTCAGAGGATTTATGTAATAACAGTGAAAATGAGTATGATATCCAGAATACTGGGAGTATTCGATGAAGGGGGGGGAGGAAGGGAAAAGCAAGTGTAGAACGGCTGATGCATGCCTCAATGCCCGATTCCCGCCCATGTATTGTATTGTCATTATTATATCTAAGTCCTTATAGAAATATCTTTGCAGTTTAGGCAGCCCACGTCTTCTCACGATGGAAAGATCAACATATCTAGTGTAGTACCCCGAGTAAGATTCTACCCAGGCGGAGGGTCTAAGCTGGAAGGCTGTATATACTTAATGAGTTAAACAAGAAAAAAAGCCTAGGCGGATGATTGCCCTAGTAACACTAGAAAATGCTTATGTTTTTGTCACGTAAAACAATAAGAGCATAGGGTTGTGACTGATATAAACTTGTGTAGAGTAGTGCTGTGCATAGCTCTTTCGTCATAATCTCTATTGGCCATTCTTTATACACCATCATACCTTTTTTTCGGTCCTCGTGTATTAAAGATTCTACAAGGCCAAGATTTCGTGTGGCACTACATGTACTTTCAGAGCAAAGACAAAACACTTTATGTTCGTTCATAGTGAGTATGGGAGTAGTCCGCATATTTAGCAACCCCATCAAACTAACTTCTCAAACTTTGATTATCTTCATAGATGGAAGGACCTTCCTAAATAGGTCTTTGGGTTGTACAATACAGGTATTCTTCCTGACGATGGGGCGTACTACTAAGACAGTGGCATATCCCAGGGTTAGGGTCTACTTCTGCCTATCTTCTTGATAGCCAAACCCATATATATAAAGTTATCCGCTCTACGGAGAACTTCTCTCTTAGCTACTTAGACTACTGAGAATTGACTTCAAAACACCGCACTGTTCTTACAATAGAGCATAGTATAACATAGGGTTAGGGTTGAATTATCTCCATAAGAGCGTCTGTTTTTCATCTTACGTACTCATATCTACTCTAAGCAGACTCTATTACGTTACTGATATAGGATTATTTTAGGATACTAGAGATTTCTATGAAGGTGGCAGATGTAGATAAGACAAAGAAGATAAGGATGAAGAAGTGGATGAAAATAAAAATATGGGGAGATAAAGATGCTTAGCTCCTTTCATGATCTTATAGAAGCTAGCCCTCTGAATGGGAGTCAGTGACATCAAGTTGTTTCACTAGAAGTTCTTGCTCATAAATGCTAAAGTTGTATCAATCCGGGGTAAGTAGATACATCTAGCTTAAATAGGTAGGTCAGACTATATTGACTTCTAAGATCGACTAGTACGAAAGTTATGGGAAATACTTTCAGTCATGCAACAAAAACCTATATGCTCTTATAGGTTGTTAATTGTGACCGCCTTCTATTACAATTTTCTACTTGCGAACAACTTTAGACCGCCCGTCAAAGAATATGGTGTGAATGAGTAGTAGTACTATTGGAGTATTCAAGGATCAACTAGGAAAGAATTATAGAGGAGATGGCATAGGCCCTAGCTATATATCTATTATTATTTTGAGAGATATCTCTGAGCCCTAGCCCACACTCGCGTGCTATTTGGCTTACCTAAAACCTCGACGTCAGCATATTTTATCTAGACACCTAGTACATTATATTCACCCCAATACACAAAGCGTAATTCCATAGGATTCAAGGAATGTGAAAGATTCATATAAACTTATAAATATAAATATAAATACTCAGATCATAGCCTATCACATACATTTCTTCGGTAAAACTGCATATCGGGATAGAAACTATTGGGCCCCTCTTGGGGCGCCCGTGAATTCCCCCCCTATAGGCATCGAGTTCTCGGTACTAAGGGGCGCACCCGAGTACATACTATGTAGCTGCTCCTACCTTCTAGACCTCACTTTGCCGCCGCTCTTAGGCTTGCTTGCTTTCTGCCCTGGGGTGGCGCCACATGCCACATAGAGACTCTCGTGTAATTCTCTCTTAGTAAGACTACTTAGAATTGACTTTAAAACTGTATTGAATTCTCATCGGTGTTCGGAAGCACTGATAAAACTCCCTATATTATTATAGGTATGATTGAGTTGTATATATAACTCGACTGGACCTTTGTATTGTCAATGCACTAAGGGGGCGTGATGTAATTCATGTAAGCAGCTAAACTCCTACTCGCCATGCATTCGATAGTAAATAACTTCAATCCTAGTCACCTCAATAACCACCACCACTCTGGCCTACAACACTCCCTCCTATATACATTCAGTACCTCATTACATTAATACTTAACGATAAAGCCCTACACCACCTCAGTCGCCGAACTCGCGCCAGTTGCTGTAGATTGCAGACAGCATAAACATGATGGATTATATGGGCATGTCTACTATGTACTCTCCAACACAGCCACGGACATAGAGAACGCAAGCTCAAAGATCCTCAAACTGTAATACACATACTCTACACACTCAATATATATGCTGTATGAGGGCATGGACTAATAGTCTGCGAGATCGCCCCCAGAGCCGAAACCTGCACCGACCAGAGTAGGAGAGGCAGTATTTTTGTGCGAGTACCATAGCCTCTGGCTCCATGTACGTTATGAAATTTATTATTATTATGATTATTATTATTAGGAGAGGCAATAAAAATGAAGCAACTGTAATATTTTAATTTACTCCCTGGGGAATGCTATATAAAGGGTGGTTATATTATAACGGAATTTTGTAATAAAGTTGGGTTAGATATAACTTCACCGGAGTGATAATAATGGTGTTAGTACACAGGCGTTCATTAATAGGCCGGAAAGGTTGCAAGCACGGCACGGTGACATGCAGCACCAACAAGAATAGAATAAAATTACAAGCAATAAGAATAAGTAGTATTTAGCCCTGAAATATGTTCCCTCCATTCTGCTTAAGAACTTCTTTTAATTTTTTTGGCGCCCCTCCAATTATTTGAGCTGCATTTTGGTGTGTCACCACGGTTGCAGCTTTTCCGGCCTATTAATGAACGCCTGAGTAAATGAAACTATTTTTAGAATAGTTAATAGCGTAAGGCTTCCCAATTTAAATGAAGCATTTCCACTTAAATGAACTATGTATACGGTAGAGCGCAAGTAGATATATCCCGTGCTAGTGGAATTTCTATAGGATTCCGACTCAACAGCAGTCGAGTTTGAGTATAGAACAAAACTGTGCTATTAATGCATCGTGTTGGAAGGACCTACCCAAATAAGCTTGATCTATGCACAATGCAGGTATTCTAACCTGACAACGGGGTTTATTATTCAGCGCATGGCGAGAGGAAACAGGCTAGGGTTAGGTTTTCTTTTGTCTATCTCCACGTCGATACTTTATTCTCATATATATATATATAGAGCTCATGCCCTCTCTGACGAGCTTCTCTCCTACTTAGTTAGGCTACTGCTAATTGACTCTATAAATCCGCTTTCTTTTCACATCGGACTCAGCATACCGCCTTGCGGGTTCTAGTGACCACATACTATCACACATGCTCTTATTGCATACAACTAGTTGATAGCTATGTATACATGACTAAATCTGGCTTTGGTTAGAAATAGGCTGACCATCAAAAGTAACCCATACCCCTTCCCATTATCCACCCACATTCAGAGGAATACCGCAATGTACCATATCACCGCAAGATGACGACGATCGGGGTTATGAGTTATGGCCACGGCGGTGTGTTGAAGCTGGGAGCGTTGCTAAAGAAAGCGATAGAAGCCTACGATGTATGGTGGAGTGTAGTGTTTGCCATTTCATCCTCGGTAGAAGATTCTTCATCCGAGATCTCTAGATCACTCATGTCTGTAAGATTTACCTCTAGGATATCGTCTTCACCATCATCATCATCTTCTTCACCATCATCCCCCGTACCCCTCCAATCATCCACAAAGGACTTCCATTGAGTGTTTTCGAGTATTGTAGTCTCGAGCGTCCGGCTAGAGAGCCACTTGAACTTTACTTTACGGTACTGTATAGCAAATATCTGTTTTCCAGGCGCATCGAAGACACTCCTCTGACTGTGGCTTGTGCTTAGAAGGCTTCTAGCCCCAGAATCCATGTTGGACATAGGCAAATTTGTGAGTGGCAATGGCATCTCAACCCCCACTCCTTTAGCTGTTGACCAGATGACGTTTCTGGCTAACCGCGCATCTTCAAGGATACGGAACCCAACCACCAGGTATATACGCTTTCGCCGGTCGATTGCGCTTTGGAGCCATTTTCGTGTTTCAGGTCGGGCGCATGCTTCTCCAAACCAGGCCCCAGAGTTCTCGAGGCGGTGAGTCGCGACTTGTGGAGAAGTCAAACTGGTGGTGCCTTCGTTTTGTGCTCCGTAGGATATAGAGAGAATATCAGTCAGATAAGATCGAAACTTTGAGCTTTTGCAAAACTTCCGGGTCTCTTCGAAATTATTCTGGTTGTTGACGCTGTATTCCGCTTCTGTCGGTCGGCTATCAAGCGGGTCGAAGAAGTCTTGGTGTGGTGTTTTGCTATTGAGAACTAGACGCCCAAGCCGAACAGATGTGGGAGGTAGGAGGTCGTCTAGAAAGATGTTGGAGGACCGCATCTTTTGAGGAATCTTGCCTGGCCTTGGTGATAAAAATTCAGCAGAGTTTAAATCTTTTAACCCCCGATTACTATCTGTGAGAGGCAGGGCTGTGGGGCTCTACCGACCACCATTTTTATGCCTTAGTACTAATGCCACTTGGCGGGGTAGCAACGCACAAAATAGAGCAGCACACACTACAGTACAAGGTTCTGCCACGCAAAGGTTGGTGGCGTGTAGAAGCACAGTTTGATGCACAGAATACTTGGTCGATGTGCATGTTGGAATCAAATTCTTTAAGCGTATTGTGTATAGAAGAGTACAGCCTGTGGTAGAAAGGATCGAGAGACGTAAAACCCTAGATTCGGCGCCTTGATTCGCTTTTTACATTCTCGGCGAAGATTCTAGCAATAGTATTGACCTAACAACCCATCTTCATCACCCTTGTTTCCCGATCCTTTCTACCGGAGGCTGTATATAAGGCGGGGTAGCTTTTTTTGTCTTACCTTCCCTACCTCTCTGTCTAAGACCTGCGCCTAATGAGCACCTTATTGCATGTACTCATCTACCGTAGGCTCTCGATAAATCCACTATCTCCGTGCAGGGTTCATATCTCCGTGATAGGAAGGAGGTATATTGTTGCTATGCAAGTGATAATCTATGATCCGTGAGTAAAAAGATGAGAAAATGGCAGTGTAGGCAGTAGGGGAGGCCAGTAAAGTGAGGTGTTAATACTGTATACATGGTTTTATATTACTCGCCATCTGCTATAAATTCTATTACATTATTATCATCATTTTCCGTACTTTTACCCCCAAATTGATAGTGTTTTTCATCAACTAAAGATACTATCCAGCTCCAATCTCCAACTTTGATGCCATGAAAACCTTTAATATCTAGTTCATGGTCAGCAAACCCGTCAATAGGAAGTGATAAGCCAACTTTTCGAAATACACGTTGTACAAGATCCTGTTTCTCTATACAAAACTGATACCAAGCATCACCAACAGCCCAAGTAGTAAGTATCCGGCAGTCTCCCACAGACCATTTTTCAAATTCTTCAATATTCTCACATTCACTAATTGCTTCATCAGTGATTGACCGAATATATTCCTTTAAAGGCTTGTTAATAGAGACATCAAGAGGTTGAACAAGACTAGTACAGCCAGCTGGAATAAAAGAAGGAACAATATCATAAGTGTGTAGTAAATCAAGAACTGGTTTGGTTTTATGTGAGCCACATAAATCAAGAGCAAAGAGACTGGGTTGACCATTGAGTGCAGGATTAGATAAAGCTGAATATACTTTAAAAAAAGTGTATTGTTCATGTAAGCTGTTTCGTTGAACTCCACTGTAATACCAGGATGGTATTTTTCCCACTCTTTACCTAACCGCTGACCAGTACCATGAAAAATTATCATAGGAGGGACTCGATTGATACCATCTGCAAACACACAAAGAACAAGACTAGCTTGTCATTTATCCCACCCATTTCTTGTTTCTTTTACCCAAATAGTTTTAGACCCCGTAATCTCATAGGTTTTCCCACTGAGATACTCAAACGGTATAGGTGTTTCATCAATGTTGCAAATGTTACTGAGAAAATACCGATCAACAGCATTGCATAACCCAATCTCAGTATCATTGCGTGGTTGTGAGTTACGGCGGTTGAATTGCATCCAGTTCACAAGAATTTTTTTGTATTCTTCTGGTATGTTTTGCGCTGTCTTTGTGATACACCGGAGACTGATACAATGACGACGTAGGAATGCACTAAACCAACCATCAGAGAACTGAAATATTGATACTTCAGCTTTTGGATAGGTCACTCGAAATAAATGCATTGTATGCACTCTAAACCAGCCCTGCCTCACTGCTTGTCCTTTCTCACGGTACTCTAAAAACAATTGATAGAGTTTTGTCTCCATATCTGGCCATTGACAGGCAATCGTTACACGGATCAAACGTATAGGTGTTGATATCCCTTGACTCTCAATCTGTTTTTCCCTTCGAACCCAATCACTAATTGTTCTCTGTGGAACTCCATAGATATCTTCGGCTTCTATTTGGGTAGGAGCTCTAAATTCATCAGGAACACCAGTTGGAATACGGTAGTGGAATAGGAACACCAAAACCCGCATCCTTTGCCTTTGGCTCCATGATCTCTCTGGGTATACAATTGGCTTAAGGTCTTCTGGCTTGAGTACTCGTTCTCTTATTGTCTTGGGTTTAGGACCACGGCGTTTTGGCTTGCTCTGGTTCAGCTCGCTGTCCTTCAATCTCTTTAGGACACCCTTGGACTTCGTTGGTGGCATTTTACGGTCGGTCTTGGAGGGACTTGCAGGCACGGTCTCGCTTGCTCTCTAGGCAGAGGATTTCGGGGGTTTGGATAGCTCCTGCTGCAGACAGGAGAACGGAGCCTGGTCCCTGGGTCTTTAGAAGAGGAGGTTGCGAAGTCACCCCTAACCCTTGCCTCCACCCTGGCCCCGGAGATATATTCCCTACACGGAGATAGTGGATTTATCGAGAGCCTACGGTATATGCATGCATAGCCTACCATATAGATCATATGATAGGTCATAATCGGGGCACAGTTGCCTGATTTTTCTCACCCATACTTGTGATAGGAGATTACGGTTAAAACGCAGGCTCTCCACCTCCTGGCCGTAGACTTAAGCTTAACACCTAGCGACAAACTGGAATAGCAGAGACAAGAGCAAAGATACTTCCAAAAATTACCCTACATAACTACTAGCTACTCTACTTACTGAAAATACCAAGATATCATATACGAAACTAGTACACAAAGTTGAAACAAAAGAAAGCGGCAATCTAGAAAAGGTGCAACATATTCACCAAATGGAAATTTCTATAGAAATGTGAGGCCTAGATTCAGCTTATAGGAAAGAAAATCATAGGAGCTGACCTCAAGATCCAAAGTGCAGAGAATGACTCCGGGGATGTTATAGGGATGTCGGATGGGTTAGAAACTGGGGTACCTGCTGAAACCATTACTATAAGGCTTATGGAGACGGGTGAAATTGAATACCCGGACAATGCTACTGGAATTTCTATGGAGGATGAAGCAACTCCCTCAAGAAATGCCATTCAACTTCATTGGTCAGCCTTAGTCCCCGTTTTAAAAGCCATATACGAAACGACGGAAGCTCTAGAGTGCATAACGTGCGCTATTAAACTACTTGAAGAAGCAGTAGCAACAACCGAGAGTGATCTTAATCGGGCAACAATTTTGAGTGAGATGGGAGACTTTTCACAAAAGAAGTATATGCAGTTAGGAGCCTTGAGGGACCTCGAAAGATCCATTCTATGGGCTACAGAGGCAGCGGCACTGGTTCCCGCAAACCACCCCGAGCGAGCAGTTTTCTGTGAAAAGCTGGCCGATATGGTTTACCATAGATATGAGCGGCTAGGTACTCTAGAGGACCTCGAGCAAGCCATAAAGTTGGGCGAAGATGCGGTGGCAACGAGCACTCCAGATCACCCTGACCGAGCCCACAGATCAGATATTCTGGCCAGCTATCTCCACGGCAGATATGAGCGACTTGGTGCCCTTGATGACCTTGAACAAGCAATCAAAAAGGGTGAAGAGGCAGTGGCAGCAAGCCCCTCTGACCACCCAAACCGAGCATCCTGCTTAAGTAACCTAGCCAACTTTTTTCGTACCAGGTATGAGCGATTTGGTGTTCTAAGTGATATTGAACTAGCCATCAAGTGGGGTAAAGATGCAGTATCAGCAAGCCTTCCGGATCACCCCGATAGAAAGGCCTGTTTAACAAATTTGGCAGGCTACTTTCGTTGTAGATATGAGCGATCCGGTGCCCCCGAGGACCTTGAGCAAGCTATCAACTGGGGTGAAAATGCAGTCGAAGTAAGCATTCCCGACCGCCCTGACCAAAAATCCTGTTTGAACAGTTTTGCCAGCTTCTTTCGCTCCAGATATGAGCGGTCTGGGTTTCTGGGCGACCTTGAGCTAGCCACAAAGTGTGAAGAAGACGCAGTCACGGCAAACCCCGGTAAACCTGGTCGAGTAGCTTGCCTAAGTAATCTAGCCGGCTACTTCCATAGCAGGTATGAGCGTTTCAGAGCTCTAGATGACCTAGAGCAAGCCATAAGTCATGGTGAAAATGCGGTAGAAGCAATCCCTTTCGACAACCCTGACCGAGCCGCCTCGTTAAACAATCTGGCGGGTTACCTCCATAGTAGATATATACGACTAGGAGCCCTAAAGGATATTGAGCTAGCTATCACATACGGTGAAAGTGTAGTAGCAGCAAGCTCTTTCAACCACCCCGATCAAGCACTTAGACTGAACAACCTAGCTACCTATCTCTACACCAGGTGTGAGCACACGGGTGCCTCGGACGACATTCAGCGGGCCATCAAGTGGGGCCAAGATGCGTTGACAGTAACTCCCTCAGACCATCCCCAGAGACCAAGTAGGCTTGGGAGTCTCTCAACCTACTTTTACAGCAGGTATAAGCTGCTTGGGACTCTAGACGACCTCAAACAAGCCATCAAACTAGGTGAAGATGCAGTGGCAGCATGTCCTTTGGATCACATCAGCCGATCACGCAGATTGAACAACTTAGCTAGCTGTCTAGAGTCTAGATACCTACAGACGCATTCTTCTGAAGACTTTAATTACACTCTTCGCAATTATTGCGAAGCTTGGCAGTGCAAAGCATCACCGCCGCCAGACCGTATTAGCGGAGCTCATAAAGCTGGCAAGCTTTTTGCTCTTGCTCAACGTTGGCAAGAATCAAGCTCTATCCTAGAAGATGCTGTCAGGATGCTTCCGGAAGTAAGCCCACGGTTTTTAGAGCGAGATGATCAAGAGATTGCACTGTCCGACTTTACCAGGCTTGCAGCAGAAGCTGTTTCTATATCCCTACAGGCAGGTATAGCGGCTTCCCACTGTCTTAGGCTGCTGGAGCTCGGCCGGGGAATTATTATGGGCCTTGCTATTGATTGTAGAAGTGATCTTTCGGAACTTCAGATTAGAGACCCGGATCTCTTTAACAAGTTTAACCGTCTTCGTACTGAGATTGACTCTCCATTGGTCAGGATACGAGTAGAATCATATGAAGCCACTGACCAGAATAGCCGTCGTCAACGGCTAAGGTTAATCGATGAAATGGAAGAAACTCTCGCGTGTATCCGACAAATTTCTGGATTTCAAGGATTTCAGCTCCCACCTCCTTCAGAGGATCTCATGGCTATGGCAGTGGAGGGCCCAATCGTTATCTTCAACTGCACCGAATATCGGGGTGATGCTATAATTGTAACCACCACTAGTATAAAAGCGCTCGAACTTCCAAGACTGCTATATGAAGATGTCAATGATCGTATGACTCAACTAGCCCGAGGGCTCACGCGAGGCAAGCGCTCAACATATCCACGGAGAAATGAGAAGTTGGAGGAGCTTCTTCTTTGGTTATGGGATGTGGCGGTAGAGCCAGTTTTAAAGGAACTACAAGTAAATACCATTGTTAGTGACACCAACCTGACCCGAATTTGGTGGATCGGCGTAGGGCCACTAGCCATAGCGCCTTTCCATGCAGCTGGCGACTACTCTCCGACTTCAACCTGTAACAATGGTACCCTAGATCGAGTCATCTCATCGTACATCCCAACAATCAAAGCTCTTTCATATGCCCGCCAGAAAAAACTCCAGCTACTCAGCAAACCAGACTCTCGTTTTCTTCTAGTTACTATGCCTACAACTCCTGGCAAAAGTCCTCTTAAAAACGCCACACGAGAGATCGAAGAAATTACACGTATTGTTGAACGAAGCGCTCCTATTCCGGGATTAGATGGCACAGGCAATGGCGTAGTCGACCAAAGAACTACTTGTATTCCAGTCAGATTGGAAAGCCCAAGCGCTACTGATGTCCTTGAGCAACTTCCGTTATACAATGCCATTCATTTCGCCTGTCACGGTGTATCAAACCGTGACAATCCATCGGGAAGCCATTTGCTTCTACTCAAAGACGGCGCGATCGATAAATTGACTGTAGGAGATATATCGAACACGAACATGAAAAATGCGCAATTAGCGTATCTTTCAGCCTGCTGCACTGCAGAAAACCTATCAGCCACCTTAGCGGACGAATCAATCCACATTGCTAGTGGATTCCAGCTTGCAGGATTCAGTCATGTACTCGCCACACTATGGGAATCAAACGATGTTGCTTGTCGACAAGTCGCAGGTGACTTTTATAGCTCGTTGTTTGATAGGCACGCGTACGGGAGTGACTCCCAAGGCCACCAGAAAGTTAGCATTTCGTTTCATTACGCTGTTAAAAAACTACGAGATCAGTGCCTAGAGGAACCTATTAAATGGGCGTCATTCATTCATACGGGGGCTTAACGGGAATCATGTTTTAGTAGGTCTTTGTTAGTGCTTGATGGAGATAGAAATATGTTGCACAGTCTGAAAAATTACTTTTTAATAACGCAAATCCAATACCAACGAATGAACGTTAAGAACTATAGCTATAAAAACATGTTAATATAAAGTATTAGAGGAATTTTGACCGCGAACCTTGAATGTCTTAGAATTTAGTATCCTCATAGACTCTTTACCGGTTATACTCTTCATATTCAATCATCAATGCTTGGGAAATTAGTGTCTAATTGGTACAAGCTCATAAACATATCAAAGAAACCTCTACCAACACTGTAACTATGTAGATATATAAAACCGATTTCCTAGGTCAACGCGTGTAACCAGAACCGGTACTACGCTTATCAATATCTAATTAGGTAATGTTACAGCTTTGAAACATTAGTAGAAAGAAATTTCCCAAGAAAGTTAACTAGTTGTAGACTAGAGTAAATTGGGTGGGTCTGTCCTGCTAAGTACATATAACACTCTAGCAGATAAATGATATGACCCCCGTAGCTAGGCTACGCATTCTAGTACATACTTATGCCAAATACGTAGGCTCACACTACATCCAACCTCCCAGTCCAGAGGATGAAGACGACTTAATAGCGCGAACGGAGTAATACCATATGAAAAAGACGTAGGTAATTCGTCAAAAAGTACATAAAACCTACATATTTTAGGTAAGCTGGAAATGGCTACTCATTGTATTCACTGAAATAACTCCTTTTTTTGTATTCTAGGAAACCTTATATAGTAGGTATTTAAGTAGAGTACTTGTACATACATAGCTATCAAGTATAGAGAGTTGGTTAAGCTGGTGGTAATGAATTCATAGCGTTGTATATCCCTCCTCTAGGGACCCCAGTCCTACTGCTTAAATATCCCTTTAACCCCCACATTGATCTATACCAATGTAGCTACGCGGTACCCCGCTGAAGAGGATGACTTGACACCTATGTACATCAACACCGAGTGATAATCTATGATAGGCCATAGTTTAGAACTGCATGCCACTAGTTTGTACCTAGAAATAATAAATTGTTTGAAGGAAAAAAGTGATAATCTGTGATAACGGTAGAAGCCGTGGAAGTGCTCAAACTGCGTCAACACAATACGTGTAGCTAGAAAGGAGAATATCTTACGTGAAGAAAAAATAGAAATCCCTATGTAAGCTACTATAGAACTATCACAATGAGCCTGATTCGCATAAAAATTTAATCTGCGAGTATGTATTGAATCGCTAAATCTCTGTTAGTACTTAGTTTTAAGTACAAGGCTTACTAGAATACACCGCATATACATGACCTAACAGCAAAACCCCACCCAAAAGACAGAATATGTATAATATTAAGAGATTTCAATTCCACCAACAAGGGCGTTATCCCATCCTAAACTAGCCTAAGCAGTTACCAAATTTTCAAAACTCGGCGTCGGTGTCAAGACACATCGGCAATATATTCGGCAAACGCACTGCCTTCCCCACCGCTGCGTCAAACATCATCTCCGTATTCGCCAAGAATTTCGCCAAATTATCAGCCGACCTCTTTACAATTTCCTATCACCAATATTAGTCTACATGATAAACGGGACAGAGCACGGGGTGAAATACTCTCATCTGCCACACTCCAACAAGCACAGCAATGAGTTTGGATAGTGGCGACAAATTCTCTGGGACCGTATATTTGTTACTTCGGTTCAGAAGACAAATGTATCCCTCTCCATATTGCAAGAACAGGCCCCAACAGTGTAGCCCTGCCGGTAAATATTTAGTCTCCCACCTTTCTACCCCGAGAATTCTAGCTTACCTGCCGTCAAAAACCCTACACACCGAAATCCTTCCAACGCCTCCTTAACATGATACACTTCCATCTCCAGTCCTCTTATATGATCATGTAGGAGCTTTGCGAGCTTTAGCGAGTCCGATGACCACTTTTTATATTGGTAATCTTTGCTATCCTCCACAGCACCATATTCGATCCCGTTGTGAAAGATGAGGCCATCGTATCTATTACCAATAATTTTACGGGTGGCGGTAGTGGTGGTAGTGGTAGGGTTCTTCCGGTCTGAGTTAGAGGGAGATTGGGATTCGGTGCTGGTGGAGGGGTCAGTAATGTGAAGCGGCGGCGAGAGATAGGGGCAGTACCGTTTAATAGAAATATTGGAGATGTATTGGAAGCAGCGATCGAATATGGGGCCCCAAATGTTAATCTGAAACCAGGCTTCAAGGTTATCGGTGCTCGACATATGCCCATGTTCGTAGAGGACGATCCTAGGCACGATTAGTGGTGGGAATACGGGGAAGGGCGGCACACGAACAAGGAGGTTAAGACCGAGTGAACCCAGGCTTGGTCACCGTGTTTATCATCCGAGTAAGTCTCATCAGCGGTTAGGTAAGGTACAGTAATAAGAAGGCGGCGGAGCTCGGCGGTAGTTTTAACCTATCGCCAATTAGCGCCGAATAACGAATAATGATAGCATGAGTTTAACGTACACCTGCAAACTTGTGCATGAACGATCTCAAAGAATCATCAACCACTGGTAACGGTAATAGTCGCGAAAGAATAGCATCCCATTCCTCCATCTCGAAGAGATCCTTGATATCAGGGTCATCCACATCAAGTATGTACGAATGCGCATACGACTCTCTTGGCGCCTGCCCAAGCTTTCTAGCTTCATCTGACTGTGACACTACCCACGAAAAAAGAACATCCTCTACAAATCGACCGCTAGGGAGCTTCCATTTGCGATCCGTCGACAGTGCCTTGTGCCGCTGCTTATAAATGTTTACAGGTTTTGCGCCACTAGTGGTTTCTTCTTGTGAAGATGGTACATAAGGTGGTGGTGGGTCAGAAATATCAGGCTACAAAGTTAGCTCGATGCAATGAAGGAGAACAGGAGAACAAACCTTTTTATCTAGTTTCCCTTCTTTGCTAACCTTCTTAGACTTGACGGTCTTGCTACTATGGAGTGATTCTGGTTTGCATTTGCGCTAGATAAAGATCAGCTAGCACAACCACCAATTATCTCACCGGGATGCCACGAAGGGTAAACTGGAGTGACCGAGCCAGATCAGGGTCGGTTGGAATGCCGGGCAGACCCAGCAACCAGACTAACCGAGCAGGCAGAGCCATCCGTACCGAGCGGGCTCAACACCAGACCGCCGAGCCAGATCAGGGCCAGCTGGGATGTCGGGTAGGCCCAACAACCCCAGACTAACCGAGCAGGCAGAGCCGCCCAGTGTCCCAGTGGGGTGCCATAACGCCAGACTGACCGAGCCAGATCAAGGCCAGCTGGAATACCGAGCAGGCTCAACACCAGACAAACCGAGCAGGCAGAGTCATCCGTGACAGTTAGGCTTAACATCAGACTGACCGAGCCAGATCAAGGCCAGTTGGATGCCGAGCAGGCCCAGCAACCCCAGACTAGCCGAGCAGGCAGAGCCGTCTATGCCCCAATATAAATGGTAGCTACACTATTATGAATTAAAATTAACCGAATACATACAACATACTTGCTTATAACTATTCCTCGCCGCCACAGCAGCCTCTGCGAGTTCAGGGTCCTTAGAAGTGTTGACGATCCTCAATAATTCCCTAAGCCACATATCCTCACAACGTTGATGAGGGAGATCATCGCCACCCCAAAAGTCGATAAAATTCCATTCTAAGTGAGGTGTCTCCTCGAGATACGTCCTGCATCGCTTCCGGAGCGCGTTGTTCTCGGGATTCTGATATCTGGGCTTCCGAGATTTCTTCCTGGGCGGTGGTGTAGGTGTTGGTGTTGAGCGTGGAGACGCGGGAGGGGGTGTTCTTGGCCGAGTAATGGTTGCCATAGGGGTGTGGGTGTGCACGAAGAGTGCAGGCAGCCACCTGTGCTTATGTATGCGACCGTGGGAAGCGATGATGGGTTGCCAAGAATATGAAACATATACCTGCCAAGACAGTATGTTCCATACAGCCAAGAAATACCAAATTAGGATACCTGCAACCAAGACCGGCGGACAGGGGTGTTCTAGGCTTCTTCACAAAAGGTTACTGACTAAGCCTCTGTTCGCCCTCATCGAGTGGAAGACTGCGCAGCCAAATAGGCACCGCGGACACCGAACAGGGGCCTAACTCAGCGCGAACTATTGGTGGGCTTGTCAGTGTGAATTTATTACACCCTATTACCGCTACTAGAAAGAAACGCAATGTCGAGATATATTTTTTTTACTGAGATAATAGACCTTTTGATGATTTTTGTATGGAAGCGTGAATGTGTCAAAATTCAATTATCCCACCGGTGGTAAATTAGTGGACCAACATGCTAGAATACCATGCAGGTCCAGTCCACTTGTCAGAAATACCATGCTAGTCCACTGTCAGTCAATTATGTCTTAATTCACCTATTAGTGGTTTAATGATTAAGACTGGTCTAATTGAGGACTAGCATGGTATCCCTAGCAAGTGAGCCGGACCTGGGTAGTATTCCAGTATCCAGTCCAGTATTTGGGCATTAATTCAGTATCTAAACCACCAATCCTCCACTAGTGACAATTTGCCTCTTTATTAGACCACAGGTGATCGGATTGTGGACTAGCATGGTATTCCAGCATTTGATCCGCTACTTTTACCACCGGTGGGATAATTGAATTTTGACACATTTACGCTTCCATATACTAGTAGTACAAGTAAAAACACACACTCATCCAAAAGGTAATTGGGAACTCGGAATTAGATCAATCTTTGGGGGGATAGGAGGAAACGCTCTCAAGATGAAGAAGTGGCAAACGCCCCGAAGGACCACTCTGACTAACACGTTTTCGTCAAAGAAAATTGATTTTTTTTTGAGGGCTTTCGCATTTTAGAAGCTCTTTACTATTATTTCTATCTTTTTGTTACTAAGGGGTTGGTCTTACAAGCTCTACACAAAGTTTTGACTTTTGGGGGCGAGAGTCGTCTTCCTTGCTAGACTCTCTTTTGTTGTCATCCTTGGTTACATTGGACGTCCTTTAAATCTAATTTTTTTCTCTCCTGTGTGTTATTGGAAGCTTAAGGTGTTGATGCTGATGAATTTACCACACATGGAGCGTATTTGGCTAACTATAACAACAAAGAATGACACAAAGTTGATAAAAGGAGTGAAACCCCATTATTATTACAACATATTCTAATGACTCTGAGTAAGTAATATGTACTCTCTATCAGGTCATTTATCTCGACTTACCTCCTATACGTGTATCGTGAAGATTTAGTATTGGGTCCCAACAAGCCCTCGAACCCTGCTTAAAACTGCATTTGCCGATAGATGTGTAGAATATCTTAGGAGTTGTCTTAAATCGGAGGTTTGATTATATACGGTAGCCTCGCTAGCGTGAATAGGCTGCCTAAGACCCAGAAGGCACGTTGAATGAAATCCGGCAAGTGCCTGGGTTTGGCGAGTTCAGGCTACAATAGACAGCTGATATTCTAATCGCTGCAGCAAGTGAAATTTATCAGCACAAGTTCTAGGAGTACTACTAATATTATTACAAGCCCGGTAATGTGTTCATTATCCCTCCCTTACCTCTTTTTAAAATCTGTCTAGGAGAGGCTAGACCTACTTGGAGCTGTCGCTTCACCTGTGTATGGAAAAATAAATTGATAGAAACGCTCCTATTGTCATTGTAGGATGGGGGAGCAGAGACATCTAGTGTATTGGAGTAGGACTACTACCCGTGGCGCCTTCCTATGAAGCCGAGGAGAAGTCTCCTCGATCCACCTATAATACGATCAGAAGAGCGATTTCAACTTATAACCAACAATCAAGGCCTTTCTCATGCACGCCAGAAAAGGTCGAGTTACTTTTCAACCCGTATTCTAGCCTACCACTAGTCTGTATGACAACTACGTTAGGGAAATTGACCTGGAATACTCTGCCTAAGAAGTCGGTGATATTATAAATGTGGCTAAGAAGACTGCCTAAACTCATTATATCGAAACCCATGCAACCTGAGTAAGATTTTAAGTACATTCCAAGCACTAACAGAGCACCATATCACCATGCCGTCCATTTTTCTTGTCATGGAGTTGTGGATACCAGGCAGCCTTCCACTGCTGGATCAGATGATAAGGTCATGTGGTTAAAAGATTAGGTATATATGTAGATTCTGATAAGGGCTAGAGTTACCCTTTATGCATGCAATCTCAATAAGAAGTACTTCTACATGTAGTACCACCACGATTATACAATGTCCTAGGACACGAAAATATTTATGTGGGAATCTCTAAAAACGGTTACGTTGACTCTTGTGCCTTTAGTATAGTTTAAACTTTAGAGAGCTTCAAATAGTCGTTATATGACAGGATAGGAATGATATTGGGGGCTCTAGGGGGGTAATACGATAGTATACTTTTCACAATCTGGATATCTAATCTTAATATAGTACACGGTAGTAAATATAAATAGAGAAACCCCCACGCTTGTATGACAGAAGAAATTTTAGTAGTAATATTAGTATTGGTTATTTTTATGGACCTAGCCTACAGAACTAGACACCGCATCTTAACATACTTATAAGACATAATAGGCACCGACAAGAGTATCGAGGGCGTAATATACCGGAAAAAATAAATTTTCTACTCAATCTTCTCCTTTCCTTGATCGCCCTTCGCTCCTAAGTACCCATAACGCTTCTTTAGATCCACCTTACCTTTCTCGGGTACGAAGATTCCTAAACTTGACTCCCCCCCGCCCTCAAGATCCAGTTTTTTCTTGGCCAGTAGCGAAATATTATCCGGCATAACTACAAGCGCTAAATGCTCCTTCGCTACCTCCCTGATGCTAACGACGGCGCTCAAAGTCTTAGACCGATCTATACCCGCGCATGTATTCTCCACCTCACTAGGAAAGTCGCTTCCAAGACACAGTGTCATATACTCCGGGATGGAACCCCACGCCCTGATAATTCTTCCCTTCCGTAATTGCCACAGCGATCCAAGAAGTGCAATAAAAGCATGGGCAATGAGTATTGTAACGCCGGCAACACTTGAGCGTGACGAGAGTCCGTACCGATAGACCAGATTGTAAATACCAACTGACGAGGCTACGGAATTGGAATACTCGGGGGTTGTTCCGGGATCAGTATCTATGCTTAGCTCAGGTGGGTAGATTTGATCTACTCTTCGACCATCCTTTAGATAGGCGTTAGGATACGGAGAATCCGATGGAGTGAGGACTAAGAGCGTAGATAGGTAAGCGCCGCCAACTAGAATCTCCAACATTGAAGCATCTTCGATTCCTGAGGTTGATTGCCACCACCAGCTGCCGTTAAATCCTTTTAAATATACCAGGTCGTAACCCCATGTACTAATATCTTCGTTTATAGGAAGTTTTGTTTTGTCTCGATTGTCTGGATAAATGACGCCCGCTTCTACACGATCCGAGGACTTATTTAATACGTGAATTGCGTCCAGCCAACTCTGATGGTAGAGTACTTTGCGAGGTTCGCCCGTAGTGCAGCTCTTGTCGCCACAGTACGATATGTAGTCGTGGAAAGTAGCCATCTCGGGTGAAAAGAATTTTCTCGTTGATGACGCAGTAACTGTTTTCAAAGTTGCAGATGTTGAGCAAACTACCAGTTGAGGGCCCTGGGGCCAGGCACCCGGCGAGGTCTGGTTCACCTCGACAATAAACATAATAGAGTCGGTAAACCCCGGATAATCAACTGTTTCTGGCCCCTCGGTCACCCAGAGTAGTGGGTAATCAATGCTGTAATTGTGAACTAGTAGTAAGTCGTTGGTTGTGCGAAGCACCCGGTCTGTGTATTTTTCGGTGGCGGAAAAGTAGCACCAATCCCCACTATCGGCAACGGGATTATGAGGGGCAGAGCAGGTCACCTTTTGCGTTCCCCGGCAGACAATTGTAGCTTCTATACCGGTCATATCTGCGACAGTAAGGGTAGTTGAGTCCTTATCCTCCCCAGGGTTGATCTTGGCAAGCCTTTCCTTTACTAACATTGAGCTGTTGTACATGACGCTGGTGAACCTGGTGGAGCCATCCCAGTCGGCATCCGTATCGAGTGAGCGATCCCATTTAGTGGTGGTAGTGTTAATCGTGATTTCTGCTTGTCCATACGTATAGCGATGCCTATTATCAGGTTTCCCTATCTCGAACACAGCATCCCAATAGTTCGGAATAGCACTGAAAAAGTTTTCTAAAGGTTTTACCGGTGTAGAACCTCGCTGTATGTCGATAAAGATATGTGGATAATTTGTAGGGCCGCTCTTATCCAATCCTATCTCGATATTACGCTCCTGGGTCCAATCGTACCGGGGTATCATCAATACTGCACTCGCTGGACCCGCGACAGCACAGAGAAAACAGAAAATAGATAAGAGCAACACATGTAGGAATAAGGCTGCCCTATGCCACCGCCCATGAGCAACCCAATTCCCGGAAACTCGTTGATATAGACCAGCAAAACTTCCGCGGAAAGCTACCCTAAACTCCCTTGAGACTAAGAGCCCTAGATTTGATAGCAAACTCTCCGAGCCTACCAGCCCCAGCAATATTCCATCATGAATTAAAGCGTCTTGGACCCACTGCCGCGCAATGTTACTTAGGCTAAATATTATAGCAATCTCGTGGGCTTTCGCCGCCAGCTGGAGCGCTCCAAATATGTTTCTTGTACGCAACGGGCTCCCCCCAAGAACAGGTCCAATGACATGGTTGGTAAAGTTGAGGTACAATAATACTCCTGTACCAAGGCAGGACACGAGAGCGGGTATATGCCAACAGAATTGAGAGAGGAAGCGTTTGGTTATAACAAACTTCCTGGGTTCTGGGAGATCTTCGGTAGAGGGTTCATCAATGGGTATATATTTAGTTGAAGACCCTTGAATATATATTAGAGTAAGTTTAATACTGGATAGGGTACTAGCAGTTTTTCGACTAACCTTTGCGGTTCCATGGTAACCATCCAGTGGCTTCTGTGGCTCTAGGATCTAACCCGTCGTCGGGCCTAGCGCTACCTATCGATTCGAAGGGTTTAAACATATTGCCAGTAGGATCCTTGAAAATAGGTATACGGGTAATAGTTTGTTCCTGTAGGCACGATTCCTGCGAGTGTAGCAATGGAATGGGGGGATGGTAGTAAATGATATTTGAACTGAAGGCTAAGTAGTGTCACTCCGAGGACTTCTTAGCGAAGAGTGTACTATTGATACGGTAAGATGGAGAGTATAAATGCTAGGAGGTAGCTATAGCAAAGGAGATGGGAGATAGCCCTCTGCTGTGGGTGACCCATACTTTGCATCCTCAGCTCGGGACTGCGGGGAAGATCGAAGGCCCTGCATGTGTCAATTAATGGTTACATCTAGTAAATGACTCAAGTCATATCGCATAGACCAAGACCCAATGCATCAGAATTAAAAAAGCAAAAACTCAAAGAAGGCTGAAACTTTCTTCTGATAGTCCATCCCTACTCTATTTACGCACTATGCCGGCAAAATCCTCCTTGCGTGTCTCCACCCCTCTCTACCCAGCATATCACTTTTGGTGCGTTGTGGGTCAGACCAAGCTTTAGGCTACCAACAACATGGCAGAACCAAGAGAGTTATATATATCCTGTGTAGAATTGTTTCAAACCTATCCTAGAAGTAGTACCATAGTTAAAGCTTTGACCTTTTTAGCGACTTAACTAGTTTTACGGAAAGGTTTAACTAGTAAATTACCGGGGGGGGTGTTCCTGGCTTAAGTCCCCATATATTCTGAGGTGGGGATTCTCAGATAGACCTAGTTTTGACGATTTCCTCTTGAGTTTTATACCAACAACAATGCTTTCGAACATCCATCCAAAGAAAAACCCACACTTGTTCTGTTGTAACCTATAATAATAGGAGTAGGTGGAGTAGATATAGGTCTTGGATCAGACCCCACAGCCCCGCCGAACATGTTGGTAGCTATTTGATCGTAAAGAAAAGATTTCTTACCCTTGACCGGGAAAACGTAACCTTATAGAGCCGACTGCTATTACGTACCATACACAATCTTAGGTTTGGCAGAATGTTGTGTGGTATGCAATAGCTACTTGCTTCTCGCTTAACGTTCTGAGTATGCGAGTGTCATATTTCAGTACTCGTAAGAGGATTATGTGTTTAGAATGGGCTGATATTGCATATCCTATTGTTTTGTGTGGTACATATGTAACATTAACCTGCTGCGAAAACGCCAGCGGTTTATAATTACTGACCTGATACCTCGAAGAACTTCACTATACTATGGGGATACGAGTGCTCTCTGCTTTGCTTCCAAAATCTTCTCCTACATCCCATAACTTCCTTCAATCGAGTTGTTAAGATGAGGCTCTAGCGGCGGCAAGCCACACCTAACATACAGCAGCGCTAGGATCTCTAATCTTGGCATACCCGCCATTTCACTTAAGCGAGGCAAATGAGGCTTAAAATTAAGACGAAGCTCTAGTGGGTTAGGGTTTCTATATTGACTCCGCATGACAGGACCCTAGCAGTATGTATCATAAACTTGATCTCATTCCTGGTAATGACCTGTCGGGCGGGAGGGTAGTAGTAGTAGTAGTAGTAGTAGAGGGTGGGGATCTCATGGGGCAATGACTGGCTAAGAGTAATTGTTGTGGTAATGGAGGCTAGAATGAAGTGCAGCTACTACTCAAGTATAACTTAGCGATGTTAAAAGTGCATAGGTGATTTCCCCAAAGAAAGTAGTACTGGCGTGGAAGACTAGCAAAAGGTACCTATTTATTTATATTCACCTTTTTAGAACCCTATAGAACACTCCAAAGTGAGAGAAGCTGTACTAAAACAGGATTGGCGGCGGATATCACGATTGTATGCTATTCGAGTTTTCCGATACATTAGAGAACTTACACCACCAGCTAGGTGGTTCTAGATGTGAAAAGAGAAACTGCATGGATTTCAAAGCTATCTAGCTCGTAGTCACCTGTTAACCAGAGCAGAACCGGTATAGAATAAGACAAGGAAACAAATAAATAAATACACTTTAGATTCAAAAATCTTGTTCCAATTAGAATAAAGCAAAAATTATACCTAAATATCTGTTTATTCAGGAACCAATACGTTTGCTAACTAAAAGATTGATATCTACCCCTATTTCTTGAAAACTTCAACTACGGAGTAGCCTATCTGGCCCGAGACTAATATCCAACACACTTATGCCCGCCCCAAAGATCCTTCCCATATTTTCCTATTCTTCAAGACAATGCTCTTCGCCTCCTCCTCTCGCCACCCCGTCCCCTCGGCATTATCTCGGAGGCGCGCAATCTCCTCACTCATAACCTGCATGTACTGCACTACTCTCTCATCCTCCAACTTGTCCATATACGGCACCAGCGTCTCATCCGCTCCCATCCCAGCTGCATTCGCAGACTTGATAACCGTCTCCCAGTAAATTGGCACACCAACTGAGATTAGTGCCAAGAATGTGGTCCAGTGATACTGACCTCTTGTCTGCTCGAGGGTAATTCGGAAGTCAATCACATTCGTCATTGGTGGCGCAAGATAAGGCACCAGCTCCTCTCGAACAATACTAGATGAAAGCTCAGCCTCATGCCTCCAGTCTGCAGCGACGTCGGTGAACGTGGGGAGTTCAATTCTTCGGGTATCCGCAACTTTCTTCATGATAGTGATAAGGCTACTGACGTGCTCATAAAACGGCTCCATGGATGCTTTCTGGAGCTGTGTCTCGGTGGGTGGAAGATTAGAGAGAGCTGCGGCTAGTGTATGTATTGCCCATCGTTTAAAGAGGAGGTTTGTTATAAACCAATTGTTAAATTCGGCGGGGTTGTTAGGGCTGGGGGCCTTTGCAAAGACGGGGCTTCCACCCGGAACACTGTCGAGAGACCAGGCATTCGCAAGAGGTGAGGGAAACATGAGATTTGTAGGTAATCTTTTAGACTAGAGTGTAGCAGGGTTTCTAATAAGGTTTATCGGATAATGGGTATGTATGTGAGTATTTGAAACAATTCTAGGTTGTTCCTACCAGAGGAAAAGCGCTCCCACTTATATATTTTATTAGGATAGGAAAATTAACAAAGAATATCCGTAGCAACCTTTCCTAGCTAAGATATATGAGTTGTGAAACGGACCCCATAGAGGCGCATGTAGCCCATCAAGATGTTACAATTAGTCCTAAGAGGTTCAGTCTAATTGAGAAGCAAACCAATAAGAGAGGGCAGACTGAGCTACCCAAAAGCATAACCTAAGCGAAATTTCGAACTCCCGGTTGTAATTAGAATATAACGGAGAGATCGACTCAAGTCGTCTCCACAAAACCGCTTGTGGCGTCCATTTGACAGAGAGTAAGGACTTTCTTTTTCTTCACATATTCCGCGATCTTCCGAAGACTACACTTGATCTACAAAACTATTACTATATACTGCTGCAACTTGTGCTATCTTATAATTGCTTCTGTACTTCAACGCAAAATGTGAGGTGATTATCTCAGCTAAATTACCTCATACCTATTATGGGATCACCCGGCGGATACTTGATATAATTGTGAACATCAGAAGATCCGCAACTAAAATTGACCTATTGCAGTTATACTAGACCCTTGTAGAAAGTAAAATCCCCCCATATCCAACCCTCCGGTACATGCGACAGGATACCCTTCATAAAGTCCCGAAGAGTGTGGTTAGCGTATATATTTTTATATATACTTCTTTCTACACATATTGACAATAGTTTATTACAGAGTGGCCTTTAATATTACGTTAGATGTAGCAGCATGATTCTTATAAGCGACTACAAGCAACCAGCTACACAAATTACCTATGTAATCTGACCTTAACCCGAAGGCCAGCAGAATTGTATATAATACCCAGCACAACAACCGCCTCCTTTCTTAGGTCATAGTTTTTAACTGTGGGCCATACTTTTGTACCCAGAAATAAAATTTATCTAATGAACAAGAAAAATCCACCCTCCACCCCCTGCCACCCCAACCACAACCCCATGGAACCGCTAGGAGGTTTCTGCCAACAGATTCAGGGGGCACTAGCTAGCCTATAGCGGAGAGCTGGTAAATAACATCTTATAGGGGGGTTTGCCCCTTTTTGCTTCTGAACCACATTTGTTATATAGAATCCATATTTTCCAGAAGATTTGTACTAGTGGGCTGAATATACACCTGCCCTAGGTTATTGTAGAACTACGGATTGAAACTGCAAACATTATATACATTACGTTCTCTAAATTATATCTAGATAATGATATAGCTGATGAGTAGTTGAGGGCTGCTTCACTCAAGTTTCCTTTATTGTTCATACTAATATTCATAATTATATTATATTTCAAAGAAGTTCCATTCACTACTTTAAACCAACAATCCAAGCCTTTGTTTAAAAGTGCAGGAGGATAGGTGGATGAGTTTGTTTGTGTTGGTAAGAATAAAACTGTCACAGCGTTGCCTGATGAGTTAGGGATTGGTAATGATCGGATTGGGAAATTAGGATAAGTATGAATCATGGGGTTGATTCATAGTGTCAAGAACCCTATTTTTCCTATATCTTTTCCTAAGTCTTAACCCTAGTTCTACTGTTATTTCTATATTTATGTGTTTTATCTGTGTTTCATCCCGTTTCATTATCATTGGTCTTGTAGATAGTCTGACTTGCAGGACGCGTCAGCTATTATGCTTCATGTATTTGGGATGACGAGTCTGCTGCCACGTCATCAGAATCTCTTAGTTTTATATTGTCTTATTACTCAATTGTCTACGTATTAGTATACGTCATCAGGGCCCAGCAAAGAATATATAAGGGCCATGCTTTAGTTAGTTAGTTAGTTTTTTTACGCAACAATTTATTGTTACTACCATACTTACCTTTGCATCTTCCACACTGAATTCCTTTTTTTTGTGATACTAGTTCCACCTAGTTCTTCACCAACTACTTTCCTTAGTGATTCCGCTTACTACCCTTATATTGTTACCTGCTGTATTCATTTCCAGGTACTAGATTTATTACACATAGATAGTGAAAAATGCAGGTATAGCGCATGATTCAACGGGTTGACTCATAGGAAGATAAGATATTGGGTTAGATTGTAATTGGAAATTGCTTGGCTGTTGCGTGGAGAATTAGTATATAAGTAAATAGCTTCACCCGTGGTAGTTATTTCTCCATACAATCTTTTTATTGATTCTTTACTGATACTGTTACCATTCCAAGTTCCATTGTGAAACTTCCTTGTGGTCCTTCATTTAGTAGTTGGTATTTCTGCGGATAGTAGGATCCTGTTGAGTATCTGTAATGAACCTAGTACTTGTCACGGCATGGCTAGATGAGTCAGGAATGAGTAAGGATTGGATCGGGAAAATCGGGTTACATATGAGTCACAGGGTTGACCCATAAGATAGCGAGAAACGCGGTTGTAGTGCATGAGTCAACAGGTTGACTCATAGGAAGATAGGATATCGCGTTAGATTGTGCTTGGACAAAGGCTTGGCTGTTGCGTGGAGAATTAGTATATAAGTAGATAGTTCCGCCCGTGGTAGTTAGTTCTCCACGCAACCTTTTTATTGATTCTTTACCCATACTGTTACCGCTACCGTTCCATTGTGAGACTTCTCTTTGGTCTTTTACTTAGTAGTTGGTATTCCTGCGGATAGTAGGATCCTACTAAGGAACTGACCTTGGGTTGTGAACCTTGGTTACTTCATCGTACTGTTACCGAACACCGACACCGCCGACCGTGATAGTACTTATAGGAAGATACAGCAGGTAACGATACGAAGTTAGTGAACAGAATCACTAAGAGATTTATTGTTGTGAAGAACTAGACAGAACTAGTATCATGAAAGGGAATGCAGCGCAGAAGGTGTAAGGGTAGGTATGGTAGTAACAATAAGTTGTTGCGTGAAGAACAAACTAACTAGCTAAAGCATGGCTCTTATATATCTTTCGCTGAGCCCTGATAACGTATACTAATACGTAAACACTTGCGTAATGAGACAATATAAAACTAAGAGATCCTGATGACGTGGCAAGAGACACGTCATCCCAAATACATGAAATACGATAGCTAACGCGTCCTGCAACGCAGACTATCCACAAGACCAATAATAATGAAAGAGATGAAACAAAAGTGAAACACGTAAACATGAAAATAGAAAATAGAACTAGGGTTAAGACATAGACAAATAGGGTTTTTGACAGTATCAGGGTTTGGGTTGTGGACTTTGGTTACTTCATTGCATCGTTACCGAATACTGTTATTGCCCACCGTAATAAAAATCTGTTTGGAAGTAAATTTAACACAACCACATACTAA